>LR824613.2:20000-2420000 GCA_902829305.4 Spodoptera exigua | reverse complement strand
AAAATTCATATAAAAATCTATGGAGGTCGTTTCGGTTTTAACGCTCTCTCTCTCTGGCACCGAGTATAAAATAAATATCTCTGAGATGCCTCTTCAGTTTAACTTTAAATATGAAACCAAAATATAGTCAACATTAACTTACAACCGCAAAATCAACAAGATATTAAAACCACGATGTATTCTGCCGTTCACTCTTTGTTTCCATTATAATAAACAACTAGGTTTTACCCGTGGCTTCGCTCTATCCTACCTAGTTACCTACACTACCTTCCCTATAATATCTACCCTACCCTACCCTACCTACCTACCCTACCCTACCTTACCTACGTACTCTTCTTCTTCTTCTTCTGGTTTTAAAATACATCCCCAGCAATTCTCATTGAAATCGGCTCAGCCGTTCTTGAGTTATAAATAATGTAATTAACACGACTTTCTTTCATACTTATATTTCATAGAAAACTGTACGTCGTGTATAAAAACTTAACTTGATTATTTTTGTTTATTTTTATTTTTCGCCAACCTACCCCAAACAGGAGTCATTAACCTAAAAAACGTAAAGCATCATTCATTGCACTCGAAACTCGATCACGAAGGATAGTAACCGAACATAGCCAGCGCTGTTCTCCAAACGCCGAAACTCGACCATAACGTCCATATTTGTAAGCAATACAAACACGTTTCCCCTTAAAATTGTATAGAAACGGCCGAAGAGTGTACAAGGAAAAGTAATCTTAATAACATTCAGGATTGGGACCTCAGAATTGTAAAACAAGACTGTCTGTCGCCGTACGCTGTCGGAACACATGATACCGCTGTATCGACCCGACTAAGCGACGCGCGCACTCAAATAACCACATCTCACCAACAAAATATAACTAAAAATGAATTAAAAATTGAAAACTAAAAATTTATTATATAAAATTACGTTATTTTAATTAAATTTTTATCAAAATATTATTATTGCGTTTTAATTTTGATGCGTCATGGCGTTGCTGCGAATTTATTGAATTGATAAATTTTTGAGTTTCGAATATTGTTTTATGTTAAATCTAAGGAATATCAGAATAAATGTTTAGTTAGGTTATTTTTTTATGGGTTTTTTATGGTTATGTAGAAATTTGAGGTGGCTACGAGGCCGACAGGGACGGCCTGCGCCCAGTAGTACTCGAGTCGCGGGAACGCGTCGACGTCTGACAAAAAACAGATGTCAAAGAGAAAATAATTTTCCAAAAAATACGTTTTTCATTCCAGAACATAATGATATAGTGCTAATATATCACAGTGTTTTTCATAATATTGTTTTCTTTAGCGTGTTTTGTTTTAAATGGTAACAGTGAGAGTTTGGCTTTAATGAGGCTGGTTTAATAAATATCTAGACATTTATTTATACTATACACGATATATTTAATTACCGTTTCCATTCCATTAGTGTTCCAATAATTATTTCGTCAAATAATTAGTTATTTAACAAGAAAAACGAACGAAAAATACCGTCAAGTCATTACTGCATTATGTCAATCTGCGTAACGTATTTCCATGCGTATTTTCTTATTTTATTTTAATTTTTATTATGTAAAAATGATTATTTATTAAAAATGTAATATTTTTTTAGTAAAATTATGTAACAAAAATTGTTTATTTGGTTCGTTTTTTATTGAGAAAATCGTAAGTAATTGTTGGTATGGCATTTGATTGCATGTTTGTGATACATTTTCGTGATTCTAATTCATAGTGTACTGTTGTTTTAGTGTCGTGTGACGTCAAAGTCGTATAGTTTGAGGTTAGGTTATGTAATAGTGCTTTAAACGGTACAAAAAAGGTCTAAGTTTTTTAGGGACCATTTTATTTTAGTTATTTCATATAAAAGTATTGACTGACCAATATAAGTAGGTGTCTACGCTTTCGATTAGCGTTTTCTATGCGATGTTGAAGGGTTATGGTTTGACTTGACACGTTTTATCGACTATCTAAAGCCGCCTTTAAGGTCTTCGGGCAAAACAGTACAATATTAATTAAAATATTCACTGTAAATAAGGTACGAAGTAGCAACAGGATTAGTTAAAAAAAATATTGAAATATAGTCCTTATATTCAACACAGGCGTGAATAGGTAAGTTATTTACATAATAACATAACATACTTAATATTAACCGCCTTTTTCATAATTTCTGGATAACAACTACATATGTACCAGATATATTTGGATATAGACCTTATTAGTATGGACCTATGTGCTACATAAGTTTATCGAGTACTTTTATGAAGGTGGTAAATCACACTTTTTTATACCCTTAGTGATAGACCAATGTTGACATACTCCTACATGAGGGTGCGGGTTCGGTAAGTACCAATGTGACTTTTTCCAAGTCACATGTTCTTTCTAAGTTAATTTAGACACCAAAGAAATACGGTTAAGGGAAACATCGTGAGGAAAAATGGCCTTATCGTTTTTAATTTTAAGTTTGAAATTACCAATCCGCGTTGAGCAAGCGTGGCGATTAATGTTCAAATTTTCACCGTGTGAGAAGAAGCGTTTGCTCAGCAGTGGGCACTTATAGGCTGATAATGTGATGTGATACATACACAATGTTACTTTTCACAACTTACGTTACAAAGTCCACATTGTTTATAATATGCTTTTAATAAAATGCCAAATAAAAAAAAAACAATATCACGATGATTAAGTCTCAACTCATGTAGGTTGCTACAAAATATGATGTTCCTTAATCAAATCCAATCTTTGGTCCTATGAGGCTGACGTAGCCTATAAAATTAAAAGGGCTTAAAAATCTTGATGCCAATTTGTGACCAGGACTGGTTAGTATAATATATTTATTTATTTATCTCCTTAATACACGGAGAACCGACTACTTATCTCTTTTGATAACAGAAAACAGAAAGCCAATTACAGGTTTTTCCGACTGGTAATAGAAAAAAAAAACACAGTAAAGTTTAAAATTGGAAGAGCTTTATTTCGGCATTGTTTCTCGCCGTGTGAGTAAGGTTACCGGAGGCCCAATCATCCTCCACCCTCTAAACCTTTCTAATCCTTAAATCCCAAAAGACCAGACCTAACTAGCAACTTATATGGTGTTGCGGGTGTCCATGGCCGATTGCTTACCATCAGGTAATCTAATTTAATATTATAAATGCGAAAGTAACTCTGTCTGTCTGACTGTCTGTCTTTTCTTCACGCCTAAACAACTGAACCGATTTCTATGAAATTTGGTACAGACATAGTTTGGAACTCGAGAAAGGACAAATGACAGTTTTTACACCAATAATCTGCAGGAAGTCACTATTCCAACCGAACGGAGTCGCGGGCGAAAGCTACGAGTAGTAACTAATAACATTGAGATTTTTTAAATTATGATATGGTGTGATAACAGTCATGCCTTCATTTTTGAACTATATCACTTTCTACAGAATATTGAAGGTATTGCCATCCTCTATTTTCTTACTAGCTGACCAGCAGGTTAAGTAACCCGTTCCTTAGATAACACGGTTGGACACCTGGCAATGTGACTTATGAGTTATAGTTCATTACCATCATCATCATCAGCCTGATCAGCCGTCCACTGCTGGACATAATGCCTATCCAATGGCACGCTGACATTGACATGGATATATTATTATAATTTCTAATTATAAGCTACTCCAAGCTTTGTGCTTGCTCAAACCTTCTCCACGTGAGAAGAGAGAGGGCTTTGTTCAGCACTGAACACCATAATCACTTGCAAGCAGGTTGGGAATTGGGTTGAGAGGTGCAAGGCCATGTTTTCATCACCAGAAACTATTGCATTTAAAATTCAATTTAGTAAGTATTTTATTATTAAACGACACAACTTTAAAATACCCAAACATTGGCATCATTTGCAATCTATGACATTATTTCAATAAAGGCTTATAAACAAGTCAAAAATTCAAAATCATTTATTTCAATTAGACCCTTACAGGCACTTTTGAATGTTAAAAAAAGGTAAAAGATAAAAAGTATCAGTCTATCGGTCAGTCTTCTTAGTAATACTATTCGCTCGAGTTCGAAAAAAAAGAGTTCCAATTATTAAAGTACTTAGTGCTCGAATGCTGGATAGTCATATGCTAGTAGGTCAGTACCTAAAATCCCTAAACTGACGACACAGTTAAAACAACTAAAGTTGTTTGTCACATGTTCAGCTTATGTAGAAGTAGGTCAAAGTGTAATCTATTTTTACATCCCTGATAACCTTATACAGATAAAACAAGTGAGAGGTTTATTATAGATACTTGTAGAGATGGAAGCTATTATTTATAACTAGCTAGCGACCCTCCTTTAGTTCACACGATGATCCAACTACCCCGATGTCAGTCATTTGTTTTTTTAGCGCACCTTCCACGGAGCCAACACGCCACGAGAGAGCTCGTGCGTCCCGACTTCCTCTCCTACTTTTAAACTTTTTACTTTAATAATAAACTTCTTACTTTATACTCTAAGCCAACGTTATGCTCTTGCATGTGTAACACCTATCCTATCATCATCATCATCATCATCAGCGTATAAGTGCCCACTGCTGAGCAAAGTTCATATAACTCGGAAAAAGTCACATTAATACTTGCCAGGTTTTGAATCCGCACGCTCATGCATTTTTTTGTGGTATATGTTGGCAAACGAGCTGAGGGATTAACTGCGGGATTTACAGCGCCGCCCATGGACACCCACAACACCAAAGGAGTTACGACGTTGCCAGTCTTTAGGGATAAGAGTTTCAGATATTTGAGAATTGGGAAAGGATTGGGCCTCCGGCAATCTCACTGACACGGCGAAACACAACGCTGTGGTTGTTTCACACCGGTTTCCATGAGGCCGTGGTATCACTCCGGTCGAGCCGACCTTTTCGTGCCGAAGCTTGGCTCTCCCACACTTATGTGCATGAGAAGCGGGTGCCTTAACCTCCGATCTGCCACGACATTTTAATTCATTTTCACATAAGAAGTACATTATTTAATAACCAAAGCAAGGTGGAAACGTTTTCTCGCACAAAGAAAGATCAAAGGAATTTACACCAAGCTAAACCTCAGTGTTTCAAATGTTTCAGCTTCCTGAAACATTTTCCTTCAAGATATTTTCAGTCTGTTATTATGTTTATAATATTCAGAGCTTTGTTCGTGCCTTTTATAGTCACTGATAGGTTTAAGATGTACTTTTCGAGGTCGCTTTTTGGATGGATAGGACGCTTTTCTTAATTTAAGATGTTTTATTACTTTAGTGAGCAAATCAAGTTTTTGTTTCGTGTTTAACTGATGAAAAATATATGAGAAAATATTGAATTTGAATAGCTGATCAATTTTGCTTGACTAAAAAATTTAATTTATAGTTATATTTTATTTTTTTTCATCATCATCAGCCTATAAGTGCCCACTGCTGAGCAAAGGCCTCTTCTCACACGGAGAAGGTTAGAGCATTAATCACCACGCTTGCTCAATGCGGGTTGGCGATTTCAAACTTATAATTAGAAATTATAAGTCCAGGTTTCCTCACGATGTTTACCTTCACCGTATGTCAGTAGTGTCTAAATAATCATAGAAAGTATATATAACTCGGAAAAAATCACATTGGTACTTGCCAGGTTTCGAACCCGCACCCTCATGCATGAGAAGCGGGCGCCTTAACCTCCGGGCCACCACGACATATTATTTTGTTTAAATTGTACAATTCACAACCAATGCCCAAGTTTTTTTCAAAAACTACCATTCAAAGGAATTTCGAAGAAATCGCCTTTCGTCACCGGATGGCTCATGTAGATGACGCATGAGTGGTTGAGGGGCAAGCGCAATAAGATACCGCTGCGTCTCCTAGACCAGGAGACGGATCGGGGTGGTTCTTAGTCAGTAGGAGTCTGGTACACCCTCTCGTCTTACCCTGGGCAAGAGAAGACATTTAAAGATGTCCATTCCCTCAAAAAATTGCACACGTAGATGCCTTACATCAACATACATTAAACTTACAATAATTGTATACTTTCAAATTCCAATGTTCTTAACGGTACCATAAATTTAGCTTTTAATACTTTTTTTTTTTTTGTATTTAAGTGGTCCACAGAACGTCATTGAATGGCAGAAGATTGGAATTTCTTTTTTCCTTTCTTTTTATTATTGTTAAATATAAAGAAGTAGATAGATAATTTGGGAAATAAACTTTAAATGTCGTTTCTTGTATATTTGCAGAGAAACTATTGTTAGTCATTTTCAAAAAACTTACTCTTACAAATATTATACCTAAATCTCAGAATACAGAACAACCTAAATATAAAAGTTACGATGTTTGCATGTTTTTTATTCAATCACGACAAAACGTCTGGACGTATCTGGATGAAATTTGGTACAGACCGTCAGACACTCCGGAATAGGATATAGATTTTATCAACATACCACGCGGGAAAAAATAGTTTAAAATAATACATCTTAAAGAACGACATTTCAAATTTATTTGCAACTTTAAATCCAAAGGGACAAAGTTGACTTTTAATAGAGACATTGGATACTTCGTAGTAGCTTCATATGTAAGCGTTGGCAGAAGAGAAACAATAAAGACCACGGTTGTGTTTTGCTTCAATGCCACACCGACATCTGTCGTGTTTCCATACAAATACTGTCCCCGTTACATTTCCTAGGTATTCTTAAGTCTGTATAGTTTTTTGTCTTCAAGACATTATAAGCTAGCACCTGTTTTGTTCGCTAGAACATAGAAAATACGACATTAAGAATCCGATAGTTTCGAACTAGTCAAATTCAATACTTTTATTGAATTATCAAGAAGGATACTTTTCTATGAATTTTGTATGAACTCGCAATATTAAATTATATCATTCTTATTTCGAAAAAAAAAAAATACGAGAATGAATGTAAAATTAAAGTTTATAGGTAGATTATGTGTTTTTATAATAAAATTAATTGTATTGAATAGTCAATATTTATGTAATTAATTTTCGAATTAGGAAACTCAAAATATCCAAAACTACTACTACTTATTTATGATAAATTCATATTAAAGCTTCAAGACTCTAAGTACCAAGTACTACAAGATATATTTATTAATTCTTACAATAATACTTACAATAATTCACAGTAATTAACCTCCCATTTTAAATAATAAAAAACCAGTACAATCTGACCATTAAATATTTTGCGCCTTCATACAAAGCGAGTCCATGATAAGCTGGTTTCTGTATAGCTTGATATGCAGCCACGTGTAACTAATACGTAGTTAGTTTTACTCGCTCAAAGTGTGCTAATTCAGAATTTTATTCGTTTATAAGGGAAGCCTTAAAAGTTGGTAGGTTTAACACATTACTTGGTCAAGGCGTTGTAATAGTCTACTTAACCTTTAAAACTTGGTAATTCGAGACACGATAGAAAAACAGTTTTTTAGTCAAGTGAAAATCATCACATGACTTCCCCCACCCAGGGTGAGGCGAGATAGAGTGTCAGACTCTTACTGACTAAACCCTCCGTTCCTTCTCCTACTCTGGGCCGAAGCCGCGGTGACTTATTTTGCTTAACCCGCAACACCGGCTGAACATCAGCCCTATAGGGCCCCGACTGAATTGAAAAACACATGAGGATACTATAATGCATACCTTATAAATGCATTAGTCATATTGTAAAACAAAAACTACTTTGTAACGATGGGCTTTCTTGCTCGTTCTTTTTCATTGGAATCCACAATTTGGATCGAGCACCTAGCTTCGTTGACGAATAGACTGACAGACTACTATTCGTATTCTATTTTGACGTTTCAAAAGTACCTATTTATGGTTTAGTTGGAATAAATTTGTTTGACTTTGACTTTGAACAATAGGTCCACGACGACGGCGTTCGCTTTGGGTTTGACGAAGTAGCCAACAAAGAAATCAACCGCCTTAATGTACACTTATCTTATTTGAGAATAATTGTCAAAGGACCTGGGTGGGGTGAAGGCCAAACTCAGACTCTTACTGACTAAAAACCAACGCGTTCCTTCTCCTGCTCCAGGCCTAGGTTCATTAATACAGTTGAGCCCTTAACACTGGCTCATGGCTCATTTTCTAGGGATCTGTTTCATGACGTTTGGAAGCCATTAGATAAGACAGATAAGTTTGAAAGTACATATTTATGTAGATTTGTTGGAACTGTGTACCATATTAGTTTCTTAGGTACTTAAGTATGTGAAAGGAGTGAAAGTGACTCTGTTGTGTGTTTGGAAAGAGACTTTTAAAGTTGGCAAATTAGGATTTTTTTGGATTGTTTGAAAAAATAGAGCCAAGCTTCGGCACGAATGGGTCGATTTGACCGGAGTGATACCATGGCCTCACAGAAAACCGACGAGGAACAACCACAGCGTCGCGTAAGTGAGGTTACCGAAGGCCCAATGCCTCCCCCTCCCCTCATCCCTTCCCAATCATTAAATTCCCGAAACACTTGTCCCTAAAAAGCCGGCAGCGCCCTCTTAACTCCTTTGGTGTTGCGGCTGTCCTTGGGCGAGGCTGATTGCTTGCCATCAGGTAATCCATCTGCCGGTTTGCCGAACTGTACCATAAAACTTAATCAGACTACGAGGCCAATGGCCTTGTTCAACAAATACCAAACCAAACGAATAATAAAGTTATTCGGTATTTTACTGACGTTTAAAAATTTTATATACACATTTATTTATAACACCGTTTGTTTATTTTACTGTCAGCGATTTATAAAAGTTGCATACCTATACAAATTAATATTATTTCTGACAATTGCTAAATTCAGATAGATTATTTTCAATTTTATTTGGAACCTTAAGACGCCTGAATGAAAATTTACTGTAGGTAGGTACATGAATTGTGTAGTAACTTCTCGTATATATATGACATACTTTGAATTTAAATAAAGACTAACACACGGTTTCCGAAAGGCCGATCAATGTTAAAATCAATTATTCATCTGATTTGTTGTTGATAATTCAGTCAACCACTCAGATGACTTGACAAGAGATTTAACTGGAGATTAGTTAATTTTAGCGTTAACAAGCCTTTCAGAAACCGGGTGTTACTGAAGTGAAGTCATTGGGAAAAGATTTAAATTCCTTTAGTGTTATCTAGCACAGTTGCTTACTAACGAGTCCTACATAGCCAAAACTTATGATATTTTTATGGCAAAATCCGGCAAATATTCCGCAAATTGTCTGATGGTAACCAAACTGCGTCGACCTTGGACACTTATCAAACTAGATTAAAAAGTTCTTTCCTAGTCTTTAAAGGATGGAAAAAAAATGGACACGGGCATTAGGGGATTTGGTGATATGGGGTTATAAGGATGGGGGATGGGGCAAAGCATTGGATACCCGGCAACACAAAAACAACAGATTATTAGATTATTTTTATTACCAAAATTTTAAGTAACGACACGGAATTAGAGTGTAGTGCTAGGTGTATTTTTTTGAGTTTAAATTATCATATAAAGTTAATGCTTGCCTAAGGAATTTACCCCAAACCTGCTTGCTGGATTATAAAACTTGTCACACCTCGTCCAAGAATAGAAACAAAAGCAAATAACACATAATAACCGGTGGTTAGTCATCGATACTGTTTGGTTTGTTTTTCGTCAACATTTTCGACTACTAATGTTTTCCTGTCGCGCCTAAGTGCCATCAATCAGTCGTCCATCGATGAAATTTTGCTATTCGATAAACTTATATTGGTGGCGAAAATACATTATATACGATAATATACGCCGTCCATCAAAAAACTAACGTAATATCAAACCCTAAAAAATCGATAGCAAGTTAACCTTTTTGTTTTTTCTTATTTGAAAGGAGACAGTTTTCTTAAGATTTCTCTTACCCTGGGTGAAGCGAGAAGGAGTGTCAGATTCTTATTGACTAAAAACCACCTCGTCCTTTTTCCTGCTCCAAGGCACGGTACACTAATTAATTGCTTTATTTAGTCCAAAAGAAAACACAGAAAAATGATCATTATTACCTAGTTTTCGTCCATTGTTGGACATGGTATCTCTCAGGTGAATCTTCATTACTTCGTGTATCACCGTTGCACGATTCTCTGTCACAATTGTGCAATTTTATATTCGTCTGGACTCTGGACTTCGGACTTTAAAAAAGAAAAGCGATTTACCCAGCGCAATATTCTCAGATAAGTGAGTTTTAGTTTCTTTTGTATACTGTACTGTTGACGTATAATATACCTAGAGATTTTTTCTAGTTTGGTTATAAAAATTTATGCAATAGCGGTCTAAAAGTGACCAGCCTGAGTTAAAGTGGCAGACACCTTCAACTTTGTAAGTTATTTTGTCGATATAAAAGTAAAACGTAAGAAATTCTTAACATTGTTTGTCAATATTGTAACAAGGTACCTAAATCTTTTTACGACACGAGTAGGTACATAGTTTTTAATTATAATTATTTATGTTTTTAATGAACTTTGTCTATTATCGAAACTATTTGGGCCAACGATACGAGCTTATCGTAGAATAGCAATTTATTTACAATCTTTTTTATCAAAATCAATATCTAATTATTACGTAATTAAATTGATTATTCAATAACAATTATTTTGACCACGAAATACAGCTTGAAATATATTTAATGTTTCTCATAATATTCAGTTCGACAAGGAATCTTGACACGGAATAGCATTTATATAAAATTCATAATCTAATGACCGACCTCGATAATTCCAGTTCATAAATTTTGAATCGAAGTAGCCGGATTGAGTTTTAAAAATATTATTTTTAAAAGGTCAAATATCGATAAATATTTATAATTTACTATCTAAGGGTTGATTTTTCAATGGTTAGATTATAGTTATCTGGGGAATAATTATGATGCTGTCGCGTCACAATGTTTGTAAAAGAAAGTGACAGTAACAATTTTATTCCTTAGATAACATTAATCTGACTATTTAAAAATCAGCCCTAAGAACAAAAAAAAATATTTTCATAGTAGTTCGGTGGTTAAGGTCCGCTTCCCATGCATGAGGGTGCGGGAAACCCGGAAAGTACTAATGTGACTTTTTCGGAGCTATGTGTACCAATCTGCTATCTAGATTTATCTTGACACCATTGGCATACGGTGAAGAAAACCTGGATTTATCATTTCTTATTATAAGTTTGAGTTCGCCAATCCGCCTTGAGCAAGCTTTCTCCGTGTGAGAAGTGGCCTCTGCTCAGCAGTGGGCAGAGGATATAGGCTGATGATGATATGATGTGAGTGGAGAAAATATACATATTAACCTTTCTCTTTAACCTCTCCTATTCAAAAAACTGCATCAAAATCCGTTGAGTAGTTTTAAAGATTTAAGCATACATACATAGGGATATAGTGACAGAGAAAGTGACTATGTTTTATACTATGTAGTGATTTTGAGCTGTTTGTCATGAAAGTTTCACGTAATGTTTTCTGCTTGCATTTATTTAAACTCCATGCTATTAGTTAATACAATAGGTACTATACATACGTATGTATATAGGTGACAATTATTCAAACCTCCTGATGATATTTAAATGACGCACTTGGGATTAATAACTAGTAGTAGTACGGTTTATAAAATGAATGTAATACAGGGAAAAGTATGTAGATTTATAGTTCAGTGAACTAAAGCTATGCTTCGGCACGAATGTGTTGGCTCGACCAGAGTGCTACCACGGCCTCACAGAAAACCGGCGTGAAACAACCTCAGTATTATGTTTCGCCGTGTAATTGAGGTTACCGGAGGCTCAATCTTTCTTCTCTACCCATAATTCCATCACTGCTCTGGGCGGCACCAATGCTTACCATCACGTAATCCGTCTCCTCGTTTGCTTTTCTACCACATAAAAAAGCGATAGCGTTAATATAAACCAAATCACAGTTTCCCATTCATCGAGTAATCATTATAGGCTGATGCATAAAATCAGTTGAAAACAATCTTCACTTATTTTATTGACAATTTTTGAAATGCAAGAATAAAACGAATTATAATTTTGATACAAGATTAAAACGAATTCTGTTATTTAAAAGACGACAAGACTTCGATCAATTTTATCAGAAATTTTGAAACTTAATTCTCAGCCGGGGTTGCGGATAACTGCAATGACAACAGGAGAAGGAACGAGGAAGTTTTTAGTCAGTAAGAGTCTGACACTTCCTCATGCCCCGCCGAGGGCGGGAGAACTCATTTGATGATTTTCTCATCACAAAAAAGGCTGAATCCAACAGTCTAACAGAAACAAAATAAACCACAGCATAATATAAAAAGTAAGTCAAGCAAAAGTGTTGTCAATTCTAATTCTAGCTCAAATCGATATTTGGATACTGAATTCCTGGCCAGACAGTCTGGCGTCTGTTTGTGTGGTGCCAGTGGTCGCGCCTCGATCCGTTAACCTTTGTTTAATGGCCCTGAAGATTATTGTCGCATATTTTACTTGAGATACATGAGTATGAAGTTAAAAGATGTTTGGCAAATTGAGTCCACATCTTGTTTTCTGTTAATTGTGTCCGTAATTTATTTACTGTTGTTCAGATGTATGGAAAATGTAAAGATTAGTGATGATTCTGTTATTCTTGTTTTAGGACGTTATTGTGATAGGACACCAAACGGACCGATTATCTGGGTCTTAAGTAAACGGCTTCCCCCATGCACACTTGCAACACTCGAGGAATTATGAGGTCGTTGGTGGCTGCTTGGGGATTAGGGTTTTGGACAAAAAGGGATAGGGGAGATGGAAAAGTTTTGGGCCAGTAACCTCACTCCGGTTAAACACAATGCTGTGGTTGTTTCAGAGATCCGTTTTCTGTGAGAACGTGGTCTTTTCGGTCATGCCAAGCCAATGTTATGTTGTTTTTCTGGTTTTCTGTAAGGCCTTTGTATCATTTCAGTCGCGCCGATCCATTCGTGCCGAAGCATGTTTCTTCCACACTTAATTTATTTGCTTTATAAACACGACTGCACAAAATGAGAGGCAATATTTTTTTATTATTTTCATTATAGAATTATGAAAACTCGTAACAATTTAGCTAGGAAATAAATATTAATTTGTCAGATTCAAAGGCAAACGTTTCAATCCAGGGACCTATCTGAATATATACTCTTGTAATAAACCAGTTAGGCAATCAATGTGCCATTATATATGTATATTAGTCTTCTTAATGCCAAAAAAGTAAAAAAAATCTGTTTGACAAATTATTCTATAGGGGGGTATAAAGGGGAGTTTTGATACCTCAATTCCTAGCTCACAATGAGACCACACCTTATCCTAGTTGCTGTCGTCTGTCAGACTAGACCGCATTGAAGTTATGCCTTATTCGGAATGTTACACGGAATATGTCAAGTGCCACTCATGTTGTGTTTTGAAGTTGGATACCTACATGTTCATAGATTAGGAATTTATGATTGTATTGTTAGAAAACAGAACCTATGGAATGGAAATAAGTTTTTTTCTAATATTTTCAGCCTCACTAAAGCTTTTCCAGTTACACCGACAGATATGTAAATAAACACTAACAATCCAAAATAACGTTCAAAGACTGAAATGAGATGTAAGATGATATGACACAAGCGAGCTGAGACAGCGCTATGGTCGCCCGTAGCGCTCCCACACCATGACAGACGAAGAAATTGTACCCCCAACTTTCGCTGAGAAACTTCTATTTTACACAACAGCCACTTTCGTTCTACTCGGGACGTTCAGCCTCTTTGCATTCCTTTTCCTCGTACCATTTGTCATAGAGCCAGCCTTCACTACAATATTCATGCAATTCGATCCAGTCGCAGCACTATGCGTTACCACAGGGGTAAAGCATCTTGTTGGCGCCAGCAATTGCTCCTGGGCATCGTGCAGGGAAGGCTGCACCAAGGACTTGTTTGAGTGCACCCAGATACGCGTCAACTACAAACTGGGTATATACCCCAATGTAACTCCGACAGAAGACCTGGAAACTTTAATTAGAGAAGAGAGGGCGCTGCGAAAAGACTACGACTACGAAAACTACGAGGTTGCGGCTGATAAATCGTATCCAGAAATGGGGGAAGAAGATCTACCTGATGCTTTACCAACGGGATTGCAAGGCAACGACTCCGAATGGTACTTCACTGGTGCTCGGCTGTTCCCAAATGTGAAAGGTTGTGGGTACCCGCCTATCCTCAACTGCACGATCTTCTACGCGAAGCACAAACCAATTGGCAATAACTACACCTGCTATTACAGCCGCGTGGACCCAGGACTTGTCATCACTGAGCTGGATATGTGGCAGAACACTCTAAACTTGGTGTATGCCATGGCAATACCTATACCGTCATTCATAATATCAGTGATATATTTGACGTTTGCTTACTTTAAGATTTATAATACTGAGGAAGAGTCTGAACAAGCGCCATTGAAGAGCGATGCTGAGGCGATGGCTACTGGTGATGATGAGAAACCAACAACCCCAGGATCTGATACGTTTAGGGAGGATCTGGCCTGTTTTGGACATCAGCTAAAGATGCAACTGGCTAATGAGAAGCCTAAAGAGGGCTTCGAGTCCAACAGTCCGCCAATTTCCAATTCTGCTTCATTGTCTGGGTAAGTTACGTTTTTCAAAACTTGTTTTGCTTTCGATTGCATCGTTTTTTAATCATCTGTTTATTTCATTTCATCAAATTTCGTTCTAAATTTAAAAGCGTGTCTTTTTAACGTTTAAAATCATTGGACTTATTGAAAAAATGTTATAGAGCACAAATTGACAAAATTGATAAAAAAGAAATTATAATTTCCCTTAAGCTGTCCCGTCTCAACATATTTTGATAAAATTCTCTACATCCGACAGGACCAAGTCATCGTTCGTGAACGCCTAACGTGACTAACAACAAATAACACAGAGGTACGTCTCTGGTGGCGAAAGCTTTTTTAATATAATATGCTTAAAGCACAAATTCGTACGACACGCTCGAGCACTGAAACTACAGCACAGACCAATCAAGTGATTTGTAAACGCTTAACGCTTAGCGCTAACATAATTCAAAATTCAAATATAATTATTTTTGAATAATTATTCGAAAATGAACAAAAATTATTCAAACTTATTTATAACAATACAAAATAGCTTTATTCATAAAAAATTAAATAAAATGTCCTCCTCTCTCATGTCATTGACCTTTAGTTTCCATTTTTTATAATCAATAACATAATTATTGGTAAGCATAAGTCGAAAGTTTTGCCCATCTCAAACTTATCACATTTCTTGCTTTATGCAACCGAAAAAGGGGAAAAGTTTAGTATGAAACACCAGAGTGTTTTAAAGTCAGCCATCAGCCTTAATGGCACAGTATTCAAACATTTTTAATTGCCTGTCTTGTTCGTTTATGTTTTAATGCTCATACATGCTTTTAAAGACATGCATAAGCCTTTAAAAGTAGCTTTTTGTACATTTGAAATATTCACATACACTTAGTCTGAATAGTATTCCATATTATTTATGTGATAGGATTGCACACGAGCAGACGGATTACCTGATGGTAAGCAATCAGCACCGCCCATGGTCATCCACAACATCAGACGAGCTACGTGTGCGTGGCCGACCTATTGAGGATTAGGGATTTGGACATTTAAGGATTGGAGAGGGATTAGAGGAGGGGAAAGATTGGGCCTCTATTCTAAGAATTCCAAAAATTGTAGATGAATAAAAAAATAATTAGTTAAATATAATTTTATTCCGTTTTATAAAATAATTATTTTGTTTTATAATTATTAATACTTTATAATATTAATTTAAATATTTTCTTTTCAGATGACACGATTCCTGAAGAGGCGGGTTTGGTTACAGAGTGCATCACGAGATGAGCTGAACAATATTAACAAACTTTATGATCTATATTGTGCTCCATATGTGATTTATAACACGCTTGAGTATTGCTGTTCCTCTCATTCTATTCTGTAAGAGTGTATGAGTGAGAAGGTAGGATAGACACAGTATGAAAGCAAGACTTTGAGAAGGTCGAAAACGGGCGAAAGATTTTTTTTATAACGCGTTGTGAAATAAAAAGTAATACTGAATAAATTTGGCGGTGATCTCTCTTGTTGGGCGCAGTTTAATTATTTGTTGAAAATTTTACGGTACCTAATTACTGGATATTTTAATGTTAATTTTATTTTGATGACAATGACAATACGTTTTCAAATTGTTTTATTCAATTAAATTACTACTACTGAGTACTATACAATAACTATTGATTTTAATTATATTAACTTTGAAGAATAATTATTGCTCAATACAGAAGGGTTTTCACAAAACAAGAGATATCACCGCGACAAAAGATTTATATTAGTAAATAAAAGAATTTTATCTCCTAATAGTAATTAAAAATAAGGTTTTAACGCTCGTACGCTAATGTGTCAAACTGCACGCGTGCTGTTAAAATTATATTGAAAATATAAAAAAAATATTGTATATTTTAAAAATTATGTATAAAAAGCAAGCTGTTCAAAAATAGTGAAATAATTTTATCGAATTGTTGATTTTGAGATCCATTATGATTAACCAAACAAAAATAGAAGATGGCTAGAGAAAGAAAAAAATACATACATAAAATAATATTATAATGATATATAAAAAAAGTTTAGTAAAAAAAAGTACATCGATTTAAAAATTACAAATAGTGTTGTCCCACCAGTACAATTCATTAATATCATTTTAATTGATAAGCTTTAATAAATTAGTTAATTTTAAAGTAATAATGCACATTATATTTTGACATAGTTGCGGTTGAGTTGGCTAAATTACCCAAAAGCTTGACTGAAGGTATGATGTGGTTAGAAAATCTCAAATTGAATAAAAATTTAAATCGAATGTGTGGATTGAACGATCATATATGAACGAACGTTGATATTATTGTATTCCTTGCCACGCGCTACGCGATATCGAGTCTCCGTCCCGTGCCTCGACTAATCAAAAATTCATTAACACTGTCCATACCGATCCGAACCGACATTATACCATTACGCTCACCAAAATAGAATACATTAATCAATTATATCGAAATTTGTTGCCTCTATACCACTGTTATCGTCTTACTACGAAAAAAAAACATGTACTTAAATGCCTACAACTGTCATTTTAAAGTCGAATTCTTGTATAAATCCAATGAAATAATGAAAGATCAGTAAAAATCCTTTGACTAAAGTTACTGAATAACATAATATTGATATCTATTGACTTTTTTTTTCTTGCATTGGCACTGTTCTGTTGTAAGACGATAAGAACGAACACTTCCAATAAACCCAAGCGTTGCACTGTTATTTTGGATACAAATTAAAAAATCCTAAGGTTGTAAGCAATGCATAATAAGTTTTTTTTTGGTAATTATATTTACTATAAAACAAAAAGGCTTGTGAATAATGCGTAAAATCTAGATTAAAACGCCAGTCGAGTTTCTTTTGTACCTATATTCTAATTCCGTATAATTGCTACTGGTAATTATACAAAACCATTTTTTTTCATATTTTGAATATTTACCCATAATCTGATTATTAATTTTACGCAACTCCTGGCCTATTGCCAGGATTAATTTATAAACAATATTTAAAACACACACAAATTGTAAAAGAACAGTCAATAATTTATTCTCAGAACAGTCAATAATTTATTCTCCAAATAATTATGTGGAAACCCAAATAATTGTTGAACTAAATTATTTTATACCAATTTAATTATAATTATAATTAAAATAAATTCACGTAGACTGGATGAGTATGTTAGATATTGCTAAAATCTACGCACATTGTCTAGTGTATAAATTCGATAAATTCGATATCAAATAAGTGTTTGTATAATTTTGAAAACCGATAGTAAAATACGCCTTTATAGTTTTAATATGTGTTGTATGGTGGTTTTATCCCAAATATTTGTAAAATAAATTATATTATATGGCTTTATAAAAAATATTTATGTAATAATCAATTTTATTCGTTGTTTTATAAATATTAATCTATACACATCTATACAATTAAATACCAAATTCAGAATGAAAAATAAAAATATTGTAACGTATATTATGACAGATGTACCTTAATTACTTTAAAACAGATAATAAACTGTATAATTGTTGTCACTTATATAAATATTTATTTAACGTAAAAATGCTATTTATTATGATGAAGTATATTGAAAACTTAAAATTATCAAACATTTCAAACTAATTATGTTAAAATAATTTTTAAAATATCGAGTTACATTATTCAAAAATAATTATTAATTACTTTTAGAAAAAAAGCAATTGTTAAATTATATCACAAAATGTTAATCGAAGTCAAATTATTTTTTTTATTATGTTTGTCCGTGTGAACGTCTGAATTTCGGTTGTGTATAGTTTTTTAGAAATTTTAGTGTTAATATTAATACGTATTTTTAATATTTCCAATGATATTGTTGTATTGCAATTGTATGTAAAATGCTTTAATGTGATGATATTGTTAAGGCACTTTCGGATAGGTTCTCACGTTGATGCCCTTTCTTCCAATAAACTATTGTAAAAAATGAGGTTATATTTCTATTATTTTTGCCATTTATATTTCAATTTTATCAAATACACAATTAATATAATAATTCAAAATTAATAAATGTATGTATTTTTAAATTATGAATGTTTTTAAGATAATTATTTAAATAAATACAGTTTTTTAATGTAAGTAAATATACTGTATATTTAGAAATATGACCTCGCCTCAATATTCTCAAGATAAACACTTCTAAGTATAACTTTTTAACACCCTTACACTATTATAATTATTTTTGAATATTTTTATGTGTTGTGTACCTACACATATTCTAAATTTAAAATGTAATATTATTAATTTTATCAAAGAATGTCATTTTGATGTATAATAAACAGCTGATTTTTTGTGTATTTTGTTAAAATGTTAAATGGGAGCGATCGCTATTTCAATGCTTTTTGGCTTGAAACAAAACACTTATATGTATATAAGAATGATATAATTAATAATGAACTTCATCATCAATCTATCGAGTAACGAACACGAATAAATGTCATCAGCAGCATAGATAAAGTCCACCTAGAAAATATTTTGTAAAAAAAATCGATGAGATTGCATTCAAAAATTTAGATATTTGTAAAAGAATTAGGTGTTAAGAGCATAACTTTTAGTAGTTACGCAAAAAAGCCGGTTACACACATTTTAATCGTAAATCTTTAGTTTTAATATTTTTTTTTATAAAATCTACCTATAGATACGAGCTTAAAAAAATACCTTCCAATACAACTTATAGATATGTAGGGTAGTGTACCTACTCACGACAAACTATTGAAGGCAAAACAAATTTATTGTTACAATATCAGAAATCCAAATAGAAAATGGATTTATTCAGAGTTAGTATTCCAAAGGTTAATTGTATCTGGCTGTATTCCAGGAAACCTTGGATTTTGTCCAAAGTTTTTAGTTTTTAATAGGTTTCACAATAAATTTCAAAGTTGGGGTAAAACAGTTGCTATTCGTGATTTACCTGAGCCAAGTATAAGAAATTAATTAATAAAGTTTATCCAGAAGGTGCTTCAAGTTTGCACTAGGCACGGTTATCATCATAACATAATAATTATTAGCCAATAACTTTGAATTAATTTTACTCTGAAAGTCATTCGACAAATTCAATTATACCGACTTGATGATTACCTAATAATTATTTATGAAATTTTTTTTATAAAATAATTAAAAGGAAATAATGTGTGCAACCGGCTAAACTTTGAAAGTGTGGCGCAAAATTTTCTTGCTAATTAAAATTAAAAAAAAAAACTTATAACAAAAGCGAAATGTTTGAAATATTAATATTCATTGTAAAGTGCGTTTTCATTCATTTGGAACTGTTGCCTTATAACCGTTTTGTACATAAAGAAATAAATGAAAAATCGTTAGTAGGGAATAAAGTACACTCATTGGCTTCAAACTGCGAGTTTTATTTTTTACCTTCCTAAAATATTAAATAAATTACATAGGTAACAATTGGACACCCTCGGAGATAATAAAAGATTACCATTTGTTTCATCTTGCTTCCTAACATTGGGCACTTTGCTTCTACTTTAAAGCAGTGAAAAGCTTAATATTTGAAAATAATTTGATTAATATTATTTTGATAATACATTTTTATAGCACATAGATGCTGGTTATAATTATTTTATAGACATAGTGATATAATATTTCCTTGATTATGGTGAAGTTTTCAGTTCTTCATTTAATTTGTTCAATATCTGCTCTATAAAAGTTATTAAGGATCTTTAGTAACCAACCCAGCCGGTCCTTGTCCTATAACTGGATTCAAACCTGCCACAGCAACTGCTTTGAGCGGTCTGAAAAAAAGGTGCAAAAATTTATAAAACCGCCATCTACATTTTTTATCCAGAAACAACACTAGTACACTTTAACAAGAAGTTTCACTTGTGATATCTAGATGGCGCTGATAGGGAAAAATCACGTTAGACGTATAACTAGTTTCACTCTAATTTTACAGATGGCGCTTAATTTAAATTCTTACTTGAAACCAAGTTCCTCTTTTGGTACTCCAAGTCGAGCAAGCTTTGCTTCATAAGTTGCCAATAAGTCGTCATGAGCCTTACGAAGACGAGCAGCTTCATAACGTAGATCATCAATTTGTGTGTCTTTCAGCTTCAGGAGGTCCTGTATTAGTTTAAAAAATATAAGGTATTATGGTATGTGTCCTAAATAACTCTTTCTTTGGGTTATAGGTACATATTAATTACAGCAGGATTACACTACACTGCAGTATATTTTTAAATTGTATTCGCTAAGTTCCTAATAGACAAAATACTTCTATGGATTTTAATAGGCATGCATTAGGTACCTTATACGAATGTAACAATGGCACGGCTAAAATAAATCCGTATTTTAGAAATAATACAAAATGTAGTATGAAGCACAGAAGGCACGTTTTAACATTATTGTAAATCTTACGTGAATTTCCCTGGGCCCTGCATCACGACCTTCCATGTTCTTCAATTTAGCTTCTAATAATGCAGTTTTCAAGGACGCTTTCTGCTGTACTTCTAGAACAGCTCTAGAGAACCTCGCCTTGAGCTCGTCTCTCTCTGCCTGTACTCTCTCAAACCGCACTTCAAGTACCTCATACTCCCATTTTAGGACTTCGAATTGTTTTTCTAGTGATGCCAATTGTTTTGTTTTTGCCTGAAATTAAGAAAATTATTTGATATTTCAAATAATTTCAGGAATATCAGTCAATAATCAGGAAAATAATTTGGAAAACGCTCACTGCGAAACATTATGTAGTTTAGTATAATATTACCAAGTGCCAAGTAAACTGAGAATTTAATACACCTAATAACGTGACAAGAAAAATGAGGTAGATTTTATTGCAATAGCACAGAACACAATAGTGTGTAGAAAATTATGTAAAAACATATTTATAAAACTAAAACGACAAAAATATTGCAAAGTCAGTAAAACATAAAAATAGATGTTTTAATAAAATTCTATAATGAATTGTTTTTTTTTTATACTTACCGCCAAAGCGGCTTTATCTCTATCGTAGTTAGACATTTGCCGTTTCAGTTCTTTATTGTCTATGATGGCCGCTTCCAACGGCTCTCTAAGACTTTTAGCCTCAGCTATAGCATCCCTTGATATCTTTTCAGCTCGTTCCTTAACTTTTTGCATTTCTTCCATTTGCTGTTTTAGACTACTGATTAGACCTGAAATACCAGAAGTAAAATACTCGTAAATAAATTATCTACATAATGAATAAAATACATCATAAGCTTTGTCTTTTACTTTTAGTCGTATCTCGTTTCTCATCTTTATGTACTTAGCTACTGTAAACTGGAAGAGCGAATCAACCTAATATAAGCAAAACTTTGCTAAAAAGGTGATTCCAAATGTCGTTTCTTTTTTGTAATATGCATAAGTTAATGAAATATTATTTTTTTGTCCTAGATAAGGCGTTTCTTTAAACAAATAAGTGTACAGTTCAGAGAAAGATCCTTACCCAAATTATTCAAGGTGATATCATTGTAATAATTCTTTAGATCAGAAAACGCCCTTTCGTGGTGGTGAATTAGTTCAGACAGCTGTTTATTTTTCCTTTCTTCGACTTCTGAAATTTCTGTTCTGTGCTTCACTGTCAGCTCAATTTTAGTTTCATGTAGCTTTTTTTCTGCCTTGTCTTCTATTTGACGAGCTCTCTCTTCAAACTCATCTCTAATTTTTGATACTTCTTCAGCATGGATCAATTTGGCTCTTCTTAATTCGTCTTGAGCAGCTAGAATCCTTTCTCTTATTTCTTGTCTTAGTAATCTCTTATCATTGAGCAGTTCTAACTCTTGTTCAGTATGCTCTTCTTTGGCTGCTTTCAAAGCTACTAAGTTCTCAGCTCTTAAAGCAGCAGCTGCAGCTTGTTGTTCATATTTCAAATGCTTTATCTTTTGCTTTTCTGTTTCTAAAAGAGCTTCATTTTCTTCTTGTGCTTCCTCTGTGGCTCTTTCTCTGTTCCGTAATTCCGCTTTGGCTTCTTCCAATTGTTGTCTTGTTATTTCCCAGAATGTTCTTATTTTGTCTCTTTCCAGTTGGAAGTAGTTGCGTTCTTCTCTCTCTTTGTCTAGTTCTTCTTTGACCTTGAGGGTGAACTGCTCGAGTTTTTCTCGAGACATGTCTGATGTGTCCACGCCATCAATAATAATTGCTGCAAAATAATAAATAGTGTTATGTTACAAGCTAAAATATTGAATTAATTGATGAAGAAATAATAGCACAAATCGAAAATGTTAATATTGTTAGTAAACAAATAGATTTGTTAGTAACGCTTTAACACTATCAAATAAACTGGGTGTTTCATAAAAATAAATATCATTTCAGTCACACTATTAAGATAATTTATCTGGTCACTACTCTTGAGAAACGTCTTAATAATAACATAATTTATTCAAATTAATATTTTTATCCTATACAAAATTATTATGTACATACCTGGAGCCTTTTTGGCTTTTTCTTTCGCTTTTGGTGGCTGAAAAGAATATGCACACACATTTAATAAGATTTAAACATACTACAAACACTTAGAATATAATCAATCGCAATGAAAATACTTACCATGTTTTCAGTTTATTCAATTTTTATCGGTATAGCTGAAAATATAAATATTAAAAAGTTAAAAATAGTGTTTCCTTCGACTTCAGTGTTGGCGTTGTGAAGTTCAACAAGTTGGTTACCATAGAGACTGTCGATATGAAAAAGGTTTTATTTGTAATGCGCAGGCTTACCACGCTACGTAACCAGGCATCGACCACGATAGCATTTCCCCATTTCTCCTTTGATTTTCCCGAACAAATGTTATCATATTGTTATCTAACGGCTTTGCTACGTTTTGGTTACCGAGGAGAAAAACTTTTTGTTTGGTTCATAAATTGTTATTGTAGTATCATTGTACGTTTATCTGTATATCTATTTAAACGGTACCACAAGATTAAACAAACAAAAACAGATTTAAGCGTAAATTTATATTTAAATTTTGATTTGGAATAATATTTAGAAATTAGTACTTTTAAGTATGTCTAGAGACTCTCTGACCCCAGAGTCAAATCGTTGCAAAGGTTTTGCAGAGGGGCTTAGCTTATAAAGTAATTACTTTTCTGAATAAAAATAAATAAATAAATAATACAGAAAATATGCTAAGAGAAAAAAATTACTGATTAAAAGCAATAAACAGTAGTCATTCTATATAGAGACAACTTTATTGAAAAAGTTTCAATTACGTTTATTATCAACCATGCAAACTCCTCTACAACTCCAACCTTAACATAACAGAAAAGAAACAATAAAAAGCAGTCAAGTGCAAGTTTCGATTTCTCCATGAAGGGTTCTGTAGCAGCAAGTATCATAATGTAAACGATCTTGTAGTTCATTGTAACTTTAATGTTTGCTGTCTTTTTTACATTTAATTTGATCGAAGAAAATGGAAATTATGGTTTATTATGTAAAATACATATAATAAAATCGTAGGAAAGTCAAAACTGTACATTGAATATATCTTGGGGCGTGATGTACAATAGATACTGAAGGCAAAAATATGGTTTTTAGAATTTTTGTCTGTTTGTCTGTATGTTTGTTACGGATAAACTCAAAAAGTACTGCATGGATTAAATTGAAATTTTGCATGAACATAACTGACAGGTCGGTTCATCACATAGGCTACATATTATCACGCTATTACCTACGGGGGATGAGTAATGAACTTTTATATCTGTAAACCTTACTGAAGCAGCATGTAGTGTTACCTCATACACATTTAAATTACGTTTGTAAGCAGGTTGTTTGACAGGACGTGCTATCACAAACCTAGACACAAAAAAAAAGAAATATAAAATAAAACATAGACTTATATTGGTAAAATTGTTGCTTCGGAATTCATACAATATTTTGGTGATGAAGAACTAGCAATTTTTTTTGATTCATATGCGGTTATGTTTTTTTCACGTTGAAAACGTATTCAGTCGTAATTGAGAAATTATTATTGTTTACCATATAAAAATGTTTCCATTTTCCTAACTAGATGGTGTTGGCGTCGAATTAGATCGCGCTATGGTTTCGTTCACAAAAAGTGATGTTATGAGTACCGATGTCGCCGCTTCAACCTATAGAAACGGGGGTTACCTGTTAATTATTATTCTGTTTACTTCGTGATAATTTGTCTTTTAGTAGTAAAAATGCCCAGAAAGCGGTCTAATCTATCACAATCGTCATACCATTCGCGAAAAAGAAGGTTAGCTCGATCCCTTGAAACCGCTGACGAGCGTGAGGCCAGGTTGACTGCTGTTCGTGAACAAATTGCAGAGACTCGAAGAGGAGAATGTAGTACGGCGCGCCAGTCGCGATTAGATATCATGCGCACTCAAAATGCATTGTCGCGGTCTCAGGAAAGTGCAGCAGCACATGAGATGCGGCTGTCAATTGACCGAGAGCGCTACGCTAAGTCACGCGCGTCAGAGACGTTCACGCAGCGAGAGACGAGGCTGAGTTCTCAGCGCAACCGCACTGATGTCGCTCGATCTTGTGAGAGTGTTGAAGGGCGACAAGCGCGTTTGGAAAGCGATCGGGAGCGCCACGCTGAGTCTCGCGCATCCGAGACGTATACGCAGCGCGAGACGAGACTAAGTTCGCAGCGCAGTCGCACTGATGCCGCTCGATCTTGCGAGAGTGTCGAAGCGCGACAAATTCGACTGGAAAGTGATCGGGAGCGCCACGCTGATTCTCGCGCGTCTGAAACGTACACGCAACGAGAGGCAAGGTTATGTTTGCAGCGGAGCCGCGCTTCTTTTTCTCGGTCGATTGAAGACGATGAAGAACGGGAGACCCGCTTAAGAAGAGACCGCTCTCAGCATGCCCTGTTACGTTCTTTAGAGACAGATGAGCAGCGTAAAGAACGTCGTGCAGCTGCTCGGCAGCGGTACCACGAACTGCTTGGAGATGCGTCTACTCATCTATCACAAGAACGGGACAGAATTCAAGAGATTCGGGGAACTTGGTCGGACGAACAGCGTGCGGCACAAGTAGATCAAGATCGCCTGCGTCGTAACGTAAATCAGCTTTCAACATCTGATGAGGAATCCACGGTTTACGATATCGAAGAGCAACCATGGCTGAACAAAGAGGGAAGTGGATTTATGTACAATGTTGCGATTAACTACGCCGCTTACGGCAATATTGGTGCCTTAGAAGAAGTGTGTGCTCACTGCCAAGCACGCAAATGGAAAGGGAAGCCAAATGGGATGTGTTGTGCATCTGGTAAGGTCCGCTTGGACTCTATGCAGGACCCGCCTGACCTGTTAAGAGTCCTATTAAATGGCGAGCATCCAAAGACCAGCCATTTTTTGAAAAACATCCGAGCTTATAATAGCTCCTTCCAGATGACTTCGTTTGGTGCAAATCAAATCGTTGAAGCAGGATTCATGCCAACATTCAAGGTACAGGGGCAGATTTATCATCAAATCGGTTCTTTACTACCAACAGACACGCCAAAATTTTTGCAAGTTTATTTTATTAGCGATTTCGATGAACAAGCCAACGTGCGAAGCAAACACATCCCCAATTTGGACTCTGGTCTGGTCAGGGGATTGCAAAGTATGTTGCATAATGTAATCCACACATTGAGAACTTCAAAGCCGCCCTGGCGTCGGTGCCTGAGAACGAGCGCAACCGCTTTAAGTTTGTCATCAGCGCAGATAGAAGACCGATCGCAGCCCATCCCGGGCGGTATAATGCACCAACGACGAATGAGGTAGCCGTTCTCTTAGTCGATCAGGAGTGTGATAAAAGAGATATCGTTTTGCGCACGCATGATGACCGGCTTCAAAGGATCAGCGAGACACACCGTGCTTACGATTCTCTTCAATATCCTCTTATGTTCTGTCGCGGAGAGGATGGCTACCATTTTGCCCACTATAATGAAGATCCCCAGACAGGCTCCCTGAATTACAACAAAAAAACGTCCGCTATGCAGTTTTACAGCTTCTTGATCCAGCTTCGAATAAATGACGGATCTTATCTCCACCGTTACCGAACGCTCTTTAGTCAGTTTCTGGTGGATATGTACGCCAAAATTGAGACAGAGCGTTTGGTATTTATAAGGTCCAACCAAAGAAAGCTGAGAGCTGAGAACTACGTCCATCTCAGGGATGCCATGCATCACGATGCAAATGCAAGATGTAGGAAGGATGGTCATTCTACCCTCCACCTTCACAGGAGGTCCGCGGTACATGCACGAGAGGACGCAAGACGCGTTTTGTTACGTGCGAAAGTTTGGTAGCCTGGACATGCTCACTAAAAAACTACACTTAAAATGACGCAGACATAGTATTTTTGGTGCTTTACGGCGTCCGCGCGGACGAAGTCGCGGGAAACAGTTAGTGTAAAATACATATTTAATCTCGATCAAGCTCATTTTCGGTAAGTGTTTGCGTGGTATTTTTTTATATATATTAAAACAAAAATTGTTAATCACGACGGGATTAACATTTTAACAGGAGACTACGGACCGTCAGATAGATAGGCAGATATGACACACCATTGGAGTTCCGTTTTTTAACATTTGCTACGGATCCCCTAAATCACAATCTGTCACTAAACAAGTATAATTATCAAATTGTACGTGCCGTATAAAATTATGTGAATTTCAGTTTAACAAACCATAGAACAGTCTCGAACATGTTGGTCGAAGCTTGCAGTGCCGTTCTCTATGGGGCTGTGTTCCTTAGCTTAATCCTCATTGACTTCATCCTCGGCCATGGGTTCGTGGACATGTTTCAGAAAATCTTCTGTAAGATCGCTTGCTTCGTCAAGAAGACTGTTAGGGAGGAGGCGAAGAATGTGACTGCGCTGCCAGAAAATCCTATAAGTCTACCTGTGCTGTTTGTAGAAATCTTTGCTCTGAGCCTAACCATTGCTGTAAGTGTCTTTGAATGTTTGACTTGTATTACATGCTGCACGGCTTTGCTTCGCACGATTCTCCAACTATCTCGCTAAAGACGAAAGTATTCCTATTCACCAGCTCTCCCCTCTACCTTTCTAAAATATTCTTTCATAAGAACCTTCTCCAGACATTAACAAACAGCTAAAAAAGGATTGGTAATATTGGCCCAAGCGTTGTTTAGCTATGCACTTACCAATACATACTATATTGCGATTCATTTATAATATGTAAATAGATATATATTGAAGTCGTCGTTATTATTTTATGTATAGTAAGGTAATAGTAGTCAAAAACCAAAAAAATAACTATTACCTACCTTTGCTCCTATAATTACAATATCATTTTATAAGTAAGTGGTTTAATAAAAGGAATGCATTTTTTTTCAGTTTTTAAACAAGTACAAGCAATTTCGAAGCAAGGACCGTTTTGATGATCTCCTTTTGGAAAGCAAAGAAGCCTTGAGACAGACCAACGAATTCTTAGAGAAATGGAGATTACGACGGGTATGGATATTTTATTAGTAGAGTTTATAAATATATTTACGTAACGTCATCAACATTTAACAATATATATGGTTTGTTTAATTTCAGGTGCCTACTGAGTATTCGTACTTGGATGAGGAACCGCAAGAGATCAAACCACTAAAGTTAGAAGTGCCCATCCTTCACATGGCTATTATAGATGTAAGTAACGCCGATGATAAAATGGTAATGAACGATTCAAACATAGATGAAATAAGGCAAATTTTATAGGCTAAATTCTTTAAAGGTTTCAACGGTGTGTTGGTAACAAAAATATTAATTTTGAATCATACAAAAAGTACCTAAAGATTATTATTGATTAAGAAAATTTCCAGGCTATGATGAATAGTCAACACTCTGTAAGAGGAAGATCTTGCATTGAAGACTTAGTGGCAAGTATTACTGCTATACCGCTAAAAGCATTGTTTTTATAGACCTTTTGAGAATCATTTGTCTTGGAATGTTGAAGTATTCGGCTGAAGTTGTTACACTCGGATTTTTGTTTCTCCGTTAATAATAGGTAGCGTAGTAAACGATTTTTGTTCATCGATAAACGTAAACAGTTTCATTAAATCATCAAAAATTGAAATCTTGTAACGTCAAGGAAATCAAGAACATTTCCTAATCTTAGTAACAACAGCCATAAATAAGAGAAGATATTCTGAAAACACCTTTTTATCTTTACAGACTTTGGGCACAACAAGAAGTCAGCCAGAAAGAGGAGATGCAGGTGACACGGTGAACATCATGGATTCAACTCTTCTCTCAGTCACATCTCTTCTCGATGACGATCTAGATTCAATACCAGACCCACTACCTAGTGAAGAGAAAATTGTTGAAGAGACTAAAAACATCGAGTTTAGTAACCGAACGCTTTGGGATGTTATGGAAGAAGATGCTAACAGTTTGGAAGATTAAACCTTTGACTCGAAATATGTAAGACATTGTTTGATTTGTCAAACAGAAGGTTTTCTATTAAAGTGTGTTGTCCGGAATCGTTAATGATCTTGTTTTTATTTTGAATAGCTCGGTAGAAAATGTTATTGAAATATGTACTTGTTAAGCTCTAAAGAACAATTATCAGAACCCAACCTGGAATAAACCTTCTAAATTAATGCACAATTTAACGTTCATGTGCTCATCATCATGCGAATATTAATTTCTCAAGTCTTCCTAGAAGCATATTATGAATCACACTATAACTTAGTACTTTGTCTCCCTATCTTATTTGTCCCTTAATCCCTACAAAGGTCCTTCTTCATATCGCACACTTATAGTGTCAAATGCTCATAATACTGTTCAAAGAGCCTAAAAGCTGACAGATATTAATTCCAAACCTCAATACAAACTTACATTTGCATCCAAAACTACCAACCCACCAGCTTTATTCACATAAAGCTAAGGTTGAAATTGAAAAGGGTGATGTGAAAACAAGTGAATAGTTATCTTGGTCCAAGGGTGGCTATCCGCATTTGCTTTGATGTCATATTATCAGCAGGGTGTCTGCAATGATGGGATGTAATTAAAATTTGCAAATAGCAAGCTAGTTCTGACGTAATCCTAAAAGTTATTGTACTCGTAATCCTTGAATGCTTTTAACGCAGCTACCTCTGAATATTATAATTATAAAAAAGAAAAAGGTAATTGTTTTGCACAAGTTTCGCTGTCCCAGCAGTTGCAATTGTAACTACCGATCTTCTTATATTGATCCCTGGAATTTGGTACGAGAATATTTAGTTTAAAAAAATTAAAGATACTAATTATATGTAAAGGTCACTCAACAATAAGGATGTTGTTAGAGAACTGAACGTCTGCTACTTTAAGCCTCAAAACATTTTCTCTATCAAAGATAATAATCAAATAAAAAAAATATAGTTCATTGAAAGTGGGTAATGGATAATGGTCACGATTTCAAGGCATATTTTAAACACAATATCAACGGATAGAAGATTAAAATCCACGTAAAGAAGAGGTACTATAAAGAAATCTCATTACTGCAGACATACTACAGATTGTAACCCCAAAAATTCCTGTTTTAATTAACACCACAGCTAACATGTAAGCAACGCCAAGGAAATACAGAAACAATAAATAAAACGAATCCCCCCTCGCTTTTATAGGGATTATGGCGAATAGTCTTCTTACAGCATTGGGGATTGTCACAAGGATCACCGAGTTGTTTACTGGTAGGGATTATTAATGGGAGAGTAGCGAGTTACTTACTGATTCTAATTTGCTTTTGTAATGTGGGTTCGTTATTGTGTTAATTAATTCTTTAAAACATTATGCAGTTATGTGTTTGTCCTTATAAGTTGATATTTTACTTAAATTCGGTATACTTACAAGAAGTGAAGTAGTTCTGAACACGTTTTTTGACTAAAAGTAGGTAGTCTATTTGTTATTTGAGATTATAATCTACCTTTATGTCAAATTTCATTTGGATCAGATCAGATATTTGTTACGTGGTGGAGTGACAAAAATTCATCCATACTTTCAATCTTTAGCGTTTATAATTTTAAGAGTGTTTTGTATATATGTAGTGTAAAAAGATTGACAGAAATCATTATAATCATCTGTGGTCACAATGGTCACAACGAAACTAAGCAAATGTCTTTATTGAAAATATCAAGATCGTCATTTGACTACCTGCCCTACTCTACCTACCCTACTCTACCTATCCTACTCTACTTACTTTACCTACCCTAGTCTACTTACTCTACCTACCCTAGTCGACCTACCCTAGTCCACCTAACCTACACCACCTACTCCATCCTATCCTATGTTCTTCTCCCAGTTCTTAGCTATGTCCTTGCGAATTTCCAGCCAAATCGATTCAGCCGTTCTTGAGTTATAAATAGTGTACCTAACTAACACGACTTTATTTTATAATATAGACTCACGTGAAAATCTTTAATAGTTTCAAGCCGCATAGACTCTTTGACGTCTCCACAACGAGCACGCTGCTCGTTGAATAAAGTCCTGCTGTGGCTTGTAAGTCGTTATTTTCAAAAAACATATGTATATCTCATCGTAGTTTCCGTGGGTAAACAAGGACTCTGTCTTTTGGCAGTATTTCAATAACTGAAGAGAACCTAGTTACAGCAACAATAAACAATCAACCTAGATCTTTATAACCCTTTTGCTAAAAACGAAACTTACTATTAACTTCTTTCTAAACATATGTATCATGTTGGACAATTTGATAATCGTAAACCATGATCGTTTCTTTATTCAATAGGAAATCATCCAAGTATGCATGCTTATGACCGTAATTTGGTAAAACGTCAAACAATGGTCACGTGACCGAAGCTCAGTGAATTTCAACCCTTATTCTGATGTAATTATGGAGTAATCATGGTGGTATGATGGATTAGGGCACGCCTTACGGTTTTGTGGGATTTTTTAGGGTTATGCAATTGTAGAGTGATGCTATGGGAATGTTTTTTGGGGTTATTGGAAGTGATAGGACTATTGGCAATTCTTTTTTTTTCTTTTACGGCTGATTTTTCACAATCTTTAGATAAAATAGTTACCTATGAAATAATTATGATGCTGTTGCGTCAGAATGTTTGTTTAAGACAGTGGCAGCAACAATTTTATTCCTCAGATAACATTTACCAGACTATTGGAAAATCAGCCCCTAAGCAAGTAAGGGACAGAAGATTAAATATATATACATTGGAATAGAAAGTAAATGCAGTAATACCTAGACATAAAAATATGCCAAATGAAAATAATGGTTTGTTTGTTTAAAATGTAGTGTTATTGCACTTACATCATAATCAAGTTTGCATAAACTTTATTTATATAAACTTATAGCCCACACTATAGTTTGCTAGCAAAGTTCGAAGGTTTGAAGATGAATTTCAAACCTTTTTCTTTTTATTTTCTTTATCTATATCTTCTCTATTTACTTGAAACATTATTTTTCCACTATACACAACACTTTTTTTCCAACTCTTCCATTTTACATTTCCAACTTGATTGCCTTCAAATTGATTACCAATCCCCACTATCAGGTTTCCACTCCAGGAAATACCACTTCGTTCACAACACAGACAGAATTGACATCATCATTTATCATTTACCGCGGAGTAACTTCGTTGTGTGAAGTTTCGATGCCTTTTTTGTTTGTTTGTCTTTTGACTTTATAAACATTGTCTTGCATCGATTGCAGTATTTCTGATTTTTAAAATATTTTTTTTAAACCGGCTTTTGACCTAGGTTTCTCAGTTTTAAATATCGAGTTGGGCAACGCTGGCTATCGTTGGAAACTCTTTTTTGGAAACTCCTTAGTTGTTTTACATTGTGCTTGGCGTATGTAAATACATTAGTTTTCTAATTCCTGTTCTAACTGACATAAAGTTGGCATTGAGAATATTTATAGAGTTAAGCGTAGGTAGAGACTTACCCTAAGCAAAATAGCCACATAACATCTTAACATTTTCCAGTGTAAAGAGAAATTAATTAGTAAATGTCCAAGAAACTAAAACCAAAACGCAAGACGACGGTGATCAGCATCCATTTATCACTTCAAAACCTTTTTGTCCCGTTCTATTCAATACTTTTTGCGCGGAAGATTAAATTTCGCGTCTCACCCAAGGTCCAAAACCATTAATACTACTCCACCAATTTTATAAGACCTTCCCTGCTTCCTTTGGTCCGTCTAAACTAGGATGTCTTTCACGTAACTGATGCAAGTTGATGTGTCTATCTGAATTGGTTTTCGCTCGTCCCCATCTTGTCATTGAATTTTTTATTCTATTTTGTTCAACACGTCTGGTCGATGTTACACTGATTATGATTTTTGCGGCTACGTAAATTACTGAAGGGAAGAATTGATATTTGATGACACGAGGAGTTTTCTTTATATTTCGATTGTTTTTTAGAACGGGTTAAAAAAGGTAAGGTTTCCATTTGGGTTGGAATAGCGGTTTCGGCGTTTTGGGGATAAGGAATTTTGTGAGTTTAGCGACTGGGAAGGGATGGGGGAAGGATTGGCCCTCAGTACATACGTCGAGACGTAAAGCTGTGGTTTTTTACGCCGGTCCATGGTATGACTCCGTCGAGCTGACCCATTCGTGCCTAAGTAGTGTGGGTCTTCTACATTTAAAACTTTGGTGTTTTTGATAAGACTTTCATTTTTTATCAAGATAATTATAATGTGAACTATTCCTTATTGGACGGACAATATATTCACCAATAAAGAACTGTAATACCAACCACCAACACAATTATAAAAAAATAATTTGTTCATTCTTTATTAACAATTCAGTGGCTATGGATAATAGCAACTTAAAACCAAAATTGTCCGTCATTAACACCTAAACAAAGTACGGCACGTGGCCAACAAACAATGGGAATCAAAATAACTAGAATCATCGTCCTATAACCGCCTAAACATTTTACAACTACCGAACATATTTGTACTAGATCCCATCCAATCAAATTGTTCAAACCTAACCTAAGTATCAATGCACCTTATCACACCCTTAATGCATTAACTTACAATCTACATTCCAATAATCCAACAGCATTTCAAAAATTCAAATCGAATTCTAATTCAAACGGTTGAAATAATGACCGTTAATTCGACCAGTTTACTAAGAACTATCAAAAGGAACACGTTGTTGGATTTCAGAGGTCAAAAAATATTGGACTATTTTCAAATATGGCGTCGGTTTACTTCGCCACGTGCAAGTCACGTGACGAGTAAGAAAAGCAAACGCGTTGGTTTGGAATAACAACGTAAATGCCGTCATTAGCGATTTGATTATATTTTTTGTGAGTATTGTTTGAAATGATAGGATTTGTAATAGATAGGGGTATGACTGTGTACCTACATGTTTTTTTTTTGTTTGCTATGTATAGGCGAAGGAAGTGTTGACAAGTACCCAATGTGAAAAACTTTATGCATTTCATACTGTGACCAGAGTAGGGTTGCAAACTTTTTTTAGGGAAACACACTTTGCATTCGAATTATGAAGGATGAATGAATGAATGAATGAGAAAACGAATACTTAACAATCACACAATCTACATACAGATCACACAGAGAACATTAGAGTTCTTCCGTGCGGGAATCGAACCCGCGACACGTTTTGCGGCAGGCGGTTGCCTATCCACCGCGCCAACCGTGCAGTCAAAAACGACATTGACATGACATTTTTTCACACACATAAAAATAAAAAAAATACATAGATTTTCATAGGTCAAAGATAGAAGAAGATTACCTAGCATATTGGGTCCTATCACGGCTCTCAGATAACCAGCCTACTACAATCTCATCAAAATTTTCCCACAACCAATGACTAAGTAGAAAGTTATTAAATATTTTTGACACGTGTCTAAAAATTAGCCCTTTTTATAACATCACAAAATAATGCTAGTGAACCACACCTTTAAAGGTCGGCCATTGTGATTTTTACCCGCGCACTGCGCAAGAGTTGAATGGATATTAATTTTAATATAATAATCGGCATGTAATGGGATTAATCATTGATCTCTTTCAGTGTCTAAGGGTGATTTATTAATGTTTTGTATACTATGTGTTTTATTGATTTCTCACAAACCTGATGTGCTTAAAAAAGTATATTTTTTTAATCATATAAACTAGTGCTTGATTACAAGAATCCCACCTGATGGTAAGCAGTGACGCAATCGTTGAATCATATATTTCAATATCTCAGTTGTGCGACATTATATTATAAAGATACATATCTGAAATAACAAAAAAGATAGCAATTAAAAAAATATTGTTTTGTGTAAACTTAGTTTACAGTTCTTAAACCCACAAGAAAAAGTATCTTAACAAGGTAATTACGTAAAATATGTCTCCATTGTGATATATTGGTAAATTAATAAACATACAAGGGCTTCATCGCTTTATAATTAAAACCATTTCTTGTAATAAAAAAAAAACAATACATGCAAGCTAATGGAAAAAGGCCAAAATACTCAAAGCGTCAACAGTAGGCATTTCAAATTATTCAATATACCTAATCACATGCAGATTCTCCACTCAAAAATAAAACATAATAGGTAGTTATGCGAATAGCAAGTGCACCCCAACGCATCCGAGATATTTGCATTGATATTGAATGTCCGGCCAACGCTGCCGACAATCAAGGGATGATTTTAAAACTCAAAGAGTAGAATATTTGCAGAAAGTGTATCAAAATTGATTATACGAACTATAAACGCTTAGGAATAATGACTTTTTTCGCAAAATCTTGATTGATTTACAACTGATACTTTCACTTGTTTACAATGAGAAAACATGTGCTATTTTCTTTCAATAAAATTATACGTTAAAATACATAGAGTGATGGAACCGTTACAAGCAAATTCACAAAGATTGATGTAAAATTGTCAAAACATTAATTTTAATATAATTTCGAGGTCGGAGCATCCAAGAGTTTTTTATTGACTAAAAAAACCATCACATCACCTACTCCGAGCCGAGATACGATATGGTTTGCAGTCTCTATAGCGGGCTAATGGTCTTTTCAGGGTCGGACAACGAGCCATTTTTGCTCGTCCTCCTTAAAAACGAGCATTCTGATGCCCAGAAGCAGTAATTAATACTATAGTAGATATTTTTATCTATTTGGTATAACTTGTAAAATCATATCATCTAACTCTAAGGGCTGATTTTTCAATAGTCAGATAAATGTTATCTGAGGAATAAAATTGTTGCTCTCACTGTGTAATACAAACATTCTGACGCGACGGTATCATGTTTATTCCTTAGATTACTTTATCTAGCCATTGAAAAACCAGCCCTTAGTAATATACAAATACTTTTCCAAGTCTTTGTTTCTCAAATATTAATTAATAAATTAATATAATAATTCCCCCGACACGGGGTTCTAATATTGTCCCGATACCAAAATCATCCCTATTTCTTACTCTGTGTCCAAACAGGAATATTATTAAGGCTTCCCATTTGTAGCGCAGCGTGTTTAAGTGATATTAGAAGTGAATGTCTGCGTGTCATGATTGATTCTGAACAGCGTCACGCTTGTGACTACAGAGCTAGTGTTTCATAGTGGTTTAGGCTTCCATTAGATGGTTATTAGGTGTCATGTCAATTATAGGTCTTATTTAGATAGTCGTTAGGATTATTACGGCATGCAATGCACTTTACATATCAGTATTGAGAATGGAACTTCAATTTGAATTTAACATTACATCTTATCTTATCTATATGTATAATATAAAAATGAATCGCGAAATGTGTTGGTAAGCGCATAACTCAACAACGCCTAGATTAATTTTGGTAATTATTTTTTTTGTTGTGTTTGCTATTGTCCGGAGAAGGTTCTTATCAAGGAAAAAATTAGAAAAGGAGAGGGGAAGATTTGGAAAAAGTGACACTTTGATAGCGAGATAGTTGGGCCCGTGCGAAGCGGGGGCGGGCCGCTAGTTAAGAATATTATTATTTATTATTTTATTTTATACTACACTAAACTAAATACTACAATAAATTTGCCAACAATATTACTTTTGCGTTTAGGGCTATACATATAGAGCTAAATGCCTAATTATTGTCATATTGTTTAATCCTATTAATACTCAATACTTTATTGCTTTCCACATGTATTCTTAGGTGGTAGTACTTATAAATAGTTCACATGGACCCTGTCGGGCACAGCAAAGTAAGTGGGATAGGAGAGAGGAAGCTCTTTTCGGCTATGTTTCTTATTTTTGTTGACTAAGACTAAGGTTATATAGGCAAATGAGTTATATATATTTATGTTTTAAAGTTTTTTTTTATTTATTGATACACTTAATCTACATTGTAAACTTGGAAAGTGTGTATGTGTTTGTGTGTATGTGTGTGTGTCTATATATTTTTATCATTTAGGTATTCGTTAATGGAATAGTAGCATTTATTTAAAAGAAATTGTTGAAAAGTTTTTTTAAAAATATATTAATTTTATCTTCTCTTTTTATTTGTGCGGGTAGTTTATTGTACAATTTAATAGACATAAGGTAGGGACTTGTCGAGTGAATTTTTAAACTAGACTTAGGTATATTTAGTTTAGCGCGGGGTCTGAATTCATAGCGTGATTGGTTGTCGTCTCGTTGAGTGTACAGCTCTTGGTGTGTACGGACAAATTTGCATGATTCTAGTATGTATATACAGGGGAGAGTTAAGATGTTGTGTTTTAGGAAGAATGGCTTGCAACTGCCTGTTTGCTCTATGTTTACGAGGAGTCTTATCAGTTTCTTTTGCAGAGTGAAGAGTGTTATTGCATCTGTACTGTTGCCCCAGAGGGTGACACCTATTAATGTATGTTGTTCTATGTTTACATGTCTGTTTTTATTTAATTTTGTTTACAATATTTTTGTTTAAATGTATCAGTATTAGCAATATTGTAAGTTAGAAAATATAGGTAAATAAAAAAAAGAAATCAAACATGATAAAGTTTGTGAATAGGTGCCTAGTGAATAGATGTGTCTGTGAATAGGTGCATAGGTGCCTACAATATTAGCAAAAATAATATTTTATTACAAGCCAAAAACTCCAACATTACTGCGAACATAAAGTCCAATCTAAAAAAACATTATAGCAAGCAAAGAAAACACAATAAGTGACGAACAAAAAAATTTAACATTCGTTCTGCATATAATGGCACGTAATGAAGTAATACGTGGCGGTGCGTTGTGCTGTTGGACACAAACCCCTTTTATTTTGATGGATGCCTATTCTGGAAGCAAAAAGGATTATTTTTCTAATACATTTTTGTAATATGAAGTTGATATTTTTGTGTTCTGTTAAGCTACGAATGTCTAGAAAAAAAATCATCTACAATGAATTTGTCTATTTACAATAAATGTTCTTGGAAATACAATTCTTACAAGAGAAAATTTTAATGTTTCCTACATTAAAATTTGCTTTCAAGCTGAAAAAAAAAGTGGTGGACTGTAAAAAAATCCTATGTTTCATAAGAGAGATTATTGCAAAAGTCATCATCTATTGGTTTCATTAATCATTATATTATGTTACTAACACTTCATACTGAAAGATTACTTTAATATGAAATTAACTCCGCTTATGTCTCACATCATAGGCCTCTAACTGCCCACTATCACTGCTGAGCAAAGTCCTCTTCTCACACGGAACTTCACAGCATTAGTCACCACGCTCACTCAAGGTGGATTGGCGATTTCAAACTTATAATTAGAAATTAGAAGTCCCGGTTTCCTCACGATGTTTTCCTTCATTGTATGTCAGTGGTATCTAAATAATCATAGAAAGTACATATAACTCGGAAAAAGTCACATTGGTACTTGTAGCATCAGGTTTTGAAACACCACCCTCAATGGCCCTCATCGGTGATCCTCCGAGCCACTGCGACGTCAAAAATCTTACTTATTGCCTAAGTTTTCTGTAAGTTGTTTAAGTGTGGGAGAGCCATGCTTCGGCACGAATGGGTCGGCTCGATCGGAGTGATACCACGGCCTCACAGAAGACCGGCGTGAAACAACCACAGCGTTGTGTTTCACCGTGTGACTGAAGTTACCGGAGGCCCAATCCTTCCCCGCCCCCAATCCCTCCTCAATCCCTAAATCTCCAAATCCCTAATCCTTAAAAGGTCGGCAACGCACTCGTAACTCCTCCGTTGCGGGTGTCCATGGGCGGCGCTGATTGCTTACCATCAGGTAATCCGTCTGCTCGTTTGCCGACCAATTTTATTACATAAAAAAGTCGCTAAAAATGCTATGCAAAACGAAATTCCTATAGAATAAGCCCGCGTGGCATACCTACTCGTCGCCCAGTCAAAAAAGCAATATGTAACAAATTTGTTTTTCAATTCCGTGCCAATTTTGCATACGGGACCCTGTCGTATTGAGCAAATAAAACGTGATATTGTGGTTTTATGATGCGTAAATATTTTTTTTTTCTTATTTTTTTTTTTAACTTTTATTGGCGAAGGTGGGGATGGAAAACGTATTTGCGTGTTGTAGCTCTGTGTTATTTGTCGCAAACATTTCGTTATAGCATGTCTGGTGTTTCGTGTTTTTGTTTTGTTTTCGCTTTGTTTAACTTGATACTCTTGATGACCGCTCGTAACGTGTGGTTTATTAATTTACGATGGGATGTGTGTATTACACAGTTTTTTTTTTTGCGTCTCTCGGTTTGGTTACGGCATTGCTGTTTGCTACACAGAACTAACACAGCTACGTTTCCATATAAAAGGAACATTCCTAAGATCCTTCTCCTAAGTTTCCTTTGCTCGTGTGCCGATCAATGATACAAGAAAAAAATCTCTTTCCCAATAATATATATAAAATTAACAATACAACTTAATGGCGTAAGCTGTAATTTATTTATTTATTGAATTATGGGCAGCCAGTAGCTGCTACATTATTTCTTACATCTATACATTAAATACACTATAATAAAATTAAATGTACAGCATTTTAAGGTGTCACAACATGCACAAAATATTTCGTAGTGACACAAAAAATAATTTATAAAGAAGAATATAATTTAAAATAGTAGGAAGAGTAATAAGATAGAAATTGCAAATTTACGATTCTAAATTAAATTAATATAAAATAAGTACTTAGTATATATAAAACAAAAACATTTTTTTTTTATTTAAACAAAGTTTATTGGAATTCAGTCCTCCCAAAAATCCCCAACACATTTTTTTTTTAAATACAGGTAATGTATCACTGAAGATATCCACTTCATCACTGAGACTGTTGTAAGTTTTTGCAAGTCGAGACACGGCAGAGAATTGTTTAAGATTTGTTCTAGCTGGTGGCTGGTGCAACAATCCCATGCCAAGCTGAGCGCGCCTAGTAATGTTGTATATGTAATTTTTTTTTAATAAATAAATAAATAATCCTGCAAATTATCAACCTAGACAGATATTTCATACCAATAGTTCCTAACCTCCAATATTCCCTTCAATTATCTCCTCTACATCTAGATAGTAATTTACAAAATGCATACTAAATACGTTGATATGTTGCAACTGCCGTTTGACAGGTATAGACTGCCGTATCGCATCTAATGTTGCTCTAATTGTGTTAATTGTGCCGGTCGTGGTGCCGGTATACATAAGTATTAGATTGTGGAGAGTTTAGTGATGGTAACAGGACTTACGATATTTAATTATTTATTTATTAAAATTTTATACACAAAATACATCTTAAATATCAATCGGATTTATATATTCTTTTACTAACTTTCGACTTTTGACCTTTATTAACATGATGCGAAGATAAGAGTGGCAGGTGACATAAATATGTAAATATATCTTAGATTCCGCCACAATTGGTACGCGGTCATTTGTCTGGTGTATGATCTACAAATTGTTATTTCTGGTCTGGTTGTGATGTTTATGTGAAATTGTATGTTTGTAAACGCAATCACTATACTGGAAAAATCCCTAGTGTGAAGCGACATTGGTTTGAATTAATAAATAAGTGGTTAAAATATCAGTTATAGGCCTTAGCTATCGCATTGGAGAATACTGTAATGGTAGTATAAGGTAAGATTTTTAAATTAAATAAATAAAAAAAAATTGTGAAAACATGTACCTTATTAATCGAATCACAATAATACCTTTAAACGTCTCGGAAACGGCTTTAACAATTTTGATTTAATTTTATAGGTATGTAAAGAAATTTGCCAGCGAAAAAACAATCTAGATAGGATTAATTTTCAGAAAAAAGCTACCACGCTGAGTCCTTTAGCTCGGATACATTCTCGTCCACTATAGACGTCAGAACCTAGTTATACACTGCTAAAGTATAGATGGCATAAAAGATTTTTTGTTGTTAGGGGAAATCATCTTGACTTCTCCTTACCCCGCAACCCTGGCTAAACATCAGCTCCATAGGGCCCCGTCTGTGGTGGTCTATTGGCTGTTTGAGGCGCGCGCGGAACGCTATGCGCCGTACGCTGGTTCTGGTCGGGCGGTTTTTTTTTTTTTTTTTTTTTTTGTGAGGGGAAAATCATCAAATGACTTCTCCCGCCCAGGGCCGGGCAGGAGGGAGTGTCAGACTCTTACTGACTAAAAACCCCCCTGTTCCTTCTCCTGCTCTGTGCCGAGGTCGCGGTACCTCATTGCGCTTACCCCGCAACCCCGGCTGAACATCAGCCCTTTAGGGCCCCGTCTGTGGTGGTCTATTGGCTCTTTGAGGCGCGCGCGGAACGCTACGCGCCGTACGCTCGGGCCTGGTTCTGGTCGGGCGGCGAGCTGCCCTTACTCGCCGACCGCAGGCCCGTACTTACGGTGGCCGGAGATCGTCCCTCGATCCCCGACGCCCGTAGTGTCGCCAGTTGCGGCTGCTGGGGCGTGAGGAGGAGGATTGCTCCCTCACGCGGGCCGCCTCTCTCTTTGCGAGCATGACTGCTTCACAAAAGGAGGAGACGGCGTCCCAGTTCCTCTCACTCCGCACCATGGCCTCGACTAAGGCCGGGCGCGAGAGGTCGCCGCCGCCGATCACTTCCCTGAGGATACGGCGGTGCTCAGCCCAGGCAGGGCATACCGCTACCGTATGCTCCACCGTATCCTCTAGGTGGTCCTCACAATGACGACACTCGGGCGTTTCCTCCCGCTGAATCCGAAACAGGAACCTACCGAAGCTGCCGTGCCCGGTAAGCACCTGCGTCAGACGGAAGGTGAGGACGCCGTGGCGTCTCTCAAGCCACTCCTCAAAGAGGGGTCTTACCGCTGCTATGGTAGCGTGCCCGGCCCTCGGTTGCGACAGTCGTTGTCTCCACTCTGCCATGAGATCTCGCCGGAGCTCATTCCGCCACGCACTAATTTGGCGCGGCAGAGGATCTTCGCCCCGGCGACGCGCGTCTGCGCGCAAACTGTAGACGCGCGCGAGCGCCTTCGCTTCTAGATCCCACGGCGGTGATCCGGCAAGGAGGTTCGCCGCCTCCCCGGAGATCGTGCGATACCCGCGGATTACTCGTATAGCCATGACCCTCTGTGACGCGACCAGCGTACGAGCCGGCCGCCGCTTCAAGTCCGGCGCCCACACAGGGGCACCGTAGAGGGCCATGGATCGCACAATCCCCATATACAACCTCCGGCAGGAGGCGTTTGGCCCCCCGAGGTTGGGAAGGAGCCGCTTGAGCGCGGCCCCAGACCGTTCCAACTTAGGGGCCAAACGACGAAAATGCTCCGTGAAGTTCCATCGGCTGTCGAGGACGAGACCCAGGTACTTCATCGCCGACTCGACGCCGATGGTAACTCCTCCCGCCGTTACTTGGGACCCACCTGGAGGTGGCGCGCTCCGACGGCCATAGAAGCACATGGCCTCGGACTTGTGGAGCGCCACCTCGAGTCCCAACTGCCGGATCCTTGCAACGACTGTCGCAACCGCTTGTGACATCAGGTCGGCCGCCGCCTGATGCGACCTCCCGTTCGCCAGTACCAGCGTGTCGTCAGCATAACAGACAATGCTGACGCCGCTCGGGAGGTCGGTGCGTAGCACCCAATCGTACCCGATGTTCCACAGGAGAGGTCCCAGGACCGATCCCTGTGGGACACCGCGCGACACCTCTCGCCGATTCCACACGCCCCGGTGACCGGGGTAGATGACGCATCTGTCCGTCAAGTAAGCCTCGACTACACGACGGAGATAGGCAGGCACCCGGTGATACCGGAGCGCCTCCAAAATGCAGCTCCAGGGCAGCGAGTTAAAGGCGTTGGCGATGTCCAGAGACACCGCCACGACGACTCGCCTCCCGGCCAACGCTGTCCCCGTTGTGAGGTCCCTCACGCGCATGATGGCGTCCACCGTGGAGCGCCCTCTGCGGAAGCCGAACTGGCCGTCCGCTAAATCCGGCCCCCTTCCAGACAGGTGCCCGACGAGGCGGTCTGAGATTATCCTCTCGAACAGCTTTCCCACCTCGTCGAGCAGCACAATGGGCCGGTACGCGGACGGGGAGTCCGCAGGACGCCCCGGCTTCTTCACGAGGACCAGTTTACCCGTCTTCCACGACAGCGGAAACTGGCCTCTCTCCAAACATGCGCTGAACAGACCAAGTAGTCGAGGCCTGAGAGCCTCCGAGGCCAGGACCCAGACCTTGGCATGCAGCCCGTCAGGTCCTGGGGCGGTATTCTTGCCGCTCAGCCGGCGCACCGTCACTCTCAAATCTACCTCAGTCACTTCCGGAGCGGATTCGTCGTCGTCGTCGATGTAGCCCGCATTGGGCACCGCAGGGGGCGGGGGCATAGCCGGAGGCGTGTAACCCATCTGTGGTCGGGGGAATAGCGCCCCAACCACTTCGTCCACGACCTCCGGCCGGAGACTCTGAGTCAGTGGGGGCGCCCAGGTGCGGAGCTTATCACGCACCATCCGGTAGGGGCGTCCCCACGGGTCTCTGTTCAGAGTCTCCAACATCTCCTCGCGGGCCCGATCTTTGGCCCGCCGGATCTCCACCCTGAGGGTGGCCTTCGCCGCCCTGTACTCCTCGTATAGCTCCGCCTCTCTGGTTTCAGCGTCCAGAGGGCGGAGACGGAGCCTGCGGTGCCTGGTGTATCGGCGTCGCGCTGCGGTGCACTCACCGCGCAGGTCTGCCAATTCCTGCGACCACCAATACACCTGGCGCTTGCGTTGGCACGGTCGGATCCGGGGCATCGCCACGTCGCACATCCTTGACATGGCGTCCTGGAGCCATCTCGCCTCCTCGTTAATGTCGGCTGGCCTGACCGGTGGTATCACCCAGGCCTGCACGACTGCGGCTTCCAGGAAAAGCTCCCGGTCCAGTTGCCTAAGCGCCCAACGCGGGCCACACGGGGCCTGTCTGACTGGCGGGTCTGCGGACTCGGCGGAGACGTCGAACCGTATATACCGGTGGTCCGAAAACGTCTCCACCTCCTCCATGACGCGCCAGTCAACAACGCGCGATGACAGAGCGGGGCTAGCAAACGAAATGTCCACCACTGACTCGCCCCGCATCCGTACGCACGTGGGGACAGAACCCCGGTTCAGCACGACTAGGCCTGTCTCCAGAGCCCAGTCTTCGACCATCCTTCCCCGGACATCAGTGAGCCGGGAACCCCAAGCCAAATTCTTGGCATTGAAGTCCCCGAGGACCAACACGGGGAGGGGACGGAACCCGACGACGACGGTGACTAACTCCCTGAGGGAGTTGTGGAACTCGACGAGAGTTCGGTTCGGAGAGAAGTACACGCCCACCACGGCGATCTCTCCGAACCGAGCCGCGACGCAACCCCTGCCTCGCTGAGGCCCTTCGGGGGTTGGGGTACCGGCGGCGGCCGACGAGATGATGGTCACCGAGCCGTCCAGGTCTGACACCCAGTGTTCCCTGGCTGGAACGAAGTACGGCTCGGAGACCACAGCAACATTGATCGACCACTGCGCCATGCTCTGGAGCAGGAGATCCTGAGCAGCGACGCAGTGGTTGATGTTCGCCTGGAGGAGGCGTAATGGAGCCATTATTGGGTATCCATCACGACCTCCTCTCTGACGGCAGCGGCGACAGCAGCAGTCGCAGGGGTGTTGGCGACTGCGGCGGCAGCGGGAGCGACGGTGGGAGCGGTGGAGGTGGCTACGGGCCTACCTTTGCTCCTGGGTTTGGTGGGGGGGGAGCAGGTTTTGCCCCCAACCCGGTGATCGGCCGGTTTGCCAGCCGCCGCACATACTACGCAGTGCGGCGGGGCGGTACAAGCGCCGGCCCTGTGACCGGGCTGACCGCAGCGGAAGCAGCGGTCGCTGCGGTCCACCTCTGAGGAGCATTTGGCACCCACATGGTGACCCACAAGGCATCGGTAGCACCTCAGAGGCCTGGGTTCCAGCAGCTTTACTTGCGCTGACACCCAGCCCACCAGGAGCCTTTTGCCCTCCGACAGTTTTTTGGCCGCTGTGACGGGGCAGCTGACTACCACAGTCCGCAGCCCCGTATTGTCCGGGCGGATGGTGCCTACCTTCACCTGATCGGCAGGGCACCCCCCCGTCCTGGCGACAGCGGCCGCCACCTCGTTCTCCGTCACGGAGTCATCCAGGCCCATGATGCGTAGCTCCAAGCATTTGGTGGGCCTGGACACGCGAGCCTCATCCGCCGCAAGGCACGTCCTGAGCCTCTCGGCAAGGGCGTCAGCGGATGGGCCGCTGGCCGCGCCGGGGACCTCCAAAAGACGGGCTCCAGTCGCGGTGACCCTTACCGCGAACCCGTTAGGGGCCCCGAACTCCGCGGGAGTAACCGTCCCCTTCAATTTGGCGAGGACGTCGCCGTATGTCACCCCCTTCTTAGCCGCGTCCGGCTGTAGCGTGATGACTACAGCCGAAGATTTAGGGGTGAGGAGCATTGCCGCAGCGCGCTTCTCCCTGCGTCGCTGCTGCCGCCGCTGCCGCTGCTCCTTCTTGCGGCGCTTTCTCGCCTCTTTGGCGCTCCTTCTCGCCTGCCCGGCCACCTGCCACCCGTCGCCATCGATGCACAGCTCTGATAGCGGGGTTGGGGCTGCAACGGCTGGAATTTCAGCTGCTGCGCCTCTTCGCTTGCGGCTATTTGGTGCCAGAGGCACAGCAGGAGCCGGTGCCGGTTGAGCTATAGGCGTCCTCGTCAGCGGCGGGGCTCTCGGTGCTTTCGCCGCAGGGGGCACTTTCGCCCTTTTCTCCACCGGGGCGTCTGCTCTGGCGCCGCGGCTAGGTGGCTGCTTCGTCTTCGCTGCCGCGGCTGCATAAGTGCCAGTTGCGAGCGGGGGTCGGAGGAGCCTACCCTCCAGAGCGTCGAAACGCTGCTGGAAGGCGGCCATCTCCTGCCGCATGAGGCCAAGAAGGTCGGCCTCCACTGGCTGCGAGGGTTGGGGACGACCCGCGCGAGCAGCGGCGAGTTCCGCCTTTGCTGCACGAAGTTCCGCCTCCAGGGCAGAGTTCGCAGCCGCTAATCGGGCCAGCTCGCGCCTCATTCCGGCCATCTCTTTTTGCAGAGCGGTCATCTGCCGCTCTGCTGAGCCCCTCTGGGATACCGCCGACATTATTGCGGCCTCCGCGTGCTTAAGCACTCCGTTTCTGCCAGCCTGGGTTTTTTGCCCAGCCAGCATGCGGAGTGCTTCCTTAACCTGGAGGCGGAGGCTCTCAGCGCCGCCTACAGAATCCTCACCTCCGGACACCTCCATCTCCGAGGAGTCCGAGGGGGCAGCCTTTCCCAGGGCGCTCCCCTCCGCTGCCAGCCGCTCTGCCGGCTCAGAGCGGCTCCCAGCCGCTCTCGTGGAGCCCTTCCTCTTGCCCCTACCCCGCGCCGCCGTGGGGATTTTGGGGGCCGGAGCCTCCTGTTCATTGGAGGAGGGCCCTCGCCCGTCCTCCAGCCTGGGGCGTTTGAATGTCCCTCGGGCCTTTTTCTGGCGCAGCGCTATGCTTGTGCCAGACTGCGAAGTTGAGTCGGACTCAGAGTCCGACTCCTTCCTGCTTGAGGCACGTGCACATGATGCATCTAGCACCTCGTTCATATTTGCAAGCGAGCTGACCTCGCTTGCGTTCTCCTCACCGTTAGGTGGTTTTTTATTATTTTTCTTTATAGGCATCTCCATTGAAGTCCCACGAGTATGGGGGAAATAAGAGGTCCGCCCAGGGAGAGCCCCCTGTCCCTGAGTAAGTGTGCATTTGTCTCCCAACTAGGGGGTCCACCGGTCCCCAAGCTGGGGGTGCGCTCACGACTGATCCTACTCCTCAGCCATACATACCCTCGCCGCGCACCAGAACTTAGTATTGGAGGATTTTTTTATAGAGGTTATCTTCCTCGCGGTCCGGGCGGTTAAGCCAAGACCCTCGTCCCGGTCCGAGTCATAAAACATGACCATGATCTCTTCCCGGATTACGATATCGACGGGTGCAGTCGGGCGCAGCTAGTGCCCCGATGCTACTCATTGGCAGGGTGAGTGCACAACGAGCGCCGCCCTTGTTTCTCCACCCCGCTCTCTGCTAGGTCCAGAGAGTCGTGCGGAGGAACGCCCCCACGGAGGCGTGGACCCTATGCCAGCATAGGGCCGGTCGCCTCTAGAACCCGACCGGGTTCTCCGCCCGGCCAGAAGTTCGCTGCGGGCGACAGTCAGTCCAACCCTGTCGCCATCCCGTTAGGGAGACTGTCGCCCGCACCCAGGGTGCACCACGGGGAGGTCTTCTGGCATGCACCCCCTGGTCGGGCGGTGAGTTGCTCTTACTCGCCGATCGCAGACCCGCGCTTATGGCGATGGCAAAGAAGATGAAGGTACACCTTGTGGAGTGTAACGTGATAATCTTAAATCGACAAACACATGATATACATAATTATGATGTACAAGATATGCAGTCGCAATTTCCAACATCACTACTACTACCAATAATATAAAGCCACGACCACACACACACAGAATAACACAAGTAAACAGTTGTCGATATTGAACTCCATTATTTATGTATCGGAGTGATTAGAGTATTTGATGACGTTACACGTTGATTAGACAGCTTGGTATGTTCAAACTGGTTAATTAATGTGTCTGAGAGATACTTGACGTAATATTTATGTCGCATTATGTTTATGTATATGTAGATCGGCATCTATTGATCGGTAACATTAATAAAGTGCTTGCAATAGCAATTTCTTAGGTACTATATAGCTTCGTATGCGTAGCGTGGTATGTTGATAAAAGGCAGCTTATGTGTTAATCCAAGGTATCACCTATCGACATATCAAATTTCAACCAAATCGATTCAGCAGTTTTTGAGTGAAAGAACAACATACATAGGTACATATTATCACAAACTTTCACGTTATAATATTGAGTTGGGTTACCTAATTAGGATTTGTAGGATTATTTGTGTATGTAGGTAGATACGTCTTTCGGTGTTTATAGATTAGTACAGAAATAGTAACATGGATAAAGAATTTCCAATGAATTGCAATTGGTATTGTTATTGTAAACACTATAAAAGAAATGTCCTCTTGACTGCCCTCTTGGTTGCTGTGCAACCATGTCGCGAATTCAATTCCCTCACGGAATAAATCTTTGGGTGATCTACTAATTGTTGTTCCGTTGTATTTGAAGTTCCGTTGTATTGTATGTGAAGTTGTATATTTGTTAACGCACACAGAAGAAAATCCAAGATAGATACAACGTTTAAAAAACAAGAACTTACTCTGTTTTTTTTTTATAGTACAGGAAGCCAAACCAAAAGATTTTGTCGACACCCACAACACTAAAGAAGTTCTCTATTAGAGTTTTTGGTAGTTGTTAGGAATTTCTAGTTGGTGGTTGGAGGAGGAAGAGGGAAAAGATTGGGGACTGGAGGAGAGAAGTAGTATTTTTTTTAAATTGTGTTTACTGAATTTCTATAGTTACACATTTTAAATATACTTTTAAAATACCCAACCAAAGAAGAATGAATGATAAGAAATAAGTATCGATAACAATAACAAAAAATAAAATACCAACTCACACCAATCATAAAAAAAAATATCCCAATAACTCACAGCTGATCAATCAAACCTCGGCTACAAAGCAACGTGCATCCATTACAATATAAAAAGCAAATCAAAAAGTTTTCATTGTTAAAAAATGTGTGAATTTTATCCCCAAAGGATTTAATAATATCGTCAGACCCCAGTATTAAAACCATCGGTGATCGACGATAGCTTCTGTCTATATGCAAATATCCGATTCAAAAATTTGAATTTCAAATAAAATATATTATTTGTTTATTTTTCCCGACATGACACCTAATAGTGCGTGCTGTTTCAATTCTGTATGCAGAAAAAAAATTATGTGTGAATAAAAGTCTGTTTAATTTTGTCAGGGTTCCGTACACGTTTTGTTATGACAGAAGTTAAAAATGTGGTTTTGCTTATTTTTTTAAACAAACGTTTAATAGCATAACTATTATTAACTATACGATAACAACTAGCTTTTGCCCGCGACTCTTGGAATACTTCTTGCAGATTTTTGGTATAAAACTATCCTATGTCCTATCTCGAGTTCCAAACTATGTCTAACTACGTGTAACTATGTCTGTACCAAATTTGAAAGAAATCGGTTCAGTAGTGTAAGCGTGAAGAAAAGACAGACAGAGTTACTTACGCATTTATAATATCAGTTTAGTCTTAAGACCATATTTTATTTTGTCTGTCTATCTTGCTGTTTAGAATATACACGAACCCTTTATTAAGGAACCCCAAAAATAAAATTCTCGGGGTGCGCTATTTTGCGTATCAACAAAATTGGGTATCAATGCGATTTTTGATGGATGCCAATCATTGTCACCAGTATTGGTTGGCAACGAAATTGATTGTTATATTCAAATTAATCATTTCATTGTGGATAGTACGTGTACATGGTAATTTTGCGTTTTATGTAAAGCTTATTAGTAGACAATCAATCAATGGTGTTATTTTGTGTTCTTTTAATTCTCATAGAATTTAATTCTCATTTTTTTTGCTAAGCGTCTGTATGATTTGTTCTATAGAAATGACTATGGTATACCGGTTCATGTAATTAATTTGTATTATGTAATTAACTAAATGTAAGCAATCTTGGCATTTTTTTTTATCTAAAAATATTTTGTGATGAAATGTTTACAACCAGTAGTATTTGCCTATGCTTTGTAGTTAACCTAATTCGATGCTAGCTATGTCGTGGTGGCCCGGAGGTTAACGAGCCCGCTTCTCATGCATGAGGGTGCGGGTTCGAAGCCTGGCAAGTACCAATGTGACTTTTTTCCGAGTTATATGTACTTTCTATGATTATTTAGACACCACTGACATACGGTGAAGGTAAAAATCGTGAGGAAACCTGGACTTATAATTTCTAATTATTAGTTTGAAATCGCCAAGCCGCATTGAGCAAGCGTGGTGATTAATGCTCTATAATTCTTCGTATGAGAAGGAGCCTTTGCTCAGTGGGCACTTATAGGCTGATGATGATGATGATGCTAGCTAAAACACTTAATTTAAATTAGTCTTTGTAGTTATGTATTTAATACGACCTCTTTTATATTAAAAAGACATACCAAGATTGTTTAGCTCTAATTAACCACCTGAACAGAAAGACCACATTGAGTAAGAGGAATCTATATAATATATATGGTAGTTTTTCTTTGTCACCTCTTCGAACTAGGCACTTAAGTGTTAAGTATGTATGTACGAATGGGCCGTCTCGACTAAAGTGATGTCACATCCTCAAAGAAAACTGGTGGGAAACAACTACAGGATTGTATTTCACTGGATGTATGAGGTTACTGAAAGCCCAACTATTCCCTACTTCACCCCGGTTACTGAAAGTCCAATAATTCCCTACTCCACCCCCGAATCTTCAAATGCCTTACTTTCAAACGACCGGCTACGCACTTGTGATTACTCGATGTTACGGGTGTTCATGGATGGTGCAGATTGCTTAAGATCAGGTGAACTGCTTGCTCGTTTGCTGAACTATCCCATAAAAAAAATCTTTGTCATCTCAACCAACCTTCTTGAATATATACATAAATACAAACGTACGTACAATATATAGTTGGGTATCGTAATCGAGTAGGCAACGTTTATCATGCAAGAAAAATCAATGTTGAAAAAATCAAAAAATGATTTTTTTTTTTTTTTAATATTAACATCAACGTCATCCCTTTCAAACGTACGTGATCATTTATGTGAAAAGCCAATATAAAATATTAAATTATTATCATTTCTAGTTTTTTATACCCACTTAAAATATGCACGCACACATCTTTACCTACTCAAATTTTCTATAAACATTCCACAACCCTTGAATCGGAATAGTGATTGTGTTTTATCTACGAATCGATTTTAATCGATTCGCTTAAGGATGTGACTGTCTGTGTTTGTGTTTTCTCACGAATGAATGTCTTCTGTATATATTTTTAAGTATATCTTTATAGGTATATAACAACCTATAGTGATACATTCTAAATTTTCTGAAAACTAGCTGACCCTGACGATCGTCATACCGTACCACCTCAAATATAATAAATTAACTATATGCTCTGGCTTTTAATCCTTCCCTGGACTTCAACGAATATATATAATAAATTGCTCTAAGAATGAGGTTATTCTAAGGTAAAAATAAAAATCCATCATAACTGGAGCTATTTAGACACATGGCATTTTAAATGTGGTAGTGTGGGTGCTTTAGCTAAAACGGGGCGTCTCGATCGAAGTGATAACTTGAAAGTTAAACAGAAAACAGTTGAAAATCACGCTTGAAGAAAAAGAGGAACAACCCGTCCTGATCCTGAATCTAAACTTAAAACTGCTCTGATGTTGTGGGGATCCATAGTCGGCGCATATTGCTTACCATCAGGTTATCCGCCTGTTTATTTACTGCCCTATTTCAACTTCATAATTAAACAGGCTCTTTGTCTTATACAATTAGAAATATAATTTTCGTATCGTCGACGATTTCAATATTATAAATGCGAAAGTAACTCTGCCTGTGTGTCTTTTCTTCGCCTAATAATTGGCTTAAAATAATATTATATTGGTTTTTGAAATAAACCTATTTCTGTGAATTTTGGTGCAGACATAGCCTGGAACTCGAGAAAGGACATAAGATAGTTTTTAAACCTATCATCCACAGGAAGTCACTATTCCACGCGAACATAGTCGCGGTAGTATCTCTAGAAATGAATCTACATACAACGTAGAATTTTTAACCATTTCGAAATTCCAAAAGCCATGTAATTACTGAGAATTTTGTAAAATCCAATAATACAAACACATAATTAGGTGATTAATTTAACAATAATTATGTTCATCGATTTCCCCACATACCACGCATTCCTTAGCGAGCTTTGTGCGTGACAATAAATTCACTTAATTGTTCCCAACATCAATTAGTAGGACATTTACAAAATTAGCTCGTTCTTATTTTGTGTTTATTTTTATTTACCAAACAATTTTAAGGCTATAACTAACATGGGTGGTATATTGCTTTAGTGTTTTAGATTTATTATTACCGGTTATTTTATTTTAGTCGAAATGTTGTTGAATGTGACGAAGAACTTTGGAGTTTAGTTGGGACAGCCACGCTTCGGCACGAACGGATCGGCTCAACCAGGGTGATAATATTTCAACCTTATAGGAAACTGGCGAAAACAACCCACAGCGTTGTGTTTCTCCGTGTGAGTTGGATAACTGGACGCCCAATCCATCCCTCACCCTATCCCTGCCCAATCCCTAAATCCGCCAAAGTCTTTAAACCGCTAAATACGCACTTGCAACTTCTCTGGTGTTGGAGGTGTCCTAGGGCAGCCCCGTTTGCTCACCATCAGATAAAACGAATGCAGAAGTGTTGTCGTATCACATTAAAAAAGTTGGAAAGACTGATCATTTTATGAATATCGTACAGGAGTATGAGTAAGATTTATATATAAAATTATACTTACAACAGATGCCTGAACTTTTAAACATTTTTTTCTTCTAATAAGTAATATGATTCATATCATTATAATTTCTCGACTTTTTTCGTGTCGCATGTAGACATACAGACAATTATTATGCACATGCACCAAGCATCATGCCAAACATCGTGTTTTAAACGGACCCTGGGCTATAAGAGCCCAAAAATTAACTTTAATAATATAAGTATCAATCATTTTATGAGGTACATATTCCATACAAATGATGTTCTATATTTAAAATTATCAGTCAACCATTTTGACCAGGTATCTCGATATCCAAACCATACAGTTTTAAAAGAAGTTGGTCAATTAAAACTCACTTAGAACTGAACCCAGAAACATAGACGAGTAGGGACGCGAGAAACTTTTTATAACCACATTAGCAGTGAACATACGAGGGAGCCACTTTAAAAATCTAACTTTTATCGAATCCATAAACCTACCAAAGTTACATCTAAAGTGAAATACATCAAGTTTAACTGACCGCATTAAGTTAAGCACAACTTGAGCGGAAAATGTTTTTCTAACTTAAAGCACATAACTTAGATGGATAGTACTCAGACACGTGAGTTTTATAACTTAACTTAGGAATAATGTTACTTACTTATTTTTCAAAATGGTTGCGAAGTAGTTTGAAGTTCTAGTGTTGCAGTCAATTTGAAGTAAAATATCTTAGTTTAAAAGTATTAGAACTTCAGAAGGCTTTTTTATATATTTTTTATGAGATAGGTCAGCCAACGAGCATTCGTATTCCCTGATGGTAAGCAATCGGAGCTGCCCATGGACATTTGCAATACCAAAAGAGTTACGAGTGCGTTGCCGGCCTTTTGGGAATAAGGGTCTCTAATATTTAAGGCTTGGGAAGGGAGGGGGGGAAGGGCGAGGATTGGGGCTCCGGTAACATTACTCACACGGCGAAACACAACGCTGTGGTTGTTTCACGCTGGTTTTTTGTGAGGTCGTGGTATCGCTCTTGACTTATCGAGCCGACCCATTCGTGCCAAAGCTTGGGTCTCCAAAACATATGAACAACATGATAAATATGACGATAATTGAAATTGTCGATAATTCAAATTGAATTTTGAAGGAGGTTTTATCAGTCAACACAATTCATCGGACGAGAGTGCAACGAAACGTATTCTGGCGAAACGTCAAACGGACAGCTCTGCGTGCGCATTATGGTGGAAAGCAAGCGCTGTGACTGTCATATGAGACGGATCGCCGACGATTATAAAATCCTACGCCCTGCGATGGACTGTGAAGACGATGATCGGGATGTTGATGTTTGTACCAACCTCCCGGTGCCTTCATATATATGTAAAAAAATATCAGATGACTTCCTACACCCTGAGTAGGGCGAGAAGGAGTGTCATACAAATAAAAAGAAAAAAAACAGATTTTCTTTCTGCTTTTGGCCGTAGCTTTAACAGACTTTTCATAGATGGTCCTTCGAAACTAGTCCATTCAGAACATCTCGTGCCTATTGTAGATGCTGATGGTAGCCACTAGAGTTTTAGGGAGCTCGGACTCTTTTTTTTTTAATTGTTGCCCACACTCGTATTTTCTCCTGTGTCGTGGGTGCATTTGCAAATATACGATTTCCCATACACCGCATACCCATCCCCGGAACAACAATTTGTGGATCACACAGTCGAGAATCTTGAATCTTGATATTAATTATTTCAGAGTATTTATTGAAATAACAATTTACCAGTAGAGTGTTCGTCTCGGAGACAAAGCCGACAGGCTCATAGCAGATTTTTAGAATATGGCGTAGTTATCTCTAATTCAGTAATTAAAAAACAACGAGGTATTTATAAAAAGTATATTTTCAAATAAAGAAATATCAAAACACAGAATATAATAATGGCAGTTGATCTGAAAAATAATTACAAAAAAACTTAATTAAAGTCAAATGGTATGACTGTGATACAAAAAACCAGCTAAATAAAATGTCTAAAAACTAAAAAAAAATACTAAACAACTAAAACCTTAAATTAGCTAAAATATACAGGCCATTTTTATACACAGTGTAAATCACACGTTTTTTACTAAAAACTAAATTAAAATAATAAAAAAATACTTTTACTGAACATTTTTTTTGTTAAAATTTGTTCGTAAAATATGTTTAATTAAGAAAGACTTGGTAGTGAGATAAATCTTACATGCTATGAGTAATTACAATTATATTGCTTAAAATTTTATAATTATCATTATACTTAAAATGTGATTATAGGCGCAAGCATTGTTTTTATTTCACATAAAATCTGTGTGAAAGTTGCAAAATTATTTTTCTAAAAATGTATTTATTATTAATAAACAGTAGTTTAACTACTTTTTATTTCAAATTATGACAAAAAATATTTTTAATTTTACTTTGACATTATTTTTAGTTTACTATTTTTTATTTTGCATCTTTCATACAAATCTTATTTGTTCTCGTGTTAAGCATTATCACTATGGAAATTTAGAAATTTTTGCAACTACAGATTACATTCTTATAAAAAGAGCATTAAGCATACCAATTTTAATTTATGTACAGAACTCTTAAATGCGTTTTTTCTATTTTATTTTCGCTTTTATTTTGCTAACAGACAAAAATAATTAACTGTATTTATTTAATGGTCTTTTATGACATTTTTTTAAAGTTTCAAAAGTATTAGACTAAGCTAAATTAATTTTTCCTAGTTCTATCCTGTCTGTTAGCAAAAAAAACGAAAATTTGATCAGCAGATAAGAGTTTCCAAGAGATCATTAGGAAAACTTCTTTTTTAACTTTAATCGTTTCCTTAAATAAATACATATCACATTTGAACACATTCTTCAATATATTTTGTATTTTAAATTAAAATAAAATAATAAAAAAAATATTCCTAAATAAAAAATTACGGAGTGTTGAAATTAAAAATTTGAATTGTTCCCGAAACGTTTTTTTTTGTTCCCATTTTTTTTATTACTAAACTGAAAAATAACAAAAGTATTTGGTAAACTTTAAAATGAATTTTTATTTGTTTTTATTTTACTTTCAATGTATTTTTTTTTTAATTCGAAGCCTCGTGTGTAACTTATGTTTAGCAGCTAGCAGACCTATGTGGAGTATTTTAACTTACTTAGGTACTATTATGTATAAATCTAAGAAAAAGAAATATCCAGCAAAAGCTCTCATCAAACCATTTATTTCATTATTTGCTATAAAAAATGCATCGAGGCAGTTCTTGATACGGTATGCAAGAAAAATAGAGCAATCGTAATTACGTTTCACTTCATTGTCACTTAAAATTTTTCTCAAAAATCAATGTGTTCAAATAGGTATCTACTAATTAAAAATTACACTAACTTATCCATTTTCTCTATCAATTTTGTAAAACTTTAATTACAAATTGATGTCAAAACAATATTTATTAATCATTCATAAATAATGAACATGATTTTAACTAATTGTTTTACGATCCGACATGACAGAGCTTATCAATCAACCTTAATTAAAGTATATACAATTAATGATAATAATTATCAAAATATACCATCTCATAAAATCTCCATTGATTAACTTGGCACTCACCATGCATTGTTCTAACTCTAAAATATTCATTAAAATAAACATTTTTATTACACACAAAAATAAAAAAATGAGATCAATCAATAATAATTTTTAGGCTGCTCTCTTTGGAACAATTTATCGGAAAACGGACTTTATTTCTTGATTTAAATAAAATCTATTTCTCTATAACATCGCTGGTCCATTCTTCTGAATACATAGAAAATTCTTACGATTATTTATTTCTTATAGTTATAAGATATTTATGGATACATCGAAAGCGGAATGTGAATTGACATTTTAATATTATTTTATTTATAACAGGATATTTTTTATAAATTGACATATTAATTTTGTGAAAATTTAATTGTGCTAGCTCAAAATATTTGCAATGATTTATTAAAATAGCTTTAATTTCCTCATTGCAGTCAATTTTATTTTATTTTGTAAAAGATAATTGAAATAATAAAATAAAAATTACATAAACATAAATATTATTTCTCAACTTAGTGCCATATTTTTCATTGTTAATATTAAAGCAGCATTTTTGCCATGGACCAAACTTTTCTATTTATAAAATCAATACGTTTATTATACATGTGTGCGTTCGACAGACGATACACAAACACACAACTTTATATTAAAGCCGTGTATTATAACGTCTTATGATAATAATACAAAATTTGGATTATTTTAATAATCCGTAAAAAATGTACAAATTGCAAAAAGCGTAGCGCAGAGAATAACATTTCAATTTATTCGTCGTACGCTTATTTATATGATTAGACAATGTATTATTAAAATATAAGACACTCGACGATTTACAAAAAAATAAAATGTAATTCCGAAATAATAAAATATATATGCTTCTCGAATACAAAATTTAAAAATTTTATTCTAAAAATGAATTTAATAATACCTGAAGTTTACGTTTTTTTAGTTTACACAAGGTCACATATTTTAATAATACATTGTCTTTATTAAAATCCCGTCACAACACCTCTTTTACAATTAGTTCATCGTTTATTCGAGAATAATTTCCATCCCAACATGAAGAGAACGGCAGTGCAGATAGAACCAGAGAGCTTATCAGGTATTATTGAAGAGAATATAGACCCTTCTGGCTCCTTCTCCTCAGCTTTTGGTGCATCCGTCTGTAATAAGAGAAATTCAACGTTATTGAGAGCTAGTTATGGTTGCAAATGGATTAATAGGAATATGTTAACATTAATATGACTATTTTAAATGTGGAAGAGCCATTCTTTGGTATGATTAGGTCGGCTCGACCCATACCGGACCGATATCAGCCTCACAGAAAACCAACGCTAAGCAACCACAGCGATGTGTTTTGCCGTTTGAGTGTAGTTACCGGAGGTCCAATCTTTCCCTCTCTCAATCTCTAAATCTCCAAAACCCTTATCGCCAAAAGGTCGGTAACTCAACGGATGGCGCTGCTTGTTTACCATCAGACAAAGCGTATGCTCTGAAAATATATTTTGTCTCTTTTTCAGGACTTTGATACAAAGCAAGATTAAAAAATAAAAATAAAAATTTCACGTCTTAAGCTAAACCGACGCTTTCAGAAAGAACACCAGTATGTCTCAGGGCATGAAATAATATTTAAGTAGTAACAATTAAGCCTCCGGATTTAGAGCATCAAACATGTTTCATAAAGAAAAATGAAAGCCTTTAAAGTTAATAGTCCGTTTGGATCTATTTTTGAGTAACACAAGTAAATGATCATGCAACTCCATCAAATACAAAACACATCGGCAAAAGAATAAGAGAAAGAAAAACAGTATACTAATAGCGACCCTAAACAATAAACTTAGCGTGTCCATAAAGATCGCAAACACTGAAAGCCATAAGAAATTCTGAGTAAACCTAAAGTGGGAGCACTTTTTATAGATATTAATAAAACAATACTACCATAAACCTTAGTCGTAGCATCGTAGGAGACGTTTATTTTATATGATACGACAACGATACGATCTCGACATTAGAATTATTTTATCAATTTATAAGAGCAACATTTATCTAATTTCAACGTCACAAAATTAGAAGTTTCCTATAATTAGAGTTTTATTAGCTGTAAAGCGTTTGGATTCGTGAGTAAATTGCAGGAATTCTGGTAAATCGTTGTAACTGTATTCGCGGTTTGATTATAGTAATTTTTAGTGGATAATAGTTTAATTTGTTATTGAGCTGTATAAGAATTACTGTTATTATATTCATATTGTGCCAAGAGGTTTTTAGAATTGCAATTCATAACTCATATGTCGCGGTGGCCCGGAGGTTAAGGAGCCCGCTTCTCATGCATGAGGGTGTGGGTTCGAAACCTGGCAAGTACCAATGTGACTTTTTCCGAGTTATATGTACTTTCTATGAATATTTAGACACCACTGACATACGGTGAAGGCGAACATCGTGAGGAAACCTGGACTTATAACTTCTAATTATGAGTTTGAAATCGCCAACCCGCATTGAGCAAGCTTGGTGATTAATGCTCTAACCTTCTCCGTATGAGAAGAGGCCTTTGCTCAGCAGTGGGCACTTATAGGCTGATGATGATGAATTCATAACTGGTGTATTTGTACTATTAAGTGACATACATACATAAGTTACAGTAGTATAATAATTGTTCAAATAAGTAAATTGAAAAGTTGCCTTTTCCTTATAACCAAAAATAATCTATTGTAATAACTCTGGTAAAAAATTAAAATGGTATTTTCGTAAGAATATTAGTCTAAGACTAATTGACACATCACTTATTAAACTTAATATGACAGACAGTAATCAGCGATAGTAAATACTGAAAGAATTTTTGCGTGATCGACAGATTGTTGTTTCTGAAGCAGGTGTCAAGTTTATTCTAATTCTTTGTGAATCTAAACGCACGCACGACAACGAAGAAAAGTCGAGTGTGGACGAATAATTTATAAAAGAATCTTAACACTAATCTAATTTATATATAGTAAACATACATATAAGTCATATAACATATAAATCGGGTGTTGTAAACGACGAAGGTAATTCAAGTGAGTGATACACTCCTCTATTTTATTGTTAGGATAATTTGAATGGTATTTTTATTAGAGGGTAGAAGCTATGCACGTTATGACAGAATTAAATCTTGTGCTTATCTTTGGTAATATTGCTCAGTGAATTGTTATGACGAACGAGATTTTTATTGATCTAGTCCCATCTAGGATCTTAAATTATCCATAAATAGAAAAGTGAGTTTAACTAACTCACTATCTCATTCGTGTCACTAATAATAATATCATTCGTGAAAAAAAAAACAAAATGTTTTAAAAAATTCTAATAATTGTCATAAGCGTTTGACTTGCTTGTATGAAGAATTGGTTGGTAGTGAATCTGGTGACATCTGTGAACCAGCTGTCACAATAGACTTAACCGGTGATGACACCATTACTGCTTGCCCTGTCCTGAATAGCCACAATAAAATAAAAAAATATATAAAACTAAATAAAACAATTAAAAAACTCAAAAAGAAGCAAAATCTGTCTAAAACGAATGTCTATTTAAGAAAACAAAAATTAAATGTAACTCAGGAACTTAAATCATGCAAAAGTGATTTAGAACAATGTAGGGTCATATATGACAAAGACATTCAGGCTCTTCAACAAGAACTTTTACAACGTGAAATGTTCTTAAATGATATGTTCCAAAAATATGAATCTGCCCAATCACAACTCAACAAACACATGATTGAGGCAGGAAAACTTGTGGATTTAGTTACTTTTAGTGCTGAGAGATATGAGTCTCTTGCAAATAACCTTTCATGTAGCTGTGCCCTCACTCCACCCTTTGAGCCAGAACTTGTGCCGGGGCCACAAACAGGGAGTCAACCAGTTGTAACCTACAACGCTGGTGTGTTTACAGACTCAGTGGGTGCAGGTTTTGGGTCACTTATCGCTAATTGTCTTAAATACAGGGTAACAAATTACTGTTATCACAATATAAAATTTGGCCATATGATAGAAAAAATATCACAGAAACAATTAGCAGAAAATCAGCCAATAGTAATATTAATGGGTGATAGTACAGGGATAAACAAGCGGGATATAAGTGATGGTATCAACACCTTATTGAAATTAAATACAGGGAAGATAGTATTATGTGCATTCCCATATACTGACACTCTGTCAAAAATGCAAAATAGTAAAATTCATAATCTAAACAATTTAATATTTTTTCTGACCTGCTGTCATAGTGACAAATTATCATTTTTTGACACTAACAAATTTGTTAGTGGTTTCAAGTTGACCCGGGATTATATGTATATTCCCAGGAAATGTAAATTATTAATTGCTAGTTTGCTAGCAAATAGTATTAATTTATTAATAAGTAGTTTTAGTGACAAATCTATATTGATTAGACAATCTAACAATATAGAGATTAATTGTACATATAATAGCACGAAGGAGGCTCCACATTTAGTTATAAATATGGATAGTACTCCGGATAGTAATCTTTTAAACTGACTTCCACGACAACAGAAGATAACCAATTAAATTACTCAAAGACCCCAATCATTAAAAAGGTTTCTTCTGGCAATATTGTTAAGCATAAACTTAAATTGAAAAATAAAACAGATAACCTGTTGTCATTGTATAGTCAAAATGTTCAGGGCTTAGCATCAAAAATCCTACAAATTGAATTGTTTTTAGAAAAGTTCCAATATGACATTATTTGTATAACTGAACATTGGTTAAAAGATTATCAAGTAGAATCAATTAACTTCAATAATTATTGTGTTGGCAACTATTATAGCCGCAAAGAAATGATACATGGTGGTAGCTTGATTTTAGTAAAGAATTCAATAAAATATAAAGAAAGGCAAGACATTGCACTGCTATCAATTGAGCACTCAATAGAGTTGTCCTGTGTTGAACTGGATAGGCATATTGTAGTATGTGTTTATAGGCCTCCTAACATACAGAATTTAAATATATTTTGCTCAGTAATGGAAGATGTATTACAGAAAACGTGTTCTAGTAATAAGTATACAATAGTATGTGGCGATTTTAATGTTGATCTCTTAGAAAACAACTCTTATTGTACAAACTTATTAGGTCTTTTTAAATCTTTTGATCTGTCTAATATATTCCTTGAGCCTACCCGAGTAACATCCACCTCGGCAACTTGTATAGATAATATTTTTTGTAACTGTGATTATTTACATAATGAAATTGTAAACAGATTACCATCTGATCACAGTGGGCTAACAGTCAACTTTAATACTTTTAAAACTGTGGCAACTAAGGAAATTATATTCAGACAGATAACAAACAAAAAAATTGAGTCATTAAATAAAAATTTAAAACATAAATTATGCAGCCCATTACAAGACAATGAATGCCCGAGTGAGATCTATGCTAACTTATTATCCATCATAAAAATACAGTTCGACAAAATGTTCCCTTTAAAACGTTAAAATATCCAGTGTAAATTTTTATTCTGTGACTGGGCTACACCAGGCATTCGTATAAGTAGAGAAAAGTTATTTGAGCTATATGGCATGAAACCATTTAATAAAAGTGAGGCTTTTCGTAGGCATGTCTCCAAATATTCAAAAATATTTAAATTAGTTTGTAAGCATGCTAAATCACTCTATATTAGCAGTAAAATCCGGACCGCGGAAAATAAAATAAAAGCTACCTGGAGTATAATTAATAATGAAACAGGTAGAAATAAATCTAATAAGACAGAATTTAATTTAAAAACCGAAAAGGGATTTACTAGTACAAATTCAATAATTGCCCAGGAATTCGAAAATTTCTTTAAAAATATTCCCATCAAAACTACGGAAACGTTGCAATCATCTCCAGCACTTGCGGTCGAGCTTCTCAGAAGTAACGTCAAAGAATGTCCTGCGGACTTTAGGTTTAAACATATAAACCCCCAGGAAGTAATAAAGGCGTTTAAAGATATCAAAGTAAAGTCCAGTGAAGATCTCTGGGGAATGTCTGTTAGAGTGTGCAGGTCTTTTATAGAGACTATAGCGCCTTACTTAACATTAATTTTTAATAAAAGTGTAGATCAAGGGGTTTTCCCGGATTTAATGAAACATAGTAAAGTAGTTCCTTTACTTAAATCAGGTGATAGCACAGAACGCAATAACTATAGGCCGGTCTCTATTTTGCCAGTGCTCAGTAAAGTGTTTGAAAAGTTGATACTTACTCAAATACTGCGTCACTTTAACGCGAATTCTATTTTCCATGACCAACAATACGGGTTCACTAAGGGACGTTGCACTACGGACGCAGGAGTATCGCTTATAAAACAAGTTTTCAAATCGTGGGAAAAAGCACAGGATGCCATCGGAATATTTTGCGATCTTTCGAAGGCTTTTGACTGTGTTGAGCACGAAACGCTATTACTGAAGCTGCAACACTACGGCATTCGGGGGGTATCCCTAAATTTATTAAAATCATACCTTCTAGAAAGACTTCTTACAGTACAAGTAAACAGAGTAAACTCCCAGGGTGCTAGCGTATCTATGGGCGTACCGCAGGGCTCAATATTGGGTCCATTCCTATTTTTGGTTTATGTCAATGACCTGCCCCATTTATTCCAAAGTGAACCGCATATGGTATTATTCGCTGATGACACATCCTTGATTTTTAAATTAAATAGACGATCAAATAACTATGACGAAGTGAATAATGCCTTAACGAAAGTTCATAATTGGTTCACAAAAAACAACTTAGTACTTAATGATAAAAAGACGAAATGCATTAGATTTATTTTGCCAAATGTTAAAAGTAACGTATGCGATGATATATTATTAAATGGTCAGAAACTGGAATTTGTAAATGTGTGTGTGTTGTAATGTGGTCTCCACATTCTTGGGGATTACTGTAGACGACAAGCTGCAATGGGGGCCCCACATTAGATCTCTAGCAGGGCGGTTGAGCTCGGCAGCTTATGCTGTCTGGAAGATCCGTCAGCTAACCGACGTAGGCACGGCACGACTAGTGTACTTTAGCTACTTTCACAGCATCATGTCGTATGGAATTCTGTTGTGGGGACAGGCATCCGACGTAGAGTCTATCTTTATCTTACAAAAGCGTGCAGTCAGAGCTATCTATAACTTAGGTCGTCGCGAATCTCTCAGAGAAAAGTTTAAGGAGATCAACATTATGACCGTACCATGTCAATATATTTATGAAAACATTATGTATGTTAGGAAAAACCTACATCTATTTGTAAAAGTATCTGACAAGCATGACTATCTTACTAGACATAGAAATAGATTAAGTCAGCCTTTATTTAGATTAGCAAAAGTGCATAAGTCGTTCATGGGATTATGTGTTAAATGTTATAATAAAATCCCAACTGAAATACAAAATCTTAATGAAAGTAAATTTAAATTATGTATAAAGAAAGTATTATATAGGAAAGCATACTACAAACTAAATGATTATATAGAAGATAAAAATGCTTGGAGGGTGGCTGGTTTGACTGCACAGGATAAAAATTGTTAAGGTTAAGAGGAATTTTGATCTCAATTATTAAATTATTCACCATGTTGTTGATTGTTGATAAACTGGATTTTTGTAAATGTGAGAGCCCTGTAACTTATTATAATTGAGTTAGACTTATAGACTTATAGTATATTGGTACTTGTGTCAGTTGGGAGTTGTCATGCTCACTCAGGAGTCTCATTGGCGGTGGCACGGGCACTGGACCGCTCGGTTCCCTATAATATGGTTGAGTTGGGCGGTGCTGGTGTACGTGTCATGTTCGTGAACGGACGCCGCCTATTGGGACTGGTCAACTCGAGACTGTCTAAAGTTGCTGTCCCTGAGGGTTATTTCTTTTTCGGATACTTTGGTTAAACACTAGTGTTACACTGTTCTCACATAATGGAGCTATCTAAATTATGTAACAATGTATTGTAAAAAGTGATTGAAAAAGAGTAACCATGGAGTTTCTTGCTCGTTCTTCTCCATAGGAATCTACACTTTGGAACGAGCAAATAGCTTCACTAGAGGACAGACGGACAGACTGACACATAAAGTTAAACCTTATGATATCTTTTTTGCTTGACGTTCAAAAGTGCCTTTTTTGGTCTATTTGAAATAAAGAATTTGATTTGATTTGATTTGATTTGACTTGCTATTTAAAGCGTCATCAAGAAATGCTGTAACATAGTACGAAATTCAGAAGCTACTATGGACTGGGTAAAAATTTAAATGTAACCAATTTAAAATAAAATTATAATAAGTACTATATAGTTTGCTAAAGTTAATTTAAAATGATTATTTAGATAATTAATTTCATGAGGTATACCGCAGGGCATTATTTCGGGTCCATCTTTGCATAGCTCAAATTCATTAGAAATTGAAGTTATTATGTATTAAAGATGTTTCAACATGTGATCAGTAGTATCATTAGAATCAAAATTTGTAAGTTAGAGAACTTCAGTTTAGTTAATATTTAATTATAAATACATCAAAGGTCATTGAAAAATTATTTGTGTTATTACATTGGATTGAAGTCCTTATCAGATTTTCCAAGCAAATGTTGAATGTTTTATTTCCCCTTAATTCAGAGAGATTACCAACCACAGGTAAATACACCCCATGGCATATAAAATTAGAAAAATAAAGTCCTTACAATACATTTATACAAAACGTTAGCAGGAATCTGTATAATTTTATTATACCTAATTTTCCTTCACCAAATTGAATACGGGCCCAACAAATTGCTTTCATTATTACGAGACAGAGAAAAAGAGAAGCAAATACAAGATTTGGAAAGATAAAAAAGGAGAGCTATACATCCACCTGATAATCTAGCGACAAAGCATCAATCGCATGGAATCATTTGAATTTGCATACATTTTAAGAAGTAAATAAAAAAATAAATTGGTATAGCGGAAAATGGTAGCCGCACCCCCGTCATTTGGTATGCAAGTGATTTTGATACGTATCTTTTAATGTACAGAGTTCAATATCATGAATTAATGAATAGGGTATTTCCTGGGTTCATAGCAATGTGTGGTTTATTTATTATGTTTTAGATTGATTTTCGGATAGCAAAAGTGGTTTGTTGTTGAGGTAAAAAGGTATTATTTGTAAAACTATTTCCTACGTTTGATATGAGCAAATATTGTTGTTGGATTCTTGGAAGGGTTTTCTAATGGTATTGGTGATATTGTGCAAATATTTGTCAATATCTTTTAGTTTTCTTTTGATGCTTGCTGTATCAGTCTTAGTGTTTATTTGTGTATGTTCAATTCCCATGGTATGTAGTACTTATAAAGTTTTATTATGTAAATGATTGCTTGTTTTATGTGAAGAAGATAATATGAAGGCTTTGACAATTATGACAGCAAATTTATCTTAAATGCAGAACGATGCAGCCAGGGGTTAAGTGCAATAAGTTACCATCGACTCGGCCTAAAGCAAGAGAAGGAATGGGGTGTTTCTAGTCGTTAAGACACTTTCTCGCCCCGTTGTGGGTAAAACTCAATAAGGTACCTCGGCCTCGGCTTAAAGTAGTAAAAAGAACGGAGTAGTTTTCGGCCATTAAGATACTCCAACTAGCACCGAGAGAGGACATGTGACAATTGTTTCCCTTCAAAAAAGGACAGCCACACACACACACTTTCAATTAGGATACCTATATGAATCCTAATTAAATTATAGACTCAGTCTGACGTCACAATCATGACATCAGTCACAGTCATTTTCAATACAGACAGCGTTTACAAACATAAAACCAATCTGCTTCTTAATAAACTGAAACTCAATATAATTCTCTGTACCTATATAAAAACACAAATAACAATCATATTACAACTTCCGACTCACGAAGCGTAATAATAAAGCAGAAAAAAAGTCTTTTGAAGATGAACAATGCAATGGTTCAACATCTCACGACAAATCGGTTCAAAGGGATTCGAGCATATAATTTTCACTCGATACCGATCCTGCTACTCAAAAAAACCTTTCTCTACAAGCAAAATTCAACTTTATCGCACTCCCCCAAAGTCCAGAACCAAATAAAGAAAACGGTGTAGATATCGATAATGCTACTGGAATTACGCTTCCCTAGAACAGGCGAATTTGTGTTTTAAGTTTATAGTAACAGAATGCGATTTAGAATGTTGAGTTTTTTTGTAATCCATCAGGTTATTTACAATGTCGCATAAGAAAAGAGTCTGAAAGGAGTTTCGAAATGAATTTTTATTTAATTTTTTCTTTTTTTGTTTACTCAAAGGCTGCGTTGCTCATTGATGTTTGCAAATTGGAAAGGGTATGTCTGTACGGTTTTAGATTTTAATATTGATGAATGGATTTGTAATACTTCGTTATTCACCTGTATCTTACTACTGAGTTTATACACTTTGGAGAAAACTGCGTAGTTAGACATTGTCCAAAACCTACAAAATTCAAAAAGAGAACCAACTTCGAAACTCATAAAGCCAACCGTTTAACTTTTAAAACTATAATCTTATGGCGCTAAGATCGTTTCATCGATATGAAAACTTTTATTCGAAAACTTATTTGATAGTGTTCATACATTGTTGATGCTTATATTGTGAGACTATGAAATAAAGGAATGAAATGAGACATTGCTTTTGTATTGTCTTTCTAAGATTTTATTGTAATATTGATATTGTAGAATGGCTCGACTGGAATAACGCCATGGTCTCAGAGAAAACCGGCTTAACACAATACTTGTGAAGAATGAAGTCACTGAAGTCCCAAATCTTCCCCCCCTATCCTTGAATCCCTAATAACTCACAAAAAACCAACAACGCATTGTGAATCCTGTGGTGGTAAGCGTCAATTGCTTACCCTCAGTGTATCTTCATCATTGTCATCACCATCCACTGCTAAAAAGGTATCATAAAAGGTGACCTGGCCAACAAGTTTTTTGGAGACCTTGCAGTTTGTCCATTGATGACCACTGTCTTTACATTCACACTGCATAGCACATTCGGAGAATTACACGGAATAGTTACTGTGCCAAATTTCTTCTTAACCAAAATGTAAGCAGGAGATCTTAAATTTGATCTTAAACAGCAATTTAATCTAAACAACATTGCAAAGAATCACAGAAATACGTACCTACCTATTAAACAACATTGTAGTTTGAATAGCACATTGCCTTCGAAGCGCTACTAAAGTATAATGTCAATCGTCTACTACCTCATTTTAGCCACGTCATTGAAAATTTTATTGTTCCCGTGGACAATTTAATGCGATTGATAGATTCTGCTGATACCAAGCTCTGCGTTGTGTGTGGAGGAAACTTTGAGGGTGTAGAAAGCTTTCAATATGTCTTTGTAAATGAATTATCAACATTGATGAAGAAAATCATTGTTTAAATTAAAAGCTTAGTACAAGCTAGGATTTTTTTAATTCTTGCTATTGCCGTTACATAATCCTCTTGCGTAGCATCAAGCAGTAATAGTGGTTGCAGTTGGTTAAAATGAAAATTCTGCTTTTTGAGAACATTGTTAGGTCAAGTCCCTGTCTATTAGTTTGAATGAAAGCTCAACATTATTTTTTTAGATGTGAGAGAAAACCGCCTAATGGCTTTCTCTCGCTGTATGTGTATCGAGGAAGTGTCAGATCCTTACTGACTAAAAACCAACTCTAAAAGTTCAAAAATCGCAACAAACAGCTCAAAGCAAATACTACAATAACTTTTAATTCAAAAAACTTTCTTCATCTCTGAGAATAACAAAATAAAGTATCCCCGTCAGAACCACTCAAATGACTCCTAAATGTCACATTAATTTTATATATTTTTTTAGCATTTTGCTAACAACTTGACGTAAAAGATCGTCCAAAAATGCTATTTGCAATCAAGTAAGAGGATCGTTAAAAACCGCGTGCGCAACGTATAATATAATCTGTAATGTATACGTCAGTTGACATTTATGGGCACAGATAATAAATTAAAGGCGATCGTAAAAAACAAATCGAAGCGTATCGATGCGTTGCACATCACTATCGAATGTATGGTTTGGTTAGTACTAAATTTTTTTTATGTTTTATTTTGTTTTTTGCAACTTAACATTTTAGGGTGTATTTTTCTAAATGGTTAGTTAACAGCGATAATGATTTTTTATTACTGAAGCAATAATTAAAAACAAAGGTAATATCAATATTAATCACTACAAAGTATTAAACGAAGTCGCTTTCTCTGTCCTTTTTTTTTTGTGAGGGGAAAATCATCAAATGACTTCTCCCGCCCAGGGCTGGGCGGTAGGGAGTGTCAGACTCTTACTGACTAAAAACCCCCCTGTTCCTTCTCCTGCTCTGTACCGAGGTTGCAGTGCCTCATTGCGCTTACCCCGCAACCCCGGCTGAAGCTTTCTCTGTCCTTAAGGACAGTATTGTATTGTATCCCTGTGTGCTTAACTCTTTAAATAAAAAATACACACTGGATTTTGATGCGGTTGTCCTTAAGGATAGTATTATATTGTATCCCTGTGTGCTTAACTCTTTAAAAAAAAAATACACACTGGATTTTGATGCGGTTGTCCTTAAGGATAGTATTATATTGTATCCCTGTGTGCTTAACTCTTTAAAAATACACACTGGATTTTGATGCGATTTTTTTGCAGTCGATATGATGATTGAAGAGGAAGCTTTATGTATTAGAATATCCATAAATCGAATTGTAAAAAATAAATAAAAAAGTAGGAACAAAAATCTGTAACACCTATTTCACTAAAGTCTATCGCTGATCGCAAAAAAAACGAAAATTCAAACTTCAGTCATATAGTAATCCATTTCGCATTCAATTGTTTTCACACTTGACCAAAGGTATAAACACCCATACACTTATTATAATAAGGTCCAAAATCAAAATAACGTTGAAAAATAAAACTTATGCAACCAAAATGGCCGAAACTAACCGAGAGGGTGGCTAAAAACGTAAAATACAAGTATCTATAAAACGCTAAATCTCATCCACTATAAACTATCGGAAAGTATCATAAACTGTTTATAGATTGGAATATATTAACATTTACGCCCTTATTCATGTCACTTGTATCGATATTGTTTTGAATATAAAAGATGGATGATTTCGAAATCTGTAAAGCTGCAAAACAATAGAAGATTTTAAATTTTACGTACTTAATAAACATTAGTGTGTTTCCGAAAAAATCAATTAAAATGTATGAGAACCTTGCTCTGTCACGACCGAACTGCCTCGATTAAAGTGGCTGGCGTGAAAATATATCCTGTGTGTTGAGTTTTGCCCTGTGAGTGAGGTTACAGAAAGCTCTCACTTTTCCCGAATTCCTAAATTCTCAATCCCAAAATTCCTTATAGATTTGATCGATTGCTGCTGGTGATTTGTCTAGCACTAGGTTATTAGTCAGCTCGTTTGCGACTTTATCGTATAAAAAAACTTGCAAGCTTTTCACAATTGCATAGTCTCCGTCAGTCTCGAATCGAAATGACTAGTGTGTGTGTTTCAGCAGTTTTTTTTTACAAAAAGAACATCACTATTAATCTAGACCACCGATACCTACATATGTCATAAACGTATAAAGAAATGAACCACCAAGAAAAATAAAATCACTCATTTGAAATAAAGTCGTTAATTTGTGACAGTTATAAAATACGTCCGATTACCATTAAACAACGAATTATACTTTATCACTAATTCCAGACGGACATTAAAATATTAACACCCTGTATGTCATAAAATGATGCACAGATATGCGCACGCGACGACAGTTAATGTCATTTTGTTATAATCCTGTTGTTATTGAACAGATAAAGATCAGCAGTTCTGATTTCAAAACTCATATATTGGTTGTAGTTTTATTCACTTATGAATTTTTATTTTGATTTTTTGTTTTAAGACGGCAAACACGCATGATGACCTGATGGTAAGCAATCAGATGGACATCCATGGACACCCTTTACAACGGAGGAGTTACGAGTGCGTAGCCGACTTTTTGAGGATTAGGAATTTTGAGATTAGGGAAGGACTGCGCATACGGTAACCTCACCTACACGGCGAAACACAACGCTGTCGTGGTTTTCTGTGAGGCCGTGGTATCACTCCGGTCGAGATGACCCATTCGGGCCAAAGCATGACTTTCCCACATTTGTTGGTCAGTGGTGAACTGGTGAAGCATAGAGTTGCTGACCAAAATGCTATTCTATGTACCTACATTATGATTCAATACTTAAAAATTTAAACTTTTCAAAATGCCTCATAACACGTCAGTGGTACCACCAATGAGTTTATGACGTCACCTCCCTAATTCTCTTTTTAAATCGTTAAAGCGTGTTTATTGTCAGTTAAATCGTATAATGAGATCAAATCGAAAAGAGGTTTTAATTTTTGTTACTTGACGTTAATTTTTATTATGGCAAGCTCATGACAGCCACGATTTCAATTGGTTACGGCATTAAAATCAAGTGTTTATGTAATGAGAATTAGTTTTAACGGCTTTATATTACTCGAAGTATGTGTGAAATTTTTATATTTTCATTAATACGGCTTGAACTGTATCATAATTGTGTCCCACCTCAAATAATGTGCATTTATAATTTACGGTAAGACAATGTATACATTAAATACTTCAAATATAATCATATAATGTTGACAGTCCGTCTAACTCTTTACTGAAAAAGGAGTTATTAAAATGTTGCATAATATTATTATCAGAACTTTTTTTTAGCATAGAGTATTGAAATATGCTTTGTTGTTATTGTATACTTATATACAATTGCAAATGATAAAAAGGGTTTCAATTTTTAATCTCAGAGCAACCCAATGTACAAAACAAACCATTGTTTTTATTATAATATAATTTTTTAAAGCTCATCACAGTCCTAATAAAAGAGAACGCATTAAAATACTTTTTTTACAACCGTTTCGTTGGCGGCTTTTTTCAAATTCGAATTCTAAAATCAAAATGGCGGATAGGGAACAATAACATGAATTATATGATTACCCAACCGATAAGGGGGAGGTACGGTATTTCTTAAGAGTTTAATTTTTATAACAAATCTTTTATAACCGGCTTTTATGTTAACAGTAAAGTTTGTATAGCGAATGTAAAAGGTATAATAAAATAGGTTACATTCGTAAGGAATAATAATAAATAAAGTGCTTAAGCAGGATCTGTACGGATATAGGGCGGGATTTAATTTGTTTCGATCGTTATTTTTCTAAATGGAAACTTTTTAATGTCGAGCAGCAATAGACACTGTATTGATTAATTCGCATCAAAAATAAAAGTTTAGATCAAAGACTTCACTCACAGTAAATGTCACTTTATTAACACACAAAAGACCGAAGACTTTTTTATTGAACTATTAAAAATATTTAAAATTCTTAAAAAAAAACATCGTAAAAAAAGGAAAATATTTTTTTAGTTTAACTCACTATAGCCATTATATTTAGGTACTAGCTACTCTCGCGCGGTTTCACCCGCTGCTCAGCTCCATTTGATTGTAGTGTGATTTTTTGTAGCCTATATAGCACTCAGGAACGTTTTAGCTATCTATCAGTGAAATGATTTTGGTAATCCGACCAGGCAGCAGTTCCAAAGATTACCCCCAACATACAATCTTACAAATTTTACCTCTTTATGATATTACATAGTATAAATATAATTTCTATGAAACGATTTTTTTATATACTTAGGTATTATTCTATTTTTATACTACACACGTGCCGCGGCCTCGTCTAAATCCATCGTTTTATTTTAACTACTGATATGAAATTCTCGTTTTCCATCTCCTGTTGTAAAAAAGTGAGTCTTAAATTTAATATCGCTTTTATAACTCAGATTACAATAATGTTCCAATGGGGTAGAGTTTATTTTGTTGTGCGAAACTGTTCGATTTGGTTCCTTTTTGTATATATTTTTTTTCGATCTTATTGCATATTGTGTGTTGTGAGTTTTATAAATATATACTATACATGTATTCCTACAATATTTAAGTATGGGAAAGACATATGGACCAGCTAGATTGGAGTGATACCACGACTTCACAGAAAACCAGCGTGAAATAACCACAATGTTGTGTTACGCCGTGTAAGTGAGGTTATCGGAGGCCCAATCCCCCCCTTCCCATGCCTTATCAATCCTTAATTATCCGAAACCCATATCCCTAAAACCCCACTAGTAGCTCTCCATGGACCGCGCTGATTGCCTACCATCAGGTAATACGTGGGCTCGTTTGCCGACCTTTATCATAAAACTCGCGCGCTTCTCAAGCATGAGGGTTCGAAACATGACAAGTACCAATTTGACATTTTCCGAGTTATATGTACTTTCTACGCGAAGAAACCTGGACTTCTAATTCCTAAAAAAGTGCCAATCTAAAAGCTTATAATAAGAGCACACCTTTACCCTATACCTAAACATATTAAAAATATTCCCTTCAACTCACACATTCTCCCTACATAAACCATAAGTCGTAACAAGCAAAGCGTGTTGATATGACAAATGGTTCAGTATGCAATTTATTGTTCATAATAACTTGGCGCCTAACGCATTTTGTTATGAAATATTTTTACTCAGTCGACGCCTTTAAAATTTTTATTGGCTACGTGTGTAGGGGTGTGTGTTACACAGTGTTATGCTAAATGGCATGTGTGTTATTGAAACAGGTGCTTTGATATCCTTCTAATATTATAAATGTTAAAGTTTGTAAGCATGCATGGTTGAAATTTGACATTGTAAGGGTATTTATGAGGTGTATTACCAATTACCATAGAGGCTGGTTTTTTATCATTATAACACGTTAGTGAAGCCGCGCGTGGAAGTTAGTTATTGTAATTCTTTTTAGATTTTAGGAAATATAGACTGTAGAAGCACCTAGCTTAATTAACGAACAGACTGGCAGATGACTATTTTATTTTGACGTTTCAAAAGTACATGTTTATAGTTTAGTTGGAATAAATGATTTTGACTTTGACTTTGTACTATTATTTCTTGTTGGTAAACATGGTGGCTGATACAAGAATCCTAGTAATTTATTACAATTATTTATTTTGTAGTTACCAAAAAAAAAACAGCCTACATTACCTCAATGCAAATTCAAGACATGAGTGTTACCGTAAACGCCTTAATTATTATACCTACATTAATTTGGTGTTGCAAACTAAACAAAAGTGGCCTAGATATTTTATGTTTTAATTGAAACCCGATGTGTGTACATAACAATGATTTACATACATATAGATGTGATTGTTTCACGCCGGTTTTCTGTGAAGTTTCGATCGAAGTTACCCCAGTATCCCGAACTTACAGTAGTACATTAACTAATTGATTTCAACTGTGCCATATTTTCTTCTCAACAATACAAAATAATTAAAGTTTATTTATAAAAATTCATATGATTTTTCTCCCTCTTTACTTATCTGATGGAAAACGTAATAAAAGCACGTTGTGCCGGGGGAAATCTGAATGGTTGTCTTTTTATCTTTTTTATTCTTTCGCGGCACCGAATTATGATGTCTCACCCGTGTTGAGACTTGGCGCTTTTTTTTGTTGTTGTTCGTTTTTAAGACTCTTTTTTTTGTTCGGTTTTCTTTAAGGCGGTGGTTTCTTTGGTTATTTTTTTCGTGATTTTCACCTTAGTGCCTACTATGTTTTGTTTCAGACAGGTTGAAACTAAAATTAAAGGTTAAAACATTACTTAATACTTACAAAATCATAACACTAGTGATTTTGTCATCTGACTATTAAAATTGTAAAATTAATTTAGATAAATTCAATACGTGATTTTTTAAAAAATATTTGAGATATTTTTTAAATCACAAAAATATTCCCACCAAATTTTACTTCCAATTAAATTTTCATAAATTAAATTTTCTTTCGACATTAATAATCAATTCTTTTTCAAATCAAACATTTCTACCTTTGAGATCCTCCCCTTAACTCCCTTACTGGCGCGATTTCATTACGATACCTACCAAAGATCTGTATGATTTATATTTTGTTGGATTATTTCCTTCATTCATTTCTGTCGCATCCAATATCTTATTATGAGCTTTGATCGTATCTGTATGATTACCTACCTGTTTTTGGGCTTATTTGTATTATAATATAGCTTCTATATCATTTGTAGCTTTGAAAATTTTAATATTATTGTCATTTTTTTATCTTCAGTGGATCTATAGTATATTTCATTTTCTGGGTTTAAATTTGCATCTAAATAAAATTTGATGTTTTTCCCTTATAACCAACTTATGAAGGTAGCAAAATAACCATCGACCTGCCCTGTTTGGCATGACCGGAAGTTTATCGGAGACTTGAATGAATTCAAGTCTCCGATAAACTTTTAATGGGGCACATAGTCCATATAAAAAACGTTCTATATTCACATTGTAGCTACCTAGATAATAAACAAGAAGACCATCGTAAAGTTAAGCTATTGTCTCAGTCAATTTTATATGCTTAATCTATTGATTAAGCATATAAAATTGACTTCCCTTCTTAGTCACTCTGATTATTGCAACCACCACTTGATCAATACACTTTTGCCTGCTCATTGATGTAGTAATAATGACGTAATTAATAAACCCCAATTCTTTGTATACTCATTGATAATTTTAATAACACTATGACACTTGTCGATTAATGAAAACAAAATGTCTGACAAAAGAATTTCTTTACCATGAACTTATGCTCATTCCCATGACATAAAAACAGGTGTTAAAGGGTTGCCTTTTGTCTACCTAATATTTTAGTTATTAATGAATATAAATAATGGATAGGTGATTTTGCGTGTTAAATTGGGTTCAAGTTAAGAGCTGAGGAGTTTTGGGGTTCGAAGTATTACGATATTCGTCATATTTGTTGTTTTAAAATTTTTTAAGGGCTAGAGAGCGAATTTATAACGTTTTTTGTTTTTTATTTAGATAAAATTATGACTTAATAACAATAAATTATGAATCATTTTAAAAAAAGAGTATTACCGATATATGCTTATAACGTTTTTTATTTCAAGGTTCCAACTGCAATTTTTAATATTAATTTCTGTTAACCCTATTAATGTCTTTTGGCTTTAAAGCTTTCCTTCATGGGAAAATGAAACTAATTGATTGACAAAAAGGAAATGAATTTTCACTACGGAACGTCTTTGTCTCAAACCCTTAGCTGAGTAAGTAAAAGATTAATGGAAACAGAAGGAGCAAAACCATGTAAGCTAAGGTGCATACAGGGATGAGGCATTTCGCATTTCATTGTCTTCACATCTTCATCTACATAGCTTCAGTTACGTATAATGTCTTCTATAAGAAAGTAATTCATGTTATTTGTAAAACTTTAGTGTTTATTGAACAATCAAGCCGGGATTGCGTATCAGGTGATCAAGTGCAATAAGGTACCGAATCCTCAGCCTGCAGCAGAAAAAGGAACAGAGGAGTTTTTAGTCAGTAAGAGTCTGAGAATCCTTCTCGCCTTACACGGGGTGAGAAAATCACTTGATGTTTTTTTTTCAACAAAAAAATTATTGAAAAATAGTTGGTATGTTCGAAGTCTCATATTATTGTAAGAGGTGTGCTTACAAACTAGTGAAAGCTGATTAGCTGTTCCAAACGCACGAAAGAACGATTGTAGAGAATATGTACAAACAAAGATGCCATTTACAACATGTTAAAAATAATAATTCTTGCTTCTTTTATATCCAGAATTTGAGTAAGGCGTCCCCCCAATTAATTCAAGCTAAGCGAATATTAAGCGCGTTGAGCTCACCTCTCGAAAATCCGAGCGAGTGACACCACTCACTTTTTTCATAAATAAAGAAAAAAAGATTAATGTTAAAAAGTCTAAAAAATCCGCCATCCACTTCGAGTTAATGATACGGCACGCTGAGTGGAGTGAAACAAAGGTTTGGCTACTGTTCACACCGTAGTGTAACTAAGACTTAATCCCTTCAGTACAAGATTACTAAATACAAGATTTTACAAAAAATTTTATAAAATTTTGGACAAAGAATCTGGCGTGGTGTAATTTTTTCACTCATATATAAACTTGAGTCAAAAACATGTGACAAATACACGTGTTCGACTTGAGAGGAAATTACAGTAACCCATCTATAATTATGTTATGTAAAAATCAATACCACTTTTTTTGTAATGTTATAACTCAACAATGCCTTTACCGATTTGCCTAATTTTAGTGTTGAATTATTAGAGAAAAAGTTCGTACGTAAAGAAAATTTTAAAAAAATCTTGAAAAAGTGTAAGCGGCATCCTCGCTGTCGGAGCCGCGGACGAGCGCTAAGACATATTAATTTTTTCATTTTTTTTTTTTTTTTTCTTTTCCACTCACGGGACCACAGGGTCCCGGACTTTTGGAAGGCGTAAGAGGGGCCGAAGCCAACTCGCAGAGGCCCTTTGAACAACTTTAATATAAGTGAGATGGGACATCAGCCGGCAATTATCTCTGTATGCACTATGAAAGTGCACCCAAGGACAATCCCCGGTTGATGCAGGACTATTGCGAAATGTGGTAAAAATTTATAGGGTTATGGGTATGGGTTGCTATGGACTGGTGAATATGATAACTATGGAAATACTATGAAATTATTATAGTATCAATATTCATATATTTCATAATGACCAAATTTAATCGTGACAAAATTGTCATCAATCTTAAGTCCATAAAAAATACCATTAATATTATTTAGTCCACTATCGCCATTCAGTTCGGTGTGACACAAACCCTCTAAGACTTAAGGTTTGGCGCTTGAGACCTCGCTAGACATGTCTCGATTTTTTCTTCTCTATTTTCGATCCGTTTCCCGAAGGTTTTCGAAAGCGTCTGGCGTTCCACTTCAGGGTATGACTTCAAGGCTCCTGTGGACTGCGACAGCTTTGTGTTGCTTTTTTGCTTGGTCCCAGCATGAATATTTATGGGTGTGAACACCTTTTGATCGTTTTGGATCTATTATGGTATTAGGTTCTGCTGTCTCTTTCATTACGATCTTGGATTTCAGCTCGGTTGGTGTGGTTTTAGTTAATTTTATTCGGTTGTTTCTGTTTTATTTGTGAAGAGATAGATAGAGGTATCAATTAGCAAAAAAATATTTTGGTTTAATAGTAATGTGGATAATGATGGTTAATAAGGAAGATACGAGGATATTGCATAACCAGAATATATATATTACCTATACAACCCAAAGTTTGAGTAAAGAAAAGAAAAGAAAGGATCAACCCCGTGGAATAGCTATGATACAAAGCTATGACGTGATTTTTTAAATTAGATTTTGAATGTTCTTTACTAAATTAAAAGAAAATATAATCAGATCCGAAACATTAGGAGACTTCCTAAGATTTTAAACTCCTTATTAGAAATTCAGTGCAATCCGAAAATTCATTTTGACATGGCTCCTGACTTGTCCAACTTTCTCATCTTCCCTTCAAAATAAGTATTAAAAGAAAATGCCATCCCATTGTAAGACCCACTTATACACAGAGCAATCATCCGAGACACGAAACGTAGGTAAAAGATAAAAATAAAAGATATAGGGGTAAACAGAAAAAGGAAAGTAATAGAAGACTTTTGAGAGACGAAATGGAAGCAAAAGACGTGAGAGGTCATTACTGTGTGGCAGATTTCAATGATAGTTATACATTTTTAGAAGAGACACATAAAGAATAGTCAACCAAAAATTCTCTTTAAGGAGTCAAAGTACTGAATCAAGTTGAAAAAGTAGGTAACGGAATCCAATATCTATAGACGGACAATAAGAGCTCATTTTCATTACGTCCAATCTTAATCCGAACCTAAACCTTGAAAATAAAGGTATAGAAAACTTTCAGATACTTCTTAAAAGAAATCTAATGATGAGTGACTGACACAGTGCGTAAACTACCATTGAAATAGTTCTACGACTGTGATGGACCGCATTTCCGGGTTTGGAACGGACGTTCGTAAGTATAGGTATACAGATTTTAATGCCCTATGCTTTGAATTAATAATTGTATTGAAAAAAATGAATGTGTCATTTCTGACAACCAGCATTATAAAATAAACTTCCTAATACTTGATATTTTTCCTTCCATTCTTAAGAAACCATTCTCGATTACGTCCCTCCTTCAACACAAAGACGATACGACAGATCCTCTAAAATCACAATTGTCGTCGAAATCCTACCTCCGAAAAAGAGTAATTTACTTATGAATATTAATACCGATGATGCGAAAATAAAAAGGAGACTGAAGGGTCTGAACACGACTTACAAAAAGCAAGGAGCACCCTTCAGTGTAATCCAAAATGCGAAAACACATTAGACGGATGACGGAACACAAAAAGATATAGAAATTGTTCAAGTAATTTTATGCACGTTTTAATATTTCTAAGTGGAAAAGGTTCCAAGTTTTGGAGACGTATTCTAAGGACCCTGTTTACTTAAGCTTATGTAGATTCTCTCAGATGATTTAATAAAGTTTGAAGAGAATTTTGTGGTTTATTCATTAGGATGACATACAGAGTGATATATTTTAAACACAATTTGTGTGTTGCAATTGGTAAGAAGAATAGTGTATAGAGTTTGATTATAAATAAAAATATTTCGAACACGCAGAATGTTTTATAAAAAATAGTCTAATCCATTACGATAACACCTATAAAAATCTTACTTATAGGCCTCCAATATACCAACTCTGATGTAAGTTAATGAAATAACACTTTAATGGTGATCTATTGAAAACGTATATTAACAAAATGAATACCAATTTCCATTGATCACAGTATCCCAACACGTAAACGGGTAGCCCAATTCCTACATTTTTTGAAACGGTTTTTTAATACTGTGTTCATTTATAAAAGAAAATTTTAGAAAAGTATAGTGGTAGCAATTACTTCGGATCCGGCTTTTTCTTTTCCTCAAATTACATCTTCTGTTTTATTTCGATGAGGGATCCAAGACATCCATTCATGTCCCTAAGAGACTTTAGTGTTTCGGTGTTTTCATCTTCTGTAGACTCTGGCTTACAGGAGTTGCAGTAGTTTGGACAGGTCCTGGCTATCTTGGACCTACACAAAAAAAAACTTTGTCTTTTTCTATAACCAGTCAATAATAAAACAAATTACTGTCATCGAAGTATTTGGAGTTTTGAACATTCGTGCATAAAATGGGCTGGTTATTTATTATTATTTATTTATTACTGCTTATAAGGTACATTTTTACATTATAAAAAGTATAAAATGTCCAACAAAACTGTATACACAGTTTGTCTGTTGGATCAGATTTCTAAACTATTGACTTACTATAGGTTCTATTAAGTTAAATTTACAACAATAATAAAATTAATATATTAGTATTATTATATGTATATGTGTCTAGTATAGGTAATAATATATATTAGTATTATATATGTTAAGTTAAATAAGTAATATTAGCAGGTTAATATTAAGTACGTAAGTATGAAAATTAAAGATTAGATTATTATTATAAGTACCTATAATATGATAGTATGTACATATATGTTTTAATCCCCCACTGTGATTCAGTAGTGACGAGAATAGCTCAGTATAATACAATAATATCTGCGTTTGTTTTGTTCTGTCAGTGTAGAGTGAACTGGCCTAAATTATAACGCCATGCTATACTTAGTGCGACCAAGTACTTTGTAGGTCACTGACTCGGTATAAGTGTTATTGTTTATGTAGATTTTTAAGTGACAATATTAGCTGACTACTACATGGGAAAAGTGGTAGGTAATATTTAATTTTAATACGTTTCTTAAAGAAATAAAAGACAATCGCAAATATTTACTAGTGCTTACACATTTTTTCGTGATGCATTAAATATTATGTTAAATGACTTACTCACGAAACTGTTCGACGAGAACTCGACTAGTTTCAAGCCACGCTAGGAATCGTATTCATAAGTAGAATTGATGACACCTCGGTTGGTGCGGTGGCTGGGCAACTGGCTGCCGTGCAACATGTCGCAGGTTCGATTCCCGCACGGAACAAATCCTTGTGTGACCTACAAATTGTTGTTCCGGGTCTGGGTGTCATGTGCATGTGAAATTGTATGTTTGTAACCGCACCCACGACACAGGAGAAAAGCCTAGTGCGGGGCAACGTTTTTTTTTCTAAAAAAAAGGATATGAATGAACATTAAGTAGATAAGATAATACCTACTTTTCTCAGCTCCACAAAGAAAACAAAACAGACAGAAAACTTCATTTCATCTCACTTCGCCTTCACACTTAAATTAAACGTAAAACTGTATTATTGTTGTATTTAGTACCAACATTATTGCTCAGTCAGCCGACGAACGATGAATTTTATTAGCTTAGTGTGAAAGAAAATGGTGGATGAGTCAAAAAGTAATGTTCAAATAAAATTAACGATGCCAATTGAGTGATGAATAAATCCAATTTTTATTGGTTGACGTTTCAATGGGGGATTTGGAGTGATGTTACGAGTAGGTTACTTAGAATCACTTTTGGACCGTGTCTTGTGTGGTTTTGCGGAGTACCTATTATTTTTGTTAGGACGTGACAATGATGTTCGAATCACGTTTCAGCCGGAGGTGCAGCATAGGAACAATAATGTACCTCGCCTGCAGTCTAGGAGCAGGAAAAGGAACTGAGTGATTTTAAGTCAGTAAGAGTCTGACACTACCTGAATTCTAACGAGAGGAGTCAGAGATAGTGAGTGACTTTTCCTCTCAAAATACATGTTTGGTTTTGCAAATATAGTTGTTTTTTTGTTAAGGCGTGACAATGGTGTCAGAAATAGATAAGATAGTGTCATGGTGAGATTGGAGTCATGAAGATATCCATAATTGTTTATTTGATGTTTTTCGTAAGCTGTAATGTATAATGTAGGTATTCACTTAAATTTATGTATACTAGGATCAAGTCACACAGTAGCATACTCAATATTAAAACTTCACAGACAAGACACTGATAACCATTAGTCAACATTTTTTTTAGCATTTTATCTAGCACCAAATTAAAATTTTTTTTATTCGAAACTCTACAATTATAAAACTTATGACCTTGTTGGCTACAAATATAGCCATGCCCGTGTTTTGTATAGCAATAAACTGGTGCAAATCTTAGCCAACTGTAACAACATGCTCGGTTTTAGTACATGCTTAAAATGCGCCAACCTTGGCTATGTTTGGCGGCCAGCTTTTGACACCAGACAGCCAAATGTTTGGCGGCAAGAGTTGGCCGTTGCTTAGTGAAGAACATGTGTTGGAGGGTTGCTGCCTACTTAGTAATTAGTTATCTTATTTTGGCTTCTACCAGGGGCTTGGCTGTACCAGAGTAAAAAGTAGCCATATACGTGTTATTTTCAATCAAGGTAAGCAAAGGTAGCTCACCGCCTGACTTACGATGCGTAGTGTTTCTCGCGCACGAAACTTTCTTTACCAAAGTTGTAAATACTGAAAAATATAAAGTTACTAAAAAAGATGTAATTTGTGGAGAAGCGACGCTTCAACACGAATGGGCTACCAAGACCGTAATGATGCCACTGTCTCACAGAAAATCCACGTCAGGCAACTTCAGAGTTGTGTTTTGGCGTATGAGTGAGATTACCGGAGGTCCAATCCAGTCACCTTTCCCCAATCCCTAAATCCCTAAAACGCCCTGTGTCCATAGGCGACTCGTTTGTCATCGTATCACATTAAATAATGACAATTTGTAATTTAACATTTTTGTCTAGTTTCCTATTATTTGGTATGCAATAGCCGCTTGGTGCTAATAATGCTAAATATGCTACTAGCATTATAAGTTCACCATCAAATTACGGGAGAACAAGGAAGACTTATTACAATATATAAATCATCCCACAATTTCTGTCAACCAATGACCTGAATCTGTCTAATAAACTAAGTTTATCGAAATGCAGCGTGTAAACGAACTATTTACGAACAACGGTTGCACAACATTTGCAACGATACGATTAACATCAGTCCGTGGTGGGTACGGGTTGTTTAAGTATGAATTTTATAACACTATCTCAGTAGCTTTTCCATGTTGCTTCGCTCGGACTTCATCAATTTAACGTTCAAGTAAGTAGGTATATTAACAAGCAGATCTTTTGTGACTTATTTTGTGGATGGAAAAGGAGAGGTCTGAAACTGATCCAGTGTCAGACTCTTACTGACTAAAAACCCGCCCCGTTTCTTTTCCTGCTCTGGGCCGAGGACGCGATACCTTATTGCGCTTGTCACGTAGATATCCATCCCAGATACCCATCGGATTTCTATTACCTATTTTCGTATAGAAATTCATCAAAATCGACGCTGTAGTTTAGGGTTTGACAAGAAAACTATTTTTTATTTTATATTATTACCGTTATTGACAGTAGGTATTGAGGCTGTTGGATTTGGCATACCTAAAATATTAAACTTATTTAAGCCAAAGATTAGCCACTTACAATTTGAATATATTGTGTTTTCTTCTGCCTACAGACTTCTCTAATAAGAAAGTGTGATGATGAAACCACATATACCACTAATACTAAAAGAATAAAACATTATCTAAACAATAAAGACAGTTTCAGTGTTTTTTCATAATTGTTTATTGAATATTCTACCTTATAAATAAACACAGATGAACTAATTTTAATCGCACCATGCTTAGTTTGGCGATATGCCAACCAAAGTCTATTGAAAATGTAAAATATGATCTAACTTTGTTTATTTTTGATTTTCAGTTATGAAATCTGAAAATACTGAAACCACTTTGCTATGTGATTTATGAAGTTCGTATGTAAATAGTGATAAATTCAAAATGAATGCGAAGTTCATTATTGCGTTTCAGTTTTGTTTTGGTCTAGTAATAATAATTTGAATGTTGGTTGTAGCAAAAAAAATAATATTACTCACTAGCTTCCGCCCGCGGCTTCGCGCACGTAAAAAGTAACTAACTACTGCGCTGCTCAACTCCTTGTGATCGTAGCGTGATGTTTTGAAACCTATAGCTGCAACACTCAGAAACATAGCAGCTATCTATCTATCTATATATATTTAAAAGTGTAATAAAGGCTAAACTTTGCTAAAAGTGTAATAAAGGCTAAACTTTACTGTAAAGCATTTTATAAAATAAAAGACTACTTAGAGGATAGTCAGGCTTGGAAATGAGCCGCTGTAATGTCTGCACAGGTCATGTTGACATGTTTGTAACATAAGTTACACTTTTATATACAATTTGACATTACGTTTATTTTTTTTATACAATGACATGATCACCTATTGTGACATTTTTATTTTTTATTTGACATTTTTTTTTTATTTATTTGTTGACATTTTTATTATTTTATATTATTGTTAGTGTAAGGACCGTGTGAGACTTGTCGTGCTTTTTGATCACCAGTCATCTGCGTTCTGACAGTTTGAGTACTTGCGCGACCCACCCAAATGTTCTTTTGATCGGTATTGTTCGTCGGACAACTCAACAGCACTAGCTATACTGGTTGCAAACTGACACTTGCGTGCCTGTCTTCAGAACGGGTCCACTTAAACTGGTGTGGTTCTTTCCTCAAAAGACCACTACAGAATGAACTTGCACGGTTCCCTCACATTATGTTATTTTATATTGTCTAGAATTGAAAAGAGACTGACCTCTGAGTTTGTTTCGGCATTTCTTCTCAGAGTAGTCAGATAGGAAATGCCGGCTTCATCTAGTTTTTCACATATAATTTGACGTGTAAAATGCCGTTTTATGGCCTATTTGCAAAAATAAATTCATTGTTTCATTGTTTCATTGTTTCATTGTTTCATATCAGTGTAAGACTTTTGGCAATCCGACCAGCGGTTCTAAAAATTACACCCTATATACAAACTTACAAATTCAACCTCTTTATTTATTAGTAAATATCAAATCATTGTACCTAGAGTAAGTATACAGGGTGTAAGGGACAGCCCTCCACAAATTAACAGGGTGCATTCAGCTCCTTATTCTGAATCATATTCCAGTGAAAATTCTTTCAGGAAAATTTTCAATTTTTTTTTCGTTTTTTCAGTTGCTACACCTCTATTTCAATGTATAATTACATTCTATGTACGAAGAATAACATTAATGTAAATAACACAGCTAAAACAAAAAAATACGCAATGGTTGTGTGAATTCTCTAAAGAACTACGCATGAAATCAGCTGTTCAATTTCTACCTAGCGCGAGTCGTTTGAACTCACCGCACCGCGGTCACGGCGCAGCGGCTCGGCGCCCCACCGCGCCGATCGCCGCCGTAGGTATACCTACGATCCCGTCCAACGTACAGAATAGCTGCGTCCCTTTCTGTCGATTGAACCAGTGTTGCCAACTTTTAACTTTTGTTACCTCTTCTACCTTTCTACCTTTGTAAACGAAAATGTTAGAACTATCGAAATTTATCTAAAACTTGAGAACTCCTTTGCATTCATAATCACATTGATGAGATTTTCATTAATCAATTAATGAAAATCTTGTCGCGCACATAAATTGAATAAAAAATAAATAAAGATTAGTCTAGTTTTAATTTTAAAGCATTTACAAATACTACCTAATTTGTTAATTGATTGTTCTTTTTAAGCGATTACTGGCTAGTTTTTAAACTACTTACAGATTTACATGGCTTCACAATAGCCATGAATTGATAGTCGAGCCAGAAATTAAACACAATCTCCCTGGAATGGAAGCACAGCTTTCTATCACACTGCACTTTTATTATTCTAAATTAACTAAACAATGAAATTAGAATTAAATTGATTTAATCAATTCATTTCTCTACAAAAAATAACAGAATGATAAATTACGACCATGCATAATTTTTAATTTTTTACCCCGAAATTTTGTACCTAATTTTCGTGTAATTGGCAACAACAGATTTATGTTTGTGTGTGTCTCATCACATGCAGTCGCCATTGTGCCTTGCTGCGATGTTACTGTTTATGTTCCGCGAGCGTGTGTTGGTACGGATCGCTCGCGCATTCGGCTTAAAAGTTTTATTATAAGTAGTGTTGTTAAGTTTTATTAGTTATGTAGTGTGTGAAGTGTAGTGAAGTTTTGTTGTAGAAATTGTGCGAAATTACTACCTAGGTACGTTTAGCGCGCGTGATTATGGAGAGATGATAATGTGTTGTAGTAGTGTAGGTATCCTGACCGTCGGCATCCATCAGACTCCAGGATAATTACTGGTGACTATCAACGCTTGCTAGAAAACCAGCCCATTGTTCCCAGACAAAAAGGCGCCGAAAGACCAATACCTACGTGGATTTTGGAATTGGTTCGCTAACGTAACGAGACGCTACCACTTACCAGTGCTTTCCTATTTAAACGTAGTTTAGGTAGGTTTGGGCCGCAACCGTGGCCAGCAGGATCCCCAGACGTAACCCATTTGGACCCCTTTTTGTACGTAAAAGAAAAAGTGTTTGTGAGTGCGTGTGCAAGTGAGTACGAAATGCGAGACCGCATCACAAATGCTTTCCAGAGCCGGAAACCGGAGCGATTCTAAGGTACCTACGCATTTTTCTTTTTTTATCATTTATCAGTTAGCATGTTATGATTGTTAGATTTTCTTTTGTTAGTAATGCGGCTATCTTTTAAATAATAATTTATTGTTATTAAAACGTGGCGCGAGCGCGATTATTAAATTGTCTTTTGTAAGTAATGCGGCTATCTTGTAAATAATAAGTTATTGTTATTAAAACGTGGCGCGAGCGCGACCGTTTGTCCAAAGGTAAGGTCGCGGCGCTGCCCATAGTGTAAAGTAATAATACTAAAAGCGCTGCCGTTCGCTGCGTGCGTTTGCGGTGGTAGCGATACATTGCGTGTAAGGTAATGAAACAAATCGGTTTAATTGGATTCCCATAACGTTCCTGAAATAATTTCATGTACCGGTCAACTTAAGACGATATACTGAATCCACCCTATCAGTTTGCGGAAGGCTGTCCCTTACACCCTGTATAGCTTTCACATCAGACAGACTTCAAGACCATAGACAATAATTGCTAAGCACACGTAGGACAAACAAAGTTAATTACAAAACTTTGTTAACTATAAACTTTATAACAAGAAACAGTCTCAAGCGCCTGACAGTTTTTAATAGCAAACTGCTCTAAGAATGCAACATTTATTTTTTCATCAGGCGCTGCTTTCTTTAGTAGTCTTCAGTTTACAATTTGTATAAAAGTAAGTTTTGAGTATCTTAAAATAATAGTTTTAAGTGTTTCATATTTTAATGGAAAAACCTAGTAGGTTTTCACTTCCTTGACTACCAATCCACGCAAAACAGCCACAGCATGCTTTAATAAGTAAAAATAAATAATATCTTAATGCAACTTTTGCAAATCATACCTAAACCTACCTATTACAAAACGCAATAATGACATAATATTAACTCAACTTCATAATAATAATATCATAAGTATTCATATATCATAACAATAATAGACAACATAGTACTATGAACTTACTATAACAACAGTATAGTACATTTATAATGTAGTAGATATATGTATAAATAGGTACGTATGAATCACAATTGCAATACAAACAAAGACCAATCTGAACACGTGCCGTTTTTACAAAACCATCTATTTTTGTTACAAATATTTATTTCGTTTTTATTGATGCGCAATTAATTTTAATTGTCAATTGATTTTATAACTTAATTAGCACATTTTAAATGTCTAATTGGCTTGTTATTATGATTGAATCAGTGCGTGAGAGTATTGAACTTTGTGTAGCTAAAATGTAATTCAATGTAATTAATATTTAATTTCCTACTGTGTTCAGGGATTGGTTTTATGTCATACGATAAATCTAAGATAGATTGGACTTATTATATCTGGATTATTAACGTCACAAACTGCAAATTATTATATTTATATAATTATGTCCTAATTTATAACAAAATGTTATGTATATTTTAGCGCTTGGAAATCTTCCTATCTATTCTCTCTCTTCAAAATGTTCATTAAAAACGGCATTGTTTTGGGTACGCTACCTATATTTTAACTAATTTTATTCATCGAAGCCAGCCCAGCACTTTAAACCCCGTTGCAACTCCAAGAAGCCAGGATCGACAGATGTTTGATCAGTATGTAAACAGCAAAATACTGATTTAGCGCATCTGAGAGACGGCAAATCTATTTTTCGCTGATTTCTGTATTCGACTCAAAAGTATTTCATGCATTTGAAACCAGGCAAGTACTAAAATACCTTTTTTTAGTTTTATAAGATAAGTATTTTTATTTAGACACCACAGACAAAAGGTTAAGGAAAATATTGTGAGGGAACCTGAAATTATAAGTTCTAAAAGATTCAAACTACCAATCCGCCGTGAACAAGTGTGAGTGCGTGTAAGAAGGCCTTTATTCACAGTAAACACTTATAGGCTGATGATGTGATGTGTCTGTGTGACTCAAAAGTTGACTGGTACAGAAAACCGTATGGCATTAAGTCCGCCTTATGTACCAACAACCTTTTTTTCATTTTGTGTACAATCCTTCATAAATAAACGATTTGAAGAAGAAGAAAGTCATTACTCACCTCGTCCATATTATCTCTATCGCAGTCAGGATCACTCATTTCATCAGGGGACACTCCATCAGCAACATCCGTTCCACCCTTATCCCTCCAATGTTTCTCACTGGTCATCGAAAAGCTGAACGTCCTTTCCCTCCTAGGACTTAAAAGCACTCCTGCTGGTGTCCTTGGACTTCCATAGCCAAAGATGTCCAAGTTTCTAGTGGAGAATAGGTCATTGGTTCTATCAGATCTTGGTGCGAAAACATCGTCCTCAAGGTCAGAATCGAGGGTTAAAGTGAGAGGTGGTGATGATGCTGACCGGCGACATTGTTGGATTTGGGTCGTTGGTTGAGGAATGTCCGATTCGGAGTAGGGGCGTTCTGTGGACAAAAATGATGTAGTTAGTAGTTGAAAAATTTCATTTGTATGCAGAAATAAAAACTGTACTTATTGTTGAAAACATTTATATTAACACTACAGTCCATAACAGAATAGGCCACAATTTGGATGAAGATAATATTATATCAAAAAAAAGCATCTGTGAGTCTTGGTTTTCCACAAGCAAATTATCAAACTTAAACAACATTGGCTGCGAAACCTAAGCCATGATAAGCTAGCCAATAGCATAAGGAATGTAACGAATTCTCAACTCGCGGTCAACTATCATTGATTCCACAAACACGCAAATACCTAGCGAACTTCGCCCATATCTAGAAATGGACATTACAAACAAAACTCAGTTGAATTGACTGGCAAAGAATTTCTCCTTTGCCTTTTTCGTTGGAGTGAACATTAAAGAATAAAACTATTATAATTAAACGAAGCCTATCGCAGTAAACCAGACTATTAAAGTAAAAAAAAAAACATTAAATGCAATATCTCTTGTTGTAAATCAAAATGTTTATTAGCAATGTCGCCTACGTGGTTGGCGCGTAATGTTCACGTGGGCTGGATATGGGCAAGTTTTGGGCGTTTTATTTTTAGCGAGGTCTCCGACTTTGAGGTCTGTTGTAGGTTTGTCTACTTTTTTTCTTCTTGTTACGTCTACGGGTCGCTAGTGTGGGTCAGTATTCGTTCTATATACACTTTTTTGCGGGCAATTAATGATTTTCAATTCGTTTTGCTTTGCTTCTGGAGTTTTCTATTGCTTCCTTGAATCAATATTTCGGGATTTTAGTCAAAAAAAAAGTCAAAAATCATTTATTCCAATTAGACCTTTACAGGCACTTTTGAACGTCAAACAAAATTTTGAATATATAGTGTCAGTCTGTCGGTCAGTTCTCTTAGTGAAGCTATTTGCTCGTTCCAAAGTGTAGATTCCGATGGAGAAGAACGAGCAAGAAACTCCGCACTTAGATTTCAATAGTTCCTTTAAATGATATGGATTCTGGAATACTGTTGTAACAATAACCTCTTTATTATCCTGTAAGAATTTTATTTGGAGAATGGTGTTTGCTTTTGCATTAAACAAAATAATTATTGTTCTAAGCAACTATCTATATGGACATATGTGTTTTGAATGTACTGTGTTTTCACTGGTGTATCTTTATAATCTCATAGCACTCAGTAATCACAAAGTTGCTCACATCTCTGAAGGGACAATGACAACTCAAAATTTACAACTTGCTACTTAAATTTAAATGTTGGGAATATGTTATTTTCTCCAAAAACAATTGTGGTCATTTTGTAACATAAAGTCTTCTTTGTTCGTCCGTGTGGTCGAAACAATAGGGTTTTGACCACAGAAATGTGCAGTAGCTAATGATTTTGTTGTCCAATAACTTTTTATGTGTCGTCGGTTCCAAAGCTCGAAATGGAAAGAAAGTATAAAGTAGGTAAAGAGTCCAGCCGTGATTTCTTTAAATGATTTCCAGTTTTATTATTTTGTAGTAAAGTCAAAAATCTATTGTAGAAATTGGACAGATTGACGAAGATTTATGTACTGGGCTCTTCACTAGAAATTTTAGGTTCTGTCAAACATAAGTTTTTTATAACTTTTCCTACTTAAACTTACTTAAATACTATAATATGAGAGAATTGCTTTAGGCAAACTTCAGGCTTTCATATAATTTCATAATTTTAAAGTACATCATTATAAAAGGGAACTTTCAAAATTTTTTGGTAGATTTCGTATATTTTTTTTAACTAAAGTTTTGTTTATTTATGTACGACGTAACAACAAAACAATAATCAGTACTTTACCCTGCAGTTGTAAATACAGTTTTCTTCGAATTTGCGGCAAATAGAAGATAAACTTATTTCGTTCTAGAAAAATACGAATAAAATTAGCAAATGACAGTAAGATGATTTTTTAATATTTTTTTTCTATTTTAATAAAATAAGCAAATGTAGGTATTTAAAAACTTTCTGTTTATTTCTTCTGTTCTTTCTTCCGTTCCTTCCTCGTTCCAGATCTACAATTAATTCAAATTCATCAGTCCTACACGAAATCCTCGAAATATATCATTATTAAATTAACTTTTCAAAGATGATGAATATTCAAAGAATAATATAAGACATCGGTCAAAAAAAGGTTTCTTAATCGCTGTACCAAAGTCAATTAAGTTTATTAAAAGGGATTTATGAGAGTATTGGAAACAATATGCTTGAGGGTATAAATTCTTATATACTTATTTTGATATTAATAACTAATTAATGTTTCAAATATCGTGTCTTTTACGCTTACCATGGCTTTTTAAGGTAAAAAATCAAGAAGGAGATGGCTTCTCCCTCCATTTGGGTAGAGGGAGGTTCAGCCACTGACATTATGTTATTTTTAAATTGTCTGGACTTGAAAAGAAACTGACCTCTGAGTTTTGTTTCATCTAGTTTTTTACAAATAAATTGACATGTAAAAGTGCTGTTTTATGGCCTAATTGCAAAAATAAATTCATTGTTTCATTGTTTAATTGACTCTTACTGACAAAAAACCACACCATCCTTTTGCTCCCGTAACCCGCAACGCTTGACTTCTTACCAGGACTAATTAAGGAATTATTTAAGAAAGTTACAAAGAACTAATGATTTTTTTTCCAGAAGTCTGTCAATTTCAATTGCCCTTAACAAGTAACTAAGTATAAGTAGGTATATATACTTAAAAAGTATAATTTATGTTCTGTCTGGAAGAATGGAAGAAGTGAGATGAGATTGTGAGTGCTGAGGCAGCTTCATTGGTCTTATAAATTCAGGAGACATTTCTGAGCGCAAAGTATTAACTGAACAAGTAACTACCCACGAGCACAGAAGGACAAAAGTTGCACAAAAAAACATTACTAAACTTATTTGCAGTCAAAATACATTTTTTATGAATAACACGGTTAGTCTATACGCCAACAAAATGGCTATACTTAATCAACATCGCAAAAACCTAGATCCAATCATTGGAAACGTTGGCAACAATTCATCACCTCAGGTAGCATTTATATTAACTTTTATTTGACCTTATTTTAGAACAAAACAAAGCCATGACAGAACAAAGAAAAGCAATTTGTTATCAACAATATCGATGCGGAGGTACCAGGCGAACAGGAGCGACGAAGAAGTAATATACAAAATATATAAGAAACACGAATTAATAAAATCTTGGGTCCGTCCGCGAGCGAAACCCGTTTTCATGACACACGTGCAGCGAGCAACCGGTGGGGAAGAGAGATGGAGGTATTGCTGTCTTACTTTAATGCAACGGTAAGAATTGTATGGATCTTGCTTGTTGGATTAATGTTTGGGAAGTTGTGCTTAGTTTATGAAAAACTTTGGTGACGTTTTACGTTGCGCTGTCAGCTTGTGTGTGTGACTATGATCAATAGCATAAATGAAAAAGTTTTTTTCCATTGAAAAAAAGTTAAGACCTATATATATCTTAGTTTACCAAAATATCATCTACAATCAATCTCAACCTAGATCGCGAGGAGAGTTTCACAAAGTGGCTAGCCATAAAGGGCTAAAGTGTGAGCACAATGTCAAAATTGGAGAAGCTTCGGTTACCAGACGATCCATACAAATCCAACGCAATGCACAAATAGGCGAGTCAGTATTTTTTTTTTCTAAAACGTGTGCTAGATGCGTAACACAGGTGTCCCTGGCTTACGCCTATTTACAATATAAAGGCTGAGGTACTACCTGGTATACCCAATATTTCCCACTTTTGAAAAAAAAAATAAGCCAATGATTTGTCGTCGCATGCGCAAATTTTGAGCGGTTTAAAGTGATTTTTCTTTAGTTGGTTCTTAGAGATGGACATTAATATTCTGTTGAACATACCTATCTATGATAAAATAACGTAGAGTATTTTATTAACTAAAAATAAAAAAAAAGATTTATTGTATGTAATAATCATGCATGCCTAAGTAACTGATCCTGGATCCTTACTCATTTGTGTTATACATTTGGAAACAAACGTTAGTAACTGATCCAAAAATCAATTAGCAATAAAAAACGGTCACCCATCACTATCCAAGCCGCGTTGACAATTGCTTAACCTCACCTAACACCCACATTTAATATTACACTTAAACACAATAATTATTTGTCTACAAACAAGTAATACTTGTTTTTAGAACGACTTAAGCTGTGGTTTCACTGCGACGACTTTGACGGCCGATAGTGTACTTGATTTATGTGTGTCGTAAAACTGACCGTTTTATTGGCTTCAGCGTTTGATGCTACTTCTATGTTTACTTTTGAACAAAGTATTATAGGTGTTTTAAATGTTTTTATTTCACCACAATATTGTGTGAACCTTGCAGTGTTAAAAGTTTTGTGGGAAATCTCGAAAGGTTGGGTTAAGGTTTGCGTAGGCCTTGAGTTATTATTAATTTACCCAATTTCATTGTATATTCAAAAAATACGCAGCAAAATGTACATGGCTGTCTATTTTTTACCATTGAAGACTTATAGCGGAGTTTTGAACTGTCTCAAAAACACCGATCCATTTAATAACTAGTTCAAAAGCAACCATAAAACATGGCTACCGACTGCAATCAATCAGTAAAAAACAAAATCAGTTCACATTTACAGTAATACACTCCCTATATTCCATCCACGTTACAAGTAAAACCTTGTAACTTTTTCAAACAGAAGCTACTGGTTCCGCAATCAGTCGTTAAGTCGTCTTAATGAAAACCCCCCTTACCGACCGAAGACTTGCTCAAACCCAACATTAAGCGTTTCCAGTGAACGTTGTTAGCTGTCATTAGTAAGAATTACACACGAATTAGCGAATTTATTTACCGCAAGAGCGAATGAGTGATGAAATTAGAACCATTCGTTTGGACGTGCTGAGGTTCACCTTTTTTTTCGTAACGACAACTGTCTTTTTGTAGCTTCATGATTATTGGACTAACAATCTGTTATTATGTGTGTGTAGACTAGCTCTGTGTTGCTTCGTTGTAACAGCCACGTGCCGGAGCGCTTGTCGGATCAAAGTACGAAGTTACAGTTTCTTATTGAAATTAAGATTCTCAATTACGAAATACGTTTTGCAAGTCAATCGCAGTTTCGAAATAAAGAAGAGCTGGTACAAATATGAAACTCTAAAATAATTTTAAGTCATATGAATATTTATTTCCACAGCTGGCTTTTAGATCGTCAATTCTTACCATGCATCATCCACCGAATACTTTTTAACGAACTCCAACTGATATTCCCACAAAATCGAGTTACGATTCCACACATCACTGGCCAATGATGAAAACATTTGTCAGCCTCAAAAACTATTTTGCTTCAAACCCACGATGATTTTGTCCCAACAGGTTCTACAATAGTTTTAAAGGATCAATGGAGACTATGACTGGACACAAATGACCATCAACAAGTTGAATGATTAATCGTTTGATGATTTCGAATTTGGTTCCTTTTGAGTTAGGGTTGAGAATTTTATTGAAATGTTAATTTTGTTTTGGGAGTGACATGTTTACTGATATGGTTATTTAAGTGGAAGCTGCAGGTGACCAAACGCTCATAGATCAAGTTGTGCTTTTCAAATCTGATGAAGATGATTCCATAGAACATTCTGTCAAAAATCAAGCCAGTATTTATGTACTGTTAGGCAATTAGACTTTAGTTCAAGGACAAACTAAATCAAAGTAATAACAGACTTCTCTAAGATCTCAAACGGTTTTAAAAGACACAGAAAACCCTAAGGCAAAGGCAATCACCCATGAAATGCTTAGCGGACCACAAACAGAAGTTGGTTCGACCAGTCAACTGCATGCACCTCTTCAAATCACTGTAATCACAGAAACTGGTTCCTTTAACAGTTATATCGGAGCATAGGATTAAGTACTTAACAATAATTATTAGGTATAATGAACAATTTCTAGTAGGAAAGGTATTGCGTGTAATTTTTGTAACGTATCTCTTGAGCAATAGGTTCGAGTAATTTTGTCACAAAAATTATAAGCTTTTTCAGACGATTTTTTCTACAAACGATAGCATGTTCATTTTCCACTACTGGTGTAATATCAATTTTATAACAATAATTATCAAACATTCTTGAATAATTTTAATTTGATTACTACCAGTTAGAGATATTATTAAGCTGGTAAGTATGGGACCTCATTTCATTTTTTTGTTAATTGTTGGTTCTTTCCAATAGTTTGGTGATGACTAGTATTAACCCATATCTATCATAGGATAGGACGTTGATGAATTATAATAGACTAAAGTCTACTAGTAAAAAGGATTCATAGTAACAGGCTAAAACCTCATAATCACCAATTACACTCCTTGTGGCTACTTCTAACTGTGCTTCAATAGAAACAGAAGCGGCCTTGTAAAGAGCGCAAAGACAGATTGCTCAGAATTACACCCAGGCTTATGGTATAATGTCAGAACATGCACGAAACCATTTCCTCACAATTAAATGTAATTAAATAATTGATTTACGGCCAACACAAATAATTTTCTAAATGGATCAAAATAAGAAATGAAGCTGTGTAGTAAACGGTAAACAATTACCTATTATTAAAGTTAATTGTTAATCCCATTATTATGATACACGAAATGATATAGAACACCATGTCCATCTCTTTCTCCATAACACCCAACATTAATATTTTACTTAATGACTCCAAAAGATGTAATTTGTGCTATCGAATGTGTTTCGATGTTAATATTTTTATTTGTATCCATTTTGAGAATGATCTCAGTATTTTTGTAACGATTATTTTAATTGGAGTTGATGTGTTGTTTATTATTTGGATTTACTGTTTTATTTTGGACAACTTTTATTTTTGCTTTATAAAACAGTTCAATAGGAAACAACTATGTTTGTTCTTGGATTGTTTGTTACATTCGATTTCCAAGCTATTTCGAAAGCAGATTGCGTCCCGAAAGGTAGTAGTATTATTAATAGTATATTTTATGTAATCGAATGATACACGATGTAGCACGACTTAAATAGTTTGTCCAAAAAACCAAAAACAACCAACTTTCAAAACGAAACATCTTAATTCGTACGTTAGTGGAACATAGGAAAATGAACATTATAAGTTTACAAGCTGTACAACAAAATGATGCGTATTTGTGAACACGCTCGCGTCCAGACGAAGCATTGTATGCAGATATGAGTCAAACCTCAAACTTATTAATTATCATGGGTGAGCACACCACTGAATAGTAATTAGTTTTCTACGACCTGTCAAACTAGACGAGCGATTGGTTCGTGACGATGGAGATAAATTTCAAGAAATAGGTATTTGTTCGATTTATTAGGTTCATTTCATTGCTACAGTACGGCCGACGTATCTTGGCGAGTCTGAAGTTAGCCGTTTGTCTGCGCAATGGATCTTTTAGGAACAAAATTGTGTACTGCGCAGCTACTCGGCTAACTTCAGACTCGCCAAGATACAACGGCCGTATAGTACTTAATAAATTTGATAATACAATAATATTTAAGACATAGCCACACTTTAATTTATATATTTTTCGATTCACTTGTTATTACTTAAACAGTTTTCTTAAAGGGTCACGTCAACAATATAGACACTAATAATATCAAACGAAAAGGCAACTTTTGAAATGAATTACCATATTTTAATTATCATATTGAAGATGATAATTGATAGAAAAATAGAAATAGAAATAAAAAAGAATATTATGATAATAATTTTATACAATTTTTATATGACTATGTAATACTCACATATTATTATATATTGCAAATAATAATTTATCTAAAAAATAAGAAACATATCTGATTTAAAATTCATTAAAAGCCTTTGTATGACTTCAATAAATAGTAAGTCCTTTTTATTTAAATCCATATTTAATGTTACTCGTAAAGATGGTGAAGAGTCCCCTACTTTCTTGACCTAATATTTAAAAAAAAAAACTTATTTCTCAATAAAAAAAGTAACTCATTATTATCATTTGCCTTACACATCCACTTACTCACTTCAACAATCCTTTTCTTACTTTAAAACACTCATAAGATTAATGATTCTCGGTTGGCGATAAAAAATTGCTGGTCTGCATACAATTTTTACTCGTAGAAGTAAAAACGTCTGGCTCCCGTACTACGCTGCCTTTCATATGGTAATGTGTTGGTCTATTGTTGCCCTGATGTATGCTAAGGATGAAACTTTGAGTATTGTTTGACTTAAACTTATTGTTGGTACTTTTTCTTCGGTTTCAAGTAGGCTTTTGAAGTCTGGTTTGCCTGTTTCGTTCTAATTAGTCGACATATGATTAGATTTAGCTGTGTTTTTATCTGTAGCTGATAATTTGTCTTTAATAGAGAAAACATTGTTTGTGAAATCTTCAATGATAGAACAAAAAGTCTGCAAATCTGTTATGGGTTTAATTCAAAATTGGTTCCTACTTTTTGTAAGGTCCAACTCAGTTCGATCTCCATGGTTAGCATTTGGTATCAGACCATATGGTTTCGCTTTTTTGGTAATTTGGTAAAAGGGTTAGTAATCGTCTGCCACCTGACATCGGACGCTACTGTGGGAATTAATCAGCAGATGATACCTTTTAAAGTTTCCCCTTTATTTCTTTATCTGTTGTCTTTTTATTTTATCCGTTCGAAACGTATGAATGTGGTTTGATAATTTTGATATCTGAATACCAAAGATTAATATAACTTTTTAAGTAGATCAGTCTTTGGTATTTACCCTGTAGTCTGTTTGTTAGTGTAACTTTGTAGTATATCCATTTACTACGAGAAATAAAATTGTCTACATTTTTTTCGGACTTATCCGTTAGGTTACTTTTTCTCTACAGGAAATACCCTTATCCATTATAAGTTGCCAAAACTTGTTCCGTTCGAATTCAGGTAGCTGTGGTCTGTCACAAATTATTAAGTACTTACAAAATTACCCAAAATGTCAATCATGCCCGTATACCAGATACTGTTGGCCATATTTTGGAGCCAAAATGTTTTTGGGAAGACTTTTATAGGTCCTTTGCGCCCGTATGCGAAATTTCAATACAGGGAGCTGCGGTTTACAAAATTTCGCTCGGCTGTAAATCATTAAATACTTTTTTGGTCGAAGTCGTTGTCTTTTTTGCGGTTTGTGAAGTTACAAATTATCTACTTTATACATCGTGTTAATTTTATTTAGCTTAAGCGTTTATATTTGTGTGTTTAACTGATGCAAGTAAGTTTGATACATACAAATCCACAGATGCTTATGTCCCTAAAACTGGTTTTTATAGTACAATAGACACTATTGTAGATCCTGGCTTACAGGAGTTGCAGTGGTTTCGAAGGTTGTAGCAGACTTGTCCTATAAAAAGTAAGCATATAAGACAATGTTGTATTAATTTTTTCTATCAAAAGAATAAGGAAAAAGTGTCATATTAGAAATTTCAAAATTTCAATTAAATTTTTGTTGCATCTGGAGTAACGTTATTTTGTATTGAAAATAGCTCGACTATATTTTTTATATCAAACTACGGATGGTAACTGCTTTATGTTTTGTCATTTTGTTTTTTTTTAGTATTGTCCCTGTTACTGTCGTAAAAAATACAGATTGGCTTGGTAGGTAGAAAATTTGACGTTCTAATAAAAAGATTTCCAAGAACTGTTTAAACAGTCAAGCGTTACCCCCAGGCCCTAGGTTAACCTTACAAACAAAATCTATATTTTAACAACATGAAACTACACATTTCAAGATCAAATGTATCGCAATATACATAATAGTTGTAGTCTCATTTTATGAATAGTGTTGTACACAGTAAAAGGGAGAGTCTATGTCGAGATTTGTGATGACAGTGATTGTGTAGGCGTTGCGCTGGCTACCGTGCTGCGGCGTAGTGCTGTTACTATGTAAATATCGATAGATGATCAAGAAATAAAATTATAATAGGTATTATGTTGAGTTAACGAGAGTGATTGAAATACACGAAATTATGCGTGTCCAACGCAAAAGTTTAGAGTCTGTAGTACAGATTATTTCTCATCATTACCCTTTGAAAAAAATACTTTTATTTTTGACTATTTCGGAATTTGGATAAATATTTTAGTTTTCATAACACAGATTGATTCCCACATGAAAGTTAAGAAAGTACAACAAGACATATTACAGAACAAAGGCGTTCGAAATCAATTAATAAAATATTGAAACCTAAAAGAAGGAACGACGCCACTGATTCGTCAAGCCTATTTCCGTCTTTTAATACTATTACTAATCTGTAAACTAATTAAAGAACTAGTTTCGATTGACTTCCGTAAGATAATCTAATAAAATATAATTCACTTTATAAAATAAACCATTAGAAAAATCCTACAACACAGTATCATTTGAATTTGTATTTTATTTTTATTGATGTAAGTCGTAAAGTTCAGAAACATGGTCCTTCCTACTTTCCCATGATGTACGCACCTGTTCTGTTATTAGTCATTATACGTCTTCATTATGGGTACATTAATGAAGTCTTTGGTTTATTGATGGGTTTTGCACGTGGATAATATATGTGCTAATATGTTTAGAACTTGTAGCTTCGGCGATAATTGTTTTACTGCAGTGCGATGTTGCCTTGAGAGAAATTTGATAATTTCGGGAGATCGCACCAGATTTCAATATTTATTATATACTAGCGGCCCACCCTGGCTTCGCATGGGTCCAAGTATCTCGCTAACAATGAAAGGGTCCCTTTTCCCCAATTTCCCTCTCTACATTTCTAATATTTTCTTTCATAAGAACCTTTTCCTGACAATAATAAATACAAAACAAAAGGATTTGACAAAATTGATCCAGCCGTTTTTGAGTTACGCGCTTACAAACACATTTTGTGATTCATTTTATATTATACATTTTGGTTATATAATTAATTGCAGATCAAAAATTAAAAGACAACATGGTTTGTCAAATGAGAAATGTAGAAATTTCGGAATGGTTTTGAATCTTAGAAAGAATGTGGATCGCTTTCTGACCAAGTAAGTATGAAACGTCTTTGGTACTTTGTTAGTTTGCTCCCTTCAGCAGGCAACAATACCTTCTACCTGGATAGATTATTTCATTAAACTACTATTACTATTTTGCTACAATAGTAAACAAAAAGAAACATTATTCATTTTTGCTACGCCATTCTTCAAAAGTAATTATTGTATCCTCTATAATAGCTTTTTGTAATTCATACCTTTATGCGAATGCCTACTTAGTTAGTAAATAATTCGAAGCATGCATCGCAACAACAAATAGAACAGCATGACAAATTACAACAAACCAATCCAATACATTGAGCCGATTAATAAACATAAATTCATAAACCTCAATTAATTAAGCCTAATAAATTATTTAAACACAATGAATAAAACAAAACAAGAAACTAGACCACATCCAGCTTCACAATTTAATTGTTAATCGTAATGATTTGCTCAACTTCGAACAAAACACAACAACAGACGTCATCTTTTTAAAGAAAGAAAGAATTAAAAGGAAAAAATAAACATCGATATCGGCACAGCACATCTCTAAAGGCCAGTGACCCAAAAAAGGGTACGGAGTGAAAAAAAAAACGATTATATTTTATTTTCAAGATACAAGTAGGTACTATCAAGGCATAAATTAAAGATTTTATTATTTTCTCTTTTTCTCGCGCCACGTGTATCGATGTAAGCACGGAGGCTCGGCGAATTGTATGGTCAGCAGACGAAACTCGTTTTTTGTTTTGTTTTAGTAGGACAACGTAAGGCTTTGTGAGGGTTTTCGCTGGTTTTAGGTATTCATAAAGTGTACTGATAACTTTTTACCGAATGTGGATTTAAAAGATTTTATATTTGCTTTTTTTGTTAATGATATTATTATTATGTCTACAAAAATATTCGTTGTTTGCTATGATAAAGAACATTAATGAACACTTAGATTTGATATTCTGTTTCAAATGGTGTTTATAAACTCATCGTTTTCAAAACAGTAAGATAGGACACGTTTCTTTTTTAAATAGGAGCAGTTACAGATATGATTACAAGACGTTACATTACAAGTAGTGTAAGAAGTTTATTTGTGAGTCCTTTGCCAGTTTCTGAGTCCCTTTTAATACTGGCAGCAGATAATTGTAAGTGTGAAAAATCATTTATTATGTCTTTACATTCCATCTTTTTACCACTGGTCAAATGGTGTATGTGGTACTACACAGCAAAGCTAATGAAATGACCCATGAAGTATAAAATAAGTAAACTTCTTAATATTCTTTAGACAGCGATATAGACGATACGATCTTTAAAACGTTAAAAAACCAGTGTACACCTTCTTAAAAGACTGGCAACTCCCGTCATCCTGTGGCGACTCCTCTGGTGTTACGGGTGCCTATGGGCGCTGACCACTCACCATCGGGTCATCTGTTTACTATATTCCATAAAAAAAGGATATTTGCAACACCAGAGATGCTTAATCATACCAACTTTTCCGAGGAAGAAGGCTACTAATGATGGAATAATAAACAGCGAATCGCCCTTTCCTTCTTCTTTGATCTTCTCTTTCTTTCACTCTTCACTTCAAAAACCAACGACACTATTACAAACACGGTAATAACACATTAACGACAAACAAACACACTGCTGTCTCTACATAACAATATCTCGATTATTACCGTTGAATTACGTATAAACAGGCCCACTACTGGCCTTACGCGTTGCTTGCGTGTGCGTGTCACTGCGCGCGTGTGTGTGACAAGAAACTCGTTGTTCGCTGCGCAAGAGCATGCGTACGTTGTTTTTAATTTTCTATTAGATTTATTTGATGTCAGATATTTTATTGCTTCTTGTTAATATTGGTTGGGTTTTCGTTGTCTGTGCATTGGAGTTGGAGTATGGCTTAAATTAATTTTCTGTTTTCTTGGATTGATTTTTTTTTCGTTTATTTGTTTCGGATTTATTTGAGTATCTACTTAAATATACTAATTTATTTCTCCATTTTAGGTATTTTGTAATTATAGTAATGATAGTAACCTTTGTGTTAAAAATGAATTCAGGATATTTTGCTATGGGTATGTTTAATATGATCCAGTTGTTTATTAATAAGATCATAACACTATGTGAAATTTGTATGTGGCATTTATTAAGCTTTAATTTATTAGCATTGTCATTGGTATCATCATCAATTCAACTACAAGACGGTTTATGCTTAACATTAGCCTCACCAATGACTTCGAAATCAGGCTATTGGAAGTAGTCTTCCTAGGACCATCTAAAATACTCATATTTTTTAAGTATATCACAGACTATGAAAACAGAAACAACTTATTAAACATGCAAGCTTAAAAATAATACTGTCCATTCTACATTTACCTACCTACATTTATCTAAATATATCACAACACACAATTTTACTGCGACTAGTACCGTTAGCAAAAACAAAAGACGCACGACACAAATTTAAAAAATACAGTCATATAATTTAAGTCGGTCGTATTTTATGCTTTATGAGTGTGCACTTAAGATACGAGTTTGAGTTGGTTGTAAGTAAAAATAATTTGGTTTTTCTCGGGTATAATCTTAAAACGGGAGTGAAGTACCAAAAATAATTTAATGATGGCGATATCGTCTTTAGATCGTTGTGATTATGCGTTGTTCTTGTTCTTGTATGAGTCTAACTCGAATATGATTGTTTTTGAATTGGGACATTAGTGTATTTCTTTTTTTTATTTACACGTCTTTTTTTTAGTTTTTTGTTGTATTGTTAGGCCTGTTTTTTGTCAGAACTTGGGCTTTAAAAGTGTGAGTAGACAATGTTATACTTAAATAATGTAGATGTTTGATGATTCAGATACCGATCACCAAGGACTACACCTATTTTAATACAAAATTACTTCTCATAGGTGAAAGTATGACATTTATAGGTACATCCTATCATCAAATCAATCACAGTTACAGACTTATTAATAAGAAATCCTAAGGCTCTTAGTGCATGGAACAACCAGGAATTAACTGGCAGATAGCAGATTGTTTTTTTTATGTAATTGGTCGAAAAACGAGCAGACGGATTACCTGATAGTAAGCAATCACCGCCGCCCATGGACACCCGCAACGGAGGAGTTACGAGTGCGTTGCCGACCTTTTAGGGATTAGGGATATGGAGATTTAAGGATTGAGGAGGGATTGGGGGCGGGGAAGGATTGGGCCTCCGGTAACCTCACTCACACGGCGAAACACAACGCTTTGGTTGTTTCACGCCGGTCTTCTGTGAGGCCGTGGTATCACTCCGGTCGAGCCGACCCATTCGTGCCGAAGCATGGCTCTCCCACACTTAGATGTTTATAAAACTTCGATTTGGCCTGTGCACAAGTAGCAACTCGAGTTCCGAATTGCAATAACCGGCAATTGATTTCGGTTGCTGTTGTCCACGTATGACCAATAGCAGCAACTAGCAACTCTTAAATATTGTACCGATTTACTAACTTCTCAACCGTCAATCACAGCTGTATGTGTAGATTGAGCTGCACCGCAGAAAAAGTTGCACACACTTTGCCATACAACTGCAATATAGTAACCGTTTCACGGTTATAAAAACTGTCTTCCCTTCACTTCAAACTTTTAAAAAGTTGATACTTGATACAAAGCACTCGCTTCATGTGTAAAACTCCTTAATACTTATCACTTTTCCGACTCAAAACTCAAGCCCCAAACGCAATTCTTGAACACACATGAACCGAATAGAAAAAAAACTAGACACAATGTCTCTTTAATTAATTGTCAACGTAACCATACAAAACTTCGTACTTAATTACATAAATATAACAAAAACTAACCAATAGTAAGTCCATTGTAATGAAAAATCGGGTAAAAATAATCTCCAATAATACGATTTTACGCCAAAACATCGTTAGGGTGAGAATAATTCTATTCTATCCCCGAATAATGGGAGATAATGCTGCGTCGATTATTTTACACCACACTGAACAGGCCTTGTAAGCTTACTATTTGTTTTATTAATTTTACACGAGGTAAAATAAATTGTAGGCACCGTATGTGTACGTAGACCTTTTTATTTTTATTTTCCTTCAACATTTATTTTTCCTTGCCAACTTTTTGTTACAAAAATTAAATGTAAAAAAAATAATCACAGGTCGTAAAGTAAAAAAAAATTGTAATGCAAAAAAACCATAATTAACTATTTTAACTACAAACCGCACCAACAAGCCACATGAGCGAAACAAAACAAAACAAAACTGCGCAAACGCATCATAACGTTGATAAACAACAAGATCCAAAAATACCAACTAACCTAATAACTTTAATTGGTAAGTTAGACTAAAATATAGCTAAAAGCAACGAAATAAGCCAAAAAGGTTATACAAGAGCAACAAAATGAAATAAAAAAAAAGATCCGTCACGAACATAGGCGAGGGAGAGCAAAAAGAAAAAAAAACACAACATAAGTTCAACGTTTATTTTGGTTGCGTCCTTTTCGCTCGCGTACAGTTACGATACCTCCTTCTCTTTCCATCAGGCCGAGCGTTGGACACCTGTGCTTTAGTTTCCCCTGAGTACCAACGACCTCTGAGAGACAGCGAGACGAAACGTCATATGTCGATGGAGACAAGTAAAGAAAATTGCACCTTCAGTTTTTTTGTTTACGGTGCTTTATAAATGCGTGGTGTCGTAATTACAGATGCGTCGTATTTCGAAGTAAAGCAATCATTGTCGTGTACCGATTTGATTCGTAGCAAGATGGAGTATTTTTTTAAGCTTAATACGTTAAACTAATGTGTAGTGATGATAATGAAAGTAGCACACCTGTTTACTAATCCTATTGTTAAAAGCTGAAAGGAAGTAAATTACGAAGTTTTTGCAGTAAAATTGTAGATTTTTTTTGTGATTTTTTGTCCATCAGAAATGGGGCGTAGTGGTGCTTTTGAAATAGGTTCACTGTGTCAGATACTGTTTGTGCAGTGAAGGGTGTATTTTGGGACAGAAAAGAGGTTTTTTTATTTGATATGTGATATTGATTGGCTTCATCAGCAACCGATAGATGAGATAAAAACAAACATGGTACAAGCAAAGAGAAGTTTTGAATCCACCTCTTGCTGCAGTGTGATTCTGTAAGACTTTATTCTAAACTTCGAATCTGAATCCGCTGTGAGTAGTAGTACACTAGCGCTACATTTGCGAATTGAACTAAATTGGCAGCAACATTTTGATAGATAAAGTATGAGATGACGTTGAAATTGACATTCTAAAATTTTATTTCCCCGTCACTTCAACGCTCACTTCGCACTCGAAAACGATTCGAAATCAAACAAATTTTATAGAATCGACGTGCTGAATAGATTGAGATTTTTGGACTAAGAAGACGTGCTTACACAGACCCTATAACCTCAAAGCATAAAGCATAAGTTTAAAAAAGTATAACACCACTGTTTTGTGCCATAAACAGGCTCTAAGTCCACGTGGACGAAGAAACATCCTGTATCTTCATATACCTACTTACAAGGCGCTGACCAGTTGTTCAGTTGATACGACGAGTTCTGGTTTTACGCGAGACGAATGCCGTTTGACCTCTATAGCCCTTGGCAGCCAGGTCTTAGCTGTTTAGTTAACTTACACATGCTAGCGGATTAAGCTAATAATGAAAACAATTTTGGTATTGGAATACCACCACACATACCTTTTTCGGTGGATAATCATTCTATTAATGTCTTTGTAGATGACCATTTAATTACTTCTATCGCTCTAAGTGAGAAAAGAGGGAGTGTCAGACTCTTACTGACTAAAAACTATGTAACATCCAATGACTTCTCCCGCCTAAGGTGGGGCGAGAGGGAGTGTCAGGCTCTTACTGACTGTAAACTACATAGCATTCAATGACATCCCTGCCTTAGGTGGGGCGAGGAGTAGTCTCGGACTTTTACTAAAACTATCTATTGAAGAAATTTTGAATTGAGGTACGGGACACATTTTATTCATAAATTAAAACACACACAAACCTTTTTTCACGGCGGTTTTCCGTGACACTGTGGTGTTACTCAGGTCAAACCAGCTGAAAAATGTTTTCCAGCACTTACTAACTATAAATAATATAGGCATAGAACAGAAAAGTATTTTGAATTTTTAAAACTAAAACCTATACCCGTTCCGATGTAAAAATCAAACTTAAAGCCAACAATAACTCCTCGGCGAGCAGCATTTGTTTTTGCAGCTCAAGTAATAAATGTCGTGTATTTTTAAACAATAATTTTGTCTCCAGGACTTTTATTGCTTAACCCGACACTGATGAGCTATCAATATATTTAATGACGTTGACTGAACCTGTCACTACGAGTTGTAAACTTTATATTATCTAGTTAAAAAATTTGTGTGTTGTGAGCTAAAAACATGATTAGTTTACCTACGTTGCTACATTTTATGAGTGTTTTGTTTAAGATGTTATGGTAGTTTTAGTTGATGAAAATTTAGAATTATTTGCTCTTCAAACAAGCTTTTAGCTGGTATTCTGACCATCTATACTAATATTATTATGCTTGTTAGTTTGTTCGTTTGCTTGAACGCGCTTTATCTTCGGAATTACTGTTTCGAACTGAACTTAAATTTTTGTGCAGGTTAGTAAATTTTTGGAGCAAGCTATAGCCGACTAATAGGTGCCGGGGAGCGCGTTAAATATGAGCAGTTGTATTACTATCAAACTCCATATTTAAAATTTAGAAATTGAAAAAGCTGATATCAAATTTGTGTTTAGGTTGCGGTAGAACGTGTAGTGTAGTGAAGTGTAGATGTCACTTTGCATGTACATCACTTTTATCATAATCAAGCTAATCAACCTTACTGCTATAGGCGTAGTGCATTATAGCGCTTGCCCCGCAACCCTGTCAGTTATTTTAAATAACACTTTTCTAGTTTTTCTCTCATTATTTAATGTCTCTATTAAGTACTTTGAAGGTTCAAAGCTAACACTTTGAAGTAATTGGTATGCTTTGCTTGTGCGCAAATCTCAATAAATCCCGTCTTATTCACTCAAACACTTATTGACAGTAATGGTCTTAAGAGAAAGACCCATAAACGGTGTGTGTTCAACACAAACAAACATATGGATCATTAATCTGAAATAGCGAGTTAGGGAAATATTTTCCTTGAAGCAATGGTTGAGTTGTTAGCACACACGATTAGTATGAACAAGAAACCCCTACGTTATGTATTGTTAAAGGTCTTAAAGGTTATGTTATTTTTTTAAATTAGAAATGTGTATCAGTTGATCCGACAGTGCCTTAAGCAGATATAATTTTGTCTCTCACAGGTCGTAAATATACAAAGCTCAGTGTCAATTATTCTGCTCACCAATATAATAGACCCTCGAAACAAGTAAATATTATTATAATATTATTGGTAAGATCCAGGACTTTCAAATTTACATCATCATGAAGTCAAGTTAAAGTAGTACATACCTAATATTATTAGGAATTGCCATCTTCATTGCAGAAGAAGTATTCCGGCAAATAATCTGACACACACATTACAAACTTGAAAATATTCAAATGTGTATTCGACCCATATTCGAAAAGAAAAAAACCGCGACCCACCTCAACAGAAAAACTTGCAAAACACCATTCCCAAAACATACCTCTCTACACGAACGCACAAACAAACTCGTCATAATAACATAACGTAAGCTAATTATGTCCTGCGGAGTGACACAGCTCGCTAATATCGCGGTTTTGACATGAGTCCCAGTGATTTATCATCGCGTTGAAAGTGCGGCCATTTGCGCAGATTTTATGTGCAAAATATTTATGGGCACGAAATTAGATTGATAGGCAAGTGACTGGCTGGAAATTAAAGGATATTTTACATTTCAAGTTTCGAATTTGTGACTGTTTTTTTTTCTTTTTATGCGGTTTTGACGATCGCCAAAGTGCCAAAGTCCTTATGTCGGGGCTGTGGTCGAGTCTGGTATGGTTTTGTTGCTGGCCAAATTTCTAGTGATATTAATTCTTATTACAGAGCTTTTTTATGAGAGGAAAATCCTCAATTGGCTTTAATCGCCCAGGGCGAGGTGAGAGGGGATTGTCAAGGGCAAAAACCCCCATTTCATCTCCTACTCTAGACCAAGGCCGCGGTACCTTATTGCGTTTTCCCGCAACCTCGGCTGAACATCAGCCCTGTTTGTGATGGCATAATTGGCTCTTTGGGGCATATAGTATAGCTTGGATTTTGATCATCATCATATACATTAGCCTTAACTTTTGTTTCTGGGTTTGGAAAATAAATAAAGAGAAATGTAATGTTAGAAAGAAACGTCTTTACCCTTTTCTAAACTAATGTGGATTAATTACATTTTAACCAAATTACTCGTCAAATACAAGCAGCGTGTTAAAAATATTTCTGTTCCATTATGTAGTCATATAACTTTACTAATAAACTCTCAGTGGGTATAAAATTAAAACTCCATATACGTGTGTAGTTAATTATTATTGATTTGGGAAGCTACAAACAAAACATTAGCTTAACACGGATAAACATATATTTCAATATCGTAACATTATTTTAAAGTACTAGCCATTAAATTAAGAAAACCCCATGAATATAACCAGGTACAAAGGATACTCCATAATTCTAAAAAGTCTTGAATAATAATAAACTTGGAGTTTTATTCGATAGACAGAAAAAACTCGGAATGGATATCAGAGGATCCGTACAACGGAAAAAAATTAAACGTTCTTATTTAAGTTTTTTTGATGCTTTTTTAAAGATACAGAATATATTTTGTACAGTTTTGTTGCTAACGATTGGTTGGTTATTTTTTTAAATTCAGATTAGGAATCATTCAGCTAAATAGCCAATCTTAATCAGCCAGTTTCAATACGTCTGTTGATGTGTTTACGAGGGTTTAAAAAATACACAAGTTTTATCAAATCTTTAGTTACTCCTGAGAGTGCGCGTAACCATCGAAAGAGGTTTCATACCGTTTATTAAGTTTATTTTTATAGTTCGAAGTTTATTATTAATAGAATGCTAAGATATTCTAAGAAGTTCAGATAATAGGTTCCTTTTTTTTTGGGAGGGGAAAATCGTCAAATGGCTTCTCCCGCCCAGGGTAAGACGAGAGAGTGTCAGACTCTTACTGTCTAAAAACACCCCCGTTCCTTCTCCTGGCTTAAGGCCGGGGCCGCGGTGTCTCATTGTTGCGCTTGCCCCGCAACCCCGGCTGCTATAATAGGATCCTATTGCATCCTTTTCAACATAGACCCCTAAAATCTTATCACCCAACACTTATGGGTTGTGATGTCTTAACAAAAAAACCATGACCCCATACGCTCCCGAATATAAAATTACTTTTTTGGTCTATCCGAATAAAATTTGAATAAATTTCTTCTTGATATTACCATTATTACATTTTGATTAATAGCCTCGCTACTGATACGCGTATCGTTGACATACTCACTGTTAATTCTAATAGATTATTTTATAAAACGATTAGTTTTTTGCTTTAGATAAATTGAATATGATTTTTTTAGTTTGGGAACGTTTTTCGGTACTGGTATTAAGTTTCAATTTTGAATAATGCATAATGAATATTGAAAGGTTACAAAGAATGATTTTTTGTCAAAGCTAAATTTTTATTGAAATTTTTGAAAGAGGAGATTTTATTTGAGGCGCTTAATTTGTAAGTAAATTTTACTCTTAGATTTATCAATTTGGAAACAAGATAAGTTGATTACAATGTAAGCGTATTTCTAGGATTATTTTTTAGTTTAGGTATTTGTCATAGTTTTGATTATCCTAATAATTTGTACGACGTGATTGAAATGTGCATTTATTTTAAGAATTTTTCATTAATAATTCATTTTAATAATGTACCAGTCCATCCTCACCAAATTCTCTAAGCCTTATTCAATAAAACAATAATCAAACAGTCACACCCAATTTCAAAAATATACATAAATATTGAAAATAATACGAGATATCTATCAGACCCGATCTGATAAACGTGGCATTATTTATGTCCTATTAAAAAGGTAAGTGTATCATTATTTATATTGTATTAAAAAGTTGTATAGCTACCGGGCAAAGTTGATTGACCCGACGGTCACTTGAGGCAGCTTAAGGGTCTGCTAACACCGGGACGCGACGCGACGATACTAGCAGTACCCTTTTAAATAACGGCTCAAAATACAACTTTATTTTCTTGTGGAAAGTGTGGGAGAGCCAAGCTTTGACACAAATGGGTCGACTCGACCGGAGTGATACCACGGCCTTACAGAAAACTGGCGTAAAACAACCACAGCGTTGTGTTCCGCCGTGTAAATGAAACTGGAGGCATCCATCCCTTCCTAATCCTTAAATATCCAAAACCCTAAAAGACCAGCAACGCACACGTAACTCCTTCGGTGTTGCGGTTGTCCATGGGCGGCGCTAATTGCTTACCATCAGGTAATCCGTCTGCTCGTTTGCGGACCTAGAGCATAAAAAATTACACAATAATATATCTTGCGATGTGTCCATAGCAGCGCGAAATCGCTGGTTTCTCACTCCACCCATATCCTCGCGTCGCGTACTTGCGTCGCTCGCTGCGCTTCTTAGTGTAAACTGACCCTAATGGTATCTCTTTTTTATAACGCGACACACGAAACCTATTGTGTGATAGTTCTTGATGGGAGATTATTTTATGGTGTGTAGTATTGATGTAGATGGCTTGTGATGTGTTTGGGATTTTGTTTTGTTTGGATTTTTTTTATTAACGCTGTATTGAGGTCAAAATTTAGGTGGGTATGGATGTAGTATGAATTATAAAGTTCATTTAATATTTAGTATTATGTGTGCTATTTACTAAAGAACTGACTCCTTTGGTAATGAGAGCACGTCGTTTAAAGAGATAGCCAGGTAACGCGGCCGTGGCCTGGAACAGGAGACAAAACAGGGTGGTTTTTAGTCAGTTAGAAGTCTGACACTCCCTTTCACGCGGTCCAGGGCGTATGAAGTAATTTGATGATTTTACCCCCTCCGAGAGATGATCTCCGGCCACCGTAACCACGGGCCTGGGGACGGCGAGTAAGGGTAACTCGTCGCCCGACCAGAACCAGACCCGCCTCAAAGAGCTAATACACCACCACGAGGTGGCCTTATCAGGGCTGATGTTCAGCCGCGGTTGCCGGTTAAGCGCATTGAGTCACCGCGGCCTCGACCCAGAGCAGGAGAAGGAACAAGGGGGTTATTTAGTCAGTAAGAGGCTGACACTCTTCGGTGCCTAACCGGGAGAAGACATTTGATGATTTTCCCTTGACAAAAAAAACCCTTGAAAAATTGACAATGAACTGTATGATAATGTTAAAATTAAATTCTATGTATATGTTAATAACGAAATCTAAGTATATTATAACTTTTCTCGTACGCCTACTTAAATATTAATTATTTTATGTACAGACCACGTGTCCCAATTTAATTTTGTTATGTATGAAAACAAACCATAAACTTGGCGCCTGATAAATTGTCTGACGGATGTACATACGATGTATTGTGAGCCTCTTGGTTCAAAGCACAGACTGAGCGATTTTTAATTTTTATTTGTTGTCACCCCTGGACACCCTCTGAACCAAAGGAGTTGTAGATACGTTTTTGAGGATAAGGGGATTTGATGATTCTGAGAACAGGGGAGGGATGGGGGAGTTGTTTCACGCTCGTTTTCTATGAGGCCATGGAGGGTCCAAGGGTGAAGCCGCTCCATTTGTGCCAAAACATGATTCTTCCACAAATTAATACAAATACCTACCGAATTTAATGATTAGTATTTGATTAAGCGATAAACACAATAATGCAATTGAATTTTCATTTTCATAATATAGAGACAATAGGGTCAAAATTGACAGCAAACAAAATTTCTAGCTCCGCATTTTGCGTCGTTATTCCAAATAATCAAACAGTAGCTTAATAAGGAACTAACAACAGGCAGTTAAATATGCATTTAATTACCTAAACTTTGATCCGACTACACATATCAATAATTGCTGTATAATAGAAGTCTTGCAAGCCTATCTTTCAAACTTCTTCTTATAGTTTGCTTTCATTTACTACGCAGTTCTTTTATAAATTGCACCACCACCAGAAAACGTGTCCTGCGAAAAAACCGGTAGCCATTCAATTTGCAATCAATTCGCATGAGATATTAGTTATTTAACTGCACAACAGACATCCATTAACACTGCCTGAATTATGGATGTAAAAATAATGGGGCATTTTGAAAAACAGTTAGGTCTCTCATCAAAAAATTACTTACTACTTGGTGGTTGTTTTTGTTTCTTAATCAATTTTATGGAAACATAATCTTGGGTTGGTTTACTTTCACTTTGGGTAAGTGGGTTATATTGTGTTTTTCTTTTAAATAAGTTAATACTCCTTAGAAGTTACTGATAAGAGATCTGGCATTGGCATTTTTTCCGAATATAATATGAAAATTTCCATAGAATTTTCAAATACTTTTTTTTTATAAGAGCCATTGGATATGTTTGTGTATACCTATAATGATCTTGATGGACAAGTAGTAGGAGGTTTTGATTACATGAGTGAGCGAAATGAATGGTACATTATTATATTCCACAATAATAAGCAAGAAAAGGAACTTTTCAGTCAATATGAATGATTTTCAGTCTGACACACCTCTTACTACACTCATAATTAAGTAATTTCATTATATTCCGTTCGTACGTTATCTTTTCAAAAAACTATTGAATTCCGAACACGGTCTCCCTCTCTCTAGATTCTGACGATCTTTACCCATTACACTCGCTAAACAAACAACAGAATACCAACTCACCTAAATACACAAAATAACCCTAACCATATCACTTCACTATGTATTCTGGAAATAGTAAAACAATTATAAGTTTTACGACATTACGTTCAGACATTGAGCAGACCGAGCGACCCGAGGGAGCCCGAACATTGCCGAAGGCGTTAAAAAAGTACCGCCAGATGTGCGTGACCTGAGACAATGTGTTATGAAGTTACTATCTCATAATACTAAGCTATAGTTACTATTTTTGTTGATTTGTTAGAATAAGAATAGTAGATAAGTTATGTTTTTGGAATAAGTTAATAAACTTGAAGGAAATACCACGAGGAAACCTGTACGGTACTTATAATTTCGCATGAATTTAAGAAATGCTAAGTTTTTTCAAATGGAAATTAATTTTGTAATTGCTAATCCGCCTTGAGCTAGCTTGGTGATTAACGTTTAAACCTTCTCCGTGTAAGAAGGGGCTTTTGCTCAGCAGTGGACACTTATAGCTTTAAGCTGATGATGTGATGTGAAATAAACTTAAAGGTCGCTTGATAACATAAAACACCAATTTTTTTTAATGTGGTTGTCTAGCAACGTGCACTCAAAATTCAGGACAAGATCCTATTATGAGGCAAAGGTTATTATAATTTAATTTCTTAAGATATTTATAACTTTTCTAATAAGACTTATTATTCCTTGTCTACAGAAAAAATACATATAGCCACTAATTATAGTAAATAGACGCCAGTAACAAAGAATAGCCCGCTGTATTTATCCAAACTGGAAATAACTTTGCTACGGGTATCGTAAACAGAAATATTTTTGTTTACTACAACCGCTTGGTTAGTTGGAAGTTGACGGGTAAATTAGACGAAGTTGTATTTTGAAGTTCTATGCAAATTAAGTTGTTATTGAAATTGCAATGTGTTGATTTATTGTTTGAAAATTTTATTGAATTTGTTTGTGTTGAGTAGTGTTGACTACACACAGCGAATGTAAAGGAATAGACCCGAAACTTTTCTTTAATGTAACTCAATCGGCTGCTACTCACGAGTAAGAGGCCAGTTGTGGCTTAAAACTAGTAGAGCAATTATTATCAGTTAATTTGTTTAACTTTTCACATTTAGACCCTTTCATGTTGTTCATAGAATCTTTAATTATTAAGCATACATCAGGCAATATTATTAAATATGTGGATACGAGAGTTTTTAGTAGCTTAAGATTGTAACATAATATATTATGTCTGACTCTGTTATAACATAAAAAATTGGTTTGTTAATAGAAAAAGGCGATAAATTCTTTGTTAGTAGATAAAGTAATTGTTAGTAGATAAATCCTCTAATCGTTTGTGGCACTCATGTGCTCTTTCGGATATAAAGTTATATCACATTATTTAATTCAATTTTTTGTAAACAGTTACAAGTTAGGGCATTTGAGAAGATTATATTATTTGCTGAGTGTAACTTGAAGTACGGTATTGACAATACGCCTTTAAAATTTTCATACAACATGTTAACAAGAAAACATATACGTACAAAAACACCGCTATAGTTTCAAACAAAGCAATCAACTCAATAACGAAGATACATCCAAAGTTAATTTTAAACAAATTGTTCACAACATTGTCATAAAAACCAATTTAAAACCATACATCGTTTAAAAAGCAAACTTCGTATCGAAGGACCAATTTTTAGTGGTCGCATTACACGAAAATACCAATTCAAGGAGACCTCTTGCTTCAAATTTAACAGTTAATGATGAAAGTTCAGGATATTCTGGTGGTATTAAAGTATTTTATTCACGTTTTGACACAATCGGTCATTCGCCTTACGACCATGTACGTGGTTAGACGTGCGTACGCATGCATATGAGACATATAAAATGAGAAAGCCAATATTTTGCTTTGTTTAACAAAAGGCAAGTATAGTTAAAATAGTAGTTTATTACGTTTTATTTTGTTGCAGTGTAACTGTTTAGTCTGCGTAAACAGAGAGTCCTTATTAACATATATTTACATTAACTTGTCGATTCCAATGTTCCCTTTTGTATATTATTGTGTCTGGTCTTCCGTTTAGTGTATTAGGTAAATGAATAAGTTTATCGTTGAACAAGGAATGTAGGTAGTATTAGCAACAATTTAAATCAGTGGTTCTGTTTCTATATTATGTTTTGATCTTCATATAACTAAACGAGAGGGTGTTTTAAAAAATCATTTACAATATACTATACATATATATTAGTTTAATAACATATTCCATAAAAACAAAGCTTTTCTTACTGTGCATGGTTATTACACACATTTCTCATCCCCAAGCTTCAGAAGAAAATATACCAATTTGTGTTAAAAATAAATATTTTAAATTACTTCAATTTGCTCATTCAAGCCATTAGACTATCTGCAAGCAATTCTTTCTTATTAAACTAGAAAAAACCATAACAGTAAGCATGTAAATGTGGCTTAATAGCAACTTATTAAGTTCTTCCAATCATTTTCTTTTAAATATGGCCATCTTCTTGTCATCCACACGTCGCTTTGAGTAGGTACTACACTTGTAAAAATATGGAATTTATTCTGACTGCTAAATAGGGTAATACGAATCGCTCATCCATTTAACGATACCTTTTTAAAAATAGGTGGTCCTTTCTGGTCCTTTATTCCAATTTACTTCAAAACGTTTGTCAGTCATTTTTCCAATTGCGATTTAATCAAGTACATTTACATAATTAACTATCTTATTTTTATATAAATGTAAGTATTCACAATATTTTTATTAAATCAGAAAAGACACTTGTTGAGTATTACTCTCAACCAAAACCCAGACGAAATACAATTTTTACTATAATCATTTATTTTGAATAATCGTCGACATACAAAAAGAAAAACTTAGGTATGTTTTATTGGAACAATCAAAATGTAATTTGAAAGGATAATTCAAAGGGTTATTGCTAAAAATAAACAGTAAACAAATGTAAAGGTCGCAAATATAAAACCTGTTTAAGGAGCGAGTTTTGGCGTAGTCGTTGGGAGGAAGCGACTTACATAGACGGTGAACTGAAATAATAAAACAAATATAATATCATAATGTTTTAGAAAAAGTGCACCTTTGCCTGTAACTAATTTTTTCTTATAGTTACTTAGGCCAAGTTCGTTAGGATGATGTTGCAAGAGATAAACGATTCGTAAGGATTTTTTATTTCGACATAATCAACAACTAATTACCATTCAAGTAACAAAGCAGCAGTTATAGTAAATGATATAGCTACAAGCATTGTATTGAGTGCTATTACAAAGCTTATTCATTTATTTACAAAATGTATAATTATTGCGAAATTTGACAGAGTAAGTAGTTTTCCATACTAATGTAGTAGGGATGGTACTTCTAACCTATGGAGAAGCACCTATAATATAATAACTTTATGTTTCCATAAGGACCAGTATTATTTAATCAGTGACTCCTTCTAAAGTTACCAATAGATAGGTCAACAGTATATTTCCTCTTTTATCGCCGAACACATATCACTTACACCACAAAACCTGACCAGACTGGCAAAGATCCCGTTAATTTTACAGTCCCTACACAAATAACACATTACGATTCGACCTCAGTCGCCGAATTCGATGGACGATAATCCATAAATGGTACTCGAAGACAGTTAGGTTTTAATATAACACCTTCAAAGTTAATGCAATACATGAATCTAAAGCTTTCTAATCAAACACGAACAACATTTTATAGGTTAATGAACTTAAGGGGCAGAAGTAAGATTTTGGGTCCAAAAAGAACCAAATACTCTGTATAGCTATGATTTGGAAATATCATGATTCGCTGACACTAGCTAAATTGGTGAGGTTAAGTAATAAACAAAATAGTGGTTTGTCTGCAAGCCTTTGATAAAAAATATTTAATACTAATCAAAAGCGCCAGATGGATTTCCACTGGAGTAATGATAATATCGTTTTCTCAAAACCTGATTAATCTAAGGGTGGAAGAGGTTAGACGGCTGACGGTGTGCGTAAAACAAGTACGTCTAAATGATAAAGAAACCGGTCCGGCGCGTGCTGATGAGTCCAGGACCAGTTTGCATCCAAACGAATGATAACTTTGATAAACAAAATGATACCTTACCCTCCGCACCTAAAACCCTAAGTACACTAACGTTAAAAGATGTAATAAATATCAAAGTACCTATACATGCTTGATTAATTGCTGACACCATACTGATGACAGAATTTTAATTTATTGGATTTATCACCACAAAGTATCAGCAGACGATACTAATAAAATTGATAACGTCGTATAAAAATAATATGCACACGCATATAGAAATGTAAACAAAATGTTGACATTCAACTTGCGAAGACTCGTAGACCTTGATTACTATAGCCCTACGCAACACTGTAAATGCAGAAAAAACTAAATCGCTACAAGCCTTTGTAGAAAATACAACCTTATTGCTATGACAACAAGTTTTTAAGTAACCAAGTGCTATGCTGGTGGTTAAGACTGAACTGACTATTAATGATAGTATGTGCATGTGTGTCTCGGATATATCGAGGCATGTTTTTACTGAAAATGGAAACTGGAAAATCGTTTGTCGATACAACTGCCCTTGGCATTACTTGGCTGAGTTTATTTAAACGCATATGGATAAATATGATAATATCCATAAACGTGAAGTCGTACTATATCAGAATTGTGTATCTGTAGTAATATGACAATATATGGATATCCGCACTAGTTACTGTTGCAATAGTTATGCAATAGGATTAACAAGGTTCCAACACATACAGTATCACGATTGTTTGCGTTAAATGCACTTGTTTGTAACAAGTTGATGGAGACTAAGCTTGTGATTATAATATTTTATGATCTAGGGCGTCGAACGATAAGACGGACCAGCTTACGGTGATCAATCGGATCAATCCTTTTATAAAATTACTCTCTCTTTTCTATTTTACTTACTATTTACTATTCTCTATTCTTCTCAATCTATATTTCCCTTTCTTTATTTTTTATTTCTTTTCGATGTACTACCATTATTTTCAATCTAGATTTTTTAGGGTATTTATCAAATAAAAATTGCGTTGCCCCCTACCATGACTATTATGAAAAGACCTCATAATACTATTGGTATTATTAACAGCTCCTAAAGAGAGACCTCTACAAACATGCAGGTTTGTGTGTGTACCAAGTAAACTAAAATATATTTCAATAGCAACCACTTCACACCATTACTCATAAACACGTGTGGCAGACAGCTTGACGTCTGAACTCTTTGTTTGCCATAAACTCACGTTCAGCTTATGAATAACAGCTTTTAAGCCTCAAGGCCTAAATATGGCCTTTACGGATAACACTGTGCTTGATAGAAATTGCATTAGGTATGATACTTTAACCTGCTAATGCAAATATTTTTAGTAGTATAGGAAGACTGGTCCTAATATACGATCTTAATTTAAAACTTCAGTTAAAACTAAGTCTCAATAAGATATGATAATTAAAGATATTTGTTTGATACAGGCAGAATATCTTCTATCATTTCTGGATATTAAATTCTTTAATGACACAAAACACAATGAAGTTATTACGGGAAATCAAATAAATACATATTTGGAACAGTATGTGGTGAAGTAAATGGTCCATGAGACTAACCTTTTTCGTCATATTAATCACTGCCCATTTGCAACCATACTTCAACGAACATTCGAAACGACCTCAACAGGGTGTTCATAAATCTCCATTTCAGTAACCAAGTCACCATTAGTGGTGAATTCCATTACGACAGATCACGACCACCAGCTGCGTGTGCGCATGTGTCACTGTACCACAGAAATAACTGGACTAATCTTGCTAGACTTTACGGCGTCGACGACCAAAATGGTCAACGGGAGTACCAAAGATCAACATGGTATTGTCCACCCAACAGTTGTAAAAATAGAGGTTAAAATCCAGTGACATGTTTCTATTGATAAACAAGATGAAGAATGTGTTTTAAATCTTGTGGATTAAGGTAGAGGTTGCAATGGCTTTCGTGTAAGTAAAGCCTGTATTGTCATTGATGCTGTTAAATTTGCAGCAAAAAGAACAATGCAAGCGCTGCAGCTCTGTTTGAATTTGTATGGTTGTAACGTTTTGCGAAGTAAATTGAAGAAAATGTTGGACATTTGTAAGCCAATACTAAATTGTCTTTGTAGCTTTCAATGTTGCTGAGTTTACTTAGAATTCAATGAAAGCAAAGATGTTTAGCTATTTCCAATCCTGAATATTTTATGAGATTGCATAGGTTCAAACATATAGCCCAATATTTTCCTGATACAAACGCTTCGTTAAGTTTGAAATAAAAATCTTGTACGTATTTTATTTCAATGTTTAAATTTTAAGATGACAAAAGAATGAATAATTTTTAACTGAGTTCTTCCAAATATTTCATACAAAGAATGGAATATTTTATCACACAAAAGTCTGTATGATATAAACAATAATATCTAGATAAAGTTAAATAAAAATAGGCTCCAAAATCTTCAGTACGAATTATACATATATATATAGCTTACTATCCTTATTCCAAGACAGAAATTATATTTGCATATCCATGTAATTACCTCGACATTAACTTAAGCCCGATGCCTTTATATGGACAAACAAGATTTACTTAGAACGCAGTTCGGTCGTTGAATTTCTGCTTCCAAAGCGCAGATTCGTACAATTTTGATAGCAATTAGGTATGCTTACGAAATTTATCGTCTTTATTGTCATCTGTATTATATTTATTACCCATTTCGATTACAATCGTAATTGTTTCATAGCTTGGTCCATATTTAATTGTTATTTCATTGATTCCATTGTTATTTAGTATTGCTATTTCGTCAGGCTATTCAGAGCTTTCAATTGGATCGAGATAATTATGAGTATTATGAATTTCTATGTCTTTATTGTCACTTGTTTGTTGATATTTAAGATTAGTTGGTATTTTGATTTCGTTTTTGATCCTGGTAAAGTTTAATGCATATTTTTTAAGTTTTTTTTAAGATACATTATGGTTGATACATTTACTACAATAACTCAAATCACTGAAAGCTAAAATTATCTCCAAAACATCCCAAATACAATTTAAAAGCACGTGTCACGTCAAGATCCTGACAAATTCGTGGCATTCCTATTTGAACCATGTAGATTTAAGAGTGATCCCGAAACTACCCGAAATACTTTAGGGGACTTCTGTCATTTAACCTGAAATTAAAGTGTCCGAAATCGATGTTTCCGTCATTCTGTCAGACTTGTGAATGTAAATCATGTTCAGTATTTTTTCTCTCTTCGAAACATTTCTCCCTTTTTTCTATTTCATCTTCAGGGAGAATTTTGTCTGTTCTTTAAATAGCTGTTGAAAGGTGATGACAATTGACAGACTAATTGAGTTCTAATTCTGTACTTTGTAGTACGGTTTCATGTTATCTGTGATTGGGCGATCGATTTTCATTTAAGAAACACGTTAAAGTATGATTTTACATTAATCAATATAAAAATACAGTGATCTATGATAAATTAAGAAGTATTGGTTTTTATTTCACCCATTTTTATATCTTGATTATAGTCAAATCTAATTCATTTCTTGATTTGGTTTTACTAATATTTACATCACTCGCTACCTCATTAACATTCATTCTCATTATTTATTCCAACCACCGTCTCAATTATACAAAAATAATTGCAATAATTTATCAAACACTATTTCTATGACAAAGTTTTCAATGGTAACCCTCAAAATAGTACAAAAGAATTAATCTCAAAAATCTTCACAGCTTGAAATGAATATTAATTGGGTGGGGACAAAAACGCCCTTGAAGACGGTAGGGGAGACTGAGAGAATGAAGTATCAAAATATTACGCTTGGTGGTGATTAATAATAACATAAATTAATTGACTTACGCCATACCTTTCAGATCTCTATAAAGAATAAAATTAAATAGTTTTAAAAACAATACACTTAAAATCGATTTTATCAACAAAGAAACCACAGGCTAGAGTATATTGCTTATTATTTAAACATTAATATCTCTATGCAAACATCGTTATTAAAAATGGTAAGAACTAAAATCTCTTTCCGATACCTACTTCTAAATTCAGCTATCTTATTATAATCCAAAAAGTTGGTCCTTCCACCCTATTAAGGGTAAAATAGAAAATCAAAGTAAAAGGACAAAACACTACTTAAGCCTGACACCCGTCGTTTAGATTAATGTTACATTTTTTTGCTCTGTTTTTTACTTTTCTTCCCATTTGACTAAAGACCCCTTGGTGTTGTTAGACAGTAAATAAATTTGTGTGTAATTATACTCTGTAGCATTTTGTTGAAAGCTCATTTGGAGTTTCCTTGTCGATTTATTGGTGTGATTTTTTTACATTGAAGATTGATTGGTTTTAAATTTTTGTCTTTTGAGGAATGGTAATTAGGAGTCGCGTCTTAAAAAAAGGAAAACGATTTATTTTGGAGTTGTAAAGTTGTTTAACTAAATGTTAATTAAAGTTTAAATTTAGAAATCGAGATTTGGTAACTTTTGTGTTAATAAACTTGGCGTGAATCAAGTCAAACGTCGCCTCGTAGGACCAGAAAAGGACCAAAAGTAACATAAAGTTTTGTCGTGTAATTAGAACAAAATGGTACCGATTTTTAAATAGTAGTGGTTAAATATTTACAAAAAACTCTCAAACACTACCGTCTTTGCTATTCACAAACTTCTAAAAATATTCATAACCCAACTCCTTATACAATCCCATAACATTTGATGGCATCATTACAAGTATTAAATCTAGTTATTAGCAAAATTAATGAGCTCTTTAAAGAAGTTTTAACTTAGCTATTATATTCAGGCTTTAGTTGATAGTCTCAAGCACCTATTTCGTGGAGTTCCGTTCATATAAATGACGATTTACCATCTTCGGTCATAACATAAAATGTAACGATGGAAGTTGACTCAAGTGCAGATAGCAAGTGACTGGGAAAGGATTTAAGAAAGGATATTTTCATCGACGATTTTAGGGGAAGAAAATTACCTAGTTGTCGTTATTTTCAAAAGTTAGCGAAGTTTTCTTTCGATAATAGCGAAAAAGATTTCTATGTGTTGATATCTCATGAAAAAATATGAACAAAAATCGTATTTGTTACTTACGAATAAAATATTTTTGTAACTATGTACTTTTTTTTTGTTTGTTTACTACTAATTTGATTCCAGATTTTACAATATTAACATCAACTTCTATATCTTCCTCACTTTTTTAGAAGTGTTTTTAATAAAGGTCCTTTTTAATTTAATTGTCTAAATTTTCTTTATTTGGTCCTTATGCTCAACACTATGGCAATTGAGCGGTTATATCATCTCAATGGCATACTTTGTCTGCCATATCGTTCGACCAATGAACTAGAAATCAGAGTTTATTAATATCTTTTTATAGCTTTACGGGAGGTCATATGCTTATCACTTTTAGAGGTAAATGGTGTTTGTAGATGACTTCATGTTAAACTTTTTGGTGATAATTTTGCTTAGTCGAAGTTTATTTGGCCTTTGCCTTTAGCTTTCTTCTTGCTTTTCTATTTAACGTTGGTCTATTTTTATTGAAACTCGCCCAATGAAATCTAAACTGAATTTAAAACATTCTCACAACAAATGCCTTTTTATTAAGAACTAATAGTAACTACAAACTGTTCTTGATCACCATCTTGACTTTCTTTTGATTGACTAACAACATGCCAAAAATACACACTATATCAACACAAATTCAATCAACAAGCTGTATCGAAACAAAACAATTGTTAATAACAATTTAACTCCAATCAAGATCAAAATTTCCACTTCAAATTCGGCTACCAAAACATTCCCACAGTCCAAAAATAAATTAGAATTATTACATGTATTAAATGCTATTGCTCTAAGAGCCATTTGTGATGCGTAAGAGCATGAAAGACCACCACTTATTGAACTTCGAGTGGCTAGAAAAGTTCTCATGTTGCCAAAAATAGATGAATGCGTTTATGAATTAATATATTTATTGTCCAATATGGCGTTGCCTAAAGAAAGGTTTATGAATATGTAAGTACATGAACGTCAACTGTTTTCGTATGTGACTTGAATGATTAATTTCGTTTGGTTAGTATGAAGTTGTTGTCAATAAGGTTTTAGTAACTTTTTTGGCTGTGGCAATAGAGGTAGAGTTAGAAAATTGACTTCCAAAAATTAAACACTTAAATACAAGTCTGACGCCATTTGTTGACAGTCTTGTTGAATATTAGAACATCTTTAATCTATTAGGACCAAAAAAATACTCAAAAAACTTTCGTCAATATTCAGCGAACGATGAACATTTATTTGGTTAAAGAGATCTATATGAACATGCTCCATAAAATTGAATTTATTCGCTTAAGCCAGAATTTAAAAAAAAATAGCATAATATGGTATATTTCTAGAATTCTATAATAATAGTAGTTTAATTAAATATAATGCATTATTATATACTTCTTAAAAGTAAAATGAAAACAAAGACAAGAAAAGAAACTAGATAGTATCATTTGGGCGTCAATGAATTTATCTGTATCAAAGCCATCACAGAATGACTATCATACATTCTATTAAATGTAATGCAACGCAATTTCAACTTTATTAATTTTGTGCTTTAACATGAAAAGTTGACAGTTAAACTTATAACTGATTAATGCTATATTTGGTTGACGCCACGCGCCGTGCCCATGTCAGTTGGTTTCAAACTCATTACCAAACGCGTGACCAGTTACTCTAGGTATAACTGCACGAACAATGTTTAGGTTTGCATCTGAATATAGTTTATCTATATTTGCTAATGTTTTGATACTGTTCGCAATAAGAATATTGATATTTGTTATAACATCTTGCAGTATTATCTCATCTTAATACGTTATTTTGTCTGCTAAACTTCGTCTGAGTGAACATTTTTGTGTCCGAATTTCAATTTGGCTATTAATTTATGGTGTAAGCTTATTTTAATTTGAGCAAATTGCAGAATACACGAAACTTAATCTTACTTAATCTTCTAGATATAACTGCTTCTTAAGAATAAATTTTTATCTTTCCTCTCTTCTGTTCTTATTAGATGTGCTATACTGATAAGGATGAAAAAGCTTGTGTGGATAAAAAAGCGCTCTTCGTTCCTATCTTTTTAAATTTGTAAAGAAACACCATAAAAGAATAAGCTGCCAATCGTTATTTTAAAACGTGTATTCAAAAATAAATTTCCGAAAATCGAACAAAGTAATCCGGTGGCAAAGATACCTCATTATAACGGCTCAAAGGCTCAGAGCAAATCCTCGAATACATCTAAAAAATCACCTTATAAAGCATGGTAATAAGTCTCATAATCCCTTCTACTTGAGAGGGAGATTTATGTCCTATTTGCTTTGAGATTATCAGTGAGAAGATGTAGATCTATCAAAAAGAATTTGTTTCGTGTGATTATTTTGATTAATGAAGTGTTAATCGTTTCTATTAGTTTGAATTAGGATATAAGTTACTATATGAACGGAAGGATGAGCTTAAGGTAAGTTTTTTTTGTCTATACGTATCGTTGTTATTTTGTACATAAAGTATTATCTCTAGCATTTCTTCATTCGGGCTTAGCCGTACTGGCTCCTAATTGATCATGACAACTAGTATTAGACATTTTTTTATGTCATAAATATTTTTTTATGAAATACTACGAGTGCGTTGCTCGCCTCTTGTGGGTTATAAGTGATTTGAGGATTGTGGATGGGGGTGGTGGTATGGGCCTCACTCAGAAGCCGTATAAGTACCAAAGCAAGGCTCTTCCAAGCTTAATTTAAAGTCCAATTTTTTTCAGCAGTTCTTTTCTTTGGCTCTTTTTGTTTTACCTTTAGAAACTGTTCTTTGGCTCTTCTTTTAAGTAAAATCTTCATGTAATCAGATATTTTGTATCCAAAAATAAACAGCAATAAAATCAAACTACCAGGAACCCATAAGAACATTGGATACAAAAAAACATCTCAATTACATACAAACCTGTCATTTCGTTACTGATGACATGTCTATCTCTTTCACTCACATTAAAATTAAAGTTGTAGAAAAGGATAGCATGCGGTAGAAGCACTAGGGTAATAATTTTCCTGCACTCATCATTGTAATTGGTTTGTCCGTTTGTTTTCACTGTATGTTTATCGATGACTGCTTCGTTCGTTGGTCGTACGCGCAATTGCTAGTTCGATTTTCAAATTGAGTTAAATATTGATAGGATTCCCTACAACAAACAGCTATGAAAAAATTGTATATTTAAATTTTTAATAGCACTATATTCAGTTTTATTTATGAAGGAGCAAAATCGTCAAATGACTTATCTAGCCTTGGGTGAGGTGAAAAGGAGTGTCTGACTCTCACTGACTAAAAAACAACGCGTTCCTTCTTCAGTACCAGGACGAGGCACGCAAGCAAGTAAGGCACTTTCGAGCTCTTTAAAAGTTCATATTACAGAAGTTTTGTGGGTTTTCATATCATTGCTATAAGTTTTCGTTAACCTAACTATCAACTTCAGTATTTATTTAAATAAATTTTATATTTAACGAACTCCATTACAAGGTTAGTCCTAACGAAAGGAACCATTTTACTAAGATAGCCAATAAAATTTATACGTTAAATGAAAACGATATGGTCTTTATTTGAATTAGATACAAATCTTGTTTTATTGGAAATTGTCTGTCAAATGCAATAATAATAAATTTTAGTATCAGCTCATGCAAGGCTAGAGCGACCGCACAAAGTTAAACATATTTTGCTTTACTGAATTTGCGTGTGCGCCTACATGTAGTTTGTGTAAAATAATATTGCCTAAAGATACATAATAAATAATAAGTTTATATATGTATTTCCTGTAATCTTAATTGAACCAGAAGTGAATCGACTGCGGCCAGATTGTGACTGATACCACTGCTTTCCAAATAATAAGGGTGAAAAAACGCGTTATGTTTCGCCATGTGTGTGAGCTTGAGACCTAATCCTAAAAAAACCTATTTGGAAAATCCTCCAATCTTCAAATCCTGATGATGAAGTTACGGGTGTCCACTGACTATGTTAAATGATCATTGCTTACCATCAGGTAGTCCATCTGATCTCTTGACACCCTATGTACTACAAAATAGATTTGTTCGACGCAGGTTACCATTGATATTATGACGTCATTCCAAAAGCGATTACAAAATATAATAATAATCATGACTTAAGTAAGTTAATATTATGTACAATAAAAAGTACAAGACATTTTGTTGTAAGTTCAACAACAAATTTGAAACAAGGTTTTACTGAATAAGTTAACCATTTAAATACTACAAAGCTTATATAAAAGCCGTCGGTGCAAGGTTAGCGCGGCGCGACGTTGGCATTATCTAGCGATTAGCGAATCAGCTAACGCTGTGATTCTCAAAGTTATTAAAGTATGTTTTTGCTAATGTTTTGAAAATATTAACATTTGATACCTACAATGTTATTATAATGATTTGTGTGACAGGTTAAGATAATATACAATAAATGCCTCAACTCTTTGGGGTAATTTTTGAAAGCTTGTAAGAAATGATAGCTAAATAAAAATGTTATGATATTTTGTATAAAATTTTACAAAAAAATCAGTAAAAGGTTCGAGGGGAGTAAAAATGTATAGTGGTAAAACATGGTGGTGATCATCTTCACAACAGAACATGTTTCCACCTAGATCAATAGCTTTTTCGATAAATGTGGCTGTCGATTTCAGAAAGTTCACATCATCACATCACAAGCCTTATAGTACCTATAATTACTACGTTATTGTTATTGAGCAATTGCCTTTTCTCACACGGACAAGTTTTTAGAATGAAACACCGCATACCGAGAATTAAACTCCTTCCCAAGGTGAATTGATATTTTTTGACTTTAAAATTAGAAATGATTAGTCCAGAATTCTTCCAAAAATGGTGTCTAAGTAATCCTAGTAAGTAAATATAACCTAGAAAAGTTCACATTTGTAATTTCCAGGTTTCGAACCCTCATGCACGAGAAGCCTCCTTAAAGTCCTGGCCAAAGGTAAAGGTTTCGAAACTCCGCACTGATTGTCTATAACCAAACATAAACTTTGAGCAACACTGTCACAAACAAACCATAAACAGATCCAGTATCTATCTGCACAGCAATCTATCGTAACACGAGAAACGTTCATTTTTCATTGCACATGTGTGTGTGATCGTCGCATGCGCAGATCTGTGTGCAAATTGTTTTATGCTTAAGTTTGTAATTGTGCTTAGTTGCTTTGTTTTGTTTTTGATGTATGATTTATTCGATTGAAGTAAATGTTTTCGATGTATTTATTAAGGAACGATTTTGTGGCAAAAGTTAATCTCTTAAATTGTCAGAATTCGATTTTTTCTCGTTCCTCTAACTAGTGGAGTGATTTTTTTATATTTTATTGATCCTACTTTGTAACGTGTTCGCCTTAATGTACATAAATCGCCACCTCGCCTAATAAAATTCACTTTCAAATTTTGATTGACATTACAGTGTAATGTCGACTATAAAAACGTAATTAATTACCTTTTTACAACGTAAATTTTACACGTTTAGGAAAATTTTATTAACGCATAAAACACTACCCACCTGAATTTAATAAATCAATATAAAACTATTAAAAACTTGTGACAAACAAACAGTACAGTTTTACTTCAGTCTATTTTCTTTTTTATGCTCATCTTTCTTAAGCTGGTGTACACTAACCACAGCAGATGCGCACGCGCAACTTCCAAAAATTTTTATGACAACGTAACACGTGCCTGTGTTTTTAGTTTTATTTTATAAATAAATATCGCGTGACTGCACGCTGTAGTATAAACACACCCTTACTTAGGGTGCGTCTTGGAAACGTGTGCTGGAAAGTTAAAATTTAAAAATCTGTTGTGCTTAGAACAATACTGCATTAGAGGTTATTGACCGTTTTAAAGTTGATAGAGTAGGAATGGATCTTCATGGATATTTGAATAAATTAAGGTAACTTTATTAAGTTTGGTTTGCTTATTGGCAAGGGTGATTCTGCATTTCAGTTGGGCATTCTAAACATTAAATAGTAGTACAGTTTACATTATACATATAAGGTATTTGTATTATATACAGACCTATTATACGTCCATAATGAATTTTAAATCTTATAGTCAAGTAAATTGTACTTAACGCGAAAAAGTATGAATTGCCAATCAACCCATTCTCAAAATATGTATAAGATGATCATCAAGCATAGTAACTACATATTCCTTTTTTGACAAATCGAACAAATAAAACCAATATTTTAAGTTACCATACACCAGGCACCCTTTTGCTAACAACCAAACGTAAAAAACATTTTTTTCCAAACACGGTGTGGGGCGGACTTTGATGTTCATTTGTTTATATTATTTTTAAAGAAAAAAAATGACTAGGTAACGCGAGGAAACACACATGAAAGGCTCTCAATGGCTTTGGGATAAATATTTAAGCGACGATTATGAAGGGTGGAACAGCTGGTGAAGGTGGATGGACAGAAATGGTCGGTTTGATGTCTATGTTTGTACTTGACCTTGAAAATTTTGGACCATTTGCCATCCAACTTCATAAAACTGAACTGATAGATTATTTGGACTGTTTCTAACTTTCTGGAAGCCTTAGTTTTGTCCAGAAACTCAAATGAATCAATCGAATTACTTGTTTATACAAATACTTTGGTTTAAACAGGTTATTTACCACTCTCAGTGCAGGCAATTTGACAGTTGTGATTTATACAAACTCCTCCTACTTCTATCTAACGAACTTGTTTAAAAGGTGACTAAAAACATTGGTTTCTACAACCCATAAGGTACAGCTAATCAAGCTATTTCATATCGGCCAAAGAGCTAAGAGGTATTAGTACCACAATCTCGTTGGTTACATGGATAGCCCTTACGTATTTTATGTTTTTGGCATTTGTTGTCATAGCCTTAACTGAATATATACATCAACTTTAGCATTGCATCATTTAGCTAAAGCGGTTCTAGAGACTGGTGATATACAGACAACGGAAACTTAGTAGGTAATAGAACTTTTACTAAAAAGTATTCCTTGGGGTGCAATAACATTCGCAAGATATATTAAATTAATTATTTTGTTTAATGTTTTAATGACGTAATTATTTGGTACAAACAAGTCAATTTTATTGTTTTTTAAACGTTCATTGCATTGTGTTGCGCAGCTGCTCAGAATATGAGAGCCCTTAAAGTGGCTTGAAACCGTTCGAGTTACCTCGACAAGCAGTCCATTAGGGCTAACTCAGTTCTGTGAATGGATGTCCACTGAGTTGATTTATGCTTTCTTTAAAAGCAATAACAATAAAAACAGCTAGATAGCTTATTGTTCTGAATCTAACTTTTTGTATGCCAAATAACTGGGACGATAGTAAAATATTGGACGATAATATTGTGAGAATCAAGTGGCCGGAATAAACAATTAATTTGGCGTAGCGTAGGCGATGTATTTAGAACTTTGTCTTTAATTATTGTGCAATGTGCAAATTGTGATAGTTTTAGTTGAAGAGTAATGGTTTGTCCTTCAAGTTTCAGTAGTGGTTTGGTAGGTAATACTCAAAAATATATTTTTATCTCTTTCTTAATGAACTGTTGTAGTGTATGATATCTCTACAAATATGTGTTCATGCTGTATACAGGAGTTTGTTTAAAAGAAGAGCGGATTTCAAATAACAGGTACCACTCAGGTACCATTTTATGAAGTTATTTCTTCTAGAATATACATACCAGAAACTAACTGCACGGCGTACGTATAGCTGTGCAAGTGGCTTCTTTACTCGAGTTGAGGGTTAGATTTTGATACGGAACAAAACTAAGTGAGATTCGGATTTGGGTGGTCTGTATATGTGAATTTGTATTCTTGTAAAAACAGTCATGGCACATGAGAAAATCCTAATGACGTAGGCAAAAGAGTACTTTTTTAATGTAATAGATCGGAAAACGAGCAGACTGATTACCTGATGGTAAGCAATCAGCGCCGCTCATGGACACCCGCACCCGCACTGAGTTACGAGTGCGTTGCCGACCTTTTAGGGATTAGGGATTTGGCGATTTAGGGATTGAGGAGGGATCGGAGGAGGGGAAGGATTGGGCCTCCGGTAACCTCACTCACACTTCCAAAAAAGAGAAGAAACATTTGGATTAAAACAATTCCTTATTTATTTAACTCGGTATATTGTGAAAGTATTGGCATATCACGATGAAGTATGAGGGTGAGCAGAGCTCGTCACGACATTAGTGACATTTGATAGAACGTGTCGAGACCTTGATTGAAGATTTCGATGCTTTAATTGATGATTGCTTAGAAGATTCTCATTCTTAACTGAAATTTTAGAAGCGGAGTCAAGAAATGAAAATAATTTTCTAATTTTTATGAAAGAACAGCAATCGAGTAGACTGATGACCTAATGGTAAGCCATCGACACCGCCCATTGACATCCGCAACATCGGAGTAACTACGAGCGCGTTGCCAGCCTTTGGGGACTAGAGTTTTGGAGATTTAGGGATTGAGGATGGATTGGTAAACCCACTCACTCGACGAAGCACAAAGCTGTTGTTGTTTCACACCAGTCTTCTGGATCACGTGGTTATCACTTCGGTAGAGCCTGGTCATTCTCAGTACCTTGTGTATTTTCAATCTTACTTAATATTATAAATGCGAAAGTTACGTTGTTTACATGTTTGTTACTCAATCACACCAAAAACGACTGGCCGGATCTGGATGAAATTTGGCACAGGCATTGGATACACTCTGGTATAGAACATAGGTTACCTTTTATCAACATACCACGCGGAAGCCAGTTACCTTATAAATAAGAATGAATAGCAATACTTTAAAAATAGAAGACCAAGAGAGTTTTATAATAAGTTTAAATGAAGAAAACACCAGCCAGTTATAGAAATGCAAGTTATACACAATTATAATACGTAAAATGAACCATACAAACTAAGCACAAAGTACATATTATATATAGACTCAGCACAAATTATAATACTCATATCAACACTAATAAGACTACGTCATACACAATTATATGCAGTTATTGCATCACAAAGACTCGTGCAATGCCCTTGAAAATATGAACAGTGCTACAATCAATCTTCGAGCAGTCGGTCGCCAGTAAGTCTACTAAAGTACCTAACTACCAGCGTTTACCTAATTGTCGCGGAGTTTCAACTTAGGAAATAAGGAAGGCGATTGGCAAGGCGATAAGCGATAGCGACTATACTAAACTTGTATTTATTAAAATCATATTATCATAATCATATACTGTTGCAGGGTTTCATACTCCGCTATCGTGTCCTCCAGATTGTCCTAGTTGTCCTTTTTGTGAGGGCAAAATCATAAAATGAGTTCTCTCGCCAAGGAGACTTATTGACTAAAAGCACCCTGTTCCTCCTTCTGCTTTAGGCCCTAGCTCAAGGTATCTTATTGAGCTTGCCTCGGTCGGTAAATTAGCGGACCTAATAGATCCTGGAGCATTCTGCGCCGCCTATGGACTCTTAAAACCACAGGGATTGGGTTGTTTGTTTGGCGGTTATAGATTAGAGGATAGGGCCCGATCCCCTAATGTATTGTAGATGTTGGGAAGGGAACACTCACTCACAGTTACCAATTGGAAGCTGCAATAAGATGTTGATGGAGTGGTTTTAAAATAAAAATTAATATATCGTGGAAAGCTATGGCCTACAAAACATCACGCGACAATCTCTAGGAGTTGAGAAGCCGTTGAAATCGCGCGACAATAGCAGTTTTTCTTTTCTTTTAAAAACGTTGCCCCACACTAGGATTTTCTCCTGTTTCGTCGGTGCGTTTACAAACATACAAATTCACATAGACAACACACCCAAACTCGAAACAACAATTTGTGGATCACACAAAGTAAAACAAGTAAATTAGTTAAATACAAGTTACCTACATATAATTTTTGTCATTCATCGCTTATCGCGACCGCTCATACCAACTTTAAGCAGCCACAAAGCCGACAAAAACATAATGTAATCGAAGGGCTATTAGACACAGGTGTGCAGTATTATCCGCTGTATACGTGTCAAGGGCAAGTAAAGGACATAGTGCTGGAAATTAGTTTCGTTTGTAATTTGCGTTTGAGATTGCAAGTTAGCCTGGGGTCATGGTTATGTGGATGGCTGACATAGATTTAAGAGTTTGAAACGTGTTTGTCCTAGCTAAGGATATTGGAAAATGTGATAGAATCTTTTGAAAGAGTCAATTATGAGCTGATATTTGTCATTTAGAAGTTTTTTTTTGTGGTGCTCTATAAAATATTCTTGCTTGATAAAATTCAATTTTTATTTCAAATTGGAGAAGCTTTATCATGTACTAAATTAAAACTGTTTAAAAGTTATGTTAATGATGAGCATTTCTTGCCACCAACATTTTTTTGTCATGGTTTTTCCTGTTCACAAACATAATATTTCGCATACACATGACACTCAGACTCGGAACAACAATTTGTGAATTATACTAAGTTTTTGTAATACTGCCGTTTACTCAGGGCAGGGAAAATCTACTAAACAGACAGTCTTTTGCCAGTCTACTCAACGTTAGATCTACAAACTTTTCTATATAAATCCATGTTTACCAAACTGAAACTTTTTAAAAGACCAAAACCTCATCGTCGAATCAAAACAAAATAAAACGAAACAAGCACTTACATGTACAAGTATTTCTGTTACAGAGTATTTTCATATCATATTAAAATGTTATCTCAAGTTCATAATTACGTCTCGAACAGTCATACCGACGCCGCAACGCCTTTGGTGTCGGATTGCAACTCAAAGAAACCGTCTGTTGTACCAGCAACAAGTACGGCGGTGTAAATTATAAGAGTTTTGTCTGTTTAAGTGTATTTTTTTATATCTACTACTGTTTCGTAAATTGGCTGGCTATCTGGCTTTTTTGAGGGAGAAGATCATCAAATGACTTCTCTTTTCTAAGGTAAGGCAAGAGAGAGTGTCAGACTCTTGCTGACTAAAAACCCCCTCGTTTCTTCTCCTTCTCTGCGCCGAGGTCGCGGTGCCTCATTGCGCTTACCCCGCAACCCCTGCTGAACATCAGCCCTATTAGGCCCCGTCTGTGGTGGTCTATTGGTACAGTGAAATTCATACCTTATATTGTAGTGCATCATTTTGGCTATCACAAAAAATAAGTTCTGCAGCAACTTGTGGCAGATTTTGTAGTTTATATACATAGGTTGGCAAAGGCGATGGTAAGCAGTCGACGTCGCCCATCAACGTAAGACAATTTGAGGATGTAAAACTTGAAAGAAACGATCAGGATATTGGGATTGGGCCTCTAGCAACGCCACTCACTCGACAAAACGTTAATTCACGTTAGTGTTATACGATAGGCTGTCGTATCACTCCGGCCTATTCATGGCTCTGGATGGCTCTCCCACACTTGAGCATGAAGCATCAATTTCGGTTGTACTATTATTTTATTAGTTATTTATTAAAGGCATAAATATTTTGTTTTAAAATACGCAAAAGTTTATAGCTTACACCGTCACAGAACTCTAAGCCTCAGTCTGCAAACGTTTAATTCGTTTGTAATTAACTGTAAGACACGCCAGGTTCTAAGAGTTTAGTGTTTTACGAGATTTCTATCTCTTGTAATTTAATATTATAAAGTACGTATAAGAAAGTATTTTTAATTCAATATTAATTTATCATCCTGAAAGTTAAAGCACTCATTTAAAGTGTGGGTGAGCCAAGCTTTGGCACGAATGATTCGCCTCCACCGGAGTGATACCACGGCCTCAAAGAGAGCCGGCGTGAATCAGAGCGTTGTGTTTCGCCGTCTGAGTGAGATTACCTGAGGCCCAATCCAAACTCTCCTTCTATCCCTTCCCAATCCATATACCGTGCAACAAAAGTTATATGCATAACAAATGAGTTCACGACAAATTCAAATTGTCACCAACAATTAAACGATAAATAATAAAAAAATAACTTTAATCAGACAAAAACTCATCAACAGAAGTTGCATTTAAGTAACTAAATTGTTATAAAAAGTCTAAGAGCCCACGGTTTGTCCACCGATGTATAGTACACGTTGGCTATCGGCGATCGTTCTCGGCTCGTGACTAGCTCTTGAACTATACGGTAGCTCTTGTGCTTACTAGAGCCAGGGTTGTCAGTTGCAAGCTTTACCAAATGTATAATTATGTTTTAATTTTTATTGATATTAAAGCTTTTTGTTTTTTTTTCTAAAGGTTTCAGATGTTATCATTAAAAGCATTGTTTCATTTCAATACAATTTTTTTTAACAATAGTTTCATATGCGTAAAGATGATCTGTATTTATATTTATCGCCTGTTTTACCAATTTCATATAAGTTGCCGATAAACATAATTACATATTTGACACAAAGTTATAAATATACAATAACATAAATACGTAGATTACATTCTTTATTTAAATTTCTTCTTTCTATTAAAATTTTGTTAAACTCGCTCACATTAAAGAATTATTATAAATAACATTTGACAAGTAAGCATGGCACTGAACTCATATTTTTTTTAATGTAGTTAAACAAAAACATTATCGCTTACATTATTGAAATTAAAATTTTCTCAAAACGAAAATGACCACTTTTATTTTAAACGTTTTAAGACGATTGCCAACCCTAAAACCAGCTTCAAGCTCCAACACTTTTTGCCTCCGATATCTAATGACAAAGGCATCATTATCTAATCACTGCTTGTCCGTTTTTTACCGACTACCAACAGCTACTCATAAGCTACAAACTCTATAGAACAGCGATCAATCTTTGCCTATTTTAAAATGGTTTATATGGAGCTTGCGTGCTGTATACGAATTTGTGGATGAAGTAACTTTATGATATGTTTAATACATTGATAGTCAAGTCTGCTGTTGAGCTATTAATCAAAATGTTTCACATACACATCATACCCAGACCCCAAACAACAATTTGTGGATCACACAATAGTATTTTTTTTTTTATTTGAATATGTATTTATTTTTGTAATAATGTATTATTCTACTCATGAAGACATTGATTATTTTTCGTTTTAATAATAACTTCACTCAATATTTCTAATATAATTGTTTTTGTAGGCATTATTCTGCTGAGACGCGAAATTGAATTAACTTAGCCGCTAAACTTCGATGTTAATAACAAATAGACGCTAGAATACAAACAATAGATCATTAGCTAATTATGTAGACGACACAGCAAAGATTATTAAGCAATTTCAATATTAGTATTAGCATAAAATTATTAGTTGCAAAGGTATTGTAGCACGACTCTACAATACTTCATAATTTGATATTTTACTGTTAGGAACATTAAATAAATATCTAGTAAGTATTACATTCAATGTTTCTCTGTATTGGTAGTTCAAATGATCAATACAATATAAAGCAATCGTAGAATTTTGAAAATTTTGTACGAATAGGTCAAATTAACCTTACAGAAAACCAGCGTGAAAAAATCACAAATAATTTCGCCGTGTGATTGAGGATACCGGATCCTTCCCTTCGCTTAGTCCTTAAACTATCCCAAAACTTCTAAAACTATACTGCCTAAAAGGAAGGCGACACACTCATTACTCCTCTGGTGTTGCGGATGTCCACGGGTGACGCCTATTGCTTACCATCAGGCAACCTTCAGGCTAATTTGCTGTCTACTCACACAACAAAAAAATCAGAGAAGTGTTGCCTATATCAATAAAAAAATAAATTGTATGTATTATTATTTGTGAGTTTTTATGTGCGTTGTTTGGTTTACCGGCTAACCATTTCTTGTACGATAGGCATAAGATGCGTAGTAATCCAAAAGCCGCCTCAACTAGGACATTAAAATCGAGAGTTAGCACTTTATTTTTTATTTATGATGAGTCATTATTTCATCTTGTGATAAGCGACTTACCAACTTTTACCTTAAACACTCTGTAACATATCCCTGTGAACATTCTTTTCCCAAGCCTTACTTTTCGAGTAGAAACGTCAATCAAATAAAATATAAAACCTATTCAAGACAAAATTGATAAGTCACCTTCTTATAACCATAAGCACGTAACTCTCAAAAGAAATCTCGAAGACAAAACAAATCACTTACAAATTACACTTATCTAACAAAAAGGGCCAGAAGCCAATCGAATTAATCTTTCAAAACTCAACACAGACACAATGGTTGGGGCCAATTTATATGTCAGGAATAATTTTGTACTTTAACGATTCGTTGGTACTAATCCTAATTGAAGTTATTACTGACTGCGTACATATATAAGTGCTACTATCATTACTTCAAATTGATAAATAATTGTGTATGCATTTTTATGGACGGATAGACGAGAATGAGTATGGTTCTATCTTGAAATTATAGGTAGGATTCTTTTAAAAGATCACGAATCCTCGGTCTTACTTGGCCTGATCAATGTTGTAATTAGTAGTTTTAGAATGACTGACAGACAATCAATAGACAAGAGTATTGATAGGATTAAAATGTTGCGTAGGATTCTTAGAGATACCAGATACACAGCTTATAAAGACTTAAAAAATAAACTTAAAGAAAATTTAAATTATAAAAATCGATGTATGACTTACGTTTTCGCGTCTAAATTAAAACAGAATAACAATTCTGGACATGAAATAATCTTCACGTAAAAGCTGTTTGCATAAATAAAAGATAACAACAGATATACTAAAGTAGTACTAGTCAATGAGATAATGAATAGGATATAGTTTCTTTCTTCAGATCGACGAAGACCAGACATTACATATATCTCTCCAGTGGACCTCTAAGATTACTGAACCCGCCTGCCAAAATTCTATGCAGAGAATGTCTATCGTTAAGCATCGACTAATGAACTTTAATGGGCACATAAAAAGATAAACTTAAGAACAAATAAAAAACAGTCCAAAAGAAAGAAACAAAAGAAAAATAATTGATTTGCACGCAGACAACGGTAAAACAGATAAAAATAACAAAATTAAATATTAATCGTCATCACATCAGTGCAACTTGACTAGTCCTTAGCATAATGCTGTGCAAAGGGCAGGCTTGCACAATCAGGTACACATTACCTGAATTCTCACACCTTAAAATAGGCCACACATCACCACCACCTTTCTATTATTCCTGTCAACGCCCAAAAACAAGTCAACTCGTCACGACCAACTAACGGGTCTATTATAATTCTAGCCTAGTCCTATAGACATGGCCTAGGTAACCTGTTTGAATGGCTGATTATGTCACGAATGCAGCTCGAAACTGTTAGCATACTTTGTGTTTGATAGAGCTATTACTGTTTGTTTTGTTTATAATTGGGTCAATGCTTAAACCGATTTATTTTCGAAGCATATTTCTTGAAGTTGTGGTGGTAGCCCAAAGGTTAAGGCGCCCGCTTCTCATGCATGCGGTTCAAAATAACCTGGTACCTAAAAGTACCTACCAAAGTGACTTTTTCGGAGTTATGATTATACGTACTCTCTATGATCATTTGGATATCATTGTCATTGTATACGATAAAGAGAAACATCGTAAGAGAGGAGAGGAGACCTGGAATTAAAATATTATTTCTAACCAAACGTTTGAAATTGCCATTCCGCCTTGAGCAAGCGTGGTGCTCAAACAAAATGATATGAGTACTTATCAATAGTAACAAAGTGAAAAATACTAAACCTTAAGTTATTTACTTATTTAAAAATGTTGTTTTGAAAAACATTCTAAAGGAAAACAAAGTTGTTTTTGTGTTCAACTAGCAAAAAGGGCTGTGCAGGAAATTTAAAAAAGAACATAGTGATGAGAAATGATTTTTTTTTAATGCTATAAGTCGGCAAACAATCAGACGGATTACCCGATGGTAAGCAATCGGCGCCGCCCATGGACACCCGCAGCACCAAAGGGGTTACGAGTGCGTTGCCTTCCTTTTGGGGATAGGGGTTGCGGATATAAGGATTGGGAAGGGATAGGGGAAGAGAATATTAACAAGTCTAATTACATGTCTCCTTGATATACGTTGTCGATAACCTTATTTTTCTACTTCAAAATGGCTGTCCATACACTGTGCAACGTGCCTTAAGTTTAATTGCAAAAAAACACATTGACCTTGGAATAAAATTTGAAATTGGAACCAAACTGATAAATCCGCCAATGTAATGTTTTGTTGCATAAAGTTTAAATAAATAAATAAATAAATCACCTGAACACGTTTTCCTTTACTCTTTTAAATTCCATATTTAAATAGGTAGTCGTCCATTATCTTAATATGGAAATCTTGAAATAAAATGCTCATAGTTTGAACAAAGAGATCAGAAACGTCATTACCTAAGCCATCTTACGACGATCGCAGAAAAATGATTCACGTCAGTCGTACTTGACCTAAATGCATAGATGCGCGTGCGTGCAGTAGGAAATCGTTTTGTTCGCACGTTTTCCTATAAATTCATTTGTAAGTACAATTTTTATTTACGCAACTATTTTTAGTGTAGTTTTATTTATCTTTTCCTTGAATAAGTATATGCAGTATTGTTTATAATGATAGTTCCGTGGGTACCTTTCGCATGTTTGTTGGAAAGTTATAGATTCAGAATTTTTTTACAAAAAGAGCACTAATTTCGACTTGTAATCTGTCTTTTGTTAGCGATTTTCATTCGGCTCTAGTCGACTATATAATAATCACAGCGTTGTGTTTCGCCATGTGAGTGAGGTTACCATGAAGCTCTCTTCACCCATCGCTTCTGAATCCCTAAATCCCCATATGGCTGGCAAAGCATAACTCCTCCTGTGTTATGGGTGTCTATCTATAAGCGGCGCTGATTGCTAACCTTCAAGTAATCCGTATGCTCGTTTGCCAATCTATTACCTACATAAAATAAAAGTTGGTTTTTACTTGACTATCATTTTAACAGACGGGACGGTACAATATGCCATTCTTTAACATTACATAATTACGTTACAGTAATGTGCATAAGTAAAACATAGAAATACAGATATAGTTATGTATAAAACCAAGAATTTAATCAGCACCATAGTCAGAATCCATGCCTTAGTGACGAAAAACGAATCTCCATAAAATTTCTTATAATCTTTAGCTTGGTCTGATTACAATTCCTCCAATACCGTTGCTCTGTCCCTGTCTAGATTGCTAAGCACTACTTCTTTCAACGTTCCCATACCACAACACATGCCCAGAATCTATTATTATGGTTTTCCCATACTATTTTCTATCACCATTTGAACCTGATATAAATTTAGATTTAAATTGCAAAAGCATTTGCCTTCAACGCATACACAGGCTTTAGTTATACAATTAAGATTCTGTTTGGAAGTAAATTGGTATGGAATATAATGATTACAAGCTTTGGTGTTTACGTTTTCACTTAGGGTTCTTTGTAATAGAAGTCTTTGGTTTTGGATTCTAACAAAGAATATTTGTGTTACCTTCGTTTTTTTTTATAGAATAGGAGGCTGACTGACCACTCGATGCTAAGTGATTAACGCCACTCAAAGATATCTGCAACAACAGAGGAGAAACAGGCGCGTTGCTCACCTTTTAAAAAGGAAAACGCATGTTTCTTGAACGCTTTATGTTCTAAAATTTTGCTCCTTACTTTCACCTAAATGATTTTGACTAAGTTATATTTTGGTATTCCAAATTCTAAGCTTTCCTTAGTGCCATATCATCTTAGCCTATCCTCTTAACTTGCGTCCACAATCTTCATTATTTCTCTCTTCAATGAAAGGCAAACTTGATTCAATAAAACCAAACCATCCAGAAATCCCTTTAAACGAAAACACAGCAACACGTTGCCATATTTTTACGATGGAAGGCCGGTCCGGAGACGTGTTTACGAACGTGTCGCGCCTACGTAGAGCGCGTGGGGGGACTGGCTGCAGGTTGTCAATTCATTGGGACTTGTTGGCTTTTGTAGAATCTAGAAGGTAATGAAGTTATTTGTTTTTTGTCCTTTCTTTTTTAAATTAGTTTTTTTTTTGTCAATAAGTTTTATATTGGTTTGTTCCTGAATTGTATAATACTACAAAATCAGTAAGACAAATATTTTTTTACCCATTTTCTATCGGACAAGAGATGCTATCATTTATCCTGGAACTATTTTTTCTAACAATTTTAAGATTTCCCTAAAACCTATACTGGTTAAAAGCGAGTTAAAGTAATTTTAGTGGTAAACATTACAAATTTTCAGTACCTTTTAATCGAAAAGCAAATCGCTTTGGCAACGACATATAAATATTGCCAAATCTAGAAAATCTGTGAACGTAATATCGAATTTAAATTCAAATTTACACCCATGCAAACCTCACGTATTTACAGTATTAACCATAAGTTTACGACAAAATTATAACAATTTGTGGGGATAATCTATGCGAAATTGTCACTTTCCTACGCATGGTGCTGTTGGCGGGTGTCGAAATAACACCTGCACTATGGTGACATACTGGTTTGGAGAACGCGAAACAAAATTAACGAGTTCAGGTGTAAACAAGTTGAAATTTTATTGGTAGATGAAGTTAAGCCAAAAGTTATAAGTACTGCGTCCAAAATAGACTTAATAAGATTCTGGTAGGAGCTAAAAAGAGTTTTAATATGGTTTGATTTCTGGGAAGAAAAAATATTATTATCGTCATTTCGAAATGTTTTTGGTCAAAATTGCAAAGAAGTCTTATAGTAACAATAATGAAACAAAATACAAACAATAGTTTAAAATTCTTTATTAGGATCTTAGAATGTAAATTAAAAAGCTTTTTAAAAACCAACTTTTATCAAGTAGGTCAACGAGTAGGAGCTAATTAAAATTTATTTAATGGATTAAGACTGAAATTATACAAATCATCATTTATGGTCGTGCAAATCAAACGCGTATACAATATTCCACACCAATGTAATGAAAATACCTAAATAATATAATAATAAATTGTTCAAAATTAAATTGTAAGATCCAACGACACAACACAGACTTAAATTTCAAGTTGGATTAAAGTCTGTAAAAAGTCGTTTCTAATACTAATCACTGCCTCAAAATGACCCTTATTTGAGAAACTTAAAATCTAAATTCGTATTCAACAACTCAGAGCATTAATATCATCATTTGTCAACACAAATGAGAAGAGATAGGCCATTCTATTTTTGAACACTGTCCTGTATTGAAATTATCTGTCTATTTATTCGTTGAACCAATTTGAACTCAGTTGTTCAAATTGGTCAAGCGTGAGTATCACTATTTGGGTCACCCTTGATAGATGACCAGCGTGGACTTTAATTAGTGCTTTAACACCAGTATTTAGACCCTTTAGATGGATGGCTTGAATATCTTATGGGTTGTTTATGATAGAATATATATAATATATATAATATTTGGTGCAAATTTTATGTCTATATTTGTAAGTCTATTTTATTTACTTGTGTTATATTATTACTTTACTTGCGCCAATGTGCTAGAGGTTTTATAATTTTCAACTAACATTGATGCAGTACAATAATTACAGTGACTTCCAAAGTACAATTATCTTTTCATATTCTTGTCAATTACAAAGGCTACTGTTCTTCGTAGCACTAAACTAGTTAAAAATAGGCTAGATTATTGAAACATTTTAATAAAACCATCGAATTCAGATTTGCAAACATAAAAAATAGTAATTCATTACTAAAGAAATAAAATTTTAAACTTACAAAATCAAACTAAATAAAACAATAGTAACAATTAAAACCCATTCAATGAACAATACAAATTATTATAATCATCCTTAACACATACTATAATACATTATAAATTATTTTATAATTTGTTCAACAAAACAAGTCAAATAAATTTAAGTGAAGAAAAAGAGATCATAAAATTTAATATACATATAAAACTGAAAAATAATTTGAGTAATGTAACTCAATATTCTGCAAACGACGTTTAAACATACGACGTAAATAAAGCTTAACTATAACTCAAGTTTTACACTACAGCCAATATCAACTAACCTATGCACAACTTTTTAAACAAAGAACAACAGGATTGCACACTTCAAGCAAAACAACCTTCTAGACTTCAAGAAAGACCAATATCTACTGGAAACAATACAAACGTGGTCACTTCAACACTTGTAGAAGACCATAAAACTAAGAACAATGTTAGAAACGTGTTTTATTTGAAGCAGGAACTGCATGGACACAATATAGTTATAGTAAGTGATTGTAGGCTGTACGATACTATCTTTGTACAAGAAGTAATAAAGACGCCTCACAGTTAAATCTAACCTCGGAATAGAAAAGTTATAGAGAAGACTTTGACTAGGATGATTTAAAGTTAAAGTGATTTATGAATACGGATGAAGCAAAAGAGATTAGCCATTATGATGTCTAGTGTAAGTAAACATATCGATTTTTTAGGTTTATTTAATAATTATTTGGATAAATTGTTTAACAGTAATAATCTTGTAAATAAGCGTATTTATTTATTATCAAAAGACTACACAGTTGACGCAATTGCTGGGCAACTGGTTGCCGTGTAACGTTTCAAGGGTAAGATTCTTACTAGATACAAAACCATATGAGATTCACAAATTATTGTTCACAGTCTAAGTGTGATGTAGATATACGTGGATTATTTTGTTTCTAAACGCATCCCTCGACTCAAGAGACAATCCATACACATATATTTAACAGTACTTTTAGGCTTACTTTCCATTTCATAGATTTTGTTGTCTTAAATAGTCAAATCTATTCTTTGAAATTTATATTGCGTTTCTATTGGTGATAAATCTATTGGTGCTCCATAATTACTGTTTTCTCTATAATATTTCACTACAACATATTCTACTTCTTCACCATCGTCTGGCAAACTTATGATACCAGTTCGATCGTAATGGACTCTCGACAGTTTTGTTCGAGTCAAGTCGCAGTACATTGCTGTATAGGAACCGGTTTCAGAACCGCTTCTGCTGTTGCCCACTGCGAAAGTTCATACGTGTATACTGTACTATAATAGTATACTATAATGTTGTAGGTAATACTATAGTTTACGTGAGGTGCAAGATAGAAACTTGTGGATCAAATTGTTTTTCGAGCATTTATTTGACTCACTTGACTGATTATATTATTGACTAGCTACTCCCGCGCAGTTTCGTCTGATCTTCGGCTTCTATTAGTCGTAGCCATCTTATGGCCTATAGCTTTACTTGACAAATGGATTATTAAACAGCAAACTAACAAACGAATTACTTGACAGCAATCGGCGTCGCTCAAGGATACCCAAAAGACCATAGGAGTTACGGGTGCATTGTCGGCATTTTGAGGATTAGGGTTTCTGATATTTAAAAATTTAGAAGAGATTGGGGGAGGGGATGGATGGGTTCTCCGGTAATTTCTCACACGTCGAAAAACGCTGTGTTTGTTTCACGCTGGTTTTCTGTGAGACGGTGATAGGTTCCGGAAAGCTGGCTTTCCACTTGCTACTATTAATGCTCCAGATAACATTTGAGTAACACACAGCAATGATTATTATCACGCCTATCCTCACTTAATCTACAACTTATTTCTGATTATAATATTTATGAAGCTCTCTAATCGCTTCTCGTCTTTGACTTGCGTCTCTTCACCAGACAGTAGCTAACCCTCAAGCTAGCTATTGCTTAACGAATTATGTTCAATCTCTTCTTACGAAGCCACAGGTTTATAGGTTACAAACGGAAAAATACTATTGTTAGCCTTTATTTAGGAGAAATTTTATGGAACATAAACTTTTTAAGCAAAAACTTTGAGAGTAAATTTGCGAAGAAATTATGTTTTTTATGGAAAGTTTGAGTGAGACTCTTCAAAGAATATGAGTTTTAGAATATTAATGATTTTTGAACAAGATAGTAAGTTCAATAGTTTCTTTGAAATTTGGCGTTGTGTTATGACATGGCATTGTTATGATGTTGTTTCATTTATTTGTTGTTGTTCGAATGTTTGCCTCGACTCATTTATTTATTGGGTTAATTACCCAACGATGAGTTCCGTCGTGTTTATCACACTATCGGGGGTTCTATTCTTCGTCTCCCCCGTCTCTTCAAATCTCTAAAACTACTAAAGCCCTTAACCCCAAAAATGCACATGAAGCTCTTCTAGTGTTGCAAATGTCCATGGGCGATGCTCTTTGCTTACCATCAGGTAATGCGCTAACTCGATTGCCGCCGTATCATATTAAAAAAGAAACCATACCTGATTCATTCGGTCTCTGAATGACAGGTCATAACTACAGTCACATTTAAATTGTGACAAATAAAGAGAACAATTCCACAATTCCCCCAACATCTTCAAAAAATAAATGAAAAAATCATAGAGAACTCCTTGCACAGGCTTTTTTTTTGCTTAACTGGAGCTTTTATCATATGACTGTTGTCTCTTATAGTTGGTCCCTCATCTCTGAGAGTCGTGGTCAGCATGAGTGTAACATCTGGAGCGTATGATCCGCCTCCACCGGTTTCGATCCAGCGCATCTCTCACTACGACGGAATATTTGAAGGACGATGAATATGGCTGTTAAGTATATACTTAATAGTTACTGAGTACACAGTTTTCGCTTTAATTTTCAAAAAAATTCATAGCTTTAAAATTATATTTGAAGGGGCAATAAAATAATTATCTTCAGCAAACAGCTAGGATTCCCACACTATGATTGGTAGAGTGAGTGCATCAGTTGTTGACTTAGATAAAATATATAATATTGCAAAATATATAAGTGGATTATCAACACACTTGACATGATTCGTATCAGTTTCACTGACTCACATCTTGTAGTGTTAAGTTATTAAATGATATTGCTGTTTTCTTTTTAAGATAAAGGGTCTGTTTTGCTATGTACGAGTATGTATCAATAACCACTACACACCGAATAACATTTAAAAATATGTATAATGTTATACTATGTTCGAGAATGATTACAACAGACTATAAAAATTAAATATTTTTTGGAACTGAAAGTTATATGAAATGTAATTTTTGCTTTTATCTTGTTCTATTTGAAGCACAATTATAGCAAGTTAGCAGTTCGCACAGAAGACGGGGGCCCTAAAGAGCTGATGTTCAGCCGGGGTTGTCGGGCAAGCGCAATAAGTCACCGCAGCTTCGGCCAAAAGCAGGAGAGGGAACGGGGGTTTTTAGTCAGTAAGAGTCTGACACTCCCTCCCGCCTCACCCTGGGCGGGAGAACTCATTTGATGATTCTCCACTCACAAAAAAAGCAGTTCTCATAGAAGTAATCTTCGTCCATACCCCAATCGTCGTTGGGGTTGCCAACATTGAATAAAGAAAGAGACAAAGAGCTCTCACTCTTACAACGCTTTAAATAAAAATTATTACGTATCATAATAAGTAATATTACGTAAACCATATTGCAACAATATTATTATTTTTACAATTTAATGCCTCAAAAATATACGCACAATTTATGAACTTAGCCGACCTTTTGGCATTAAAACAATAAAGTCTTACTTGACCTTGAGATAAAATGTAAGCTAATAATAATTACAATCAATGCGTTGTAATTAATCAATCGTTTGTAATAATAACATTGGATTGATAAGGAACACTTGTGTTTTCATTAACAATAGATATACATAATAATATGTAATTTGTTTTTGTATATCTATTAGGTCTGTATCATATAAGGTTGAGATGATTTCTCATGCAAAAGTAAATCTTTACTTTCCAAGCTTTTGTAATCATTGGGAGGAAATCTAGATTAAAAATTACTAGTTTCAAAAAGTCAATCCAAATTGAGCAAATGTGGTGATTATTAAATATGTCTTCTCAGAAGCCTTTGCTCAGCAGTGCGCACTGATAGGCTGTTGAGGATGATAACTGTGGTCAATTAGCAAGCTATCAAGAAAATATATTCCTTAACACATTAAACGTTAAACATGGGGGTGACCGGTGACCTCCGCTGCTAGCGGAGGATTTGCTTTCAACAGTTTTCTGTCGACAGTTAAAGGCTTAAACATGAATTTTCAATAATTAATTGTGTAATAATAAATAAACAAACAGTAAATTTATTTATGTAACAAATAGTTCAAGGAAAATTTTAATGACAAAAACATTAATACGCAAAATAAATCCATTGAACTTGTATGTAGGTATAATTATTACTGATTTATATTTTTCGTAAATAAATACCTACTGAATTGCGGTCATGTGGTTTTTGCGATGCGGCGTAAATTATAACGTTCCCTATTTCTATTTAATTGCACAATTTATACATTTAATTGATATTTTCCTTGTATTTTGGTCCATTTAAAACCTTTATAAGTGACTTCGTTCGCGTAGGATAGTTACTTCCTGCAAATTTTTGGTATAAAAACTATTCTATACCCTTTCTCGAGTTCGAAATCGGCTCAGTAGTTTAGGCGTGAAGAAAAGGCAGACAGACAGAGAGACAAGAGTTACTTTCGAATTTATAATATTAGTTTGGATTTGTAAAAGTACTTTTTTGGTTACAAAAGGTAAGAATAAAGGTTATTAATAATATGAAGGTTTTATAATGTTATTTAAATTAGTTTTAGGTGTGGCTTAAAAACCGCAATAACGTTCCGCGGTCCGGCCCGGCTGATTTGGACAGGAGATAGAGCGAAGAAGTAAGAACTTCTTAGTTCCAGAGAAGAAGAAGAATCTCCTACTTTAGTCAGAAGGGCACAGCCTTTCGCCCCATCTAGGGTGAAAGAAATAGAAAAACAAAGCAGAATGAATTATTTCAGAACTATCCATTGAGAAAGTAACACTGTAAAGCAAAGGTTTTAAAGTTTATATCCCAGATCGAGCAAAGCTTGATAGAGTTTTATTAAGTGTTATTGAGATGTGCGCTTTTTTAATGGTAGGTACAAGTCGGCAAACGAGCAGACGGATTACCTGATGGTAAGCAATCGGCGCCGCCCATGGACACCCGCAACACCAAAGGAGTTACGAGTGCGTTGCCAGCCGGGGTTGCGGATATGAGGATTGGTAAGGGATAGGGGAAGGGGATGGATTGGGCCTCCGGTAACCTCACTCACACGGCGAAACACAACGCTGTGGGTTGTTTAACGCCGGTATTCTGTGAGGCTGTGGTATCACTTCGGTTGAGCCGACCCATTCGTGCCGAAGCTTGGCTCTCCCACACTTAAAACGTTTCTTAAAATCAGTAAAATTGTTACAAAAAAATCTTGCTAAATATTAGACAACCGATCAAAGGAATGATCGCGGTAACAAGCAGTCTGGTACTATAACAATAAGTACGTATACATACTAATATATTAGTAGGTATATAGTACAGATAATTTTACAACCGACTACTACGCATGCGCAAGAGATAAGGGCGTATGGCACTATCACTTTTAAGGCCAAGATGCGCATTGTCATATGTATGAGTAATATAGCTGAAGTAGCAATTGTGTGTAATATACGATTGTGTGTTTAAAATGTATGTAGTTAAGGTTGTTATTCATAAACATACATTATTTTATTCTAATTTATATAAAGTCATACCTTTGTTATGTGAAGTTACGTAGAAATAATAAAGAGTCGCCTTTTCCCTGCTCCTCATCATCAGCCTATAAGGGTCCATTGGTGAGCAAAAGGCTCCTCTCACACAGAAAACAAATAAGCATTCATCACCCACGTTTGCTCAAGATGGATAAGGGATTTCAAACTTATAATTAGATATCATACGTCCATTTTGTCTAGAGAAAAGAGAAAAAAGATCAGAAGTTTTACCAGATCAGAAGGGTTCTTTAAGCAGGCGAGATGAACTTGTCTGGCGGGCTACTGATGTATGGTACGTATATCGGTACATATATTGTTCAACCGACTTTAAAAATGAAAGAGGTTTTCATATACATATCTACAAATTCAAAACCATATACTATTTCAATAATAGTAATTCTTTAATGAACCAAAGTGTGCACCTATATACATACGTGCAACTCAGTTTATTATGTTCTAATATTTGAATTACTCAGAATTACTTATCAAAAAATAAATACCTCTATTATATACATAGGAAACAATGGTTAACAATATAGGTAATAATAATTACGCAAACTTTGGAAATTAATTTAAATGTATGTTTAATTTAAAATTTAAATTAAACATAGAAACGTAATTATAGGTACAGGTTATTCACAAAATGATTCATAAAACATATTATTGTGTATTTGTTGGCATAGTATTATATTACTATGTACTATCAGTGTCATAAGTGCATGGAGGATTCCAAATCAAAATCGTTTGTACGGCGTTTCATCGCCTTTATAATATACCACTGATGATATAGATGGCGCTAGTATACTAGTGGTATTGAAAAATATACATTTATAGTTTTTATCAGATACAAAGTTATTAACTTAATAAATTTTTACACAAATTAATCCTACGATATTCCAAACCTTTTTAAAGCAAAGCACGCAATAACTAGGATTCGAACTCGGTAGCATAAAATTTACCGATGCCACTAGCCATTAGGCCATTGCGTAACCTTGAAGTAGATTGAAATTATCCTACTCTTTATTATATTGAAGTTGTTTAGCAACTTTAACCCGATCATAAATCTCAAAACAGTTGAGGGTAATTTAATATTAACTGTATAAAAATTAAACCTTTTTGTTCAATCATTACATTCTTTACTATCTTTGAGTGAGTTCAGTTCCGATTTGTTTAACAAGTTTTTAATATTTATTTTTATCATGAGTTTGCGTTCAAATATTAATATGGCTACGAGGGCCCAAATAATAGCATTGCATAATCAAAGCTTAAATTATACTGGAATTTCGAGAGAAACTGGCTTAAACGTAAGTATTCTTTTAAAATGACCGTTCGTTATTTATTTTATTATCCATAGTTATCGATACATGAAAATAATAAATAATACACGTCCCTTACAGGTAAAGACTGCCACTTTATGGATATCTAAAGCTGTTTCAAGAAGAGTGTTCATTGGAACACCGTAGTGGATCTGGCAGAAGACGTGATATTGACTCAAACCAGCTTCAACTTATGGGGCAAGGTTATGAGGAAAATTACTGGAGCATTGTCATCTTCAGTGATGCAAACAGTGAAAACTACATAGATTTGCTGAATGACGCCATGAAGATGTGCTAGTGATAACGTTCGTGCAGGACAATTGTCCTATGTGTAATGTTCCATAATTGTGCAAGTGTTTAGTCAGCAATCAGACATACAGGTTATTCCTTGGCCAGCGAGATAGGAGAAATAGGATCGATAAAAATGACGGCTACACGAGTTCTTAAAAGAAAAGATATTGTTGACTATAGGATTAAGCAATTACAAGACCGGGGTAGCTATAATTTATTTAATGGATAAATGTTCAAACTTAATGTTAGTAGGATAAATTTATTGACTACTTTATAACCAGCAACTGTTATTTACAGTAATGATTCTAATGTTTTACTAAATATGAGAAATAAAAATAAAAGCAATATTTATATCTACAGATGCGATTCCAATATAATTAATTATTTATTTTGTATGTTCCTTTCCACTCACGGGACCACAGGGTCCCGGACTTTTGGAAGGCGTACGAGGGGCCGAAGCCAACTCGCAGAGGCCCTTTGAACAACTTTAATATAAGTGAAATGGGACATCAGCCGGCAGTTATCCCTTTATGCACTATAAAAGTGCATAAAGGGATAATTATTTATTTATTATTACTATAAATAATTCGTCCCATATCTAATGACTGCTATATCCCGGTCTTACAAATGTTATTGATTTAAGGTCTAGCTTCAATTTCTTCCTTGTTCTGGAACGAATACTTAAGCTATGAACCTTTGTCATAACACGATGCACAAAATGAATCACTTTAGTCAATACTTTAATTAAATTTTATGGGGAGGTAAAATAGTTACAGAAGTAAGGTTGCATATTATATAGAAACGTATTATAACATTGTGTTTAAAGCTAACTAATAAATGACTAGCACAAAACAATTTTGATTTAAAATACTTATTAATCTTATGAAAAGTGAATTAAATAATGTGTCAGTTACCTGAAAAGTTATTAGGTATACAACTATATAAGAAAGAAATAAATATTATGTTTTAAGAAATAAATGTCTGAAATTATAATGTCACTAAAATAGTTTTATTTGTTATCCTTAATGAGAATTAAACTTAGTATTAGTCTTAATCTGTAAGAAAATTATGTTACTTTTACATTAATAGTTAGCACATATTATAAAAGTTATTTATATATATTTATTAATATAATTTATTTCTAAAATAATATATATATTTATTTTTGTTGTCTTTTATAAATATTAAACGTCAAATATTTTATTTATATATTATTATTATTATTGATTTTATATAAAAAAAATATAAAAAAACCAATATTAAAAAACCTGAACTTAAAAATGATATCCCGGAATTGAACCGGAGCCCTTCGACTTCATTATTCTATCATTCTTATTCATCCGAGCTACCGATCGCATTTTCTATGAAATCGAAAATGCGGGTTAGTTTATAACTTTTATTATTGTCTATTATTAATTATTGACGCCATATTTTAGTTGGTTTGCTTGACTTGACTTAGATGGCGCTGTATTAAGTCCTCGGAAATCAGAAAATTACCATAATTTATGTGTTTTTGAATATAAATATATTATTGTTTTTTTAATTATTAGTTTAACCATTAATAACCTTATTGTGTGCCTCTGCGGTGTAAAGTATTCAAGCTTTGTAGGGTTATTTTCATTTAAAAGCAGCGCCATCTAGTTATCAATGGTAGCGTTATGCAAAACCTGTCAGTCAATAGTCGACCTTAAGCTCTCCATGCATTTTTGTCACCCTTAGTACCTTCTTATTAGCTTTACATAATATAACTTGACCAGTCTAAATAGCACTATGCATATTGTATTGTTACTCTATTTTTTTCAGGGGGAAAAGTCATTGCGCTTATACCTGCGACCCCGCTGAGTTATAAGTACTTTCTACGATTATTTAGACACCACTGTCAAACGGTGAAGGAAAACACCGTAAGGGAACCTGGACTTATAATTTCTAATTACAAGTTTAAAATCGCCAATCGGCCTTGAGTAAGCGTGGTGATTAATGCTCAAGCCTTCTCCGTGTGAGAAGAGGCCTTTGCTCAGCAGTGGGCACTTATAGGCTGATGATGTGTGATATGGGTAGATTTTTTGGGATATGTCGTCAAACGAATAAACAGATTAATCAGAATAAACGTATTTATGCCAGCCTTTTGTAGGTTGTTATGTATTTAAGGATTAAGAAAAGTGTGGAGTAAAAGATTAGTTTTCCTATAAGCTTAATCACACGGCAGAATACAACGAAAACTTAATTTCACATCGGCATCGTGTGAGAATGTCTCTCCGGTCAAGCCGACCTTTTTCGTGCCGAATGATGGCTCACTCACCTCTCAAAGGCCAAGATATAATGGTTATTTCTTATACCTACTGTTTAACATGTAGAAGATAATTGCTACGGTTATTAGAAATGTACATAACGAGTGAATAGTTAAGTGGTGAATAATGTCTTTGTTTCAAAGGTAGGGAAACAATACTTTACAATTTATGTTGTTCTAACTTGCTTATGTGACATACTGTAAGTTGTTTAGTCAGAAAATGACATTCTCTTTAATGTTTGCTGTATTTTCTTGGTCTAGCATTTTTTTTTTGTATTTTTATTTTATTTGTAGTATAAAAAATAATTTATTTATTTGTATTTATTTTAAGCTTTTGATTTTTGAATAGTAGGTAACTGTTGTGGGACATCCAAAATTTATAGAAAATAAATAAGTTTATTAATAAAATAATTTATTTCAAATAAGTTGATTTTAAGTAAATACATATGTTAGGCACGTTTGATATCTACAAAATGACAACACAGATACAAAATTATTTTATTTTAGCTAGCGTTTTTTTTTTTTTTTTTGTTTATACAAAATCTAAAAATCTCCATAACTGCTGAGCCTTAAATAAAAAATATAAACAAAACGTGAAACTGACAACAGTTATCAGAGGAAACCGAACTACTGTTCAGTTAATAACAGCGCGAGATAATAGTAACAATACAGACATTTTATACGAATATAAAGTGCACTGATAAAAATATACCTACTTTTAATTGTACCTACTTTGTTATCAGTCGCTGGGTCAGTACAATACTAGTAAAAAAGATATACAAATTTATAGAGAAATTTACACGTTAGTATTGCCAAAAATGATTTTTAAAATTATATTGTTGTAAATACTGTGTATTAGTAAATCTATACTAATATTATAAAGAGGTAGAGGTAAAATTTGTAAGTTTGTCAGCTTGTATGTTTGTATGTAGGGGGTAATCATTGGAACCACGGATTTCCAAAATTCTTTTACTTATTGGTAGCTACAATATTCCCGAGTGCTATAGGCTATAAAACATCACGCTACAATCAAATGGAGCCGAGCTGCGGGTGAAACCGCGAGGGAGTAGCTAGTACTTCATAAAGATGCGAATGAGTTTTTAATTCAGCATCTACAGACTGCTGTTAAGTAAATTAATTAAATCATGTATAATATCGAGAAAAGCTCTACTAGTTTCGAACCACAGACGGGTTCTTCCTCATGAGCAACGTGCGCGGACGCGGTCGACGTCGACGATGTTAAGTAGTATTTAGAAATTACCAGGGCAATCATAACGTTGCCAGGACCTTTAACTTTTTTCAACAGGCTTTACGTGACTGTACTGTTTTACAAACAGAAAAAACTCTTCAAGCCCTCACGCCGCTCAAAACCCGATTTCCCAACACCATTCATATCGATACAAAATTACTCCGGCTACTGTTAAATTACAATTTTCGTCGCAACATTACAATCGAATGAAGTAAAAAAAACGTATCGATATTATTTCAATATTAGATTAAGTCCGCGTGCTCAGGTTACGATGCCCGTGTCTCAACCGCATAATAATATTATATTTACCATAGGTACACCGCAACACCGTTTGCTTGATACGACAAACTGGTAGAGTGTAGTGATGTGCGTATAATTCAATTATTATACTATCGATACTTTTATTTTTCTTTAAATATATAAGTAGATGAAATATTTGCAATTATTGTGGTACTTAGGCAGATTCAATGCTTTTGCATAAAAATAGGATTGTATTTCTAATTATGAATAAATATATTTAGTTTTCCAATATTTGGATGTTTATGAAATGATATCAAAAAGCGAGGAGTAAAAATTAAACGGATTATTCGTATCATAGGAAGAAAACATTGTATATTCGAATATAAATTAAATCAAGTATCAATAAAATTGATTTTACTACGATGCATTAACTTTTAGCTAAATTTAACTTATCCTGTAATTATATTTACAGTCGATTGGGGACTTTACCTGTAAATTATTTGTTTAAAGACATCTCGATGACATCGATAAGGAAGATTTATAAATGCAATACAATAATTAAGTCGTTTTAATTATCCTAATTGTATATTGGTAGGTATGTCATGATATTTTACTACCTTACATACATCTAAAATCTTCAACATCGATATCGATATCGACATAATCCCAACGCTACTAGTGGCGAGGATGCATTAAAACTGATAGTAGATTTGATGTGCGCACGCGCGTCGAAATACAAGTTGTAATATAATACGCGCATATTTATTGCGTTTGATCTGCGTCGAGACAGTTGCTGGACCACCGGGCTTACTGATTATTAGCGTGGTTATCATTATGATAATGAAATTATATAATTATTATTATACTTCGTTTGTAGTGAGTATAGATTAATTTTGATTATTTCCTTTGTTGTGTTCTATTACAAATAAAAAATATTGATTCTGATTTTTACTGACTAGGTTACCAAATCGTTTGTTCTCATGCTACATGTACAATGTTGACTTCTTACTATAAATAATTTTAGACTTTTGAGTCTTTTGGCACTGAGGAGACTTTACGTGTTCATTTTTTGTTTAAAAACATCTTTTGTGCATGCTGACTTTGTTGTTTGTGTTTTTTTTTTTTATATTACAAATAAGCAGGAAATGGTCTTAAGAAAGATATAAGTAGGTAGAAAAAAAAAACCTTGTGATCCGGAGGTTGAAGCGCTTAATTTTTTATGAAGGTTTTAACCTGCCAAATATCAGTGCGTCTTTTTCAGAGTAATAATTATGTACTTTCTAAACTTATCTAGATACCACAGATGATGGAAAACTACGTAAAGATCAAACAGGAAATATCGCTATGTATTTTGCTTTGACACTGTTAATTTATATCCATAAATCAGAAAAACAAACCTTAAGTCCTTCTACGACACTGCCTGCTGGTCGAGTAATCTCGAAAATGTTCCTTACACAAGGAAGCAAAACTCAATCTATAAGACAAATTTATTGCTTAATAAATATTTCACCATCTAAACAATATTTTAATTATCACAGTCATTAAATGATGCAGTTGAGTGGGACAGTTAACCCTGTGACGTCACATACCGTTAGTTAAACGATGGTTTAATAAATCAAAAGTTGAAAGCGCACTAACTCGTTGGTTCTGAACGCTATGTGGCTATTTAGCGGTTTTCTGTTTACACCGAAGCGTGTCGTGACGTCATTGTTTTAGGTATGGCTACCAAAGCAGGTACTGATCATGAAACCATGATTAGTATCCTGAGGTTTTGCAAAATTAAGTTTTCTATATTAATGTTGTTATGATAATACTTTTTCATAGATATACGTGGTGGCCTGTAGATTTTTTTTATGGAATAGGTGACATACAAGTAGACGAATTACTTGATGGTAAGCACAGGACATGGACACATGCGGGACCAGAGAAGTCACATGAAGGCGCCCCATTCTTATGTATAAGAATGAGAATTCCAAATATAGCACATCCGAGTTACATGTGCTTTTTAAAATTATCTAAATCCCTGCATTTTGATTGGAAAGTTTATCTCGATTCATTCATCATATAAATCGTCCCTTATAAAATATGTAATTAGAAAAAGTTATTATTACTAAAACAATAATTACCTATTGAGCAAGCTGTATAAATTGTGATCTAGTTTTCATTAATAAATTTATTTATATAAGGTGAAGGAAAATATCTTGAGGAAATCTGGCCTTATGATTTGTAATTTCATTATAAGTTTGAAATCGCCAATCTGACTTGAGCAACCGTGGTGGTTAATGCTCAAGTCTCCGTGTGAGAGAAGCCTTTGCTTAGCAGTGGTCATTTATAGGTTGATGTAATGTGATGTAAAAATAAAATTTAAATATAAATAACTAGCTTTTGCCCGCGACTGCGTTCGCGTGAAATAGTGACTTCCTTCAGATTTTTGGTATAAAAATCCTATGTCCTTTCTCAAGTTCCAATCTATGTTTGTACTAAATTTCACAGAAATCGGTTCAGAAGTTTAGGCGTGAAGAAAAGATAGACAGACAGAGTTACTTTCACATTTATAATATTAGTTTGGATAAAAAGTAGATTACGCTACGGTGTAACACACATCTCAAGCTCAACACTACGCTTGCTACTGACTTTACGATCACAGTTTACGTGTCCCGACTTTGTGTTTAGCAATTCTAGACAATTTAGCTGACCTGAGCACCAAGCAGGCTAGTACTCAGATATGATTTAGTTAAGTACATTGCGTTTATGAAGAGTTTAATATAAGTTCAAGTTAAGTTGGTTTTAGGGATAGAACATTGTTGTAAGTTTGTGTAATGTTTACTTCTTAAGTGCGCTTACGCGGCACGGCTTTACATTTATTGTTTCAGGTCCGAAATAGAGGAAACTACTAAAATTAGTTTAGAAACTTAATAAAATACATTTTCTCATAAAATATTTGGGGCTTGAAAGAAAACTTGTGGAAAAAATTAAAGAATCTTGGTAATTGAACTTAGTTAACTGTTAAGCCTTTGAAAAAAAAATAATACGTATAAGTACATACTGAATTTTATTTAAATCACTTCAGTAAGTATTTGAATTGCAGAGTATTTAATACAAACCTTTTCCACCCTAGAGTAACTGGCAGAAATTAAACAGCCAACTTTTCTTATTTATTGTGATAGTTCTTTTTTCAAATCAAATTGAATGCTGGAATGCTTGTTCCAAATTCAAATGAAGTGAGGAAACGAATCTCCTTTATTGTTTTTTTTTTATTTTTTTACAATTGCTTCTTATACAATCAGTAACATAATTTTAATACAATAAGTATTACATATTAGGAACATAATATGTGAGAGCAATGTAACCTAAGCTGGCGCCTTTAGTCGTAAAAAACAACAAAGCAAAAAGTCTAGATCAATCCTTAATCCTCCTTTGTCTCAAATCAATCCTCAAGATAAGTTGAACTCATGATTTATAAGACGGCATGCAACAAAAACTGCAATGAGGAGAATAAAAAGCTCACAGTTAATAATTAACTGTAGAACTTATGGACGTCAGGGCATCGCGGTTACTGCGTAGTTGACGAGTTTACTGACATACAGACGGAAAAGTTAGACAGCTTGTATGAAAGTATCTTTTTTATTATTATACCTATTATACTAAGCATATATCATTATTATTAAACTGAAAAGTTTTTTAATTTGTTTGTTTGCATGCGCTAATCTTTGTAACTACCTGATGGTTGAAATTTAACGATTATTTTTGTATTGGTATTTATATAATCGATTAGCACTCTCGCGCGGTTTCACCCGCTGCTCAGCGCCATTTGATCGTGGCGTGATGTTTTATAGCCTATAGCACTCAGGAATATTGTAGCTATCTATCAGTGATATAATTTTGGCAATCCGACTAGCGGTTCCAAAGGTTACCCCTGCATACAAACTTACAAATTTTATGTTTTTATAATATTTAGTATAGACTTATCGAGGAAGGCCACACTTTTGGCAGAGAGGTCGTGGTCATCATGACAGGCTGCTGATGTTTTTTATGATATACGGTGACATACGAAAAATTCTAAAAAATCTAAATATAAAGAATCCAAACACGTGTATACACCTCCGGTCCTTCAAGACATTATCCATTAGTAAAAAGAATAATTATAAAGAATAAAGAGATAATAAAAGTATAAATTTAATAGCCATACAATAAAAAGCAATCGAACTAACAAGCTAGTAACATTTCTAATCAGTAAACCCTATACCGAGTCCATTAAGTGGATATAAAAATTATTTCTTATTTTGTAATCAAACGCAGTCACTGCGGTGTGTCACGGTGACGTTGCAGGCGACGCGTGTGGTTCTTCATACTAATGTTGTAGTACTTAATATTTTCATTTTGTCCTTTCCAACTTGAGAATATACAACTTTTAATTTTGAATGAGTATTATTCTATATTTTATCATATAGCATTTAGTATGTTATTTATCTGGCGAATTGTTCCAGGTTTTTGGGTGATGTTTTCAAAATAATTAAGCATTTTGTATTTTAAAGCAATGACGGGGAATCCGGGCTTCAGCACGAATGAACGGACTCTACACTATATAACTGAGGGCTTTACAGTAAAAAATAATGGTCTTTTTTCCTTTGCAAGGGGACAAAACGTTATTCAGTCTGTCCTTTTATGTATCACTATTCAAAATCTGTTAAATATTGTACATTGGAAATACCAAATCGCTTCTTAGCAATACCATGTTCAAAAAGTAGTTTTCCATATCTCAGAAAATACACACAAATGTCGTATTAAATTTGTTTTTTCGCCTATTATTTTGCCATCTGTTCCTTGTTTGTTTCAAGTGACATCTTCAAATAGATAATCAGCTAATCAATAAACAACCATTTGACCACGCAGAGAACATGGACGATCCAAAAGTGTTCCAAGAGATAATGATAAAAATCACAGTGTCTGTCTGTGTCAATTAACAAAACATTGAGTATGGCCACGTGCTACGGTTTATGGGAGTAATCAATTAATGTTTTAACATAACCATGAAGGAATGATTTACAAGTGCGTGCACCATAAGTGCCATGATGTCATATAAGATAAGGCTTGAGCAATAAAAATATGTTTAAGTGAAATTGTTTGCCCATAACAACTTATGGGTCTTTTAGGCACGTGTTGATGGTGTAATTGGTGATCATAAAAACTATAGACTTATTTTTCCTTGGATGATTTGATAGATGTATTGTATTGCTGATTCAATGTTTTGATTTTTAAGAATAAGCGTATGCTTCTTTAAAAATTAGTATCTCGTCTATGAGGAGCCATATATCTAAAACCGTCGTTCCAGATTTGACCCTTCATATATTAAACGATCGTAAGTAGTTAGAACTTGTCAAGATTATCTCAGCTACCAGAGTTCTTGATTCCTAATTAGAAGAAGCTCAAAGATTCATTGATGACACAAAGTAAAGAGTAATCCAAGCTGTACCTAAGAATCTGCATTAAAGCGACACACCTCAAGATACCTCAGCAACATTACTAAAGCCTAACATTACTAAAGCTAAAGCCGATATACCAACCTTTTTATTTCAGCTTAACACACATCAGAGCACTTTCATCCCACTAAAAGCTCAACTCAACCCATAGATATGAAATATTGCTAATTACCTATGAAATATTACTTTGACTCAGTAGTAACCACAAAAAGACGTGTCATATTTTAAATCGGGACGCTAAAAGCACCATAAGTAGCGACCAGCGACTCATCAACGTCATAATATCACGTCGATAAAATGACACTAAAACATAATGCACAGTCGTGACTATTTGTAAATACAACATCCATTACTTGTTTATAGTACAACGATAAGCATTTTGACAAAGCAATAGATGGCATGTATATTGCAAATGTGAATGCTTTTGACAGAGAAGATAGATGGTTTATGTTAAGTATGGAAGCAATGACAGAAATTAAAGAAGAGCAATTTGTTATTGATGCTAATTGCCTGAATAGTAAGCTTAATATTTGTCCGTTCGTATGATTGTAAATAAGGTTAATTCCGTATCATCAATTTGAATGAATAATTCATCAACAGAATATTAATACGCAGAAGAATATTTTATGAAAATTTGTAATGACTAAGTAATTGCTAAAATCCGTAAATCAGAAACGATATTGAACCTTACAAATACAAAATATAAAAATACATTTAGGTTTTATGAAAGTCACAAAAGAAATTATGACAGAGAGACAGTTAATTCAAGCTCATAAATCAAAACTAAACAAAAACATCAAACCTAATCATGGCTGGCCACATTCATATTTCCTTGAAAGCTTAAGAACATTATAGAAGACGATCTTTGTCGCAGTATACACCATCAACTTTAAACGACGTCGTAGTCCCATTATGTCGTACAATTTTTAATAAAAACACACAACACAGACGTTACACATGATGAATTCGATATACTTTTGCTAAATGAAGCGCAACGCCCATAAGCCTTTGGTACTAGACAATTTCTTACTACTATTCCTTCTTATTTTGTTGGTGCATCGCCAACATTTATTTGCTGCTCCAGAACTTTCACTCCTAGAGATTTTGAACTCTATTTTCATGTACTTAAAGTTATATATTTTGAATATTCAGTAGTGCTCGTGGCAAATTTATCCTTGTCAAGTGCAACATCAGATATTGTCTATCGGAGTTTGCTTATGGTGTTACTTGTTATGATTTATGATTTCGTTCCGGTTCCATCTTAGTTTTGTTGTGTTAAAACTCTGTTCGTGTCGATAAAGGATATTACCATTAGATCAAAAGTCAATACAGTTGTACTTTAGAAAATCGGTGTCGACTGAAGTTCATTGCACCCAATGAATCAGGGGACCGTTTACACAAAGAGTTGCAATCAAGTATTTTTGAACCATTGTTAGGTTACGTTTCACCTTTAAATAAATAACTAAATTGGTAGATGTTTGCGTATGATTCACCTATTAGTATTACTTAGTACAATATCACTTTATGATTATCAACATGATTTCAAAATCCCCAATAGATGGAGTTACTGGAGTTACTTTTTGTTATACCGTAATAATATTGCTGTTTTACGCCAAAAAAAGTTTGTTTGAGTACACAGAAAGTTGAAGTTATATTTATTTTAATTGAAACCGGTTGAATTTTTTTTTGTTGTTTTTGTTCATCTTAATCCTATTTACTCGTCACACTTTCTAAGTTATCGTGTGTTATCTTGTCATCTAATAAGGATTGTGTCACCTTACCGACTTCAAGTTGAAAGTTAATCCGACGCTTAATAAACTTTGTATGATGGATCGGTCTCGAAAATACTCAGACATCTTTACCGTTATCGCCACCTTCATCAACATTATTAACGACCTTATCTGTATTAAATTAGGATTCATTATTGAGGTCATCATTTGTAATGATATACAATTCTTTATTGTCTTCACAATAAAGTTTAGTTTTCAAATGATTTTCTTTATGAACTGCTGGTTTCATTTGGTTTTGGGTTTCGGTCAGTGTAACAGTTTTTTAAGGTTAAGTTTAGGTGTAACAAAAGTGCTTGAACTTTATGGTTGGGTTGATTCACAACTTCTATATAGAGTATTGGAAAGCTTATTCTGTAACAGGAGACTTGAACTGTTTGTTGATGATGTTATAATACATGATCAAAGTTAATAAGAAACGCAATCATAGACTTACCGGATTCACAAAAGATGGTATTGCGTAGTAAAACATTAGATTAAACTTACCTGAAACAAAAGAGAACATTCAAATAAGTAATGTAGATAGAAATGATATTAAAAATAGGAGTATGACAATAAAAAGTATTTCATAGACCTAAATCCCTAACCAATTGTTTGTTTGTAAAATGAAAAGCTTGTTTGGTAAATAAGGAAATTGGAGCGTAATGTACGGTAATGACATTTATTTAAGAAAAATGCTATGAATGGTAGTTTAATAAGTACGAGTATGTTCATCCAGACAATAAACACATTTCGAATAGGTAAAATACGCAATCTTAACTCAAGCTTTTGGGTTGAATGTAATTATTCATAGAGTCTATTTGAAAGAGATTCTTACGACATCCTTTGTGTAGTGTTCAGTCTGATCGAAATGTGCTCCTTTTCTGCATAAACATAATTTACCAATAAAACTACCATTTATAACATTATTGTTAAATAAACATCAGTCCAGTACATTATCCACGATCTTCCTGAATTCCCAAACAAACTTTTTATTTGTTTCTGGAACAACTTTGTTGGGTCGTGGAAGCTTGATTATTACGAAGATGCTTTGCCAGGAACGGATAGGCAATCTAAAAGGTTTCTGAGAAAAATATCAAAACAATGGTGTCGTTTTCCTTGTGTCGGAGGTGTTAGCAGGAAATAATATGTTTGCGGTTTATAAGTAACTTTTGTATCGTGGTTTGAATGAGCTAACGTAGGTGTTTTGTTATTAATTTTTACCTACTGGCCGTTGTTTATATACAGAACGAAGCAGATGTTATGTTGGTAACCTCACTCACACACGGCGAAACACAACGCTATGGTTGTTACACGCCGGTTTTCGGTGAGGCCGTGGTATCACTTCGGTCGAGCCGACCTATTCGTGCCGAAGCTTGACACATTTTATTCTATTACATATTTAGATATCGTCTTGATCGATACTATCTACATTAGGTACAATTTCTACCTACTCAACAAGCTACCACTTGATTTATGGTATCTATCCTAATGAACGTTTCCAAATACGTTTATCCTCCTCTAAAATATTGTCCCTGATCTTAACAATTACCACACATCAAGACAAAAGCATCTCTGGTACATTTAAACAGCATCATAAAATAAAAAACAGGTTCCTGATTGCCTTTAAAATTTCGTTAATCACGGGTTCAAACATCATAACAGTGTTTACAGTAATTTCTCAAAAGGGATCTTGTCACGACTTAGTTAATACCCAAAAATGATGGGAACTGCATTCATTTTGTTCGCGTTAATCTTGGAAATTATTGCACCGATTTGTTTGAATATAGGATTGGTTAAGTTGCGAAGATTTTTTGTTTTTTTAATTAGGCTTTATTCTAAGTTTGTTTCTAAGCGTCGTTTTGTTATTTGGTATAGATTATTTCTTAGTTTCATCTGTCTAAATGTAGTTATTTCAACTTATAAAACCTTAAAAATATTTAAAGCTAGCTATTCCCGCGCGGTTTCACTCGCTGCTCGGCTCCGTTTTATTGCGTGATGTTTTATAGCCTATAGCACTCGGGAACATTGTAGCTATCTATCAGTGAAAGAAGTTTGGGAATCCGCCCAGTAGTTCCAAGATTACCCCCTACATAAAAACTTACAAACTAACAAATTTTACCTCTTTATAATATTAGTACAGAAGTATAGATGATCAGGATCGCACCTTTTATTTAAGCGGTGAAATTTTTTAAATGTTTTTCCACCCCGGGTGAGGCCAAAGGAAGTGTCACGGGATAATTATGAAACAGTAAGAATCTGACACAAAGAGATGACTTAATCACTAGAAGACGATGTTCCATCAAAAAGAAAAAATCCAGACTCAAGTTACCTCAGAACCATCAAAATATCAAACTATTACAGTAATACTAAATAAACTATAAAAAAATACGTACAACATTATAAAAGCTGACATTACAAGAATTCTTATAATGCAACATGTTAGTAACTTTAATTGTTCATAAGTAAGTTTATTTTTATCTATACATATAATAAATCTGTAGAAAAGTAATTTTTGTACATTGAAAAAATTGACAAAAAAAATAGCCAGCGTGTTAAAGGATAACTAACCGAACCCATTTTCGTAATTTTTGTCATTTTTGTCTGTTTGTCTGTTTGTCTGTTTGTCTGTTTATATGTTTGTTTGTGCGCGCATCACGTAAAATCTACGAATTCAATGCAGACAATGCTTATATACAAAAATTCTACACAACTTGAGGTATAACTTAGTTTTTGTTTCATCTAAATCGGTTCACTCTATCAGAAGATATGATTAATTTAGTGAGTTCAAGAAGTAAAACAACACGCATTTCCGTATAGTACTTGCAACGACACCTTAAGACAATAAACAGAACTAATGTTGACAGTTGATATGTTTATTCGATAGATGGCGTTGTGCAAATACGTCATTTTCTGTATAATAAAAAATTATGACGTTATTGCGAGAATTTTGCATTTGAAACTCAAAATTTTGATTAATCTACTTACAAAGGAGAAAGTTTTCGGTTCAACTCTGTGTTTTATGTATAGCGTCGAGTGGCAAAAGCGTGGTTTACCCCATGCGCTTATTCTTTTGTGGCTGGAAGAAAAAAATCGTCCCGACGCTATAGACAGTGTCGTAAGTGCAGAATTTCCAGACCATAGCGCAGATCCGATTTAACATGACATAACCCGAGACAAACCACCTTGCTCGCATTTTTTCGCCTTTGCGAAAGAGACAATTTCGCCAAGTCTCTGTTGTACAATGAAGTGCCACATTATTATACTTACAACAAGCAGCAAGGTGTTTTTAAACGCAGGAGATGTGGAACTGCTATAGAAGGTGAGGCATTTTTAAAAGAACACGTGATTGGAAGAGTATACACCGTGCACCCAAATAATGCAGAGTGTTATTATTTACGCCTTCTTCTCCACATAGTGCGAGGGCCTACTTTTACTGATCTCCGCATAGTGGACGATATAGAATATCCCTCATTTCAGGCTGCTTGCCGCGCACGGCCTTTATTAGATGGCGATCAGCATTGGAATTGGGATTTGTTTGTTTTATTGACATTTTGTGGCCTATCGGACGCTAGGCAGTTGTGGCAAAAATATAAAGACGCGTTTGCCGAAGATTTTTTTAGGCAGGTAAATAGTAATATAGGAACTTCTGACCAAGTAAGGGAAAACTGCCATAATAAGTCTTTGCTAGCTATACAAGATATAGTTATAAGTACCAGGAGGGAACCTTCTCAGTCAATACGGCTTGCCAACGCCGACAGCTGGTGGGGAACCAATAAATAGGGAGTGTACATTGGAAATAAATTACAACCCTGAGGAGTTAGCAGAAATAGGGCTAAATGGCTGTTCAAATATGACGTCAGAACAGCGTAATAAATATTTGATAGAGTATGGTGTAGTGTAGAAAATTCTTTAGGAGAAATATTGTTTTTAGATGCACCTGATGGAACAGGTAAAACTTTCCTCACCAAAGTTATCTTGGCTGAAATAAGGAGCCAAAACACTTTATTACCAGGAGGAAAAACTGCAAATAAAACATTTAAAATACCTACCGACTTGGAACGCACATAAAACCCTGTTTGCAACATCTCTCGCAATAGTGATAAAGTTATGGAAGCTGTAGATAGAACGTTGCGAGATATAAAACAAAATGACCGACTAATGGGCTTAATGGTGCTATTCTGTGGAGACTTTAGGCAGACACTCCCTATAATACCCAGAGGAACGAGGGCCGATGAAATAAGTGCATGTTTAAAGAGCTCTTTTTTATGGCGTCGAGAGTCTGTGTTCTTCTGTTGCGTCACAGCAAGACCTCATTTCTTCTATATACAGAGATCCATCAGAGATCTCGAACCATGACGCTGCTTGGCTATGTCAACGAGCTACTTTGGCACCTCGCAATGACCAAGCAGCAGCGATCAATTCTCAAATATTGGTACATGTTTCTGGAGAAAGTAGGGAATATTCATCTATTAACACGGTTTTGGAAGAAGGAGATGCCACCTACTATCCAGTAGAGTTTTTAGACTCTCTAATGAAACCAGGTGTTCCAGCACACAAAATTTATTTTTTTTTTTTTTTTTTTTTTTATTTTAAAAAAAACGTTGCCCCACACTAGGATTTTCTCCTGTGTCGTGGGTGCGTTTACAAACATACAATTTCACATACACATGACACCCAGACCCGAAACAACAATTTGTGGATCACACAAAGTGCTGTTCCGTGCGGGAATCGAACCCGCGATATTTAAAAGTTGGTACTCCACCAATTATTCTGCTCAGAAATTTAAGTCCTCCAAAAGTTTGTAATGGTACACGGCTGAGAGTAACAAGTCTCCAACGCAATAAATGTGCAATTCCCTGTAAGGGTCTGTTACCCCATGACCTTACTTTTGATTGTTTTTCACACGGCGGACTCTATGTTTCTCTATCACGTGTTAGCAACCCAAACAACCTTTTTGTATATGCTCCGGGTAATTCCACCGCTAATATAGTATATAGGGAAGCATTAACGTAATCAGCTATACCAATATTACTAAATACATACCTATCACCTACCTAAAAAAAACTTTCTTGAATAGAGTTTATATGTGTATAGCCTACTATTATCTAAACGATGTTGTTTTGTTTTCGACAACCACGCGAACGAAGTCGCGGGCACAGCTAGTATAAAATTTAATACAGTGTAATTGCATTAATGTGCAATGAGCTGTAAGATTCCCACGATTAAGTTTATTGTTGTTATGAAGTTATCACTAGTATAATGTGTGCCGTTAAGTTTGTGGAACACTGAGAGACAGATCTAAGCTACACGATTATAAAACCTTAATTTTTTTTTAAATATTTAAAGTAAGATAAAATGACAACATAACAAAGAAAAAGTTCTATCAAATTGCCATGCAATTTTAATGTCATAAAATCACTAAGAGATGGCGCTACTTGTAACAAATTTTAATTCCCTTAAATCATTTTATTACTATGTTGAATTATTCTTACTGAATAATTTGAATTACTCAAATACTTTTTGCTAAATTTAGGGAACTTAAATTGTTGACTTAAAAAAAATATTATTATTTTTGTTTCAACAGGTAATTGTGCAGAGAGTAACCAATAGATGGCGTTAGCATGAATTCTAAAATGGTATTTTTGCCAGACTTCGTGGCAAGGTAAATAATGAGACTGTAGATGGTTAAGGTCTGTTTATTACTTTAATTGCTGGTGCTTATATACTAAGAAAATGCGTGAGATTTTCAGATTTAGCTATCCTAACAAACGTGCAACAATTAACATGTATGTCTTATCTCTATCGTATCTAAGTAATGTAGCGACGTGATAGTGCCGCTACATATACTCCCCCCTTTTAAAAATAATTAACATATAAATTGAAAAAAATTAGTATGTACCTAATTATATAATAACTTAACCTTGCTGATAAATTACATCCTATGCGTAATGTAATGTCATTGTTGCTAATTCGAAGGAAATAAAAACTGCTGCCTTTGTTGTGACGGCGGCGGCAGTCGATGAACTATCCACTGCATTTGTGCTGATTGTTTCTTGCTATTGTTTTCACTCTTCTGTCTAAGGTCTTCAGTATTCCGTAGAGAAGAAGGATGCCAATTGTGATGAGGATTTGTCCAATTGCAATGTTTCTCGTCCACCGTAGCTCTTCCAGGACAAGACTTTTGAGATGGTCGGCTTCATTTTGATTAAGGCAACTGTCGGAGTTATATACGATTTGATCTTTGGAGCTTTGGTTGCCCATTGTTCTCTCGTAGATACTGACGGTATATGATGGTATTTTCAAAATACGGTGAGTATTTAAATGGACTGATTACTTGTGTCAGCAAGTGACGAATCGTACTGTCGGCTTAACCGCCCGTCCTGACTTCGTGATGTACGTGTTCCGCCCGTTGTGATTATTTTCTGAATTTGGCACGTTCGTTCCACTATTGAAGACAAATGCAGGTTTTAATCGGTCTATAGATATTGCTTTTTCATTGTCCCCAATTTTAATGATAAACGTCTTATCTATCCTCTTTGTCACTAGAAATGGTCCTTCGTATGGTGGTGTTAAACTTTTCCTTATTCTGTCACAGCGCACGAATACATGTGAGCATTTGTTGAGCTCGGGGTGAATGAAAACTGTTTGTTTAATTTTCTTGCGTTTTGATGTTGATGTCATACGAGAAATGTCCTTTTGTATATTTGTGACAAATTCTTCGTATGTCGAAGGCTGTGACGATTCAAAAAATTCTCCGGGAAGCCTTATAGGTGCGCCATATATCATCTCTGCTGCACTATATCCTGTGTCCTCGCGTACACAACTTCGTAATCCAAGTAGAACTGAAGCAATTTCGTTCATCCAATTAGCATTAGATTCTCTTGATATTAGCGCCGCTTTTAAAGTTCTATGAAATCTCTCTATCTTTCCATTTGATTGTGGGTGATAAGGCGTTGTTCTAATTTTGTGTACTCCTAAAAATTGTGAAAGTGATTCAAATATTCTTGATTCAAATTGTCGACCTTGATCCGTAGTAATGCGTAATGGGCATCCGAATCTTGCTATCCATCCCTCATACAGTATGCGCGCTACTGTTTCGGCTGTGATATCTTTAACGGGAAATACTTCCGGCCAAGAAGTACAACGATCTATCATTGTAATTAAATATCGCTTTCCTTGAGAAACAGGTAACGGTCCAACAATATCGATGTGTAGATGTTCAAAACGTTGAGATGGCATAAAGTTCCCGACAGGTGATATAGTGTGTCGTTGCACTTTTGATTTTTGACAAGCTAGGCACGATTTACACCATTCATTTATATCTTTATTCATACTTGTCCATAAATATCTTTGAGTTATCATTTTCCTAGTAGCTCTCTTCCCAGGATGACTCAGTCCATGCATGACATTAAAAATTTGTCTCCGAAATTTTTCTGGTAAATAGGGGCGATTTTTTCCTGTAGATATGTCACAGGCGATGACTTCAGTAGAACCCGGAACCTTGATATTTGAAAATTTTAAATTCTTGTTATTACGAAGTCGTAATAATTCTTGGTCATCATGCTGACATCTTGCTAAATCAGCATAATTAATCGGTGATGGCACATCAATTTGTTCTATCCGTGACAATGCGTCTGCTACAATATTGTCACGTCCTTCTATATGTTGAATGTTGGTACAATATTGTGAAATAAAATCCAGTTGTCGTATTCCTCGACGTGTTGTATGATAACCCAGAAAATCTATTTCACTCTTAAGAAAGTCACATTTTTCGAAATTAATTGTTAATCCATTTTCATGTAAACGTTTGAAAACCGTATCCAAATGTTGATAATGTAGAGCCTCGTTTTCAGATGCTATAAGACAATCGTCGACGAATATGAATACGAAATCCAAATCCCTGAATAGCGAGTCCATGAATCGTTGGAATGTTTGCGCCGCATTACGTAAACCGAAAGGCATTTTTGGAAATTCGAAAAGTCCAAAAGGAGTGATAATAGCAGTTTTTTCCACATTTTCTACAGGAATGCAGTGGTACGCCTTTCGAATATCAATTTTGGAAAAGATTTGCTTCCCTTCTAGTATGTAAGTGAAATCAGTTAGTCGTGGAAGTGGATATTTGTCCGGTACAGTCACGCTATTGAGCATTCTATAATCTCCACATGGTCTCCATTCACCGTTCTTTTTCTTAACCATGTGCAAAGGACTAGCCCATGGGCTGTCCGAAGGGCGACAAACGCCAAGCTCCATCATAGTCTGAAATTCTTTCTTTGCTATATGATATTTATCAGGAGGTAATGGTCTTGCACGTGCTGATACCGGTGGTCCTTTAGTGATAATATGATGCTTAATCTTGTGTTTTGGAGTAGTGTGGAGGGAGGCTGGTTTCGTAATATCCTCGTATTCATTTAATAGTTGAGTAATGCGTGGATTCGTCTCAATGTTAATAGTGCGGATTGTTTGCTGCGTCGATTTGATCAGGGTTGCGGGCGTTGTCAGCTCAGTTACCCTATCTATGAGTTTTCGACCAGCTATATCGACTAATAGCTTATAATGCTCTAAAAAATCTGCTCCAATAATCGGTTGTGTTACATCGGCGATGACAAAGTTCCATACAAAGTTTCTTCGTAGCCCGAAGTTTAAAGAGAGTGTTTTTTCACCATATGTCTTAATTTTTGTACCATTGGCGGCATAAAGTATACATTGTTCATCTTGTATTAGTGAATGTCTCTGTGGCTTGCTAATAACTGAAATATTTGCTCCCGTGTCAATCAAAAATCTCATACCACTTTTTCGGTCGGTAATAGTGAGGCGGTTGGACGGGTGAATAGCACAGAGTTCCGCCGTTGTCCGTGCTTCAATTAGTTTCCCTGTTTCCTTGAGTTGAGATCCTGTTTCCAATCACAAGGTTGAACACACTTTTGTGCATATTTTTTAAATCTTCCATGGTAAAAACAAAAGTGCCTTCTTTCTCTTGAACTTGACTGTGGTAGGAAATGCCGACGATTGGAATAACTTTGAGTGCTGCGTCGATAGTTTTTTTGACCTTGCTGAATTGCATTTAGTTCCAATTGCATTTCTGCTAACTGTGCTAGTATGCATGACATTGTATCGTCGCCAGATTTGTTTCCGTTTACAGCTGACACCTCTGTACGTGTTGAATTTATTAATATCTTGTCCGCGATCTGGCTCATCTTGTTCACATCTATGTCTTCTGTGACTGCTAGAACCGAAGTCACTGATGGTGGCAGAAGCCTCAACCATAGAAGTTTGATGGTTTCGTCGCTGATATTTCCGTTACTCAGGGTCCGCATCTTGCGCAGAAGATGTGATGGTTTCTGGTCGCCGAGATCCATTTCAGACAATAATTTTTGGAGCTGACGTTGGTCTGATTCCTCATAGCAACTGATTAGGCGTTCTTTGATAGCCTTGTACTTTTCTATTGGCGGTGGGCAAGTAATGAGGTCACTAACCTGTATTATTTCTTCTTTTGGCAGTTTTGCAATGACCGTATAGTACTTGTAATCGTCTCCTTGCTTCTGTGGTGCTACTATGGCTTCTAGTTGCTTAAACCATAATCTGGGTTGGTCCCTCCAAAATTCCGGAATACGGGATAAAATGGCGGTTCCGGCTGATATCTCCAAGGCTTCTTGTTGGCTGCTGCTTGATTTGCAGGGTGAATGAGTCATGTTGATTGTTCTTCGTCGGGGTCACCAATTTGCCAGACTTCGTGGCAAGGTAAATAATGAGACTGTAGATGGTTAAGGTCTGTTTATTACTTTAATTGCTGGTGCTTATATACTAAGAAAATGCGTGAGATTTTCAGATTTAGCTATCCTAACAAACGTGCAACAATTAACATGTATGTCTTATCTCTATCGTATCTAAGTAATGTAGCGACGTGATAGTGCCGCTACAGTATTAATTATATGTTTTATTTTTGAAGAAATTAAAAAGTTAATATTGAACAATCGCTGTGACTGTTGAAAGTCCTAATTGTTTATATGGTTTATAAGTGTATAAGGTTAAGGTTTTAAAAAATATTCTCCAAAAACCAGTTACATAAGTACACAAATCCTGTAACACTGTCTTCAAAAGTCAACTTAGTCTAGAAGAAACCCTGCGGCATTTGATCGCTTAGCTGTCAATGTGAACAAAACCTTAACAGTAACTTCATAAAGTTATTACGTAAATGAAGTATTGTTACCAACTAAACGGCCATTTTCCTATGTTAATAAAAGCGTGCACTTTATAATACCTACACTAATTTTATTGTTATTATCACTTTTTCCCATGGTCGTCTAAACGAAAATATTTATACATATATCAGCATTGTTTTGTTTAGTGAATAATGAATATTTAATATCTAGAATACACGTGTGTAGTTGTCTTGGTGGCCTGATGGTTAAGCATGAGGAGGTTTATATTGTCAAGGGAAAATAATGAAACGAAAGGTAGACTGGTAGAAAATGCCATATGGCATTAAGACCGCCTTTTGTATCTTAATTTCATTGTGTACAATAAAGCATAATTAAATAAATAAACAAACAAAAATATCGTCTCCCAGGATAGGGCAAGAGACAGCAACAAACTCTTACTGACTAAAAAGACCCGCGCTTTCTACTGGTTTCGGCTGATTGCGCCTACCCTGCAACCCCGGCTGAACATCAGCCCTTTAGGCCCCCGACTGTGGTGGTGTACTGGCTGTTTGAGGCGTATTCGGTAAGCTACGCGCCGTACGCTCGGGTCTGGTTCTGGTCGGGTGGCGCTTATGGCTGGAGGTCGTCTCTCGATGTAGGAGGAGGTGGGTTCGAAACCTTACAAGTACCAATGTTACTTTTCCGAGTCATATGCACTTTCTTCGTTAATTTAGACGTGACAGACATACGGTGAAGGAAAACATCGTGAGGAAACCTGGCCTTACAATTTCAAATTTTGAGTTTCATATCCCCTCAGCTGTGGAACGGACTCCAGGAGTCCTCTGTCAAAAACCGCGGATCTGTGTACAGCGCTCCTGGAGTCCGCTGCGACCCGTCGCTTTATTTTATTGTTTAATGACGTAAATCTGTACCTTTCCTGCTCTAACTTGCACGAAGTGTATGAAAAAGAACAAGAACTATGCATAAATTCACATTTTAAGTCTCTAGAACGCACTTGTGACATATATACTAGACGTTTAAAAAGTAGTCTCCTAAATGAGGCGTTTTTTTAAAGCTTGTTTCTGTAAAAAAAATGTATGGCGAGTAGTGTTTATTTTTACAAATTAATGTGAAGTCATATGTATATAAGTGAAGAAAATTAATGTTTTTTAAATTTTTTTTGTTCCTTCTCGGGTTGAGAAGAGGCCTTTAGCTCAGCAGTGGGTGCTTATAAGCTGGTGATGAAATAGGTGTCTTCTTAGTTTTACGGTGTTGTTGGTAGATTGGTCAAAAGATGGTCTTTGATTTTCATTTGGAATTTGTGTTCTATATACTTATTTGGCAATTAAAAGATCAAAGTATTATCTGTGTGTGTGAATGGGAATATTTCTGTCTTAAATTCTTAGTTCATTTATCCAGGAAATATATAAGAGAACTTAGCTGCAGATAAAGCCACGAGAATTTTTATTTAAATTATAAAACCCTAAAAAATTTGTTTAGAAATATTAGAATTATGAATTTACTTTATAAAAATTCGATACGTAGGTATTTCAAAATTAAAATCAAATCGCTATAAAATTAATTTTATATGGGCCTACTAAGGTGACAAAGCGTCCGATGCTTCTTGACCTCTCTATTAGAAGAAGTTTTTATTGCTACATCGAACATCGAGGGTTCTAAGTTAACTGGTTATTGACATAAAATTTAAAGCCAAAATTATGTATTTTATGATAAAAAACAGTATCAGTTTTCATTTTAAGTTTTATGTAAGTACCTACCTATATTAATGTCAGTAAAATTTATTAGTCGGTCGATTGTCTGTTTGTGAGGTTCAATTTCAGCATGCGTCTTTGAATTCAATGTTTGAGCTAGTCAAATTATTTTAATTTAACTTAAAGAATAAGGAATTAAATTTAGATCATCGGTTGCTTGACTGAATAACAGTCTTGTTTCACTACAACAAAACAAACATGTGTGTGAGGTTACCGGAGGCCCTATCTTCTCCCTCCCCCAATTCCAAAATCTCCAAATTCACAATCGCCAAAAGGTCGGTAACGCACTCGTAACTCCTTCGTTGTTGCGAGTGTCGGCATGGTTGCTTACCATCAGGTAATCCCTTTGCTGGTTTGCCGATTTATCACATAAAAAAATAACAGAATGATCATAGCTTGAGAATACTAGGTAACTAACAAGATGAAGTAAGCAAATTCAGATAAAAGTTTTCAAAAATACTAATTAATAAAATTCACACTGCATAATTTTTTCACTCATTTAACTTTTTCTAAAAAATTATTTAGCCACAAAATAGCAATTTAAAACCTGTTTCGTGCAATAAAACCACGTTTTACCACAAACCATTTTTATTTAAAACTTAATTTTACAAACCATTTAATAACTATAAAAGCATTCTTACTTACCCCAGACTTTAAATATTTATATATTCAATCTTACAGACACGCAGAAAAGCATATGAAGCTACACCAAAACATCAAAAACTTTCAAGCTAATTTAAACTTTATACTTCAATGAAAAGGTTAAGAATTCACCGAAGTTTAACAGTTTACATTTCAAAGCGCAGAACGAACCCTAGAACAGGTGTTCTGAATTCATAAATTCGTAATGAGAACACAATTATTCCAGCCAGTTTTGACAAATTATTTTATATTTATAAACTGACCTGACTGATGTCGGTTTGCTGTATCCCAGCTGTTTTTTTTTTATTCAACCTAACCTCTTTTAATTTGTCTTTGGCAGATATTTAAAAAAGGAATAAGCTAAAACAGTGTAGCTCTAATCTGAACAACAACAAAAAGAGCTTTAGGGGTTATTTTTCAATAGACAGATAAATGTTATCAGAGGAATAAAATTGTTGCTGTCACTGTCTTATACAAACATTCAGAAGCGACAGCATCATAATAATTCCTCAGATAACTTTTATCTAACCGTTAAAAAAATCAAACCTTAGAATATGTTTTTAAATTATATTTGTCAAAAAGATGCGACAAGATTAGCTAAATTTCACGCTTCTGTATTAAAAAAGTATTCTAATCGAAATCTTGAATGTTATTATCATCAATTACATTTACAATGATCACAATTAACGAGGCTGTTTTGCTGTAGTTTCGTTACGTGATTTAATATACTAAATTACCATAATCGCCCCAGCACAAGTTCATAAACAATTCACGAAAAGCAATAAAATAAGAATTCTAAACTTAAAATTCAACCCTATAACAGCTACTGGTTAAAAATCCAAAAAAAAACTATCGAATCACATAAAACCTTTTTAAAATTCAGAGCCCGTTGCAATAAATTATCATTCGTTCTTTCTTTCCTTCATAAATATAGAAAAAAAAGCATCAAAATATACCAAATCGGGGCTAAGAGTAGAACCATACAAAGCCCTATTGAACTTGTCTGAACTTGTCTCGAAAAAAAAAACCTAGGCACCTGTTTGGGACACCACCTGTGGAATATATTAAGACTCTTTATAAAAAGACTCCTTATAAAAAAAAGGATCGTAGTAGTGTCCAGTTTTGTACGGGACTCGATTTTTAGGGTTCCGTACGTTAAGGGTGTTTTAGGACCTTTTTAGCGGTCTTACTGTCTAACATAGGGTTACTAAATAAGGGTTATAGTATTTACTTTAATACACAATATTGTTATTTATAAAGTGTATTTGAAAACTCTTGAAACAGTTAAGAAATTACAGAAAGAAAGACATTGCTATTATTATATGTATTAGACTAGTTTCCGCCCGACGCTTCCCCGGTTGTGTGTTAATCCAGAGGGTTTCATCGCTTATTACCTAGAAAAGGTTTTCCGAAGAATATTGTAAAAAAATAGTGGATAATAATCATCCTTAAAGAATTAAGGCCTGTATTTTCAACATCACTTTTATTGTTATCCCTACATACGTACTAACCGACTTATAATATTAAACGTGCATAATGCTTGTACGGGACCCTACACGTGTTTACTGAACTTTTCTAAACCAGCAATTTATTGTTTTTTTTTATTGTCAGAAAAAAGTATTGATTTACTCTCGTTTAGTCGTATTGTTATTGTCCATTTTTGTGTTAAAATATATTTTGGGAAAGTTTTTTTTTTGTATTTCTTTTTTGAATGCGCTATGCCTAATGAGTTGGAAGATAAATATAGAGTATGTGTGGAAAGGATTAAACGTTCCATTGACTTTCAAAAGAGTATTAATTTGATATTTAAAAGGTTATTGATACTGAGCTTTGTTTTCAATTTCCGAACTTCTCAGTCATTGTTTAACGAAGCTAATAAGCGCAATAATGTACGCCCTGGGTGTACATTATTGCGCTTGTTACTAAGGTTCCGAGGCCTCGGCCTAGACCAAGATAAGGGTCCTTTTAGTCAGTAAGTAGTTCTGACATTCCTTCTCTAACCCACGGAAGGAGCCATATGATGACATTCCTATGAAAAAAAAAAAACCTCAACACCCTCAGTTGAAACATGAGCACTATTAGGCCCTATCCATGGTAATCTAATGGCTCTTTGAGTTACAAGGGACGCTAAGCGCCGTACGTTCTAGCTCTGGTCAAGCAGAAGACTAGTTAGCTAGTAATCCGTTACAAAGTATCCGAGTCTGCCTTTACTTTTTAAATATCGAAAGAAAATCTTAGTTTTTTTAATGTAATAGGTCGGCAAACGAGCAGACGGATTACCTTATGGTAAGCAATCAGCGCCGCCCATGGAGACTCGGAATGGAGGAGTTATGAGTGCGTTGCCGACCTTTTATGGATTAGGGATTTGGAGATTTAGGGATTGAGGAGGGATTGAGGGAGGGTAAGGATTGGGCCTCCGGTAACCTCACTCACACGGCGAAACGCAACGCTGTGGTTGTTTCACGCCTGTTTTCTGTGAGACCGTGGTATCACTCCGGTTGAGCCAACACATTCGTGCCGAAGCATAGTTCTCCCACACTTAGTGTTCCAAACTGCTAAAAAAACAAATATGAAATATTTGATAGACATTCTTTCCTCTTTATCAAAATCTAAACACAGCTTGCAATCATTGGACTATAAAATATGATAATATAATTCTATTATTAGTCTCAAAGTCTAAGGACAAAGACAATAATTAGATTTAATCAGCTAAAAGATAAACTAAGCGTATAACAAACAACTGAGCTTAGTTTTAATAAGAACAAATTTGTAGCCAAAGCAGCTGTCCAATCTAATCATTTTGAATAATTTATTCGAATCCATGTACAGTTTGAATTTCAATTGTTAATTTATTTATTTTATGCTTTGAACAAATTGAACAATTAATTGTTAATTGAAGGATTTGTATTTACTTTTCTTTTTGTATCTCTACTAAAAAGTTCTTTCTGTCCCCATATCCCTATTTATGCTTAAATCTTAAAAACTATGCAATGGATTTTGATAACTTTTTTTAATAGATAGAGTTAATAATCCATAATCCAAAGTAATATTATAAATGCGAAAGTAACTCTGTTGGTCTATCTGTCTTTTCTTCACGCTTAAACTACTAAACCGATTTAGTTACACACGCATAGTTTAGTAGGCACAGACATAGTTTGGAACTCAAGAAAGGACATAGGATAGTTTTTATACCAAAAATCTGCAGGAAATTACTCTTCCACGTGAACGAAGTCGCGGGCAAAAGCGAGTTCCGAAATATTTTTTATTAACTTAATAAAAAAGTCCTTCATATTCCTGTTAAAAATATCTACTGATACTGAATTATGAATACACACCACTGAAGAAAAATATATCGTATAGAACAGCCTATTTGAATATTTGATAAGAAGAAGTACTACGCAAATCTAATACTGTAATTCTTCAAAGTAATTTGACTCAATATTGTTTTCCTACGTTCTTATTTGAACTTAGATAAGGTTCTAATATTTCAAAAGCTAAGTATATAAATTACAAATCAAAGTAAGAAATCTAATAAGAAACGATTTTGACTACAAGACCTTAGTAATTGGAAACAAAGCGTTAAATTTGATCATTTAGACCAAGACTAACATAAACTCGATAATTCTCATTTTGAATTATTTATACAATTCTTATTATATCGTTGTTTTATTTTATCGAATCAAATTGGTTCTGATTTTAATAGCTAAGTTATTCACAGTTGGAAATCTGTTTTATCCAATTAGATGATACGATGCACAACTTTTTGACGTCTCATTGGTGGAAACTTAACACATTGCATCCTCTACTGAAATCTACTCACATTTGTTTTATATTACATTAAATAATTACACATAATATAATTCACGATGTTCTCTAAGAATCAAAACCTAAGACAGATCAATTTATCTACCGTCTCATCACGTGTTTCTTTTGTTATAAATTGCAAATATTTTATCTAAAACAAAAATATAATATGATGAACTAACTAACTCGACCACCAACTGGACTAAGAAGTGTGTCTTCGTGATCGCTTAATAACACATCCAATACTTCGCTATCGCTTAATAAAAATCAATGAATTTCAAAAAGTGAAAGTGAACGAATGAGTCCTCAGATGTTTAATTGTAGCTAGTGAATCCATTGGGCCTCAATGAGACATCAAAACTATTATTTCTTGATTACCCATCGAATTGACTGTCCAAAAAAACTATCAACTGCATCTAACAAAAGCCGTCGGCAACATCGCATCGTTGACACAATAAAATGAAAAAGTCCAAAAACTATTGAACCATATCTTTCCACATCAATCGTAATCGAAAATCAGTATCATCTTCAGAAGCGTGACTTACTTTCTCATAAATGTTTTACTTACCGTTTGAGAAGTACACGAGGACCACCAACTCTAAAGCTTTGGAAAGGTCAAGACATTTTTTTTCAAACAGTTAACGATTGGTTATTCTTATTTTAAAGGACCACACAGTTTAAATATGAATTTTGCTTTTCTTTTCATCTGTTAATTTTGAATTTAGAAGTTCGACATTAATTTGTTTCTTTTTATTGATGCAAAGAGTTTTAATACCTCATTCCAGTTTGTACTTACATAAATTGTCAATAAGCAAATTTTCTCGCTCTAACTTTATAGCATAAATTATAGTTTCATCTTCACTTTGAAATTTATTTCCAGTAAACGTGCTAAATCTTGTATTTTAAAATCTCGATTTACGAATTTTACTCTTAATTTTACTTATCTTACTCTGAAACGGCTTAACTGATTTTACCAAATTTTATATACATATTCAGTAGGTCTGTGATTCGGCTACTACCTATTTTTCATACCCCTAAATAATAAGGGTTTCACACTAAACATTTTTATTCGAAGTAATTTATGCGGCAAACCAACGTTTTCCGATTCAGTTAGTTATTCTATAAGCATAAAACTCATAGAATATAATTACCGTTATAAGAAGTTATGTCGTAATTACTCTCATACTAGTGTAATAACAACATTTTATTAATATTACATAAATAATTGCTTCGGGTAATATAATCTGTATGCAATGTGTATTGCGATTCATATAGTTTTCGTTTTCTTCGTCCACGATTTGTCCGGTTGCCATCGATTTTCGCTTTCGCTTGTCGTACGCTTTGCATCGAGTCCATTGCCAATGTCTTGGTGTAATTTATGAAGTTATGGCGTTATACTTATATAGGTTTTCTTTTCTAATTTCCCTCTTGGATATGTTAGTTATAATTTTACTCTACCTACAACGATACTATGACTTATACCTACTACTTTGAACAACAATTCTAAAATGATACATTTAAATTCTAAATTCTAATTGGAAATTGGAATTTGACGGTTGCAATTTTTCTATTATAAGTTTTCGTTTCTTAAAAGTATTGCTTTTTCTATTTTTTATTTTTTAAAATCACTAAACCATGTTTTCTGATGCCTCTTACTGGAAAATACATTTCAGTCCAAAGACTTGAACCAAATAGGTCCGTTATATGTAGTTCTGATACAAAAGTATTAAAATGGTAATCGTTAAATAAAGTACATGTAAGTTACAAGTTTATTACTTAGGCCGTGTAGACTCGTGACTGCAACCACGATTTAGAGCGTGCCAAGTTTACGTCCGACCAAGCTTGAACTAGTTCATGTTCCTCTAACGTTTTGAACTTATATAGTTCTCTGAACTGCATTCTAAGTGCATGTTCATTACACAAATGTATTTAATATACCTATATATCTACTTTAAACAATAATTGCAGTGTCGTTTTTTGTTATTCAAAATAACTATTTGAATAAACATATGCAACAATTATTCTAAAATAAAATGTTAGTTTTTAATATTGATTCGTTCCAATTTTGAATTTCAGTTCTGTTACTTTATTTCACTTTGAATTTATTTATAAAATGAATTATATTTAAATAGTTATTCGATTTAATAATAAATTCAATTTATTCGATAAATAAATGTTCATAAATAAACAACCAATGCCTAAGTATTTTAAATTTACTCGTGCTATTTATCGTGTCCCCTGATTCAGAACTAGTCGGAACATGTTCCTCGCCTGACAGCGTTGTAACGTAAACAGAAGATATTTTTGACTTGATTGACGAGAAGTTCTGACTGCCTGGTGTAAACATAAGTTTATGAGTTATGTTAACCAGTTAGTGTAGCGCTGAACTTGAGTGTAGATTGTCATTTGTATAATTTATCGATTTGACGATTTATCGTTGTTGAATTTAATTGGTGATTTATTTGATTCTTATCGTGTTTTATTTTGAATACTTAACATATTTATTTAGGATTTTTTTTGATAGAAATATTCATAAGTATAGTTTTGAATTTAATTTCATGGTTGTAAAAATGTTCCTAGCTGGAATATTTGAGCCAATATTTGCTGACTTATATTTGTCATAGGGGTTTATTTATCAGAAAAGAAAAACATTGATAAGTTTTACAAAATAATGTTTATTTCACAATAATTACCCCATAAAATATTTGGGAGAAAAATTAACACAATCCTGGTTATATATTCGATTACATGCTGACCTTAACTACAATAGGTACTTTTTAATAGTATGAATGCTTACGATGAGAGAAAAAAAATCACAAACATTTAAATGCAATATTTACATGTAAAATCATTAATCCTATTTCATTTTTATACAAATAAGGAAACAATTTTTTTTAAGTATTTTTTACACTTTTTTCGAAACAGAACATATTCTGAAACAAATCGTTTTTATTCAACAAAATTAAATTCACCTGGATAATTATTATACGTCAAAATATTTACAGTTATACTAAAAATAAATTCAATTACATACAAAAATGGAGTAATTTCTTTAAAACTCCATAAATGATTTTAACATTTTTTTTAGCCTTCAATAATTCATTTACGCATTCGTAAATTTAACTAATATTTGGTGTCTAATCCATTCGAATGAAAATAATTAAATGAAAATGAATCTACTCATGACTATCGAAATTATTTGGAACTAAAATTATAATTGAGATCTATATATGCGTCTTATAAAAGTAGTCTAAGTACTAAATTTATTTTTCTCGTCAAATTAAATGGAATAAATTAAACTAAATTTAAATGAATCTAAAATTGATAAACAAGAGATCAAATGGAAATGTAACTAAATAAAAAACTTAACAACACTAAAATTATTTGTAAGTTGCAATCAGTTACAAGAATTGCTATTATTTTGTAAAATGTAATTGTAATCACTGGTGTAATTATTTGTTTAAATGCAGCAGATATTTATTTATTGGCAAAAGCACTTACGAAACATATTTATAGAAAAATATTTCTGTACGATAATAAACATTTTATTAAATGCACGACATAAAAAAATATTATCATTATCATTTTTAGAAAATACGAGGCGTTTTGTCGAACTTCACTCAAATTTCGAAAGAAGCAAAATTCATTTTTAAAAAGCGGAATAAATGTTAGAGTTGCATTGTCGAATTAAATTGAGCTGTAAGAACTTCTCGATTTAATTCGGACGTACCACCATTTACAATTTAAGTGCAGTTGGACACAACATCTCTTCCAGAACATACAGGCACAAATAAAAATACGGAGGGACTTAAAAATACGTAACAACAGTCCAGACCTGCTTTGCAGTATCACTGTCAACAATACTTATCTAGTACAATCTTCATTTTATCTGATGGTATTGAAGAGAGACGACGCGAGGGATACCTTTATGATGGCCACGACCATCACTAGGTTGACGATGTAGGTCGAATTGCATCTTAAGTGGTAAGGTGGTGTGTTATGCTCACGAGGACACTCACCTCGCCTATTCTCCTGGACTTCTTGCCCAGGCTGTCGTGATACCAAGATGTGGCACAGAACTTCGTACAGCTCGGCTAGGAGCCGGTTCAGCCGCGAAAAGTTCTCCTCTGTTGCCTCTCTTTCACTCGGTAAGTTGAATGCTATAGCCATCTTTGTTCCTCGCAACGTCTTTTTCTACGGAAGAAACGTGGACAGATAGCTGTTTGTTTGTTATGCATAAATGCTGTGTCCCTGTTTGAGTTGCACTTCTCTCCGCTTTTGAGTGCAAATCTTCGACTTTGTAAAAATTTTGAATCAGTCAAAAATTTTTTCTACAATCTTTTCAAAGATTTTCGTCTAAAAATATTTTTCAGATCAGAATATCTCTCTCCGACAATTCAAAAAAATCTTCGAAGCGGTACAAAATTTTCACGGCAAAAAATTTCGAAAGTCAGTTTTGCGAAAAAATCACTCTAAAAGTTCACTTTGACACACCAAATGGCACAAGGTCCAAAATAAAAAATATACACAGTTCAATTTGGCGATAATGAGATCACAGGTAAAGTTCCGACCTCAAAAGTTCACAAGTTCACAAAAAGTTTTGGCCGCAAAAAACTCATGCGGTACATTGTCCGTAAATCACTCGCAATTTAGGTGTAACCAGCGCACGGTCGATGACACAATCGCGCTAACTAACGCACTATGCATCGCTGCGGCTAACCGATGTAAACAAACTGACTTCGCACGCCGCTCTACAAAAGAGGTCGACAGACGACTATTGCACGTGCGGCCGGCGCGGAAGCGAATCGTGTAATAAGGGATAATACTTCGTGCACATCATTGCCTCGCTCGACGCGTCCCCTTGTGTTTGTGTGGTGCATAACGTGTGCACACACGCACACTAGCGAAACCCATTTGATTATAAATAGTGGAACGCACGGTAGCACGCTCCCTTCGCACTCCACTACTACAATCAACGTCCACACTGCTCTCCCCGTCCCTTTCTCCCTTTCTAATTCTAAATACGTCTATCTCTTTTCCATCAGGTTACATCATGTTACAACAGTAATCGACAAAGTGTCTCTCTCTCGTTTCAATGATACAAAACCTTCCCTTTGTGGAAGGGGAAGAGACGATTGTGTGCATTTTGAGTTTTGGACGTAGAAAGCGCGCCAAAGCGAACTGGCCAATGAGAGGGCTGCGTTAGTATGGGGTGAGGTGACGTAAGAACGGAGGACTCGCGACAACGGGGTTGTTAAACAGAAAGCGTTCACTCGACCACTGGCTCTTGCCACAAACCTACTATGTTTCGTTTCGCGATATTTTACTGCTCTTTGTTCTGTAGATAAACGTAAACTTGATTTTGATAGCCTCGGGCCTTCGTACTGTGACAGGAGTTAGCGCGCGTGTGTTTTATTATTAGTAATTCGGTAGTCCGTCTGTAAAAGCGTTATAAAATTGTTTTAATGATCGTGGTTTTGCCATACGCGTCGGTTTGTGAAATCGGAGGTGTTTTTTAGGTTTATTATCGTTTAGGGTTGAGTGGAAACCTTTGTTTAGATCGAATGCCGGCAATAAAATTGATAACCAAAGTTAAACATGGAATGGTAAATAAAATTCCCATTTGCGTGGTTTTGAAATGGCTTTGTGCTTATTTTGTTTTTCTTAAAAGTGAATTTATGTTACATAACCTATTCGATTTTTAAATGTCGTCTTGATACTAGTTCCTGTGTTATAAATACTTAAAAATTAGGTACATTTTAAAACTGTTCTTTTTGCAAAATTTTATAGTTTTATTTTTTATTTGTTGATGGCATAAATATTTTTCTCGGTGAAATAAAAACGCGTTTTACATAGTTTTAGTCCATATCCAAATAGTTCGGGCGCATGATCTAAATAAATAAAATATCACAGAGCAGAAAAATATCGTGAAACTTTAGAAACAAACTAAAGATGTATTCCTTACAGGTAACAGCAATGCAGTTATTTAAAAGAAAAAGTCCAAAAAACTACACATGAAAATACAAAATTGACTAACAAAATGATTTCTCTAGCTGTCACAAACTGATCGCCAAAAAATATTTTTACACGCTTTTTTTTAATATACATATTCTTATTTACTCACATTTCAACACACAGTCCTCTCTATCATTAACATCACTCAACACTTCTGTCTTCACCCAACACTAAATATGAACTAACACGACAAATCATTAGGATTTTGGCTCTGCCGTAACATTAGTCATGACAAACAAAGTCAGACCAAGGACTGGCCGGTGATTCCTGACTCATTTTCGACAAAATTAATTAAAATATCACGATGTACAAATAAATGTGAAACCTGAGAAAATTTGATGAGGCAAGAACAAAGAGCAAAAAATCACAAAAACACAATAAGCATTTTGATGAAATGCATGTAAATGATACTCGAAAAAGAGTTGATAAACATGCACAACATACTTTTAATTTTCTTACAATATTTTGTAGTTCAATTGTCAGTAGAGACAATGTATGCTGAAGCAAAGAAGTTGTTTCAAGTTCATAACTTAATTCTAAAATAGTCACCTAGTTAAAATAGAAGGCAAAATAACTTTAAGGGCTATGACACGAATAAAAATAAGAGAACTTCAAAGCAATACAAACTACAAACCTATCAATATCATCTATAAAAGAGTCTACTACCAAACCGATTTCTATAAATACATTTTACATAGTAATAAAATTGATCCTTATTTATTTGCCCATAGAAGTCATAAACAATTAGTTTTTAATTTATTATGTGTCTCACGTTCTAGTATTAAAAGTTACATCAGCTAGTTCGTAATACATCGCATGTAACAGTGACTCTGTTTCTATTCTTATCTTTAAACTAAATGTTATCAAATCAACTGTATTCTACAATTCCTTACAATGTTACGTTAGACCTATTTTAAGTATAAGGACTATGCCTTGTGATACCCTCAGTTCACTGTTATCTTTTTATAAAAATCTAAACAGAGAAATAAATTTATGCTTTTTCGATACGTACTCATTACTCGGCTCTCTTTGACAGAGATTTAAAATGACCGAAGGATACTTATAAAGTAGATACCTGGTTTTCTGACAGTGAACTTTCTTAAGTTTCTAATTATTTTAGTCAACTTCAAACTCCTGTCACTTGTTGGGAAAAAATATAGGTACTTTTGGTTTCCAAAACCTAAAACAGTCTACCATTTTATTTTGAAATGATCAGAAAACTAAACCAGTAGTAGCACGTACAGATTGGCAAATATTAAAGTAGAAATTGAAGTGGTTAAAGATTTTATAATAACACATGATTAAACATTAATGAACAAAGACGAGACGGCTCACCGTCTCGTCTCAAATCATTTAATTAGCTGCAAGATGAACTTGGTAAATTACATTTCTTAAATATAGGGAAAATATTAACAGCATAAAATATTTGAACCTTCTTAAAGTTAGTCATTGTATAAGAATTAGCATTAGCAGCAAGGTTTCTAGTCTAAGCACGTTAATGAAAATCATTATAGATTTAATCAAAACAGTCAACCGTTTTTTTGGTAGAATATTTTTTTGTCGTCTGCGATGAATATTAATTGAGTTACTTTCATTAAACATACTTAACATTTGTATTTCACTAATAGTGCATAAACTAGAAATAAACCAAATACACACTCTTAATCAAATATGAAATTTCCAAACGTCTCAAAGACAACACTGATAAATTTTACAAAACTACAAATACAAAATATAATTGTATTAATAATGATTCAACAACACATGATCAAAAACATTTAATAGATATTAAAGCTAATGATAAAGTAGAAGCGACTAAGCATGATCATGAACGCGGGGCCTTAAATGATACAGGTTCAAACGTGTCCAATGAAGCGGCCGAAAGACTTAACACAACAAAAGTAGGTCGTACGAATAATGACTAACAAAGTAACTATGGGCTACGTGATTTAAAATTTTGAGATACTGAGAAGGATCGTTTTGTTGAATTGATAAGCAATTATGGTATTCATTTGTTGGGGAAGTTGTTTTTGTAAATGATGATGACCTTTTAATAAATTTTACTTCTTTATACATACGAACGTGGATATTGTTTTTTAGGTAAAATATGAGATTTAAAACTAGCGGTACCTTGACTTCATTGACAAAAAAGTAACAACCAAGATATTTTCTTGAACTGGGAGAAAGAGTGATATTCGTATAATATCTATAATAGACACAACTAACTTAATCTTATTAACAAATGTTATGAATCGCTAGATATAATATGAATACAAAAAGCTAAAATATAAATAACACTTTCTAAAGATTTCATTGTTTCTGTTTTATCTATTTCTAAACTTTTCATTGGACTAACTTAACACTTCTTCCAAACTGTACAAAAGTTTTGCTCCATAGATGGCGTTAGTAGTCTTTACGATGGTGTTAGTGTGCAATGTTTCGAACTTCGGCATTGAAATTGAAACGGTGTTTATAAATACGACTATTACTATAGTTGTATTTAGTTTGTTATTGTTTAAATAATCGTATATTGTTTATATCGATAGTAAAATTAAACTTCAGTCTAATAGGCTAAACATTGTTAAAGTTTTCGTTTATACACCGAAAGTCCACTGACAAACTGAGGTACTAGATCGTGTTGATGTTCGGGTAGCGATAACGGACTAACTTTAAGGATAAATTTCGCTAATTGTTATAAACAGAAATAAGAAGAGGCCTATTTTTTGAGTGGGGAAGCTCACTCAATGGCTTTTTAGCCCTGGATGGGGCGCGACTATCGCCTCTCGCCGCGAAATGTACTGCTAAATTGACAAAAAAAAAACACCATATTTCTTAATCTGCTCCAAGCCGGACCATGGTAGTTCTAGAACACGATATGTCTATAGAATCAATTATTATCTATAGGCTTACAATACCAAAGTCACTATTTAATGAGATCAATTTGGACTTATAATAAGATTTCCGATGAAAATAAATACACAAACAAAATGAAAGCAACCAAAAATAAATTATACAAAATATTAAATAATCAGACGTAAAGTACATTAAGTTTTACAACGCAAAGAGCAGAGTTGGTTGTAATAAATATTAAAATTGATATGAATTCATAATGCGGTAATGGGAAAGAGGTATAAATTCGTGTTAATGCGATTGACAACCGCTACTGTAATGGCCGACAGTACAAATGCAACGTTATTTGAGATTTGGCTCAAAAGGTTGAATATAGCGGAGTCCAGAATAAGTTATTATTTGCCTTGATAAGGATAAAAAATGTAATAGTGGCCCGGAGGTTAAGCCACCGGCTTCTTATACTTGAAGAATCGAAACCTGGCATATACCAATGTGATTTTTTCCGAGTAATTATGTACTTTCTTAGATAATTCAGACACCACACCAGAAACGGTGAAAGAAAACACCACTAGGAATCTTGGACCTGTAATTTCTAATTATAATTTTGCAATCGCCAGTCCGCCTTGAGCAATCGTCGTGTTTAATGCTCAAATCTCCGAGTGAGAAAAAAGATCATTGCTCAGCAGTGGGCATTTATAGACTGATTATGATGAAGGATAATAAAATAAATTAATGATACAATTTACTGTTAAATATGGGGTGGGTGTTTAAAAAATAATGTAATAAGTAATAAAGGCAAAAAGAATTGGAAAAGGCCTGTCAGCAATGAATGACTTATTGGTGAGTCAGATGATAATAATGACAATGAAGTAGATAAAAAATCAATCCACAATGTATAGATGTTTAAAAATTTAAATCATACGTACCACCGCTGCATCTACTATCTTACACCACCCAAAAACCGCCACAAAGGGCAATCAGAACGAGCCCAGAGCCGTGAAATCGGACAGTAGCTGCCATGGTGGATTACGATTTAAGTCCAAATCGGGACACCTTGGTCAAAGTGTAGAAGTGAAGATAACAAAGTCAATGTCTTTTTTGTTTCCCAAAAAAGGCTACTGGAGTTTATTTTTTCGTTGTATCGTTGCTATGTGCTTGATGAAGATGGAGTATAGAGACAAGATAAATGTATTTCTTTATAGAAAGTAGCTTCAAAGTTCTTATATGGAGTTGTTACAGAAAAATACAAGTTAAAAGAAGCAAAAAAACACGGACACCTCAGTAATTAAAATTTTGTTATTGAATGAACCGATGAATTTCGCTTGATATTGCTATTTATTATCTATTTTCAGTACGCATAAAGATATAACTATTAATTAAGGTATTATAACCAAGCTTCAATGTACCGTTTTTTAATTATTGTTTAAGAACACTTTTGTTATTATCCTCGTGCACATCTATCGTATTAATTTGTATCCATACACTATCAACATTGCCTATTATTACGCTATTAATGTTGGTGTATCATCAGTAAAAGCTCTTGTAATCATAAATTCCTTTGCATCAGCATTTTCATTGGTCAGTTAATAGATTGAGTGCGTATTGATTGGTTCGGTGGGAGCACATTCGCATATTATGCATTCGTGGTTCAACTTATATCTGAGTACATATGTATACGAAAACTGTTGAGGATGAAATATAATAAGAATAGTTTTATGGAGATAGACATTAATTGTTTTTTTATCGATCGACGATTAATACTTACATCTCCGAAACCCTGATCCCCAAAAAGCAACTCAACTCGTATTTTCTCTGGTGTCGATGGGCGGTGGCGATTGCTTAGGATAAAGTTATCCGTATGCTCGTGTGCCGCCCATCATATAAGAAACTGGAAAAAAGTATAAAGAAAAATGAAACAAACACCAACCCATTGTCAAAAAGTATTTATTTTAACTAAACTAGCCTATAATTCAATGAAGCTAGGCACCTGAACACTATACACTTCACCTTTTAAGCAATATCTCAGAAGTTCAATTAAAATCATTGATAAACAAATACCCAGTCAAAGCTTACTATTCGATAATTAACTATTCAGAAGCCTTGTACCCTTGTACTGGGACCTACAGCATACATTACTGGTCTACACTACACGTCTAGGTGTCCTTACGGTGAGTTACTGCCAAATATATTGCCATTAAAATTAATTGTGTCCCAATGTAAAGCCGATTGCTTGGCGACCCGAGCTGACTTATTGCTAATTAATTGGTGTGGATGGTTTCTAGTCGGTTATTAGCTTTTTGTAATATACATAATCACTAAACAATATTTGCTAAGAATCTTGCTATGATAAAACTGGATTCCTTTTTTCTTTGTCTTTCTCTATCTACCTTTAATCCATTAACATTTTTTCCACCTCATATAAAACCACATCAAAGTGTCACCAGATACCTGGCTTATAATAATATAAAGTAAGTATTATTAGGTTTTTCAATTCTGACATTCTAAGTCAATACCAGAATCTTTCCAGAATCTTTCGAATTTATTACCAAATATTTCATGTTTCTTCGATTTAAATACCTTAAATATGTCTTCTATGAAAAAAGATGATGAAAAAAGGCACGAAATCAATATACATTGACATCCAATATTTTTCAAAAATCTAAAAAATATGATGTAGAACTGAAATGGACCGGCTCATCTCTGCATCACCCAAGGCTCGACTGGTAGAAAATGCCTAATGCATTAAGTCCGCCTACATGCCCATTGTGAATGAAATTTAATAAATAAAATGTACAAAATAATTTAATTTAAAACATGTATTCCAATTTCGATGACGTCATTCATTACTAACAGTTTCGCGACCACTCATCCGCGGGGGTGATCTGCAAACTATTAAATATCGGTTGGGGATTAAACTATGCATGTTAAACTGAAACAACCCCTTTTTCAATCATGCAGGCTTACAGCTGATGGATATGAAATAGTTTCACCAGACATATTGTAAACAGTTGATTTTGCAATAAATATTGTTTTTTAGGGGTGGGATTTAGAAATATTTCGGACCACGAATTGAATAAAAAAAAAAACATCTTCACATTTTGGCTCCAGATTTTAAAAAATCTTTAAAAATCGTAATAAGTTTATTTTTGTTCATTTCTGAGACATTTGAAGTGTAATAAGTAAAATAATTAACGTTTAATGATTGTGACACAATATAACAGTGAAGTGTTGCAGAAAAGTGAATAATAAATATAGACGCTATCGAATTCAAACTTTCATAATGACGACAAAATTTTAATAGTGTGAATAAAACTACATTACATTATAAACCCCTGTGGTCTAAAATATCATAATTAAAACTATATGGTGAAGCAGTAAACAATAAAAACAATATTTGATCCAAACACAAAAACAGTAAACGTTATTTTTATTCAAAATTAAAAAAGTGAAGGTGAATGAACTTTTGCATCGTATTCAAAATTGCCACCCGTTATATCAAAACATTCTAGTAAAAACTGTACCTATATTTCAACACAAAAGTAAGTGTATTGCTGACGTAGTGGTTGTACGCATCGACTGCAAAGCAAGAGGTCGCGTGTTCGCAACCAGGTCAGGAAAAAGACTTTTTGTGAATTTTGGAGCTTATAAATATTAACTTAAAACAAAATAAAAAAACATGAGTAATATTAACATTACAATTCGAAAAAAAAACAATTACCGTTCTCTTTCGGTAGAATCCCTGGATAGCCTAGAGTCCAGTCGAAGTACGAAAAGTATGATAGATTTATCCACGCACCTAAGAAGTGAAGAATCTATAGAAGTACAAAACATGATTGATAACCTGAACGAGCAATTATTGAGTGCGCAGTTAGAAATACAGACCTTAAATGAAGAAAATAACTCGCTTAAGCAGAAACTTGATGATGAGAAACAACGAACCAAACAGTTTAAAAACATGTACATTTCAAGTCTCAGTTCAGCTAAGCATTCTTGTTTGTCATGTCACCCCAAAAGTAACAACAAACATATCAATCGAGTGAATCTCTCCGTTAGAAAATTGGACTTGGATCTTAACTTCCAAACACCAAAAGTAGCTGTTAAGAATTCTTGTATCGGAAACAAGAATCTTGAAAAACCATACATTGTAGATGAGCAATTGAAAATCACCAGCATTGACCCTACACCGAAGGGTACAATAGCACTTAGCCAAACAAAAACTATATCTGATACAGTGAAACAAGTTACGAATGTCCCAAAACCCAAGCAAGAAAGCGGAAGTATCATACTGTTGTCAGATAATCAAGGTGAAGGCATCGTTGAATTGTTAATACGTAACAAATCTAAATTTATTCTAAAGGATTATAAAATAACAGGGATGAGAAAACCTGGCGCCCCCGCTGAAGAAGTTCTATCAAGTTGTTACTCAATATCTAAAGAATTAACAACTAGTGACAGTGTTGTCATCATGGCCGGAAGTAATGACTCTAACCCGTTTAAATTTCTTATGGAAATGTCAATGGCGCTTAAAACTTTAAACAAGTGTAACGTATACATAGTAAACGTGCTCTACAATGCATCTCTAAATGAAGGTAAATTAAATTACAATCTTAAACTTCTAACTCAAAACTTTAAAAACATTTCTTTCATTGAAGCCCAAAACAACTTCAATATTGTTAATCAAATAATACACAAAGTTAATACAGATCAATATAACAAAAGATTTCTATCCTTCAACGAAAGAATTGTCAAACTAGCTCCAAATGTAAGAAAGTCAAAAAGATTTAATGGAATACTTTTAAACCTTCAAAGTCCACCCCACATAGGTAACCAAAAAATTCAACCACAAAAAGGCACAATCCCTTACTATTTTAAAGCTATTGATAAAACGAACAAACCTCTCTTGCAAACTCCCGATACCGATACCGCTAAGAATAATTTATTTCGTGACTAACGATGACAGTACGAATACTTTTACTATTCTCCACCAAAACATTGCTGGAGCATTAAATAAAATTCACGATTTAGAACTTGCTATTCAAGATATGTGTGAGACAGGAACAAACGTTGATGTAGTGTGTCTTAGTGAACATTTTATAAAAAAAGGTTACGATAATTATATGATCTTAAATAATTATCGAATGTGCGCTATTTACTCACGCCCAGATAAAAGTCGCGGCGGAACTTGTATACTTTGTAAAAATATATTTCAATGTACTGAACTTAAGGAAATTAAGGGCATGAGCTTAGATAAACATTTTGAAGTCTGTGGCACAGAAATAAAACAATTACGTCTAATTGTCCTTTGTGTGTATAGGACCCCAAATTCAAATTTAAATATTTTCTTTGAAAAATTCGATAACATGCTGCGTAAATTGGAACACAGAAAAAGCCGAATTGTGATAGCCGGTGATTTTAATATAAATTTCCTACAGAAAGATAAAAATTCTACTACTTTTGATGAACTGATCTCAAACTATGGAATGCAACGCCATATCCACACTCCCACTAGGCTAAATACTTGCATCGATAATATAGTAAGTAATATTCCGAGAGCAGTTGGCAACACACATAGTCTTTGCTTATCTGATCATAACACAGCTCAAGTCATAGAATTTAAATACCAAAAAAAGAGTACAACAAATTATTACTTCGTTGATAAGCATGATCTCAGCAAAGAAAACATGACAAAATTTGTAGACTATATTAGCAACTTATCCTTTTCCGAAGTCTATGACTTTCACCAAGCTAACGACGCTTTTGATAGTTTCCATGAATTATTTACATTGTTTTATAAACTATGCTTTCCGAATATTAAGGTTAAGGTTAAACATAAAACTTCTAAATTGAAATGGATCTCAAAAGGACTTAAGTTAAGTGCTAAAACAAAAAGGTTGTTAAGATACAGGTATTATCATAATAGAACAGATGAAAACAAACAAATATTTAAAAAATACTCTAATGTTCTAAAAAAATGTATAAATAATTTACAATCGTTGAATAATCAAAAACATATAAATAACTCCAACAATAAAGGCAAAGCTACATGGGATGTGGTAAAACGTACTACTGGCCATGAAACCTCAAGGGATTACATTGAAGGGCTTATTGACGATAGCAATGTCCTAAATACATCTGGTTCAGACATTGCTAACATATTTAATAACTTTTTTATAGATATTGTTGAAAAGAATATTAGTACTGAACAGAATGGTATATCTAATATTAACACAAGTAATCACAGCATTTTTCTTGAGCCATCTAATCCATTAGAAATTTATCATATAATCAAGTCCTTGAAAAATACGAAATCATCTGGCTATGACAATATCACAACAGATCTTATTAAACTTACAGCACAGTCCATTGCACATCCCTTATCTTACATCATTAACCTGTCGCTAGAACAAGGCTGTTTCCCAGATAAAATGAAGGTTTCAATAATCAAACCTTTACATAAAAAGAATTCCAAAACCGATAAAAATAATTATCGCCCTATCGCACTGATATCCATTATCTCTAAAATTTTTGAAAAGGTTATTTATAAGAGAACACTAAATTTTTTAAATAAAAATAATGTCCTCAGCAACGAACAGTTTGGTTTTCGAAAAGGTAAGTCCACTCAGCTGGCAGCATTTAGTCTAATTAATTCAATAATGGACAACATAAATATTAAAATATCTCCTATTGTACTCTTTCTAGATTTAAGTAAAGCCTTTGATGTTGTTGATCATACTAGACTCATAAACAAATTAGATAAATATGGCATAAGGGGAATAGCTTTAGATTGGTTCAAATCATACCTAAATGGTAGAACACAAATAACAAGAATAACTAAATTTAATAGTAAAACCAATTTTCTTGAGAGCCATGATTCCAGTCCCAGATTCAATTACTTTGGAGTTCCCCAGGGGAGTATTCTAGGTCCCCTACTATTTCTAATTTATGTAAATGATTTTCCTCAAGTAGTCCACAATCATGAATGCGTCCTATTTGCTGATGATACATCTGTAATATTAAGTTGCAAAGATGAAAAAAATTATATAGCCGAGATACATCAAACACTAAAAGAAATTACTAAATGGCTTGATATCAATGCATTAAAAATAAATTTAGACAAAACAAAAATTATTAAATTCAGATCTTATAAAAGCAAATGTAAGCAACTAGACATTATCTGTAATAACACACCCATCGAACAAGTCCATAACGTTAAGTTTTTAGGTATTACAGTAGATGAACATCTTACATGGAAAGATCATATCGATACCGTATGCAACAAAATTAATAAATCTGTCTTTGCTATAAAAAGAATTAAAGACTCTTGTTCAAGACACACATCGTTAATGGTTTACCATGCCTATGTATGCTCCGTTATACGATATGGGATTGTGGTTTGGGGATATACATCAGATTTAGCACGGGTATTTATTGCGCAGAAGAAATGTGTTCGCGCAATTTTTAATGTCAAATGGTCGGACTCTTGTAGACCTATTTTCACATCAGAAAAAATATTAACTGTCCCTAACATTTATATTTATGAAGTGGCTAAATTTGTAAAGTCCAATATTAAATTATTTAAAAATAAAAACAATACAAACAAGCGCAAAGTCACTCATTCGTATTTAAAAATGCCTGCTCCGCGACTTGAGATGTGTAGACGAAGTTGTGTGTACATGGCGCCTTTAATTTATAACTCACTGCCTCAGAACATAGTCGATCTGCCCTATCAGAAGTTCTGCAAGACTCTAAAAAATTGGTTGATAGAAGAATGTTTTTATTCGGTTGATGAGTTCCTAAAAAAGTATTCTTCTCAGTCTTACCATTTTAGGAATGCATTGTAATTGTTATTTACCTACCTGTATTTTACTTTTGTGTTTCTGTATTTTACTGTAAGATGTCGAACGTTTTGTACCAATGTATTGTAATGATGTAAAACAATAATGTGCATTTTACTTGAACATTTGCATGCTGTTTTATAACTGCGGAATGTGTCTAGCTCTAAAACATATATTAAACCAACTCTTGTACCACATTTTATGCAAATAAATATATTATTATTATTATTATTATTAATAGTACGTATAGACCTGACATGTAGATGTGTTCATATTGAATGTTTCTATTTTTGTCAAGGGAAAATCATCAAATGGCTTCTCCCGCCCAATTTAAGGCCATAGAGGGTGTCTCAGACACTTACTGACTTAACACTACCCCCCTCCGTTCTTCTCCTACTTTAGGTTGAGGTGCCTCATTGCGCTCACCCCGCATCCCCGGCCGAACACAAGCCCTGTAAAAGTCAAAAGATAGTTGACAAACTCATTGATTCTACGTAAAATCGTAATTTATTCTATCCTTGTCAGCAGCGTGACGTCATCAAACACGTAAGCCATTAGTTGTCCAGTTCTAGTTGTCTTTCAGCGTAAAAGGTTGAAGGATTAGGGTCTTTGTCTAATAGTGATGTTGATTAAAGTGGTGGTAAAGAAATTAACAGACACATTGGAGACTAAGTATCCTACTAATCTTACTAATATTATAAATGTGGAAGTTTGTGAAAATGTATGGATGCATACTTGTTATCCTTTCACCCAAAAATAAAACCTCCTGGATTAACATATAGACTTTTTATCAATATGCCACGCGGGTTGAGCTGCGGGCGGAAGCTGGCTCATTGATATAGGGGAAAATTCTGAGATCCTAGGTACTCTTTCTCTGTCAGTTGGTAACTACAGAGAAAGAAGGTCGTGTACCGGATTAGTTGAGCATCCTATAAATATCTTCCAGCAGTTGAATCAAATGTCCTCTTCCGCACAGGTAAAGACGAGAGACAGGTTTTTAATGTAAGAAGTCGGCAAACGAGCATACGGATTACCTGATGGTAAGCAATCACGCCGCCCATGGACACCCGCAGCGGAGGAGTTACGAGTGCGTTGCCGACCTTTTCGGGATTAGGGTTTTGGAGATTTAGGGATTGGGGAAGGGGAAGGATTGGGCCTGCGGTAACCTCACTCACACGGCGAATAACAACGCTGTGGTTGGTTCACCCGGTTTTCTGTGAGGCCGTGGTATCAATCCGGTTGAGCCGACCCTTTCGTGCTGAAGCATGACTTTCCCACACTTAAAACACAGTTTCTAAAAAGGAACGGGAGGGCCATTCCTTCTCCTACTCTGGGCCGAGGCCGCAGTGACTCATTGCGCTTAGCCCGTAACCCCGGCTGTAAGATAGTCTTACTTAGCACAATCACACCAATGACCTCTTGCACAACTACTTTTACCATATTTCACTCCGTCAAAAATAAAGCAAAACTGAAACACCAACAAATTTCCTGCAACATTTTAAAATTGAATTCGCAAAAAAGTCCGTTGGTCAACCTGGCTGGCTGGACACATGTCTACTGTGCAGTTAATAAATTGCAATCCGAGTGATGCGCGCAGATTAGCGGGCACCGCGGTGGTTCAATGAACTTATTTATATAGAGCTGTTTGTATTATAGCGTTATTAGTTTTCTGTCTTTTTTTTCTAAGACAAGGTTTCCCCGCACTTGTATTTTCTCTTGTATCGTGGTTGCGCTTACGAACATACCTACATATTAACATATCTACACTTCACACCCAGACCAGTAACAAACATTTCTTTCTGATTTATGTCGTTGTTGGATCCAAGATAATGTTTCTTTGTAAATATGTCGTTGTAGACGTATGAATAACTACGCAAACACCTCTTATGTGGCTTACCACCTATCAGTGGTTCGTCGGCCCATTTTATTCTAAATTTTTTTATTTATTAAATAATTCTAAAGAAATATCATAATAAAATTATTTGTGTGTGTGTGTGTGTTTAAAATTTAAATATTATAATAACTTGAAAAAAAATTTTCAACAGACAAGTTGTCACACAAAAATGGTCACAAACACACTACGACCACATCTCTACATCTTCAACATAATCTGCTACATTTAGTTCGAAGGCATATAGCGCGATTACTCTTGTTATTTGAAATTCATATTATTTACCATAGCAAACCCATGGGTTATCTACCATGGTGTTTCATTAACAACTTACCTTTGTTATGGAAGACTGCGTTTAAGTAAGAAAGCCGTGGGAAATGAAAATCGAAAGTTGTTGATTTTGATGCATCGTTGAAGAGATATTCAGGAAGTGTAGTTTGAAGGAAGAAGGCATGCATGGTCATTAAATATGAAGCTATGCAGAAATCGAATAGGTAGTTAACTAGTAGTTACTATTAAACAGAAACAGTAAAAAAACCTGAATATTTCTGACTGGAAATCATAGCAAATTTATCAAATAGATAATAGCTTATAATTTTATTGGTCTGACAATCTCTATCCATATTTTTATCAAAAATACCTATCTCCCTATGTTTTATAGATAGGGCTATTTAAATCTTTGACATTTCAGTTCCATATTCAAAATTTAAGTTGTTGTTAAAAGCCTTGAGTCTCTTGTCCAAAAAAGGTCGAAGTAGTTGCTTTCAGTAGCAACCTGTTGACACAAGTTGTAACAGGTTGGCAGCCTATTACCTGTCCTTATCTCTCTAGCAACTCTAATTGGGTAGAGAAGATTTTAAATGCATTGTTAGGGTAATTTTAAACTATAATTATAACATTGATGAAGGTTTTGAACAGGGAACAACAGAGAATACTTTATCTTTTTTTAATTTTGAAGGTTATTTTGTGTACTTAATATAATTTTATTTTAGTTCCTTGTCTATGGATTCCAATTTTTAGTTAGTTTCGTTCCTTTTTTAAGAAAGTTTAGAAATATTTAAACATTACCAAACCTTTGTATCTTTATCGAACTCTTTGGCTGAATATTAACCTTATAAGTATGTATTACGTGACAATGATAACAGTTAGAATAAACATTTGACATTCAATGATAAATAGAACATGTCGCTACTTGTTTAAAGTTATTGCGTTTTAATAAAATTAATTTGTCAATTCCAATGTAGGTAACGTATTTTCAGTGGTAGTGTATATTTATCATGTTAGTAATTCATCCAATATATCTATAAGTAGTCGTTCTCAAATGGCAATATAACTTAAGGTTTGCAGAAAGAAATTACTTTAAAAATACTTATTACTTATGTTCTTAATTATATTATATAATAATTACGTGTAAAAATAGTACTTCCCCTTCCCGGACCCTTCCGGTCCGGGAAAGGTCGGCAACGCACTCGTAACTCCTCCGTTGCGGGTGTCCATGGGCGGCGCTGATTGTTTACCATCATGTAATCCGTCTGCATGTTTGCCGACCTATTACATAAAAAAAAGAAAAATAAATACTAAGGCGAATGATTTTAATTGAACAAAATAAATAAATAATAACTCTTAACAAAATGATAGCCTAAAAAACAGGACATCATACCCAGACAGTTTACAGATCACACAGAAAGTTTTTTCGTGCTACCGCGCCAACTGTGCAGATATTCAAAATTGCATAAATCTATATTGCAAAAACTAAATTAAAAATTCAAATCAATTGTCACTTGACAAATGCTCCAATATTAAAAACTAACTCCTTGATAAATAAGAGCAAAATAAAACATTAAAAACGCCCATTTGGTTACCTACTACTCTTGGCTAGCCAAACAGACAAGAGATAACTAATGTTCGTAATATAAAAAATTCTACTACGACACAGCCCCCCGCTAAGGTTTCAACTTACCTACTTTCGAGCAAAAAACTCGTCCACAGCTGAAGGTGACAAAAAATGTAAACAAAACTTTTTTTCGACAAGCTTCGGACATGCTGTGGACTGGATGATAACCTTTTTGGGGTGAAAGCATCTGTGTTTGGCGTCAAACAATCTTTATATGATAGCATTTACATAAACGTATGTTGTGATGAAGACTCTTTTCCACTCTTTTTTCTAGCATTTATACGTATGTTGTGAGACTCTTTTCGTTTTGCTACCAGTGTTATTATCTCCGCAAACATGAATATTAAAAGTCATATGAACTTTAGTTTAATACATTTCCTCAAATAAGCTCTAAAAAGGTAGTCTTCATCGTAAGAAAACTACTTTTTTATTATTTTTTAAAATAATACGAAACGATTATAAATCAAAACATTAAAAAAGAAACATCATCTTAACATCACATCCTTCCGGGGTTGCGGGGTCAGCGCAATGAGGCACTGCTACCTCGGCCCTGAGTAGGAGAAGGAACGGGGGGGGTTTAGTCAGTAAGAGTCTGACACTCCCTTTCACCCGACCCTGGGCGGGAGAAGTCATTTGATGATTTTCCCCTTACAAAAAAACATTACATCCTTTTTGTTCCCTAAACTGAAATTTAATCTAAACCTTAGTAAAAATGCATGGACAGCAACAGATACATTCACCCTGAAATCAACAAAACTACAACGCAAAAGAATAGTCATAAAATCGGCCCCGTGGTTTGTGTAAAAAATAGTAAAAAAAATCTATAAGTTTTGTAAAAGTTAAAGCCATTAACTGATAACACAGCCATTAGTAGGACGAAGATAAACTGAGTTATTGTTATTGAAATAAACAATTGTGGAGATAGAGATAAGGGATAATGAAATCATTTTACTTGTTGTGATTGTGTCATCATAGGGGATTTACTTTGTAAGTAAATTGTTGTCGATTTTTTAGTAGGTACCTTCTTGTAAATTGTACAAACAAAAAGGTGGTTTTATTCACCTTTATTCAAATTGAATACTTAATGTAATATGTTTAAGGCAGAAGTTCGAGATGAATCTAAATTTTAGCAGATTTAGACTTAAAATTAATTATGATGCGGATAATTTTTTTCTGTTTAATGTTTCTGAAAAGATATAAGTCATGTTCTAAGGCAAAGACAGCCTCTATAGTCACATTACAACAACACAGCATTGTTTTCCAGAAGTTTCTAGTAGTAGTAGTATTTAATAATAATATTATGTGTATTTTTACCAAGTCGTTCATAGCATAGGAAAGAAGGCGACATAAAAACCATCTTCATTTCTCATTCTCCTAACCCATATCAATAACAACAAAACAACATCGTAAAGTACAGAAGGACCACGATTTTGCATAACGCGTGACAGGTATGTACAGCATCTAAAATAACAAAGACATAAGTATACGGAAATTTAAATGACAATGCAAAATGCAATAAAACGTCTTCCAAAAGAAATGTTCCCCGACCCTTTGGGTTAACACCAGAGCAACTCCCACGCTGATCGGTCTTTCCTTACTACTAATCCGTCGAACAAAAACACAGCTGCGTAAATATGGAGGTCAAAATTACATGATGTGCGAGGTTGTTAGGAAACAGGTCCTATGAGGCAAAAGTTAGAAAAAAATCCTTGGATTTCATTTGATTTGAACGTTAAAAATGGGAATAAAATGGAATACGTTCGAAAATTGTCCTTAGTTATTAATCTAGTTGGCGGAGTTGCGCGGCTAGCGCGGTAAGGTACCGTGGCCCCGGTCTTTTTTTTTTCTATTTTTTTTTTTTTTAGTCAGGGGTAAATCGTCAAATTACTTCTCATGCCCAGGGCGAGAGGAAGTGTCAGACTCTTATTGACTAAAAACCACCCGTTCCTTCTCCTACCCTAGGTCGAGGCCGTGGTAGTGTACCTCATTGCGCTTACCTCAGCTTACCTCGCTCGGCCTAAATCAGAAAATGGAACGGGATGTCTTTAGTCAGTAAGAGTCAGACACTCCCTCTTGCCCCACCCTGTACTAGAGAAGTCATTTGATGATTTTCCCTCACAAAAAAAACTATTTTTCTAGTGATCAATTTCAAAATCCAATCCACGTCCTTGTATTTTCAACCACGTTCATCCCAAAGCTATAAAATTCGTTTCATCGCCTCGAACCCTAAAAATACTCATAAATCCAGTTCACAACTATAAAAGCCTACTATAAAGCACAGCTGTACAACGTAAACAATTCTTAGACCTAGATCGCAGGATAAGACCTAAATTGTCGTTCAATCAACCTAGTTTTGTTCAAACAGATTCCTTTGTTCAAAAACCGGTTGAAACCGGTATTTTAACTTTTAACACAAAGTTTGATGGTAAGGTTGTTAAGTTCGGTTCATTTTATCTACTTGTACTTAATCTTGATGCTAATGCGTTTGGTGTTATAATGCATTTTGTATAACAGTTTACAGCGAGACATCTTGGCACGATTTACTCAAATAATTATTGATATAAGTATCTTCAATACATTCAATATTGTATATTGTTTAAAAGAGTTAGGTGTGGGAGAGCCATGCTTCGGCACGAATGGGTCGGCTCGACCGAAGTAATACCACGGCCTCACAGAAAACCGGCGTGAAACAACAGCGTTGTGTTTCGCCGTGTGAGTGAGGTTACCGGAGGCCCAATCCTTCCCCTTCCCCTATCCCTCCTCAATCCCTAAATCTCCAAATCCCTAAAAAGTCGGCAACGCACTCGTAACTCCTCCGTCGCGGGTGACCATAGGCGGCGTTGATTGCTTACCATCAGGTAATACGTCTGCTCGTTTGCCGACTTATTACATAAAAAAAAAAGAGTAACGATGGAGTTCGATGAGTTTGGACGACGACGAGCAGCTAGCTTCACTGACTGACAATTCAACATTGAAGTTTGAAAAGTGCGACTCCATTGTAAATCTTTATTGTACTCAAGGACTAAAAAGGACCCATCCTGGTACCAAAAACCTGGTAAAAATATGGATCATTAGCTTAATAGGTAACGTACTTATATACATGCTTATTAAAAAATTGGACTGGTTTTGGTCTATTTATTTACCAACAAAGTACTTATGGCAGTGCCATATCCTGAATCATTTTAACTCTTCCGTTACTTAGCTTAAATTGCCTCAAAATCTTACCATTCAAATAAATCGTTGTAAAACAGAAATTTTGTAAAAAAAGTTTTTTCCTAACGGCAGATAGCATTAACAGTTTTATAGGTAAAGTGCGTTTCAAAATGAAACGGAACCAAAAAGCCGTACATGGTTTTTATTATACACACATGTCCCTAGTTACAAATAAATCTACGACTTAAGTTGTCAAGTCTAAAAAAACTGCAAACAAGTGGAAAATGGGGATGTTGCAAACTTTTGCAACCCTACCCTTGACCATTCACAATCAGGTGGATCGTTTAAAGCAAAAAATAGTAACAAAACAACAATAGCACTTTCGAACAATAAGTTCCAATCCTAAACACGTGCAAGCAACACATAAAGACTTTTTTCCAAGCTTGCGAGTAGGTCAAAAATGGGCAAAAAATTTTGGAACTTATTTAACCTTTGCAGATCTTGTAGACCTTATCACAATAACTCAAAGTTCAAATTATTCTATACTACTAAATTCTTGCTCATGTTTTAACAAAATTAGAGTGTTAGTTGCAAAGTTTTAAGTGTTGTTGTTGAGAACCTTAACTTGAAAAGAGAAAAGATGATATTTGCTTATTTCCTTTATTGATAAGTTTGTCGCACTTTACTACCTGTTACGCAAAATAGGGGTAATAGGGTGTAACTGAAATTGGTTACGGTACAAAACACAATGTTTTGTTAAAAAGAATTGGCTGAGTGAGTACATTGGGCTAGTCTGTACGTGTCTTTCAATTGATTAGTCAGTCAGTAGGTAAATGGTTACTTTTTGTAAGTTGAAAAAAGTGCAATTTTGCAAAAACAAGTGATGAAAATAGGAAGCAAGGAAGCATTTTTAATGATTTTTTTGCCAAAGAATTTATTTCATTTATAGAGAAGGATTTAATATTTAAAATTAATGAAATCGACAACTGAGTGTCTTGTGAAAGTTTGTTTTGCGTTAAGGCATTCGACTCCTTTATGACATGTAGTGCTCTGATTGATCTACTCCAAGATAACTAACCAATTAGAGTGTTTAACGCGGTGACGTAATGGTCGAGCTAACGTTATTTATTTATTTATTATTTTACTAGCTACTCTTGCGCGGTTTCACCCGCTGCTCAGCTCCTTAGATCGCAACGTGATGTTTTATAGAATTTTGGCAATCCGACCAGCGGTTCCTCAGATTGACCTCTACATATAAACTTACAAACTTATAAATTTTACCCCTTTACAATATTAGTATACATTTATTTATTGATTAAACAGATACATTTTACGTTTTCAACGTAGAAAAATAGCCGACAAGAATTCAAGAAGGAGAATTCTGTTAAGAATTAAAAAAAAAAAACAGAAGAAATCAAAACTCACTTCAAGATCTTGAGGTAGGTACTTTCCTTTTTCGTCGACGTAAAATTCCATAAACTTAGTCATTTCGGTTGTAGGTACGTTTTAGGTGACACACTAAAATATAAAATTGAATTTTAAAACCACCTAATGAGAAAGGAAGCCTTAATTATTTTCACACATTGAATCACCCCTGATATACATCGTTTCAATTTGTGGTGATCGCAATCATCCCGAACCACCGAAAAATAAACAGAGACACAGCAAGTTTGGTAAAAAAATCACTTAAGTCAGCCAAATTTTTATTTGGTCTTTTCTGCGTGTACAGACATAACGTACCTGCTTTTGAAAAATATTTTCTAATAAGTCAATTACTACTGAATTATTGTGTCATTTTATAAAAGATGTGCAACACTTGCTAATGGAATGTGTTAACAAAAAAACTAAAAGGGATTCATTGTTTAGGGACTTTAATTTAAATGTCTTAGATCTTGAACATATCCAAAGTATTTTGGCGAACTCTAAATCTAATGTTGCTAAAAGATTGTGTGGTTTAGTTCCGAGGCTTAAGCAATGAATAACTGTGTAAGTATTTATAGGTAGGTTTCTCTATACGTTTATGTAGTAGGTACCTAGTCGAGTTATGATTGCATGTTATAGTATTAGGTAAAATCTAAATAATTTGTTGTAGTTATAAGGTAATGGGGTTGACGTATCCGTGTGGATAAAAACCTCGCTTACTCAATTTAGAAATAAAAAAAAATGTGCCGTTATGTAATTACTTTTTTATTTTGAGGGCTGTAATCATCCAATATCTTCTTTCCTCGCCCTAGTTGGAGGTACAGGGAGTGCCAGACTCTTACTCCAAAGACCACTCCGTTCTCCACCTGCTTCACTTTACCTTACTACACTTGCAGCCGCAACCCTGATTGAACATCAGCCTTATTGGGCTCCATTTGGAGTTTATTGGCCGTTTGAAGTTTACGTTTGGGTGTAGTTCTACTTCTAGACCGAACAGTAGCTAAACAAAATCATGCCATTCCCGTTGCCTCACCTAATAAGAATCAGTGCTTGGTCTTTTTATATTTTTATTTTTCCCAGTAGTCAAATTCCAATTTAATTTGAATACCCAGTTGGAGACTATGGTCGCTCTATTGATTCAGTTTAAAAAGTAGCAGAAGAAATAATGCTCATATCTGTACGCGCACTAATGCCCAATTTGCGTGTTGCACCAAAATTGGACAGATAGCGCCAAAATACTGATTGTTGTTTAACCTAATTTATTGATTCGCCTGCAACCAAACTTTTTAGTTACGCCGTCATTGTGGAATCAATCTTCATTTATAACCTTTCCATGTGAGTTTTTTTGGTAAGCTTTGAAAACTAACTGGTATTAACTAAACTAATTTAGTTATAAAATAATGTTCAGTTTAAAGAGGAATAAATTGTCAATTTTGTTTGCACTTTCTTCGAGAAATAGATGCGACTTTTTGGGTAAAAAAAGCAAAGTTAAAATCGTGTCTAATTCAAAAATTTTAAGCAGTATAATATATTCGATACCATTACTTTAATTCATTTATTAAAAAAGCTCACAATTTCTACTTTAATAATTTATATTAATAAACATTATCTTCTAAAACCAATAAGCCCCTAGGATCAACTAAACTCATCACTCAAATCAGAAAAAGCTAGTAAAACCAGTTCCATAATTTCAAAATATGACCACAATAAAATCCACTTCCGATCAAAACCCCACCATATTAAAACAATCAAGTTTATTTTTAACTAACGAAAACGAACGGAAATACTAATATATAGTCGCTTAACATTCATTTTTGTGTCCATAATGAGTCACATTTAGTCGTATTAGACTAATACGCGTCATATCCTGTCTTCTGTTTGATATAGATAATTGATTGAGTGGACCAACCTGTTCTGTTTTGGGTTTGAATGAACTCTACATTTGAGAAATGCACGTTTATACTTAATGGTATATTCACACGGAAAAGTGATGCACATATCTAAGAAGTTTGGTAGAAAAAGAAAAGAACAACAAACAGGAAAAACAGATCTGTACCTCACTATAAAATAATAATGAAAATTTCAATTTCGATTTTGCAATAAGTAATACAAACCTTATCAGTTCGCCACTCAATTACCTGCAATAGCTACGAAAAAGAAAAAAAAACTGTTAATTAAAACTAGCAATCCTTTAGTCCAAGGTTTTGTCAAAATTCTCAAATGTGATTAGTAACTGAGAATTAGGTATCTTCTTCATATTATTTACAATACCAAAATAAAAATATCATAACAAACAAAGTAACTTGTAAAAACGTAATAATACTATTGCATGGGTCATTCAATTACGGGGACATCATTAATCTAATGAACCATGGTTATGGATTCCTATTTAGATTTTCCCATGCAGGTATCATTACTTGATTCCCCATAAAATCGGTTAGTAATGATGTAAGTTAACTTTAGCATATTATATTGACAGAAGTTACGGAACGGGTCAAAGGACCAAAGGACCAATTAAGAATCTCCACCAGTATGTTTACTGCATAGCTTATTCTTGTACCTTAAGGTTTTGTTGTTGTAGTGATAGTTAAAATTTAATTTTAATACCAGCTAAATTAAGAAAACTTGTTGCAAATAAATAAAAAAATAAAATATTATAAATAAATTTATAGTTTGGGTTATATTGTCACATTATAAACATAGGTATAAAAGCCCACTGAGCAAAGGACCTATTCTCACGAGGAGAATGACCACTAAACACCACGCTTGCTGAAGGCTGATGAGTGATTTTAACTTATAATTAGAAATTAATTAGTCTAGATTTCACGATGTTTTCCTTCACCGTATGTCACAGCAGACAGAAAATCTTAAAGAAATACCTGTAGTTAAGTCCTGAAAACTACTCTAGCTACCTGCCAGAATTCGAGCCCGCACTCATGTAAGTACAAGCAAAGTGGGCGCCTCCGCAACTCATAGAAATTTCTAGAAACCAATTATGTCACCTGGTGCAACCTACCGCAGTAAATAGCCGAAAATAAGTCCCTAAGTACCATCCATCTATTCGAAGACAAAGACAACTTTATTACTTACTAATAAAACCGAGTCAATAACTCACTGGCAACCATTACGAGGTTTAAAACTGACAATTATACATGGTGTGTCTTTAAGCATTCTTTATTGGGATCACACTTGACGTATTGTACACAGAGTGTTTTATTTTAAGCATTTTATGTGTTTTCACAGCAGTCGGGTATTGGGATTGTTTTTGTTTCTGAGTTTTAGATATAGGGTAGTTTAATTTTTAGCACTTGCATGCGTATTGTGTTTGAAAAAGGAACAACCAAAAGCGACGATCTTTCGAAAACTGTTTCTGCTCTCCATTTGATTGAGTTGTATAATCTAAGTAAATACTATATGTCTTTCTAATTTAATCAAACATTAAACAAAGCATCAACGCAGATTTTTTTAATAAACCTATTAAAAATTTAAACCTTTTAAGCTTATTTTCTTACGAATTTCAATTTAACCTTAATCATTATATTTATTTAACTGTAATCATAGCAGTTTTCCATAGCAAAACACAAAAGCATCTGATCACCTCATAAACAACGCATTTTATCTCCGTTTTACGGTTCGCCATTTGAATAATACCTGAAAATCCTCCCATCAACGTCTTTTACTAACAGTAGTTATCACCGCACATAATTAAAACCATTGTCTTCCACCAAAAATTACGGTCCCCATAAATAAAACGGGGCTTCGTTTAAGATGGCATATTTAAAATAGTGCCATAAAAACATCTTGTGTTATTACAACCAAAAAAAACGTGGTCCTTCGAGACGAAATGTGCTTTCAGAACAAGAGACCAAATTACACTGGTCCTTTTGTCCCAAAAAACGTGAAGAACCATCGATCTAGCTTCTTCGGTACATGTCGGTACTAAATATTTTATTGGTACTTAAAGTCTCTTTATTATTCAACTTTGAGATTAGTATAATAGGTATATCATTAGGGTGACAAAGACTAAGGACTTTCTTCGCTGGGGTGTTAATTTTACAGCAGAAAATGCTACAAAGTTGCAGTGTAAAAGATCGATGTCGTTAGAGTTGCAATTGCAAGTTCGTACAGCTTTTAGGAACAGGTTTTGGTCTTAGAAAATGTTATTAATTTGCATTAAATTATGATCTATCTTGAACTAGGATAGCGATAGTTTACAGCAAGGGAAAATGTACCTTGTTGATATTCATTACGGTGTATACTTTGTGGTTGTCGAATAGAAACATGACACTGTTTGAATGTTGATGTTCTAAAATGTTGGTCATTTATAAATGGCCGTAAAGCAATTCACTGAGAATAAGTCTAGTCTAGAAGTGACTTAGGTCTCTAGAGCCACTTAGAATACTTAAAAACGAGTTCAAGATAAAGTTTCGAAGAGGCATACTTTTCTATGACTTAATAATTAATATTTTTTGAATTTCCAACTTACAAAACAAACATTTTTTTTTATTATATTTTAACTAGCGACTCGCCCTTACTTTGTCAGGGTGCAATGCTAAATACTTACGAAATTTCTTCACTATTCAATGGATGTTACTATACATAAAAAAACCCCGACATTTATTTAAACATATTTTTGTGTAAAAAAATGCATGAAAATCCATTGCGTAGTTTTAAAGATTTAAGGATATAGGGACAGGGAACGCAACTCGGTTTTATACCATGTAGTGATTCCGTGGTCCTTGTGATCACCAATGGCTTCAACAAAACAGAAAACAGTAGTCACCACATTTACACACAAAAATTCCTCAAATCAACAGGAACTATCAATAATCCTGTTTATACCAATCAAAATTAATTCTCTCGTAAATATTGGATTCCTTTGTTAAATCTCAAGGGGTTCAGTGTGTCTGTTTGTACATAAAATCAATCACATGTAGTATTGACGTAAATATTCTTATATTGGGACAGTTATAGTCACGTTAAATATTATTATCACGTCAACTCCTTTGATAGTTTGTGCTTGTATTCAAATGTTACAGTGTGTATACTTATAATTGTCTTTTGAATTGTTCTGTTCATAATTTACTAAGGATTTGATTGGCTTGTTCCTTAATGGGAATATTATGCATATTTCATCATCTGTAGGTGAGATAGTTCATTGGACTTTGAGCCTTATCTACATAAGAAGGCTTTACTATGTTCTTCCCGAAAGGAAGCTGGTTTATTTCAGTTTAAAACAATAAGTTTGTCTTAACTCAAGATCATTAACTGAAAATCTCTCAAATATCTTTTTCAATTAGTCGTGCTCGTGGTGGCCCGGAGGTTCAGGAGCCCGCTTCTCACGCATGAGGGTGTGATTTCAAAACCTGGCAAGTACCAATGTGACTTATTCCGAGTTATATGTACTTCCTATGATTATTTAGACACCGCTGAAGGTAAACATCGTGAGGAAACCTGGACTTATAATTTCCAACCCGCATTAATCAAGCGTGGTGATTAATGCTCTAACCTTCTCCGTATTAGAAGAGGTCTTTGCTCAGCAGTGGGCACTTATAGGTTGATGATGATGATCCTGAAATGAAGATAGACAAAACTGTAAACAACAGAACACCATTAAATAACAAACAGTAGAACCGATTATCGGTTCCACCAATTAAATTCAAATTCGCCTGCATTTGCCTACAAATAAATTGAAATATCAAAACTGAAATGGTTTCAATTCAAATCATATTGAAACAAAGACAATAGGCAGTAAACAGGTCTCGAACCTTGACAGTGTAATTATAAAGAGCCATTTGTGCTGTAATCACGAAGCGAAGGGACCGCTCTTAAGGTTTAGGGTGGAGATTGTTTTACGCGGTGGATAAATAAGTAAGAAGATTTTTTTTTCATGGGTACAGACGTCAAACGAGTTATCGTAGTACTTGATGGTAAGAGATCAGCGCTGCCAATGGATACCAGCAACACCAAAGGAATCAGAAGGAATCAAAATTGCGTTGCTTTTTAAGAAGTACAATTATTTTCGTGATGCGCTTGATATTGCAATATATGCAATTTGATTTTATTCGACCCTGCTAAGTAAGTTATAAATTAATGTTTGATGTGAAAAAAAACCAAATGTTATCTTACTACACTGACAGTTTAATTACACGTAAGTTTGTTTTTGTCAAAATCACATACATCATAAACTACAAAGAGTATACCTAAATATAAGTAGCATATGAAAACAATAAAATATGTATCACCATATTATTGAGTATATTAGCTGTAATTTGTCTCAGCTTGACAACGAGTCAAGTAATTATACATTGTTAGATAAAGCAAAAAGTTGAGATTTGTGTAAAGCGTTTGATGAAGGTAGAACTTAGCTAAATTTGTCTTCATTGAAATTATTTGAGTGCAAGCCGCGCGTTTTGGTGTCAAATGGCGCTAGAACCGCGTAAATCAAACACAATCCTAACAGCTTTGTCGCCGGCGGGTGTGGCACAAACTGAGTTTTTACTCGTAAATTTATTGTCGGTACAGCTGCTCAGTTGCGTGCGCAAGCGACTGGGACAATCGCTATCATCGATATACTTCAGTCATTGTTTATAGGGAATTGGATATAGGACCTTCACTTTTAATATTCGCTATAGCAAAGAAAGTTTATCTTATAAATATGCCTATTAGACTTCGAATAATCCTTCCTCTCCACCAATTCCTATTTCTGTGGAACTCTAATCCCCAAAAGTACTCGTAAAGAACTCCTCCGTTGTTAAGGGTGTTCATGATTGCTTACCATCAGATAATCAGCTTGCTGGTTTGCCGACCTATCATAATATAAAAAAAACATATAAATTATCACAGACTGAATTCAAAAGACATTAAATACATCAAATTTGCTGAATTCGTGACCAAGAAATAAAAACGTTAGTCCAAAAAATATAATGAAATCACTAAACCTACTATTAATAGCGCAGATTTCAACAAAAATGTTATAATTAACTACAGTTAGCAGCGTTAATGACCTAGGCTATCACGGTCGGATGGTCTGCCTGTCTGAACTTGACCTAACAATATATCAATTAAAAAATACTGATTCTTGAACAACACCTATTGTAGTCTGTTTAAAACTAATGCAGATGCTATAGAACTTATTCTGAAGAATATAGGGATTGATTTTGATTGTGTTGGTGTGAGAGATATGTTTGTAAATAAGGCGTGTGCCGTTATCGATTATGCGCACGCGACTATAGCCGGTAAGGATAGTGTGATATGTATTGAAATAGGATTTTTTAGGGATTTTGAAGTTGGTTAAGAGAATAATAAATCGTTTTTTTTTCTGAATGATATGTTTTTTTGTTTCAGAAGCTTAAAATATCAGTTACTTTTAAAAAGCACCGTGCTTTTATTTTATTTTAAAAAATCGTCTCTGATTTTTTTGTGGTATGGTGAGTACCTACTAAAAATGGTAACAACAAAAAAAGGAGTTTTATTGTAGATATTAAGCCGTAACCGGTGTCTACAGGATACATGAATCCCAAAATATAAGATATATATATTTTCAAAAGCTAAATTCCAAGGTTATGCCACTTCACCGCCTGGATTGCTGAATACAATTGACTTGAAGACTTTTTACCGTCTTTCCAACAGTAAGCAAGACATTTTCCCACGGCCATTGTCTCTAGTAAAAAGTTAAAGAAAAGCTCCAATAATCACATTAGAGATTCATTCTGTGCAAAATTGCATTCTGTTACCGAGGTAACAAAGAATAGAGAATTTGATAAAGAATGAAACCTACATTCATGTCGGATTATTACGGTTTTTATGGATCTCACCGTATCCGCATTCTTTTTCAGTTACTAAGGCGCCTCGGAGTGCACACGCCTCAAAGAGCCAACAGAGCACCACAGGCGGAGCCCAATAGAGCAGATGTTCAGTCAGAGATGTGGGGCAACGCGATAATCTACGGTGAAGGAAAGAAGGAAGGAACGGGTGGTATTTAGTCAGAAAGTCTGACACTTCCTCTCACCCCATGTAGGACGAGAAAAGTCATATTGTGATTTTCTAGCCTAAAAAAAGAAAGGTGGGGGTAGTGCACAATGTTGTATGACTTTAACATTGTTTTCTAAATAAAAATTGAATCAAGGTCTTATTTGAAAAAAAGTAATTTGTTAATTGCTTATTGACTTTTAAATAACTAAAAAAAAGAAGGCCTCCAAAAAACAACGGCGTTGTACTTTGCACTGTGAGTGAGGTCATGGTAGGCCAAATTGTTCATCACCGGTAGCCCTTATCCCCAAAATACCGGCCACGCACTTGCAAATTCTTTAGCGTTGCGCTTGTCCATGGACGGCGCTGATTGCTTACCATCAGGTTTGCCGTTTGGTCGTTTGTCGCCTTAACACAGAAAATACTGATGTCACATAAATAACAGAAATCTTCACATCCCGGCTAATATTCCAAGAAATGTCTTCTCATAACCAATTTTACCCTCAAATTACAATACAATTTTACCAAAAGAATTACAATTATAGCTTTTTATTACGGCAATACTGAATACTTGGTACATTTTTACGATGGCAACATTTGAATAGACGTCCGCGTTGGTACTTTGGACCCTTGCAAGAGTAAAAATTTGCGGTTTTTTAACATTTAAATTAATGTTATTGTGCAGAGAAATTATTTATCGTCTATGGAATTGAGGGTGTTATTTTGGGCAATCCATTTCTAACATATTGTGAATATATTAGGATATTAAAAATGGTTATGAGTATTGTGTTTGGTTTTATTAAACATAGCTATCCTCCCTTATAAATATTAATAATCATAAGAGTGAAAAAGATATGCTTCGGCATGAATGGGCTCGGCTGGTGTGATACTACGGCTTCACAGAAAACTGGCGTGAAGCAACTATTGTTTTAGGTTAACTCATTCTTCCACCCTAACCTGAATCCCTAAATCCGCTATCCTTAAATTCCTAATAATCTTCAAGAGGCCAGCAACGCTCCTGTAGTTACTCCTTGGTATTACGACTTGCTTACCATTATGTAATCCGTACTATTAGGTAATCCTGCTGATCTTTTGCTGACCTATAGATACATACAAATCCCTTAGCACAGCACACATCTTCTGATAAACAGTCAGTATCATTAAACAAACATTAATAACTCAGACAATTAATAGGTAAACTAAGTAGGAAAAAGCAGAAGTTTTTACAACAAAAATATTTTTTCCAAAGAATAACTTTACTTAACAATATTCACCCAAAAAATACTACGACAAAACCAAACCATTACGATCCGAAAAGTAATTACAGTGCGTAATTTTCTGTACTCAAATTATGATAAGAACTCATCATAATAAAACTCGTCAAAAATCTGAATGTTTCACTCAACCCTCGACCGCTTACTACAGGTTATTTATACCCCCTCACTCTACCCCGTCAAATGAAACCGTAGCTCGTTCAAATGACCGAAAATAATGACCTAACTATTGTCCTCGCCCCTATGTTTGCGAAGCCTCATTTATTTTTATAACTCCACGGGATTTTTAACAGAAAAAGTTGGAAAAAATTGTCGGACATCACCGATGATGGGCCGAATTGATGTGTCGTGACTGTATCCGAAATTTAAATGTGTCGGACATTTTTTTTTCTTTTCGGGCTTAAAATGTCTACCATTTGACAGTTAGGGGGTGTAGTATTTTTCTGTCATGTATTTGAAAAAGGTTTGTTGATATTTTGTTATCTTTTGAGTTTGTGATGATTTATGGCTCTTGGCATTGATTTTAAATGTTATTCATTTGCCACTTAATTTAGCCACTTGCATTACACCTTGACTTAACATTGAATTAAATGAGTTTGTCCACCTCTCATAAATGTTGAATTTCTTATAGATTTCTTTCATAGAAAACAAAGAATAATAGTACAATCGAAATATTAAATTAATTACTAAAAGCGAAATAATCCCCTACCGACAGACGTCTACGAAAAAGGACTGGTCAAACAAAGCCAAATTAACCGCTACTCATCTGCAAGCCCACTTGTGGGGTATGTAGCCCAATTATTTTCTACTGGCGGTGTTTGCGCAGATCTTCACAGAGTGCGCCCGACTTGGATGGCCACTCGAATTTTGCATAACCAATTAGTTTTGCACAAACTAAAACAGACGTCTTTCAAATGATGGTTGGACAGACCCTAAGTGGAGTTGACAGGGTTAAATTGTGAACAAAAAAACTTTGTTTCAAAATTTGAAATTGAATTCAGATTTCAAATAACTTCGCTTTGTTTATGCAGTGGTTATAAGAAATATATATATATATATATCTAGATAAGCTTCCTGAATAGGAAAATGAACAAATTTTTATGTTCGACATTACTGATTATTAAGGGATTACCCATGTACTTACATATTATTATATTGCTGACAATATCATTATATTCAATTCTATACAAATATTATAAAGACGTGAGCTTGTATGTAGAGGGTAATCTTTGGAACCGCTGGTCGGATTTCCAAAATACTTTCAATGATGGATAGCTACAATATTATTGAGTGCTATAGGTTATACATTATGCTTGATTTGCTTCTTTTTTCGAGCATACATGACTATTATAGCGACGATTACTAAAGCAAAAGAAACAGACTAAATGTTTTTGCACTCCTACTTACTACTACTTTAGGGAATAAAGGGGGATATTTTTTACGCTGTAGGTACTGTGACAAAAACCCTGTTTAAAAAATACAAAAGAAAATAATTATTGTTAAAATTAAACTACTCCACAGTTTCAAGAACACTGTCTCCTAATTAACACTACTTAATAAGGTCGTACGTGCTTTATCAAGCTAAAATTGTGTTATTTCAAATTCAATTTTATGTGAATTGGAATAAGAGCTATTTACTTACTTGCTTAGTTAGTTTTGTGACAAATTTTCACTTTAGTTAATAATACACAATTTTGATTAAAATTATAAAATTGTTTCTTTTTATACCTAAAACGTCTATTCCTTCAACATCGATTTTGTGAAAAATCAAAAAGCATGTTTAAGTGGAGGAGAGCCATGCTTCGGCACGAATGTCTCGGCCCGACCGGAATGATACGGCCTCACAGAAAACCGGCGTGAAACAACCACAGCGAGTGTTTCGCCGTGTGAGTGAGGTTATCCGAGCCCATTTTTTCACACCCCCAAGCCCTCCCCAACCAAATAACCTAACCCATAACGTTTAACATTGAGAACATACATGAACATAAGACCTCGTGATCAATTTCATTATCGTCGAAGAATATATAAAAGTGAGGCTTAGAATGCCGTAAAATATGAAAACATCAATGTTGAAATTGAAATTGAACCAACTGTTTGTATAAGGAATCTGTATGTGAAACTGATTTAAAAAGAGTAACCATGGAGTTTCTTGCTCGTTCTTCTCCATCGGAATCTACACTTTGGAATGAGCAAATAGCTTCACTAAGAGGACGGACCAACAGACACTTTATATCTTTAAAATTTTGTTTGAAGTTCAAAAGTGCCTGCAAGCGTCTAATTGAATTAAATGATTTTAGACTTTTGATATGAGTTGACTTTGAGTACACAACATTAGGACAACTCTCAAGCAATTTAATTAAGTGTCGGAGAGCCAAGCTTCGGCACGAATGGGTCGGCTCGACCGGAGTGATACCACGGCCTTACAGAACACCGGCGTGAAACAACCCACATGGGTTTCGCCGTGTGAGTGAGGTTACCGGAGGCCCAATCCCTTCACTTCCCCTATCCCTTCCCGATCCTTATATCCGCAACCCCTATCCCCAAAAGGCTGGCAACGCACTCGTAACCCGGTGTTGCGGGTGCCCATGGGGGGCGCCGATTGCTTACCATCAGGTAATCCGTCAGCTCGTACTTATTCCATAAAAAATATTTTTAAAACAATCAAAATTGAACTTAACAATCAACCGCTACAATTTCACTCATCTACCACATGACACCTTAACAGTGCCAAGCCAATTTCGCTCATAAACACTTCAGTATTCCACGCTTAAGAACTAATTTAGCGTCACAGTTCAAAGATAATGCCAGTAGCTATGTTTGCATATGCAAAAGGGTGCTTAGGATTGTTTTTCCTGCTGATTAACGTGCAGTGGTGGTACAGTCGAGCGCAGACGTTGTTCGCTTAAAGATAATGTTATTAGATTCTCTTGAGATATAGTTTCCTTTAGTTTAGGTATTATGAAAATAGTTGCTGTATTTTCCGGGACGTAAGTTTCAAATTGCTTTGTGCTGTCTTTTTTTTTCATAATTTATATAATAGTGATTCTTTTTTTAAATAATTATGACTATTAAGCAATCTAGCAATTTTGTAAACAATTAAATTGTTCTTATAAAAATACCTTTTTCAAAGGTCGGCAAACGAGCATTAACGCATTACCTGATGGTAAGTAATCAGCGCCGCCTATGGCTATGGACAGTCATAGTAACCAAAGTAGTTAAGTTCGTTTTGTAATCTTGTGGGTAATTATCGATTTATGGATACCCCTATCCATAAATCGATAATTTTTTACTTTTGACTTTTTGGAGAATTGGGCCTCCGGTAACGTCACACGGCGAAACACAACGCTGTAGTTGTTTCACGCCAGTTTTCTGTGAGAACGTGGTTTCACTCCGGCCGAGCTGACCCATTCATGCCAAAGCATGGCACTAGCACACTTACTAATTATGTTTTTAAAAATATTGCTGAATCATTATCCAAAATATTCTAACAATTTTCATTCAACCTGTACTCAGAACTACAAATATTTAGCTAAACTCGAGTATTTATTCAAATCGCCAAACTATTGGACTGTGACAACTAAGGATTGTCAATTAGCCGACTGTGCGGACTTAGGGTAATGTGTTACTGTCCTTTGCATATACAGGGTGTTTATTTAACGACGTATCTAAGTTCTAAGATGTTGTTTCTATAAATAGATAGTGTTTAGATTTAGCAGGACCCTTACACCATCCATTAGGTATATTCATTTAGCAGTAATTTGACGAAGATAAGGACATTAAGATATGAGAGAATAAAAGCAAGGATTTTACCATAACATAAAATTAGTATGTAATAGAAATGATAAGTGGGTGAACAGTGATTGAAGTTTCCTTGTAGGATACTCCCCATGAGGCATGACACTTCCTCTCGCCTCACCCTGGGCAGGAGAACACCTTGGATGATTTTCCTCTAAAAATACTTCTATCAAGCAAAGTGATCATGCCTGGCAAGCTAAGGCATGATCAAGTACTGCCCAAAAGTTGTACGTTGGATATTTTATCCATCTTTAATGAAGCGCAGACTCCTCCAGATCTTGATATAGGATTTATGATGTCATCAATATAGGTATATATTTTATGTGTATTAAGTATATCTACTACAGGGAGGTCAATAATGTTAAGCTTACATTTCTATTTTTATTCATCTAGCTTCTATTACGACGTAGATACTCCACTGAATGATAATACAAACACAGTCTAAAACTGTGAACTCTGTGTGTGTTCAAACCTTCTTATACAAAATTACACCGCCCACAGATAGGTACACCAAATCAGCTACTTCATCATAAGCGTATATTTGAATCTCAACGAAACTATTGACCGGAGTAATGGCGCACACATTATATTTACGACTCATTATAAACATAATACACCATCAGCACATCAAGGTAATGCATGAAAACACATAAAACTGACTCACGAACAATATTTTCAATTGTAGCCAATAAATTCTGTGTGTAATCCTAAAGGTTTGGTTTAAGTTGTAAACTTTTGAGAGCGGGAAACGTAGAACGGACTCAAATCCATTTCTAAGGTAAGTTTTTTTTAATAAAAGAGTCACTCCACATTTCTGGTTACTAACTATATGTCGCACCGCATAGAAAAAAAAATGTAGGTTACAGCTATACATATGTATATCAACTACCTTCAGACTCAAAAACCATATCATGAAAACGCTTTTTTGCAATGTGAACGAAAGACCAGAAAACTGTTTTTCGGTTCTCCACTATTAATTATAATTTCTCTTCATTTAGGATTCTTGACTTTCTCACAATATGATATTCTCCTGTGTCATGGGATCACAGATACACACATCACACTACAATCAAACCGAAATAAGAATTTCTGGAATCACTCAAAAAGTTTTTCCGTGAGGGATTTTAACCGACGACACGTTGCAAAAAAATTAAATTCAATTCAATTCAATTCTTTATTTGCATTCCATATGTTATACAGGTGATATTTTATAAAGTTGACACAATATATTAGAAACAATATGGACCCGTTAGGGCACAGCATAAAGAGTTTGGAGAGGTTTATTATACAGTATATATTATCTAGTTTTGTATTATATCTATGCTTATTACTAAAACTGAAGTACACATGTTGTATTCTTACTTATTAAACTTATTAATACTTATCTTAATGTATGTGTGCGTGCGTGTATTTGGGTGTATGTGGATGTGTATGTGTGAGTGTGTATGTGTGCGTGCGTGCGTGCGTGTGTGTGTGTGTGTGTGTGTGTGTGTGTGTGTGTGTGTGTGTGTGTGTGTGTGTGTGTGTGCATTTGTGAAATTATATGTAAAGGCTTATTTATTTATTTATTATTCGTTATATTTTGTTTTATATTTTAGTTTGTATTGGTGTTCATTATTTTTTTATTGACTTATCATCCATGTATTCTTTTATTGTATAATAACATTTAGAGTGTAAAAAGTTCTTTAATTTATTTATAAACGTAGATGTTTTCGTTTCATCTTTGATCGTTTTAGGTAAGTTGTTATATATTTTTATTGACATTATTAGCGGACCGGAAGAATGTATTTTAAGGTGGGATGTAGGTAGATTTAATCTATTCTTGTGTCGTAGGCTATATTTACTTTGAGTATCTTGTCGGGTAGTATAGAATTCAGGGTGATTTCTGACGAATTTGCATACTTCTAGGATATGTAAACAGGTAAGTGTGAGAATTTTGTATTTTTGGAAATGTGGTTTGCAGCTGTCTGTTTGTTCAATATTGGTTATTATTCGGATGAGTTTCTTTTGCAAGGTAAAAATGGTGTGCGAATCGGTACTATTTCCCCATAATATGATGCCATAACTAAGCCATGCTAGGGCGTAGGCATAGTATGTGACAAGTGCTGTATGTAGGTTGGTGGTATTTTTAATTTCGCGTAAGGCGTATGAGAATTTTGAAAGTTTTGATCGAATTTTTTGTATATGTGCTTTCCAAGTTACATGTGTATCTATTACTAAACCAAGGAGTGTGAATTCGTTAACTTGTTCTAGTTTTGTGTTATTGTAGGAGTAGTTTAATTTTATCGGGGCTTTTTGATGGGGGTGGAAGGTAATTAATTTAGTTTTTGAAAAGTTTATTTCTAAGTTATGGCTTTCCATCCAGTTGAATGTTGAAGTAAGAAGAGAGTTTAGTTTTTCGTTTATATTGTCAATTTTTTGGCATGAGGTGAGTATGGAGACATCATCTGCAAACAACACACATGGTCCGTTAATTGTTTTGGGAAGGTCGTTAATGTAGATGAGAAATAGAAGGCACCCTATGACGCTCCCTTGTGGGATAGAGGCATTCACTGCTTTTAGGTTTGATCTGATTTTTTGTATTTCGTTATTGTTTTTATTAAAGTATTCTATTTCTATAATTTGTTCTCTATCGTTTAAGTAAGACTCGAACCATTTTAAGGCGTTTCCCCGTATCCCGATCCCGTGTAATTTATTTAAAAGTATTTTGAACTGCACCTTATCGTAGGCTTTAGTCATGTCGAGTAATATTCCTATTGCATAATCTCTATTATTTATCATATTTAGGGCTTCTTGTACGTATTTGTAAACAGCTAAGGTTGTGGATCTATTTTTCCGGAAACCGTTTTGGCAATCGTCTAATATTTTGTATTTTTCACAGAAGGAGTATACACGGTCGCACATAGCCTTCTCAAAAATTTTTGAAGCCGTAGGTAGTAGCGCTATGGGGCGGTAGTTGCTGGGGTCTGTTTTTTCATTCTTTTTATGGATAGGTTTTATTAAAGCTATTTTTAATTCTTTAGGAAATATTCCTTCATCAAATGATTGGTTGATTAAAAGATAAAAGGGTATTGTAAGTTCGTCGGCACAATGTTTAATTAATAATGGGGGTAGTTCGTCAATACCATGGCTTCTTTTGTTTTGTAGGTTTTTAATAATTCGGTTAACTTCGTATCCGTCCACTGGGCTGAGAAACATAGTATTTTCTGTAGGGAAAACTACCGGAGCTCCCATTGGTTCAGTTCCAGAAGAGTTGCTAATTTCACCTATAGATGCAAAGTAGTTGTTAAAAATGTTTGCTATATGTTATATGTGTTTGGTTCAGTAATTATGTTATTGTCTATGTTAAGTTTCAAATTATTTTTTTGTCTTTTTATTGTTTTGTTTGTTTTTTCGTTTATTATTCCCCACATGGTTTTAGTTTTGTTTGTAGATCTGTTTAATTTGTTAATATTTTGTAATTTTTTAGATGTTGTTACCGTTTTTTTTAGTATTTTTTCGTACTGTAACCTGTAGAGTTTCAATACAAAAACATTTTAAATTTTCAGAAATTAACAAACTGTCAATAGTCATTTTTGTCCGAGCTGCAAAAAGAAAATCACGTTTGATTGACCACCTCCTTGTTAATGTGTTATCCAATACTTGTTCCGCAGGCGGGTGAACTGGAGTCCTGAAATAAAGGGGTTCCCTAATTTAGGCTCCAGTCCTCCCTTGAATTATTATATACTGTCTAAACTATATTAGTGGTGGAAAATAAATGCAATTTTTTTTTATCCGCTACATCCTCTAACTTAAACCAAGCGGTCGTTAACTTTGAACCAACTGACGCATATGTAAATGAGTGTCCATGTTTATTATTCCTAGTTTTAATTGAAGCGAGCAGAGACTGACTACCATCACAACAGACACACCTGTGCACGGTATTATCCATCATTTACGAAGATATTGGGTTACAAGCATGGGGACCGTTTTTGGAGTATAATGGAGGAATAGGGATAAACGATTTGAGTGAAAGTTTTTTTTAATAGCGCTAGAGCGGTATACGTTGAGATTCAAGTGCATTGTCAGATTTTTGGGGATAGGTATTTGAGATTTTGTTATAGAGCCTCGTTTCACGCCAGTTTTCTGTGAGACCATGGTAGGTGCTCCGATTGATTTGTTTTTTTTTATGAAATAGGTCGGCATTTTAGGGATAAGTGTTTCGGATGTTAAAAGATTGGGGGGAGGGGTAAGTTTGGGCCTCCCGCAAAGTCACTCAGCGAAACACAACGCTGTGATTGTTTCACGCCGGTTTTCTATGAGGCTGAGCTGACCCATTCGTGCCGAAGCTTGGCTTTCCTACACTTAGCATTGTAATGTACCTATACTATACGGAGTAGGATTGAAGAATAAAAAGAAATATGTCTGTCTTCAATAAAAAAGGTAATGATTGTGACTGGTGATAAAACTTGCAATGTATACAGCTTAGTGTATTTTTCTATTTAAAGACAGTCAAATTATTAAATAACATCATCATCATCATCATCATCAGCCTATAAGTGCCCACTGCTGAGCAAAGGCCTCTTCTTACACGGAGAAGATTAGAGCATTAATCACCACGCTTGCTCAATGCGGGTTGGCGATTTCAAACCTGTCACTAGAAATTATAAGTCGGTTTCCTTACGATGTTTACCTTCACCGTTTGTCAGTGGTGTCTAGATAATCATAGAAAGTACATATAACTCGGAAAAAGTCACATTGGTACTTGCCAGGTTTCGAACCCACACACTCATGCATGAGAAGCGGGCGCATTAACCTCTGAGCCACCACCAAATTATTAATAAGTCATTTTAACAAACTATTCAAACACGAAAAGTAAAAAAAATAATGATACCTCAAAAAATGGAGTGTATAATGATTAAAACTTACTAAACGGTGTCAAAATTCTCAAATACATATTTCTTTTTAAGCAACGTTATTATAAAGAAATTAAAACTTCACACTTCATTTTAGAACTTCCTTGGCTTCAATATTTAATAGACGGTGGCGATCGCTCATAAGTAACTTTCAAAGTTTTTAAAAAGAATTTAACACTCTAGGGATATTAATACCATCAATTTTAATTTCAAACTTCGGATAGGAAATACTCGGTAGGGGAATTATTGATGGCTTTTGATAAATTATTGGATATGGTCTAATAAAATTGACTCGTTTTTTTAAATATACTTACGAATGCAAATACGATTTAATGAAGTGAAATTACCCGGGAAGAACTCTACTTATTTCAAATGAGAACAGGCCCCTTATTTATGTACAACGTGCTGGTCGCGACTTCGTAGGTATTTTTTTAACATACATAGTATTGAAAAATAGGAGTCCCCTATCTATTACAAAAGTTGAAAAAGTGTAACCATGGAGTTTCTTGTTCGATCTTCTCCATCAGATTCACTCACTAAGAGGACTGACCGACATATTGTGTTTTTTTTTATTTTTATACTTTTATGCATGCTGTGGCAACCTATAATTAAGTCTACACTTAGCATAAGATTTAAGATATTATAAGAACATTGTAACTAGTGTAAGATTTGTTGGTTGTCCTAAATAAATAAATAAATAAAATAAATAAATAATTTATATGACGTTCATAAGTGCCAAAAATGGTCTCATTTGAAATAAGTTATTTGAATGACCAAAGTTCTTTATTTCTAAGAACAATTTTGTGATAAATCGCAAAACTCTTTAATTAAACATTTTTTGATGGTTTTTCACAAATCAGAGGGCCTAAAGCGTGAACCTTTGGTACGAAAAAGAGGGATGAAGCTATACATCTTTTATAGCTCCATCCCTCTTTTTCGCCCGGAAGATGGCGACTTTAACACGTCATGGTAGGCCTACAGATGGTATACCTAATCATATTTAAGTACAGCAATTTTGATAAAGAGATAAAACCAAATACTACCCTGTCGAACTTAAGACTCCTTGCTGGAAATCGCTCTTATGGCCTCACAATCAACAAAGCAGTAACTGAAAGATGATAAGCCCGATGGCAAATTATCAACCGTGACGTATTGCGGTGACGTCACGCTTCTATTCCTTCGTAAGATTAGAAGAAAGATATTCAATATGGTTGTGGTCAACCTTTGGAGTGCTATAAATATACTGATTACATTTTAATAATATTGTTATGACTATCTTTTGGCAGTGAGCCTAATCGTGATATTTGTGTGAATCTTGAAACTTTCGATCCGAAAGCAGTGAGACTGGGGTACTCCGGTAAGCCCTTGATGAGGCGAGAGAGAGTCAGACTCTAAATGATAAAAACAACCCTGAGTTTCTTTTCCTGTTCCAAGCCGGGCTGCGTTTCATTATAAATGATTTTAGTCGGTGTCAAATGCCATCACTCATATACACATTATCAGGTTATAAGTTTGAGCGGAGAAGGTTTGAGCTTTAATCACCACGTTTGCTCAAGACGAACTGGCGACTTCAAACTTATAATTAGAAATTATAAGTCCAGGTTCCGTCACGATGTTTTCCTTTAATGTATGTCAGTGCTGTCTTAATGAAATTAGAAAAGTGGAATAGTTTGCCAGTTTTCGAGCCACAATGACTGTCTGGCGTCAATGTCATTCAGTATAAAATAGATAAAACTTTTATGTTCTTATCAGCGAGATTACCATCTCCTTGAAAAAAGACAGAAGCACGATAGATAAGAGATCTGCTCAGGACTAATGGACAAAATCACGATCCAGAGTCAGTCTAGACTAAATTTAATACATTTATACTAAATTTTAAACATTAAAATAAGCATCAATCAATCATTTACCTACCTTAACACTATTTTACCTTCAAAAGTGATTGTCAGCTTTGATTGACGATTTAAGTCATCAGTTCGTTTTATGTCGAGGGATTTGTAATGTAAATGATGAGTAACAAACAAAATGGATTTCAGTTCGAATGATAACAATGTAAAATGCGTACGATGAGTGGTTTTGTGGGATTAGTTGGGACGTGTGTATGTAATATGTATGTAATTCCAATTTATTGGATTCAGGTCTAAAGGATAATATTTAAAGATCTATAAAAAGGATTTATGAGTGAATTTGGCGAGAATGTCAGACTGTTGATGACTAATATCTCCCCTACTTGTCCATCCTACTCCTTGTTTGCACTCGCAACCCTGGCCAAAGCAGAACCTTGCACCACTAACCCTAGCAAAAGAAAACTTTTTTGATGGTGCATCACCATCTAGAAGCTTCTATCGTCCTGAGCGAGGTGAGGAAGTGTGTCAGACTCCTATTGACTGATTGGCCAAAGAAAAAGCAAGCAAGTTTTCCAATTTCAAAATTATATTCGAAAGTTGAATTTAGTAAGTACCTTAATTGTAAACGGTTTGTGATTGTTTATTACTTTCTTAATTACAAGTTTTTATATTTATTCAATTGTTTTGGCATTGAAATCGGAATTGCTTTCAACTATGTATATGAGACTTTGTCATGTATCTCTTTTATACAAACTCAAAAATAACAAAGTACGTAAAAAAAAAAATTAAAACGCAGCATCTCCGCGTCCTTTTTAAATCATCTCCATTTATTACATCATATTACTACTAAACTGCTACAATGTAAGTACTTAACAACAAAACAAAACAAAACAAAACACACAACTACCGCTAGAAACGTGCGCCCGCGCCTCTAACGCGCTAAGCGCTCACTTCACTGCTATCTTATACTACGTTAGCGTAAAATTAATGCGGTTGCTATGAATATAACTTGTAATGTATTGAAACTTGTGTTGTTATGAATATTAAGATCGTAATTTTTTTAAATTATAACATAAATAATTATTTGTTGAATGCCGGATCCAAGACTGTTTATCTTTCATTCCTTGTATTCTTGTTTCTAGAACTTTTTCAAAATAATTGTGTAGATAAAAGCTTTCAGTGGTTGCAGTCGTTTTGCCTTTTAAGTGAATCAAAATTACTCGAAATCCGTGCAGCCATGCCTGCGATTGCTCGCATAAAACGTAAAAACGCTTAACATAAAATGAAAGACTACCAATAAGCGGGATGTTGTATAATTTCTAATTATAAGTTTGAAATCACCAACCCGCATTGAGCAAGCGTAGTGATGAATGCTCTAGCCTTCTCCGTATGAGAAGAGGCCTTTGCTCAGCAGTGGGCACTTATAGGCTGATGATGATGATCCAAAAAGACATCGAAATTAAATTAACGAAAAACTGATAGAACAGTTGACACACCGGCTGAATAACCGGCAGTCGTTAAACTTATCGCGGTTTCGATTCCCGCAACTCTTTGTTGAAGCCACGAATTATTGTTCCGGGTCTGGGTGGTTGGTGTACCTATGTGAAATTATATGTATGTTTGTAAACGCACCTATGACATAGGAGAATATCCTACAGTAAGGTATCATCATATTTTAGATAAGAAAAAAATGCATCAATTTCAAATAAATAAAGTTTAATTTTGATGTATCTACCAAGTTGAATAAGCAACAACTTTAGTTCACAAAGTAGACCTCAACAATCACTCTTAATACAAAACAGCTAAAGCACAATTTAAATTACATAATGTCTAACTCTATTTAGTCATGACCTCGATACGATTGAATAATACATATCTATACAAATATATACGACAGTCTACTACGAAGTGTATACATATATATATAATTATGGTTGTGCTGTTAGTATAGTGTAAGTTGCACGTACGCTGTGCCACCAAAGTACTTGTATAAGCGAGATGATTGGTTAAGGTGTGTTTACATTGAGTTAAAATGAAAAATGTTTATATAGTAAATATTGTGAAACTAAATTTAAACTTACTTACTATATTTTTCACGTAATAGGGCGGCAAGCGAGCACACGTATTACGGACACCCGCAACAACGGAGGAGTTACGAGTGCGTTGCTGATCTTTTGGGGATTAGGGATTAGGGAAGGGGAAAGGTTGAGCCTCAGGTGGCCTCAGGTACGGCGAAACACAATGCTGTGATTTTTTCAACCCAGTTTTCTGGAAGGCCTTGGTATCACTCCGGTCGAGCTGACCTATTCGTACCGACGCATGGCCCTCCCACACTTAAACTTCATGTCAACGGACCTGAATGAAATTTCTCACAGAGTTTGCTAAAAGTCCGAAATAACACATATGTTACCAGCTACATGCATTCATTTATAGAAACAAACGACGTACTCTCTTGAATTAATTGAGAATAGCTCTACGCGTCGTCTAAGTAGCGGGGACGTTGCGCATCCGAGGTATAAGAGTCCCATCGTGGCTTGAAACTAATCGAACTGTTAAAAAACTCAAAAATACTTTCAGTTAACTTCTTACATTACGTTAGGCGTATTTTAGCCAAAACCAGCAATAACAGCTAACGCTAGATTAACAAAACAAAACGAAAATACCAAATTATATTAAACTTTCCACCACATTTTCAAACCAAATGTTCTAGCCAACCTTCTGTCAATCGATCCGAAAGCTAACCTAGACGATGTAATCAAATATTAATTCCGGACCGTTCAAGTGACACATTCAACTAACTACATACTTAGAAATACAGTGAATCACTTCAATACATTACGAAGAAAATGCATTGTATTAGTAATTTGAAACATTTTCCGTCAGCCATTTTGTGTCCATTTGATATTAAGGCGAGGTGTCGGGAAATGACATTGTGTTTTGTTCGTGGGAATTAGGTAGTACATTCATTTTGTTAGTTTATTTGTAATTAAGCTTTTCATTTATTGACAGTAGAGTCAAGTTATTGTTCTAATCAAATATATATCCTTTGATTTATTTCGTTGCGGGATCCTAGACTCTTTGAGTTATTCCTGACTCTGGAACTCCCCGCACGTCGGTGTTTTGGTGGTTTCTTAGGTATATTTACTGTAAACCCTAGCTTACAGAAGTTGCAGTGGTTTCGGGAGAATGCGTTGGGCATGTTTCAAAAAATTATAGCCAAGTAATTTTATGGTTGCCAGGCAATAACTTAGACATTATTTTGAAACTAATTTCCTTGTTTTTTTCCTTTTTTTATCATCGATTTACTAAGTAACTCAGTAGTTAAACAAAGATAGCTACTAAGTAAATAAAGTAATGTAATAAAAAATCCTGCCATTAACAATATAAAAAAATATAATTCAAAACAATATTCAATTCAAATTTACAAATCCTTTTACACTATAACCGCGCCTTAACCCGTCGCAGGCGCAGCTGCACGATGCGCACACGCTACCGGTTCTGCGGGCTAACGACCCCCCTTCCCCCTTCCCTTGTTACCCGCCATCGATACTACCAAACGGAAAATTTTATAACCACAATATTAGATTTACGTTTTCATACTATAAGCTGCAATGTTTATGTTAGATTGTATTGAGGTTTTGTTATTTATTGTGGAAATTAGAACAGTTTATATAATTTTATTTATTTTAATTGTATGTACAAATTATACTTTATGTTGTAGACATTATTAAGTCCAACCTTTAACCGTAAGGTGATAGAGAGATGAAATTTGTAGATGACTTCATTATTATGTGTATTACGCTTTTTAGACTCTCAGAATAAGATGCGTTAATCGTATACCATATTTTTTCTTAATATTAAACCCATATGCATTTAACAGTCATACTTTCTCAAATATTAACAAGTAAGAATACTAAGCAAGAGGGTCCTGATTTTATTTTGAAAACTGAGCAAAGCGTTCTTTTAGATGTTAAAATTATGTATCTTTTGTAAAAAGGGAAGGTTCCTATTTCTTCTGGTCGGACCCGAGCACCGACCAGAAGAAATAGTATGGCACCTCATTGAGCCTACATCCGTATGGAATATGCAAACCTTTAGAAATGGAACAATTTTATGCTCCTTTTTAAAGTTAATAAGAGATACTTGGTCAACTGGTCATACGTAAAAAAAACACATTCATTCCCACAAAGCATATTTTATACAGATACTTTTGAAACGCGAAAATAGAATCTGTCGGCCTGTTCGTCAGTGAAGCTAGGTGCTCGTTCCAAATTAGATTGGAATGAAGAAGGAGGAGCAAGAAAATCTATGGTCTCTTCCTAGTAAGATGTAATTTTTTCTCTTTTAGCTGAACTGTATATTTTGTTTTGCATATGAATAATTCGTAAATTATAAGTCACTCGTTCCAAAGTGTAAATTCGAATGGAGGATAATGAAGAAGCAAGAAAATCCATAGAAACATATTTTCATGACTAAAAGTTTCGATTGTTAAATCGAATGAAGTAAATCACGAATCTCAATCTTGTCTTGAAGAGATCACCTCTCCTTATCAAGGTAACACGTCGATGTGTTCCATAAAAGCTGGTCCAGCTACTGAATTAAGTGATCCTATTGCAAGACCACGTTAACATAGTTGCTCTTTCTCAATATCTTAGATTTAGATCTGTCTAGGTGGTCCGGTTTGTCTATCAGACTGTTCTATCTAATTCAGTTTAAATTCAAAATATATCAATGGATTGATTTGTATCGATTTAATTGATCTTAACTTGTTTGTAATATTGTAAGTGAGTTTTTTATTAAGCAAGGTAAGAACTATTTTTAAGTTTTTTTTTGACAAAATTGGCAATTTGTTATATGATATAGCTTCATAAAAACAGGGTAGAAAATAGTTCGTAATAAATAAACCAAAATTAGGATTCAATATTTTTTATTAAAATCATTTCTAATTTTATAAACGGCTCGAATGATTTGGTTGAAATTTGAAAGAAAGAAAAACCATTTATTTTATACACAATTTGGTATCTAGATATGTAGATAATACCCTGGATTAGGACATGAGCTGTTTTTTATCAACGTACCACGTAGACGGAGCCGCGGGTTGGAGCTAGTCAAGAAGAATTAAAAAGGGTTGTCCATGTTACGACACTTTTCTCGAAAATCTATCAGCACGTTTTTGTTCATATTTTAACAAAATTCATATTTTATTTATATTGAATGTCATTAAGCTTAAACCTAATAAACACAAGAACATCGTCCTCATCGTATGATCGTAGTACTGTGTACATTGCGAATCGTATAACGTACAAACGCGATTCTAAATTTAAATATCGATGAGAGAGCGAGATGGAGAGTGTGCTCGTGCGCATGCATTGGATTATAATAATAGTGGATATGAAATTTAATGTATATAAAAAATGCATAATATGAAATTCATCTTCTTTGAGAAAAATCATCTTCTAATGTATTTTTAAAATTAAATCTAGAACAGATTTTGAAAAAAAATTCAACTCACACATAAACTATAGCCATTGTAAATATGTAGTAATATATTACACTAATACCTACAGCAGTAGGTTTTCAATTATTTACAAGTAACAAAGACAATAAGGTTCACTTTGGAAAGTTAGCGACAATTTTATGACTCACTTTTTCAAGTATAAGTAAGTGAATATTGATTTAATGATCGTCTACGGTAAACTATTGCAAAATATGTTCTATGTCCCTTGTTTTAAGAAACACTATCAACTTTCATTATGAGTCTAACGTTTTTTTTAAGTTTCCTGTCATTTAATTGGTTATAGCATCTACTTATACTTATAACTCATAGTGTTCTTTTCCTAATTAGATAACAAAATGCGTCATCTTTATTACTTTTGACTATTAGCTAAACTGTATAATAGGCGAGGCTTCATTCAATATATATTTTTTTTTGTTTGATAGGTCGGCAAACGAGCATACTGATTACCTGATGGTAAGGAATCAGCGCCGCCCAGGGACATTCGCAACGGAGGAGCTAGGGTGCGTTGCCGACCTTTTAGGGATTATATGAGACTTGTTGTAGTATTGACGATACTGAGAAAACGTCAATACAATGACCAAAACAGACAACAAAAGTATTTAAGTGCCATGCTTCGGCACGAATAGATCGCCTCACAGAAAACCTGCATGAAATCACCAGTGTTGTGTTTCGCCCTGTGAGTGAGGTTACCGGAAGCCCAATCCTGCCCCTACCCCAATCCCTGCCTATTCCCGAAATCTCCAAAACCCGTATCGTTAAAAGGTCGACAACCCACTCGTTACTCCTCCATTTTGTAAGTGTTTATCAGATAATCCGTCAGCTCGCTTACCGTTCTTAGCACATTAGAACTTTATTTTTAACTAGCTTTTCTCGCGCGGTTTCACCCGGTGCTCTTCTCCATTTGACCGTAGCCTGATGTTTTATAGCATGTAGCACTCAGGAACATTGTAGCTATTTATCAGTCAAACAATTTTGGCAATCCGATCAGCGGTTCTAAAGATTACCCCCTACATACTAACTTACAAATTATACCTCTTTATAATATTAGTATAGATAGAAACAATAATTAAAATAAAATACAACAAAATTAATTCAATAGACAATCCAGCTATAACATAATCTACATTAAACAGACTTGTCTTGCGCTCGCGCACCGTCCCCGCTCCCCCACTCCCCCCCGTGCGTAAACGTGACCCCGAGACGTGAACTCAAACTACACTCTTTGTTTTTTTATTTGAAACGCCTCCCCGATAGTGTATCCTTATTGTATTGATTCCGGTCACTATTTCGTTAAGTGGTGGATGCGTTTTATATTACCTATACTTGACTATTTTTGTATTGTAGGTAATTAGGTTTGTAGCTATGTAAGGTGATTCTATTTGATTTTTATTAGTTTGAATATATATTGGAGGTGAATAGTTTTTTTTAATAATGACTGAACAGTGACTAGTGGCGCAACGTTGTTGCGACGTGTAAGCTACTCATAAACATTAGTCTCGTTATGACTTGTAAGTAATTAACTAGTAAATCAAGTGAATCGTTATATCGTATAATCGTCCTTGAAAAAAACATGGTAAAAAGCATAAGCTAATTGTTATTACAAATTAATATATTTTTAGATAAGCTGTTGTTGATAAGTTAAAAAGTTTTTATTTAATGTGTAAACCCGAATAGAGTTGACGGTCTTTTCCGTCGATCGGTTGCAAATACGGCTAAGTAGAAATTGGAACGGGGGTCAAAAAGAGTTTGACACCTCTTCCTGCCTCAGTAAGGGCGGATAGAGCTTTTTGAGAATGTTTCACCAAAAAAGGAAACTTTTTGAGATGAATATACCGTCAGTAATTTGAATTAAAATTTTGATTATCTCGTTCGTAACTTAAACAGTCATAGAATTAAAAGTACCTACGAGTTTGTTACAAAGAAATCATAATAAATTGACAAAGTATTAAAAACTATTCTCATCTAAAAGGATAAAAAAAACAATCATTCAATGTTGTGACAGAAACTGTCAAATTTTAATAATCAGTATGGTTTGTTACGTCAGATACCCAAATTCAATGTAATCCCAAACAGTATTTCGTTTTAATAATTATGTGCAAAAATTAACAGTAACTCACCATCCCAAACAGACATGTACTCAAATAACATCGTTTCCTGGACGATATTTTTGTTACCATTCCGCAAAGGGGGCTAAAAATAATGTAAGTTGATTTCATTATACTTGAATCTGTATTAAAACTACTTGATAAAGTTCAAAAAAACGAAGTATCTATATTACATATGCTATTCAATCTGTAGTCTAATTTATTAATGTCGACAAAAATGATATTTGCTTAAAGGATTTGTGTATGGGTATGGATTTAGTTACTATGAATCTTGATGAAATGAACATGATGTTCATAACAAAAATCGTCGTCTTTAAATCAAGATAAAATGTAGGTAGATAAAAACTTAAAATTCCAACCATTAGGTAGTAAACAAATAATATTTTTACTGTTCAATATCATTTTACTTAAATAAAATTGTATTGTATTTTTGGTAAGTTTAATGACCGATATTAAATAATACTACTTATCATTTAATTTCTGCAGCACCTGCAATGGAGCAAATCTTCATGATCGAAGTATTCGTCAAAAAAATCATCTTAAAGATAGAACCACCTGAAAAAGATGAATACGAACTGCAAATGCAAGAAGAGGAGAGACGAAAGGAAGCAGAACGGCTTGCTGCTCTAGAAGCTGCTCAAAAAACTAAAAAGGGCAAAAAAGGAAAAAAAGGAGGAGGTAAAAAGGGGAAAAAGGGCAAAAAAGGTAAAAAAGGAAAGGAGCCACCAGCACCAAGCGAAGAGGAACTAAAGTATATGCAAACATGTACTATGCAGATGAACTGCCTACCCCTCTTTGATTTTTATGTTGCACATGATAACTTCGTTGCGCCACCACCACCTCCTCCTCCCCCCAAAAAAGGTAAAAAAGGGAAGAAACCGAAAAAGAAAGGCAAGAAGGGAAAAAAAGGAGCTAAAATAATGCCAATAAAGCTTCCATTGCCATCCGAACCACTACCACAACCACCATTCTTCGGGGTTGGTAATTCTGTCATATTTTTATCGAGACCTTCGAAATTAGAAGAAGTATTAAAGAAGACTCCAATCTATGTTACTGTGTGGAACAGAGATGAAAACATGGGTTGCACAGGGTTCTGTGTTGTGGAATGGCATAAATCATTTTTCGAATGCCTTGAAAAAGCCGAAGAGTTGAATCCCGCAAACTACGATCAAGCAACATTTCGAGATACAAGTAAACCAGAGATGGTTACCAATACAGTGGAAATGATTCGACCATTGCAGTGTGAGGAAGATTTAAAGGCATCGGGTGAAATCGAATTTTACTTACGACTAACATGTTTAGGTAACAGAGTGGTCAGTTCATTCATCGCTTTACCTGAGATGGATCGTATACCTGGACGAAAGTACCTCTGTGATGACTTGAAACTTAAAGATATTGAAGTAGTTAGGCACTGGGACGGCACTATGATAGATGAAGTGCCACCTGTGGCATATTTCTTTAGCGCTCCTGACATCACCAGGGAACCTATAAAGCCAGTTGAAGAGATCGTGGAATATGAAGAATTTGTTGCGCCGTTTACTCAGAGTGAACTGGCGATTCTATCTATGGGTTTCCCGAAGGGACCTTGTGGTGGTACTAACTGTCCGAAGAGAATGGATTATAGAGGTAGTCAGCATCAATTTATTCCAGGTGAAATGGTTAAAGGAAAATACCAGCATGGTCAGTTTGTCAATAAGCGAGATGTGCATGGCCCCTGTGGACGACTCGACTGTCCTTTGGCTAAGAAAGTTCGTGCATACCTCTGTTCTGATGGTAGTTATAAGCCATGCAAGAAACCTTGTTGCAAAGACTACTATTAATGATGATATGCTTTTGAATCTTAATCATTTTACTAGGTGATATCTAAATTGATTGAAGTTAGTAATAGGGTATCGGATAAAACGATTAAATAAATCAGACAGAATTGTTTGTGTACGCCCAAAATAAGATTTTTAGAAATAAACAATGAGGAACCGTGTAAGATATATCAGTGAGTTGTTTTAAAAATGAAGACTAAAAATAAAAAGCGTAAAACATTTTCATTTCTTATTTTTATCAAAAACTTTACTTTGTGAAAAACACTGGGAATCTACAACTACTAATTAATTCAATATCACTCACTATAACTTGCTGTAAGTAGTTGACCTGTGTGATGTTTTATTGTAGTAAAGCTATTTATTAAGACGAATTCTCAACTCTATACCACGGACTCTCAGAAAATAAGCTTGCGTTTTGGGAGCATAATTCCCGAAAGCTCAATCTTTCTCTCCCCGAATTCTTCAAATCCAAACCCAAACCTTTTGGGGTTAGCCAAAAGGCTAGCAAACCTTTTGTAACTTTGCTGGTGATACAGGCGTCCATAGGCGGGGCCGATTGATTATCATCAGATGATTCGCCTTCACTTTTTTCACCCAATCCTGTAAAAAAGTTTCAAGTAAACATTTGCCAAAAAACTATTGCTGCAAACAAACAGCGATTATTTTTCTCATTAAAACCATATCACATAATCTGTGTGTATAATTTAACTCTAATCCCAAAAATACCGGCGACTCGTAAGTCCTCTGGTGTTGCGAGTTTCCATTAACGGTCACCATTGCTTACCATCAGGTAATCCGTCTGCTTATTTGCCGCCCTGTAGGTAACAATAAAGAATTTGTTTTTATAGGACAAACAAAAGTAATGATTCATTTAGTTGACTTTCTCTTTTAAACTTCGCACCCAAGGATAATGAGGGCGAAACAATTATCGCATGAGATCATCGTCAAGTCATTATTCTGAATTGAAATTGAATAAGACGTATAAAAAATGTGCGCATTCGTCTTAAACGACAACAAAAGAGACACAAATTTTTTCATTTCAAATATTTTTTCCGTCTGTCAAACGTTATATTCTGGACTTTCTTTACTAGCTTTTGCCCACCACTTCGTTCGCGTAGAATATTGAGTTCCTGCAGATTTTTGGTATAAATATCCTATGTCCTTTCTCGAGTTAACAAACTATGTCTGTACCAAATATCACAGAAATCGGTTCAGTAGTTTAGGCGTGAAGAAAAGACAAAGAGACAGACAGCATTACTTTTGCATTTATAATTAGGTTTGTATTAGTTTGGATGGTATATTTTTTAATATTACTACAAAATAAAGATATGGGCTAGCTGGTAGCGGGAACATGGTCAAAACTACTGATGGTTAAGGCTCCAGAGACAGTAAGTATCCTCCTCACAATCCTTCCGTTTCAAGGAGGAACCCCTTATCAATTTTTTATTAATATTATAAATTATACATACTTTTCATAATTAAAAATAATATATAATGTATTGTGTGTTATATACGAAAATGTTTTCGTCGTTTACTGTACTTTCAAATATGTGATGATACCAGATAACAGATATAAGACGTATTTGATACCATACGTACTATGGAGATATCAAGCAAGTTTATTGGCAAAGAAAATAGGCGAGATAATTATGTATTTGTATCATGTAAAGAAGGTTTCATTTTTTTAGACTCTAACAACCATCTCCATCTCACTATTAAGTACCAACCACCAGTATTAAGTACCAGTAGTAGAGATACTTCAGTATTACAAAAATATATTTATAACATAACCTAATAAAATTAGGCAATCAAAAGTTTTGTCTTATCTACCTACATTATCTAACACTAATTACAATAAAAACCTATTGTCCTGTCATATTTACATCAACAAAATACCCGAAAACATAGTAATTAAAAAACGAACCTCTGAATTAACAATAAACGAACAAATTCGCGAACAAAACGAAGTCGAACATTCGTAATAATACGTTTTGGACAACAATGACCATTTAAAAGTCCATAAAAAATCTTGAATGTTCTAATTACGGTTTTAGCCTCACTCGCCAAGCGTGACGCTGTCCGAATCTTACTTTGGCTTCGTACGCCGAGTAAATAAGAGGCGAACTTGTCAATAAAATATGTATTTAATATTGAATAATTATAATCTCTTGACTTTACACCGCTTACACATGTAACCGCCTAAAAAGTGGCGCCAAAATTCTTCTGCCAAAATTAAAACCATAGATACTCAATGGCAACCATAAACAATATCTGGTATTCTAATAACAATACTAATAGTGGGTCCCAGGGAGGGACGCCACACCACCCCCCCACGCAGAAGGGTAAGGTATACACAGAAACAAAACTATTAAAATATGTCATTATACACATAAAAAAAGGTACCTAGCGAACATCAATAACAAAAATTTCAAAATTATTACTTACTCCTCACATACAAGGGAAAAGGTACATAACAGAACTATTAAGAATATAAATATGTAACTACATTAAATACAAAAATATGGCGAACAAAAAAGGTACAATAATAATAATTATTAGTAGTTAATTACCCAGTTATTGGGGATATTAAGATTAGGTACATGTTATAAATTGAAAATACAATTTTCTATTAGTAGCCAAAAGGGCTTACAGTACAAAATGGTACTAAGCGAAACAGAGACTCCTTGTAATAAACAATGGTTTGATGACTCTAAATAGGAGTTACATGGAATTAGAATTAAGACATGAGTTATAAAATTGTTTACAATTGCTTATACATATTAATAAATATTTTGATTGATTTCAATAGAAGTAGCTAAACTTTGACATAAGCTGTTTTATTAAGAAAAAAAAAAATACAAATAAAATAAGAACACAAATCTTACATCACAAATCTAGAATGTCTCTAAATTTAACCCGTCTACCAGCTCTGGTAGTGGCAGGGGCTGGAAGTGATGCTTGGTCTGGAGGAGATGATGCCTGTGTTGGTGGTAGTATAGATTGATGTGTACCCGGGGTCGGTGATGTGATGGGTGCTGGGATAGGAGGTGATGGGGGTTGGTGAGATGGAAATTGGTGTTTATTAGTTGACACTCCAGTATCTGGAATTAAGTATGCTGGCTTAATGCGGTCAATGCTAACCGTGGTCTCCCTGCCATTCACATCCAAGGTAAGGGTTTTATCCCTTCTCCCTAGGATGCGGTGTGGTCCAGTATAGGGAGGTTGCAGCGGTCGTCGAACAGTGTCATCACGAAGCATGACATGAGTCGCCGAAGCCAAATCCTTGAAAATAAAAGATGATGGACGCGCATGCCGGGAAGCTGGTATTGGACGAAGGGCTTCCATGCGGCTTCTAAGTTCCGTGACGAAATCCGATGTGTCACTGATACTCCTGGGATCCCCTGACGGCATGATTAGTTCTCCGGGTAAACGGAGCGGCTCTCCATAGACAAGCTCAGCGGACGAGGTGTTTAAGTCCTCTTTGAGCGCTGTCCTCATGCCCAGGAGTACTATGGGAAGTGACTTAGACCAGGAGTGGGAGTGGCACGTTAAAGCAGCTTTGAGTTGGCGGTGCATGCGTTCTACCATGCCATTAGCACAAGGGTGGTAACTGGTTGTTCGAACCCGTTTTGTTGCGCACACGTTCATGAGGCGCTGAAACAAAACGGATTCGAATTGACGTCCCTGATCGGTCGTTATAGTGCTTGGTACTCCAAAACGGGATATCCAGCCAGTTACTAACGTGTCAGCCACGTCTTCCGCCGTGATAGAGGACATAGGCCATGCCTCGGGCCACCTTGTGTACCTGTCGACTGCGGTAAGACAGTACGTGAAGTTATCGGAGTGTGGAAGAGGACCAATTATGTCTATGTGGATATGGCGAAATCTGTGGGATGGGTTAGAAAAGGATGAAAGCGGTGATGAAATATGTCTGCTGATCTTGCTACGTTGGCATTGTAAACAGGATTGGGCCCATAAACGGCAGACTTTTTTAATATTAGGCCATACGAAACGGTCAGACAACAAACGAACTGTTGCTCGTACTCCAGGGTGGCTTAGTCCGTGAAGTTTGTTGTAAGCTGCTCGACGGAAAGGTGGAGTAAGATACGGGCGAGGTTTACCTGTTGAAATGTCGCAGAAAATGCGAGTATTGGTCCCGGGAATGTTGACCTTCGCCATTTTTAGAGAAGACGAAGAAGAAGAAGACGTGAACTCTTTCAGCTCATCGTCTTGTTCTTGGGATTTTGCCAGGGCTTCATAATCGGGCTCTAAGGATATTGAATCAATGCGAGACATAGCGTCCGCAACTATATTGTCAGTGCCCTTGACATATTGAACGTCAGTAGTGAACTGACTTATGAACGTAAGTTGGTTGAGTTGGATGGGTGGTAATTTTTCACGGCGCTGTGCGAACGCATAAACAAGTGGCTTATGGTCGGTGTAAATCGTGGCATGTTGAACCTCTAAGATGTGTCGAAAATGTTGAACGCTTTCGTACACAGCCAGGAGTTCTCGGTAGTATGCCGGCCACCCCGCCTGCTTCGTCGTGAGTTTCTTGCTGAAATAAGCAAGAGGTTGCCAAGCATCACCAACTTTCTGTTGCAGACATGCGCCAATGTGCACACTTGATGCATCAGTGAACAAACCCAAGTGAGCCTCGGATGCTGGATGAAATAAAAGCGTGGCATCAGACAGACTTTTCTTGCAACTCTCAAAGCATAGACGAAGTTCAGGTGTCCAGGGGAAGGGTTTGGCGCCTTTGCTATTTGTCGCGGCCACTGCATCAATAAGGGGTGCTTGGTACTTGGCGGCGCTGGGCAAGAATCTACGATAGTAGTTTATCATGCCTAGGAATCTACGCACACCTTGTACTGTCTCGGGCAAAGGGAAATCACTCAAAGCACGGATGCGGTCTTCGGGAGGATACGTGCCCGTAGCGTTAATGCGGTACCCTAAAAAGGACACCTCATTTGCCCCAAAAACGCATTTTGCGGGGTTAATGACCACTCCGTACTCCTGCAGGCGGTTGAGCAAGAGCCTGAGATGTTCTGTGTGCTCCTTGGCATCCTTGGAATACACGAGGATGTCATCGACGTATGCAAAACAGAAATCTAAACCTCGCACCACTTCGTCTATGAAACGCTGAAAGGTTTGACCAGCGTTACGGAGGCCGAAGGTCATGTAGGGGAACTCATATAATCCGAAGGGTGTTATAATGGCTGTTTTGCAAATATCTGCTGGATTGACGGGGATTTGTTGGTAAGCTTTTACAAGATCTAAAGTACTAAATATTGCGCAGCCGGAGAGGTTATGGCTAAAATCCCCTACGTGACGGACAGGATAGCGGTCTGGAATGGTGCGGGCGTTCAGAGCCCTGTAGTCACCACAGGGGCGGTAGGTCTCGTCCTTTTTCAGCGCCAGGTGTAAGGGAGAAGACCAAGGGCTGCTGGAAGGCCTGGCCGTACCTACTCGTACCATTTCTTCAAATTCTTTTTGGGCAGCCCGTAATTTCTGAGGTGCTAGACGACGAGGTCGTGCTGAAATCGGTGGTCCATCGGTGGTTTTAATGTAATGCACTGTGGTGTGCTTAGGATCCTTGGGAGCCCCAGAAGGTCTTGAGACACTAGGGAATTCAGCCAATATGTGCGCGAAGGGAGAGGCAGGTGAGTGGATCAGTTTAATACTGGGTTGGCTGAAGGAAACGATGTCAGTGTCAGTGCATAGGCCGGTTATGTCGTCTCGCAATTTTGCCCGGGCGCAATCTGGTAATAAATTATAGTGGGCCAGAAAATCTGAGCCGATAATGGGGGTGCCTACTTCTGCCACAACAAATTTCCAATCGAAATCGCGACGTAACCCTAGATTTAATTTTAATTGGACGAGACCGAATGTACTAATTTTTGTGCCGTTGGCCGCGATTAATTCGTATGGGAGGGGCTCTGTTTTGCCTTTATGATGATGACGCGGTAGACAGGAAAGGTCGGAACCAGTATCAACGAGAAATCGACGATTTGAATACCGGTCCGTAACGAACAAACGGCGACTCACCTGTGAGCAATCAGATGTCGCCATCACTGATTGCTTTTGGTGTTTCCCGGGTTGTTAGTGGAAGTTGCACTATTATTGGGCCAACTACATGGTGGAGTGCATTTCGCAGCATTCGCTGCAAACCGCTGGTGGTACCAGCAAAGCCGAGAAAGCGAGCGTGAACGACTGCGAGGACGGTTAAAAGACCGTCTGTGGTCACTATTTTTGGTGAGAGAGGAAACCGCAAGTGTCAGGTTGGCCACTTGCTGTTGCAGTGCCCGAAGCTGCTCTCCCATGTCATCATTTGCTGGACCAGAATTTTCTGCGCTATGGATACTTGCAGGTTGTGGGCCAATTTCATTCAGTTTATCGGCTAATTCACCAAGATCCTGGAGTGAGGCCTGTTTTTGGGCTATCAGTATTCCTTGATAAGTACTAGGTAACCTATTGAGCCAAATAGTTTGTATAAGTTGTTCTGGAACTGAGGTGCCAGCTAAAGATATTAGGTGCCTAAGAAAAGATGATGGTCTCCGATCTCCAATGTCTTCCTTTTCTAATACTTTTTTTATTTTTTCCTCATAGGAATCTGAGAAACGGTTAATTAACGCTGTTTTTAATGTAGTGTATGGTTGGTGAGAAGGTGGTGCTGTTATAATATCTTCCACCTCACCAGCAGATTTAGTGTCAAGTTGGCTGACAGCATAATAATATTTGGTTAATTCTTGTGTAACCCTATTAATATGGAACTGTGCCTCAAGGCTGGCAAACCACAAACCGGGCTTGTCCGGCCAGAATGGGGGAACACGGATAGTTACTCTGTTAATGATAGGTGGGTGTGTAGGTGATGTTTCCTGTTCACTGCCAGAGCCAGCTAGGTCATGGAATATTTCCTGAGATTTATCAGTCATTTTTTGTTTTATTTTTTTTAAATTAAGAATAAGTTGAGGAAATGTGTAGACATACAAATCACTCCAAAACAGTATAGTAACAGTTAAGTAAGTATATAGTAAGTTATTGAAAAAAAGTAAGCAGTGTTAATAAACTATACATATGCAATGCAAACATTCAAGCCAGACCAAACAAAATGTAATGCCTAATAGTTTTTCTTAGCAGCTAACACCAATGTTATAATGGGTGGGTAATTATTATGTCCAATGCAATATGCAAGAATGCAAGCTATGGTATGAACTGTCCAGTATTTGTATCTTGATTAAGCCGCACTTTAAACACACATTGTGCTTATAGTAATTGTAGTAAAATATATGGTACAAACACACACTGACCGCTTTACTTGATGGAGAGTAAGTGTATCCACTGACCAACGAGCAGCACTGGCGGATGCCGCAGCGGCGCCAGTAAGGTTTTCTTAGGGACGTGATGCGACAGGCAGCGACGAACAGCGACAGGTAGCGATGGACAAGGACGGCGATGGACAGCAACAGAAAGCGATGGGCAGCGATGGGTGACGACGGGCGCGGAGAGGCATCAACTTGCGTGTAGGTGCCGTGGCGTCAGGTCTTCGTCCAATAGGTCTTGATGACGACTCTTGTAGGTACCTAACTCCCCAGTCTGAAGTTTTCTTTGGATCGTCGGGGTCACCAATTTGGCTTCGTACGCCGAGTAAATAAGAGGCGAACTTGTCAATAAAATATGTATTTAATATTGAATAATTATAATCTCTTGACTTTACACCGCTTACACATGTAACCGCCTAAAAAGTGGCGCCAAAATTCTTCTGCCAAAATTAAAACCATAGATACTCAATGGCAACCATAAACAATATCTGGTATTCTAATAACAATACTAATAGTGGGTCCCAGGGAGGGACGCCACATTACTAATGATGACAATGATTTCCAAAACCAAATTAACTTTACCATCTTCAGAAAACATATCAACCTTTACAACTATAACTTTAAGGTCTTCGTTTAATAGCAATAGATGTATATGTAACTTGGTTTTCACTTGATATGGGCCAAGGAAATTGAGTTTGCAATCCTCGCGTGTATGATTTTCTTGGAAACAGATTTTCTGAGAGTATTAAGGATTATTGTGTAGTTTTGTTAATGTTGTGTTGGCTAATATCCTTAAAGGTATGTTTAAATTTGATTAATATAAAGGGACATATTACTATCGTGGTATTATGACCAGTTCTTTGTTTAGGTTAGTCCTAGTTCAGCATAAGTTGGCTACTTTAAGTGTAGGCTGATGTCCAGCCGGGGTTATGGGGCAAGCCGCGTATTTTACCGCAGCCTCGGCCAAGAGCAGGATAAGGGACGGATTGGTTTAAGTCATCCTGAGTCAGGGGAGTCAATCGATGATATTTGCTCCTTAAAAAACGAAAGATAGGAAAGCCTTGCCTTGTCACAAATCGGACGCCGCGTTCGGAGTGACACACATGAAACAACACTAGCGTTGTGTTTCCCTCTCTTTTCATCAATTCTGACATCCATAACCAAAAGACCAACAACGCACTAGTAATGCCTCGTTGTTGTTTTTTTTTTGAAACTTATCTCCTCTGTAGTATTTTCTCCTGTGTGACAAAGAGTTGTTATGTGTGGAAATTGAAACCAGCCAGTTGCCCAGCCATCGCGGCAACAAAGCAGTCATTCAAATTAACCGTCCGTTTTATCCATTCCATAACAAAAACTTCTTTTTCACCATAAACATTAGATTTCTTCTATACGACACCAAGATGCGAGACATTTTTCTTTTAAAATAATTGCTTGCGCGTACGCAAGTTAAGTCAACCACACAGTCACATTACAATTATTATCTGTTTTTATCAAAAAGACCTTGCAACTATCGTCGCATACAAAAGCGCATAATGCTGCATTGTTTATGTCAATTTGAATGCATTAGACTAATCGCCGCAGTTTGTAATGGTCAGCGATTCTGAAACTGGTGAATGACGTCACGATTGCAGATCGGGCTTCAATATTTAACACGATGTTATGCATGTAATTATGTATTTTATTACGCCTACTAAAGAAGCCAGATTCGAAACCTAACTAAAGTGTTACTTATCTGATTTTTTCTATATGTAGTTATCTATATTTATTAAGATTGTTTTGAAATGTTTTGAGGTTACTGGTAGACGTCATAGTGAAACTTTTCTAATGAACATTTTAAATTGCTGATCTGTTCTAAGCAAATTTATTGATGAATGCTCCAACCTTGTCCGTGCGTGGAGAGGCTTTTGCTTAGCAGTAAGATATGTACGGGACGATGATGATGATGATGTAAATCTCCAAACCCCTAATCCCTAAAAGGTCTATAACGCACTCGTAACTCCACCGTTGCCCGTGCCCATAGGCGGCGCTGATTGCTTACCATCAGGTAATTCGTCTGCTTGTTTTCCGACCTACTACATAAAAAAAACCTTCTTTTAAACCCGATTGAGAGCATATTTGAGTACCTCTGTCTTCACAATAAGCTACATACAATATGTATTACAGATATATGGTAATTAAAGTCGTTATGGAAACTTCCTATGTAAAAACTGTCAGTATATACGCACAAAGCTTTTATTGGTTTAGTTAATCGAGTTATGAGTTATAACTGCATATTATGGGCGCTATAATGTATCTCAACAATGATTATTGCTGTGCCAAGGAGTTGACTTATGATCGTGTGTGAACAGATGTTTAGATTTATATTGTTTTTTTTTTGTGTTAAAGAGCGGCAAATGAGCTAACATAAATATTACATGATGGTAAGCAATTGACGCCGCCAATGGACATCCCCAAAACCAGAGGAATACGAAAGCGATGACAACCGTTTGGGGATTAGAGTTTTAGAGATTTAATGTTAATTAAATCGGATTACCTGATGGTAAGCAAACAGCGCCGCCCATGGACACCCGCAACAGAGGAGTTACGAGTGCGTTGCCGACCGTTTAGGGATTAGGTATTTTGAGATTTAGGGATTGAAGAGGGATGGGGGGGGGGATGATTGGGCCTCCGGTAACCTCACTCACACTGCGAAATACAACGCTGTGGTTGTTTCACGCCAGTTTTTTGTAAGCTGTGATATCAATCCGGTCGAGCCGACCCATTCGTGCCGAAGTATAGCTGCCCTACAATTAAATGCTTTTCACTTAAAAACATAGTATATATAAATAGAACATCGATAATAATTAAACACGAAGTCAACTCGTAAAACCTTTTTAATAATATAGAAATGAAAAAAGGTTTTTTAATACTAAACTTGTGGTTTCGAGTCCTACGCCTAATGGAATAAAATAGCAACAAGACTCTTTGCGTCGAAGCCTTCTCGATTTCAATCACAGTAAGAAACAACTTCATTTTATGCAATAATTTGTGAATTGTCTTTGTTTATTCGAAGGGTCTTATAATGCCATTAATTATGAGATCTTAATCGCTACATAGAATAAAATAAAAGTCGCTTTTTCTGTTCCTATGTCCCTATGTATGCTTATATCTTTAAAACTACGCAATGAATTTGATGCGGTTTTTTAATGAATAGAGTGATTGAAGAGGAATGTTTATATTTATAATAAGATCCATTACCTATAGTGCAGATATTTAGCATTATATTTTGTAAAAGGAAAGATGTTTTTCTTTGTACTATTTTTTAAATATTTTGATCAAAATGTGATTGTGATGAATTTCATTTGTTTAAAACAAGTAATTTAACACTGCTGGCTATTAATACGCAAATATGAATTTAATGGTTGTGTACCTATGTTTTTTATACTTATCTTATATATAAAAATGGATCGCAAAATGTGTTGGTAAGCGCATAACTCAACAACGCCTGGACCAATTTTGCTAATTCTTTTTTTGTTGTGTTTGTTATTGTCAGGAGAAGGTTCTTATCTAAGAAAATATTAGACCCGTGCGAAGCGGGGGCGGGCCACTAGTATAGGAATACATTTATTCCAAAAGCTAATTAAGTTATTCAATATTTACGTTTTGTTTTGCCGTGTAAGATATAGGTTACCGGAGGCCCAATCCTTTTCCCCCCCATCTTCAACCTTCAAATCCCCTATCCTTAAAACCCTTATAACCAACAAGAGGTCGACAACGCAGTTGTAGTAACTCCTTTGCTATTGCAAGTGTCCATGGGCAGGTGGTTTGCCGACTTATGACATAAAAAATATATGTATTATATATTATTATTAAAAACCAAGCTATCCATACAGGTACCCAATGCGATAGCTTAGTGACACACAACACAATCAAAATTAAATGTTAAATTAAAATAAAAAACAAACTCAAACTTAAATTTAAAAAAATAAACCGAAAATAAAAATTTAAAAATAAAATGTACAAATCAATAACATAGCAACATAAAAAATCAACAAAGTCTCAAGTATAACCTAAATATTAAAAACTGTTTGTTCACGTAATGACAGGTTATTCACATGCTTATAAAGGCTAGTATCCAATTCCCGTAGCCTGAGTCATACACTCAAGGGTGAGAAAAAAAAATGTTGTACCCAGGGCTTGTAAATTCAGGGATAAAAGATGAAATTTACTTTTTATAAGTTTTAATTTAAACCTTACATATAGCCTCACAGGGTCTTAATCTATAAAACATTTTTCTGTACTTTAAGATTGAGTGTTTCTATGCTTTCAGATGTAAACTTTTCTCTATATTGCAATATCGATATGTTTATTATTATTTTTGGGTGAAATAAATGCCCAAAAATTAGATTAAAACGCATGAAAATTCATTCAAATCTAAACTATTTATTTAAATTAGACCTGTTGAAGCCTTGAGATTTATTTGTAGTAGAAAAGTGAAGCGCTTGTACAAGTATCTTTTCTAATTAATTGAAAACTTAATATCTTTTTTATTCATAGGTCTTTGGGCTAAGTCAAAGGAAAGAAACTTCATAAAACATTTCCACAATAAATGACGACACTCAAAAATCGCTCTAGTATTGCTAAATAATAAGATCGCTTATCAATTACGCTTTAACATGCAACAGCAATATGTGACTCATCCTTGTAACTGATGAAATTTTCAAAAGGACTTCTTTATTCAATATCCAACCTTATACTGTGAAGTTAAGGTGTATTTTCATTTGTATGTGAGAGATACTGATGAAATGTACGTGTTTCATTGCTTTGATGATTCAACAGTGATGATTGTGGGTGTGGCTGCAACATTTTGAACCTTGATAATGACTCTTCAGAGTTCAAGTGTTCTTTTGAGAAATAACTGATTTGTCGTGGTTCTGTATTCACATAGATACCCAAGAAAAACAAATTAGAATACATTTGTAATTGGTTATGATTTCACACGTACCTACATACATTTATTTCGATGTAAATAGAGCCCATATCAAGTCAAGATAAAAACAATAATGCGACCACCGATAAACAACTTCTACTAATCTGGGAAAACCATGCTTCGACACGAATGAGTCGAGTAGACCGGAGTGATACCACGGCCTAACAGAAAACAGACGTGAAACAACCACAGCGTTTTCCTTTGCCGTCTGAGTGAGGTTACCGGAGGCCCAATCCTTCCTCTTCCCCAATCCCTAAGACTCCAAATCCCTAATCCTCGTCGTAACTCCTCTGTTATTGTGGGTGTCCATGGGCGGCACTGATTGCTTTGCATCAGGTAATCCGTCTGCTCGTCTGCCAACCTATCACATAAAAAAACATAAATACTTTTTTAATTAAAACCCAAAAAGATTTTTAAAATACCATTTATTATACATAATTAATTTAATATTTAATTAGAACGTAACAAGTTTCTTTACAAATCATTATTGGAATTGACACATGCGTTCTAAATTCAAATACAGGTTGGTGATTCATCAAGCGATATTTAATTTGGACAACGTAACCTCTTTTTCTTGACCGGTGAAGATGATGACATAACCTGTATTGTGCAAAAAAAAATATAAACAATGATGACTCACTTTGCAAATCGGTTGGCAACAAGCTAGCTAGTTCTGAAACGAGTTTTCTTAGATGTTTTTTTATAAATTTTTCTCTAACATTTTATTCGTATTGCTTTTATAGATTACGACGGAAGCTAGCACTTTCATATAATAAAAACAAATATGATACAACATAATATAAAGTTCACAAATGACTCAATAACAAAAGCATATGTCCCATCACTTGTTCAAATTTACATAACAGAGTAAGAGAACCACTTTTTGTCTGTTTGTCATGATATATTTGTTTTGTAACTATCCTGTTTAATAGGGATAGTTGGATAGTTTCATTGAGTTAATGGTTCACCTGTTAAAAGTTTTTATTCTTAATTGATATTGTAGAGACATTAGTTTGTTTTCAATGTTACGTTACCTACTTATTAATCAGCTGACGGTATTAATACTACAGGTAAATTTTTACTTCCTTGGCCTTGAGTTTTTTTTTTAAACGTTGCTCCACACTTGTATTTTTTCCTGTGTCGTTGGTGAGCTTACAAACATACACAGCAAGCACATACACATCACACTCAGACCCGGAACAACATTTGTGAATCACACAAAGAGTTGTACCGTGCGGGAATCGAACCCACGACACGTTGCGCGGGAGACAGTTGTCCAGCCACCGCGCCAACCGTGCAGACAGGATTTGATAATTCGGTAACCACGATCTTTAAAGCTTTAAAGATGAAAAACAGACCAGATAGATGAAAAATTTTGAGTAAGTTCTATGATTAATTAGAATTGTCAATAATTTATCTAAATAAAAATGTACAAAAAATGTACGATTATGTAAATACGTAATTAATATCATCATAAAAGAAAATATACAAAACATATGCAAAACCTTTCAAATCATTTCATTTAACGTTATAATAAACATTAAACATCAAACAACAAACTAATAAATACAAATTACAATTAAAATTTAAAGCACAAAGTCCAACCTAATTACTAAGTTCAAATGAAATATTTTGTCCACATAAAATTTACAAATAATAATTAATTAATTAATGTTACCCAACCACAATTTAGGGCAAAAAGGTTGAATTTGAAGTTTTAATTGTCAACCATGTTAGGTTTCATTAGGAGTTAATTGTCCGAAGTATGTTATAATTAGAGGACCTTTTTGGGTCCGTTTTATTGGAATATTTTAATATATTTTAACGACGATGTGTTTGTAAATTTAACACAATGTCTTTATAATACAAAACAAATAAACATTATTTTATTGTTACCTACGTTTAATTTACCATACTAAGCTTTTTAATAAGGAATTTCATAAATAATTATTTTTGAAAAATATAATGAATTTCTTTATTTCAGACCAGAGATCCATACTTAAGTGATTGTAATTTCTTATCCTAATTTTAGGTAGAAAATATTAGTTATTATTTTGTCAATTATTGACATGGACATCAGAACTTGCATGTCTACTTACCCAGTGTCTAATAAACGACCCATGAATTTTATCTGCCAGTATAGCAAGGCTTTTTTTTGTGAGGGGAAAATCATCAAAAGACTTCTCCCGCCCAGGGCTGGGCAGGAGGGAGTGTCAGACTCTTACTGACTAAAAACCCCCCTGTTCCTTCTCCTGCTCAATGCCGAGGTCGCGGTGCCTCATTGCGCTTACCCCGCAACCTCGGCTGAACATCAGCCCCATAGGGCCCCGGTGGTGGTATATTGACTCTTTGAGGCGCGCGCGGAACGCTACGCGCCGTACGCTCGGGCCTGGTTCTGGTCGGGCGGCGAGCTGCCCTTACTCGCCGACCGCAGACCCGCGCTTACGGTGGCCGGAGATCATCTCTCGGAGTATACTGTTTGGACTATCTGAGGGATAGTCCAAACAGTATCCATGCACATCGCTTGCGTGTAATGGCATAGAAGTGGTCTACTATGGATTCCGCAAACATTCCAGGCGCGCTACATCATCAAGTCCCAATAGTATGAAAAGTGATGAAGAATAAGTATAATATCACTAAAACATAGACAAAAGAACATTGTCAGCAGCTATAATAGATAAGAAAATAAAAATTTGTTTGAAAAGAGTTAAAACAAATATCTCATACAGATGAGTTTGATCTGAGTCATCGGCGTCATATGCGCATGAGTTCCGTTAGAAGATTTTTTAGCCAACCGGAGCGTGAAATCTGAAATTACTAATATATTCTGTGACCATTAATTAGTTTTTCCATTTCATCCAACATTGTGTACACTACACGGTATTATACACATGACTCATAATTTTATTCCATAGATGTGAAGTGAAACGAAGCATGTGAATAACATAAAAGATGACTTAGTGGCTTTTTTGTGGGGGAAAGTTAACATTACTTTTCTCGCCCACGGTAAAGCCAGAGGGAATGTCAGGCTCTTACTGGCTAAAACCCTGTTCATTTTCCGACTTAACACCTAGGCCGCGGTATCTTATTGCGCTAGCCCCGCAAACCCGGCTGAACATCGGCCCTGTAGGGTCTATTAGCTGTTTAGCAGAACGCTACGAGCCGTACACTCGGCATTGGCTTTGGTCGGATGGTGAGCTACCCTTACTCGCTGTCACCTTTCGGTGGCAAGAAATCATCGCTTTATCCCTGATGCGTCATACTTAGTTAAGAAAAAGGTAACGCCAATTTTTAAAATCGATTAATGGCATTAAATATATATATATGTCTTTCGGCAGCACTCCAAAGTCCAAACGTAACAGTTTACGCGTAACAGCGTAACAGCGTAACAATTTTGATAAGAAAACAGAAATAAACAATGCCGAGCTTTAGTTATAAAAATAAAATGTTAAAAATAATACTATTTCTATGATGTTTTTAAAATAACAATATGATGATGATAAAATTTTCATGTTTGCAAAAAATTAAAAGTTTAAAATCACCAAACGTGCCTTCTCCATTTAAATAGAGATTTTTACTCATTATTTACTATTATAATTTTCCCAAACAACAAGAAAACGTCTCTACAACTCCTGAAAAAACTACACCAAAAATTTCAACACCATCACAGAATTAGTTTAACTCAACTCAAACCCATACAATTCGACCAATAGATACGAAACTCGATAACTGAACAGTTAAACTAACCAGATGCAATCAACTGTACTGCAGTTTCAGTACAACTGAAGTTTCAGTTCGCTGATTAAATTTGCAGTTTGCAGTAAGGTGAACTATCGTACGAGTTAGTAATTAGACTACACTCCTCTGGGATATGGGATGAAGATAACTTGTCCCCGTATGTAAATTAGGAAGTTGATGCTGTTAAAGAATTTTAACGTTTTGTCTGTTTGAAAAGATCCAAATATGTAGTACTTTTTTAAATGAAGTTTGAAATTATCTTTTTTTTACTTGCAACATATTTTATAACCGCTGAGAAAAAAACATGATTAAAGGATTTTTTCTTGGAATGGCAAAGCCAGAGTTCTCTCAGAGTAGGAGAGCCATGCTTCGGCACGAATGGGTTGGCTCGACCGGAGTGATACCACAGCCTCACAGAAAACCAGCGTGAAACAACCACAGCATCGTGTTTCGCTGTGTGAGTGAGGTTACCGGAGGCCCAATCCTTCCCCTCCGCCAATACCTCCCCAATTTCTAAATCTAAATCTATCATCCCTAATCCCCAAAAGGTCTTCAACGCACTCGTAACTCCTCTGTTGTTGCAGGTGTCCAAGGGCGGCGCCGATTGCTTACCATCAGGTAATCCGTCTGCTCGTTTGCCGACCCATACCATAAAAAAGCGAAGTTTTCGTGCCTTTATGAAGAAATGCACTCTTTTCCTGAAGTATAAGGTGGTATCGTAGATTCAAATATGTGATATGATTCGTTCACAACGTTTAAGTTGCCATTGTCACATGTCATACTCATAGATGAGTCATACGAATATAATAAAGTCACGTCTTTGTTCTATGGGGTAGGATCTAAAGAGCCTCCTACGTTATTCCTTGTTTGCTTATTTGCATCTTTATCGGGCTGTCAGATATCTTAGTGGTCCATTTAATACATGGTAGATGTAATCAACATTAGATGGTCACTCTTCGGAATCACACCTTAGACATGGTTAATACAAACATACTAAGATGATTATTCTTTTAAAGAAAAGTTTGCATTGCACTAGGATTTTCTCCTGTGTCTTTACCCATGATATACTTATAATTTTACTTACACATCATACCCAGACCAAACAATTTGTAGTTCACACCTACAAGCACCTACCACCTAAATACTACGTTTTGAGAATTCCCACTTGTACCTATCATATACATAGTATAATTTATACATACTTAACTATCAAATAATCCAAAAGTATCAATAAACATGTAAAATATATTTTTGTTTAGTAAATGTAATTTAAGTATTTTATAAGTCAGTGATAGCCCTCAAATTAGCAACGTCTGAAAAAGGCCGTTAAGTTGTGCCTGTTATTTTCATTTAAGACCCAAATAGTAACTGTGTTACTTTAACATGCAAATAAAGAATTTGAATTTAAGTCGTATTCCTCCAATATTAATTACTTCTTCAACCTAAGCCTAAACCAGGACCACATTAGAAGACTCTTTTCATTTAGATGACCAATAAAATAACAAAAGCATTGTTACGCTTAATGACAATTCAATTAAAAGTGATATTAAACCTCTTTCAGATTCCGACCTACCACAAAGACAAGTAGACCGTGACGTCATAAAAAAGGTTGTAATTAAGTCAATTCATCATTGTCGCAGCTACACGCATTGTGATAGTCATCTTGGAGTCAGTGAAGTGTGAATTTGGAGCTGAATGAACAGAGGAAAATAAGGTTTTAAAAATCGGCAAGGATATTTATATTATTAGGCCGGCACAGATAATATCTGAAGACGAATATATCCTTACGGGGCTAATACGTTTTAGAGCAAAATCTCCTAAAATAAAAGATAAAAAAGAATGGAAGACGAACTAAATAGTAGTGTAATGAAAGCCTTTGAAAAGGCAAAGAAATAAGACCAAAAGTATGAAAACTAAATTACCAGTAATCTGAGATCAGCAACAAATGGGGAAGAAGCTCTTAATAAGTTCTTGCATGTTAGACCGTTTTTGAAGTTGTTTGCACTATACAATAATGACTTTAATACTATGTGAAACCACCACACCGTTGTGTATCACAGTGTGAGTGCGGTTCCCGGGGCCCAACCCTTTCCCCCATTCCTTCCTAATCCCTAAATCTCCAAGTCCGTAATCCCCAAAAGGCCTCTTGAATCTTCTGCTGTTGCTGGAAGCGCTGATTGTTTGCCATCGGGTGATCCGATACAAAAAAAGTTTAAATATCTTATTTGAGCTAGAAAATGCAAAATGATGAAACTGTTTGACAAAATAGACAGGAAACAGGTTTACAAAAGACAAATTAATATATTAACATATAAAGTGTAGGCTGCCCTCCAACTACCTTAGATGGCAGTAGTCGAAAACTCAACAGGGCCGACGTTCAGCCAAGGTGGGGGGGCAAGCGCAATAAACCTAAAGCGGTACCTTATTGCTCTTGGCCCGCTTGGCTGGCCTGGAGTAGGAGAATAAACGGGTGGGTTTTTAGTTAGTAAGAGACTCTTCCTCTCGCCATGCCCTAAACGAGAGAAGACATTGAATAATTTTCCCTTCTCAAATAATAAAAAATAGGAACTGAAGCTTTGGTTCTGTGCATCTACATAATATTATACATACTATTGTAACAATCAAAACAAAATTAAAATCCATTCTAAAATTAAATACAAAACGCCATCTTGAAATCACAGGTAACAAAACCAATTCAATACAAATTATAAATAAAGGAAACCATAGATTACCGCATAAAGCAATCAAAGTCACAATAGGCGACATTTCAAGATTAATATTGGTCATTTTGACCATATTAACTATACCAGTCAAGGCAAAAAACAAACTTAACACCTTCACTTCGATAACGATATCACTAATACAAAATCTTCGAAAGATATATTTTTTCAACTGCAATATCGAATGGTGGGTTCTCACAATTCAAAAGTCCTAATTATAATTTGAATCGTTTAGGAGTTAAATATTTTCGGCGTCAAATAGATAAAAAAATGTTTGAAGACATCGTCTCGTGTTTGGTCAACAGTGCGGAAGACTAGAAAATGTGTAGGGCTGTGTTGTGTCTATTTTTTCTTTGTACTTAAGAATAATGTGACGTAGGTACTAGTTAAGTTACGCAGAAATTGTTTTTACCATAATTTATGTTCTTTTACAACTACATTTCTGAAAATCTATACTAATATTATATAGAGGTAAAATTTGTAAGTTTTTATGTAGGGGGTAATCTTTGGAAGTGCTGGTCGGATTGCCAAAATTCTTTCACTGATAGATTTCTACAATGTTCCTGAGTGATATAGGCTATAAAACAGCACGCTAAGGTCAACTGGAGTATATATGAGCAGTGTGTAAAACTGCGCGAGAATATCTAGTAAACAATAACGGTTTACGTGTACTATTTTCAATGGTTTACTTTGTAACCTTTATTCTTATTTCCTTAAAGAATGTGTCTCTTCTATAATATTCTATGACTGTTTCCCAAGGCCGAGTCCGTGGTTCGGTAGAATTGGAAAGAAAAAACATTCCAGAAACCCGTACCCTAAAATCTAATATTAAACTAATTGTGGTACTTCATTGATAACTAATAGTTAAACTGATTAAAAATCAATAAGCATTCATAACTTCCTTTTATTTCATCGTTATCGATGAATCATTCTAAGAAAAGGGACGTTGTATAGAAAGCAAAAGTATCCAACGTTCTGAGTTTATAATTAATTGAATAGACAATAATATGTTTCTTAAATATTTGTCTGCATGGATGATCTGCGGCTTATAAACTCTTAGTGTGATCCACATATACTTCTTTAGGTGTATAGCTCCATCCCTCTTTCTCGCCCGGAAGATTGACGCTTTAACACTTCATGGTAGGCCTACAGGTCTGGATGTGACGTGTGTGCGAAATCGTATTGTGTGTAAATGCACCCAAAATATGGGAGAAAGTACTAATGAGTTGCAAAGTTGTAAAATTAATCATTTTGATATAATCAGCGCAATGAGTGATTAATTTACCAATCACGAGTATCATAGAAATTCAATAAAACCATTTGACTTTACCAATGAAACAATAAATTAGTTTAGTTTAAGAGTTAAAATAGTAATAAGTGCATGCATTGTCATTATAAGGAGGAGATATTATTCGTTGAAAATAAAAAAAATCACTACTGCAATATCACAAACGTTTTACAAACTTGCAAAACGTTTGGTGAATCACTCAAAGAGTTGGACGCGTCTTATAAATGATCATTGAAATAATAATACATGTATGGAATGTAAGATGTGTAATAATAAATTCCATATCGCAGTTGATTACAAAAAAAAATAATCCATCGCAGAACATTACACATGATAACAAAATATTCATATAATATTCAAACAGCGTCTCCACGACTTCCTAAGCCAGTTCCTCGCGGATGACTCACAGGCAGAAGTAGGACGGTGGTGGCCACCGCTTTAGAAAAAAACGTACACCTTATCTGTTGCATCAGATTTTATACAGGGTGTTTCTGTCTGGGCGGTTTATGATTTACCTAACATTAACTAACTAACTATAATTTGTTGCAATTTCTTAAAAAAATGTTTTTTTATGATTTGTTTGCAGATGAATGGTAGGAAATTTTATTGGGATAATATAAGGAAACTTATGAATATTGTTACATTTTCTTGCTTTTTCTGTTAACGTGATTGGATCTTATCCGTATTAACGTCAATAAGTAAACAAATAAAAATATCTATTGGGCGTGACAGGACGTTGTTTTAAGCTAGTTTCGTGTGTAACCAATGGTATCACTTCTATCGAGTTAACTCATTAGTGCCTTTTAAGTGTTGTTCTCCAACGAAATAATTATTGTTTTGTTTGTTCCATTCACAGAGTTCCGGACTTTTGGAAGGCGTACGAGGGGCCGAAGTCAACCCACAGAGGCTATTTGAACAATTTTATTATTAGTGAAATGGGACATAAGCCTGCAATTATCCCAGTATGTTTTTATTATTATTTTTAGTTCATCTGGGTCAGTTCTCTTAGAAAAACGTTATTCTGGTAGACCAATATTAGGTTTGAAATTAACAATTGAAGTACAGAACTTTACGACATTGTCAAACAGTTGGTTGACACAGACAGACATGGTGTCTAGACAATGTATGCTCAATGTGAGATTAGCTCCGATGCCACAGCACAAATAGCTCGATACACATATTGAGCTGTTTGTTCGATCAAATTAGATGTCACAATAAAGCTTATATGTGTACTATAAATTTAAAAAAGTGCACATAAAAACCAAGACATCAAACAGTTTAAAATTAATCATTATTCGTATGAACGACAATTATAAATATATAAAGGAAGATGTAGAATGACTGCACGGTGGGCGGGGCCGCATGGAACAAATCTTTGTGTGATCCACAAATTTTTGCTCCGAGTCTGTGTGTGGTGTATGTATACATATGAAATTGTATGTTTGTAAATACCAGCCGGGGTTGCGGGGTAAGCGCAATGAGGCACCGCCACTTCGGCCAAGAGCAGGAGAAGGAACAGGGGGGCTTTTAGTCAGTAAGAGTCTGACATTCCCTCCCACCCGGCCGTGGGCGGGAGAAGTCATTAGATGATTTTCCCCTCACAAAAAAATGTTTGTTAATGCACCCATGACACAGGAGAAAATCCGAAGTTGTGGCAACACTTTTAATAAAAAAAGAAAGAGAAGAAAATAGTTGAAACATTTATTATCTTATCTCTAAAGACAATTGTAAAATTAAAACAGCCTGTATATGCACGGTGCGCCCGCGCCGATGACTCACATCCCGATCGTCAAACACTCTCACGACAAAAGCATAGTGAAAAATAAATACCAACGAATTTGACCGACAACCTGTGTGTACTTCATCTACTAGAGATTCATTATATTCATTATATTTGTGTTAAGTACACAAATGTACCCTTTGATTACATTGCTTTGTATAACAGTATGGCTTTTTGACATTATTCATCAATTGGTATTAGAATACAATGTGGGAATCTTAAGATTATTTCTTTTCTTGGACGATAATTATAACGTGTTTTGAGTTATATAAATTTCGACTTGTATAACTCTAGTGATTGGATGAAAAGAGCTGAACATCGAGGTCAGTAGCATGCAATTGGAGAAGCTTATGTCCAGCGGTGGACAGAATCAGACTGACAACAATGATAATGATTATCTATTTGCTTCGGTTTTTTATGAAGAGAGTTTTTTTTTTTTTTTGGTGAGGGGAAAATCATGAAATGACTTCTCCCTCCCGCCCAGGGCCCGGCGGGAAGGAGTGTCAGACTCTTACTGACTAAAAACCTCCCTGTTCCTTCTCCTGCTCTGGGCCGAGGTCATTTATGAAGAGGGTTAATTCATTAAGTTACTTATTCCGCTCTGGGAAAGGAGGGGAGGCGAGATTGTGTTAGACTCCTACTGACTAAATACCCCTATCTAGGCTTATCATCAGTTTTGATTGTTTTTTGATTGAAAATCTTCCTGGCTGGGACCATCTGTGGGGGTCAAATATAGAAACGACCTCAGGAATTAGTCCGGCTAACCAGACAAAAGCCTGGTAGCCAGAAAATAGCAATGGTTATTTTTAAAATATAATGCAATAGTATGGAATTACACCTATGTAGTTACTTTTAAAGCCATATTAATTAAAGTAAAATATCATAATATAGTTCGGTATTACCAGGGCCTACTCGAGGGTCAACAGCGATAAACAATCAAATATTGAATTATTAAACTCGTAAACCGAACTCGAATATTAAGGAATATAATAATGGACGATATTTTGAAAAAAAATATACCTTATAGGAAAAATTAACAAATTTTAATGATAATTCGCTCCAACTTAGCATTCGTATGATATCCTCGACAGGCGATCAGCCTCTATGTGCCCACTGCTGAAGCAAAGGCCTCTTCTCACACGGAGAAGGTTAGAGCATTAATCACCACGCTTGCTCAATGCGGGTTGGTGATTTCAAACTTATAATTAGAAATTATGAGTCCAGGTTTCCTTACGATGTTTTCCTTCACCGTATGTCAGTGGTGTCTGAATAATCATAGAAAGTACTTAAGACTCGGAAAAAGTCACATTGGTACTTGCCAGGTTTCGAACCCACACCCTCATGTATGAGAAGCGGGCTCCTTAACCTCCGGGCCACCGCGACTTACTTGTTGCTTTTTAAGTCGTGTAATTAGTTAAAATAATGTCAATATGATGAAAAAAATAATATTGCTATGTTTAGACTCAGAATCAAAAAAACTTTGTTTCTAATTATTGTCTTCCTTAAACTCTCCTCTGGCAGCTAAATCTATTTTTTTTCTAGAACACTATTCGACGTCATATTTTTCGCTCTCTCCATAAAATGGTAGCAGTTACACAAAATTTTGATTGTTAGAGAACCATTTAGAATTTTATTTCGTACTAAAAATCTAACTGCATCTCACCCATTATGGAATAGAAAAACATAACTTTTTAACATTTAATTTCACACTAAAATCCATTGATGGCAACTTTGTATTTTTATCTGTGGAAGAAAAAAATAAAACGTAATTCATCATTATGATATTTTTATTTCAAATAACGGTTACAACCGTGACGTTTAGAATGTTGCCCTATTTAACGATTCAAAACGTCAACGGACAATAGTGTTGCCAGTTTTATGTGTTGTAAATCAAAACTAACATAAATTTAGTTTCGACTCGTCATTTATTTAAGTTTTATTATGAGAAAACGTTTAAATACATACTCTTTTTATGGCTTTATTGAAATTTAAAAGGCTGTAAGTGAATGTGTGTAGATTTTTTGTCGGGGTGTACTTTATTGTGGGTTTAAAGTTTAGTAATGATTTAAAATATGTTAAAGAACGATGATGCAATCAATAAATATTTAAATAATCTGTTACGTGCGGGAGTGATACCACGATCTTAGAGTAAACTGACGTAAAACAACCATTACATTGGACCGGAGACCGAATTCTTCTTTCCTTCTCGCAGTCCCTCCCTAATCCCTAAATCTCCAAAACCCTATTACCTAAAATGTCAGCAACGCTTTCCTGGTGTTGTAGGTATCCATGTGTGGCGCCGATTGCTTACCATTAAGTAATACGTCGACTCGTTTGCCGTCTTGATTATATGAAACGAAAATCAATAAAATAAATAATTGTATCGTTAATGCAGAATTCGTTGATATGACGTCAAAAAATGAAGATATAATTTTTGGTTCTGGAAAAGAATTGATACGATATTCAAATTTGAAAGTTGCTTTATGAACGTGGTTTCTTATAAGTATTAATCGGGAAGCATACAATTTTCCCATGATAATTGTCCCTTGAAATTATTAAATCAATCAATTATTCAACTATCCAAATCCAAGATCCAAAATAATATTATAAATGTAACTCTATCTGCCTGTCTGTCTGTCTTTTTTTCACACCTGAACTTCAGAACCGATTTGTGTGAAATTTGGTACATACATAGTTTGGAACTTAAGAAAGGACAAAGGATAGTTTTTAAAACCAAAAATCTGCAGAAGTCAATATTTCACGCGGTCGAAGTTGCGGGAAGAAGCTAGTATCTCTATATTTTTATAATTATGACTAGCAGAGAACGCTTTTAGCTAATGCTTAATATAAAAATAAGGTGAAAAACCTCTTTGTGCAATGACTAAGCACCAACTTAAAAATCAATCCATTTTATCTAATATATCATATTATAACAAAGAACGCATTTACTTAGATAACACTTTAATTAGCTGTCATGTATGAAACTTTATCGCTTATGTCGAAATATTTACTGAGTAAGTATAAAAAATATCGATATGCCCATGATTATTCTAGTTCATTGGCCAAGCTTTGAAACAAAGATCACATTGGATTTATTACGAAACATTCAGTTTACAAATGAGTTCAAATATAACCTACTGTTTGCTGATGATAACTTTGGTGCTTGGTCTAAGTTTTAGGATGTCGCGAGAAAGTTTATTTATGATATTTTTATTGCGTTCCAACATTAGTCGCCGTTCAGTTTAAAATTTCGTAGATTCTAAGCAAGAATGCGGATCTGAATACTGTGATAAATCTTACTTTTACACAACAGCCTCAAGTATATTATCTCTATGTAGTATAACACAAAATCGCTTTCTTACACCCGGTTGGCGAAAGGCCGATCAATGTTAAAATCAATTTAATCTCTTGTCAAGTCATCTGATTGGTTGACTGAATTATGTACAACCAATCAGGCGACTTAACAAGAGATTTAACAGGAGATTAGTTAATTTTAGCGTTGACAACAAGCCTTTCAGAAACCTGGTGTGTGTCCTTGTCCATGTGTAGTTTTAATTTTAAGCATACATACTTAAATCTTTAAAACTTCACAAGGAATTTTGTTGATTGAAAACAAATACCTATAGTACCTATAATGCATAATCTCATACTTTAAACCCGTGCGAACCTGGGTTGAGTCGCTAGTCATTTATAACTTAAACCGCAAACTCTCAAAGATAAAAAAGAACATGAGCCAACAGAAATTTTAATAATAACTTCTTTGTACAAGCTAACAGCTTTAAAGCGTTTATGGCGACATCTATCGGTGTTAATCGCGTTGTTAATGATAAGAAACGAGTTGTAGCTTTGTTCTACAGTTTATTGACACATTTGTATACGAGTGATGATTCATTAAGTTGCAATGAACTTTTGCTTTTAGAACTTGGAAATAAAATTGTTTACGAAGAAACCGTTTGTTACCTAGAAGGTTTGGGATTGACCTGAGTTGAACTTAAGTATGGCGATATATTGATTGTATAGCAGCTATTTGTGGCTATTAGAGTTATTGTGGAAGTTAATTGAGAATCATTATTGTTTATTTTTTTTTAAAGAAGGAGACGTGGTTTATAAGTAGGTGCGTTAACAAACATACAAAATTAAATTCACATACACATTACACCCAGACCCGGAACAACAATGTGTAGATGACACAAAGAGTTGGTCAAAGAGTGTCAGTCTCTTTTCTTACTGACTAAACCCCCCCGTTCCTTCTCCTGCTCTAGGCCGAGACCGCGGTGCCTCATTGCGCTTACTAGGCAACTACGGCACATTTTAATCCAAACTAATATTATAACTGCGAAAGTGACGCTCTCTGTCTGTCTTTTCTTCTCGTATTACCTACTGAACCTATTTGCGTGAAATTTGGTACAGACATAGTTTGGAACTCGAGGACATCGAATTCTAATCTATTCCATGCGAACAAAGTCGCGGGCAAAAGCTAATATATAATAAAGACAATAAGTTAAAAAAATAGAAATTACAACATAATTTCTGTAATGTATATATAATATATACACATAACCGCAAAACGCGTAGGTAAGCGTGTAACTCACCAACGCCTGAACTAATTTTCCCGATGCTTTTGTTTTGTTTGTTACAAACAGGAGAAGGTTTTATAGGGTAAAAAAATCTACAGTAGTCAGGAAACTCGAAAAATACCAACCTTTTCGATGCTGTGGTTGATCGTTGGCAAAACAAATGACTGAAACCAGGGTATTTGGACACCCTGGCAAAGAAGGGGCGGGCAGCTAGTTTAATTTAAAACAAAATATATCTATGCAAAAAATTAATCTTCAAAACTACGCAACGGATTTTGAAGCGGTTTTTTTTAATATGTGTATATGTATATAGTGATTTAAGAAAACGTTCATATTATACAATGTAAGTACTCGTACTGCTAGCTAAAACACTATTTTAACAATGATATGCCTAATGTCAACGTTATCCAATAAGTATTATATTAAAAACTATTTCATGAAATCTATAATCTCATTTACTTCTCAATAGGGCCCATATAGAATGATGCCAACAGTACAAAGCAATCAAAGCACCTATCCTACTTATAAAACTAGCAATCTTCGTAATAAATACCTAGTATTGGATATCAAAGAGCCTAATATAGACAAATACTACCTGTATACATTACTACCATCACGAGAGCAAATATACGAGTTTCCATACAAATTTTGAAAAGCAAAAGTATGGAAACAATCTTACCAATTTAAGCTTGGTGCTTGTAAGCTTTATAAAAACGAATTTTGGTTTGATAGATCAGCTGGGGTGAAAACAAGAAGAAGGAACGGGATGGTTCACTGGTGATAAATAAAGACAACTTTGGTTTCAATTTTGTTATAGCAAAATTTGAAATAAGAATTAAAATAATTTTCTTTCAATTTAATAATTGTGTTCCAAAATTAATCAATTTTATATTTTTTTCGTCCTCAATAAGTAGCTGGCATTGGGCATGAATAAATGCCATGTTTCATTAAAATGGGTTTAGTAGTTTCCAAGATTGAACGTAAAAATTTGTATGAAACCACTGTTCCCAGTAAAGGCTTATAATAGTCTATAACTATTGACCTCTCATTGCTTCGATTTCGCATTCCATTTCATCTTAGTCATCCTTTCCTCTGAATCATAGGCGACTGACCTCAAGATTTCACCCCAGAAATATAATTTTGAGACATGTTGGTAAGAGTAAGAATGTCGTCTAGATGAATGCAATATGTATGTAAGAATATTTTGTAACTGGTTTTGGTATTTTTGTCAGCACAGATTACTCATTTATTCAGACAGTTATTGCATAATATTATTACAATTTCATTTTTTTTATGTGATAGGTCGGCAAACGAGCAGACTGATTACCTGATGGTAAGCAATCAGCGCCGCCCATGGACACCCGCAACGGAGGAGTTACGAGTGCGTTGCCGACCTTTTAGAGATTAGGGATTTGGAGATTTAGGGATTGAGGAGGGATTGGGGGAGGGGAAGGATTGTGCCTCCGGTAACCTCACTCACACGGCGAAACGCAACGCCGTGGTTACTTCACGCCAGTTTTCTGTGAGGCTGTGTTATCACACCGGTCGAGCCTACCCATTCGTGCCGAAGCATGGCACTCCCACACTTCAGGAATATATTTTAGTTCTATTACGAGTATCGTTTAGATTTTATTACATTTATAAGTTTTTTTTGCATTATCTGCACTTGATTTACATGAAGCCGATAATTCCTATCTGGCTACTCTAAGAAGAATTGCTGAAATAAACTCAGAGGTCGAAGTCACTCTCTTCTCAGTTGACCTGAGAAGAGAGTGGCTTCACTAGTCAGATAGGAAATATCGGCTTCAAAACATTGCGAGAAAATCTAGACTTATAGTTTGCAATTATAAGTTTGAAATCGCCAATCTGCCGTTGGCAACCGCAACCGTGGTCAAACTATGTTCGTGTAAGAAGACTCGTTGCTCAGCGGTGGACAATTATAAGCTAATGATTATAATAAACTATCAAATAATACATAACTTATTTTAAATAAACGAAACCTTAGTAAAAATATAATCACAACTCAAAAAATCCTTTTTAAAACAAAACAGAAAATTGTTATAGATAATTTACAACCATTATTTATGATTCATAATAGTCTATTGTCCCCACTTTACTAGTAATTAGCATATATTATTACACCATTATGAGTGGTCGCCTAGTGATCATATTATTTAAGGCGTGGACATAATTTCTAATTGTTTTAAATTATAGAACATTAAAAATGTGTGTAAATGGTTGTAATTAGTCATGCAAGTATGTTATACTTGTCACAAAATTGGGTAGGATGAGTATTTTATGCTTAATGTCTATAGTATTTATTTTAATGTAATAATAGGTCGGCAAACGAGCAGACAGTTTACCTGATGGTAAGCAATCAGCGCCGCCCATGGACACCCGCATCGGAGGAGTTACGAGTGCGTTGCCGACCTTTTAGGGATTAGGGATTGGGGGAGGTGAAGGATTGGGCCTCCGGTAACCTCACTCACACGGCGAAACAGCGCTATTTTAAATACTACCTTCAGTAGCAAGAATGCTTTACTTTTGCACTAGCTGGCACTTGGCCGCAACTCCGCAAGGTTAGTGCGGCGGCTGGGCAACTGGCTGCCGTGGAACGTGTCGCGAGTACGATCCCCGCACGGAACAACTCTTTGTGTGATCCACAAATTGTTGTTCTGGGTCTGGGTGTCATTTTTATGTGAAATTGTATGTTTGTAACCGCACCCACGATACAGGAGAAATTCCTAATGTGGGGCAACTTTTTTTAAATACTTTACCGCCCTTTTAATGAACATGTGAAGTGTGGGAGAGCCATGCTTCGGCACGAATGGGTCGGCTCGACCGGAGTGATACCACGGCCTCACAAAAAAACTCAAAACCGGCGTGAAACAACTACAGCGTTGTGATTCGCCGTGTGAGTGAGGTTACCGAAGGCACAATCCTTCCCCACCCCCAATCCCTCCTCAATCCCTAAATCTCTAAATCCCTAATCCGTAAAATGTCGGCAACGCACTCGTAACTCCGACGTTGCGGGTGTCCATGGGCGGCGCTGATTACTTACCATCAGATAATCCGGCTGCTCGTTTGCCGATCTATTACATAAAAAAAAACATACTTCCACGCCGCCGCTTCTTTCACGCTGGTTTTCTGTGAGGCCGTGGTATCACTTCTTTCAAACCGATCCATTTCTTTTAAAGCATGGCTCTTCTACAATTAAACATTAGAATTTTCCATATTTTTTCATATAGTGTACCCGTATGCGTATGTCTGAATCATACTGAACAAAAACGACCTTCACTGAACACAATGACATGGTGTGACATGATATTAATTTATGGATTTATGTCTACAGAAATGTGGCCTTGTCGCACAGTGCGGGTGAAGTTTGTAATAAAAATGTAACACAGATTTTTTTTATTGTGATGTCTTAAAAATTGATAAAATTGTAAAGTGAAACAAAGTCTTCAGGTTTATATTTTTTTTATACGGTGGCAAGCAAGCAGACGGATTACCTGATGGTAAGCAATTAGCGCTGCCGACAAACACCCGCAACACGAAAGGAGTTGCAAGTCCTTTGCTGGACTTCTGGGGATTTAGGAAGTGGGGAGTTCTTGTGTGCAATGCAAAATAAATAAATCGGGCGGTTTTGTTTTCACAGCGCGTTGCGTTATATTTTTACTGAGATGTACAAAGATGCGATCTGAAGAAATTTGTGGATATTTTAGCAAGAAAAAAAATTCAAACATATCGGTGCACAATCGCTTTCGAGACGTGACCTAGAATTATAAAATTCTATTTTCAAATTATTGTGTGAAGTATAAATTTATGTTTAAAACTATATCGCCTTTAATTTACGTATGTTAACTAAGCATGCAGTATAATTATGCAGACTCACACACAAAATTGATAATCAAATAAAGTCATTATTGACAACTATAGGAAGCAACCCTTTATACTAGCGAAAAAATACCTTCTCAACATACATTCCAAACTCTATGCCTTTTAAATTAAAGTTCAAATTGCAGCTAAGGAAAGAAAAAGATCGGAACCAATCGATCATTGATGAATGTGTTGGTAGTCGCAGGTGTGCGCGTGATTCGACCTTTTTTTTCGATCCTTTGTGCAGTATTGTCATCGTAATAATTTGAATATATTGTCTTCTTCTCTTTATTGGATTTTGAATTGTAATGGTACAAGAAATAGGGGTGGGTTTTGATTGGATGTTAGAAGTGAGTCAAGATAGGGTTATTAGTTTAAAATGAGTATTTTAAAATTTGCTGTCATCTTCCTCTTTTCGTAGTCATTTAGTATTAATACTAATTTTGTAGAGGTAAAATTTGTAAGCTTGTATGTAGGGGATAATCTTTGGAGCTGTTGGTCCGATTTCCAATCGTGGGTGCTATAGCTATAAAAAATCACGCTACAATCTGTAGGAGCCGAGTAGCGGGTAAAACCACGCGAAAGTAGCTAGCTAGTTTGTAATAAAACTATACGGTTAGCGCGATGGCTGTTGTCCAATGTGTTACGGGTTCGCTTTGTGAGATCCACAAATTGGTTTTCCGGGTCTAGTTATAATGGTGTAGGTATTTGTATGTTTTTAAACACACCCACGACATTGAAGAAGATCCTAGTATTCATATTAATTTACTTTTTCTGTCCATCCAAAGATTGAGGTGTTGAGGAATCTTATCCATTTTTAAATAAAATTGAATGTTAATTAATAGTTAAAAATAAAGGAATGTTTATCATATTACTTACGCTATGATTAATTTAAATAATAAGGTGCGACGCACGTGGCATTCTCACTATATGTACATATATCACGTTTACATAGAAGTCAAGAAATGTTTAGCTGACACGAGCACCCAATCTTGAACCTTGGACTTCAAACATAATCATCAAAATAATGACGAACAATTATAACATAATGACACTACACAACTTGTATGCGCTACTGTACCCGGCTCCATACAAATTCAAAACAACACATTACAGTACACCACACAAGTCTAATTAAATAGACTGTAAGCGAGAATCATATTTCAGTCGCTTCTGGTGAGACGTTAGCTGACGAGCAAATATTATGCTTGCTAAACAATAGACGGGTACAGTCGGGGTGTTAATGTTGAGAGGAAGAACAGTGTTTTATCATACTAATATTATAAATGCGAAAGGTACAGTGTTTGGATGTGTTCTACTCAATCACGCCAAAACGGCTAGACGGGTCTGGATGAAATTTGGCACAGGCATAGGATACACTCCGGAATAGGACTTAGGTTAGTTTTTATGCACGCGAGAAGCCACGGGCGGAAGCTAGTAATTTATGTATTTTACTATTCTATTTTGATGTTTATATGTTGGAATACATGATTTTGAATTTGACCGTATGAATATTTTTTATGTATGTTTTATAGGTCGGCAAACGAGCAGTCGAATTATCTGATAGTAAGCTGCAGAAATCAGTGGATATTCTTAGTACCTCATGTTTTAAGTGCTTAGCGCACACTCTACATCTTTGTAAAAAATTTAGACGAAAACAATGGTAAGCAACGGAGGAGTCACAAGTGCGTTGCCGACCTTTTAGGGATTAGGGATTTGGAGATTTAGGGATTGGGGAGGGGAAGGATTGGGCCTCCGGTAACCTCACTCACACGGCGAAACACAACGCTGTAGTTGTTTCACGCCGGTTTTCTGTGAGGCCGTGGTATCACTCCGGTCGAGCCGACCCATTCGTGCCGAAGCTTGGTTCTCCCACACTTCATTAATAAAAGTAAGTATATTATTTTCACGAAACCAGTAATCCGATCTCAATAATTCATTTTTATTTGTGTTTATTTTTATAAGTCACATCTAGCTTACAAAATCTTTTAATAATGTCATCCTCCATACATCATCTTCCCATTCACGCCCATCCAAACCATATCATCTTTCAACCAATCAGTCTACAATTTTAAAACTAAATTAATTGCTACACGTCAAGCCGAAATAAATTAGTTGAGAAATGGCACGTATTATTTTGTTCGCGGTACACTGGCAGTCAATATAACTGGTATCAGTCACCATGAGTTTGGCTGCAATATTCATTAAGCGTGGCTTACTACTGGCTATTAATTCGCCAACATTGATGCACGCCATTGTACTCGTAGTAAGGTGTTCGCTGTTGTTTGTTTTCAGGGCTGACTGTAAATAGTTTATTTTTATTAAAAAATGATATGTTTTACCTGTACTGTTACTACTTTTTTTATGTTTTCTTATTTTATTAATTGCTTCTATAAAGACAAAAAAAGGGGTTGTTGTGTTTTATTTTTCTTCAATTATTTTTAACTTTTTGTTCAATTATTTTTAGTCAATTGGTTAATTTTGTCCACCAAGAAAAAGTTTTAAAAACGAAAAGAATACCGTATTAATATTTTTGTTTATTTTATAAAATTTTGTGATTATCTTAAATTGTTTTTGCATCACTACAATTTAGGTTTTATTTAATGTGAGTTGTACCCTCCTCTCTATCGTTATCTTATTACGAACTCCTTTTACTTATTTTGTGATATAAATTTCGTAAGTCGTGCTAAGTTAATTGCAGCTCTGAAACTTACAAAGAAGACTCATTATAACTTAAAACTTGTAGAAGTTTTCTCCCATTTTCTTTTGTAATATTATTAACATTCCTCTGTACTTAATAATATTACAAAAGAAAATGGGAGAAAACTTCGTCCTTCCTCATTACCTTCCATGTACATAATCGTCTGTAAACGTTCCCTTCTCAATTTGATTATCGGCAGTTGCTTTGTCATATTATTCGTTCATCAATTTTATTTCTTTAACATAATTAACTATAATATAACAAACCCATTTCCAACATTCAACCCTAAAACATACCTACACAACATTGTGTGTAGACATCTAACGACAGCCAAATGAAATCGATACCAATATTAACAAATATCTCGTATGATTCATCTGATATTTTACACTTGACCTACATACGAGTCTTACAAACATACTGACTTGCTAACCACTGACTAAGCGAGTTGATATGCAACGCACTGTCTTGTAGGAAGACTTGATAAAATTTGACATTGAATTTTGTGTGGTATTGACTAATTGACTTAGGTGACTAAGTTATGACTGTACCAAATTAAAAGTTTATTTTGTCTATATTCATTGAAGGAAGAGGAAAGATTATTGTTTGTTAGGATTGAATAGGCTCCGAAACTACTGGACCTGTTTAAAAAATCTTTCCTAGTTTTGAAGATGTACAAAGTTAAGTGAAAATTATGCGGATGATACCTCTAGGCACAGTGTTACATAAATTGTAAAATGTGGTCAACATGTCTCTAGGTTGTTTTTAAACGTAAAACGATGTGTTTCAATTCTAACTAGTAAATGTAAATAAAAAGTGTAAGTAAATAGTAAATGTATTAAAAGTAAATTTAATGTTTCTACGTACTACGTACGGATGTCCCATTGACTTTTAGCCACTAAAATGGCCGACTATACCGCCCTGGGAATGGGGCGAGGGAGTGTCAGAATCTTACTGACTAAAAATCACCCCACTTCTTCTCTTATCCTGCTGTTAATTATTTGGCTTGCACCTGCAACCCTGACTGGCTCTTCTAAAATGTCTTAGTATCCTACACAGGATTACGATAAAATACCTCTTCTAGATATAAGAAAATCAATGTGCATTAATTAAAATTACTTATTAATAAAAAATGCCATGAATATAAAAAAACGATACTTTTCATAATAGAATTCTGCATTCAAAATTATATTCTCGGTAACAACCATACCGCTGCACCCGACGAAGTGCACCACCCATTGTTCAGCCCTGCCAATGATTAATAGCATCTATGAAGCCTTGGTAATTACCGCAAACAATTGTATCGCGTGAAAAACTATCTGAAACCACCGCTCTAGCTGAAAACTTTCATTAAATTAACACGTCACTGACATGGAATGGCTTTTAGATGAATTGTTTCTTTGTTTAACTTTTATGTGAAAAAAAATACAAAAATTCTTCATAAAAATTAAATACATAAAACAGAAGAAATAAAAAAGTTCGAAATACTACATACAGTGCATGAGTTATTTATATTTTATTTGTTACCTTACCAAATCTCTCGCCAATACAAGAACGTAAACAAATCCAAAACGAAAAAAACCGCATACTTACTTGGATAAAAAAAAATCGATTAAATAAACCTTTTTACCAAGTCATTTCAATTTTAACCGTCGCCAGTATTTTTTTTATATTCCATTTCATTAATTTCTTTCTAACTTTTTTCAAACTCTCCATTAACATAAATTACACCTTACTACAAACAAGTAGCAGTAACAAGTTTTATCAAATATTTACATAAACTAATCCAGTCATTCACGCTCATCCGTTTGGGGTCCCAACTAACCATCATTCGACCATCATTTACCATCAAACCTGTATCCTAGATCATTTGGGAAACCAAATCGTATAAAATTCACACACTTGTCCTCATTTGAATATGTCGATACTTCAAAATTTGCATGCACATGTTTAAAAAGGCAAATAAATATACTCACACGGTCAATTACGTATTCGTCTGGGCAAAAAATTGCATTATTCTAATGTACCGTCATTTGTTATAAAGAAATTATTTAAATTGAGAGAATGCAAGGGACGGATGCAAATTCGCGAATCCCACAATCTCGGTTGATCAGGAACTAAATGTTGATTTTATACAAAAATTCCAGAACAAAAATTCTTCTTGTGTTTGTGAGCTGTTTGAAATTTTTGTTGGTATTCTCGAGAATTTTGAGCGGTTACCTTCAGAGAAGGTTAGATGGAATGTTTGAGGAATTGTAATTTTAGCTTTATGATTATTAAAATATTTTAATTAGAATTAGTTTTGAACTGCCACACTATAACAAATCGACAATAAAAGAAAATCGTTCCCATTGTCACAAAGAATGTTTATGTTATAGTAGCTACTGCCGCGCGGTTTCACCCGCTGCTCGGAACATATTTTCCTCCTCTATCGTTGGTGCCAAATACTGTCTACTACTCTACACACAAACTTACAAATGTTACCTCTTTAAAATATTAGAGTAGATATTCAAGTCTGATTGCTAGTTAGTACAATCTAAAAATCCAACTAGATACCTAACACAAACTATTCTAGCGGACACTCGATACAACAGAAAAAATCAGATCACCTTGTATAAAAAACTTTTTTGCTTAGAAACAGATATGAATTATGTATGTAGGGCAAAAACTGCGTATGCAACTGAACTAAAGATGAATGCAGACCTAGACCTCTGTTGGCATTGTATTACCCTTGCAAATATAGGCCGTTGTATATACATATAATGCATAGTCACATGCTAGGCAATGCGGTATCATTTTAATACGTATCTGCTACAGGAAAATCCCAACTCGATGTAGTAATTGAATAAACTGTAGAAAAAGTCCTATGAATACTTCCCAACGTTGTCAAAAATTTCCTGATAACTAACCATTTATTTCTTGTTGCTCCATAATTCTGACGATGTTCAAAACTCATCCATGTGCAAAATCTTTCTCTGCCATAAACCACTCAATAAGAAAAATAACAATAATCACAGCCACAAAGCAAAAACACGTCAATCACAATTCAAAAAAAACCATTCACACCTCACTATGCAAACAAGAAAACATCAAGTGCAAACACAAAGAAACATTTGCTAACAACACGAATAAAAGAAATTGAAGAATAATATTATAATAATTTGAATACATTTCACGGTCAATTTGATAAGTAACCACAATGAAAATAAGTAGATAAGTAGATGCAATCCATTTTGCTATATTGATATTTGATTCAAATAACTTGGGTGAAAGAGACAAAAATACAAAAGAAGATAAGCTAGAAGAGAGATGGGAAATATTTAAATTTAGAAAGGTAAAAAGGGATGCGATGATGGCTTGAAATGATCAAGTGATGTAATGTTATGTAGATGAGAATTAAGTGCAAATTTTGGATTTGCGATTTGTTGAAGACAATGTTGAATATGTGAATCGATAAGTGACAGTTTTCTCACAGATTTGTTGAGTGATATTGTTTCTTTTTTTTCGACTGATGTCATACTTTCATCATCAGTAATTCATAAAGTTTATTTGTTGCTGAATACCAACACAGACCTTGCTATTTTAACTTGTTTCAACTCATTTTCTTTTCAAAGTGACATAGGTTTAGAGAAATAAAAGAGTTATTGACACTATCACTTGCTTGAGTAACTAAAAAAATCAACGCAAAAACCTTTTACTAACAAAACCGTATCACAAACAGCACTTCAAAACAATCTACGACACCAACATTCAGTAAACAACAAGAACAGGTCTTTTGAGACAAAAATAAAGTATACGTACATTATGATCACAAGAAGCCGTCGCAACGGAAGTTGGAAGCATTCTTACGAAGCTGCTTCGTTCCTTTTGCTGCTTGGCAAAGTAGACATTTTTGTGCGCCATTTTTTAAATGAGAAAATGTGGAGATGACGTAATTCTAGAAGGTACCTATATCTTCCTGGACGAATATCGTTTTTATTTGTAGAAGATGTGCTTTTGGTTTAGATTTGCTGTTTGTATTTTGGCTGGTGTGTGGAAGATGAAGATAGGTAATAAATAATTAGTATAAAAAGTACAGAAGCTGAATGAATTGCTTGATGAACAAGTGTAATTCTGAAGAGAAGATTTGGATACTGTACTGTGTTATTAGTTTTAACCTTATTAAGAGGATATGCTTAGACTTATATTGATAACCACGGCCTCACAAAAGACCGGCGTAAAACAACCAAAGCGTTGTGTTTCACCGTGTTAGTGAGGTTACCGGAGGCCAAATACTGCCCCGCCCTCAATCCCTCCTCAATCCCTAAATCTCCAAATCCCTAATCCCTAAAAGGTCTGCAACGCACTCGTAACTCCTCCGTTGCGGGTGTCCATGGGCGGCGCTGATTGCTTACCATCAGGCAATCCGTCTGCTCGTTTGCCGACCAATTACATAAAAAAAAACTTCAATTAAAAATCAGAATAAAAATTGGTAATTAATAAAATCTATGATAACTTAGTACTAAACACAAAACTTTCAAATATGAAACATCATGAGTTTCTTTCAAATCCAGGCTCCGCAAAATTGTCTCTACAGAGTTTTAGAATAAGCTTATTAGCTACTCTATCAGATAATATAAGCCAGCACATTTTACATAAAGCGCGGCCGTCTGAAACACATTTTCAAGAGAAAATGAGATTTTTCCTAGACTCATGTAAATACAAGACATTGGCTGTAACATCTTGGCCTTATAACGCATTCAAGGGAATCGGTGTTACGTATTCCTATGAGCTCTTTATTCTGATATGATTATGATGAATTCCTAGTTTAAGGTCATGTAGCATTTCGATGAAAAATTCATGTGGACTTACAGCTTGATTGAATTTATTAGTGTTAATTTTCTCATTCTCAATCATGACTAGGCTTGTTCTTGAGGGCTTAGTTTTTGTATTTTATTCTGTTTTAGTATGCAAATGTTTATCAAGCCCTTTGTGCCTAGCTGTAGCATAGAGCGTTAGTATTACGTCGATTTTATCATTTTCATATTCTGTTCATACAACTGAAGAACTGTCATCATCATCATCCAGTCTCTATTATCCGTTCATTTCTCGAAGCTCATCTTCTAGTATATTTATTCTGAGTTAGAAAATAATTGCAATCGAAATATCAGCGCAGTTGAGAACAAACCCAAGACTTTTTCCTGTACCACTCCGGTCGTGGACCAGTTCTCAAATTATATACTTGTTTTTATTTTATTACGGAGTTGCTCGGGGTCAGTTATGTTTTGGTTTTTTGCCCTCAATCGTATCGTCGGGACAATCGAGCATCGTAAATCTGCAAGACTTTTAGAGACCCTTAAGATATTTTTGAAAACATTTTTGTTATTTTTGAAAATATGTGGGCTATGTGGTTTAGTTGCGATAAGTATTGGAATTTAGAGTAAAATTTGCATTTTTATGCAAACAAATCTTATATTATATATTCGGTGAACTGACTATAGACACTAAATAACAACGTCACACTATAAGTTTTGCATAGTATTTTCTTATAATAAAACTACATAATAATACATTTAAGTATCAAGGCATTTACAAAGAATGCATATTAAAGAAAGTGTGAGTCAATCCTCATATCCATAGATAAAGATCAATTTTCTAGAATGTTGCTGATTAAGCAAATATAAACAATGCATTACCTGGAAATCTTTTCTGTCCTTACTGTCAAGGTTTTGAGGAAATGCTGTATAAAATGTGCATAACCATTTGTATGGATGAGTTGATTTTAAATATATAGGTTACTCTTTGAATAGCTAATACTCGCTTTAAATAGCACAAAACATTCGTCGTTTGGTAAAAGCTTCATCATCATAAGCATAATTCAGTCCACTGCTGGACATCATGGACAAGATGGACACATGCTGAACATAGGCCTCTCCAATTGCACGCCATTGAGCTCGATGTTCAGCTCTTCTCATCCAACCACTACTAGCCACCCTGCGGATATCGTCAGGCCACCTAGCTGGAGGGCAACCTTCACTACGTTTGCCTAGACGTGGTCTCCACTCTAGAACACGTCTACTGCAACGGTCATCGGTTCTTCGACAGACAAATAGGATTAGAACCGATGACATGGATCCTTATTGTGAGCATATCGAATCATGGAAGGAGATTTTTGTCTTTAAATAACTTTGCCACACACTAAGACTTTTTTCAGTGTCGTAAGTGCGTTAAAAAACTTATTTGAAACATAAAGGTTTTAGATTGTGTATCAAATTAATACTTTTTCCATTCGAAAATTGAATCAGCGATTTTTTGCACAGCAGCAAGTTTCCCGACCACTGTGACAACCGGTTACAAGCATTTGCCTTGCCAGTTTTCATTCATAACATTTAATATACTTCAAATTGATTATTACTTTTAAAAAAATATCAAGATATTTTCCAGTATTTTCCAAGATATTACGATTGTGCAATTTCCTTTTTACAAAAAATTTTACTAGTTTACAATTTTTCGATTGAAGTCATGATATTTGTGTTACCGGGTATAGATACGCCTACAGAACCTAACCAACCATACCAATATATTGTTTTTATTTGAGTCATCTGTGATGCAACATTAATCAAGGCGTAGGTGCAATAAAAACGTGCTGGGCGTGGCTCTTTGACTTTGGTTAAGGTGATCTCAATCTTAGATTCAAGGATAATCTTGTGCCGATAATCGTGAGCATCTATTTGTAGATTGATACTTATATTTATATGCATAAAGAGAGATTGAGTTTTTTTCTTCATGTCAATTTTTTTATGTTCATTTGATGAGATAAATACAGAAGGGTGCGGGGTTTCAGACTCTTGCTGACAAAAAACAAAAAACTACCCAGTTCCTTCTGCAATTTTTTTTAATAAGTCAAACAATAGTTACTGACCTCATCTAACAAGCCTAAACCCCTATCTTTTTTATTCTCAAAATCAGTTGCATTATTCAATTTATATCTATTACCTATAAAAGACGATAGATAAAAAATCCCTTATTAAAGCCGTATATCTAGTTGCCTCTTGTGTTAAAGTTACCGTAAACATAAAATTACGTAAAGATTTCAAGAGGAGGGCAACTGAAGAGTGATGACTCAAAACAACTCATTGTTCCCTCAATTTACACGTAAAAATTCGCGTAACTTAACGAAGACTTGGCTTAGAAAAACTAAGGCCTAACAAGAAATTGATAAAACAAACCTTAATATTACAAAAATAGAGCTGAATGTGCTACATCAAAATGTTGTGAGTTAAGACCTTTATCTGTCTGTGAACTTGTAAAGAGCACCCATGGCTCAATGATGCAGGTGTTCTTCAAACAAAAGGGCTTAGCTTCGACCCCTAGTTTGGCCGCGATGTACAGCGATTTGTGAAAAAAAAAGACACAAAGAGGGGGTATTTCGTTGTCTTTTTATGTAAAGGGTTCCGTATTTTGTATATTTTTTTGTTTTCGTTTTAAGTATCAACTCGTTTGAGATATGAATTATTATTTCGCAACATTATGTGTAGGATTTTAGGTATCACATTCAATGAGAGAGATTTTCTCTATATAACTGATTTCGTGGATTTTATATAAAGAGTAGGTACCTATTTTTTCTTATTGTATTCATATCGGTTTTTGAGCATTGTAATCCCTCAAATGACTTCTACCAGTCGTCCAGGTCCTTTAGGTGGGGCCAGGGTCAGAATCTTACTAACTAAAGCCGTTCCTTCTCCTGCTCCGGGCCGTGCCGCGGTAAATTATTGCGTTTGCACCCGCAACTCTGGTAGCCTAGTTTTTTTTTTTTAATTAGATACATTATACTTACATAAGACACGTGGGCCAGGCTACCGAAAAAAATTCCCTACAGTTATCATTCGGCAGTTTTCATAACCAATTTGAGGTACGATTATTTCTTCTAAACAAAAAATGCTCAGTCACAACTGCACTAACAAAAAAAAAAATCGACAACAGAAAAAGCCGAAAGCTTGAAAGCTAGAGAGGGAACTCCAAAAAGGTTTAAAAAGACCAGACTTGGCTCGCGCACACTATAAAACTGTTAAGTCATTGTAATCAATCAAAACGTGGTTGTACCTCTATAACGTACTGGGTTTTCGTTTTTTGCCAGTAATAGTAACTTGATATAGACACATTTATAGTAAAATGACGTCACGCCCCTTTTTTACCTAATTACGTAGAGGTCCAAGTTACGCGACACGTTTCATATCACACATCATCAGCCTATAAGTGCCCACTACTGATCAAAGGCCTATTCTCACACGGAGAAGGTTTGAGCATTTAATTACCACGGATTGGTGATTTCAAACTCATAATAAGATATTATAAGTCCACGTTACCTCACGATGTTTTCCTTCGTATGTCCGTGTGGTGTCTTAATAATTATATAGGTAGAAAGTACATATGTATAACTAGGAAAGAAGTCACTTTGGTACTCTCTTGATTTCAACCCTGCACTCTGATGCACGAGAAGGGGGTATCTTAAAATTTCGACCAGTGAAGTACAAATAACAAAAGAAATTAGTAGGTACATACCTATATCTTGGGAAAAAGTCTCAAGTTTCATACTTGCCAGGTATCTATAGGTACCTACATCAAAAGAAAATACCTTTACCATCGAGCCACCATAAAATTTCATTATCATTAAAACATTATTTCATTAAATGACTAATAGCTCCCTACGATGACAAAGCATACAAGTATTGTTAAACCAAATCGATATGGCTCGACATAAACAGATCGATTCATTCAACGCTCATTTTTTATCACATTTTAATCGTCCACCGTATTGCAATTTGCATACATACAGACAGGTCGGCCTTAATTTGAAAATAATAACGTCTGGACAGGGTAGGTAGAGAAGGGTGACAACGCTTGTGTTTAATTACGGACAATATTATTATTTATTTTTTGATGACCTGTGCTTGCTGTATGTAGTTTATTTGACTAACAAAGATGGCAACTTTTGATTAATTACACAAGTGTTTAGTCTGTCCTGACACTTCATTATTATGCCTGATATAACGTCGTCGTCGTCGTCGTCGTCAGATAAATAAAACACCATTGTATTTAACGTTTTATTTTAAAATTCGAAATATATAAAACTACATAGAATCCCTTTTGTTGAAACCTGAATGCCTTCTGCCCTGAGTGGGGCGTCAGGACGTGTCTTTTACAGACTAAATACCAAACTTTACCTCTTTCTACTCCGGGGCAGAACAGTGCATTACTGCGTCGCTTGGCTGAATAATAAACCCTCTCTCTGCCACTGACTCCATCATCTTAAGGTCGACTGTTCGACAAGTCCGTCTGTACATGTCTTTGTATAAAGTGTAGTAAATAAATTAATTGAAAGATGTAGCAAAATCAAATTATTCATAGACGTAAATAAATAAAATACTGAACAGGAAAGTCCTCACTAACCGAAATGCCTGGCCACCATAGGGTCACATCACGATCGCTTTCCGATACGATGAAATACTGAGAATCCGATTGTGGTTACAAAATGGCCGCCAAATGTTTTGCGAACTCTTTGTGTGATTACGGGAAATGATTTAGAATACACACAATAGAGGAAAATGTTATTTTTATTTCATATATAATGTTTTAGTTTAACGATTGTTTTATGTTTTTTGCGATAGAGGTGTGCTTGAAGTCACGTAGCTATGCAGGTGTCTGCTAAATATACTATTTTTTTCTAATAAGTAGGTTTTTAACGTTAAAGTTAAAATAGTAATTAACTAGAAAACTAAAACATTTATATTTCATAATATTAAAGCACCTGGTTTAGGCAACAAAGATTTTTTCGCACCATTAACGTCAAAAGAAACATTCCTAGAAGGCTGGTACATATGTCAGATTGAATCATAAAATAGCTGGTCGTTTTGACAACCAAATTCTTATACTTTTCTTTCAAGGTACCCCAGTCACGAATATCAGTCACAAGGAACTGAATAGGGTTCAAGCGATTGAGACACGATTTCCGGCCACCGTAAGTGCGGGTCTGCAGACGGCGAGTAAGGGCCACTCGCCGCCCGATCAGAACCAGACCCGAGCGAACGGCGCGCAGCGTTCCGCGCGCGCCTCAAAGCGCCAATAGACCACTACAGACGTGCAGGTCAGGCCCTATAGAGCTAATGTTCAGCCGAGGTTGCGGAGTAAGCGTAATGAGGCACCGCGACCTCGGCCCAGAGCAGGAGAAGGCGGGGGAGAAGGGGGGGGGGGTTAGTCAGTAAGAGTCTGACACTCCTGAAGTCATATTGATGATTTTCCCCTCAAAAAAAAGGGTTCAAGCAATAGAAAGGCGACAGGGCGATGACGTCAAAGAGAACATAGATTAAGGGGAAAAAAAGAAATAACCAGACTGAGTTAATTAATACTTATTATAACTACCTACCAACAAAAATCTTATACAATAACATCTTCTTTTAATCAGTACCTCAAACACAAAATTATACTGAAACTTGTCATACGTAACGTAAATAAAACCACCAATCAACCAAAACAGAGTTTTCAAAAACATAGTACTTAATATAATTTGCCAATTAATTTACTTCGAATAAGGAGTCACAATTAATGATTTTCCCTTCGACCTTTCAACTTTCTTTTTACCAATAAATGTATGGAATGATATTGCAAAGATAATCACCTTTTATTACCTTGTTTATGGCAAGTTGTTTGGTGATGAAACAAACTTGTTGGTGGCAAAACAATGACTGAACAATAAACATAAACAATTGCTTTCTGCAGTCGCTAAGTGTATGTGGCTTTGAAGTTAGCGGAATGAGGTAACAAGGATTCTATTTTATTTGACACAGGGCATATTTTTCAATAATCAGATAAATATTATCTTCTAAGGAATAAAAATTGTTGCTGTCACTGTCTTATACAAACATTCTGACGCGACAGCATCATAATTATTATTCCCCAGATTACTTTTATCCAACTTTTATCTATAGTTTTGTACTATCTATATCTTTATTAGGGATGACGTGAAGTCAATTCACATTGGTACTCGATATTATAAATAATACTATCTACCTAATGTAGATTTTAGCTTACAAAATACGAATTCAATTTTAATGAATGGGTTAGCTAAAAAATCTACTTAAATTTAGATCTCTTCCTCTTCAGAGAATGATAAAGTTAATTTCAATAAATAACAGTTTTATTCAAAATTTTATAAGAATACGTTACCTTGTGCTTTTAATTGTACTACTCTGTCAAGAAAGTACTGGGAAAAAGTCAATAATACACAAAATGTTTGTTATTCATCTAAATTTATTTTATCACCTTCAAAGTATGCTCCTTCAGAAACGATACACTTACGCCAACGAATAATCCAATCATCGAAACTTTTTTTAAACGCTCTTTCCGGAATTGAGTTCAGTGCTCGCCGCGAATTCTCCTTTATGTCTTCTAACGATTGAAAACGGGTGCCACGAAGGGGTAATTTGAGTGTGGGAAAAAGAAAGAAGTCGGCTGGAGCTATATCTGGTGAATATGGTGGCTGCTCGATGGTGTTTGTTGAGTGTTTGGACAAAAAATCGTTTACAATGATGGCCTTGTGCGAAGGCGCATTATCGTGATGCAAAATCCAAGAATTTTCTTTCCACATTTCTGGCCTTTTTCGTCGAATTTGTTTTCTTAAACGCCGCATAACGCTCAAATAATATTCTTTATTTACCGTTTGACCTTCGGGCAAGAATTCTGAGTGCACAACACCGCGATAGTCAAAGAAAACAGTCAACATGACTTTGACTTTTGATCGACTTTGACGTGGTTTTTTCGGTTTTGGTTCAGTTGGAAGGCGCCATTCCGAAGCTTGTTGACTAGTTTGCATGTCAAACTCGTAAACCCACGTCTCGTCACCAGTAACAATGCGTTTCATGAATGTTGGGTCGGTATTGACTCGTTCTAGCATGTCCTCAGCGACTTTCATGCGATTTAGTTTTTGAAGAAAATTCAGGTCTTTTGGGACTAGCCGAGCGGCAACACGTTTCATACCCAAATTATTTGTTATAATGGTACGGGATCGACTCGTGATATACAGAAAGTTCGGCGGCCATCTCTCTCAAACTTGAATGAGGATTTTCAGTCACTATTTCCTTCACTTTTGCGATGTTAACTTCAGTTGCAGACGTTGATGGCCTACCAGAACGAGGCAAATCTTCCATCACATCTCGACCGCTTTTGAACGCTTTGTACCACTCGTAAGCACGTGTTTTTGATAAAGTCGATTCACCGTAAGCCTTCTGTAACATTTTGAGTGCCTCCGAACACGAAATTTCATTGGCGATGCAAAATTTAAGACAAACTCTTTGTTCGATGTTTTTGTCCATTATGAAATTCGCAATACACACTAGATATTATAAAACTAAAAACAGCACTGTTTTTAATATAAATAACAGATGCAACTCAAATTCCGCGCCAAAATGGAAAACAGTTATGCCAATCTAACAACAACAAAAAAAAAAAAATCGAATTTGGAACCATAAAAAAAACATTCATTCCCGATACTTTGTTGACTGAAGTATATCGTTATCAATCTGTTTATTATTTGGCCGCTTCTTTTATGGCCCAAAACAACAGAGGCGCCATCTCTAATTGAAGTTTATTCACGTTTCCTCCTACTGAAATTAACACCTTCGTGTCTTTGTGTCTCTTTGTCTAATAAATTGTCTAGTCTTTCTTATAACCCTAGAGAGAAACGTCTCGAATATTCTCGAATAATCTTAAAAATAAATAGCTATTCTTGCAAGTGGCTATTTGGTATTGTTACTGAAGTGTTTGCTATTGTTCTATGAGGAAAATATAAATGAATTTAGGTTTGGTTTTATAGTTAAATGTTTTAAAAAAACATTACCCTACACTAGGATGTTCTCCTGTGTCGTGGGTGCGTTTATAAACATACAAATTCACATACACAAGCCACCCAGACACGAAACATGAATTCGTGGATCACACAAAGGTTTGTTCGGTACGACAATCGAACCTGCGACACATTGTACAGCAGGTAGCACGCTGGGTAGCTCCCAGCTTCTGCGCCAACTGTACAGTCGATATACCTGTTAATGAGTCAATGCCTATGACAAGTAAATAGATGAGAAAGGCGCCTGCAAGTTTGATCATCATTATATAACTAACAAAACATCCCCTGCTGAACGCAGGTCTTCAGCAATGACCAGCAGCTTGGTCCGGTTGGAAATTACCTGGATAAAGATTCTTTTTTTTTATAAGGAATTTGATCAAATGTCTTCTCCCGCCCTCGGTGAAGCGAGATGTCAAACTCTTACTGACTAAAAACAACTCTGTTCCGTTTCCTTAGGTCATTCATTTGATTACCGATATCACTGTTATCTTAATAGAAACAAAAACCATTTAATCCCCAGTTGCCTCTCACTAAGTATTTCTGCTGTATCATGGGTGTATTCACAAACATTTTTTAATGTGATAGGTCGGCAAACGAACTGACGGATTACCAAGCAATGGCAAGCAATCAGCGCCGCCCATGGACACCCGCAACAACAGATGAGTTACGAGTACGTTGCCGAGCTTTGGGGATTAGGGCAAATGGATTACATTCAATTGTACAGAAACATAACACTCAGACGTGCGGGAACCGAACCTTCGACAAGTGCGGTGGTAGACAGTTGCCTAGCCAACTGTGCAGTCATATCAACATACTTATCGGAACAATGCACCTTATTATACTTAAGACATTCTCAACTCCTAAAAACATACTTAACTCAAAATTACACGACTTGAACCCTAATTCATAGTAAAATAACTCCAGAAGTTACCTTGTGAGAATACTCTGAACTTAAATAACAAATTAGCTCGCAGACTTCTGGATATTATTACAAGAGCAGGTGTTAGTTGAAGGTAATTTGTGAACACTTTCAGCTCAATCGTCATCTTTTATTGATAGAAATAAGTTTTAAATGTTTAAGAAAAATGGCGTCTCTCGTTGTGAAGATTTTGTGAGTTTTTTTTATGTGTTGTCGGCAAACGAGCAGACGGATTACCTGATAGTAAGCAATCAGCGCCGCCCATGGACACCCGCAACGGAGGAGTTACGAGTGCGTTGCCGACCTTTTAGGGATTAGGGATTTGGAGATTTAGGGACTGGGGAGGGATTCGGGAACCAGAAGGATTGAGCCTCCGGTAACCTCACTCACACGGCGAAACACAACGCTGTGATTGTTTCACGCCGGTCTTCTGTGAGGCCGTGGTATCGCTCCGGTCGAGCCGACCTATTCGTGCCGAAGCATGGCTCTCCCACACTTAAACTTAAAAAGTGATTCTTTCTGATAAGTTGTTTTTGTTTGAGTATCTTAATAAGCTGATTTTGCTTGATATTTTCTTGAAAAATGCTGTATGCTGTATACTATTTTATCGTGATTAAAATATTTTTCATGGTAGGAATATAATTAAATTGCTTTCAGTATAATATAATAGTTGTATACTAATATTATAAAGAGACAAGATTTTTGTCACTTTGTTTGAATTGAATAAGTTCTGACTGCACGTTTGGTGCGGTAGCTGGGCGACTGGCTGCCGTACAACGTGTCGCGGGTTCTATTCCTGCACGGAACAACTCTATGTGCGATCTAGAAATTGTCGTTCCTGGTCTGGGTTTCATGTGTAGGTATGTGAAATTGTATGTTTTTAACCGCACACAAGAGAAAATAGCGTTTGTCAAAGTTTTTTAAAAATCAATAAAAATAAAGTACAATACTTCACCGATTCGAAAAATTCTTTCACCTTTGTGTGGTTACGTTATTCCCAGTGAATATAGACTATGGACTACGCAAGAGAAATTGCGAAGTACACCTAATCACGAATAATAATTAGCACAAAAGGGTTAGAAGTTAAACCTTCAGTGTGATTCTGTAAGACTTCATTCTAAACTTCGAATCTGAATCCGCTGTGAGTAGTAGTACACTAGCGCTACACTTGCGAGTTGAACCAAATTGACCGCAACATTTTGATAGATAACTAAAGTATGAGATGACGTTAAAAGTGACATTCTAAAATTTAATTTCCCCGTCACTTTGACGCTCACTGCGCAATCGAACACGATTCAAAATCAAACAAATTTTATAGAATCGGCGTGCTTATCTAAGCAGTCGTACTATACAAGCATTAGAAGGTACTTAAATAAAATATTTTAGACCATTTATTTTTCCATACCATTCTTTAAAGAACAAAGAAAATGGTGATAAACGCTTTGCGATAAAACAAACAGCTCTGAGTCACACATTTAAACCAGTTTATCTTGTTTTAAAATCAAAATAACATAGAAAAGAAAGCTTAGATTTGTATGTAAAAGCGTTAATTATAATTACTAGAATAATTACTATAATTATCGTCTTAATAGTCTATTAGGTTTCTAGCTAAATGAACAATAATTATGGCTGATGGCAATCGATTCCGAGGTATGCTTTATGTATATTTTAACTAGCTCCCGCCAAGGCATCGCCCGCTTGGTATGTTGGTGAAAAAAATAATAAGAATAGGTACGTGCTAATCCAGGGTGTCATGTATCTACATACCAAACTTAAACCAAATCGATCCAGCCGTTTTCACGTGAAAGAATAACGAACATACATCCGTGCATTCTTCTAAACTCTCACATTTAGAATATATGAAGTATAGGTAGTGTATTGTGTTCCGCATAACCCATGTGAGTTCAATTTACCTATGTAGGTATGTGTTATTCCATACTATATCTTATCTCTTTGTCTAAATTTTATCTAATGTAGGTTGCATTCATGTCGTTTGTCGTGGAAACAATGGAAAAAAAACCCGATTTTTTTTTTATTCTCAGTTTTAAGGCCTTTATCGCTGAGCGATAACGTCACCCTGTAACATCAACAAAAATAGTTACTAACTAAAATTACAAAGGATGTATAAATTACATATCTACTTCAAGGCACCCTATTTACCTATGACAAACGATGAAGGAAAACATCGACCCCCTTATTACAAAACAAGTTTTATCTTTAGTCCAGGTTTAAACCATTGAGTCGGGTTTTGAATTTTGAATCTTATTGTCATCTACCTTCAATTCGAAATACGAAAACTGGCTCAATGGTTTAGTCCTAGACTAAAGTAAAACCTTGTTTTGTAATAAAGCCGCGTGAGTTTGTCAGATCAGCAATCCACCTTAGGCAAACGCGGTGGTTAATGCTTAAACATTCTCCGTGTACGACGTGCCTTAGTTCGGCTGATGATGTGCAGAGTCAGCCAGCTAAAGCACCCAAGGCAGAAAAAGTCATTTGATGATTTTTAACCCTCGAAAAAACAGCAGTTGTTCTACTTACTACTAGACAGTAAACGAACTTCCATCCATGAACAGGGTGTTTTAATACCAAATAAAACTGAACCAATCACCATTTATTATATTTTGACAACACCCTAGACAATCTTCAGTAATATTTTACAAAGTTAACTATTGCAGTTGTCGAAATTGTGTTTCTCGTAAAATTTGATAGGAATTTTCGTTTTTGGACTGCAAATAAAAGTTTGCCACTTTGTCTTTATTTCTTAAATGGTTGAACTTCAATTTAAAAGTCGTAAAATAGACTTCGAATTGAGAAATAGGGTAAAGGTCTAAATTATAAACGCATTTTATTACTTCCTCACTGTTTTATTGCATATTCAAACAATGAATTTCAAATTTATTTGAGCAAAATATCATTAAAAAATAGACTATAAATATTGTTTTTAAAAACCTTAGCTTTGAATTTTTGTATAGCTGTCCACTATCGTATTACTAAAAAACATAAAAACACTTTTAACATTATTTTTGTTACAGATTAATAAGAACAATAATCAAATTTAATATAAATTTATTTATGTAATTAAAAAATGAAATTGCTAAAACACTGATTTCAAATCATATTACAATAACAACACTGAAGGGGCCCCTTCTTCCTACAGGGCTGATATTCAGCCGGGGTTGCGGGTTAAGCGCAATGAGTCACCGTGGCCTCGGCCCAGAGCAGACGAAGGAACGGGGGGTTTTTAGTCAGTAAGAATCTGACACTTCCTCCCGCCCCATTTTGGACGGGAAACTTTACTTGATGATTTTCCCCTCACAAAAAAAATGTTACAATAACAAAACTGGCAAATAACATAATAACACCTAGCCTATATGCGACACCTCTACCTTTTTAGGAGTAAATTAGAAGGTGACACAATACTTATACCTGTCTCTTTCTTTTTACAAACACAATCAAACAAAACAGGTGAGTCTACTTCCAAAAATAAAACTATAACCAAATAAAAATCATACCTCACACTTAAGGTATAAAGTCGCAATTCCTAAAACCACAATATATCACCGTGTATCACAGGAGCCTTGCATAAATAATACAAGCCTTTGTTAGCTTGTCTTATAATATATCTAAGTATAATAGTGCAAACTAATGTAGTTAGGTGTTGGTACTTTGTGGCACTTTCATACTTTTCCGACTGCATTAATTTCCACACACATTAAATGAGTTTAATAATGTAAGTTTTGTGTGGCTACTAAGAAAGCGAATCGAAGACGAAGAGCTCAAGAAACAAGCGTAGTCCTTCTTTAAAGGCCGGCAATGCGCCTGTGGCTCTTCTGGTATTGCAGATGTCCATGGGCGGTGCTGATCACTTACAATAATTTGATTTTGATTACCTGGTGGTAAGCAATAGGCTTAGCGTGGGCAAGCCTCCCGTTAGGTGAACCGACGACATTGTCAGATATGAGGGGAGCCAATGGATGCAGGTGGAGCAACGTGGAGGACTAAAGCCTTTGTTCAGCAGTGGACGACTCGACATTCGGCTGATGGTGATGATGATGAAGCAATAGGTATTTGATTAGGTATCATGATAGAATAGAAAATAGTTATAGATACATAAAGAAGTTAGAAACATATTAGATCTACGAGAGGCCAATCTTGTCCCGCTTATTGGCTCCTGTTGCCCTATAGCCTATAGGCTAAAAATATCATGCTACGATAAATGGACAACTTCACAACCTTGTTAAGGAACACTACCTTTCTTCTTGCAGTGCAGAGTAGTTATGTTCATATTTATATATTATATGTTATACTTTAATATATGTATATTATTTATGTATATGTATATATACTTATAGGTTTTATTTTATTTCTGTAGCTCTAGTTTTAGTCTTAGGTTAAATTATTGTTTTGTTTGTTATTTCCAATTTCTCTTTTTCCTGTTGTTTTAATTTATCACACAGTGTCTTATGTCTCCTACATTTTTCCTTTCGAAGGACTGCAGGAAGAGATTCCATATAGGAATATGCAGTACCTATGTACCTCTGTCTCTGTATTTGTTCTCTATTTACTGTATGTGTGATGTGCATAAATAATTAAATAAATAAATAAATAAACAACACAAAAAGATTTATTCCGTTCTAAACAGTTCCGTCCAAGAAATTAGTGCGTTCAAGCAAACAAACAATCATATCTTTACTCTTTTGAAATAAAAGACCTAAAATAGCTATACTGGTTGCACTTGCGTGCCTGTCTCGAGAACGGGTCCACTTAAACTGTGGTTCTTTTCTCAAAAGACCACTTCAGAATGAACTTGCACGGTTCTCTCACATTAAGTATGTTATTTTCACATTGTCTGAACTTGAAAAGAGACTGACCTCTGAGTTTGTTTTGGCATTTCTTCTCAAAGTAGTCAGATAGAAAATGCCGGCTTTATCTAGTTTTTTACATATAAATTGACGAGTAAAAGTGCCGTTTTATGGCCTATTTGCAAAAATAAATTCATTGTTTCATTCCTGCATTGTTTCATAAAAGTATCTATCTAAACTAGTAAAAATACTAAAACCTCGACTAGCACAGATTCCGCCATTTTTATAGCCACCATACAACCAGTGCCAAGGATTAAAGATAAGCGGATTCGCGGCCACTCCCGTCAAATGTCCACATTTTAAGGAGACACATATATTATGACTGAAGCAGATTTTGAGGTAATTCGTCACGGATAATTTAGTGTGCTATTAAATATTTGATGACTAAGTAATTAGTTCTACCGTGAAACATATTTTTTTTTTTGTTTGACTTGATCTGATCTTTATACGACTTTTTTTACCCTAGGTGGGGTAAAAACTACCCCGCTCCTTCTGCTGCTCGTCTGTCGGAGGCGTGACGATCTATAGCCACCGTAACAAGGTTAGCTTGCCGTCCGACCAGAACCAGGTTCCAGAGACAGTCTCGACTCAAAGAGCCAACAAGCCATTACAGATAAAGCCTTACATGGTTGTCGTTCAGTCAATATTAAAGGTTAAGCGACATAATGTATCGCAACCCCGACTTGAAACAAAAGAAGTTACGGGGTGGGTTCTAGTCAGTAAGAATCTGATAGTCTCGTCCTATTCAAAGCCGGAGAACTCAATACGGTAGTTTCCAACACCTAGTGAAATTCAATACTTTTATCCAAATGTCGAAAATAATACTTAAATTATTGTATGAATTTTTTATGAAACTCCGAATTATGACGTCATTGTATTTTAGAGTTAGATAGCTTAGATACTTATTTCTTAAAAATTAGCTAAAATTTGTCTAAAATTTAGTGTATCAATCGATCGATGAATAAAAGCATAGTTATTTTTCAATATTATATTGTATTAAACATCCAATTGATTTTTATTATAACTTTCGTGAGACATTCTAAATTAATTATTATGTTTTCGGCTTTCTCACGTATTTGTTTGACGAGATACTCGACTAGTTACAAGCCATGCTAGAGGCCCATATTTATGAGCAACATTCCGCGACACGCGACTAGGCGACTGTCGCGCTGCTACTGCTAAACTAGTCGAGTATCTCGTCAAATTATAACGTGAGTAAGCCGCAAAACATAATAATTAATCCAATTAATTTGTTTATGACCTAGGAAACTACGTACTCAATTAATAATTATCGACTGCTAAAAAATGCCTAGACCTTATAAGAAAAAAGGTCTTAATGTGATAAAATAAATACAAAGAGGTAACAAATACAATTTGGCTTCTACTATTACGAATACCATACTGCAATACTCTCAACACACGAACAGACTGTATAACACATAATTATTACTTATTACAATGTATCACTACCACGCACCATCATGATTCAGCTCCAAACACACTTATATGCAAAAAGGAAGCTCATTTTATACGATAATAGTCATTACCACTCACAGTTTATGGTTTAATTTCCTGAAAGCGCACATTTCATTTGTTTGTGAAACTCAGATACGTGGCATTAGCTTTTTATGGTGTCAGTTTGAACATAAATGTAATTTTGTTACAAGTCTTCAATGTGTTAAGTTTTGATTAAATTATGGAAAGATTTGGTTAATATGTTTTAGTAAATCGTGTATGAGTATGGAGATTGAATTATATGTGCTTACTTATATGTTGAGATGTTAATATTAATGATATCACTTTGATTTACGTGACTATAATGTATGTCATTCTATTCTTATATAAATATAGGAGGTTTCCGGCGACTGGGACCACAAACTCGGACCGCGGTCCCAGTGACCGGATCCGTAGTAAATTCCAACTAAAATAAATAAACATTTTTTTCAAAAATAGAGGTGTTTAAAAATGTATGATATAATTAGAAGCACTAGGTCTTGAGAAGTCTGTCCAAATATATGTAACTTACTCTGGTTAGAACTATAAAATAATAAAAAACCGTTTTTGGGCATGTTCTTTATCCACTGATGAATAACAAGCAGTTATACATAAGTATAAACCTTCATTTTCAAAAAGTCAAAAAAGCCGCACCAACATTTTTTATGTGAGGGGAAAATCATCAAATTACTTCTCCCGCCCAGGGCCGGGCGGGAGGGAGTGTCAGACTCTTACTGACTAAAAACCCCCTTGTTCCTTCTCCTGTAATACTAACATAAAAGCTTTTCTGTGGATTTACAACATTTTTCTTTTATCAATGGCAATCGAGCAGACAAGACGGCTCACCTGATGCGAAATCGGCGCCATGCATGAAAACTCGCAATGCACAACGCATTGCGAGTACTAGCTAGGCTATTAGGTACTTAGGGATTTGGAGATTAGGGATTATAAATGGAGAGAGAGAAGTGGGTCTTCTGTAACAACACGCAAACAGCAAAACACAACTCAAGTGTTATTTCACGCCAGTTTTCTATGAGCTCGTGGTATCACTTAAAATAATCTTAAATAATATATGTAACTCCTCTCTTAGTTTCACTTAACTTTACTTATAACTTCACGATGACTCTGACGACAAAGACTTAAAACAATAGAATATCGAATGCATTTGAAATATAAAATACTAGCTACTCTCCCGCAGTTTCACCCGCTGCTCGGCTCCATTTGATCGTAGCATGATGTTTTTTAGCTTATAGCACTTAGGAACATTGTAGCTATTTATCAGTGAAAGAATTTTGGCAATTTTACCCTCCAAAGATTACCCCCTACATACAAACTTACAGATTTTACCTCTTTATTATATTAGTATAGATAACGACTTAATCACGTTAATTAAGTAGGTAACTAAGAAAAACTCTACTAGTTTCGGGTCACAACAGGAACCTTAATCATGAGCAATACAAGTCTCAATATTGAATAATGATTATCACAAAATACATAATATAAATCCACGAAAATACATCTACCTCATGTAAACCGAGCAGTCACCTAAAACAAAAAAGGTCCTAAATAATTCCCAAGGCGCGGTTACAGATTTTTTTACAGCTCTTTATTAAATTAGTATAGAAAACTTAACACACAAAGTTAAACTACACTAATAATACCCAAAGATAAGCGACGGCGCTGAATTCCCTGGCAATTTGTAAGAGACAAAAACAGTTAAAAAATTCTCAAAATCTCATAGGTACAATTATGGCGTACATCAAAAAAAAAAAAAAACATTTTCATTCAGATATTTCTACTAACAACTTACTTTAATACGTAGTTTCAACAATGTTCTAAGAATATGGTGTTTAGCTTTTTTTTTAAATCCCATCAGTTGAGACCCTTGATTGAAATAGTTGGCGCACAAAAGACTGGCTGGAACAATTTTCTGTCATTACTCTACGGACGTACAAAAGAGTATGAGATACAGCGATGAAAAGTATTGCAGATTCTGTTAAGGGGTATCGCTTATAAAAAGATCTAATAATTTATTTATGATTATTATAAATTGTAAGGAAATTTGGGACGACATTGCGTTTAATAAGGAATGCGCTCGTTTCTTGAAGATTTGAAGGTCGTATCGGTTCGGGATATATATACCGCCGCGGGAAGATCATTCCAAAGTTTTGCTGTGCGGGGCAGAAAGTTTCGCCTGAATCGCACAATTGTTGACTGCCAACCATCTATGTGATGGAGACGAAAATGTCTTCACGTGAAACGATGGCTAAAAGATACAGTGGGTATCAAATCGAACAATTCCGCAGAACAATACGTCGCTGTGCGAGTGAGGTTACGGAACCCCAATCCCTAATAAGATTATATAACACACATAATATTGTGCGAATCACTCAAACGATTTGGTTCAGTGAAGTACTATGCTAATGCTATGTAATAAAAATAACATTGTTTAATTGGAAAATTGTGGCCTATGCCCGGAGTGGGAGAAGAAATGGGGTGGGTTTTAGTCAGCAAGACACTGACACTCCCTCTTACTCCACACAGGAAGACGCCATGCTGGCAACATCCCTTAAAAAAATGAGTCACGGGTATCTCTTGATGATACTAATCCGATGGACACTTACCATCAGCTAATCTGTCAGCTCGTTTGCTCACTTTTCTCACAGAAAAGCATGGTACCTGTATCTTAAAAGACCCTTATTCGCTAAACCAATTTATTCCATTTTAATAAGACGTATCCTCCACTTAAGTAAGCTTGCAATTACCTAGTGTACGTTTCATGTAACGACCACAATTATTACGAACACTATTTAATTTCATTTGATACAAAATGATTGAAATTAAACTCAGATAGCGGCTGTATTATTTCAATATTATTACTTGATAATACATTATATCGTTGACTGGACCTGGACTTTAAGAGACGGACCTCAGTTTGTTTCGGTATTTCTTCTCAGAGTAGTCAGATAGGAAATGCCAACTTCATTTGGTTTTTATAAAAACATAATTTTGAACTGTAATAAATAAATAAAAATTAAGTGCTATTTACCTAATGGCCTACCAATCACAACACTACCGTATAATCAGCATCAAATATATGTAAAGTACCTACTCAATTATAGAGACACACAAAAACCATCCAAGTATCTATGTCCTTTGTTTTACACATTTTGCTTACATTTTGTTGGTTTGTGTGCGTCTATATTACGCATAATTGAGTACCTACACGTAACCCTTGTTCATATCATATTATAACTGACAACCAGATATTGATTGGGGAAAAATATATTCTCAATAAGTATGTATTTTCCCGATATACCAAATTGTTGTTCTAGACTTTAATCAGTTTTCTCGTTTGTTTCAAGAATATGATAACGGTATAAGTTCCGATCTCTCACTTACAAGATTCATGGAAAAGTTTCATTAAGTACATTATATTTCAAAAATAAACAATAAGTAGTTTTTTTTTTCATTTTGAATTCGAAAATCGAAAGTGTTCTATAAAATAGTTCGTCGTTTTTATGTTAAGACACACACACTTATCTAAGACAAAGTAACAAAAGTTTCGCAATAAGTCACCATATTTATTCACACCTCCGTCTGCACCCATAAACGTACTTACTTTCATACTATGTATACATAGGTTCATAAATGATTACATTACTTAAAAAAATAACAAATCTTCTTGTGCCTCAAGTTAACACAACTAAAGACCGCATTAGTACTGTAGAGGTCATTAATTAATTTACAAGTAATAACTGTTGTTAAAAACTCATTTTTTGAATCCGTTCTACAAGTGACCCGTATGGAAGAACGATGATGTAGAGTTACTAAATGTGACAGAACAATAGCTCGAGTTTAAAACATATATTATTAAAAAGTAATCTTGCAGCTAAATTTTAAAGAAAATATCTGTAACCGAATGGGCTGAACAATCCATAAAAATGTGTTCTATGTGTTTGGTACTGGCTCTTACTGACACGCCTGTTTCCGTAGACTTCGCTCTTGTAACATTGGGTAATCATAAATTATGGTAAAAAGTACTTTTATTGCAACATTCGATTCTTGCTCGTATGCTAGATACTCACAGAACTCACCTTTATGAAGCTTTATTAATTAGTAAAAAATAACCTGGCAAGTATCAATGTAATTTTCAAGTATCAATTTCCGAGTTATATGTACTTTCTATGATTGTTTAGACACCACTGACAAACGGTGAAGGTAAACATCGTAAGGAAACCTGGACTTATAATTTCTAGTGATAGGTTTGAAATCGCCAACCCGCATTGAGCAAGCGTGTTGATTAATGCTCTAACCTTTTCCGTGTGAGAAGAGGCCTTTGTTCAGCAGTGGGCACATATAGGCTGATAATGATGATGATGATGATTAAATTAGTTGCCAGGTACCTATAATATAAAATACCGGGTATGATTTACAAAAAAGAAGGCCCCTACGAATAAGTTTATTATGGGCAGGCTTGCTCCGTCGTATGTCCCATTATCGCTTAATAACAGGAGAGATACTGGCCAAACGCCAACCCATAGCAAAAACAAAACATCGAAAATTTCGTTCAGTATTTTTTTCAAGAAGCTTAACCCTTCCAGTGCTTTAACCAACTCCTTGATTGTGGTGCTACCCAACAAACATGGGCGTTACTTCCGTGCTTAACTACAATAAATTACTTAAAAAACAAATCGTGCTATTGAATACATAAACTGTAGCATTCTGATGTTCAGTTATGTCAGTTTGTAACACCAAACCAGTGATTATATTGTTAAATTGTTGTATTAAATTGTTTTTGATGTTCTGCGGGTAGAATCGAGTTTATTAATGGGTATTATCTGATGGGACGTTTATGCTAATAGAATTGATGTGATGTGGTCTTTGGTCGTAAGTAGATTAAATTAAGCATGACAACATATCTGCTTTTTTTAGGAGATATTCATCAATCAAACAAATTTAAGTGTGGGAGAGCCATGCTTCGGCACGAATGGGTCGGCTGGACCGGAGCGATACCACGGCCTCACAGAAAACCGGCGTGAAACAACCAAATTGTTGTGTTTCGCCGTGTGAGTGAGGTTACCGGAGGCCCAATCCTTCCCCTTCCCAATCCCTCCCCAGTTCCTAATTTTCCAAATCCCTAATCCCTTAAAGGTCGGCAACGCACTCGTAACTCCTCCGTTGCGGGTGTCCGTGGGCGGCGCTGATTGCTTACCATCAGGTAATCCTTCTGCCCGTTTGCCGACCTATTACATAAAAAAAAACATTTGAGAAAGTAAAAACTTTAATTCACCAAACCCCAATTGAATGCCGGCGTCCCCGCACCTATTGTATCTCGAATTAGCACGCTTGAAAGGTTAAATTAAAAAAACTTCTAGTTTATAGTTTTCTATGTACTTTTAAAAGGCCTTGGATTTCAAGAGGATCTGGTCTGATTCTTAATGTCTAAAAAGTACCTTGTTCTTTCTCCTACAGCAGGCCGGGTCTAAGGACATTCTCAATTACTCCAATCCTCAAATCAAACGTACTTGTAATTTCTTTGGTGTTACGGGTATCCATTGACGGCGATGACGTACCATACGCAACGGAGGAGATTCGAGTGCGTTGCCGACCTTTTTGGGATTAGGGATTTGGAGATTTAGGGATTGGGAAGGTTTCACGCCGGTTTTCTGTGAGGCCGTGGTATCAATCCGGTCGAGCCGACCCATTCGTGCCGAAGCATGGCTCTCCAACACTTAAAATCCGGATTCTCAATTTGACGAAATAATTTCAGTTCCTTGATGCATACGTTGCACAGAAGTAGTTGAATCATGTTGCAGTCAACCCTTTGCGTTGATGATGCGTCACCATAAAACTAAAACATGTTAAATACTTTTAATGATCAATATATTCAAACTAGCAGCTGGGTCTAACCGTTCTCACGCCATTATGCCAAAATGGTGTCGTAAAACGTTCAAAAATCGATCGTAAAAATCGCAAAATCATCTTAAAAATTCATCGATCGATCACAATGGAACATTACCTTTTTATTGGCACTAATGAATATCTTTTTAGGACGCACCCTTTACAATGCCTCCACTGTATCAAATAATAAAGTTTTAAATTTCAGAACATAAAAATTTGTAAACGGCGTTTTGTGTTTTTTTTTTGTTACCTTTTTATTATTTAAAGATCGAGGGATGTCGAAAAATGTTTGTCATTCTATTTGAACTTGCCCCCTTTTCGGTTGCGACAACCCTTGATTTTGACACGGTTAACCGGTAAACGCTTGGTGTGCAAAAAATGACCCCGTCATATATTTTTCTTCATTTTTTTGTCGGCTAAATTGAACTTTATTTTTTCATCAGTACGAACTTCGCCTTTCTTCTTTAAGATGAAGTAGGTCATAATTGGGATCACAATGCGAATTAAACCGTCGCTAATAGGTAGAAAGTGTAACATTGTGTCAAGTACTTTGACGGATATTGTGGATAAATTTCAAGGGTTCACAGTTCATTTTTTTATTGAGATTTATTTGTGTTGACTCAAAATAGCGTGCGCAGTTCACTTATACTTTGACATGCGTGTCAAACGGATATAAGACTGAGGTGCCTAAAGCGTGGCGTACCGTTTTTCTATTCTTTACCAATAACCAGGTCACGCAACGTATCGTTGATCTGTTTTACGGTGATTATGGGTATTGTTGTTCAATGTGACTCGATAGTATAAACAAAAAGCTTTTCGGATGATGACTAACGTGGTCAATGAAAATAGTTTTTCGTCACGTCAATGATTTGAAAATCAAGTAAATAATAAGGCTAAAATTAATAAAGCAATCTCAGATATTACAATTTCTCTTCAACTTTTCTAGGTTTCTAACCTGCCCCTCGTGCATGAAAAGCGAGGGCCTTTATCGCCGTCCCGCGACATTTTTTAAACAATTTTAAATCATTTAAAACAACCATCAAATCGCATAAAAAGCTTTGGCTTTTTATGCGATTTGATGGTTGTTTGCAAAACCAATATACAATTGATGTACGACAACAAAACAAATTAACTGCCCATCACAAAACACCCGAAAGCACATTAAAATAAAATTAACACCACACACAAACAGCTCATTTCAATACAAAACTGTACAATTAGCTGTCACCACCAATAAGCGAACAAGCATTTAATCAATCCCTGCTTACAATCACAATATTCATAACTCCGTATTCAGAAGGTAATTTGGATGCAAAACTGATAATTAACACATTAACATTCAAATAACGGGAACAAAAGGTGTGTTTCGAGTTTGAATTGGGTTACCGTGAGTGCCCTGGCGGTGGAGGGTTGGATGTGTGAAGATTGTTCTATGCAATATTGTCTGGATTTAGATAATAGAATTAGAATTAAAAAAATATTAATGTAGAATTGAGGCTGCAAAGAAAATGCATTCGTTTAGTTAGTATTTACCTTAGTCTAACATACGCCACAAACCCAACAAATTTCGGGCTCATCCGCGATACATAGATTCGAGAAGTATGCTCGATGCTAGGTATTTTTTGAAAAGTTAAAGACTCAGTTAACGTCTATATTTCCTTTGCCATAAATTTAAAATAAACTAGAACCTAGTTTTACTAACATTTTCAATATTATATTTACAACATAGTCATTTTTTCCAAAAAAAAAAACTATTTTAATTAAATCAATTAAATAAAAGACTCGTACAAATGAAAGTTATATTTTAATAAACTATTTCATTTTTTACAATATCGTCAACCTTACAATTTTGAACAGCGTGTTTTCGTGATACTCAAATAATTATTAAAGTTAACCACTATGACGTAAGTCTACCTACAAATTTTTCGACTACCAACGCTAGCCTGTAGCATTTAGCGACGGTAAAAATTGCCACGAAAACTAAAAAAAAACTATTCACAAAACTGCATGCTTCATACTGCATAACCCTTTTCAACCCGTTCGTCTACTCTGAAGTGTTCTGATTACCCCATTTATTCTATTAAGTTGGTAATTGTTTAGTGAATGCGTCGCGTTGAATCTCGTCCTATGCGACTGTTAGACCATTAGACCTATTGTGTTTGTCAATTTTGTTCCAAAATGAATATGTTATGCAAAATGATGTTGATATGTTTAGGTTTTAGATAAAGATACATTTGGGGTCGAAACGTCCCATGCCTACTTACATACGGTTAAATATTATAGTAAGTGAAAGATAAGGTTTAAAAAAAACTTATTGGACCTGGTGGTTCAAGGATTTGAAGAGTCGGTGATGAAAGGAAAAATCTTATAATATTAATTAAATAAACTATAACGGAGAAAAAATGACTGTTTAGTTATGACTGTGGGAAATAAAAGATGTTTTTTTTTTTTTTGTGAGGGGAAAATCATCAAATGACTTCTCCCGCCCAGGGCCGGGCAGGAGGGAGTGTCAGACTCTTACTGACTAAAAACCCCCCTGTTCCTTCTCCTGCTCTGTGCCGAGGTCGCGGTACCTCATTGCGCTTACCCCGCAACCCCGGCTGAACATCAGCCCTTTAGGGCCCCGTCTGTGGTGGTCGAATGGCTCTTTGAGGCGCGCGCGGAACGCTACGCGCCGTACGCTCGGGCCTGGTTCTGGTCGGGCGGCGAGCTGCCCTTACTCGCCGACCGCAGGCCCGTACTTACGGTGGCCGGAGATCGTCCCTCGATCCCCGACGCCCGTAGTGTCGCCAGTTGCGGCTGCTGGGGCGTGAGGAGGAGGATTGCTCCCTCACGCGGGCCGCCTCTCTCTTTGCGAGCATGACTGCTTCACAAAAGGAGGAGACGGCGTCCCAGTTCCTCTCACTCCGCACCATGGCCTCGACTAAGGCCGGGCGCGAGAGGTCGCCGCCGCCGATCACTTCCCTGAGGATACGGCGGTGCTCAGCCCAGGCAGGGCATACCGCTACCGTATGCTCCACCGTATCCTCTAGGTGGTCCTCACAATGACGACACTCGGGCGTTTCCTCCCGCTGAAATAAAAGATGTAGTTTTTATAAAATTTTGCTTAGTACGCTTCCCAGAACTCCCAGGAGAGAAAGGATTGAAAATTCACTTCATACAAAACCCTAACCTGTGAAATTTTGCAATAAACTAAAAAAAGCAACAACAATACAATAAAAAAGTCAATGTCATCATTACAGATAGAAAACGTGGTTTTTAATATAAAAAAGCAAAAACATTCCCACGAAGACTCACGGCAATCAATCGAATCAATAAAAACATAAAATACTTTGACATTTAATGACAAACTTACCCATAGATCAGAAAGGAAATAAATAATAGCACACCCGATATTTACGAGTTCAAACCCTTGGCAAAAAACGGACAAAATACACCGTTTTGTGGGGAAATCGAAGAAAAAAACTGTAACCCCGGCTTTGGGAATTATTTAGGACTTTTTTTGTTTTAGATGACTGCTCCGTTTACATGAGTATAATATTGCTTATGAATAAAGATAAATAAATAAAAATTAAAAAATTAAAAAGAAATGTTGTGACTTGAAACTAGGAGAGTTTTTCTCAGTTAATTCACGTAAGACGTTATTTTTAACAAATTTAAAAATGAATAATATTTAAAAAATAAGTACGTACAATTTTAATGTCAATGGTGTAAATTAAAAAAATATCTCATTACATAATGGATCCTTATTTAATATAACAATATCTAAACTCATCAACAATTTTTTTTCCAAAATATGGATATTAATTTTTAGTCATTTCATGATTTTTATTTTATATTCAGTCCATATAAACCTCGACTTAGACAAGAGGGTCTTCTTCATCAACCCTCGTGTTTAGCACAAAAAACAAAAAAAAAACCATTCATTTCGTTATATTTTGACCCTCGACTGCACGGTTGAGCGTCAGACCATGTCTTGTTATGACAATATGATTATCTGTTTAGGTTTTGATAATTTCGAATTAAATAACATAGCACTATATTAACATAACATTTTTAATACAACTTAGGTAAATGTAATAAAGAGCATTTATAATATTTTAAATTGTATATCATTGAGAGATGGCGGGACGATCTAGGCGACTATCGTCGACACTTGTGGTCACCGTTGAAAGATCGAGAGGTGTGAAAGCGAAATGGGGAGGCCTTTGTCCAGCAGTGGACTATTATAGGGTTGTAAAAAAAGTATATTGCGCTTATTTTTGAGAATGGAAAATAATCAAATGCCATCACCTACCCTGGAAGTGTCAGATTGTTACTGGGTAAAAACCTCACCATTCCTTCTGCTCTGTTCTGAAGCAACGGACTCTGGTGAACCCTAAACTTTATTTATACTATGTTCTCCAAAGCACCTGCCATATATCGGAGTTGTGGGTCAAGCGCAATAAGGTACCGCGACCCCGGCCTGGAACAGGAGAAGGAATGGTGGGTTTTTGCTACTATGAATCCGAGACTCTTTCTCGCCTCACCCTGGGCGAAGACATTTCATGATTTCCCCCCTCAAAAAAATTCTGCCATTTTTGGACTAAATGAGAAAACCATAGTATGTTAGGGTCATAAATTCGGCAGTGGACTCTGTTTAGGGCTATTTATATGTATAGAAGATATTATTGTTATATCACTGTTGAGAAATATCCTCTTATAACATGGAAAGAGAAGGAAAAAGAGAAACTTTGAGCCTTAATCACCGCGGTTGCCCAAGGCGAAATGGCGATTTCAAACTTACCTATATTAAATTTTATAAGCACAGGTTTCCTCACTATGTTTTCCTTCACCGTTTGTCAGTGGTGTCTAAATACAATACTTACATTGGTCCTCGATAGGGTTTCAGTTTGACACTTTCATACTACACTTGAGGCTACTAACATCATAACTTACTGCGTAACTTTGTCTAACTCTAGATAGACAACAAAGAAAGTTACAAGTAGTTAATAAGTAGCACAAGTGAGCATAGTTACAGTTAATCTGAACCATGATAAATGACGGTCCTACGCTCTTGATTTAACTTTTATATACAGAGTGTTTAAAAAAAGTCGTTGCTTATTTACGTTGTCAAGAGATCGTGCGATGTTTTTTTTATTGTAGTTTGATTCTTCAGCTGTTTTTTTTTAAATGGTCATTGCTTTGTGACGCGATCATACGATGATGTTTGATTTTGTAATTCGATCTTTCGGATTGTTTTTTTTGAGATCTACATTTTCTGAAATTTGACCATGGTGCTGATAATAGCCATTGCTTAGTTTACTTTTTTTTCGAGGAAAGTTTTATTTGGAATTTCCAAGAAAACCTGAAACCCAAACTAATATTATAGATGCGAAAGTTACTCTGTCTGTCTGTCTTTTCTTCACACCTAAACTACTGAAGCGATTTCTGTGAAATTTGGTACAGACATATTTTGGAACTCGAGAAAGGACATAAAATAGTTATTATGCCAAAAATCTGCAGGAAGTCACTAATTCCACGCGAACGGACTCGCGGTCAAAAGCTAGTCCCGAATATGTATAATATTTTCGTTTGGTCACACTAGTTTTTAACCTAATTAAAAAATCCTTACTTCGTACATCATCATAAATATGACTTATTACCATACCACTATATTCGCGCCAAACATTCATAGCGTCAAGAATATCGGTAATATAATTCTCAATCACTCAACTCTACTGAGCATTAATTCCAAAACTGCACTGCATAACTTTAGAATCACCCTATACAGTGAAGAGGCGTGTCCAAACGACAGTATTACAGATTACGTGCGTTGCATTGCATGCAGCACAGATTGTACTAAACAATTATGTTTATGAATGTACTTACTTGCATAATACGAAGTGTTGAAGAAGAAAATAGATTTTAAAGTTAATGTGCTAACAAAATAATGTTACTTTGACATAACATTTATATAGGAAATGTAAATTTGATAGGACTTTTTCAATTTTGGTTTGATATAATTTTTATAAGAAGATTTATGTCTGTGTCAGAAGGTGTTTTTTTTTTTCGAGTGACTAAAAACTACCCCGTTTTTTTCCCTAATCCAGGCTGGAGCCGAGGTACTTACATTAATTCGGTTGCTCGAGAAAGTCGGGCTACAAAGAGCGCTATTGAGTTTGGATAGTAGTGCACCTTTGTTTTTTAATTAGTTTTTTCGTATTACAAAATTATAACAATTATAGACCTCCGATATGACCTAGCCTTAGACACCACATCCTAAGAGAAAAATGCATGCATATTTTTCAATTCAAAAATGTTATTATATTCTGAAGCGGATTTTGAACTGACATTGTATCTATACCTACTAATATTATAAAGAGGTAAAATTTGTAAGTTTGTATGTAGGGGGTAATCTTTGGAACCGCTGGTCGGATTGCCAAAGTTCTTTCACTGATAGATAGATAGCTGCAATGTTCCTGAGTACAAAACATCACGCTACGTTCAAATGTAGAATGAGTAGCTAGTCTTTGATAATATTTGCTTCTAAGCAAAACACCATATTAAGATACATTACCGCCGATCTTATTTAATAGTAACGTAACCTTAGCATTTTTTTCGAATTCAAAATCATTACTAAAGACTTGTTAAAGTAATCATTAAATTAACTCTGAGTGCATCATCATCATCATCATCAGCCTATAAGTGCCCACTGCTGAGCAAAGGCCTCTTCTCATACGGAGCAGGTTAGAGCATTAATCATCACGCTTGCTTAATGCGGGTTGGCGATTTCAAACTTATAATTAGAAATTATAAGTCCAGGTTTCCTCACGATGTTTACCTTCACCGTATGTCAGTGGTGTCTAAATAATCATAGAAAGTACATATAACTCGGAAAAAGTCACATTGGTACCTGCCAGGTTTTGAACTCACATCCTCATGCATGAGAAGCGGGCTCCTTAACCTCCGGGCCACCACGACATTTACACTCTGAGTGCGGCAGTTACAAATTTGAAGAATTGACAAACATAATAATATTGTATACCTTAGTACAAATGATTTATTTTGCCTATCCAGAGGGCATTACATAGGCTTCTAGCAATAATGATATTTTAATGTGCAAAGCAATTACTACAGGGAAATTGTGCCCTTATTCCTCATAGTTCCGTGTTTAATTTCCACTTGATGTTTTTACTTTAAACATAGTATGCACAACGGATATTGATCTAATAGGCAATTGGTTTATGATTGAAGATAGAAGATGATTGACTTATCAATAAATAATTAGTGCTTCTGCACAGGGGATCTAGTATTAAAACTTTTTTTCAACGAGCAGACGCATCATCGAAAGATAAGTAATTAGCTCCTCTCGTGGACACCGTAACACGAGTCACAGTAGTAGAGATGTCACAAGTGTCTAAACAAAAACGGCTTTTTCTCTCTATTTCTTGAAGGTTTGAAGGTCGTATCGGTTCGAAAATACTGCCGCTAAAAGGTCATTCCAAGATCAGGTCATTCCATGTTTAAATTAAACAAATATTGTCAATTACTTCAATGCATAGTTACTATTTTGCAATGAAGTTTAACAATATTCTCATTTTTAGCGTATTTAAAATATAAGATTACTTAGAAAAAATATTACCCTAGCTAAGGATCTAGCTTTAATTATAATCGATGCTGAATGGAGAGTATCGCATGCAAATGATTATGAAAACAAATGATTTGAAATGTGAAAATTTTCCAAAAAGGACCAATAATTTCTGGTCCAAGTATGACCAAATCAGGAAACAGTTTTATTTCACCATACAAATCGAGGTCATATACCAAAACGTAACGCAAATCTAGGCAGCGAAATTCTCCAAAATCACCAATCAAACAAAGCCACAAATTAACTGACGTAATCAGCTTAGTTGCTGACCATTAATATCGTCTCAAATCAACCCTTTGACTGCATAATACCTGCAGGCAAACACTGGAACGTAACCTATGCTAAGCTCCGGCACAAATATAGTAAGCAAACGGATATTAAGCTGGGTTTATGTACTGGTAGGAAATGTAGTTGTAGGGGTCCTCATTTTGCGTTGGTACAATTAGGGAGTTCGAATTTTGGACGCGGAGTTTTAAGGGTTAAGGTTTTTTGAGTGCACACCTTTTAAGCTCCTTCTGTGAATTCTTTTGAAAATACGAAGTTTATATTTCCCTGCTGTACTATAGGAACATTTTAAAAAATAGCAGAGGAGAACAGGAACAAAATTTTTATCAAATTCTTATAGTAAATGTTCAGCTAAAATTCACATAGTTATTTGTTCGTTACTCAGTAACAACGCATTTTATTTATGATTGAGTTGAGTAAACGTTAATCTAATTTAAGCAATTCCAAAATAATATTCTTAGATTTTTTGTTCACAAAGAAACTCATTCATACATTTAATCCACATTTTACAAAACTTTTCCCTAATGCAAACTACTTTCGCAAAAGTATTCTCGACGGCGAAAGAACTAAATTGAATTTTCTTTCCTTCCACTTTTTGCAGTCACTGTACATTAGACAGACAAGCACTTATCTGCACAGTGTACGCTCGATTGAAGGTTGCACTATCCATAACTTTAGCCTTACCAACGTTTTCCAACTACCCACCGTGTTCGTCTTTAGTCTTTCCAAAGTATTGGAATTTGGAATTTGTGTCGAATGCTGTGTCATCTGTGTTTCTATTTGGAAACATGTGTGTTTGCCGAAATTGGCCAACATTTGACTTGCAACTAGCAAATCCTCTTTCTTCATCTATTAGGGATGATGTTTGCTTGCGACTATCATGTTGATGCACTTGAAAGGGTTCAAATAGGTTCTTTTTGTTGCTGGAAAATGGAAATGTGAACATTTTACCACTAGTTATTTTCTTTTAACGCAAGTGTCTATTAATATTAACCTAAAAAAATTGAAACGATACAGATTGTTTTACCATTCATTCAGCTGAATAAAATCAATTAAGCTGCTAGTGAAGTTTCTTTTTGTGAAATTAATTACAAAACTAAAATTAGTTTTGTAATTTTAGTTTAATTAGTTTTGTAATATTAGTTTTGTAATTAATTTTGTAATTATCTACAGCATATTTTCTCTGTAACTCACTCAGAGGCGTTATTCACATGTTTCACCCAAATTTTCTTCTAGTCACCAAAACAACGAATACCTACAATTCTGTCTTACAATCAATCCAATAATTCTACAATATCCATCGTCCATATCAAACAGTGCATCCTAATCTGTCTACATATTCCTACGTAAGAGCGAGGCGGATTAGGCTCCCTATGTTGACTTAACTAATGCACGCCATCTAGCCGTAGGCTCAGTAAACAAGAGCGCTGTGCATGATCTATTGTTTTTGTCTGGGAGATTATTGAGGGTGCAATTAAAAGGTACTTGAGTATTTAAGTGATTTTTTGTAGAATATTTATCAAAATCACGTCGTCGGGACGCAAACGATGCTCTGATTAATAAGAGTCCCGTTGTGACTTGAAACTAATCGAGCTTTTCTTATGTTTACGTGAGTAAGTTGCTATTTTCAATGAGGTTACATAACTCACACGGCAAAACACAATGCTATCTACATTTAAAATATACTTGGTTTTTTTGAACCTCGTCTTGGGTATGGTGAAAGGAAGTATCAGACTCTTTTTGACTAAAATCCCCCCGTTCTTTCCCTGGTCCAGGCCGAGGCACCATATTGCGATTGACTTGCAACCCACATTTAAAATATACCTAAAGCCAAAATTATTTTAATAAAATTTTACGTGAATAAACCATTATCTATAATATAAAAATGAATCGCAAAATGTGTTGGTAAGCGCATAACTCAACAACGCCTGGACCAATTTTGCCAATTCTTTTTTTGATGTGTTTGTTATGGTCAGGAGAAGGTTCTTATGAAAGAAAATTCTAGAAAAGTGGAGGGGAGATCTGGGAAATAGGGACACTTTGGTCGTAAGCGAGATAATGGGAGACCCGTGCGAAGCAGGGGCGGCCCGCTAGTTATTAATAAATTTGGTATGTCTCACAATAGTTACTATTCAAATATTTTTTTATTGCTAGTTCTATTAAATATTATTAAATAAATAAAATCAATACAACCTAGTTTATTATCATCGCATTTTTTTCTCTATAACTTATTGCCGTTTTCACCCTAAGAGTCGGTGGTAAAAATATGTTTAAGGAAAATCGTATTAGCAATGATTTATCTTTTCGTCCACTATGGGGATGGTTTTACAAGTCATCCCATATAATGCTTGGACACTGTCTTCGTAAAACATCCTTATGTATCATTTCTTTTAGTGTTGAATCATGTTCAGGTTATAATATTGAGAGATCGTTTTGATGTTGTATTGTTATAATTCAATAACAATATTTACTGGTAAATACTACTGCTGTTTTTCTATACTAATATTAAAAAGAGGTAAAATTTGTAACTTTGTATGTAGGGGTTTATCTTTAGAACCGCTGATTCACTGATAGATAGCTACAATGTTCCGCAGTGCTATAGGCTATAAAACATTACGCTACGATTAAATGTTCCGATGAAAAATACAAGAAAATAATCTTTAACGGCGATTTCGATTGAAGCTGTTTATTTTTTTGTATAGATAGAAGTACTTATTTAGAGGCTAGATACCATGAGTTACATTCGTTACCATGAATTAGTCATATAAATGAATTACTTATAGGTGTAATTCAGGAGTAATATGGTAGGCGTAGACTTCCTACACCATTTTTCTAATATGGATAAAGTGAACTGTATTTTATTAATGTAATCGCCATTGTTTCATGTTAGTCTTAACACAGGTGACACGTGATTACACTATTTGAAGAAAAAAGAACTGTATTAGGGTGATTCTTCACATCAATTAAAAAAACTTTAATAATGTCATTATCCTCAACCGAAAATTAACGAGTCTGCTGATTAAAACACAGATAATTATTTTATTAAATTAAATCTCACCACTGCTTACAAGCAACCGATTAAAAATATTGTATAAAATAAATTACTAAGATGCTTAAAAACCTGGGAGGATAATGACTTGTTAAATAAAAGTTAAGGTTTTTTGGAGAATCACCCATTACCAATGTAGCTAAATTCTGTAACACAGTTGACATTATTGCACTACTTGAAGAAGAAAAAAAGTTTACCTACTTATCTAAATTCTATTTAATCAGCAATAAAGTAAAGGTCAATGACACCGGTAAGTTTGAAATTATTTAATAGAATAGTAATTAGTTAGTCGTTTTGTTATTAAAGCTAGGAAGCTATTAATATACGAGTAGGTAAACAATCTAAATTTTCTGTGATTTTATTGAATTGCTAGCAGATGTAGGTATTTAGAAATATAATGACGAAAGCATAATAAACTGTTGAAAAAAAGTGACTTGTTTCAAGTATTTCAGAATAACCTCAATATAAATTTTTGAGGAATAAATCTACTAATCTACAAACTGAAACATTATGTAGGTACAAGCAGTATTTGATTCGTATTAAAGTGAATTTAAAAATAGATACAAAAAATACCCCAATACTGCAACTTAAAATAATTTCAAAGTTCTGTTTCTACAAAAAAAAAAACATTACATTTGATTGCACAAAAAGTGTGACACCTACAAAAACAAAATAACAAGTGCGAACGTGTCAGTTCAAAGACCGCAGAGACTTATGGAAAGGAAATCCTCAAACAAAACACTACACTACAGTGCAACGAACGTTGAAAACAATAATTCTTCATTACGATTTTGAGTTGGGGTATGTATTGGACGGACGCTCAATACTGGTGCAACGTTTTTTTGTAATTTTGTATTAGTTTCACAATTTTTTATACTATGTACTCTTAATAAATTTAAAATAGAACGTATTTTTTATGACCTATATGCCACATATGTTTATCACGAATTTATACTAAGTTGGTAAAACAGGCGACTTATTTAAATCCATTTCCTGGATGGTCTCTTTTGGGTTGAAATTTAATATTATAGAAATAATAAATACAATATAATACACATAAAATATTGATTAACAACGATGTACTTTAAAGATATGGTTTTTCAAACAATGAATTACTAAAAGTTTATTATTATTATGGGAAAACATTTCGTTTTTTTTTTTAAATAAGTAAATAACTATCATCGATCCAAAGTAAGCCATTGACTAAAATAATACAAGACAACAACATGAAAATTACACAGATATTTTAATTTGTAAAATAAATAAAATATAACAAAAATCACGTCTAGAATTTTTCTTTACTTAAAGACAAATATTTACATATTTCGTTAAAAACTGAACATCATTTTACATCAAAATAAATCAACATCAAACGATAATCCTCCCTCATAATTCCAGCGTACGAACCGTAACACAAGTGGCACATTCAACTTATCGGCATATTGTACAAGTTTCGAGGGAACGTGCAGGTGTACAGGGGTAGCAGTTTTTGTGGCTGCCACTGTACGCGTAAAATAGGAGCTGACTTAATAAGTGGTTATTTAGCTAGATAATACGTTGAAATTTGGATTAATTCGGGTGTGCTATTTATTTTTGGTATTTAGTGTAAGTTAAGTAGATTATGGTAATTGTAGGGTTTTTTATGCGTAACAGCTATACTAATCAGTACTTAAGATGATTTCACAAATTGGAAAGAAGAGATGAGAGCTATACCTATGAAATTGCCGTTCTGCAGTACTGGCCATTTCAAACCAAAATAGTTTTTGTCAGGCTTAGGCTAATTAATTTCGTTTTAAAAACATGGAATTCTTTTTCCAGAAGTAGTCATTTGTTTATTGATTAGTGTTACATTTTCATCGCATTTCAAATCAAATAATTCGTTTAAATTTTTTCATGCAAAACGGCAATTTCATAAGTAAAGACCTATTATAAAAAATATTACTAAATATTGTTTAGTGGGTTTTTCTTAAGGCATTTACAAACCTGTTGGTCGTAAAGTATTTCGTGCTCAGCTTATTTTAAGGAGGATTAATTTTAATGCTGTCATGTCATTTAATTAGCCGTTAAAGAATAATTTTTTGTAATGTCACCTTTTTCTAGATTGCGTAAAAGATTTTTACAAACCTTTTTGAATTATACTATACATTATTTTAGAATTAATACTACTTAATTTATTTTATAAACACTATCAACTTGTAGAAATCTAAACCCAAAACAACTGACATAAGGTTTTTGAATAAAATTACCACACATAATTAGATCGCGCAAATAATTATGGCTGCCACGGTTACCGCTTGCACCCTATAAATATTGGCATATCTCTTTTCAATCTAGATTTTGGATCTTTTAGCAGTTGTTCTAATTGTTTATTTGTTTTTTAACTTTATTTAGAAGAAATAAGTCATGGTTTGCTGCTTCTGAAGTTTTTACAAACCTAAAACAGTACCCGGCGCCGCCCATGGCTGTCCACAAAACCAAAGGAGTTACGAGTGCGTTGCCGGCTTTTTAGGGATAGGGGTTTCGGGTAAGTATTGAGTACTCACTCAGACGGCGAAATACAACGCTGTGGTTGTTTCACGCTGGTTTTCTGTGAGGGCATGGTATCACTCCGGTCGAGCCGACCCATTCGTGCCGAAGCATGGCTTACACTAAATCTTCCCACACAAATTGGCTAAAAGTCGGTTTGTAAAGAGTAAATAGTATGTATTATGTATATCAATATCTATTCTAATATTATAAAGAGGTAAAATTTGTAAAATTGTATGTTTGTAAGTTTGTACGTAGGGGGTAATCTTTGGAACCGCTGGTCGGATTGCCAAAATTCTTTCACTGATAAATAGCCGCAATTTTCCTGAGTACTATAGGCTATAAAACATCACGCTACGATCAAATGGAGCCGAGCAGCGGGTGAAACCGCGTAAGAGTAGCTAGTTTTTTAATGAAATCAAATAAAAACTCATTGCTGTGTGGCACAAACCCGTGCAAAGCAAAAAAAATCGACTTATTAAAAAATATGAATCCTAAACTTCACGTCAAATATATAAAATAAAAAGGAAATTGTTAATACTAGTACTGCATTCTCCAAAGCGAAACCAAACAAAATCACCAATAAAAACAATACGTTTCACAAAATAACGACGCTTTATAAGCATATATCTATTAAACCGTCTGTCTATCCGTACTTTATGTCCATTCATCACGAACAAAACGTCACTTCACACACGAAAGCACTTAGAAATGTAACAATCATCGCTTAGAAACATCGCCATATGTGCAAGACAACTAAAAACGCCCACCGGTCAAATTTGATTTACGCGTGAATTACATGTCATAACCTGTACGCTCATATTACCCGCACCTCCCTTTTGCACGACGCCACAGCATAAAATAAATTAGCAACACAAATTGAACATCTACAATTTTCAAGAACTTTTTTGTAGCAATTATTTTACTCTGTGTCCGTTTGAGGGGAGGTGCGGCGTAAATGTGTAACACGTAGGTGTCATAAAAAAACTCCCTTTTTCCAGTCAAGTGCACCTTTGTACGTAATTCGTATCGATAATGCATTAATTTGAATATTCGCGGTGTCATATGTCAAATGGTTTATAATTTTCTGTTTGTTCGATTTTTTTATTGTTTTGTTTATGATTTTCTACGGAAGTGTAGGTAATAGAGGTGCGCTTGTCACGATTGATTACGCCATTGGATTATGTAAGTGGACTCAGGTTGAAATGGATGATTGATTAGGATAATTGGTTTTGCACCTGTGAGGTTTAAGAAAATTCTGTGATTTTAGTAATCCAATGAAAACTTTTATTTTCCAATTTCCAATTTTATTTCAGAGATATTAAAATCTTAGAGGATATGTTAAAATGAAATTATTGAACAAATATCTCGTGGTTATTGAGTAAAAGAGCTTTTTAAATAATTCTTAATTAGATTTTATCAGACACATTTTTAGTTTATAACAGTCAAAATAAAATAAAATAAAATAAATAATACACTGAACTAAATTTTTATCCAAATTCTAACCGTAACAAATTTAGAAATTATTTCAAGTCAAAATTCACCCCTTATGTCATTAAACTTCGCCCTCATATTAACCTACACCCAAAGTCCAGAGCTCAACGTCATTAAACAGGTGAGTTCATTAGAGATTACTCACGGTAATTTGAAGGCAAAAACGCCATCTGGCGGTCACGTCGATAACAATCAAAGTATGCATAGCCAATCATATTGTGCAGTTTTGTGCAAGTGACGTATGGAATAATTGTTAGTGTTTAAGAGGATTAATTTTTGTAAAGGGTTTGGTTTTATTGTTGTATCAGTTTGTTTAGTATCTATTACTTTGTTTGTGTGGTGTAAATAATAAAGATTAGATGAAATTGTATATGCTTTAACGATTACACTTTTAAGAACAGTTAATCATGTGAAATTTTAATTTGAACCTTAAATCACATATACCTTTTGGTTGGTTATTGAATAATCTTTTTCTTAATCGCTTCACTATTAATATAGTGATCGTAGTCGGTATGTGGTCCGGGGTTGCAGGTCAGTCCCTGCGGCCCCAGCCTGCAGCAGGAAAAGGATCATGGTGGGTTTTAGTAAGCAGTTATTATTCAATGTTGATTCTTTAGTCATAGTTTCATTTAGTAACTAGCTATTCTCGCGTGGTTTCACCCGCTGCTCGGCTTCATTTAATTGTAGCGTGATGTTTTATAGCCTTGTCAACATAAAACATTGTAGCTATCTATCAGTGAAAGAATTTTGGCAATCCGAATTCCAGCAATTGCAAAGATTACCCCCTACATACAAACTTATAAATTTTACCTCTTCATAATTGGGTATTTTTTTTATCAGTTTTGATCCAGTTGTTTTCTGATCTATCTGCAGTCAGGCACATTGTTTTTTAAGTATATTTCCCTGTCAAAACTAACTTAACAGTTACCTATAAACCTCATTTTTTTATTCGTATTGCTATTATGCTAAAACCTAATAATATTATCGAAAAAAAATTATAGGAGTCACAGAAAACTATGTTTTTATTCCACATTTACACTTTGCTATTATTTATTTAAAGCTATCATAACAAAAATGTACATTAATCACATAATCCTAAAAAACTCACATGTGCTCTATTTAACGGATCACTTAACCCGCACTCACCCTAAGATGCGGATTTATAAATCGAAACTTAAAATCCGCAACTCAGTTTTAAATCTGCAAATAGTATTTCGAACTCAACCCCATATTTCACCCCTCGATGGGTTGAGTTCAAATTGTTTGAACTTTTAAAGTGAATATGTTGTAAATGGTAAGTTATAAGTAGTTATAAGTAGGATACACTCAGAGAATTTAAAGGGTTGAAATATTTAACTGACAAACCGTCATATGACTGGTAGATGTTTCTCTACTAAACCACGTAGGCACCATACTAACATACATAATTTTTAAAAACGTTAAAAATTATGCCATTTTTCAGTCCGTCAGCGTCACTGTAGGTGCTCGTTCCAAAGATTCGAACCAAAAAATATTAATAAAATCTTGAAATTGTTTGGAAAAAAATTAAAGAACTTTAAGATAAGATCAAAAATAAATATTTTTTAGAAAATTTATCAAAAAGCTAACGTCACGCGGTATTCCCAGGCGGTCACCCATCCAAGTACTAACCGCGCCCGATGTTGCTTAACTTCGGTGATCGGACGAGAACCGGTGCTTTCAACATAGTATGGACGTTGGCGAGTATAAAGCTAAAATTACAGTTTAGTACGACCAAAATACATTTATCATCGAACTAATGCGCGTGCGCAACATGTTTAGTATGAGCCGTATTGTTTATTCAAAAACAAATAAATGCTTCAATAAAGTTATTGCTTGTCTAAATTTCAGTTATTACAACGAATTAGGATACTCTTCGCTCTGTGAAAGTTAAAGCAAGATCTTAATTACTCATCACTATTTGTTTTAATCACAAAAACTTAATCTATCCTTATCAATGACACGGTACTGTTGTTTTCAAGCCGTCTAATAAAAATTAAACGGAAAATTGCAAAAAGCTAACGTCACGCGGTATTCCCAGGCGGTCACCCATCCAAGTACTAACCGCGCCCGATGTTGCTTAACTTCGGTGATCGGACGAGAACCGGTGCTTTCAACATGGTATGGACGTTGGCGAAGGTATGCGTAAAATTACAATTCACTCATCGATCACTAATAAAGAACTAGATACACAATCAGTGACAAAAAAATGTCCTAACTGAAAGTCCACCAAACTCAACATCGCGGTGTAGTTTTAGTTTAGTACCACTCGAATGCTCCAACGGTAAACACGCCTCAGTGCTCGTTTAAAAACTGCAAAAAACACACATCTAAGACGCAAAAAAGGATGGAATTTCATATTTTCGTTAAGTAATAATATTATCATTATATAATTGTCATCATTCTATTTTAAATATTGATATTTTATTAAGAAATCAACTTTAAAACTTTTTCCAAATGAAATCGTATACAAAAACCGGGGTTATAATGCACACAGTTTATAAAGACACTTATACTAAACGTAAAATCATTCACTAGCATGACCACTTAAGTTGTTCGGTTTACGTGGATTGATTCTGTTCCGTTTAGCGGAGACGCTATTGTTTCTAATTTTATTTATTGTTTTTTTTTTATTAAAAAATAGTTTTAATTTAATATTATACTTCTTTACTGTGTTTATTAAAATGTGGAATAGGCAGATATAATGGATTTAATTTTAACTGCAGTAAAGACATTTTTGTTTTTAGCTTTCATCAAAAAACCCGTGCGATATTAAAAATTGACAACAATAACGCCAACATTTTCAGTACTTACTTTAGATATATATTCTTTTTATTATTTTACATCTTTTTTATTTGACTTCGAATTTGGAATATTTTTCAAAGTATACATATATACCTTGAAAAATATTCCAAATTTAAGAAGGATTAAGGAGGACGAAAATAAAAAAAAATTATAACTATATGCATTAGTTTCATTGGTAAATAAATGAACAAACCTATAGAAAAGAATACTATTAGTAATGCGTTTTAATTTTCGTATTTTTTTTTTTATAAATTATCAAAAAAATTTGAAAGAAATATATTTATTACGAGACATTTCGACTCCAATCATTCTTGTCCTAGCGGTGAGCCGAAGTCGTTAAATTTTATTGCTCATTTTTGACACATTGTAAATTCGACTTAAAAACATGCGAATATGGTTCAATTTCTTATGATTTATGCAAAAATGTTTAGATTTTGTATATAACTTTGTGAAAAAAACTCTATGAGTTGCATTTAAGGTTTAATTTACATTAATGCATGTTTATTTCAAGTATAAGTACCTAAATACAGTTGACGACAGTTTTGAAGCGAACTTTTGTATGGGGTTGTGTATCTAGTTCTTTATTAGTGATCGATGAATTCACTCGATTATTTTATTACAGTGCCTTAGTATTTTTTGTAACCAAACAATGACCAGCAATTTATATTTAGAACACGCCTATCGACGGTCAAGGTCATGTTTTATTTAAACATTATTTTCAGTGAAGTTCTTAATCAAAATGGCCTATTCATATTCATAGATTGTACTAAAGGCATTAGATGATTAGGTATAAACTTATGGTTGCTTATCATGGTAGCTCCTTAGTAGCAATTTAATTTCGAATACATGTGCTGACGTCACATAGAATGTAAAACAACGGCTTCCAAAAATAATCAATTAATATAATTATGTAACTCCAGGATATTGTAAAAAAATAATAAAATACACGAAAAAAATTAAAAACCCCCAATCTCCTCTTCAAGGAAGAAGGAAAATGTGATTTAGCCAGTACTTAAAGTCATAAACGATTCAAACAATTTGACTCTATAGTTGTGAGGAAAGCAAAATAAGTATAACCTGCGCACGCGCAACGACAACCAAGAGTTCTAAAATTTTATCTTATTGGTTGGTTCTAAAATCTATGACGTCACTGTATTCCAAGACCAATTTTATATGGAAGAATTATTTTTGCGCTCCTATTGTTCTGCTATTCTGTGTCTCGACTCTCGAATTTCCATGGTTGAAAGGTTAAGGATATTTTAAATAATTATTGAATATATCTGAGAACGTACACCTAGTTGGTTTTAAAATGTAGATTAGATAATACGTGGGTGATAGGCGTGTTCTAAAAATAAATTGATAGTACTAGTTGGTTACAAAAATACTAAGGCACTGTAATAAAATATTATACAGAATTATAATTTCAGAATCGCTATCGCCAACGTCCATACCATGTTGAAAGCACCGGTTCTCGTCCGATCACCGAAGTTAAGCAACATCGGGCGCGGTTAGTACTTGGATGGGTGACCGCCTGGGAATACCGCGTGACGTTAGCTTTTTGCAATTTTCCGTTTAATTTTTATTACACGGCTTGAAAACAACAGTACCATGTCATTGATAAGGATAGATTGATTTTTTGTAATTAAGACAAAATAATAGTTACTTATGAGTAATTATAGATCTTGCTTTAACTTTCACAGAATGAAGAATATCCTAATTCGTTGAAATAACTGAAATTTAGACAAGCAATCACTTTATTGAAGCATTTTTTTGTTTTCGAATGAACAAAACGGCTCAAACTAAACATGTTGCGCACGATTAGTTCGATGATAAATGTATTTTGGTCGTACTAAACTGTAATTTTAGCTGTACACTCGCCAACGTCCATACCATGTTGAAAGCACCGGTTCTCGTCCGATCACCGAAGTTAAGCAACATCGGGCGCGGTTAGTACTTGGATGGGTGACCGCCTGGGAATACCGCGTGACGTTAGCGCTTTTGCACAAATATTTTCAATAAAAATGCTCTTTTTTCAATTTGGTGAATAAATATTAAGTATTATTTTAGTAAGCATCACCATGATTAATTGTTATTGACTCACTACATCGCTTATAAAACCGTATCAACTTGTCTACAAATGTAGTCTAAAGTGTAGTATAAATGTAAAATCTACCACTTTTTAACGTAGGCATTACAAATTTAAGGCATTACAAAATGGTAGTTCTTTTTTTTATGTAATAGGTCGGCAAACGAGCAGACGGATTACCTGATGATAAGCAATCAGCGCCGCCCATGGACACCCGCAACGAAGGAGTTACGAGTGCGTTGCTGACATTTTAGGGATTAGGGATTTGGAGATTTAGGGATTGAGGAGGGATTAGGGGGGGAGAAGGATTGGGCCTCCGGTAACCTCACTCACACGGTGAAACACAACGCTATGGTTGTTTCACGCCGGTTTTCTGTGAAGCCGTGGTATCTAATTTTGCTAGAGCAATTTGGCAAAAAATCTCTCTAGTTCGAGTCGTCATAGAACAAAAATAATACAGATAAAATAAACAAAAAGCTAACGTCACGCGATTGCTTGTCTAAATTTCAGTTATTTCAACGAATTAGGATATTCTTCGCTCTGTGAAAGTTAAAGCAAGATCTTTTATTACTCATCACTATTTGACTTAATTACAAAAAATCAATCTATCCTTATCAATGACACGGTACTGTTGTTTTCAAGCCGTCTAATAAATAATTAAATGAAAAAATGCAAAAAGCTAACGTCACGCGGTATTCCCAGGCGGTCACCCATCCAAGTACTAACCGCGCCCGATGTTGCTTAACTTCGGTGATCGGACGAGAACCGGTGCTTTCAACATGGTATGGACGTTGGCGAAGGTATGCGTAAAATTACAATTCACTCATCGATCACTAATAAAGAACTAGATACACAATCAGTGACAAAAAAATGTCCTAACTGAAAGTCCACCAAACTCAACATCGCGGTGTAGTTTTAGTTTAGTACCACTCGAATGCTCCAACGGTAAACACGCCTCAGTGCTCGTTTAAAAACTGCAAAAAACACACATCTAAGACGCAAAAAAGGATGGAATTTCATATTTTCGTTAAGTAATAATATTATCATTATATAATTGTCATCATTCTATTTTAAATATTGATATTTTATTAAGAAATCAACTTTAAAACTTTTTCCAAATGAAATCGTATTCAAAAACCGGGGTTATAATGCACACAGTTTATAAAGACACTTATACTAAACGTAAAATCATTCACTAGCATGACCACTTAAGTTGTTCGGTTTACGTGGATTGATTCTGTTCCGTTTAGCGGAGACGCTATTGTTTCTAATTTTATTTATTGTTTTTTTTTTATTAAAAAATAGTTTTAATTTAATATTATACTTCTTTACTGTGTTTATTAAAATGTGGAATAGGCAGATATAATGGATTTAATTTTAACTGCAGTAAAGACATTTTTGTTTTTAGCTTTCATCAAAAAACCCGTGCTATATGAAAAATTGACAACAATAACGCCAACATTTTCAGTACTTACTTTAGATATATATTCTTTTTATTATTTTACATCTTTTTTATTTGACTTCGAATTTGGAATATTTTTCAAAGTATACATATATACTTTGAAAAATATTCCAAATTTAAGAAGGATTAAGGAGGACGAAAATAAAAAAAAATTATAACTATATGCATTAGTTTCATTGGTAAATAAATGAACAAACCTATAGAAAAGAATACTATTAGTAATGCGTTTTAATTTTCGTATTTTTTTTTTTATAAATTATCAAAAAAATTTGAAAGAAATATATTTATTACGAGACATTTCGACTCCAATCATTCTTGTCCTAGCGGTGAGCCGAAGTCGTTAAATTTTATTGCTCATTTTTGACACATTGTAAATTCGACTTAAAAACATGCGAATATGGTTCAATTTCTTATGATTTATGCAAAAATGTTTAGATTTTGTATATAACTTTGTGAAAAAAACTCTATGAGTTGCATTTAAGGTTTAATTTACATTAATGCATGTTTATTTCAAGTATAAGTACCTAAATACAGTTGACGACAGTTTTGAAGCGAACTTTTGTATGGGGTTGTGTATCTAGTTCTTTATTAGTGATCGATGAATTCACTCGATTATTTTATTACAGTGCCTTAGTATTTTTTGTAACCAAACAATGACCAGCAATTTATATTTAGAACACGCCTATCGACGGTCAAGGTCATGTTTTATTTAAACATTATTTTCAGTGAAGTTCTTAATCAAAATGGCCTATTCATATTCATAGATTGTACTAAAGGCATTAGATGATTAGGTATAAACTTATGGTTGCTTATCATGGTAGCTCCTTAGTAGCAATTTAATTTCGAATACATGTGCTGACGTCACATAGAATGTAAAACAACGGCTTCCAAAAATAATCAATTAATATAATTATGTAACTCCAGGATATTGTAAAAAAATAATAAAATACACGAAAAAAATTAAAAACCCCCAATCTCCTCTTCAAGGAAGAAGGAAAATGTGATTTAGCCAGTACTTAAAGTCATAAACGATTCAAACAATTTGACTCTATAGTTGTGAGGAAAGCAAAATAAGTATAACCTGCGCACGCGCAACGACAACCAAGAGTTCTAAAATTTTATCTTATTGGTTGGTTCTAAAATCTATGACGTCACTGTATTCCAAGACCAATTTTATATGGAAGAATTATTTTTGCGCTCCTATTGTTCTGCTATTCTGTGTCTCGACTCTCGAATTTCCATGGTTGAAAGGTTAAGGATATTTTAAATAATTATTGAATATATCTGAGAACGTACACCTAGTTGGTTTTAAAATGTAGATTAGATAATACGTGGGTGATAGGCGTGTTCTAAAAATAAATTGATAGTACTAGTTGGTTACAAAAATACTAAGGCACTGTAATAAAATATTATACAGAATTATAATTTCAGAATCGCTATCGCCAACGTCCATACCATGTTGAAAGCACCGGTTCTCGTCCGATCACCGAAGTTAAGCAACATCGGGCGCGGTTAGTACTTGGATGGGTGACCGCCTGGGAATACCGCGTGACGTTAGCTTTTTGCAATTTTCCGTTTAATTTTTATTAGACGGCTTGAAAACAACAGTACCATGTCATTGATAAGGATAGATTGATTTTTTGTAATAAAGACAAAATAATAGTTACTTATGAGTAATTATAGATCTTGCTTTAACTTTCACAGAATGAAGAATATCCTAATTCGTTGAAATAACTGAAATTTAGACAAGCAATCACTTTATTGAAGCATTTTTTTGTTTTCGAATGAACAAAACGGCTCAAACTAAACATGTTGCGCACGATTAGTTCGATGATAAATGTATTTTGGTCGTACTAAACTGTAATTTTAGCTGTACACTCGCCAACGTCCATACCATGTTGAAAGCACCGGTTCTCGTCCGATCACCGAAGTTAAGCAACATCGGGCGCGGTTAGTACTTGGATGGGTGACCGCCTGGGAATACCGCGTGACGTTAGCTTTTTGCTCATTTTATTCGGTATTTTTTGTTCTAGGGCGACTCAAATGAAGATAATTTGCTGCCTGTCGAATATAATTATATTTTTCCTTTACATGTTTAAATTATGTTTAGATATCTGAATATGTGATTGGCGCAGTCGCTAGACTATAATATGAATATAAGTATAACATGGAATATGAGGGGGAGGTTGTGTCAGTCCACTAAAATACGTTTTAATTTTGTAAAGTTTGTTTTAACGATTTTGTTTAGTCGGGTCTGTGAACAACAAGCTGCAAAGTGTTGAGGTTTATTCTCGCGTTAATTAAATTTAGGAACCCATACTACTTCCTTGCAATCCTTATTTTTGGCTCTAGTTTTAAAATAGACAAATAGAAAGTTACTAACACTTCACTTATGTAGTCGCTAAATACAGAATCATGATCATTCTTACTCACAAGAATCAAATAATAAACTCAACATCTGCTGGCAATTCTTGGTGGTCGGTGCGCGTGCGCATACATTTTTGCTATTCACTAGATCTGCAGTCAATTTAATCAACCGTATATGATTTTGTAATAAACAAAATTACATTTTGTTCATTGAAGGGAAAAATATTGGTTTTTAGTTTTGACCATATTTTATTTTTATTTTTACAAAACGGTAGCGCGATTTTTTACAAAATAAATTATAAAATATGAGTAATTATTAACACCGTAGTTTGAGTTAAGTAGTCAGTCAGTAAATGTTTTCGAAATAAAATTGTTCCTAAAGAATACTTTAATTCATAAAATAATACTTTATTTCATCCTATTTTCTCGACTTGTCGCAATTGAAAGGTTAAAAATAGGTAGTCGTTAAATTTCTCTCAACAGTTATGTTTACAAATTTACTGTGATCATAAAATGTATGGGCTGGCTGGAGTGGGAGTGGGTAGGCCACGTCGCACGAATGCACCCGGGCAGATGGGCGAAGGTTGTCACTCACTGGACACCAGAAGGAGGTCGACGCCGTCGAGGTCGACCACGGCGAAGGTGGGTGACAATCTGATCATGTTCCCGGGGCAAACTTGGCCAGAGATCGCTCTAGACAGAGAAATTTGGAAGGAAAAGGGGAGGCCTTTGCCCAGCAGTGGGACACACAGTAGGCTATAAAAAAAATGTATGTAGATGAAACGTGCTAATAAGGGTCGATAGTCAAGTTCTGAAATAAATGGACGGTCACCGGTTGGTTGGTTACAAAAAAAATCTAAGGCACTTTAATAAAACAATTTTGTGAATTAGTATTTTTGCACAGTAGTCGCCAACGTCCATACCATGTTGAAAGCACCGGTTCTCGTCCGATCACCGAAGTTAAACAACATCGGGCGCGGTTAGTACTTGGATGGGTGACCGCCTGGGAATACCGCGTGACGTTAGCTTTTTGCACAAATATTTTCAATAAAAATGCTCTTTTTTCAATTTGGTGAATAAATATTAAGTATTATTTTAGTAAGCATCACCATGATTAATTGTTATTGACTCACTACATCGCTTATAAAACCGTATCAACTTGTCTACATTAAGAAATGTAGTCTAAAGTGTAGTATAAATGTAAAATCTACCACTTTTTAACGTAGGCATTACAAATTTAAGGCATTACAAAATGGTAGTTCTTTTTTTTATGTAATAGGTCGGCAAACGAGCAGACGGATTACCTGATGATAAGCAATCAGCGCCGCCCATGGACACCCGCAACGAAGGAGTTACGAGTGCGTTGCTGACATTTTAGGGATTAGGGATTTGGAGATTTAGGGATTGAGGAGGGATTAGGGGGGGAGAAGGATTGGGCCTCCGGTAACCTCACTCACACGGTGAAACACAACGCTGTGGTTGTTTCACGCCGGTTTTCTGTGAAGCCGTGGTATCTAATTTTGCTAGAGCAATTTGGCAAAAAATCTCTCTAGTTCGAGTCGTCATAGAACAAAAATAATACAGATAAAATAAACAAAAAGCTAACGTCACGCGATTGCTTGTCTAAATTTCAGTTATTTCAACGAATTAGGATATTCTTCGCTCTGTGAAAGTTAAAGCAAGATCTTTTATTACTCATCACTATTTGACTTAATTACAAAAAATCAATCTATCCTTATCAATGACACGGTACTGTTGTTTTCAAGCCGTCTAATAAATAATTAAATGAAAAAATGCAAAAAGCTAACGTCACGCGGTATTCCCAGGCGGTCACCCATCCAAGTACTAACCGCGCCCGATGTTGCTTAACTTCGGTGATCGGACGAGAACCGGTGCTTTCAACATGGTATGGACGTTGGCGAAGGTATGCGTAAAATTACAATTCACTCATCGATCACTAATAAAGAACTAGATACACAATCAGTGACAAAAAAATGTCCTAACTGAAAGTCCACCAAACTCAACATCGCGGTGTAGTTTTAGTTTAGTACCACTCGAATGCTCCAACGGTAAACACGCCTCAGTGCTCGTTTAAAAACTGCAAAAAACACACATCTAAGACGCAAAAAAGGATGGAATTTCATATTTTCGTTAAGTAATAATATTATCATTATATAATTGTCATCATTCTATTTTAAATATTGATATTTTATTAAGAAATCAACTTTAAAACTTTTTCCAAATGAAATCGTATTCAAAAACCGGGGTTATAATGCACACAGTTTATAAAGACACTTATACTAAACGTAAAATCATTCACTAGCATGACCACTTAAGTTGTTCGGTTTACGTGGATTGATTCTGTTCCGTTTAGCGGAGACGCTATTGTTTCTAATTTTATTTATTGTTTTTTTTTTATTAAAAAATAGTTTTAATTTAATATTATACTTCTTTACTGTGTTTATTAAAATGTGGAATAGGCAGATATAATGGATTTAATTTTAACTGCAGTAAAGACATTTTTGTTTTTAGCTTTCATCAAAAAACCCGTGCTATATGAAAAATTGACAACAATAACGCCAACATTTTCAGTACTTACTTTAGATATATATTCTTTTTATTATTTTACATCTTTTTTATTTGACTTCGAATTTGGAATATTTTTCAAAGTATACATATATACTTTGAAAAATATTCCAAATTTAAGAAGGATTAAGGAGGACGAAAATAAAAAAAAATTATAACTATATGCATTAGTTTCATTGGTAAATAAATGAACAAACCTATAGAAAAGAATACTATTAGTAATGCGTTTTAATTTTCGTATTTTTTTTTTTATAAATTATCAAAAAAATTTGAAAGAAATATATTTATTACGAGACATTTCGACTCCAATCATTCTTGTCCTAGCGGTGAGCCGAAGTCGTTAAATTTTATTGCTCATTTTTGACACATTGTAAATTCGACTTAAAAACATGCGAATATGGTTCAATTTCTTATGATTTATGCAAAAATGTTTAGATTTTGTATATAACTTTGTGAAAAAAACTCTATGAGTTGCATTTAAGGTTTAATTTACATTAATGCATGTTTATTTCAAGTATAAGTACCTAAATACAGTTGACGACAGTTTTGAAGCGAACTTTTGTATGGGGTTGTGTATCTAGTTCTTTATTAGTGATCGATGAATTCACTCGATTATTTTATTACAGTGCCTTAGTATTTTTTGTAACCAAACAATGACCAGCAATTTATATTTAGAACACGCCTATCGACGGTCAAGGTCATGTTTTATTTAAACATTATTTTCAGTGAAGTTCTTAATCAAAATGGCCTATTCATATTCATAGATTGTACTAAAGGCATTAGATGATTAGGTATAAACTTATGGTTGCTTATCATGGTAGCTCCTTAGTAGCAATTTAATTTCGAATACATGTGCTGACGTCACATAGAATGTAAAACAACGGCTTCCAAAAATAATCAATTAATATAATTATGTAACTCCAGGATATTGTAAAAAAATAATAAAATACACGAAAAAAATTAAAAACCCCCAATCTCCTCTTCAAGGAAGAAGGAAAATGTGATTTAGCCAGTACTTAAAGTCATAAACGATTCAAACAATTTGACTCTATAGTTGTGAGGAAAGCAAAATAAGTATAACCTGCGCACGCGCAACGACAACCAAGAGTTCTAAAATTTTATCTTATTGGTTGGTTCTAAAATCTATGACGTCACTGTATTCCAAGACCAATTTTATATGGAAGAATTATTTTTGCGCTCCTATTGTTCTGCTATTCTGTGTCTCGACTCTCGAATTTCCATGGTTGAAAGGTTAAGGATATTTTAAATAATTATTGAATATATCTGAGAACGTACACCTAGTTGGTTTTAAAATGTAGATTAGATAATACGTGGGTGATAGGCGTGTTCTAAAAATAAATTGATAGTACTAGTTGGTTACAAAAATACTAAGGCACTGTAATAAAATATTATACAGAATTATAATTTCAGAATCGCTATCGCCAACGTCCATACCATGTTGAAAGCACCGGTTCTCGTCCGATCACCGAAGTTAAGCAACATCGGGCGCGGTTAGTACTTGGATGGGTGACCGCCTGGGAATACCGCGTGACGTTAGCTTTTTGCAATTTTCCGTTTAATTTTTATTAGACGGCTTGAAAACAACAGTACCATGTCATTGATAAGGATAGATTGATTTTTTGTAATAAAGACAAAATAATAGTTACTTATGAGTAATTATAGATCTTGCTTTAACTTTCACAGAATGAAGAATATCCTAATTCGTTGAAATAACTGAAATTTAGACAAGCAATCACTTTATTGAAGCATTTTTTTGTTTTCGAATGAACAAAACGGCTCAAACTAAACATGTTGCGCACGATTAGTTCGATGATAAATGTATTTTGGTCGTACTAAACTGTAATTTTAGCTGTACACTCGCCAACGTCCATACCATGTTGAAAGCACCGGTTCTCGTCCGATCACCGAAGTTAAGCAACATCGGGCGCGGTTAGTACTTGGATGGGTGACCGCCTGGGAATACCGCGTGACGTTAGCTTTTTGCTCATTTTATTCGGTATTTTTTGTTCTAGGGCGACTCAAATGAAGATAATTTGCTGCCTGTCGAATATAATTATATTTTTCCTTTACATGTTTAAATTATGTTTAGATATCTGAATATGTGATTGGCGCAGTCGCTAGACTATAATATGAATATAAGTATAACATGGAATATGAGGGGGAGGTTGTGTCAGTCCACTAAAATACGTTTTAATTTTGTAAAGTTTGTTTTAACGATTTTGTTTAGTCGGGTCTGTGAACAACAAGCTGCAAAGTGTTGAGGTTTATTCTCGCGTTAATTAAATTTAGGAACAGTAGTTGGAAAATAGGGCATCCAGATCAGAGATCTGGATACCCTATTTTCCACATTTTAATCTTCTATTCACATATTATTTTAAGATAGCAGGCATGGCAGTAATATTCATAAAAAAGATCATACTTATTGAATATGATAATATGGAATGCTCTCGCTATTGTCCATTGCGCTGCCTTATATACCTAGGTACGTAGTGCAGTGGCTATTTATTACATGTATAAGAATGAGTTAGCAATAAAAAAATGATATTTTGAATTATTTTATTTTAAATATACAATTTTTGATATTTTTATAGTTGATATCTATTCATTACTACATAGGTACACTTATAATTATTTACATAAACTTTTTTAGAAAATTAAACATACATAAGTGGTAAACGGTAACGTCTATACATTTTAAATTATTAAATCTATACTCTTGGTTCGATGTCATCCTGAATTTTGGCAATTAATTCTCTCGTACTGGTATATATATCATCGTATAATATAGTTTTCACAACATGTTGAACACACACATCAGCCTCACAATTACACATCGGCTGTTCGGATTTTTGAAAACTGTCTGTATCATAGATTTCTATTTTTATTATTTTCGTTCCACGAGAAACAGGCTTCTTTATAAATTGATAGAATGTCTGATCTGTTTTTGATCTCTTGCGAGCGAGACCCAGCGTCTTCTGTCCAGTGGTTTGTTGGACTGGTTGATTCATGGGTACAAAATTGAAGAGATCCTCCGAGTCCTGAAATAACAATACAATATTAATTTAAGTTACACTACAAACGTTACGATTGAAATAAAGGCTTATGTGGAAATAATTAATGCTGTGATGCTACTTACTACTATTGTTAATATTAATACATTTTTAAATTGTTAGTGAATGTATTAAAGTAACACTTACCGACATTCCGCAATTATATCAGTCTGATTCAGTCTTCACCATCAGATTCAAAGATGAAATGGATTTCAATTTATTATACCCCCCTTTTATATTTTTAAATTTAATTATTTCTTTTAATACATAGAGTTCAATATCGTATATTTTTGTTAGATGTTAATATCTATACAAAAATGGTATGGTGAAATTGAAACCGCAGACATTACGACGCCTAACATTTTATTGTTTATCGAAAATATATATCGACAAAATAATACTACTGTATTTTTGTTCACGGTTATTGTTTTCATACATTTTATTAAAATGATTTGGCAAGCAAAATCATGGTATGTTAATAGTATATCAGCGTTAGCGAATTTGCAACGTAGCTGAATTCTTTTTAAGGAGACGGATCATAACAATTGATCAATATCGACATACAATTATTAAGCCTGGTTTTACCTGCTATTATTATTATAAAGATTAAAAATAAATAGTTTTTTGTTATTAATTTATTTTTTAATAGCTTAGATGTACCTCTATGCTGGAATAAAACACAAGATTTACTTAATCGATCTGATTATTATTGTAGTAGGTACCTACAATTAGTGAGCATCGACACGTTTTACGTTTTCATACAATTGTTCAACTTCTTCTATATTTCATAAAAACAAATAAGTTATCATAGTAATTGTGAAAAAATTATAAGATAAATACAAGCTTATTTTTACATACCGAAATATGAGATTCTGACTAGTCATATCTCCATTCCTCCACATGTCTAGAAGTTGCATGCGAGCGTGCAAACCGCAGCGTTTGTACCGTCGCCTGACGTCAAAAACATTCAGTAAAAAACAACAATCTTCAAACTTTTTTTCTAAATATGAAATTCCCCTATTGTTTATTTAAGTAAGTATCTATATTCATCATCCGTCTACATTATCTATCTATACATATAATAATCTACACTAATATTATATAGAGGAAAGATTTGTATTTTTGTATGTTTGTAACGAATAAACTCTAAAACTACTTAACCGATTTCGATGAAACTTGGCATACAGATAGACCATAACCCGGAATATGACATAGGATTTTTTATCTCAGTATTAAGTTCCCGTGGGATAATTTAAAACTAACGCGGGCGAAGCCATGGGTAAAAGCCATCTTATATAATAACACTAAGCTTAAAACCTTAACCGCTCAGATTTGTACGCTCGTGTATGCAATTTTTGCAAGTATGCAGTTTTACAAATTTGGATTGAATGATGTGATTTTAGGCCTATAAAAACGCATAGCAAATTAGTCTCCGGTACAATTCCTCTCTGGTACGAATCCTCTCTACAACGGATCAACTCTCCGAGCTCCTGATCAAGCTACCTGTCTAAACACCTATCAAGAATGTAAGTATCTATTCATAATCATTTATCTAACTATTAAATGGTCAGAGCAATGTATTAGTTGATATATTCAAGTATTCGAATGTTGACCGTCAATATTGTGATGCAGGTTCGATTCCTGCACAGATCGAATATGCTACTTTGTGTTGAAAAAAAATGAAAACTAAGTACCAGTTACATAATTATTTTAATTTATTTCAACTATAACACAATGATAATTATGACTGCTTATGAAAGATTGGACAGTCGAGGGTTCCATTCTCGTAACGTTTCAAGTCTAACTGTGACATACATATAGTTAATCTGATCATTATTTCTTATCTCTGTAGCATAGATAGAATATTCTAGTTTGATGTTAAGACTATGTGTCTGTACCTATACCAAGCATTGTATTTGTTGTTCATCGATTTTTATAATTTTTAATATTAGATTTATACATAGAAATATTTAGAGATATAGCGAAACCTAATCAACATAAACACCTATACATATGTAGAAAATAAAATTATCGATTACAGTGCACTAATAATATATTATTTATACACAGGTCGAAGCTACTCGCCAACGATCTCTTTCTCTCCAGCGACGATTCTGAAGCGGAGGTGAAGCCGAAGGGGAAGTCGGAGGACAAGAAAATGAAGAGAGAGCGATCCGGCAAGTCGAGTGAAGGATCTAGTTCGAAAAAGTCCAAACCAACTATCTCCCCAATTTCTCCGCCAGCATGCGTTACGGCCAATGAATTATTCGGTGACGAAGACGATGACAAGAATGAATGTGTTAAGAGCTCTACCAAAACGGGTAATGTCCCACCTATACATTCTTATTTTACGAAAAGGCTGCGGAAGGGCTATTCTCGGCAAATTAGTGAGACGAAAGAAGGAAAATATTACGTCGAGTTAAAAATATATGATGTCGAAGAAATAAAAAAAATTATGCCGATAAATAGATGGCGGCATGCTATTACTACTATAAAAACTAAACTGGATGAAGATAAGGAGTCTTGGCGCCATATAAAAGAGTTCATCTTAGCGACCCAAAAAGATTTTAAAAATTGTCCGCTGTCGTACTTAGGATCCTACGAAACTTAACGATTTAACCTATTGTTAATCAATTTATTATTCCTGTACACATTTTTATATTAGGTACATGATGCATAGTTATATCTCTATATACAATATAATAACATTTATCCCAGCATTAGCTTTAATTCATAGGGTAATTCAATGTATTTTTGGTTATTTCATTATATTTTATAATTATTATCATTGTTTTTTTTCTTTGTTTCACAGCTTCTACACACCTCACTAATAAGTCAAGATCTAGAAAAATAAACTGTGACAAATGTAAAATATTAATTCCAGAAAATCAGTATTCCTATCATATGAGAACTAATATACACAAAGCAAACTGTTTATTGAATACCAAGTTCGCAAATATTCATATTATTGCGACAGCATTCAATAACAGAATAATGACATACAGATTGAATGTCACTCAGGAAGACGAGTACCTCGGTCTAGAGGCGTTCCTGAGTGATCACCAAACCAATATAGCAGAATTGATTACTATGTCACTAAATAAACACAACTGCATAAAAGTTAATTTCGAATTGTTTGCATATTTTATGCTACCAACTTTAGAAGAAAAGCAGCTAAAGTCATTTAATACCAAGTACAATATTATTTATAAAAACACTGATTTGAATGAATTATTAACTAAAGTAATGAATGCATTGAACGAGAAATTAACAGAGTTCCAACACTGTCAATCTGGTTGGACGTTTGTTTCTATGAGTCATCTCGAAATTAATATAAATAAGTATTCACCTATGAGGGGTGGATCTTATATAGATTTACCACCAGCTATTAAACATTCTAGAAGTTGCATTAATATAAAAAATGAAGATGATTGTTGTTTTCTATGGAGTATAGTTGCTGGATTATATCCAGCGAAAAATAACGTGTGCAGAACAAGTTCATATCCTCATTATTCTTCGGTTTTAAATATAGAAGGAATGTCATTCCCACCCACAATGAATGATATTAAACAGTTTGAGAAAAACAATCCAAATATGAGTGTAAATATATATGGTTTGCAAAATAATATTGTAACTGGACCTCTTTATGTATCGAAGCATAAGAGAGAACATCATTTTAATTTACTATATATTGAAAACAATACTGTTGGACACTATTGTTTAATTAAAGATCTTATACGTCTTGTACGACGTCAAGTAACTCATTATAAAGGTAAAGTTTATTTATGTGATGCATGTTTACAATTTTTCAGTAGCGAAACAAGATACAAGTCTCATAACTGTTCTAAGATATTGTCTATTTTGCCTGAAAAAAAATCTATATTGAAATTTAAACATTTTGAGAGGCAGCAGAAAATTAATTTCATCATTTATGCTGACTTCGAATGTATGTTAATTGACTGTAATGAAAGTAACTCTTTAAACACTCGGAAACTAAAGACACATCAACCTTCATGTTTTGCTTATTATATCTGTTGTGCACATAATAATGAATTAAATAAGTATGTCTCATACAGAGGTACAGATTGTGCGGAAGTATTTGTTAAATATTTAATAAGAGACGCTAAACGTATACATAGAATTTTAAGTAATAAAAAGTCTATGACTCCGTTAACAACTGAGCAAGAGATGAATTATCAGAACTCGAATACATGTCACATATGTAAACAACTATTGCTTAATGACAAAGTCCGAGATCATGATCATATTACCTCAGAGTACCGTGGGGCAGCGCACTCCCATTGTAATTTGATGTATAGAGTTTGTTCATTCATTCCTGTCGTCTTTCATAATTTGTCTGGATATGACTCACATTTATTCATTCAAGAGTTAGCAAAGTATGAAGGTACTATTAACATAATACCGAAAACTAAAGAAAAATACCTCTCAATAACGAAAGTAATAAAGACAGAAAAATATAATCATCCTATTCAGATAAAATTTATTGATTCTTTTCAATTTCTTAGTTCTAGCTTAGATGCATTGAGTGATAGTTTATCAGAAAACGATTTTTTAAACTTATCAAGAGAGTTTAGCGATAAAAGAAAATTTGATCTAATGAGAAAAAAGGGTGTTTATCCTTATGATTATATCGATTCTTGGTCCAAATTTGATGAGACGCAACTTCCATCAAAGTATCATTTCTATAACAGTTTGTGTAAGAAGCATATAACTGATGAAGAATATTTACACGCTCAAACAGTTTGGAATGTTTTTAACGTTAAATCTCTTGGTGAATATACAGATTTATACATAAAATGTGATGTGCTTTTACTATGTGACATATTCGAAAAATTTAGAGAAACAAGCTTACAGTACTATAAGTTAGATCCAGCTTATTATGTTACTTCACCGAGCTTAAGCTGGGATGCAATGCTTCTATATACTGACACTGAACTGGAGTTAATAAGTGACTTGCAAATGTATGAGTTATTAGAAAAAGGAATTCGCGGTGGGCTGGCACAGTGTTCTCGACGTCATGCTGAAGCAAATAATAAATACTTACCACATTTTAACGAGTTAGAACCAAGCAGTTATTTAATATACCTTGATTGTAATAATCTGTATGGCTATGCTATGATGAAGAAACTTCCTATCTCAGAATTCAAATTTTTAACTCTCGAAGAAATTAGCAACTTTGATGTACCTAATTACTATCTCTGATGATAATGATTACGGTTATATTTTGGAAGTAGACCTGATTTATCCGAACTATTTACATAACAAACATAAAGATTTACCTTTTGCAGTTGAAAAATTAGTACCACCTTATGGAAAATCAGCAAAATTGATTGCGAATCTTTATGATAAGCATCATTATGTGATTCATTACGTGCACTTAAAAGAGTGTTTAAAAAATGGTCTGATTTTAAAAAAGATTCATTGCATACTTAGCTTTAGACAAGAATGTTTTCTCAAAAATTACATCGATCTCAATACTAGACTTCGTCAAAATTCCAAAACTGCATTTGAAAAGGACTTTTTTAAATTATTGAATAATGCGATTTTCGGAAAAACTATTGAAAATAAGCGCAAGCAAGCTGATGTTAAATTAGTAACAAAATGGAGAGATACCACCAATAAAACAAACAAACATCTTGATGCTGAAAAATTGTTAGCTAAACCAAACTTAAAAAGTGTATCAATATTTTCAGATAATTTTATAGCTGTAGAATTATATCATGAAAAAGTTGTTTTAGATAGACCGATTTATATCGGATTCACAGTTTTGGAATATTCTAAGCAACACTTATACCAGTTTCATTATGATTTTATAAAGAAAAAATATGGAAATAATGCAAAGTTATGCTATACTGATACTGATAGTTTGTTATATTTAATATATACAACTGATTTTTATCAAGATATGCATGATGATCTTACCAAGTTCGATACTAGTAATTTTGCAGTAAATAATCCTTATCGCATACCACAAACTAATGCAAAAGTTCCCGGATTATGGAAACATGAGATGGGTGATGATTTAATTATAGAATTTGTCGGTCTACGAGCTAAATTATATTTTATAAACAGTCTCAAAACTCAAATTAAAAAAGCTAAAGGTGTTTCCAAATCTGTCACAAATAATCTAAAATTGAATGATTACAGCAATGTTCTGTTGACCGATAAAGCGCTAAGATGTAAAATGAATATGATAAAATCAATTAAACATGTTTTATACTCCCAACAAGTAGATAAACAAGTTTTAGATAGAAACGATGATAAAATTCAAGTACTACAAGATCAAATTCACACATTACCCTGGGGTCATTGTGATTCTATGTTTTTAGATTATTCCAGTGATACGTAATCTATAACTATGTACACGTTTAGTATCTATTAATTTTATTAGTGATAATTATAAATAAATTTATGCTACTTTCATGTATGTAATGTGTATAGAAATGATGTATGAATAATTCTTAAGAATAAGTAATGTACTGTAAATGAATATATTACGCTACTATTATGAGTGAATGTATACGCTATGATGAACATTTATAATAAAATGATATTTCTTAAACAAATTGACTTTTATTCAAACGTATTCAACTTCCTAAACGTTATCATCAAATTGTAAGTTCATGCTTATTCTATCATGAGGTTCATGTAGTAACGAGTATATAAGTGTACGTTAGGTGGAAATAAGATTAATATACAATATGAAGTTGATCAAACAACCCATATCTCTCAATGTTAATAATATAAGATTAAGTGACTCTGTTCACCACATCAGACATAGCGCTTTACTGCCAAATACTATTCGCTGTATAATATGTGGCCCATCAAACTGTGGTAAAACGAATGTAATGATCAGTTTGCTGCTGCATGAAAATGGGCTCAAATTTAAAAATCTTTATCTTTACTCTAAAACTTCTTTTCAACCAAAATACCGTTTCTTGATCGAAGTATTAAAAAGGGTACCACAGATTAACTTTTACGAGTTCAATAATAACAACGATGTAATTTCTCCGAGTGAAGCCTTAACAAATTCTGTATTTATATTTGATGATGTTGCTTGTGAAAATCAAATAAATATTCGCAATTATTTCTGTATGGGTAGGCATAAACAAATAGATTGTTTCTATTTGTCTCAAACCTATTCTAAAATTCCAAAGCAACTGTTACGTGACAATGTTAATTTTCTTATTATATTCAAACAAGATGATGTAAATTTAAAGCATATTTATGAAGAGCATGTTAGTTCTGATTTACAATGGAAAGAGTTCAGAAATATTTGTCAAACTGTTTGGAGTAAACCTTATAATTTTCTACTGATTAATAAAGAATCGTCATTAAATAATGGAAGGTACAGACAGAATTTTGACATGTTTTTTAAATTTGACTGACTGTTTACATGTGCATATAAGTAATTTCCATGTAAAATCAAATTCAGTATAATTTGTTCCTTAGTTGAATGCAGTTGTTATAATAGATAATTATAACATGGAGAAAAATATTAAAATAGAATTAATGAAGTCTGTAAACTCCATAAAGAATAAAATAAAACAAATGAAGGATCAGGAACACTCAATGAATTTGTCAATTGATAAAATGCTAAAACCTGTCACAGATCCTCTTAAAACCCTAGTTGATTCGAATAAAACAATAGAAAAAACACAAAATTTAGAAAATACACACTCTAATTTTGAAGACATGGAATTGAGTGATATTAATACTAGCTCATCTACAAAGTTTGAAGAATGCTACAATCCAGAACCGAATTCTGTGCAGTTCGTTAAAAAGTCTCCCCAGACGGAATTATTAGAAGATTTAGAAATATCATTAGAGGGTCATGATATCCATGATATTTATGAAGGGGTAAATATACCATTTGGAATAAGAAGTGCAAACAAAAAATTACTAATGGGTAATTCAATAGTTTCATTTTCTAAAATAGATAGTGTGAATGATGATAATGTCATTTTAATTAAAATTGGTGATAAAACCTACAATTTAACCCCTGGTTTAAAAGAACTTTTACTTCGAAGAAAACCAGATTTGAAACTAATATCGAGCAAAGATAAACTTGTCTACAAGGATATGTTGCATTATACAAATGCACATAAGAGAGATTTCAATCCTAATGGACAAATTAGAGGCGATAAAGGTATAAAATATCGTGAAATAATTAGACCATTGTTTTCTGAATCGTTAAACAGTAATATTGTTACTAAATTTGGAGGAAGGTTACCAACGCTAAAGAAATACAAAAATAATACTGACTTAGTATATTGGGATGATCCTAACGAATTGGTTGACAGATTGCAACTATTAATTGCTTCCCAAGATGCTGGTAATACAAACCATGATAATGAAATTTTATCAATAATCGAAGAATTAAAAGAAGCTGATATAATTAAATAATAAATAGTCATAATAATATGATTTTTATTCAGTATAATAGCTGAGTTCAAGACAAGTATACTGAATTGTGAACATGAGCAAAGCTGACGTAGTAAACGAAATTCATAAAAATGCGAGGGTGAACTATCCACGAAGACGTGTTATCATGAAAGATATAGATGACTTGTGGCAAGCAGACTTAATTGATATGCAATCAATTTCAAAAGAAAATAAAAATTACAGATATATTCTTGCCGTTATTGATACATTTTCGAAATATGCTTGGGCCTTTCCTATGAGAAGTAAAACCAAAGAAGATGTGTGTAACTCTTTCAAAACTTTGTTGGATAAAGGGCGTGTTCCTAAAAATCTGCAAACGGATAATGGAACAGAATTTTATAATAACAAATTTCAGAAGCTTATGACATCGTATCATATTAACCATTATTCAACCTTCTCAACAAAAAAGGCTTCAATAGTTGAACGATTTATCAGGACATTGAAATCTAAAGTCTATAAGGAATTTAGTTTAAAAGGCAATTACAATTGGGTAAATAATACCCTCAATGATGTTATTTACAAATACAATCACACTCACCATCGCACTATTAATGAAATCCCTGCTAATGTGGACAATAATAATAAAAAAACGATATTAGAAAGGTATTTAAAGTTGCTAAAAAATGATAATTTAAAAACCAAGTACAAAGTAGGTGATTATGTGCGTATCAGTAAATACAAAGGAACATTTGAAAAAGGTTATACTCCCAACTGGTCAACAGAAATATTTAAAATCCGTAAAATACAAAATACAACTCCTATAACTTACTTAATCGAAGATACTATCAGAGGTCAGCCTATTTTAGGTGCATTTTATACACAAGAACTTCAAAAAACAAAACATCCCAATGTATATCTAGTCGAGAAAGTTCTCAGAAGAAAAGGTAGTAGGGTTTTAGTAAAATGGCTAGGTTTGTCTTCAGCTGAAAGCAGTTGGATTGATAAATCGAATGTTATATTATAAATAAAATAATATTAACAACAAACTCGAATCGCATAACTATTTATTAAATTATTCAAACCGGAACCATCAGTCTTATAATGTGTTTTGGAGAGAGCAGTCTTCTCAATTGGCTTATTAATAATTTACCATTTGAATTACATTTACCAGGATATAATTACTGTGGTCCTGGTACTAAATTAATAAAAAGACTTGCACAAGGAGATAACGGTGTAAATAAGTTGGACGAATATTGCAAAGATCACGATATTGCATATCACAAGTCATCAAACTTAAAGGATCGACATAAGGCTGATTTAATTTTGTTAAAAATGGCAAAACAGCGAGCGGTTGCTTTCGATGCCAGTACAGGCGAAAAACTCGCGGCACGCTTAGTAAGTAAGGCTATGTCGGCAAAAATTAAAACTGGTTCTGGTTTGAGCAAAAAGCGTTCTCCCAAAGTTACATCTGGAAAAGGATTAAAAAGCAAATTAAAAACTGTTATTACAAAAGTAAAAAGACACATAAAAAAATTAAAACCTAAGACCAAGAAAATGGCTATAGAATTAGCTATTGCCGCTACCAGAGAATTAGCTAATGATTCATCGATTAAGCTCCCTCGCGTTATTCCTATTCCAAAAACTGGGGGAGTACTACCTCTGATTCCTATTTTTGCGGGGTTATCAGCGGCGGGAGCTTTAGCAGGCGGTGCAGCTGGTATTGCTAAAACCATAAATGAATTTAAAATGGCTAAAAAGCTGTATGAGGAATCGAGGAGACATAATGAAAAAATGGAAGCTCTATGTATTGGGAAAGGACTACACCTTAAACCACATAAAAGTGGTCTTGGAATTTTCGTATTAAAAGAAAAAAACTAAGATATCGGCTACCCAAACGGGCCTTAACTAACTTTGACATTTTAAAGTATGGAAATAGAATTCCTTATTTTAGAGGTGTCTTTATGAGAGATGAGCTCCCTAAATATCCGTATAAAAAAGAATGTGGAGTTATTAATTTAGATAGTTCTAAAAATCCTGGTTCTCATTGGGTAGCCTATGCAAAATATAATGATTATGTTGAGTATTTCGACAGTTACGGGAATCTTAAGCCACCAAAGGAATTTGTAAAATATGTAGGTTCTAACATTCAATATAATTATGAAAATATACAACGTGATCACCCCTTCAACTGTGGACATCTTTGTTTACACTTCTTAAACAATTTTTGGTCAACGAAGCAATAAAATGAACAGGATCTTTCATAACAGTCCAGTATATAAGCATGTCTACTACGGTTACCATCTCTGGAAATAAATCAGAACTGGTCTCGTATTTTCAACCACCTCTTCATTTATCTGATCAATACGAGTGCGGTTTACTATACTTTTCAGTATTTAATTCAAGACCAGATATTTCAGTTAAAACTAGTAATCTGTCTGTGATCAAAATTGAATGTGATCTTGTGTACGGTTCATACTGCAATGGATTACCAACACATTTTATTCATGAATTTGTATCAGATACTGCTCTAAGTCATGGTTATAAAGAAATACCACAAAACGTTATTTACTTTCCAGTGAACAAAAATATAATTTCATCCATATCTGTTAAAATTGTTGATCAATTTGGTCACTGTATTAACTTCGAAGAAGAATATATTCAGTTACGTCTGCACTTAAGAAAAACAAAATGATAGTATATTATAAAAGCACTCCAGTAAAAATAAATCGGTTTATTTCTTCTGCAACCGCTAAGGCGCAAAGACGTAATACAAAAATTAAGAAACTGACTAAAGCAAATAAAGATTTTCTTAAAGCTTTGGGTTTTAAAGTATGAATATGCTACAGATTACTGAATTACCGCATTTCGACAGTTCGATTGAAAGTTATGAAATCCATTCGTACAATCCCTACAATAACAGCTTTAGAGAAAACGATGAAATCAGAATCCCCATACATCAGCAAGATATATACGTGCTACCATCAGCCAGTTCAATTTACATCGAAGGACAGGCAAGGCTGTTCGGTAAAGATGGGAATCCGATCAAGAAAACTGTTACGTTCACTAATAACCCTGTTATGTCTTTGTTTCAAGACATCAGATACGAAATGAATGGTATCGAAATAGACCGTATTAAAAATTCAGGAATTACGTCAACAATAAAAGCATACATTTCATTAAATGAAGCAGAAAATAAAGTTGCAGCCTTATGGGGTTGGAACTTAGCGGGATTCCAAAATGATGGACATTTTAGTGCTGTGATACCATTGAATAAGATTTTAGGGTTTGCAGAAGATTACAATAAAATTGTGATAAATTGTAAACACGAACTTATTTTGAGTAGAAGCAACTCTAACTTAAATAGTGTTATTCTCACTGATGATGTTGTTAATTTTCAAATAGATATACAAAGAGTCCAATGGAGGGTGCCACATATAAAAGTGTCAGATCGAGAACGACTAACACTTTTAAAACATTTAGAAAGAGATAAACCTATTCAGATGGCTTTTAGAAATTGGGATTTATATGAGTATCCCTTGCTACCTAAAACTACAAAGCATTCTTGGTCAGTTAAAACAGCTTCACAATTGGAAAAGCCTAGATATGTTATATTTTGCTTGCAAACTAATAGGAGAAATAATAGGACTAAAGACAGTTCACTATTCGATCATTGTGAAGTGACCAACGTAACACTCTTTTTGAATTCGCAATATTATCCCTACGAACCTTTGAGTTTAAAGTTTTCTGAGAACAAGTACAGTATATTATATGAAATGTATGTGAAATTTCGTCAGTCGTATTACAACAGTCCTGTTGACCCATTGCTAGATCTAACAGATTTTAAAGAAAAGGCTCCCCTTTTCATCTTAGATTGCTCAAGACAAAACGATAGTTTAAAAACCGGTCCAGTGGACGTGCGGTTAGAAGTTGAATGTTCCACACCAATACCAGATAAGACAACTGCATATTGTTTGATTATAAACGATCGACTTGTGGAATACAAACCTCTCAGCAACATTGTGCGCAGATTATCATGATTGCTGTTGTTGATATTCAAGGATTTAGAACAGAAGCAGGTGAATTTATATTAAAAGAAATCGCTATATTGTGTAACAAAAAACTACAAGTGTTTTTAGTTAAGCCACCATTTCCATTTAAAAATTTAACGGAATCTGAAAAGAAGGTAGTTCTTTGGATTCAACGTAACAAAAAGATATACTGGAGTGAAGGATTTGTACCTTATTCCAATTACCAGACTTTGGTTTCCGATATATTAAGAGATAAATGTGTTTATGTTAAAGGTTCAGAAAAAGTTTTATGGTTAAAGCATATTTTAGAAAATAGTAATAGTAATATATTTAATTTAGAAGATAAGGGTTGTTCTAGTTTAGTACATTTATATGATCAATATAAACATTCGCAAGATATGTATAATTGTATTTATCATAACTCTGTATGTGCTTTAAAAAATATATTGTGTTTAAATAAATGGTGCCATGATAATAAAATTTTTATGAAATAAAAAAAAACTTGTTTAATTTTTTATAATATGTTTACTATCTCTCCCAATCCTGTACAATCACGTTTATAAATTGCTTGCAGCATTAAAGCAATGTCATTTTATGTTTATAATTATTAGCATCAAGAACTAGTACCAAATAAATAAAATATGTTTCAAACTGAATATAAACCTCGATATGATATGTATAATGCATACAAAATACGTGAATTATCCTTTAATTATTACTGGGGGACGAATAATTCAAAGAAAAGATTAGTGATGGAAATGGCTGATGCTGGATTCTTTTATTACGGAAATAATCCATATGATAAAGCAGCATGTTTTTCATGTGGAGGCGTTATAGAAGATTGGGAAATTTATGATGATCCTTGGATGCAGCATGCTATAAATTTTCCACAGTGTTTTTATTTGAACGCGGTGAAAGGGGGGGAATATGTCAATAAGTGGCAAAACATCATCAAGAATTGTGTTAGTGAGAAATCTTGCATATATGGAAGCGCATCGAATGAATGATGTCACACAATATACGTCTCATTAATGTAAACAAAGTGCATGAAGCGGTTCGCTATTTTGTTACATATTCGACGACACGTTTGGCTTAATGGTTAAGACCCTGGTCACAACTGAGTGCAATATTATAACACGTTCTTCAACCACAAAGACGAAGTGTCGTGGGTTCAATTCCCACACAGACAAGTTGATATTAGTTCTGGTCTGGTTTTTTGTTTGAGTTTAAATGAAGTTTTCACAATAACATTTAATTTAACCGCTGAATATTATGATCAAGAAACAGATTAAAATAATATGTTAGTAGAAGATTAAAATGTGGAAAATAGGGTATCCAGATCTCTGATCTGGATGCCCTATTTTCTAACTACTAGGAACCCATACTACTTCCTTGCAATCCTTATTTTTGGCTCTAGTTTTAAAATAGACAAATAGAAAGTTACTAACACTTCACTTATGTAGTCGCTAAATACAGAATCATGATCATTCTTACTCACAAGAATCAAATAATAAACTCAACATCTGCTGGCAATTCTTGGTGGTCGGTGCGCGTGCGCATACATTTTTGCTATTCACTAGATCTGCAGTCAATTTAATCAACCGTATATGATTTTGTAATAAACAAAATTACATTTTGTTCATTGAAGGGAAAAATATTGGTTTTTAGTTTTGACCATATTTTATTTTTATTTTTACAAAACGGTAGCGCGATTTTTTACAAAATAAATTATAAAATATGAGTAATTATTAACACCGTAGTTTGAGTTAAGTAGTCAGTCAGTAAATGTTTTCGAAATAAAATTGTTCCTAAAGAATACTTTAATTCATAAAATAATACTTTATTTCATCCTATTTTCTCGACTTGTCGCAATTGAAAGGTTAAAAATAGGTAGTCGTTAAATTTCTCTCAACAGTTATGTTTACAAATTTACTGTGATCATAAAATGTATGGGCTGGCTGGAGTGGGAGTGGGTAGGCCACGTCGCACGAATGCACCCGGGCAGATGGGCGAAGGTTGTCACTCACTGGACACCAGAAGGAGGTCGACGCCGTCGAGGTCGACCACGGCGAAGGTGGGTGACAATCTGATCATGTTCCCGGGGCAAACTTGGCCAGAGATCGCTCTAGACAGAGAAATTTGGAAGGAAAAGGGGAGGCCTTTGCCCAGCAGTGGGACACACAGTAGGCTATAAAAAAAATGTATGTAGATGAAACGTGCTAATAAGGGTCGATAGTCAAGTTCTGAAATAAATGGACGGTCACCGGTTGGTTGGTTACAAAAAAAATCTAAGGCACTTTAATAAAACAATTTTGTGAATTAGTATTTTTGCACAGTAGTCGCCAACGTCCATACCATGTTGAAAGCACCGGTTCTCGTCCGATCACCGAAGTTAAACAACATCGGGCGCGGTTAGTACTTGGATGGGTGACCGCCTGGGAATACCGCGTGACGTTAGCTTTTTGCACAAATATTTTCAATAAAAATGCTCTTTTTTCAATTTGGTGAATAAATATTAAGTATTATTTTAGTAAGCATCACCATGATTAATTGTTATTGACTCACTACATCGCTTATAAAACCGTATCAACTTGTCTACATTAAGAAATGTAGTCTAAAGTGTAGTATAAATGTAAAATCTACCACTTTTTAACGTAGGCATTACAAATTTAAGGCATTACAAAATGGTAGTTCTTTTTTTTATGTAATAGGTCGGCAAACGAGCAGACGGATTACCTGATGATAAGCAATCAGCGCCGCCCATGGACACCCGCAACGAAGGAGTTACGAGTGCGTTGCTGACATTTTAGGGATTAGGGATTTGGAGATTTAGGGATTGAGGAGGGATTAGGGGGGGAGAAGGATTGGGCCTCCGGTAACCTCACTCACACGGTGAAACACAACGCTGTGGTTGTTTCACGCCGGTTTTCTGTGAAGCCGTGGTATCTAATTTTGCTAGAGCAATTTGGCAAAAAATCTCTCTAGTTCGAGTCGTCATAGAACAAAAATAATACAGATAAAATAAACAAAAAGCTAACGTCACGCGATTGCTTGTCTAAATTTCAGTTATTTCAACGAATTAGGATATTCTTCGCTCTGTGAAAGTTAAAGCAAGATCTTTTATTACTCATCACTATTTGACTTAATTACAAAAAATCAATCTATCCTTATCAATGACACGGTACTGTTGTTTTCAAGCCGTCTAATAAATAATTAAATGAAAAAATGCAAAAAGCTAACGTCACGCGGTATTCCCAGGCGGTCACCCATCCAAGTACTAACCGCGCCCGATGTTGCTTAACTTCGGTGATCGGACGAGAACCGGTGCTTTCAACATGGTATGGACGTTGGCGAAGGTATGCGTAAAATTACAATTCACTCATCGATCACTAATAAAGAACTAGATACACAATCAGTGACAAAAAAATGTCCTAACTGAAAGTCCACCAAACTCAACATCGCGGTGTAGTTTTAGTTTAGTACCACTCGAATGCTCCAACGGTAAACACGCCTCAGTGCTCGTTTAAAAACTGCAAAAAACACACATCTAAGACGCAAAAAAGGATGGAATTTCATATTTTCGTTAAGTAATAATATTATCATTATATAATTGTCATCATTCTATTTTAAATATTGATATTTTATTAAGAAATCAACTTTAAAACTTTTTCCAAATGAAATCGTATTCAAAAACCGGGGTTATAATGCACACAGTTTATAAAGACACTTATACTAAACGTAAAATCATTCACTAGCATGACCACTTAAGTTGTTCGGTTTACGTGGATTGATTCTGTTCCGTTTAGCGGAGACGCTATTGTTTCTAATTTTATTTATTGTTTTTTTTTTTATTAAAAAATAGTTTTAATTTAATATTATACTTCTTTACTGTGTTTATTAAAATGTGGAATAGGCAGATATAATGGATTTAATTTTAACTGCAGTAAAGACATTTTTGTTTTTAGCTTTCATCAAAAAACCCGTGCTATATGAAAAATTGACAACAATAACGCCAACATTTTCAGTACTTACTTTAGATATATATTCTTTTTATTATTTTACATCTTTTTTATTTGACTTCGAATTTGGAATATTTTTCAAAGTATACATATATACTTTGAAAAATATTCCAAATTTAAGAAGGATTAAGGAGGACGAAAATAAAAAAAAATTATAACTATATGCATTAGTTTCATTGGTAAATAAATGAACAAACCTATAGAAAAGAATACTATTAGTAATGCGTTTTAATTTTCGTATTTTTTTTTTTTATAAATTATCAAAAAAATTTGAAAGAAATATATTTATTACGAGACATTTCGACTCCAATCATTCTTGTCCTAGCGGTGAGCCGAAGTCGTTAAATTTTATTGCTCATTTTTGACACATTGTAAATTCGACTTAAAAACATGCGAATATGGTTCAATTTCTTATGATTTATGCAAAAATGTTTAGATTTTGTATATAACTTTGTGAAAAAAACTCTATGAGTTGCATTTAAGGTTTAATTTACATTAATGCATGTTTATTTCAAGTATAAGTACCTAAATACAGTTGACGACAGTTTTGAAGCGAACTTTTGTATGGGGTTGTGTATCTAGTTCTTTATTAGTGATCGATGAATTCACTCGATTATTTTATTACAGTGCCTTAGTATTTTTTGTAACCAAACAATGACCAGCAATTTATATTTAGAACACGCCTATCGACGGTCAAGGTCATGTTTTATTTAAACATTATTTTCAGTGAAGTTCTTAATCAAAATGGCCTATTCATATTCATAGATTGTACTAAAGGCATTAGATGATTAGGTATAAACTTATGGTTGCTTATCATGGTAGCTCCTTAGTAGCAATTTAATTTCGAATACATGTGCTGACGTCACATAGAATGTAAAACAACGGCTTCCAAAAATAATCAATTAATATAATTATGTAACTCCAGGATATTGTAAAAAAATAATAAAATACACGAAAAAAATTAAAAACCCCCAATCTCCTCTTCAAGGAAGAAGGAAAGTGTGATTTAGCCAGTACTTAAAGTCATAAACGATTCAAACAATTTGACTCTATAGTTGTGAGGAAAGCAAAATAAGTATAACCTGCGCACGCGCAACGACAACCAAGAGTTCTAAAATTTTATCTTATTGGTTGGTTCTAAAATCTATGACGTCACTGTATTTCAAGACCAATTTTATATGGAAGAATTATTTTTGCGCTCTCGAATTTCCATGGTCGAAAGGTTAAGGATACTTTAAATAATTATAAATATATCTGACAACGTACAGCTGGTTGGTTTTAAAATGTAGATTAGATAATACATGGGTGATAGGCGTGTCCTAAAAATAAATTGATAGTACTAGTTGGTTACAAAAAATACTAGGGCACTGTAATAATATATTATACAGAATTATAATTTCAGTCTCGCTATCGCCAACGTCCATACCATGTTGAAAGCACCGGTTCTCGTCCGATCACCGAAGTTAAGCAACATCGGGCGCGGTTAGTACTTGGATGGGTGACCGCCTGGGAATACCGCGTGACGTTAGCTTTTTGCAATTTTCCGTTTAATTTTTATTAGACGGCTTGAAAACAACAGTACCATGTCATTGATAAGGATAGATTGATTTTTTGTAATTAAGACAAAATAATAGTTACTTATGAGTAATTACAGGTCTTGCTTTAACTTTCATAGAGCGAAGAGTATCCTAATTCGTTGAAGTAACTGAAATTTAGACAAGTAATCACTTTGTTGACGCATTTTTTCTTTTTGAATAAACAATACGGCTCATACTAGACATGTTGCGCACGCGCATTACTTCGATGATAAAATAATCTGTATGTATTTTGGTCGTACTAAACTGTAACTTCAGGACGGCACTCGCCAACGTCCATACCATGTTGAAAGCACCGGTTCTCGTCCGATCACCGAAGTTAAGCAACATCGGGCGCGGTTAGTACTTGGATGGGTGACCGCCTGGGAATACCGCGTGACGTTAGCTTTTTGCTCATTTTATTCGGTATTTTTTGTTCTAGGGCGACTCAAATGAAGACAATTTGCTGCCTGTCGAATATATATTTTTCCTTTACATGTTTTAGATTATGTTTAGATATCTGAATATGTGATTGGCGCAGTCGCTAGACTATAATATGAATATAAGTATAACATGGAATATGAGGGGGAGGTTCTGCCAGTCCACTAAAATACGTTTTAATTTTGTAAAGTTTGTTTTAACGATTATGATTAGTCGGGTCTGTGAACAACAAGCTGCAAAGTGTTGAGGTTTTTTCTCGCGTTAATTAAATTTGGAACCCATACTAATACTTCCTTGCAATCCTTATTTTTGGCTCTAATTTTAAAATAGACAAATAGAAAGTTACTAACACTTCACTTATGTAGTCACTAAATACAGAATCATGATCATTCTTACACCCAAGAATCAAATAATAACATCTGCTGCCAATTCTTAGTGGTCGGTGCGCGTGCGCATACATTTTTGCTATTCACTAGATCTGCAGTCAATTTAATCAACCGTATATGATTTTGTAATAAACAAAATTACATTTTGTTCATTGAAGGGAAAAATATTGGTTTTTAGTTTTGACCATATTTTTTTTTGGTACAGAACGGTAGCTCGATTTATTACAAAATAAATTATAAAATTATGAGTAATTATTAACACCGTAGCTTCAGTTAAGTATAATATAATTACGTAACCAGTCAGTAAATGTTTTCGAAATAAAATTGTTCCTAAAGAATACTTTAATTCATAAGACCTATTTTCATCCTATTTTCTCGACTTGTCACAATTGAAAGGTTAAAAATAGGTAGTCTTTAAATTTCTCTGGCTATCAGTAACAACAGTTATGTTAACCAATTTACTGTGATCATAAAATATATGTAGATGAAACGTACAGGCTCGATAGTCGAGTTCTGAAATAAAATTGACAGCAACCGCACCGGTTGGTTACAAAAAAAAATTCTAAGGCACTGTAATAAAATAACTTTGTGAATTGGTATTTTTGCACAGTATCTGCCAACGTCCATACCATGTTGAAAGCACCGGTTCTCGTCCGATCACCGAAGTTAAGCAACATCGGGCGCGGTTAGTACTTGGATGGGTGACCGCCTGGGAATACCGCGTGACGTTAGCTTTTTGCCAATTTCATTTTGAGTATAAATTTTTCACATATTTTTTTTTCAATTTGGTACTTGATTGTTAAATATATAATATTTATTTATTTATTACTTCTTCACACAAAACAGTCTGAAAGGTGGACTTAATGCCTTAAGGCATTCTCTAACAGTCAACCATAGGGCAGTGCAGAGAATTCTTGCGGTTAGTGCGAAGCAAGGACACAGAGTCCTAGAACAAAATGAAAGGGGAAAGAAAAAAAGGAAGAAACAAACACGATTCTTTACACATACATAAATAGATTATGCATAAAATAAGTTACAAAATGTATGTATGTATGTAATGTATATTCTTGTATGAATAAAATAAATGTCATCATGTTTAATTGTTACTTACTACACTTTTTATAACTTTGTCAACTTCTTCAGTCCAAGCATAATTTACATTATGTGCCAGCCTTACATTCATATACATATCTAAAACATCAATCGGAAGTAAAAAGAAAAATTTAATGAATTGATTTGCCATTGACGAAAAATGAGCAAAAAGCTAACGTCACGCGGTATTCCCAGGCGGTCACCCATCCAAGTACTAACCGCGCCCGATGTTGCTTAACTTCGGTGATCGGACGAGAACCGGTGCTTTCAACATGGTATGGACGTTGGCTATTGCGGGGCCAAAATTATTCTTGTGTATGAAAGTTGCCTGATCTTAAATATGTATAGTAGGGTTATATTTTTTATAAGCCGTCGATAAAGGATCAATCTAGTTTTTATATACATATAATTATATTGTTCGTTGTGAGTGCGCGTACGCATGTTACTCATATTTTCTATCCACATCTATGAAGAATCAATTTATTGTAAGAAACGTTTATTGTTTTGCAGCTTAAAATATATAACATTTTTTACATTTTAGAGCAGATTGGGGTTTTAATTATTGTTTGTATATTTTATTAACATTAATTAATTTACTTAGCTTAATATTTTTTACTGTTTATGTCAGTATGTATTAACCAATGTGACATGCAACAGGAAAAAAATGCAGATCTTAGGACACCTTAGAAGTTATACATTAATGATTACATTATAATATATAGTGACTTCCTGTAGATTTTTGGTACAAAAACTATCCTATGTCCTTTCTCGAGTTCTAAACTATGTCTGTACCAAATTTCACAGAAATCGTTTCAATAGTTTAGGCGTGACGAAAAGACAGATAGACAGACAGACAAGAGTTACTTTCGCATTTATAACATTAAGTATAGATATAGATAGTATATAGTTATTATATTCTCTTTTTTTGCATTTTCTCTCATTGCGTCCCAGACTTTTACAAAAGTTAATTCCGATAGATAGCTCCCAACTGTTTGATGTGATATAGTTGATAGTCACCATGACTCCTCATTTCTTTATGAGGGGGATGAACAGGAATAAAGAGTCATCATACCGTTACACCGGGATTATTATATTGTCGTAGATTGATGACGATAAGTCATGTGCTAAAATGTTATAAGTATACGATTTTTTTGGATGGTTGAAAATATCAACAGAAAATACTTCAAACCAATCATACAGGTAAGAATATTAAGGAAATAATAACCAAATCCCTAACAACCTCCAAAAGGCAAAGGCAACTCACTTGTAGTAAATCCTCTGGCATTACGCGTGTCCAAGGGAGGCAGCGATTGCTTACCATCAGGTAATGCGTCTTCACTATTAACGATATACCAATAAAAAAATCGAGTTGAATTAAGAACCTCTTTCTTTTTTGAAGTCGGTTAATAAAAACGACTCTTCCTAGTTAATTGAAATACCAAATAAATCAAAATCTATCCCATTTTTCCGTAGCAATAATTTCCTTTCTCATTCGATTATGCCATTATGGTGCCGTATTGCCAGTCAGCGCGCGAACCATTTTTCTTCGGCGTACTTACGGAATCCCAGAAATTCACTTTAGCTGAATTAGTCTACATAATCCTGTAACTAATTCATCACCGTTATCCGAATGAGTGGGGAGTGATGATGCGAAATAAATATAATGTTGTTATGAAAATATCTATTAGACTTATCCAATCGTATGAATAAAAATCAGGCATGACTAATCACTGAGTCAAAAAAACACAGATATAATAATATTAACTACATCTTCATTAAAAGTAGATATTTCTCACAATAAGGTGATATAGGTGTTAAAATTTAAATAGGAGATAAGAGCAAAGAAACATACTTTAAAAAAAAACAAGCTAAACTTATGCGATGCCCAATAAATCCAAAATGAATTATTAAAATCGATACAGTAATTCCGGAGATTGGTGCATATATTATTAAGTATGTAATTCTTATGCCTTGTTAAAGAAAACCCTTTTATTTTACAAGGTGGATAGCATGTAAGTATATACATCCAGTATCTTTGGTGCTTCAAACAATTTTTAACAGTATGTGTTGGTACAACGACTGTGCTTAACGATTCTATATGTCTGTTTTCTCCAAAACGGCTCACTTCAAAGTGCATTACAATGTAAAAAAATAACTGTCAAGTCAACAATATTATTCGAATAATATCGGCACCAACAAAAATTTTCAAAGGCATGTTCCATAATAAATTAATCAAAAAAGGCGGATACGGTGAAAACACACAACATTTAGCAACATTCAAACTGTCTATACAATAGAAAAATACCACCCACTATATTCTCAAAAAAAAAAAGAAAAGTCAACCCTCATTAGCCACGGTGTTTAGACCACACACAATCCCGTAATTGGTCTTTTAGACCTGACAAAGAAATTTACGCAAAAATCGGTGCGTGTCACGTTTGACGATAAAGATATAAAATGTTTAAGGCTTGTGCCACAATGGGGGTTGTAAATTTCAATATTGAGTGTGACTGGACGTTAGTTAACAATGTTGCGAGAAACGGTCCTTAATGGTGCCAAAGGACCGTTCTTATTATTTACTTTATTATGGCGGGTGATTGAGATATGGTGCAGTATAGTATAAGTGACGCAGTGCGTTAAAAAAGAATTATTTTGAATTAAACTAAGTCTGGGTTGTCTGAACACTAGCTTCCGCCTGCGGCTTCGTCCATTGTTGATAAAAAGACTATGTCCTATTTCAGAGTGTATTCTATGCCTGTGTTAAATTTCATCCAGATCCGTCCATCCGTTTTGGCGTGATTGAGTAACAAACATCGTAACTTTCGCATTTATAATATAAGTAAGAAGTAAGATAAATTACAAAAAATCTTGTTTGCCTGAATACGTACGCTGACTCACACAAAAATAATTTAAAACTGAGAGAAAATTATTTATGTGTTGACTTTAGTGTCCTTAATCATCTCATACTGAAACAACCATTTAAAATGAAAAGAGGAGAAGATACCTAATCACAATAGTCACAGCTAAATTCATTTACCATAAAAAACCATCCACAAAAAGAAATCTTTTCAACAATCCTCATTGACCCCATGTAGCAGGCACTCGTCCACGCGACACGTGCGCGTTTACGGTCCGAGACTTCAAATTAACGCAATAAAATTAAAGCCTAACATACGACATTGTAAATTTCGTATGACGACATTTGCGTACACTGTTGTCCATTGGTGCTAATGGAAAATACATAAACTTTGTTATTAAGCAATAATTTTAATGCAAATCTTAGAGAGTATACGGTTTATGTTGCCGTGAATATTAGTTGTGATGGTGTTAAAGATTGCATTGGAGTTTTTAATGGTATTTAGTTTTCTTGATAAGGGAATTTCAACCTTAAATGTGCGGGTAGGTTGGGAGGCAAACGCAATAATTGGAAGGAACGGGGTGGTTCTACATAGTAAGAGTCTGGCACTCCTACTCGTCTCATCTGGGCAAGAGAAACAATTTCATCGTTTTTCACCCAAAAAAATAAATATTGGTTGTTATCTATCGATTCATTCAAATTAATATTATAAATGCGAAAGTACTGAACGATTTGTGTGAAATTTGGTACATACATAGTTTAGACCTCTAGAAAGGACATAATTATGATAGTTTTTAAACCAAAAATCTGCAGATGTCAATATATCACGCGGGTCGCAGGCAGAAGCTAGTAGTGAAAATAGCAATATCTTTTTAATCAAGTATCAAAATGAGCAGGGAAGCAAAATAGGGTTAGAAAAAAAAGATATTACAATTGTATTTTTTCACCAACATACAAGTAAATTGTAAAAAATTAAAATACAATTGAAAAACATCAGTAAAAAAAACCACATCGCATGTATTAGGTACTTAAATAAACGCGTGGAAATCAACACATGTTTATACTGACAACATTAGCATAATACTCGTATTACTATCAGTAATATGCTAATTCGAAACAGTTTAGTGTTACAAAAATCTGAAACATATGGACAATCACACGACAATTGAATTCTTATGTGTATATTGGATTGTTCATAGTAGGATACTTTTTTTGTTTGATATTGTCCTATGACAATATCAAACAAAAAAAGATCTTATGATCTACAAACTGATCTATTTATATCTACATAGACTTTGAAGAAATATTTAAATATGATTGTCAAGTTCTGGAAGGCAATTTTTAGGTAGGTATCAGTTTAACTCACTTCTTGATATGCGACGCAAAGGACCAAAATGTTTAACTTCGATAGAGAGCAGGTAAAAATTCCTTCCTCCTTCTCCTTCCTCCTTTAATAATTTTCTCGATCTACTATCTGCTTTTAGCCAACGTACTACTAACAATCAAGTAACAACAAAAAACTTATTCACAAATCCAAACAAAATATTATTATATAAAATTGACAAAAAAAAATCAAAAATGTTTCTGTAATTCACGATTTTTTGTTAACCAATTTGATCACCCAATTAGGACAGCGTAACTTAAATGAATTCAAATTTTATTCACCTTCGAATATTATCTGTGGCATCGATCCGAGCGTGCACATCTGTTCAATATACACTGACTAATTTGTGGTCCTACGCTGCTTAAAGGACCACGTTTTCATATTACTGTATAATTAAATTGATACCTGCTGTTATGAGTACATTTACTGCGTTTTATTTCCTAATATGACGTCTTGATAGTAAGCAATCGAAGCAATACCAGATGAGTTACGAGCGCCTTTGCGGCCTGTTGGAGATTAGGGTTTCGGAGATTTCGGGATTGGGGATTGGGGAGGGTCAAAACATAATGCCGACTCATCACTCAAGCGCCGCCCATGGACCACCACAACAACAGAGGAGTTACAAGTGCGTTGCCGACCTTTTGGGGATTAGGGATTTGGGCGATTTAGGGATTGGGGAGGGATTTGGATAGGGGCAGGTAACCTCACTCACACGGCAAAACACAACGCTGTGGTTGTTTCAAGATGGTTTTCTGTGAGGCCATGGTATCATTCAGGTCGAGCCGACCCACTCGTGCGGAAGACTCCCACACTTAAAACTGGTGTTAAAACTGAGATTTTAAAGTCACACTAACAGATCACCTGACTCGGTATTGAAACAATGGAATAGAATTAAACCATGCGCTCGACAGTTGCATTTGCAACCTAAAGAGTTCCCCTCTTTTTGTTTTATGGTCAATTTATTATTTTATTACCTTCACCCATAAAATCAAGTGTTACACTTTACACCGGCTCATTAAAAACTCCTTTCTTTTTAACCATGTAATTTAAACTAGCGTTAATACGAAATTGAGTAGAAGGTTTTTTTTTTTGAAAAAGATATATTGTTCCTGTTCAGACATGTGTTGGATAGAGACGTAAAATATTAAATGTTTGTGGTTCATATGACTATGATAATAATATATTATATAATGTTAGAACATGAGCATAGTACATGAGGAGTAATAAACCGTCGCGCCGCTGCCTCAAAAAGGCAATAGACCACCACAGATCCAACAGGGCTAATGTTCAGCCGGGGCTATGGGGAAAGCGCAATAAGGTACAGCGGCTGGAGCAGGAGAAGCGATGGTTGGTTTTTAATCTTTAAGAGTCAGACACTACCTGACTCACTTCACCCTAGATGAGAGAAGACATTTTATGATCTCCCTCCTCACAAAATTACCATGGAATTGCTGTAAACACTCAAAGAAAGCTAAATTTTATTTTTCGATTGTCGATGTCTAATTGTTTCGACTATAAATAATACAGTGCAATACTAAAAATTAACATCGTTCACCAATTATTGATACTTTATATTAACTATATAAACTTTCTTATTTTTATAAGAAAATGTGGTGTCACAACTGTCGCTGTCTCGCTCGTATAAAATTTATAGAAAACTGTTATTAACTTATAATAAACTGTACAAGTACCCAGTTGCTAAGTTTTGGTGGCTACTTGGCTCGAACTTCGGAGCTGAACTTGCTCGCGCACTCAAGCAAGTTCAATATCGATATATTTTTTCTCTTTAATCTTTGTTTCACGTTCAAAACCGCATGTATGGTTCTAATTGAAATAAATGATTTTGACTTTGATAATCCTTTTCGCTTTAGTAAATGTATGGAGGACCGTCATGTATAAAACACGTGATCAAAAAATATGTTACCGATTCTAGCTATAATGATTAATGATACTGAACTTGGCTAAAAGGCGTCGCCAACACAAAGAGGTGTTCCAAAATATTTCCCAATTCCCACTTTCAACACGTGTTTCTTTTTCTACAAAATAATATGGAGTCTATACATCAAAAATTAACGCTGACTTCAACCGCACGGTACAAGAGCGAACATTCGTTTTGTTGACAATGATCATTTGTTTACTAGTTAAGACACATCTTGAGAGACAGAAATAGACAACATAGTTTGGTTAAATTGCTTGATTAATGGAAAAGTTTGGGCTATTTTAGGTAATGTATATTTTGGAGAATTGAGTTGTCTAGTTAGTGTGTCTAGCTAGTGGAATTGGTCGGAATTGCGTAATTAGGTCTTGAGTTGTCTTCTGAGCGAGATTATAAGGAGTACACTGCTTTTTTATATATATTTTTTAATGTGATTTGCTCGTTTGACAACTATCGTCAAACGAGCAAACGGATTACCTGATGACAAGCAATCGGCGCCGCCCATGGACCCGTGACACCTGAGGAGTAACGATTACGTTGTCGGCCTTTTGGGGATTAGGATGCCGGGGATTTAGAGATTGGAGAGAGATGGGAGGAGGATTAAGCCTCCTTTTTAGGAAAACACGGGCAACTAAAGAGTATAACGTATATTGGTTTCGTAGATATCAAAGTATTTAGCCAAGCAATGTCTACACGAACATTATTTGTTTTAAAAGAACATTAAACGATGGAGTTTTTTCTGGTTCTCCTTTTTCACTTTGGAACGAGCATTTACGAATAACGATTAGCATATTCACTGGCGAACATACTGACAGTATGTTTTAAAGATTCAAAAGTACCTGGTTCTGGTTTAGCTGAAATAGGTACAATTCTTATGCACTGTAATGTTAAGGGAAGCAAAATAAAATTGCAAAGAAATAACAACAATGTGTTATACCTACAGCGTAAAAATCCAATTTTAATGACAATGATATGACGAGAAAATTGCACGACGGTGAGGTTAGCAGAGACTCGACTATCACCACACCTGACACTTCAAAGAAATCAAATGACGTGATTTTAAACGACAATCACAATTTGAAATATGCACAAGATTGCATCAATGCATTCGCAATTTAGCTGTCACGATCACTACGGCAAATTATTACCTATTACTCACTAAAAACGTTGCAGTGAGGGTGTTTTTTTTGTTTTTTTTTTTTTTTTTTTTGAGGGGATAATCATCAAATGACTTCTCCCGCCCAGGGCCGGGCAGGAGGGAGTGTGTGTCAGACTCTTACTGACTAAAAACCCCCCTGTTCCTTCTCCTGCTCTGTGCCGAGGTCGCGGTACCTCATTGCGCTTACCCCGCAACCCCGGCTGAACATCAGCCCTTTAGGGCCCCGTCTGTGGTGGTCTATTGGCTCTTTGAGGCGCGCGCGGAACGCTACGCGCCGTACGCTCGGGCCTGGTTCTGGTCGGGCGGCGAGCTGCCCTTACTCGCCGACCGCAGGCCCGTACTTACGGTGGCCGGAGATCGTCCCTCGATCCCCGACGCCCGTAGTGTCGCCAGTTGCGGCTGCTGGGGCGTGAGGAGGAGGATTGCTCCCTCACGCGGGCCGCCTCTCTCTTTGCGAGCATGACTGCTTCACAAAAGGAGGAGACGGCGTCCCAGTTCCTCTCACTCCGCACCATGGCCTCGACTAAGGCCGGGCGCGAGAGGTCGCCGCCGCCGATCACTTCCCTGAGGATACGGCGGTGGTCAGCACAGGCAGGGGCAGTGAGGGTGTGGATTCGAAACCTGGCATATACCAATGTGACTTTTTCCGAGTTATATGTACTTTCTATGAGTTTTAGACTCGTTGACTTAAGGTGAAGGAAAGCATCGTGAGGAAACTTGAACTTATAATTTCTAATTATAAGTTTGAAATCGCCAATCTGCTTGCAGCAAGCGTGGTGATTAATGCTCGAAACCTTCTCACTTATAGGCTTTTTTTGTGAAGGGAAAATCATCAAATGGCCGGGCGGGAGGGAGTGTCAGACTCTAAACTGACTAAAAACCCGGTCGCCTTCGGGTCGTCATTGCGCTTACCCCGCAACCCCGGCTAGCACTTATAGGCTGATGATGTACTCACGAAAAATAACAAAAGCAAATCCTTTTAACTTTACCAAGATAATTTTGCGGGTGGACAAATATGGAACTAATAATGATGTTTGTTTTTTGCTTATAATAAGTTCGTTTATAAAGACACTAGCGATACTGAGAACTGTAATTGTAACTTGGTGATGATAATATGTTTAACAAAGGTATAACTTTTTAATTCCAAGTAAGTCTCACGCGCCACTGAACAAGAAGGTCCGCGAAAGGATGACACATAGCTGGGTAATGATTGGAGTGTCCATTTAATGAAAAGGTGGCAAAGGGAATGTTTTGTTAGAATATCATCAAGTGCAATCACTACATAGTATAAAACAAAGTCACTTTCACTGTCCTTATGAACGATTAAACCTTTAAAACTACGCAACGGATTTTGATGCAGTTTTTTAAATAGATAGAATGATTGAAGGGGAAAGTTTATATTTTTATGTATTATACATAGCATCCCTTAAATAGTAGAGAAATTTTTATCAGCATTGCAACAGTGCAAAGAACGGACGGTTGTTAAAATAAATATTATAAAATTCTTAGTTTTTAAAACCGACTTCAAATTTCTAGGAATTTAAATCTCTTGTTTAAAAAACTTCGCGCTTTTTTGGTTAGTTTGCACTATCGCACTCATATTGACCGAAATCCCAGTTTTTGGTAATTATCTTCAGTCAAGCTTTTTAAGTATTTTTGTTAAATTAAATTAAAGAAAATTTTACACTAATCATATAAAAATAGGACTACGAAAAGCAAGGGACGATGATGTAAGTACACACATACACATGCATAAATAATATTCGGGCTTCTAGTTGATTCTCCACAATTATTCAAGTAACAGACGCCAATTACGAGGCTTCAAAATTTTTCACTCGCTCCATTATTTCAACACAAAGAATGTACTAATACGACGTAGATTGATGCAAATGACACCTTCACACAACAAAAATACACAATTCAACTTACTAGATACACAGTGAAAAACACTGAAAAATCACTCTTATAACTGTCTATTTAAATACCAATAAAACATTTTCACAGCTGCATAACGTAAGTTGGTAAACAATTTTAAATTTGCAGTCACATGATTTAATTTTCAGCGTTGCTGCTTTAAATATAAGGGCTGTTGTACCGTTTGCGGTGTTCAAATTTAAAGTTGTATATTATCGGTGACATGTCGCTATTGATTTAAGAAAGTTTATTCTAGGGGTGGGTACAGACGTTTCCTTTGAAGGAATTATACAATTGACGGGGTTTGAACATTAACCTCGTAGGGGTGAGAATGAAAGGAATGCTTAGAAAAATAAACTGTAAAACGTTTTGTTTTTGTTGATATTTAACTTCGTGACAGAGAATGAGGGGCTTTAGTGCTAGTGCTTAAATTAACTGTCAGTACAAAAATCTGAAGTAGTGAATTTACTCATCATTGTCAAATAGAGAAATAGATTTCTTAGAAAATTTTAAGTTGAACATTAGTTTTGATGTTATATTTTGCAGTCCCAGTTGCCAGAAGAAAAATATTATTTTTTTCACGGATCCGGCTACTGGGACCGCGGTCCGAGTATTTGTGGTCCCAGTCATCGGAAGCCTTAAAATAACGATGACGAGAAAAGCTCTACTAGTTCCAGTCACAACGGGACTCTTATTCATGAGCAGCGACGCGACCGAGCTAGTACCTACTACCGAACTAAAATAAATAAATAAATAAATCCTCTTAAATAAATAAGCCTTTTCCTTCTATAAAAAAATATTTTAGTTACTTATCTGCAAATTTTTAAGTATTTATCTGTTAAAGCAATGGACCGGCGACGGCTTCGCATGGGTGCAAAGCTGAAACTAAATTTGTACACTATTTAATGTATGTTATCATACTTAGTAACCTTCTTCTTTAATCACCATAAACCGCATCAAAATCCGTTGCGTAGTTTTATAGATTTAAGCATACATACATAGGGACATAGGGACAGAGAAAGCGACTTTGTTTTATACTAAATAGTGATTCCTACTCATTGTTACATGCTATTGAGTTTTTATTTACTAAAAGGCACACGTTCTTTAAATTCAAGTCATTTTTTCGAAGAAGAAAAATAAAACGATTGTAAGAATATTACACAATGTTAGGTACATCCCTAATCATGCCCGAGGACGCAATTAGCCGATATCGGCTCGGAGTACAAGTGATGCGTCTTGTATAAATATTGAAGTACTCGTATCTGCGTACACAATGTACACATGGCTTTATAATATTCTGTTTATTTTACATCGTCTCTACGTTTGGTAATGACAGGAACTTTTAAAATATATTTTTTTTATTTTCTTGGTTCGGTTTTGTCTCTTATTTTTATGTGAAGGTAACCTATGAATACTTGATATACATTATTTGTAACGAAGGACAACGATGTGCTTTAGATTTTCATACATAATCTTACCGGTCTTGTTGATTGGGATCAGTGAGTTTTATGTGAATATGTGGCACCGGAAAAATCGTCGTGTGAGGCGAAGTATTAGAGTGAGGCGAATAATATTGAACCAACCAATAGTTTAAGAATTTCCTACTGCTGTAAATATATAAATAGAATTTAGTATTTTTCTTCTATTAGTTATTGAACTGGACTAAAATAATTCTCTTATAGATGTCGATAAGTACTTAGAAATAAAAAACTTTAAGTTAATACCTATATAATTGTTACAAAGGTTTCTGAGGAAAGCAATAGTAATAGTAGGTATTACTACTAGTACGTACTCCGGCACGTAGCATAAGGCCGGTTCAGCCGGGGTTGCAGGTGAAGCGCAATATGGTACACTCCGTCTCGCTGCACCGTGGGCGCAGCGAACTATGCAATGATTTTCCCACCTCAAAAAAATCTGTCTTCATATCACGAACAAAATAAGATCAAAAACAACACTACCAAGTTCCCACGACACAACGGAAGTTTGATCACCAAACGGTATTAGGCGCATCCCTAACACCTTCATAACGGTTATCCAATCAAATGATTTTCCCTGAACACGTGGAGCAGTGATTAATATCTGTAATACGGTGTTATTGTCCGGTGTCCGTACTGTTATCGTGATCGACAATTTTGAATCATGCGGGTCGAGTACGGGTTGTATATGACGAATTTTTTTTCGTACCTTTTAATAAGGTTTTAATTTTTTTTAAGTTACTAATTTTTATACTTAGTGTTTATTTTTTTAAGGTAACGTAAAATTAGCTGAATGTGTATTTAAAATTAAAAGTAGAAAGATGTCATAATGCTATCTAAATCCGTCCTATAATATAGGTAGTTATCCGAAAAACAATTAAAACCCAATTTCTCAATCAAATAAAGTAACTTTTCAAATGATTCTATTTAATTCGGATCAATACTTGTCATAATTTTTATTACGTTTTAATTATGACAATGAAAACGTGTTTTGTATTATTTTAAATAAGAAATCATAGACTAATGAATCAATTGGTTTGCTACGCTTGTACTTTAAGACTTTAAATCGATTTATATTAAAACTACTCCTAAAGACTAGTCGTCTCACAGTAAAAAGTAAGAAATCGATAATACTTTTTGGGTGACATAACACAGTATCAAGGAAAGAAAAAAATCTAAAGTAAAAGTAAAATTCGTCGTTATAAACCCGCACATAAAATGGGAAGTGTTTTATTAGTGTTTATCTTTTTTGGAATCTATTTTTTCGTTAGTTTTGTTGCTCGTCATTTATATCGCATGAACTAACAATTAATTTAATTAAAACCATATCCATTTGGGGCTACTTTCGCGCTGTTTTAGATTTAATCTGTTCGTTCAATTTTTTTTTGTATTTCTAACAGGTTGTTTTCTTGTGAAGTTAATGTTTCGGAAATGAAAAAGTGGTGTCATTTTTGTGTTTTGTCAAAGTGTTGCTACGTCTAACAAGTTCAGTAAAACATGTAAGCTTGGTTACACTTCTAAATAATTAAAAAGTGTTTTTATAAAAGAAACAATCCTCGCAATTAACGTGAACCGTGAATGCCCGACCGACCAATGAACTGTTGGGCCCTGTCTGTTGTGGACTATTGGCTTTGTGAGGTGCGCGCGAAATACTACTCTTCGTACGATCGAGTCTGGTTCTGGGGGTGGCAAGCTACCCTTGCTCAGTGCTCAGTGGCCGAAGATCGTCGCTCGATCTCTGACGACCGAAGTGTCATCTAATGCGGCTGGGGCGTGAAGAGGATAGTTCTTTACGCGTATCACCTTCTTCTTTGCAAGCATCACTGCAGAAAGAAGAGATGGCTTCCTAGTTGCTTTTGCTCCGCACCATGGCCTCGACTAAGGCCAGACGCGAGAGGTCGTCGTTTTCCAGTGTCTCTCGTTCCACACCAAGCCTCGACCTGGAACAGGAGAAGAAACGGGGTGATTTGTAGTAAGGAAGAGTCTGACACTTCCCCTCACCCCACACAGGCCGAAACATGACATTTGATGATTTTCCCACCTCAAAAAAATAAATAAAAATAATTCAGTAAATTAACCTCAAAAATTATCAGTACAATCGATTTTTAAACGGTACATCTTCCCCATCACTAACCTATAATGAATCATCATTTTGCACTATTTTTCATTTTTTTAAAAGTCCGTGGGAATTTATTTGGTAAGGTATGGGGTGAAACCGATTTGCGGTTAATTTTGTTTTCCATTTTTAAAATAAGGGGGCGTTTAATGTTTTTTGTCTGGTATTTTTGGCCAGTTATGATTTTTTCGTTTTTTTTTTTGTTTTGTGGGAGAATCAATTTGGCGTTTAATTGTGAAGGGTAATGTTTTATGCATGGGGTTGAAAAGGTCATGATCATTGAAACTAATGGTGTAATAATGATGACTAAATTCTCTAATAAATGATAGTTTTATGTGAAAAATTGTTATGATACTTGATGGATGGTTTTTTAAACGAAATAATAATATGGATGGCAAACGAGCCGGAATACTATCTGATGGAAAGCAATCGGTGCTTGCGCTGCCCATAGACATTTGCGAACCCAAAAGTGTTATGAGTGCATTGGCGACCCGTTGAGATTTGGGATTTGGAAATTGCGATAACGAAACACAACGCATGCCTTGTTCCACGCCGGTTTTTTGTGAGACCATGATGTTACTTCTGTCGAGCCGGCTCAGTCGGGCCGCAGAAAATATTTACAGAATGTTTGGTTTTTTTAGTAATACAACCAAGTTCATGGTTTTTTTACGAACCGAAATCCAAATAACTGGACTTTGCTCTGCTAAAGTAATACCACAGCCTTTCAAAAAACAGGCGTGAAAAAACACTAGCGTTACGTTTGCCATGTGACAGACCTTACCCTTTACCTTCCCGTCCTCAGATCCTCCAATTCCCTAACACCTAATAGGTGTAAAAAAAAAATAAAAAAAAACCCACTTGCAACACGTCTGGTACGACAGGGGCGCTCCCATAAATAAGAGAATATGTCACTGTTACTGCACACTCAACGTATATATAATAAAAATTTTGTTCTTAAGAAATAAAAGATCATTGCACCTACTTACGAGTCAGTCAGAGTACGTATAACAGTATAAAATATTCCAATCAATATATATTTTTTTAATTATATATTGGTAACGAATTGAATAGTTTCATATAATGAACTTTGTAGGTACGAAACGGTGTGCGGTGACGTCACTTTTTCATGATTTCTTAGAAAATATGTAGAAAAATACGAAAAGATATTATTTAGGTTCTTATCGTAGATATACATTTATGAATGTGTAATTTTTTATAGGTATTTTTTATTGATAATTCAAAAGTAAATTGTATTTTTAAATTACTATTTACTGTTTTATTAAATGAAATCCTTTTATTATAATATTATACATTAATTATTAGGTTTTTACTTGATACAGAACGTTGACTTACACAAATATACACATACGTGGTTCGAATGTCAGTCATTTGTTTTTTTTAAACAAAACTTCTTAATTTGTACCACAATAAAAAAGCGTTTGCCGTCTATTGTAAAAGATTATACACATTACCAAAAACACTGAGTTGACCAACCATATCCAATTAAGCATCATTTTTACCATTGAACAACAGTGGACAGTGGGTAGGCAGCATAATTACTGGATATAATAATAAACGAGCCATCATAAATGCGTCGTGTGAATCGACGACACCTGTGCGAGGGCGTGCATAGACCCAGTGGTTTTATAGAGGTGACAGCCGGGGGCAAAAATACGTCGACTTTTTTCTCTTTATATTTAAAAGTGGAATAAATGCGATAAGGTAGTGCAAAGCATTATAATACAAAAACTTAGTATAAGTGACATAATAAGTTTTTAAATCGCAGTGGACCTATGTTATGTTACTGTGTTTTTTATTAAAAAATAATAGTAGATTTAGGACTAAAATATTGAAAAATAAGGAGACTATTCTATTCTCATTCTTGATATCCATACAGATAAGACTGATAATAATTAATCTGAATATCCTACTTATATTATAAAGAATGTTTTTTAAAAGTCAACATTTTAGTAAAACTGTAATTTTATCACTAAAATCTAAGCAAAGCTTACCAAATTTATTTACCGAGTTGCTTTTACTTAAATTGTTACCGCCCGTCCAATATCCCGATTCATCACACTACGAGTATAATGTTTCGATTGGAAAGGAAGTGAGAAACAATTTTAATCTGGTACCTATCTAAATATTATTAGTACTATTACAATGAAGCGTTACGAACAAAAAGCAGGAAACGATACATGAACGTGACGGCTAAAATTTCTTAGCGATTTCTCATTTCACCCCTCATACTACAAACCATTTGATTTGTTTAATCAAATGCAGGCTTTCAAATTAATTAGTTTGTTACGCACCTGAGCGTTCCTTTATTGTATCTAAAACTATCATTTATTTACCGTTCATATTCTAAAAGTCACGCAATTTTGACCGCTATTTCTTTACCATTATGTTTACAGGTTGATTAAGTGGAATGAAAAGTAAAGGTGGTATTATCAAAACGTATCATTACTTCGAATTATACACGAATGCTATTTTAGAACTTAAAATAAAGTTGGTAAAGTATAAATTCCTGTTTTGAATTAAAATATTTTTGTGGATTTAATTTTTTAATGCTTCGTTACTTAATTATACGGTGACAGTTCGTTGATGAGTGGTTACGATTTGATACTTCACAATTCAATGGGTAACAAGTTTGATGCCGATTTTATTAAAAAATCTTTTTGATTTCGAAATTGCAGGTTTTTGAAATCAAAATTTGAAAATAATGAATGGGTTGGTTGCAATTATTTATTGGAATTAATTGACGTGTTGATTCAATAATGTGACTTCTTTTTTCTAGTCATTGTGCGAGTTCATAATAATCAAGAATTAAAAATTACTGGTTTGATATCAAATTTAAATTATACGTCTAGGAAGTCTACGTGATTGTCACTATTATTTTGATTTGCTGCTACTAAGTGTATCGATAAGTATTCAAAATAGTAGCAGATTGAGTATTTTAATCTCAAGGTCATCAAGATGCCCAATTATCTATTTTAATCTATACTTCTTTACTTAATATTTTAAGTTTGTATGTAGGGGGTAGTCTATGGAACCACAGGTCGGATTTCGAAAATTATTTCACTGATAGATAGCTTCAATGTTCCTGGGTGCTACATGCTATAAAACATCACGCTACGATCAAATGGAGCTGAGCAGCGGTTGAAACTGCGCGAGCGTAGCTAGTATTGCCAATAAAATGAGACTAACTGCTATACATATTGTGATTAATTAAACTATTCCTTAGCAACGATTTAGTTTAGAAAACCAATGCTAACCAATTAGGTTGAAGATGATTGGGTTGATTAACTATTGAAAATAGACTTCAGTTAATATATGAGAAAAAATGAATTTTACCAAGGTAGTAATAATTGACAGACTTCGCATTCAATGCAAGTCATCCATTCTAACACCAAATAAAACACGGATACCTCAAATTACTACCGACTCACCCTAACAATAAAGACACTTTTCCTTAATTACATCTCACACATAATTGACGTCACAAATCCACGAACTAAGATCACAATCATGAAATCCAGTAATATTACATTGGAGTCGTAAAACGAGTAAATCCTATGTAAGTATAACGTTCCTGTTTTACGAGCAAATTTTTAATCCTGTTGACATAAAGGAGTTTATCTTGAATCAGTTTTATTGGCTTGTGAACAGTTACACATTGTTGTCGAAATGTTCGTGTGTTTTTGTTTTAAGGATAGTGGTTATTAAATATTTAAATTATGATTGAGAACTTATGTCTACATATGTAGTAATATCTATTATGTTCCATACAGTGTCAACAAAGTTTCTTTTTTGAAATTCCATTTGAGCCTGCATTTCCGGGCCAAAGCGTTGGCCTTTTGTGCTTTCTTTTCTCATTGACAAAAATATATCCTAGCAGTCCGCCCCTGTTTTGCAAGGATCTCCAACTACTTTCCTATCAGTCATTTACTTTGTTAGCGAGCCGCTACAGCGTCGAAACGGTTACTATTACAGTCTTTCGGATAAGGATGTTATTCCCCTGTTTTTTTAATGTTTCACTTATAAGAACCTCGGTAATTCCGATAATTGGAAAATTCAAAATGTATCTATCTCTCTCAAACTATTGCCGTTAATGCAAACTGCATGCCTTTTCCTTAAATCTTATACATAATGTGATGAATTAAAGACAACACACAATTTATTTTTTTGATAGCTGTTTATTGCAAAATTTTCCTATAGAAAACTTGTCTATATTTTCATGTAATGTATTCTCCAGATCTATGAGTTCTATTAAAAAAATAAATCAGCATAGTAAAAATAAAGTTACGCCAAGAATCATGTAATATCGTAAAAAAATCTTATTACATCAGTTTTAAATGCATAACATCTTACTGTGTACATCCCTTATTACTATAAAAGAGTGCTAATAAAAATCAAAAAACTTTACGATCTTAAAAATGTTCCCTGTGTTTAATATTGAGATCCACGCCTGACATATCAGGGCTTAAATTTTACTGTCCAATACGGAATTACATTTGCATAGTCATAAACTTTACTACCTATGCATTTTGTCTTCTAATCCGAGCATTTTAGCACACTGTGTGCCCTTCAAATTACTACCATAGTTTTTTGCGGTCGAGAAAGTTTTGTTTCAACTTTATTCTGTTCTGCACAGGGGTTGGTTTTAATGTTTAGTAGTGTTAATGTTAATTTTGTTTTGTAAGTAATTCGCCGATTTTATCATTGGTCTTGCAGGTTAGGTTGAGATAAGATTTTATTGTGTTTGTCTTATTTTTTATTATTTTGTATGTAATCCATGTCGTAGTAGGTTGACATGACACCGAAAGGATGAGGTTGAATGACCTGATATTATTATGGTATTATAACATTATTTTCAAATGTACCAAGTTTTGTATGACCGGTGATACTAATACTGCAACAAACTCTGTTGTTGTTTGTTTGTGTATGTTTAGAAGATTGATATAGTTTTCGTAATTATCAAAATATCTAGAAATACCTATTCAGTTTAACCAAATCTAAGATACGAATCATAATTGACACACTTATCTAATAAATTAACACTTGAATTTTCTTGATTCGTTTATCTTGAATGAATAAAACGTGTGCTTATATATGTACATATATGTATAAGCACACATTTTAGAAACTTAACTCAGCGTACACTATCGAGCATTTACCTAAAATAAGAACACATACGAGGACTACTCCAAATATCAATCCCAGTTCCACACAATGACACATTCATCACACTGGGCACTTCAGACTTTACACTCGTCAAAATTTGCATGAAACTCATCAAGGCGGGTTTATGAGAGCACAGGGCGACACGCAATTATTGTCAGAACGTATAATTAAAGTTATTATCGATCTCTTTATAAATAAAAGAAGTGTAATGGGGATGCTCTTTTCAAATGTACCGTAGCTAAAATATATTTGGCTGTATTGCTTCTTAAAGTTTTTGATATGTCTAGTCTAGAATTTAGATCGTTCAAGAACTAAGAATGGGTTGGCTTGAACGGTCCGTCTTGACTAGAGAGATACCACGACCCCAAAGATAATTGTCGTGAATTGTGATTCACCGTGTGAGTAGAGTTACCCGATGGCCAATCTCCCATATCCAAAACCTGCAATCTTCAAATTCCAAACCCACGAAGGGCCAAGTACACACTTCCAATTCCTCTGGTGTTGTGGGTATCATTGACTTCTTGGCGTGATCTGCTTATGTAAAAAAGAATGTTGCCAAACTATAGCAGCTTTGTCTTTTTAGTCTCAGCCAGAGTAGTTAAGTAAGTAATAAAAATAATTATTATAGCTAGTAAACGCTATAAACTCCTGCGAAGATCTATGGTAGTAGAAACAACCTTAAAAAACCAAACCACTGAAATCCGCATTCTACAGCAAAATAAATTAGTATTTTCACACGACAAAGAATTTTGAAGAACTTTTCGATGCTACTCCATTGACAGGTAGAAACGTTGAATCAAAATTTATTCTAAAACTACGACAGAATTATCAAATACGACAATACAAATCACGCAACAAAAAAAAACAATACACTAATTTTAAACATAACAGTGAAATCATCATGTGGTTCCAATAACTTGGTACATTTAATTCCACGGTGACTGCAAATGTACCAAACATCTAAATTAGAAGTATACAAACACGAGGACAGTATGTGATGAATGGGTAATGTCACGTGGTACCGGTGTGGGTGGCTAATTGAGCTTTCTTCGGAGTTTTACTATAAATACATACATATGTCGATACACCTAAAGATGGTTATGAAGGGTGAAAGGGATGAAAGCGAGAGGGTAAGAATGAAATTCTGTTAAAGGACATTCTTTAAATTTTTGTTTGGCATATCTGTTCATGTATTTGGTACAAAACAGTTATATGCATATATATATATGTTAGTGTGTGAAAACGTTTAATAATATTTATAAACGTTCTAGTTTTTGTGTTATAACAATCTGAATTAAAATTGGTATTTTAAATGATACTGATAGCAGTGATAGCCATTTTCGGGTCAATGTTCAGCTGGGCTTGCAAAAAGAAGCAGTAAATTGGAATTTAGATTTTTTGTAATCACTGATCAGCTCCAACATTTATATTTAAATCTCTTTTAAACTTACTGTTACGTTTTTTTTTTGAGAGGGAAATTATCTTGTTGGCTTCACCCTGGATGGGTAAGAGAGGGAGTGTCAGACTTACTGACTGCTAATCACCCCGTTCCTTCTCCAGCTCCGGGATAGCTGCGGTACATTCTTACGTATGCACCCACAACCTTATTGAGACCAGTGGTATTCAGCCCAAGCAGAGCACTCCACCACCATAGTTCTAGTACAGTGTCCATATCCTTAACCTAATGAACCTAATAAGGTTCAATGTGGCATGCAACTAAGGAGGTCTATGTCCAGCAGCGGACGACATCAGGCTGATGATGATGAAGATGAGGTACATTATCATATTTGTAATTAAGTGTGGGAGAGCCATGCTTCGGCACGAATGGGTCGGCTCGACCGGAGTAATACCATGGCCTCACAGAAAACCGGCGTGAAACAACCACAGCGTCGTGTTTCGCCGTGTGAGTGAGGTTACCGGAGGCCCAATCCTTCTCCACCCCCAATCCCTCCTCAATCCCTAAATCTCCAAATCCCTAATCCCTAAAAGGTCGACAACGCACTCGTAACTCCTACATTGCGGGTGTCCATGGGCGGCGCTGATTACTTACCATCAGGTAATCCGTCTGCTCGTTTGCCGATCTGTTACATAAAAAAAAATACCTTATTACATCACCAAATTGATTAAAAATAAGTAACATCAAACTAAAAAATAAAACATTTTCACAAAGCAATTTCCAAATAAGTCAATCGACCGACCACCGTGAAGGTACTAATCAAAGGTTATAAAATTAAGTCAACTATAAATCTTGGCTCAACTGGGTATCGAACCTCGTAAACTAAATGAGGGCAATTCGTAAGCGTCGTGGTGATGAGATAAATCTTGCTATTTTGCTTTTATCGTAACTTTGTAACAATGAATGAGATTGTCTATCTGGTGATTTTGCAAATAGGGCAAGAAAAATCTTGGTCTTAAAACAGTTTGGTACTTATACTTTATTGTTACCAGGATTTGCCAGGATTCGCCCGACCTTCGCCCGCGTGGTTTGTTGATAAAAAATATGCCTGTGCCAAATTTCATCTAGATCCGTCCTGCCGTTTTAGCGTGATTGAGTAACAAACATCCAAACTTCGTAACTTTTGAATTTATAATAATAGGTATTTACCTATGAAATTGCCGTTCTGCAGTACTGGCCATTTGAAATAAAAATAGTTTTTGTCAGGCTAAGGACAATTAATTTTGTTTTAAAAACATAGGATTCTTTTTCCAAAAGTAGTCATTTGTTTATTGATTAGTGTTATATTATAAAGCATTTCAAATCAAAAAATTCGTTTAATTTTTTTCATGCAAAACGGCAATTTCATAGGTAACGACCTATTATATTATTAGTCAGATTTGCTTGACGTAACAATGAAGTGTTTATATGCTAAGGAAATTTCTATTTCGAGTTTTTAAACTGTTTCTATACAGCTCGACGCAATTTTGCTTACTAACTGTTTCTAATTTTTAAGGAAGGATTATCAATAAAAATCAACAAATGACTTCTTTCGCTTAGTGGAAGGCGAGAGGAAGTGTCAGACTCTTACTAACTACGTAAAAAGTCACTTCATTGATGTAAATAAGTTATTTTCAATAAATGAGTAAGTATAAAAAAGTATTTTAAATATCATGGTATAATTTATAACGTGGATGAAAGAAACTTAAACTTAACTACTTCTCAAACTCTAATAGGAGCTTCATTAAAGAACTTAAAACAATACATTATAATATCATTCATCATCATCATCATCAGCCTATAAGTGTCCACTGCTGAGCAAAGGCCTCTTCTCACACCGAGAAGGCTTGAGCATTAATCACCGCGCTTGCTCAATGCGGGTTGGCGATTTCAAACTTATAATTGGAAATTATAAGTCCAGGTTTCCTCACGATGTTTACCTTCACCGTATGTCAGTGGTGTCTAAATAATCTTAGAAAATACATATAACTCGGAAAAAGTCACATTGGTAGGTACTTACCAGGTTTCGAACCCACACTCCCATACTTGAGAAGCGGGTGCCGTAACCTCGGGGCCACCACGACTCTCTAATTATTATTAAATATAATATCATTAGCCGCTAAGTAATTCATCCTCAGGCAAGTTTCCTAAAATGTTTCATCAAAGTCCACTAATCCTTGTTTATTATTTATACTGTTTAAAGTCTTTGAATTAATTACAAATCATCATCTCTTTTAACCCACCGTCAGTAATATGCCCACAGGGTACATTTTGTATGTTTGAATATTAAATACTGCGACTGTACTTTTGGAGTTTGTTTAAAAGATTTTCGTGTTTGCCTGTATTTTTGTTTGCCATTTAATATTATTTATCTATATTTATTTTCTTTGGTATAAGTGTTATAGATTATTATTATTAAAAAAAAATAGCGACACACCTCAGTGTTATATTCGCCTGGTTTTCTGTGGAGCAGTCTTATCACTCTGGTCGAGTCGACCCATTAGTGCTTTTGCTTGGCGCTTCCTTAATTTTTGCATATAAGCAGCGATCGCGCACATTTTCTACTTCTACTCTATCTCTTATTACTATCATCGAAAGGTTGATTTAACATAACATATTTATTTTAACTATGCGAACGCCGACGTTCGCACCCCTATTGTTATTCTATTATTTCTCTAATTGTTATCATTGAGAGGTTAATTAATTTTTACTTTTCATTTTTCAAAAGGAATACCATAATTTGTCGTGATGTTCCTACTTAGTTCTATATTATTTAGATAGGAAATCTCGTTTCTCGTCAAATGGTTTTTAACTACACTAATTTGACTAAGAGTTTATAAATATAATAAAAAGCTTCGCTTAACCTGGCCCTGAGTTTCACTTGAACATACAAAGCGATGCAAATGCAATTGTGTAAACAGCCGCCAGCTTATTTAACAATTAGGCAAATTATCATAACTTGAGTCATTTGCATAATAGATAGACAAAGAAAATAAGAGGGAGATCAGTAGATTGGGTATTTCAGTTCGGTCGCATTCGTCTTGTTTTGATCTTTGATAAAAATGTACCAATAATATTTTATTGTGACATTGTCACCTCACTTGCGTGGGGTAAGCGCAATGAGGCACCGCGACCTCGGCCCAGAGAAGGAGAAGGAACAGGGGGGTTTTTAGTCAGTAAGAGTCTGACACTCCCTCCCACCCGGCCCTGGGCGGGAGAAGTCATTTGATAATTTTCCCCTCACAAAAAAAACCTCACTTGCGTGATATATTTATCAGTTTATTTTAATTTTGTTTCCAAAATTATTAAATATGTCCTTAGATACTTAATTCACTAGAGGACAGACAAACCTTTTGATACATGTTTTTTTCATTTGACGTTCCGCCATTCCGAAAAATGCCTGTTGTGGTCTATTCGAAATAAACGATTTGATATTGACTGCGCAGTTGAATAAAGACAATGTTTAAGTACCAGATAATTTAATGACATCTTATAGCTTTTGTGATTTGATTAGGTATTCTTCTTAAAATACCAATTTCGAAAGTAAGATTCTTTATCAATTAAAAAAAAGACAACTAAGAAATTTACAGGTTTGTAATAATAATTCATACATAAATAAGACATCTGCCTACCCCCTAGACACAGCAGGTCGACATTATAATTCTCATAATTCAATCTGTCATTGAACGTCTTCACCGAATGCACATCTGCCATTCAATCAGGGCTGTCAATTTTGCTTCGTTACGTAGAAACCGCTTTGATAAGACATGCAGATAGGATTATGGACGGTGGCATCCCTGCCCGGGCAATCATTAGGCTTGCAGCTTGTTTAGCACTAAATCCTTTGTCTATTACTAATAGGGATGGGAATTTGTGGATACGAATTTGTTTCGGATACATTTAATGTTGCGGATATTTTTGTTGATGTTAATTTTTTTTGTTTATTTCCGATATAAAGGTCCCATATGTTTTATGAAAGTAAAAAGATATAGCTTAATATAACGCTTTATGATATACTAACTTCTGCTAACATCTTTTACCGCAGCAAGGGCGTAAAAAGTAACCAATGCGTTATCCAGGCTATATTCTATCTCGGTGCCAAATTTCATTCAGATGTGTTCAGTAGTTTTTGCTTGAAAGTGTAACAAACATCCATCCATGCTTACAATCGCTCCCATTTATATTATAAATAGAATTTAGTTTATACTTAACTTTTTAGTTATGTGAATTCAATAAGTAATATAATTTTATGGTCTTTACTTCTTTTAACAAGATTTTTCTTTTTTATTATAATTAGAACGCCTTGCTACGTAAGGGTGTCGAAATACTGTAGGTACGGCAGACGTAAGTACCTTGGCGAATCTGAAGTTAGCCGTTTGTCTGCGCAATGGATCTTTTAGGAACAAAATTATGTACTGCGCAGCTAATCGGCTAACTTCAGACTCGCCAAGATACGTTGGCGGTACTGTACAACAAAACACCTTCACAAAATACCCTAACAATGGTCCCTAACAAAATACCCTTATATTTCTAACAATAAATAAAAAAAGAATTGGCGAAATTGGACCAAGCGTTCTTGAGTTATGCGCTTGGCTTACAGACATATTTTGCGATTCATTTTTATATTACACACACATTGAAAACATAAATTATTTGCCCTACCTCGATCCGATATCCATCCTGACCGTCTAACCGCATCTCAGATATCTCAACACAAACATCACTATTTGCGCATTGCTTCGGATCAATTATGTGTGATTTGGTTTAAATTGAACGTGCTCTGTGTTTAGATTGACTGCCTGTTTAGCGAACTCCTTGTATATAGACTTAATTTAGCTGCACATGTTAATTCTGTCTTAAATGTTGGTCAAGTTTAGTTAAGACTTTATTGCATAAACATTACAGGAATTTCCTTATTCGGCGTTTTTTTTTTGTGAGGGGAGAATCATCAAATGACTTCTCCCGCCCGGGGCCGGGCAGGAGGGAGTGTCAGACTCTTACTGACTAAAAACCCCCCTGTTCCTTCTCCTGCTCTGTGCCGAGGTCGCGGTGCCTCATTGCGCTTACCCCGCAACCCCGGCCTTAACCCGCAACCCCGGCCTTACCCCGCAACCCCGGCCTTACCCCGCAACCCCGGCTCCTTATTCGGCGTACAGTTTAGTTTTTAGTCTACTATTTACCAGCCTTCGCATGGGTGCAATCTCTAGAATATATTACTATAATCTATGGGAGCAATGCTGATACTAAATAACTCCATTGTTTAATTAATGTTATCATACATGTAAAACTTCCTCTATAATCATTCCATCTTCAAAAAATGCTTCAAAATCCTTTGCGTAGTTTTGAATACATATAGGGAGAAAGGGACACAGAAAGCGACTTTGTTTTATACTATGTAGTGATATTATGTTATCGCTTAGCTAACACTTTATCAACAGTCTCATTCACATGTATGACATACAAGACCGAAGCAAGAACAGCAATGGAAATTATTAACTGCCGTTGAAAAGTACTTTTTTTCTAATTGTCTTTTACGTTGATTTCAGTCCTGTCACGTTAAAATGACCTTATTTATTACATCGATTAATTGTAGGCTTTATCTGAAAATTCTTACATGTTACGGAACGTGGAAAAATAATATCTCAGTTCTCTGAAGAATCACAAACTATGTACATAATATATGATATCAGATATTAATTCTGTAGCTTTTTAGTTAAATGTTGTTTTTGTGTAATTTTGTTTCGTTTCTTCGATCCATTTCATATAAATCTTATATTTTTTTAAATTGGTTTTCAGCCGACCAACTGCATACAGCAGCACAATTCATTGAGATGCGCCTTCTCGAATAATCTCCGCAAGATGCTCAATGTTAAGAGATTACACTCCAAACGCAGGCGTCAAAATACAATATAGACGCAAGAAGAAATCAGGGGAAATATCTAGTGCATACTTTGTTATACAAATTAATATCAAAAAACTTTATGAAAATAGCATTTTCGGGAATCATCCTTTCTTAATGCAGACATGTACGTGGTAGATGGGATGCAGTAATAGTCCTCTTCTTAAAAGGCCGGCAACGCACCTGTGACTCCTCTGGTGTTGCGGATGTCCGTATGCTCGTTTGCCTCCTATTCCATAAAAAAAATTGCGTTATTTGGGAAACTTTCTGACTCGCACAGCAGTTTATTAGAATGGACTGTCGTTAGCAGTATTACCAAAGCGCTTGTGACGCTTACAATTTAGCGAGTGTCGTTATTAGCTTACCATCAGTTAAACCATACGGTAGTTTGCGTCCTATCTCTATATAAAAAAAGTGTGGGAGGGCTTGCATACTTTGGCACGATTGGGTCTCACATAATACCGACGTGAAGCAACTGTTTACCATGTTTCGCATGTGAGTGAATTTACCGGAGGTAAAATCATTTCCTCTCCCATCCTCAATCCATAAATCCCTAATAACTTACAAAAGGCTGAAAACCAACTTACACGCCGATTGCTTGCCAACAGGAGAACCTTCTAGCCATTTACTTTTATCTCCATAAAAACAATAAAAGTATTAAATTGCTATTTAATCTCACGCTTATTTTAAGGATGCAGTCACCCTATACAACCAGAAATCAAGCGATTTTCCACTCAAATCCGCGCGACCAGGCAACCAATTAAGGGTACAGAATACTCTATAAGCTCCCGTTGGATTAGTCGGATTACTTCCTAATTCCCTGAACACAATTAATAAGGATATTATAGTTTCAATCACCACCGTAATGTTTATTCGATTTGCTTGATTTAGTTAATTGATTTAATTAGGACTTGATTTATGGTTAATTAGTTAAATAATTATAATTAGGTGTTTATGGCATATGATAAGGGTTTACATAATTGGGTTGTGAATTATTCGAGATGATTTTGGCCTTCTGTACATTAAGTATTTCTAAAATAGGTGCAAAAACCTTGATCGAATAGAACGTTCTTTATCATAAGAGCTACAGATATGTGTTCTTATTATTTATATATTTGTGTTATGTTATATTAAAACTTTGTTACGCATTTTAATTTAAGGAAAAGAAAAGAAAGTAATAGATAACGGGTGTTCGACTGTAGATGGTAGGCAGTCAACAAGGTGTACGATTTTCTCGAAACTTTCTGCTTCTCATTAGAAAACAAATTTTTAAAGGCCAAGCAACGCGCATTTGGCTCCTCTGAGGGCATAGTTATCGTTAAAAAAATGAGTTGCAAACTTTTTTCGAATTCAAGAACAGGCACTAAATAAAGACCAGAGATAAAATACTTTTTTTTCATACGTCACTGTCAAACTAACACACTGTCAACGTTCAAAATTTGTGATGTTCCGTAACGAAATAAAATATTAGAAGGAAAAGGGACATTAAAAAAAAAAGAATTTTTCAATTTAAAAAAGGTGTTTTGTTGTAAGGATGTATTTTTCGAATATGGTGTTGTTATTTGTTACTTAGAATAAGGTATGAGTCAGAGTGCAGCGGACGTAAGAGACTTTGAGGAACGATATTCAGCATGCTTCGTAGATTTTGGCCTAAAAACTGGTGAATAAAGTTATATATTGCTCATTACTTGTGCTGCTTAATGATATAGTGATCATAGTTTTATGTGTTTGGTGTGTGACAGGTTATACTGACTTCAGATTTCATAACTTTGACCATAGGGAAGCCAGGATGCACCCCTTAAACATTGCCTTGGAGCAGAATGATATAAATTTGACTTATTTGTAGCTTACATCGCCCAATAGTGAAATCAGTTATGTGTTAAAAATTTAACTCTGTTGGCAACATTTTTGTACAATTCCCAACTGTTGATATCACTTAAAATTTTTGTACTGTTCACACACCTATTCCCTCTTATTACAAAATAAGGTGTATCCTCAGTCAAACCATTGAGTCAGGTTTTGTATTTTGAATCTTATTGTCATCCACCTTCAATTTGAAATACAAAAACTAGCTGAATGGCTAATAGCTGGACTTAGACTAAAGAAAAGCTTTGTAATAAGGCCGTTTAAATTTAGCAATGCATTTCTGTTGATTAAATATTTATCACTACTCTCGCGCGGTTTCACCCGCTGCTCGGCTCTATAGCACTCAGGAACATTGTAGTTATCTATCACTGAAAGAATGTTGGCAATCCGACCAGTGGTTCCAAAGATTACCCCTACTTACAAACTTACAAACTTTACCTCTTTATAATATTATTATATAGTAAAGATTATCATTTGCAAAACAAATTTTGCTTTGCGAAAAATTTACAAAAATTCTAATATAGTTTTTTATTTGTACCACGTAGCTGCTGGTCTTCTTATAGGAAGCATGGTGGGCAGTTTCTTTCTTCGGGGATTTAAAAAATGGCCGATGTATATCGGAGGTGGTCTTGGGTTCGGTATGGCTTACACCAACTGTGAAAATAGCCTAAACCATTACCTATTGTCCCAGGATCCGAAAGTTTGTGTCATAAAGTAAGTGTCTTTTTTGTTTTATAACCTTCTGTAGTTTCATCTTCATCATATTGACGTTTTTTATTTTTCTATTTGTTATTTAATCACCTTATCATTGTGTATTTAGATTCATTCTTTTTTATCATCTACCCCATTATCAAGGCAATAATTAGGAAAAGTCATGGTACCAACATTTTACCTAAAGAAAAATATCTTACTCTTGTCTAATCATGTTTCTGTGTGAGTGCGTGTACAAATATAAAAAATCACATACACATCGCACCTAGATCCGAAGCAATCGACCCAGCTACACTATGTGCAGCAGTCGATTGCTCAGCTTCTGCATCAACCGTGCATTCATGATTATTGTTACTTTATTTAATTAGGAGATAATTGAATTTCTCGCAACCTAAAAAAGCAAGTTCCTTTTTATTTTTTACTTTATCTTTCACAAGCTACTGCAAAAAATGCCTCTAACAATACATTGCATATTGTCTACACTTTAAATCACTCAATTTTCAAACGTCCAAAGATTATTTATTTATTACAAGCAAAAGGCAATTAGTAGCGGCACACCAAAGAACTAAAAAGATGTATTCTACACGAAACATAAATATTATGCAAAAACTTTTGTCGCCAAAGGAATAATTGTTTCCTAACAATTAACTAGGCAACCGTTTGTATCGAAAATTGCCAATGTCGACTGTGAAGATGAAATTGCTTTTGAAATTGCAAACGGAACTAATTATAGCAATAAAAATATTGAAAAGGAACTAAAAAGGGATGTTTTTGGAGGCAAAGTAGTAGTTGTTCTTTGTATAGAAGATAATGAAGAAGTTATTGAACACTGAACGCAAGCTGCTATAAATATTGGGGTTGTAAATGTTAGGGCTGTCTCGGTGTTGATTGCTCATATAATATTTCGACTTAAAGGTGATTACGTCACAAATATCACTTTTGTCATTGTTAGTAATCTTTTGTTGTGACAAACGTTTTTATTATGTAATCTTTTATCTTCTGACCTAATAAATATAAAAGCAGAAGAAAAAACTAAACGTACATATGTTAGAACATAGTTTTCGTCGTGAAAGGAAATCTAGAAATCTCAACTAAAATGCTTAAAAATGTATTTTTTTTACAATTACTTATTGTAGAGATTTTTAGAAATAAAACGTTCTTATAAAATTGTATTATAAAGACCGACAGCCCTATAGGAAACCCCATCAAAACATCGAAACGGTCAACAGTAAAGACGTTACCTTCTTTCTGCACAGCAGGGCATTTCCCTGCGCCGTTCGAGTCATTGTTTCCACATAAAGGTCACTTACTGTCGGTTCTTCTATTCAAATTTTTGCCGCCATTGCCATAGTCGCTTCCATATTCGTATTGAATTCGGCACCGCCTCCTTTTCTTTCTTAGTTGTTTGCAAACCTGCCGCCTATTCACCACCCACAGAGGTGCCCAACAAAATTAACTCTGCCATCAATTTCACCATCATTAGCCTCTACACTATTAACATTAGGTTCAAATTAGACTTTATCAGTTGCTTTATAAACTTGGTTTCTAGTCAAATCATCACTTGTTTTTCGGTTTTAAACATTTTTATTTGTTACGTTCGGATCGTTTGTGAGTCATGCCCGTTCTACCTTTGAGGCAGTCCGCATGGGCGTTTCTATGGTTTTTTTTTTAGTTAAACGCATGTCAATTACATTTCGGATTGCATTTGGTTTAGGACAATGGCTGCCAAAGTTTTTGTTGAACGATTACAATAGTTTTGGATTTGTGTTTAGAAAACTTTATTTTGTTCGATCTCAATAGAAAGTGTACGTAGTTGAAATGATTCATCGTATTCTACCATTTTATGTAGGTACACTTAGATACGGATACTGCGTTTACTGTTTTTGTGCTTGTCGTAAATATTTTCTTATGCGTCAAATTAACGTTTGTCATTTGATCTATACCTTCAAGTCCACATTTAATTTTTACAGTTTATTGATGATTGGTGATGGTTGATGAATTGTTGATGATTTTACTTTCTCAACTTCTAAAATTACCGTTGTAGTATCATGTCTCATTTTGACAGCTAGATAAGGTTTGATAGATAATAACAACTAGGAACACCGACAAAGTGCTTCATTACTTTGCGTAGAATCATCACATGATTACAAACTATTTCACTCTAAAACAGAAACAGAAGTATCCCTGTTTATTCCTTTGAGAAACAACCTCTTCGATATTAAGTAAAACAATAAGCAAATAGAAAAACATTGACGTTCACTGTCTCGTTCATCTGGTTTGAATAGATTGGAAGACAATATGGCTGGAGGCTGCAGTTTCAATTGATCGTACACAATTGAACCGTGGACTGTTATTTGCAGTATTTCTATCCATCTTTTTGTGAAAGAAAAACCTGGTTTTGATTAGAAATTGTCATATTTTCTTTTGTAGCTGGAATGGAAGAGTATTTTTTCTACTCTACATTATAAAAGTAGTAGATTTTATATTGAATTGGTCGACAAACGAGCAACCAGATCACCTGAAGGTAAGCAATCGGCGCTGCTCGTGGATTACCGCAACATCGTTAAAATATAAAATATCGTACAAAAGTGCGTTGGCTCTTTTTGGGAGCTAGGATTTGAGGACGTTATTTCACGCCGGTTTTCTGTATTGTCCTGGCATTACCAAGCCGGCACATTTGTGCCGAAGCATGGCTCTCCGACATTTATAATTTTCCTTCTTTTTTTATTTGTGTTGATTACAATCTTACTAATACTATAAATGCGAAAGTTACGATGTTTGGATGTTTGTTACTCAATCACGCCAAAGCCGCTTGACGGATCTGGATGAAATTTGGCGCAGGCCTAAGATACACTACGAAATAGGACATAGGCAACTTTTTATCAACATACCACGCGGAAAGAAGCTAGTAGTTAATATTTTTAGAACAAACACCAGTTAATATTATGGAAGACTGTATATAAAAGTTGCAGATGCAAGTTATTTTAATCGATTATTTTTTGTTTTCAGAAAAACTCCGTAAACAGATTTTCATGGACATCAAAGCATTGGCCATGTATAGTATATATTTTTATTTAACTTAAATTATATTATTGAATAAAGTAAATATTGCTGTATATTCTTAAAGTCGATTCTGTTGTTTTTTTTTTTAAAGTTCCTATACGAATTGTTGTACCTTTTACTAGAAAACAAAATATAATTACAATTGTGGTAAGTATATTACGTATATAACACTGCTGAGCGAAGGCCTCTTCTCACATAGAGAAGGTTTGAGCATTAATCACCACTCTTGCTCATGGCGAATTGATTTCAAACTTTTTCCGTGGTATCAAAGACTTCAACCCCTCTACGGGACCAATAACAATAAAAAAAAGTCATTGGACGATTTTAACCTTTTTTTAAATAAGATTAATATCCCGGTACCCTACGTAGAAAAACCGCAGCGGTTCTTAACCCCATAACCTTTGATTGTACAAATGTAATTAGTATCTGTGTGCCGAACAAAACCCGAAAGTGAAGTTTCTTTTTTATGAGGTATTGCGGCAAACGGATTACCTCATGGTAAGCAATCGAAGCCGCCCACGGCTATCCACAACACCAAAGGAGATACGAGTGCATTGCTAACCTTTTGGAGATAAAGGTTCCGGATATTTTAGGATTGGGAAGGGATAAGGAGGATTTGGCCTCCGGTAACCCCACTGAAGATAACGAAAAATCTAAAACGTCACAATTTACAATGCACCAAAGATATATAAAACAAATAAAATTGAATTGATTTTGACTGTACGTTTGGTGCGGTGGTTGGGCAACTGAATGCCGTGCAACGTGCTTCGGGTTCGATTCCCGCACGGAACAGCTGTTTGTGTGATCCACAAATTGTTGTTCCAGGTCTGGGTGTCATGTGTATGTGACATTGTATGTTTGTAACCGCACCCACGACACAGGAGAAAATCCTAATGTGGGGCAACGGCTTTTTAACAAAACGAAAAAAAAATGCAATCGTGGTTTTTGGTTTCACTAAAAGCGCAGTTGAAAACAACTGCAGTTGCGAATGGCGGCCATCATACGTAAACATGACTCACAGTGACAACGATAAATAAATTAATACGCATCACAGTTCACAGTACATTTCTTCAATGATTATAGAAATACCTGCCTCTATAGACCTGGGCAGCAGTGCATGACACCTTAGTTATAGGTCAATGACCCATGATTTCATCAGGTACACTCTTCCTAGGTGAGTCAAGGCATGAATCATCGCTGAAGTGGATACGGTAAGGAACGGAGTTGCCTTAGCTCGAATTTTTGTTTTGTTGATTTAGGGCTGATTTTGCAATGGTTAGATAAAAGTTATTTGGAAACAATTATGATGCTGTCGCGTCAGAATGTTTGTGTAAGACAGTGACAGCAACGATTTTATTCCTCAGATAACATTTATATAACTCTTGAAAAGTCAGCCCTTAATGAATTTTGGTCCTACAATGCAACTGTCAAGGATAGTTAATAATAGTTGTATTTTTAGAGTACATTAATTTTTTGAGCCCATTACTTACACCGAGGTACTTCAAACTTGTTTTTGAGGAGGAACTTTTACATAAAATTAAGTAACTAAGAAATCTGTGTGTCTCATTTCCAAGCATACACAAAATAAAACTTGTTGAGAAATGTTAGTAATGAAATAAGTGATAATTGTTGAAATAAAAGTTATTCATCTAATAACACACATTGTAGGTAAAGATACATTTTATTTATTAACGTAATTTATATAAGTAAAAAAATTAAATTGCAAAAACAATTTAGGCCTTAGACGTCTCCACGCCTTCCGATTACATTCTGTAGCATACCGTTTTTAAAGTTTGCACTTCGTGACATAAAATAGGCCGACCAGAGCCGAGTGCTTGAAATAAAATTAAAGTTAGTACAAGTAAATGTTTATTACCCTTTGTTGTTGTAATTGAACTTTTTATAGTCTTAGGTACGTCATAATTTACTGGACGCTGGCTTTTGTGATAATAATATAAAATAACACTTATTTAAACTTTGTTTCATTTATCTCTGAAAATAGGTTGAAGTGCGGAGGAGTCACGCTTTGGCACAAATAGGTCGGTTCGACCGGAGTGATACCACGGCCTCACAGAAAACCGGCGTGAAACCACCACAGCGTTTTGTTTCGCCGTGTGAAAGGTTACCGATGGTTGACCAAAAGGTCGGCAACGCACTCGTAACTCCTCCGTTGTTGCGGATATCCATGGCAGCGCTTATTGCTTACCATCAGGTAATTCGTCTGAGAATTTGCCGTCCTATAACATAAAAAGGTGCTAAATCTACATATTAATGTTGTGCTTATAATGATGCGTACCTAATTACAGCAAAAGACTTTTTGAAAACAGAGAGTAAAGTTCCTTAAAATCGGAAGAAAGAATCGCTTAAGGCACTGTGATTATATCTGGCGATTTACTGCCCAACTTTGTACTTTTTGATTTTCTATCCATGATTATTTCCGCAAAAACTTCACTTAAAGATTTGAAGCGTCATTTATTATTAATTATTTAGGCTTACGGGTCAACTACAATTGTGTACTGCGGCCCAGGCCTGCAGAAGAAGAAGGTATTTTTAGTTACTAATTCCCCTGCCTTTTGTGCCCTTTGTCTAGGATACAGTGCCGCTCGAAGCTTTGGTTAGGTGTCGCCAACTAATGAAGACAGTTTTCTCCTAAAGTAGAAAGTCCCATATGAAAGCATTGGAATATTTTACACCTGGCTTATAAGAGTTTGACTCTCCCTCTCGCCTCAGCCTGAGCGAAAGAAGAAAGAAAGAAAGAAGAAGTCCTTTGAATATTTCCAACCTTCAAAAAAGCTTTTAATAATTGTTTAAAGTTGATATTCCACGGGCATCGCCACATACAAGACTTACTACATTAAAAATCACTTGCACGAGAGCGCTTCCTTACCACTACGTCAAATCGGAACCTGATCTCAACCCGTGAAATATCCGTCACAGTAGTAAAACTATTTTTATGGTAGTTAAAGCACTATACCCGTCATCCGTTATCCAATTTCATTCCAGAAGAATTCTGTTCTAGTTTTCTTTTCCTTTATTTTCACGGTTTTAGATCGGATTTGATTCAGACGTAGTGTAGAAACGCTCTATCGAGTGAAGTGTAATTACCTACATATGTACCACAATCCAAAGTTCCATTAACACATTTAATCGTGGTCCGACGTATATGGGAGAGCCATGCTTCAGCACGAATGGGTCGGTACGACCGGAGTAACCCCACGGTCTCAAGGAAAACCGACGTGAAACAACCAAAGCGCTGTGTTTCGCCATGTGAGTGAGGTTATCGGAGGCTCCATACTTCTCCTCCAACCCGAATATCAACAAATCCCTAATCCCCAAAAGAGCCGCAACGCACTTGTTACTCCTCTGTTGTTGTCCTGCTACACAAAAAAGGGGAAAAAATATCATCTCATTTTTCGAAACTAAAGCCATCAAATCATTAATATCACAATTACCTACTATCAAGATCACAAAAAATCGCACCTAATCGATTCTCGAAATCGATTTTCCATTATCATAGCAACACACATGCAATCAAGTGTTGCCGATTGAAAGCATCGATATAATGACCGGAAAAATATGAAAACTTATACCGAAACCCATTTATTTAATGTCACGCAATCAGAACGCGATAAAAACGCTTAGTGCACGCATTTCCTTAGTCATTCATGTTGATGCACTGGTTAGTAAGGCGTATGAAACGTAGGAAGTAGGTGATTCAAGTTATTGGCTGTTGGTGAAGCGGATTTTTTTGATCTTTTATATAATCTTTTGTATTGATACACACACTACGTTATACACTGACAAAAAAAGCATCTCTGATCTTTTGGTGTTTTTTATTGATATACTTAGTGCTGCTGTTTTTTGTGGTGGTACTTGTAAATTTTTTGTTGGTTACTTATAAGTTGCGTAAGTTACCATTTGTCAAAAATAAGCAGCAGAAGTTAAAGTTATATGTACTCATTAATTGCTGTTTCAAACAAAATTCATGATAATAAATGCTTACTAACCTACTTGAACAAACTTAGAAATTTATTTCCTAGCAGGAGAAAAGATGTAACTGTTATCATCATCAGATAAAAAATATCTACTACTGAACATCATCATCTTCCTGCCCTTCACCCGTTTTATTTGGGGTCGACGAAATATGTTTTTTTTCTTCCATTCTGTCCTGTCACCCGTCACGCTATCACTAACTCCTCTGTCTTCCATATCACTTCTCAAACAATCCATCCCTATTTTCTTTAGTCTCCTTCTCCGTCTCCATTCATCCACATTATCTACTACTGAACATGGACCTCTTTAAATAACTTCCAGAAAAACACAGAATAACAACAATGTTCTTTTTCCCAAAATTTTTAGTATCTCACTGGTTCAATTATAGTTTTTAATAGTATTGATCTCATGTTACTATTTGACGAGGTATTCTTAGCAGGTATCACGCATTTATGCTTATAAATATGAGGCTTGAAATTAGTGGATCTTGAAACAGTGTCGAAGAGCTTTTGACTATAATAATTATTAATAATGATTAAATATGCCTTAAAATAATAACAATACAATAATATCTCACCAACAATATAAAGTTACTACAGTCAATCTAACGGAAACACACGTAAAAATTGCCAACATTGGCCCCAATACTATCAAACCTTTGATCAAACATTCGTTCATACTGATGAGCTTTTTACATGGTTATAGTGGGCGGGCCAACAATAACCTGACACAGACAGTCTACCACGCCATCTACATATTAGCGTGATGATACATCCGTATAGCTATTTGATTTATTACGAATTATAGGAAAATTGTCGGTGTCTGCAGATTTGTTTAACAGTATAAATTCTGTAACTATTATTGTGCTTTATTGTATGGCCATAGGAACTACATTTCTAGAATTTAGCTATATCAATTAAAGGTTGGCTTTTAGTCAAAAATTTTTATAATTTTGTGATTGACTAAAAACCAACCTATCCTTTTTCTGCTTCCAGTCCGGACCGTAGTATACTATTGCGCTTAATTCTTATAGTTAACCTAAACACTGCACACCCTAGTCAAAAAAAAATGTCTATTACATTACGTAGACTCCGTGATTTACGCCGAAGCGTAGATATACGCAAGAGGTTACTCTTGTCTACCGGTATATGAGAAATGCAAAACACTTTATGATGATGATGAGAAACAATATCTGAAAACAGAACACAAAAATCAAAAGGAAATATAATTCAAAACATTTTTTTGGAATAAAAATCAAGTTTAGGTACTCACCTTAAAATTGTACCTTAAATTATAATAACAAACTTATACAAACGACAATGTTGTCACGTTCATCGTGAGAAATCTTTATATTGTCACTCACATCCTTAGTGGGTAATGAAAATATTTTCCATGTCTCCTTTATTACCCTGGATATTAAATCCAGGTTCAGTAAACACGCGACTCTTACTAATGGTTGTAGAAGTCGTTTTAAATACGTGAATGTTTTCGAATGTGATATTGTCTATCTTCATCGTCAGTCGTGGTGGCCCCGAGGTTAAGGCACCCGCTTCTCATGCATGATGGTGTGGGTTTCGAAACCGGGCAAGTACACGTGCCAATTTGATTTTTTCCGAGTTATATGTAAGTACTTTCTATGATTATTTAGACACCACTGAGATCCGGTGAAGGTAAACATCGTGAGGAAATTTAGACACCTAGACTTATAATTTCTAATTATAAGTTTGAAATCGCCAACCCGCATTGAGCAAGCGTGGTAATTAATGCTCAAACCTTCTCCGTGTGAGAAGAGGCCTTTGCTTAGCAGTGGGCACTTATAGACTGATGATGATGATTTTCTACATTTCAGCTTTAGTTCGACAAATGGTCGGATCTCTTAATTCTATTAAGTAATCAGTGACGCCAAACGACACTGACAATATCAGGTAGGTCTTTCAAAGTGTGCAATTAAGTGGAGCTCACTTACAAGGCGCAAAACACAACACAACACCAATTTTTGTGAAGTCAGAAACCATTTCGATCGAGCCGACTTAGCTACAGAGCATTGCTTCTCTCGTCTTCAATCTAGCAAGACTGTAAGGACCTCCAATTCTTCAATATGTATCTTATAAATTTTATTGAAATAGTATTCTGAGTGAGTAAGTGGGCAAGGTCCAAGAGCCCATAATTCTTAAAACTAAGAAAATAAGTACCTACTATGCCCTTTGCTCGCCAGTTACCTAACCAACAACGAAAAACTCAATCAGCTAAAAGCGAGATAGTCTATAAAGAATTTAATAACAAAACCTACTAAAATTAAGCAAATGGTACTAACTGACAATAATGTAGTTACATTGTAATCTACTTTTTCGTCACTGCAGCTAACTACACAATGGATTAACGACACAAGCCAAACATTTTATTACCAGACATGCTAAAAGTTGAGTGTACCTAATGTAAGGAGTCTTGGCGTAGGTCAGTTTCGCTTTTATGGATCTGCGTTAACACTGAGATCATTGTCCGGACATTTTTATGTAGTCTAATATCGGAATATCCCGCATTCGCGCCTGTTCTTTAACCGACTTAAAAAGGAGTATGGATGTATGTTTGTCCGCGAATATCTCGCGTTTGGCTTAAGCTATTTGGATGCGGTTTTCAGAAAAGTGTTTGTAAAATTCAAAAGAAGCATTTAGTGCTTTAAAGAAAGAAGGTTCTGTGTTTGACCTGTAAGTATGTTTGTTGACGATTATTTGACAAAAAGGTAACAGACAATGTCCCTTGGTGTCAATTCTGTTGTGGTTTCTTTTTTTATGTCATAAGTTGGCAAACAAGCTGACGGATTCCCTGATGGTAAGCAATCAGCGCCGCCGATGCTTTTAATACGGATTTAAGGATAGAAGATTTGAGGATTGAGACAGTATGACAAATGGGAGAAGGATTGGGCGTCTAACAATGGATAATCCACTATAAATCTTTAAGCATAAGTGATGATTTCAAGAATCAGGCGTAACACTTTGTTTATTGGTCAACAATATGATACTTGCTTATTGCTGCCCTGAAAGACCAGAGTCAATGAACTCCTGATTCTTTATTTTCACAACAATAATAATATTATTGCACAAAATTCATTGAACTTGTAAAAATCGGAAGCGTCATACAAAGTCTTTATTGTTGCCAAACGATTTTTGTTTTTATTATTATTGTTCGTATGGTTTTTTGCGTTTATTTTTGTCTGACAAACTTAATCCTAGTTGTAAAGAGCGTCTGCTACAATATTTGTATTACCGCTAAGTTTATGTGTTTCTTTCATTTCTCGATGGACAACTTGTGGTGGATTGTCGTAGGTCAGGGACGGTTTCTGTGTAATGGAGACTGGTCCAAACTTACTTAAGAATTATCAATATGATACATTCAGTTCTTTGTTTTTATAAAGTAGTAAGTTTAGAATTCGAAACTGTATTATTTATAGCTTTGAACCGCTTAAGCGTTTTGTAAATCGCTTTCTATCAGAAATATTTTTCCACTTGCCATTCCCATTTCCCCTATTTTCAAATCCTCATATTTCAGCATCGTCGGGCGATTCGCCGGCTCATTTGCCGAACTACCATTAGAAAAGCTAACATTTTGCAGAATCGCAGCAGAAACTAACAGTTCAGATATTAAGTAATACTAGCTATTATCACGCGGTTTCACCCGCTGCTTGGTACCATTTAATCGTAGCGTGATGTTTTATGGTCTTTAGCACTCAGGAATATTGTAGCTATCTATCAGTGAAATAATTTTGGCAATCAGACCTGCGGTTCCAAAGATTACCCCCTACATACAAACTTACAAATATAGAAACTTAAAAATTTTACCTCTTTATAATATTAATATAGACTAGTATAGAACTACTTCACAACCTTACGCAAATAGCCTGTGTTCTCAAGGAAAAATTGTTCATAAACAAAACTCATATCCAGCACATACATAACCAAACAATATATCTTTGTAATTTAATTTAATTTTTCCCCGTCAATGTCCGACGACATTGTTGTGGGTATGTCCCGAAATGTGCGGTTTCACATATTAACTGTGACGTGAACAGATTTTATTGCTGCAGTGATAGTTTTAATCAGAGCTTTTGCGGACTGTCTGTTATCTGATTACTTCTGTTTTATGGGTTCAAGTGTGAATGGGTGGCCGTTAAAGTCCAATTTCCGACTGGTGTGTGTGTGTGTGTGTGAGTGTAATTAAAATTGTGATTAATTGGATTAGAAGGTTTTGTTAAAAATATAAGTCGTTAATGATAAATAAGTTTACTTATGTATTTTTTAAGTTTAAGAAGATGCATTTCGCTTACAGAAAAAATGTCAATTGCAAATTTTCTACTGAAAATTTGATTTTTTTTATGCTGACTTATTACCTGATGGTAAGCAACCAGGTGGTATCACTTCGGTCGAGCCGACCCATTCGTGCCGAAGCTTGGCTTTCCAAGACACAATAGAAATTAGAAATGAATATAAATTAAATAAGTAATTTAAATTGTAATACGCTTAATCGGTCGAAATTAACTGCTTTAATATTACACAATAACACCTTTAATATCCAAAAAAACACATTATTTCCGATCGAACCTTAAATATCTTCAAACTCGAATTTTGAATACTTCACAAAGTTCATTATCAGTTATACTTATTAATAAAATTTAAACGTTAAAAAATCTACAAATCCTAAAAAACATTCACTTTATGGCGTAAAACCTTACGATATGTAATAAGAACATAAAACATACATCAGACGATGATTCAAATACTTTTTTGGAACAGATTTATTTCCTAATATCTCTTTTGAAAGTAGGAAAATTCTTTAATATCGAGACTACAATCGTACGCCATTAGCAAGCTTTTACAAGACACAATTTATGTTGACATCTTGGGTGCAGAACGTAGAAATTTTTACTCCTTGCTAAATATTAGCTTGGCTGGATAGTGATGGGACGACATAAGGATTAATTTTGTTTTACATGACGAAATTTGTAAAAGAAAAAAGGTGTTTGTTAAAATTATCTAATTCAATTTTCTAGATAAAAATAGTTAATCTGATTCGAAAAAGTTATACGTCGAAATCGTAAAAAAAATATTTATACAAATCAGTTTATCTGTTTAAAAGAAGTTATTGCTAAATATTACCGGCAATCGGTAAAAAAATATCGGCAGAAAATTAATCATAAATCGTATCTACTCGAATTCGAATTGAGTAGACTGACATTTTGATTGAAATGAACAAAAATATTTTATAATCCATACATAATATGTTATTGCTACTAATAAGTTACAAATTACTACAAAGTTGACATAAGTTTCTTATGAATCAATAGTGGTACTTTGATACACGTGGATTTTCATTGAACAAACCGAATACAAAAAAAAAACTTTTCTACATTTAGTATCCCATCCCTACTCCCCCGTTTCTCATAAATAATATTCTTTTCAAGGCACCTTATTGCACGTACGTATGGGGATGAAACAAATGACGACGTAAGAACAGTCGTAATGTACGTGAATGCGGTGCATATACAGCTGATAGTGGGTCCCATTGTCCGGCACGGTTAGGTGGACGCCGGAATTACGGCCAAGAAAATACTGAGAAAAACCTGTATTGTGAAGAAAATCGCGTTTCCTTGAATATTTTTGTGTAGGAGATACTGAGAGGATAGCGGAAGAAAGGCATTTGGATAGTAATATTTTTTACCTTCTTATAATTTGTGCAACGTGTTTGACGTCCAAAAAGTATCATTTTGATTGAAATAAATATTTGTTTTTATCTTAATTTGTCTTTCTATTATTATAATGTTTCTCACAATGGCATCCTCATCACATTCAAATCATCCCAACAACTGTCTCCGAATCACATGTGAAATTAATATCAGTCCAAAAATTAAATCTTCCAACAAAAAATTAACGACATCACCGATCTTATCAGCTTAATGATCCATTTCAAAATTATTGTCCATCACTTCTTCATTGAAAAGGAGTTGAACTTTTTTGCCCTCATAAAAGGGTCGTCTAAGATCATTGTTTAAATATTTTTCAAAAGGTACCACACACAATGCATATTTTGAATACATTATGACCTGTGAACCAGTGGCATGCGTCTTTTGTCGTGGCTTCTTCAAATGTGCGCTCTATAGGGTCGCAGAGTTTGGGATTAAAATTATCGTGATTGTTCGTCATCTTGATTTTGTTTGTCATGTCCCTTTTGATCTATATAGGACATCAATTCAGTTTCTTGAACTGACATATTGTCAGTTTGGAACTGCTTTAATGTCTGTCAGATATGGATTAGTGTCTGAACGGAATGCTTTATGAATATCAATAGTTTTGAACTTTAATGAACTTGTCATTCAAAAACTACCCAAGCGTGATATTCGCAAATCGAATTGCTTGTGAATACTGAATATTTGGTGTTCTGTTCACCATCTTGTTGCCTTCCTTAAAGGTATTAGAACGTATTTAGTCATCTTTTATGTTATTAATTTCATGAATAATTATTAGATAAAGGTTAACAAATCCAGACAAGGAAGTCGTAGTTATAACATATAATATTAGCAGCTAGTTATATGAGTGATCACTAACGAATAGAAGATGATAAATTGTTTGTGACTTATAATTTCATATTTTATTCAATCTAGTCTGAATCGCACGTATCGAACCCTTCTTAGTAAACATTTAAAAATTAACCAAATAGTTTATAATTAAACATTAACTGTTTACTTTAACTTAAATTAAAAAAGCAGCAACTATGTGAACATTAATCGAATACATCTTTGTTTCTTTTATCACTGGAAAAATCTAAGTATACGGACTTACCGTTCAATGCGGCACAGAAAACATTCTTTACGAGTCTTCATTTGACACATACATACAGAACTAGTTCTTACATACATTTTAAACGCAATTTATCACAATCACATATCTTATTAAATGACCTACAAACTCATCCCCTCGAGACGTTATCACTCAAAAAAAACTTCTTTTCTATTCGAAATGACAATCATTAGACAGTATAACAATATAACACATCAATCTACAGGCATATTGTGATACAGTTTCGTCACGTATAATTATTTTAATAGTGGTCCAAAGTAATCTCCTTGTGGGACACCTTAGGGGTCCCTTTGTATCAGACCCTTATCTGAACATATCATTTATTCATGGTCATTATTTGACCATTTCAGTGTTAATGATGTGCAATCATTGTTCTACTGTGTTAAAATATCGTTTAATGTTTGTTGGGACATGTAATATGATATCAAATGCGTTTAACGTATCTTTCTTTGTTAATTTTGACTTGGAAGTGACCCCATTTTTGTTTCCTGTGCATTTACGTTTATAGTATTTGCAAATATTTATCAAAAGTTTAAAAGTGTCGTTCTAAATCTCCTGTACTTAGACGAACGTGTGAATTTTCAATTAATGATGATACAAACGATTGTATTTTTATTCTAAAGCGCCTCTTTTATTTCTTTCATTGTGTAATATAACGGACTATAATTGTACTATGTATTTGAATATGGTAACAAAAATATAATAACTCTACAAGTTGCATTGTATTCTTATTAATCAACACCTATCATAAAATTGTGGATATAAAATTAACAAGTACTAATTTTACGACTGTTAACAACAATACAAATACAAGTTACACTTGTACTGACTATATTTACAACAGTAACGTATGAAAAGATGGTCAGGTTCCTAATCAAATCAAACTAGATGAGCAAGAAACTTAAAACTTATATAGCAAAATTTCTCACAACCATAAACTCAATCATCAAAGTCGTTACACATTAAAAATTTGTCTAAATTAATAACTTTCTCATCGAGTGCTATAACAGCCATAGGATATTTATCGACCATTAAAAATGTAACTGATTCAAGGGCTATTGTGTCAACGATATTAAAATGTAGTTCTGGTTGTCCGTCATTGTTAGTTTTAATTTTTTGCACATCTATTACATGTATTAGGGTTATACCTTTGTAAGGAGTAAAAACTGGTTTTTTACTATAATCAACACTGTTGCAATGTTTATTAAACAAGGTAATAAGCGTGATCTCTTCAATAGACTGTTGTGTTTTGTTATATTCTTAAACCGGTTCACTTGAGACGTCGCTTTTGATAAAATCTTTATTGTGTGAAATGTCCGCTTGGAATATTTTATTTTTAATGGTGTACTTCTGACGTTGCTTGTGTTTCTACGTTGTTGTTGGATTCGAGTAAAATTGTCGTAAACGGTATATGTATAGGTACACTACACTATGCACATGTAGATTATGCCTAACAACTAAAAATATTCTTGAGGCTAAGAAAACAAAGTTCACTATCGTAGTTGTTCTTAAGTGCATTTCTTTGATTAACATTCCCCTTCAATCAAAGTCATGGGTACCTGAAATCTTAATCCCATTGCACAAAAACTAAGCCCCTTCGACATTCCCCGTACACTTCACATCGTAACTCTTTCTTGACCCATACAACCCTTCTAAAGAAGAATATAAGAATGCCCCGTAATGAGGTCGGTGCATTAATTTTAGGTCATAAACTATACAATTTATGACCTTTAGACTAGTCCTATAAAATGAGACATGGTCTCTTTTTGGTGTCACCTTTTATTTTTTGACAATGTTGCTGAGTTAGTGGGACAAATTTTTACTAAGTTATTGCTGTGTGAAGGGAAAGGTATGGAGTCGTTTTTTTTTCTTTGGTTTTATTTTGTATTACAATCGTTGCTAAAGATGATTCCAGACAATTTGTTACAAAAGGGATATTTATCTTAGATATGTCTTTACGTTCTACAAATGATGCCAAATCTCCTTAATTGATAATTTAACAGTAAACAGGCAGATTACCAAACAGTTTTACCTAATTTAATTAAAACAAAAAACCACCTTTAACAAATGAAGAAAGGTCTTTGCTCAGCAATGGGCACTTATAGACTGACAATGACCCAAATAGAAGAGCTAAGTAAATGGAGAAAGACAATCCAGATTTACAAATATCAACTCAAAAAATTACACTGTAAAACATCTCCACTATGCAAAACAGAACAAGATAGACAACTAAATCCAAAACTATCGTCCATAGAAAATGTTAATGTTCTTAATAACCCAACATAATTCAGAAGGTCTATTCTGCAGGGCATAATTGACCATAAATAAAGGAGATTACACATGTTCATTTCAACCCTTTTAAAGAAAAGGGGTCAGTTGTAGACGGCCCTTTATTTGAAGACAGAAAACTTGTGTTAATAAATGGGTTTAGTCTAAATAGCAATAAATATTCTTGCCTTTGCTTGAACTATTGTTGATCCACTGCTATTCATGTTCCTACATTCTGCTAATTTGCAATGATTTCTGCATTATGACCATGTGAATTTGTTTTGGACATGTCTTTTAGCTAATTTATTTTCTCTTGCGTATTGTTTTTTTTTTGTTAAATAGCTAGACGTTTCTATTTTTGAATGAAGTGTTTATTACTCCTTTTGCTAACGGCATGGCATTTTATTTGTCATATTACTAGACAGTCTATTGTTATCTGTAATGGTGCCATTTTAAGAGGGGGATTAACGGATTTTTTACAGCGAAAATGTCTTCCTATGGTGCAAGACACCATTCTGGTACACACTGCACAGTGAAACAACCACAGCTTTGTTTCCGGAGACCCAATACTGATAACAAATAACTGACACTGTATGAACTTTGTTCTGTATCTGTATCCTAATTGTAGACAAAACAAGAGTTAAGTGTGGGAGAGCCATGCTTCGGCACGAATGGGTCGGCTCGACCGAAGTGATACCACGGCCTCACAGAAAACCGTCGTGAAATAACCACAGCGTTGTGTTTCATCTTGTGAGTGAGGTTACCGGAGGCCCAATCCTTCCCCTTCCCGAACCCTTCCCAAATCCCTAAATCTCCAAATCCCTAATCCCTAAAAGGTCAGGCATCACACCCGTAATTCCTCCGTTGTAAGTGTCCATGGGCGGCGCTGATTGCTTACCATTAGGTAATCCGTCTGCTCGTTTGCCGACTATTACATAAAAAAAAACTTTGTATGTTTGTAAACTCAATCTACTGATATTATAACTATTTATCACCTTACCAATCTCACATGAAACTAACTAACAACAAAACAAAAAAAATATATTTTCTAAAAACATCCGTTAAAATCAAAATTACGTTTTTCATTGCCTTCCTTATCAACGAAAGCTACATCAATTAGGGTTTTTAAACAATTTTTTGAACCCCTTACCTTTCAGTCGCTAGCCCCTACTTTGAACTTTGCCATCTCGTGATGAAAACGTGCGATTGCCTTTGACCTTCTAATAAAATGGAATTTGAAATTTAATATAATTTATATGTGAAGATTAAACACAGGTGTGGAAGATAACGTTAGTTTTTTGTTTATTTTGTAACGATTTTTTTTTATAGAGAAAATTTGTGGACCCAACTAACCTGTAGTAGTACAATGACCTCATATTGGAGTTTTAATAAAAAAAGTCATCCTGAATATTTACCTCACCGCCTTTTGTCATAAATTCTAGCTATAATTGATGCCAACAAACTGATTTCATCAACATCATCATATCAGCCACAGGACGTCCACTGCTGAACATAGACCTCCCCCATTGACTTCCAGATAGGCCGGTTGGAAGCGACCTGCATCCAGCGGCTTCCTGCGACCTTAATCAGGTGGTCTATCCACCTTGCGGGACAACAAACTGGTTTAAAGTTTGGCATAAGTTATATTTTTGTAAATTGTGAAAAAAAATTGATGGCCTTATGACTTTTAATACTTTGACTTTATCACAAAACATATTTTTAGTATGCAGTAGGTACAATAAACTTTTCAATTCATTAGAAGTAATATGTTATATTGAAATGTGGGAGAAATGGGCGTGAGTGGGTCAGCTCGATCAGAAGGATACATCGGCCTTACAGAAACGTTATGATTTGTCGAGTGAGTTAGGTTAAGGGAGGTCCAATCCTTCCCTGCCGTGCAGGTGTCAATTGGCTGCGCCTTTTGCTTACCATCAGGTAATACGTCTTCTCGTTTACCGTACTATTACATAAAAAAATAAGCAAATAAAGCCAGATAGTTTTCAAAGACACAGTATTATCCAGACTCAACTAAATCAGTCAACAGAATCACCCCATTACACACAAATACAATTTACAACAAACATACTAAGAAAAAGAAAATAAATCGACTCGATACATATTTCACGGACAACTCTATTTACCTTCATTCCCAACTTGACATACATCCATTGATCTTCATAATCACGTGATCAAATAAAAAAATGGCCGACAATAACCGAATTATGCCGAATAAGAGGTGAGTGAGGCGAGGAGGCGACTACGATATATGTATATCATTGATATTCAACGTTGATGTATCTACCGTCTCTTGGACAATAGCACCCCTAGTACGTCGCATATTTCTACCACCCCTCCCCCCTTTCTAGGGCTGTCGCAAAATGTTGAGGTATTTGCTTTATTTGGATTAGTTATTTGCAATTATGGAGAATTTAAATTTATACGATAAAATGTATTTCATATCACAAACAATGTTTGTTATCACTGTAAAGAATTTAATATGATATTTATTTTAACATACTTACATGAACTTATGGGTTATTACATTTTTCTATTTCAATAAATATTTTTGTGATAAGCCGCCTAATTTTACCTACTTATTCTTCAAAAGATAGCTATTACCTACCTAATTAGCGTCTAGGCGAACTTAGAAAAATATTTGGTATAAAATCTGACAAAATACTACATATGTACCTTTATTATTATTTTTTTATTGACAGGGGGAAATCATCAAATGACTACTCCTTCCCAGGGTCTACGACTAAAAACCACCCGTTCCCCCTCTGGGCCGAGGCCGCGGTGACTCATTGCGCTTAATTTTTATTTCGGGATAATTCGGGATACATGCAAGTTCATCTAGAAAGAAAGAAAGAAACCCTAGCCACTGCACCAACTGTGCAGGCATTGAATTAGTAATTAAAATACAAAAGTCATAATAAATACTTTATCACGTCACTAATCACACTAGAAAACTAGCACATAATAAGCATTGCGAATGGAATTCAAAATTTTATTAAAATATTATTAGCATGAAAATAACCTCAAAATTAAATGATTAGCAGTAGTACTAGCCCTGGCTAGTAACGCCCTCGTTACCGCGGCGACACGCCGCCGGTCACCCTTTACCGACTAGTGATGCTCACCTCAACCATCGATATTATGAATTATTTATTTTTGTGTTTTATTGGTTTATGGAGCATTTTGATTAAGCTGACAGATAGAGAGACGTGGTAAATTGTGACGCAATATTTGGTTAGTTAATTTTAAAAGTTTATTAGTTTTGTTTAGTAATATTGTATACTGCTTAGAAAAATCATAGGTACATAGGATCTGCCTATACTTTCGTTTGTTCTCGTCTAAAAAATAAAAAAAAATAACGTCCAATAAAGATGTGCATTTTAAAATGATAATTTACGCATCAATTCAGCTGTGATTTCAACTAATTCATCATCATTGTGGGTGGTGGACCCGAGTTCTAAACTATGTCTGTACCAAATTTTACAGAAATCGGCAGACATACCGACCGATAGACAGGCACATAGATAGAGAGATAGTTACTTTTGCATTTATAATATTAGTTTGGATAAAAATTGCCTATGGAATACCTTTATAACATGAAAAACAATTTATTAATTGTTGGTTTCAGTCCGTGATACAAAAGTATTTTATACCAAAGTACTTTATAATAGGTGTCTATTTGCAAAACAAGCAACGGTAATGACATGTCATCAGACAATTACCCCTTTATAACACCCTGTAATTATATAAAACACGTATTTTTCTTGTTTCAATAAGACAACAGTTAGTCATTGTGTGTATTTCTAGTAATTGGCGACAATTATTCAATCGTGGGGAAAAACTGGTAGTTAGTTTATAAAAAATGTACGCAAAATTGTCGTGGGCTGAAAAAAAAATTGTTTTAGTATGATACATGAGTTTGTAAAATAATTATAGTTCTGATTAAATCGGCGTTTTGTTGGGTTAAAGAATAAGTATTTAGGACAGTAAGCAAGTTTTAGTAGGTAGTAGATGTCAAATAAAGTTTTACAATATAATTACGGGGCATTAATACGAAAAGTAGTTTTTTAAATACTTACCTTGAAATGCTTGACGTTTTAACTTGGTTGCACAGGTCGTGGTCGCAAGCAGACATTTCGCGATAATACCCCGTTTTATATAACATAAAACACGAAAGTTTAAAAGTTAGCAAAGTTTTTTATTAATTAAGAATTTTGTTTAGCATGAACACAAAAAAAAAACAAAAAAGCGAGGCAACTTTTTGGTTCTTTATTTCTTTTCTGTGTATTTTTTAATTCTTATGAGCGTAAAATATTTACTACAATTATTTTCAACAAAACATTTTAATTAAAAAACAAATATTCTAGTTTACAACACAAAATGAAAAAAATAAAAAATACGAATCAGGAAACAATCGTTAAAAAGGATAATGTTTATATAATTAATTAATATGACATGTCCCATCACTAAACGGCTAGTGTTGCGATGACTCACCGCAGCCGAGCTTCGGTAACAGCGCATGTGTTGTTCAACTTTTTTTTTATTTAAGTATTACCGTACATTTGTATCCGTGTAATTTACTTCTATTAACTTCGCTATACTAGTACTTAAAATAAGGTTTCGTAATTTGTATAGGAATTTTCATTTCTTAATGGTTGTTTTCTGAAAAATAGGTATCCATAATAAGATAGGGTTGTGTTTGTTTTGTTGAGGGTAAATGTAGGTATTATTGGATAAATGTAGGAGATCCATGCCTTGGCACGAATGGTCGGCTCGGCCAGAGTGATACCACGGCCTCGCAGAACACCGGCGTGAAACAACCACAGCTTTGTGTTTCGCCGTATAATGTGATGTGGTTACCGGAGGCCTAATCCCTCTCCTCCAATCCCTAAATCTCCAAATCCCTAATCCCCAGAAGGTCGGCAACGCACTCGTAAGTTGTCTGTTATTGCGAGTGTCCATTGCTTAACATCAGGTAATCCGTCAGCTCGTTTACAATCCTATCCCATGAAAAAAAATATTACAGTTCAGTTCTATTTTTAAAAACAAACTATCATGAGACACATAAAATTTATTGAAAACTGGCTACTCTCACGCGATTTCACCCACTGCTTGGCTCCATTTGATCGTAGCGTGATGTTTTGTAGCCTATATAGCACACAGGATCATTGTAGCTATCTATCAGTGAAAGAATTTTGGCAATCCGACCAGAGGTATCAAAGATTGCCCCCTACATACAAAAGCTTTTAATCACGTAATTTAACCGAGAAACGCTCTACTAGTTTCAAGTTACAACGGGACTCTTATTCATGAGCAACATACTTACCTTACATTTAAACTCTTTACAATAAGAACAGTTACATCAGCTTGCCGTGTAGGATCAATAATTTAATAGGTCATCCTGACTCATACTGCATCGCAATTCGTGCTGTATCACTACATAGTATAAAACAAAGTCGCTTTCTCTGTCTCTATAATATTCCTTATTTATGTATGTATGCTTAAATCTTTAAAACTATGCAACGGATTTTGATGTTTTTGGTTTTTGCTAGATAGAGTGATTGAAGAGGAAGATTTGTGTGTTTAATGGCATCCTTAGAATAGTGGAGGAATTTAGTACCATCATTGCACAGTAATATATAATTAAGGATAATATATTTATATAGAATGAAATTCAAAGAAGTTTTTATTATTTCACACACTGATCTTATGATGTAGAATTCTAATTTAAAGTAATTATTTATACTTTGTAATTAATTTCAACTGTTACATGTATTGGTCGATTTTTCCTTTTTTATTTAATTTTTAACAAAATAAAATATATTTTTTGATATTGTACTTATTGTTAAAATGAGATTAAAAACATAATGTATTGAGTTATATTTTTATTATTTTTACAGAAAACTAGCGTGAAACAATGTTTGTGGGTTTCGCTGTATGAGTAAGGTTACCCGAAGGCCAATCCTCCAATTAAAATTCCTTAAATCCCAGACTTCTAAAACACCGGTGAAGCACTTGTAACTTCTAGATGTTGCAGTCATAAATCCAGCATAAATTATTTTTCTTTCTTTTTTTCTTTTTTTCTATCTTTCTTTCTTTCTTTCTTTCTCTCTTTCTTTCTTTCAGTCGTCCATGGGCGGCACTGATTGTTTACTATCATGATACCTAAAAAATATTTCACACCATCTATTTATTGGCAAACTCAAAAATAAAAGAAAAATGTCTGATGAATTCTTAACAACTTAAGAATTCATCAGACATTTTTCTTTCGAAACACATTTTCATCACCTTCTAAATACGTCTCAATCACCTACCTATCTACCAATCTAAATACCAGTACTATTTTGACAATATTTACTGTTTTAATTAAATACTTGCGTCCTGGTCTATCTGCTGTCGAGTGACAAGACAAATGTCTCTAATTGAAATACCTTTTGTTAGAGGCCGTCTGATGCATTCTTACGTGTCCTGTGAAGATTTTACTGGCACGTGAAATACCAGGGTGTCAGTTATAAGAGACGATTTGTTTTGTTTTTCTTTTCCTTTTTGGTCGAGTGCAATAAGGGTGATCGATGACTGCCTTGTGGTTCAAACATATAGCAAGGATTTTGGTTTCCATACCCACATTGAACTAACTAAGGTTTCATCAAATTATAAGTGCTCTCTGCTGAGCAAAGAGACTCATCTGAGACGAAGAAGAGCATGAACATTAATAACCATGCTTGCTCAAAGCGGATAGGTCATTTCAAATTTATTAGTTGAAATTATAAGTCCAGATTTCCTCACGATGTTTTCCTTTTCTTCTGCTTTCTTCGTGCTCATCTTGGGACACTAAAAAGAAAAGGGTTATTTTTATTCAGTAAGAGTCTGACTGTCCCTCTCACCTAAACCAGGGAAAGCATAATCATATCAACCAAATCACCTATATCAATACTTAGATAATTTTAGGCTTGTGCTACGCAGAATCGATTGATGAAGTTATGTCCTAACATCGACTTGAAGCTTATATTTTATAGATTTTTAATTTCTCCCATATAATAAAATATTTTACACAACTCAATCCCTATAAGATACGGATCAATTTAACCGTCAAACTACATATTCGCACAGTAGTTAGTGGCCATTAATAACGTATCGCCCATCGCAGTGCTACATAAATCAAAAGCCGACAGCTTTGCGGTCACGTGCACAACACACACACACACACAACAACTTGTGTAGTGTTGAGGTTATGTGGCATTAGTGTTGTGGTGAGATATCCTACTATCCTACTTCCTACTAATATTAGTAGGAAATAAGTATGATTAATAAATAATAGTAGTAAGTATAAAATGCTTGTGCTATAAAATGCGACTGCACGGTTGTCGCAGTGGCTAGGCAACTGGCTGCCGCGCAACGTGTCGCGGGTTCGATTCCCGCACGGAACAACTCTTTGTGTGATCTACAAATTGTTGTTCCGGGTCTGGGTGTGGTGTGTATGTGGAATTGTATGTTTGTAAACGCACCCACGACACAGGAAAAAATCCTAGTGTGGGGCAAAGGTTTTAAAAAAAAAATGTGATGTATTTTTTTTTTGTCAGACAGAAAACATCAAATGACTTCTCCCGCCCAGGGTAAAGCGAGAGAGAGTGTCAGACTCTTATAGACTAACCCCCCTCGTTCCTTCTCCAGCTTTAGGCTGAGACCGCGTCATTACATGGCGCTTACCCTGCAACCCAGTAAAGTATGGATGTACGTTTGTAATTCTTTTACGCAAAAACCGTGTGCCATTTTTATCCATGACATCACCTACCTTCTTCTTCTCTGTCGTTTCGCTCTTGGCAGAGCGGTCGTGGTCACGTAGAGGCATCCACATCGGTGGTAGAGGCGGACACAGCTCTCCGCACCTACCTGCATATACATTTTTATATTATAGGTTTAACGCATAGGCTTTTTAATAGAATAAGGTAGAGTACATAGGGTAGTGTTGGTACTCCAATGACAGAAGCAAAGCCGCAAGAAAAGCTAGCTGTGTTATAATTTCCGACACAAACGATGACTACGTTTGTCGTTGTAATTTTGTCAAGCAGTGTTTTTCAATAATTTACAGAATATTCTGTTATGTCGGCACTTATACCTAAGTTACGATTCTTTTAAAAGAAATATTTCTTTCTCATGTAAACATGTTTGAAATGAATTAGGTAATAGCCCGTTCAGTCTTTTTAGAATTGCAATTGTTTTATAGTTTGAATTTAGAATTCTAACTGATAATGATAGAAATCGATGGTTTATAAGTCTTTATGACAATATGCAATGATAACATTTAGCTTCATAGAAAGACCCAAATCCAAAAAGAACCGTCCACACCAAAACAGTCACCCACACTATTGTAACAAGATAACAAAAAATTACAATAACCAAACAACTCTTATCATTGGCTAGTCATAAAGAATGGCTTTTTGGATAAAACAAAGGAACGTGCCCTCTATACCGATAACAAACAAACATACATACATACATACACACATTTTTATTTGTATTTGTATTCTCAAAACGTTAGTCCATTATTTTTATTGAGATAATCTCTTTTGATTCATGTATTTGTAACTCTATGATAAATGTTTTCTCTATTCGAATTTTCTTTTTATCAATAAGGCTTTCGTTGGGTTTTTGTTTTGGCAAGTTGTTCGTATGAGTTTCATATATGAATTGATGATATGTTTCTTTGTAAGTTTCTTATTGACTAGAATAAAATAGAAGAGAGAGACTAGAATATAAGAAAAAAAATACCCAGAATCAATATCAAACCCGTTCCAATAAAAAAATTCAATACGACCATTTTTCAAACCGCAAGATACTCGAAATTATTCATAAATTTCTCATACATTGCTTATAAGAACTCAGTAAATCTTATAAGCGGACGAACACAAGTAGTAATGGAAGATTAGATGAGGGAAATAATCGAGTACAATGTTGCAGGACAAAGGATTTGAATGCTATCAAGTTATGAGCAAGACGCAAACGTCAGTGGGGTGCAGTTAACAGAAATTCAATTATAAGTTCGTTCCTAGTGCGGCAAAGAGTGAACAGGTGAGTTGCAGATAGTGCAGTCTCCATCTGAAGGACATGGTGGAGCATACGGTAGCAGTGTCGCCTGCTTCGTTCTCAGGGAAACGAAAAGCGGTGGCGACTTTTCGCGCGCTCGGCTTTAATCCAGGCCTTGATACGGACCGGGGTCGCGGGTCAAGCGCAATGTCGGAAACGCGACCCCGACCTGAAGAGGGAACAGGAACAGGTGATTTTTAGTCAGTAAGAGTCTGACATCCTGGGCCAGAGAAGTAGTTCAATGACATTCACCCCTATTAAGGGCCATGATAACGAGCGAGAGGAACTTTTTAGAGGGCCATTTTCTTCCTTTTGTAAAAACAGACATGCTCGCAAAGGAAGAGGCAGATCTGGTGAAGCAACAGTCTTTACCACGAAACGTTTGCGAAAAAAATTACTTAGTGTTATTTGTCATTCGGTTTATTGAGTTAGAATAACGATTTTAATTCTAATAAGAATACTTTTACTTTTTTCTTATAAACTTATAAAATAAACCACTCCTTTATGTCAAGGTGACAAGAGTCTTTTCCCGCAAAACTTTATGCATCCCAAAGAACCTACATATTTACAGAATTACAGGTGTTTAACTATTTTGTGTCATCGATGAATCGAATGTCCAGTCTGAACATTTAAACATTTGTAATCTTTGCTTGTAAAGGTTTACGGCACACATCGCCCAGTTGACTCATAACCCGAGTTTGAGATCGCTTCCAGTTAACTGGTGATGTGGTCGTCTTCTAAAGAGATCTGGTCATGATATGAGAGACGAGCGATTTTTAGAGACAGGATATTAACATTAATTGACTCCTTATTCCCTTGAAAAAGCTTAAATTCACACTAGGATGCGTTTACAAATATATAAAATGACATTCGCATCAAACCTAGACCCGAAACAATAATTTGTAGATTACACACCGCTTGTTTTTATCAGTAAGAGTCTGACACTTCCTCTCATCAGCCCGGAAGAAGTAATTTGACGACTCCGTATAAAAAAAATATTATGCGTCTTCCAGAATAGCTGTTGCAAATATATTTTTAAATGTTGTATATGGTTCTCTTCAGTAACACTTTATAAGCACTTACCTACTTTATAATTCGACAATTGAAATCGATACATTATAATATAACGAATACTATTCGTCAACTTCCCTTTAAATCAGAATTCCTTTACAATAGAAAAAGACTAACAAGACGTACAGTCAGGGGTCAAAAATGCAATTACACTCTACCAATTTTGAAATGACAAAAAAATATTTGTATTAAAAGTTCAATGGTTCTCAGCCTGTTTATTCAATAATTTAGATTCTATGCTAAAAAATACAGCAGTCCTCAACCATTGACTCTACAAAGATATTTTGGTCATTTTAAAATTGGTAGAGTGCAATTGCATTTTTGACCCCTGACTGTACAATACAATTATGATTCCTATACCAATGACGTACAGATTTTTTTTATGAAATCGCTACACTCCCCTAACTTGTAACACGATACAAATACTATAGTTAATTGCTCTAAAACCAGGATTGATTCATAAGAAACTGCTCGTAAACATTGAAATAACATGTTATTTTATAGTGACAATGCCTTTATTGTTTATCAGAGATCCTGTCATTATTTTCCTTATAAGTCATCGAAATCATCAGCTTCTACTGCTAAGCAAACGCCTCTTCTCACACGGATATAATTTTAAGAAATAATCACCACGCTTGCTCAAGGCATATTGGTGGTTTGAATGTGTTGAAGCTTTAAGCATTAATCACCACGCTTGCTCAAGGCACATCGGCGATTTGAATGTGTTCTTATGATAGTTTCCTTTATCGTTTATCATTGCATTTAAAAATATGTGTAACTTAGTCACATTACGCTTACAGTTTCTTTTATATTTGCGTTCTAACAGTGTAACTGTTAACTTGACAAAATCAAGTATTAACAATCATTGCCGGGGTTGCGGGGTAAGCGCAATGAGGCACCGCGACCTCGGCCCAGAGCAGGAGAAGGAACAGGGGGGTTTTTAGTCAGTAAGAGTCTGACACTCCCTCCCGCCCGGCCCTGGGCGGGAGAAGTCATTTGATGATTTTCCCCTCACAAAAAAAACAATCATTGATTACCATCACCCACTAAACTAAAATAAAGATTTACAGTGAAACTAAATTATCTTTGCCTTACTGTGTTAACTTACCTACTCAGTTAAATATTGAAACATATTCCTAACGTTACACACCTATATCGCAGAAAATGGCAGAATGACTTTATCCATTGTTAGTTTGTCACAACCACAACCGCAACTTAAAAATCTTTTATAATCAAAAATTTCAATTGAAATAAAACCAATAGCATTTCGATTCTAAATATACCAAATTATTAAACCGTAAAATGAAATCCACCCTACTCCACTTGTCATCCGTCCATTTTTACACTTGCCACTAATGTGCTAGTGTCAATCTGACACCTTTTGTCAAAATGTTTTGGAGCGAAAAAATCGCTTATTGCTATTCTATTTTGAATTAGGTTGCTGGGTTGTCGATTTGGTGCATTAAGCGCTTTTTCCGCTTTATTTTTACACTTATTTTGAAGTATTTTGGGATGTTTTACTTATTGAAGTGTCTGATTGCCAACTTTTCGAAGTGAAATGTGCAGATATGCGCTTAGTATCTTGTAACATCTTTTTTATTTTAATTATAATACATTTATGTAACCAACTTTTTGCCACATTGTTTCGAACGAGTCTTAATTCTATACTAACATTATAAAGAGGTTTGTATGTAGGGGGTAATCTTTGGAACCGCTGGTCGGATTTTCAAAGTTCTTTCACTGATAGATAGCTACAATTTTCTTGACTGCTACAGACTAAAACAGCACCATTCGACCAGAAGGAGCCGCGCTGCAATAGCTAGCCATAAATAATGACAAATAACTTAATAAATTTCCAAAAACATCACAGTAACATTATGAATTTAATAAATAAAGGAGCCATAATCAAGCGCAAAAGCGCTGCAAAACTCCGAACAAACTGTGATTTCGTCGCATTGCGCTTGAGTGGTTTCTAGTGACAAGTGACTGTACAAGAGGGATTACTGTTCTTTCAACAAGTGAATTTCGGATTAATTTTCGTACAAAACGTCGAAACATCTGCTCTATTAGCAACTAGTTTTGATATGGTGTCCGTTTAATCAATTTGTGGGGAACACTGGCTTTGTTATCATTGAAAAAAGATTGCTTGATATCTGACGCTTAGGATAATAATTTATTGTTTAATTTAAGTACCTATGTTACAATAAGGGAGAGCCATGTTTGGCACGAATGGGTCGACTCGACCGGAGTGATACCACGGCCTCATCGAAAACTGACGTGAAATACAGCGTTGTGTTTCGCCGTGTGAGTGAAGTTACCGGAGGTTCAATCCTTCCCCCAATACCAAAATCTCCAAATCTCTAATCCATAAAAGTTCGGCAACGCACTCGTAACTACTTAGTTGTTGTTTACAGGGGGTGTCCGCAGGCGACGCTGATTGCTTACCATCAGGTAATCCGTCTGCTCGTTTGCCGACCTATTTATTTCATAAAAAACCGGCCAAGTGCGAGTTGGACTCGCGCACCGAGGGTTCCGTACAAACCTGCAAGGTTTACAAAGTTCGTTCATTACGACAATAGAGTCATAACTATGGTATTTTTATTGCAAAATGAAATTCATAACATTACAATGGGGAAAGATGGAGGAGCATATTTTTTTTTTCACGGGTTAAAGGCAATTAGATCTAACTATTTGATATGAATTTCAACTTGATATCTCTACGCGTTCATGAGGAAAAAAGTAATAAGTTTATATTTATTAAAAAATAAATATATATTTTGTAATGTAACTAAAAATTTAAGGTTTTCGGAATTTTTCCTTTTTGTGTGCTATAAAACGTTGCTTCATTCCAAATTTCAAGATTCTAGGTCGACTGGAAGTACTCTTTAGGTTTTGATTCCCTTGCGAGTACTTGCGAGTTTCAAAATATGCAGCTTAAATTGCTGTTTCTTTTGATTGCGTTGACATAGAAGTTTGATTTTGTTACAGCTTAAAGGTATTATAGACCTGAGTATTTGGTATGAATTTCAATTTAATACCTCTACGCGTTTATGAGGAAATGGGTAGTAAGTTTGAAATTATTAAAAAATATATATATTATGTAACTATATGTGATGTAACTAAAAATTTATGGTTTTCGTAATTTTTCCTCTATCTAAGATTCTGAGTTCACGGGAAGCACCCTGTAGGTTTTGATTCCCTTGCAAGTGTCGAACATTTGCGGCATAAACGGCTGTATCTTTTGATTGCGTTGGCTTAGAAGTAGTTATTTTTTCACAGCTTCAAGGGACAGTAGACCTGAGTAATTGATATAAATTTCAGCTTCATACCTCCACGCGTTCCTGAGAAAAAGGGTCTTGACAGACGGACGGACGGACCGACAGACGGACAACAAAGTGATCCTATAAGGGTTCCGTTTTTTCCTTTTGAGGTACGGAACCCTAAAAAGTAATGAAACAATATTAATAACTGTTTTACATCATGTCTATAGCAAAATAAAACTACTAGCTTTACCCACGACGCCGTTCGCGTGGTACAGTGACTTTCTGTTGATTTTTGGAACAAAAACTATCCTAATAGGTATGTCCTTTCTCGATTTCCAAACTGTTAAAAAATCGGTTTAGTAGTTTAAGCGTGAAGAAAAGACAGACAGACAGTTACTTTCGCATTTGTAATATTAGTATAGTATAGATTCGAATGAATACTAAAATATGGTATATTAGTTAGTAACCGGTTCGTAATAAAAATAATATCAGTCTTGTATTATAAAGAATAAGCTAAAGAGTGATTTCAGTATCACTCTCGCCAACGTCCATACCATGTTGAAAGCACCGGTTCTCGTCCCGGTGTCACTGAAATTAAAACTTTTTACACACATCATATTATTAATTTTAATAAAAAATATACTTCGAAAATATTTGAACAGAACTGCATACCAATATTATCATAATTATATAATCCATACAATGCGTCATAAAATACCAAGATGGGTACGCGCACTAGTCGGATGATAAACTAATCTGTATGTATTTTGGACGTACTAAACTATAATTTTAACTTTACATTCGCCAACGTCCATACCATGTTGAAAGCACCGGTTCTCGTCCGATCACCGAAGTTAAGCAACATCGGGCGCGGTTAGTACTTGGATGGGTGACCGCCTGGGAATACCGCGTGACGTTAGCTTTTTGATATCGTTTTATTTATTCATTAATTATTTATTCGTTATTTTTTTCAGTTTTATAGCGGAATTCAATTTAATATTCTCATTCTTCTACGAGTATTAAGTATATCAGTCACAATCTACACTGACTGCACGGTTGGCGCGGTGGCTCGGCAACGGGCTGCCGCACAACGTGTCGCGGGTTCGATTCCCGCACGGAACAACTCTTTGTGTGATCCACAGATCGTTGTTCCGGGTCTGGGTGTGATGTGCATGTGAAATTGTATGTTTGTTAACGCACCCACGACACAGGAGAAAATCCTAATGTGAAGCAGCGTTTTTATAAAAATGAAATGAAATGAAATGAATATTTACATGAATTGACAAAGCCTGCAGTTGTCGCACAGTAAAACTTTGAATTTTGGTCTTTCCAAAATTCAAAGTTTTACTGTGCGAGGCTGAAATTAGCCCAACACTAAGTAAAATTTTCTTCTGTGTCCTATTTGCGTTTACAGACAACTGCAGGCTTTGTCAATTCATTCGACTTCAAACTTTCAAGAAATTACTGTACTCCTTTTTAAAAGGCCAGCTACGCGACTGATGACTCCTCTAGCGTCGCAGGTGTCCATGGGCGACGCTCTTAGCCTCAGATAATCTACCTCGTTTGAAAAACCATTAATAATATGATGAAAAAATCCTATAGGTTTCCTTGAATAAAATACAAAACGTTTTAGAACATTAGAACCACGAAACAAATCTAATGTTAACTATATCTGCAACTAACATTTGAAACAGACAATCCACAAAGGCTTTATCCTGAAAAAATATTATTGTACTGAACCTCATTCCTGATCAAAGATCACGTTGTATTTACTGAGACAACATTGGACCAATAATAACACTCTGTATACACTCAGTGTACTAATTGCGTTTGTTTAGCAAAGGACGATGGGTTAAACTATATTTGTATTGGTTTTCTTAGTCAAATAGTTGCTTATTGTTATTGGAATAGTGTTAAAATTGTTTTAACACAATTTCAGGAATTTGGCAGTTTCCTAGGTCAAAAATCAAGTAATTCGCCGTTTCAATACAATACAATATTGAAAAATAAATAGATTTTAATTCATCGATCGATCGATACACTAAATTTAAGATATTTTTAGCTTTTTTTAAGAAATAAGTGAACTATTCGACGCAAAAATAATATGACGTCATAACTCAGTTTTTCATACAAATTTCATGGAAAAGTATCGTTTTGACATTTGGATAAAAGTATTCAATTTGACTAGTTGAAAACTACCGTATTGTTATACTTTAAACTTTCACGTTGCATATTACATCTGCCGAAATGCAAGCAAAAATGAAATAACAGGTACGTGCGCGTTAAATCCCGTAATACAGTACAGTATTTCAGTACTCAATTTTATTTTAAATGTGTTTTACTAGTAGCATGTCTTTTTTATTTCATGGTAATTTCTCAAATATCACTATCATACAAGTTTTAGCCAGTGTCTAACTAAAAGTCATATGGAATTGTTTAACATCAGTATTGTTTTAAAGAAACATAGCGTATATTATAATAATTCAACATTAAATTAGCTGATACTGAAAAAGTTGTTTTGCCATGGCCATATAATTATGAATTATTTCGTAAAAAAAATTGTTTAAGAGTGAACATCCCTTACCACTTAACGGTAAAGTATATTCAGTAGCTGATACTCAGACCTACTGAATATGCATATAAAAATAGTTAAAAAATATCTGTAAAATCGTTTCGGAACATAGGCTAAGGTAACTAACATTCATTGTTACATAAGTTAAGGTTTATGTGTACACCTACCTTTTTTTCTAGATAAATATTATGATTTTTTACTTCCCTCCTACTTCAAATTCTGGACCACTAAAATAACAATAACAACTTACCACACATTATTATAATATGACATAAGCGATTCAAAATTAACAAACACATCATTTATCTTGTAAAACAATAAAAACACGATAAAAATCATACAATTAAACAAATTACGTGAAACAATCATACAAACTGGGGACAATTTAATATTCATTAACCGACCTCTTTACAGAAATACATTTTTAATTCAATAATTGCACCTCTGTATACTAATTCACTTAATGGGACCCCCTGTATTAATTTTGATCACGTGACAAATGTCATTTTGACAGATGGTCTCTCTCGGTGTAATATTATCTGTGCTCGTCCGTAGTTATTAGGGTTGGGATGACGCATTTTTCTATTGTTTTTATTTGAGGAAAGCTGGTAGTAGTTACTTAGAGTATTGTTTATTTGTTATATGCACTAAGTCTACAGATTTGGTTGGGCTATCATTTTTTTACGAAATTAGTGACTAGGCTGCAACTGGCTGCTGTGCATCGTGTAACAGTTCCGTTCCCGAAACTTCAATTTGTGTGGTCCAAGTTGTTGGTCTGGGTGGCTTTTATATGTTTGTAAACGTACCCACGACACAGGTGCAAATCATAATGTAGGGCAACGTGTTTTGGCGCGATCTTATTTGCCAAAGGTCAGTAACGTTTATTCAAAGATAACCAAAAAAGTACACACTAACTACCGTTTTAATAGGGTAGCCAAAACAACAACTTTTATATACAATAAAAAAAAATCTTGTGTATGTAACTTCTTCTATCAACAAAATCTGATTGTAAAAAAGCAATGCTACGGCACACATGGGCTAGTTAGGCTGGAGAACGAACGGCCTTATAGTAAACCAGTGTGAATCAACACTTGGATTGTATTGCGCTGTGTGAGTGAGGTTACTGAAGACCCAAAAAAAATCCCCCAATCCCCAAATCCCTTACCATCTAAAGACACTCCATTTCTAAAGTAGATGTTCATGGGTGCAGCATAAATTCTCGTCGTGGTGGTGTAACAGAAAGACAAATAAACCAACACATTTTCGCTTATAATTACTAGTAACTTGACTAACCCGATCCGGCTTCGCAAGCGTACAATGGTAATATTAAATTGCTCCAATGTTTAATGGATTTCATTATACAAAATATTATTATAAACCTTCCTATTCAATAACTCTATGCATTAAAATAGCCGCGTCAAAATCTGTTGCATAGTTTTAAAAATGACTGCACGGTTGGTGCGGTGGCTGGGCAACTGGCTGCCGTGAAACGTGTCGCGGGTTCGATTCCCGCACGGAACAACTCTTTGAGTGCTCCACAAATTGTTGTTCTGAGTCTGGATGTCATGTGTATGTGAAATTGTATATTTGTAACCGCACTCACGACACAGGACAGAATCCTAGTGTGGGGAAAAGTTAAAAAAAAAAAAAGATTTGAGCATACATAGTCGTGGTGGCCCTGTGACCTGGCAAGTACCAATATGACTTTTTTTTCGAGTTGTACTCGTATGTACTTTCTATGATTATTTCGACACCACTAACATACGGTGATGGAAAACATCGTGAGGAAACCTGGACTTATAATTTCTAATTACAAGTTTGCCGCCAATCCACCTTGAGCAAGCATGGTGATTGAGTGAGTGCTTTGCTCAGCAGTGGGCACTTATATGGTTATGATGGTGATGATGAGGCATACATTACCTAGGGATGTACGGAAAAAGCGACTTTCTTAAACTAAGAAGTGATGAAAAAGTGACGGGTAAAGCATAGCAATATCAAATCCTACTTATAAGGTCAGTTCATACCTACTCACATGGAAATATGTTTATAGATAACATAGGTGTCCATTTCTCTTGTTATACAAGCGGTCGAGCGAGAGGACACGTTTCTATGATCTGCCTAGGGGCACGAATCTCCGATTAATTGGTTCGAACCATTCTCAATGTGATGCCGTTTGAAGGGAAGACATATTCAGAATATAGGTACAAGTATTACGTACTGTCACGTCTGTCCCCGAGCTCTGGTATCGATGTTTCGATGTAGGATTTATCTTCTAGTGATTGGGTTGGTGTTTCTAGATTTTACGTGTGTGTGATTTTGTAATTAGTTTTAGTACATTCTTCAAGTTCTCGTAAGCAAAGGAATAACACATGCCACAGGAGTTACGAGTGCGTTGCCGACCTTTTAGGGATTTGGAGATTTAGGGATTGGGAGAGGGGAAGGATTGGGCCTCCGGTAACCTCACTCACACGGCGAAACACAACGCTGTGTAGATGCTGTTTCACACCAGTATAGTAGCAATTTCAAAAAAAAATCTTTGCCGTTGCTTCGTTGGCGCATTTGCTCGGCTGTGTTCCTTTTCGTGTGAGATAAAATATATCTTCTATTTTCTTTTTTTTAAACTATGAAGTAAAATTGTCTCTTTCTTTAGTTTTATAAAATATTAATGTAATTCTTAATCTTCTATCCTAAAATATTGTTCACAAAATGACTACCAAATACTTACACTACTACACTACACGAAAACTTTAAATAATAATCATAAGCTAATAAATCGAATTCTATCTAAAATTATTACAAAGTCATCCCCAAACAATTATTTGCCAATACAGGCTAATTATATTAACATTTGTGCTTTACATGCTACTGGCGAGCAACGTCACGCGATTCCAACAGTATGTAGTCTTCATTTAATTAGCAATGATATGAATACCGGTAGATTATGTTCCTGGCGTTGTAGGGTTGTTTTAAGTGTCATATCAATGGGTTTACGTTTGAAATATAATTATTTTGACGGGCAATGTTGTGGTCAACATTATCGATATCTCTACTGAACGAATAGCCCATCTTTTAGAATATAGACAAGAAATCAATGTCATTTGCTAAGCAAAGAGGTTCTTTCTTTCACGATTATATCTGAATTTGTGAAAGTTTTTCTGAAATAGAAACATTTCTGAAAAACATTTGTTTTCTGAATAACCACAATCTTCCTTAATTTACAAAAATATAAAAATACTTACTATAGCATTCATAAACGTATTAAACATTGTTATTAATGCCAATCTTATTTTTACCCGACTGCCAAAGAAGGAGGGTAATGTTTTTTACCCGACTGCCAAAGAAGGAGGGTAATGTTTTTCGAGTGTATGTAAGTATGTATGTATGTCTTTTCCTTTGTGACCTCCTGTAGCCTAAACGGCTTGATGGATTTTGATGTATGAGGTATCGTTAGATTTGTCTTGATTACGGGAGTGTCATAGGATACATTTTATCCTAAAAGTCCCACGGGATAAAGACATAATAATATTTTTTCTAAATTTCCCTTTAAAAAAATATGTATGCGGTATCATTAGATTCATTTCAATCACGGGAGTAACGTTAAATAAAAATAAAAAAAATATTATTAAAAAAACAAAATACCCGACTGCACACTAAAAAAAGAGTAAAACAAGCCCCACAATACAAATTTACTGAATATAATTTATAAATGTTGATGGAAAGCATCGCAGGCGGGGACCACCTTGACCGCCACCAACGAAAATTCTGCTAAATGGTGCACAACAGAAATGACTATAAATAAGCCTCTGTTGGTCCCCGCCTGCGATGCTTTCCATCAACATTTATAAATTATATTCAGTAAATTTGTATTGTGGGGCTTGTTTTACTCTTTTTTTAGTGTGCAGTCGGGTATTTTGTTTTTTTAATAATATTTTTTTTATATAATATCAATAGTGAATAAATATTGTTACAGAATTTGCAAGAAGTTTCTCAAAGCCTTGGGAAGATACTGTATCGCAATTTGTTTTTATATGAAAATCTGTCGAAGAGAACCATCTAAACTGAACTACAAAGTGAACTCATATTCAATAGCTATCAATATAAGTATAAATAGTTTTTAATCCCTACAATACAATGTTATGCCCTGAATATTAAGGACAATCAAACGCTAATTTATCTGAACGCAGTCATTTATAGCAGAGCCGTATTCTGAAAAGCACTTACAGTAATTAGATTGCGGAATAAGGATGGGACTGTGTCATTCTGAACTTTGTGTACAGGGTGTTTTATTATTAATTTATTTATTGATAATTAAATAACGTTTAATAGATAGACAATATTCAACTGGTGACTTGGTGTATGGGCACGATGGGCTACAGGCTTCCGTACAAAGTGTTGTTCGATTTCCGCACAGAACAACTATTTCTGTTGCCTGTCTGGATATTATGTGTTTTTGACATTGTGTGTTTGCAAACGCACCCGAAGAGGAAAAAATCCTAATGTGGAGCATCGTTTTTAAAAGAAATAGAATCGATAGACGTGATGACATGATAATAAAATACATATTTTTTCACCGTTATTTCCTTCCTTATTGTCATAAGAGCTGACTACAAATACAGAACCTTGGCAAAAATACCTAAACTTTTAAAAAAGCGATCCCTAATCCTACTACTAAGTCCACTACTGTCTAAGTCTACTTTTGGAAATCATATGAATCCCATCTTATTAAGAGTATTGTCAGTCCACTTGCTGGACTGCCACAGACTGTTGAAAAAGACGAACCTGTTTTTTTCCATTGTTTAATATTATAGAATGCAGTAATAACTTCCCCAGATTTAATTGCCAGCCACTGTACAAAATAACCCGTCCAAATACAGACACAAAAGGCGCAAAACAAAGAAAATAAATAGATATCAAAATATTAAATTACATACAAAAACTGAAAATACACAGTCTACACTCACGAACAAACATTTTCAACCTGTTCAAAGCGTAAACAGACAATTCGTGTTTTCTAAAACTTTATACGGCTTAATTAAATGCCACTCCACGGTTTTCTGTGTTCGTTGCATTTCGCGTATAACCTAAATAAATTGGACAATTTTGAACAAAGGCGTGTGTGAACATGTTGTTATTGTTTTAGTGAGAATAGGAAGGTGATGATACTGTTATATGAATCCAAAATGTATCTGGAATCGTAACTAGATTCGATATAAGACGGATAGAGACGAGGTGAAAATTTAAACAAAAACCAATCGAATGGCTTCTAATTTATACTATTTTGTATTTAATATACCCGAGAAATGATACGAAGATAATGAAGAGAATATAAAATGAAAAGTTTGTTTAAATAAATAATTTTATTCCTACAGCTTTTTTGAGGGGAGAATTATCAGATAAGTTTCTCCTCTTGCCGCAGGTCTCACGTGAGGAAGTGTCACACTTTTACTGACTTAAACCACCCCATTCCTGTTTTTGCTTCACACAAAGGCCGTGGTACAAAGGTACAAAGACCGTGGTACGTGGCACAAAGGTACTTACATAATGGCTGGACCCGCAACCCCGTCGGAGCTAACAAGGAAACTGCAAAATATTAAATTTATCTGAAAATTAAAGCCCAAACATGTATTTCAATTAGACCAATATAAGAATACTTTCGAACGTCAAATAAAAAGTCAGTACTTAATTAATAATTTACAGTACTGTATTGAAACCGTATCTGTATCCGAAATTTAAATAACACTTTCAGTTCCAACCCTACTTTAGACTGAAATCTGCCTGCTATTGTTATCTAACAAGACTTGATTAATACTACGTTCTAATTAAAAGTGTTCGTTATATTTGAATAGGAATTCTGCAATTTATTCACAAGTCGAGTTAGTGACGGGTGCATTTTATTATTTCTTTTCTTTTTGCCAATTATTTATTCTTAAATATTTATGTAAACTCAATTGTATTGTCAGTTTTTTGGGTATTGACAAACATTGCTGATAATTCAGAATGAAACATGCCTTCAATTTAAAAGATACTGTAGCTTGATTGGGATAGAATTGAATCAAGAAAAAGATCCATCAGAACGACTTACCTATTTGAAATTCCCAAGAAAAAAGACAGAGAAGCACAAGTAAATCTTATACCCATTTTCCATCGGCTATGACTCATATACTGGGCATAATTCCGGACTTCATAATAACACACACACATGAAAAATATAAAATTCGAGAATCGTCTATGTATATACTACTCTATCTAAACAATGAAGCAATTAAAATAAAACATCTTACTTATCACTCTAAGGGCAGATTTTTCAATGGTTAGATAAAAGTTACCAGCGGAATAATTATGATGCCGTCGCGTCACAATGTTTGTATAAGACAGTGACAGCAACAATTTCATTCTTTACATAACATTTATCTGACTATTGAATAATCAGCCCTAAATAAAACAACAGCCTGTATAGTAACCAGTCCGCCACCATCCCCTGGGAAGTATTTACCGTCCACTGCACTGATCCGCCATTTTTTGCCGTAAATCTAATTTATTTGTATTAGTTAATGACTTACGCGTACAGTCTGATCGTATAACTCTTTCGTCGAGTTTGACTGACGGTATCGTTTTGATACTTGAATGATTTGGTAAGGTAAATTGTTCAACTACTTGTAAATTAACTTTTTTATTTAAGGTTAGGTTATTGTGATCTTTTGAACGTATTATTTATTTAACAAACAATAATTTTACTAACAATAATGCGAAAGTTTGCGACAATGTATGGATGTGCGTTTGTTATTATTTCACGCTTAAACGGCTGGGCCGATTTGGTTTAACTTTTGTGTGGATTAGCACATAGGCTGTTTTTAAACGGTTTTATTTTTTATCAACATAACATGCATGCGAAACTGCGGGCCGAAGCTAGTTAAAGACACATAATTAGACCGCAGTGCAGTTATCCAGTAATAAATTATAGGTATTATTTTTTAATCTAATTAGAAATTATGTTCTTATTAGAGGCATACTACTTATTTAAATAGCGATTTTTTTTATTATTCCACAAACACATTTGAATGAACAAGAAATAACCTCAAAATAAAACCGAGCGAAAGTATCAAAACCATTTAATCCACGAACAACTGTCGACCAGTCGCCGAAGCGTATTGCGGACCAATTATTTTAAGTTTTGTTCCGTGTCCGGGCATTTCGCGGTTTGCCCGTTGTCCATTAAACAAATACACTGAGCGTTTGCCCGACACTTCGGAATTTTAAAAGCTATTAAACCTCCTATTGAAGTTATATTCATTCGCTCTTCGTTACGATGTTGAATTGTTTTGTCTTTTATAGCGGTCAAGCGTGCAATTTCGGAAAAAAATTAATTTATTTTTTATTTATTGATATTTTTATTGTAATAGAACCTGAACAAAATTGCTTAGAGATAATTAGGTTAGCTTTTGTTGTTATTACACATGCATATATTACTTTGTGGATGACGAAAATTATAATTAAAGTTTACTCACACAACATTAACAACAAAACAATATTACCTTGCCAACTATAAATACAGTGAAACCTGGTTAAGTGAGACATCAAGGGACCTGCAATGTCGTTTCGCTTATAGAGGTATTTCACTTACCTAGTGTCTCAGATATACAGGTATAAATAAAATCTGTTTCATTTACAGAGGGTTCCATTAATAGAGGTGAGAATACAGGTTATTTCAGTTATACAGGTATACAGTCAGTTATTCAGTGATACATAACACGTTATTTTATTTAATGATCACATTAAATAAAATAACGTGTTATGTATGTAAATAAGTTTTAATAAAAAAAAAATAGTACTTAAAGGTAATCATAATCACAAACTTTTTCGCGTGTCTTCCCACTTTCATAAACGGATATTAACTTCAGTTTTTCACGTAATGATAACGATTGTAGCTTTCGTTTTGGCATTTTTCAAATAAACATCTGTATCATAGTAAAGCGAAACTAAAACTGAAGGTAATTGAAGCTCTAAATTTGTACTTACGTACTTGGAATTACGCGTGGAATTTGTGGGTAGAATAAAAATGAGTAAACAAACAATGTTACCTCAGTTACAGAGGTTTATGCATATAAAATATACTCGCTGTCTCAGTTATAGAGGTAACTATGATGATAAATCGAAAGAACAAATCCCAGATATACAGGTTTGCATCGTCCCACTAACAGAGGTAATTTAGTGCCAAAGTGTTGGGACCTCAGCATGAGTTCCAGTTATGGAGGTTTCTTACTTATCCAGGTCCCACTTAACCAAGTTTCACTGTAATAACTCATTGACAGATACACCACATAGACAATTAGTTGCCAATTTTCTCTTTAAAAAATCAAAGTTCCCAATTGAAACTGTCAAATCAGGCATATCTCAAGTTCAAAGCGAGAATAAATACTCAAATTGCAACACAATAAAAATGGGAAGCCCTCGAGGCGACATGTGGCCTTTTAAGTGGTGGTGACAATACTACAAATAGAGTTACGTTTTATAAGAACAAAAATTGTATTAATATACCAATCAAATCTATTCAAAACCACCCTTATTAACCCCAAAATGACACACAAATCTAAACTCTACCATTAAAGTCCAAGGATCAAAATCGTTTGGGTGGAGTAGAATTTTAGGTGTGTTCCAGTTAAGTCTATTGAAATAAACCCATATTCAAATATCAGGGAGGGTGGCTATCGGTTAAAACGTATGTAATTATTGAATCGTGTAGGGGGTGACTTTAAAACAGACGAAGCGTGTTGAGTTTAATGAATTTTAGCGTATGAGCGATTACAATCGCGTGCGATTCTGAGTGGAAAGTTTTTAGAGGAAAATTACGAGACAATGAACGTGTGGCGGCCATTTTTCATATCTGTGTTTTGTTTGTACTATTACATTTAATGTAGTGCCTCTTTTTATTTGACAAGATTTTGCAATTATTAAAATTATGCGGCATAAAGTTTTTTCTCGTTATTTTGATGGCTTCGTCTTCAGAATGGCTCAATTCGATATTCTAAAGACGAAGTCAAGTCGTTCTTTGTAGAAAAAATGTTTTTGTTTCAAGACAATTTTCAGTTAATAACATATAACATAAAATTGTTGAAACTTACGACTTAGAATCGCAAGCGTATTAACCAAAAGATACTCTACCGTATGCTAGTATTATAACACCTTTCAATTCTCTATTTGTATTATGCATAAGAATTGCCTACCAACTAAATTGCGAATCACAATCAGCTTAACACGAAACCCTCCGATAATCTATTTGTTTATAATCCCACAACAATTTAACACCACACAAAATAACAAATACAAAACAAAAACATTAAAAAACATTCTCACGACACGCTCACACATCACAAAGAAGATTTGACAGACAATCAAAAACTTTGACAGGATGCTATAGGACACAATCACAACAAAATGTCACTTATACATATACATAAATAAAAAAATAACAAAGTCTGTCTGTCAGTCGGGAATCAAACTAAATAATGGCACACACCATGTCTAAATGACTGGATAAAAGTGCGTTCAGTAAATTGTATAAAAACAATCGCTAGCGCATTCGTGTTTTACGATGGCATTGACCAAAATCAGCGTCGAATCCAACGGACGTAAGTGGAAGATGTCGGTGAGGGAACAGAGAATTGTGTGGAGTTTACATCGAACGCTAGTTTTTAGTTGATTTTTCGTATGCGAATGGATTGGATTTATGACATATTTAAGCGTTATTTTATTAAGAATGACTATATTTATTCTATATTATTAAGAATAATTTACCCATTGTCGAGCTGAAGCTGAGTTCTTTGGTATTGGGTATTTCGATACATTTTCATCGCAAAAAACAATAAAAAAATTATTTGGCTCAGAATTTATCAATTTAAATGACACATTTTTTGTGAAACGATTGTCTAAAATGCATCTTTCAAACGTAAATTTAAACTCAAACGACTCCATTCCATTCGATTTATAACAAAATTCAACTCTGTGCATCAATTTTCCGGTGCCCATCACGTCGAGGTCACGTGTCGGCCGCGTGGCGTGTCCGTCGGCCACCCGTACGCGTGCCGTCTTTGTTCTTACAGAGGGGGCCGGGGTCTATGAGCGATCGAATATAAAATTATCACTAAGCTTGAGTTTTGACCTAACCCACGAGTTTATTTGTTCGAAATTAACTTTTGGTGGTGACAATATCAACATTTATTTTGTTATAGAATACTAGCGACCCGTCCTAGCTTTGCACTGGTTTAAAGCTGATACTAAATTTCTCCGCAATTTAATGGTTGTTATTATACATATAAACCTTCTTCTTACATCATTCTATCTATTAAAAAAACCGAATCAAAAGCCATTGCTCAGTTTTAAAGATTTGAGCACACATACGAACCTAGGGATAGAGGTAGCGACTTGGTTTTCTACTGTTTTGATGCTGCTCTTTTTTTATATATAAATAGTGGATTTCTGTTATATTCACTAAAAAAACGTTTAAAATTAATCAATTATTATAATCAACTCATAATTTAATTTGAAAAACTTTCGAAATTGAACTTTTTCAAATCTTATTCATATTTTAAATTATCTACTAATATGGCCGCCTAATTTTGTCGAAACAATCAAATAAAAACAATAAAATTACAAAAACAAAACAAATAAATACAACATAATCCCACCTAAAATCCACTCCCACTTACAATACAAACGCTTCACTACATTTGTATGAACATTGCATGGGACACATACAAAGCGCCTCGGGACACTAGGGGCAAGTAATTGTAGTCTCCCATGTCAATAAGGAGGTCTATTCGACCCTCGATTAAAGTATTTATGTTATTTCAATTCTGTAATTACGATATTAGTAAATGAATTTATTGGTTTTGTTTAGTGTTAAATTTAACTTATGTTGTAAAAAAAACACTTTTATTTGGTGTTTTCATAATTAATACAAAAAAAAATGACAAATCAATATGTATTGCCTACCTAAATATCTACATATTTTTACAAATTGACTTTAAAAAACTAGCCGAGCTTCTCAATATTATACACGTGAGTTACCCGCGATTTTTATTTAATTATAGTTATTATAAAACATATTATTTTAAGTATAAGTTTCAGATCGCCAAGCCGCCTTGAGTAAGCGCATTGATTAATGAATGAAAGAAAGAAAAGAATACCTGGCATTGAATGTACGGCATAATAATAAGTAAGATATAAAGTCAATTTGAAAAAAAAACTTTTCGAACATGGCGTTCACATGTGCATACTGACAATCTAAAAGAATGCTTCTATATAAACTCTGTGTTTCAATAATAAAATAATAAATGTTTTATGCTGCAATTAGTATTCATTCGTCCTGACAATTGGAGTTGCCCTTGACTACATATTGAGTATTGTCCAGTGGAGCCGAACCAAAGTACTGGCAGGCATTCTAATCCTCAAAAACAATTTGTAAAGATACTCTCGATTTTCAAACTATCAATCTTATAATATTTACCTTTCATTACAATATACCAGCATATAATAAAAACAGTAGCAATATTATCTAAACATATTGCATAACATTAGTTCCGCAAACGTACTCACAAACCGCTTCAGGCTACATCCCACATGACGAACTCTCCCATGAATCATTGAATAATGATTTGAAAAAACAAAATATACAAACAATTTGAAGATGAAACAATGTTTTAGAAATATGTTTTAGATTGAGGTTAATGGTTCTGTATAAAATTTATTTTTTTACATTTTTAAACAGTAACTATCTTGCGATATTACAACTTAATTAAATATTATCGTTTAATTATTCATTTATAGCAAATTGTTCATTGTTATAATATGAATGTTCTTTTTAGTATTAGCTCATTTTTATCAACTTTCACTGTTTAATTTTGTGTTCATTAACTTCATTGGCCACTTCAGGGAAAAACATAAGGCGATCATCAGTCAAGACCAGAAATAACAAAAAAAGTCTTTTGCTCTCAAATCAAATCAATAAATACGGATCCCCAAAAAAATCTAAACCCCAACAATGTTTTATTTATTGGTACACTTTCGAAAAAGTTTATTGTTAATATTTTTTGTTTTAAACCGCCTGGAGCGCTCGCGTGGCGTCGTGTTTAACAAAATAGTCAAGTCAATGTTTAGAAATTAGCACGTTTGAGGGTTAAATGGATTTGAACGTGGGAATTAGTGGCTACTGGACCTTTTGTTAGTTAATTTATTGCAATAAAAAGATGTTGCATGCTGTGATATTTATAAAATTTAGATTTAATTAACTGTTATTTTATTAGTAGTGTATGTATTATTAGTTTACCGTAGAAAAGATTTTTTTTACAAAATTTCTTAACTATTTAATGAATAAATACACATAAATCTTTCTCTTCAACCACGTTATCTATTACAAAAACAGCATCGAAATCTGTTGCCTGGTTTTAAAGATTTGAGCATACATAGGGACAAAGAAAGCGACTTTGTTTTATGCTATGTAGTAATTATTCCATTTAAAAAATACTATTTAATACTACAACTTCTCGATTTAAACTTGTCTCTCTTGAAAGAACTCTACAATTGAAAGTGAAAGTGATGATTAGTATGTATTATGTATTATTACAAGATTACACAAAAAAAACATGTAAAACGTAATATGACTCCTATACTTAATCTTTTTACTTATATAAAAAATCGTGTCACTTGTTTGTCCGCGATGGACTCCTAAGCTACTTAACCAATTTTAAATTTGATTTGCAATCCGTGTGCATTTTGATCCAACTTGAAAGATAGGATAGCTTACATCTCAATTTATAGTCACAATATTATTTACCTTAGCCACAGCAACGCGTGGCTGGGTCCGCTAGTATTTTATCCGAAGGAAGTACCTTTCAAGTACTTCAAAAAATTACACGCAAATCTCCACATAACAATTGTTTGTAATATCTACATCAAATCTCCCATTATATACTCAAGTGAAGAGCCATATAACCCTCTAATGATGCGGCCGGTCCATCATACCCCTGGACATCAAAACAAACACGAATGCCACGTGACCATTCAAATGTTCGACAAATTGCTTTCAGAGTACGAAATATGTCAATTATAATTAATAGGGAGTGCGATTATTGGTATCGTATTGTTGGACTCTTGGACCTTGACGAGTGTTCGAAAAGGATTTTTTTGAAGTACGCATTGTTGGGTTGTTGTTGTGTAGATTATTTCGGTATTTCCACCGATGGGTGATGATTCTTATAATTATATTGCTTTTGATTTTGTAGGGTTTAGGCAACAATATATAATGTTGTAATTTTTGGATTACATCTCACACAATTTTCGTATTACTATCATCATGAAACGAGTAAAAAGAACTGTAATTTTCAGAAATCGAACATTAATCGAATATACCAGTGCATAAGGGATTTTTTTGAATTTTTTCTCTTGTGAAATAAAAAAATAAAAAAATCTAAATATTTTAATTATTAATCATAAAAAAATCTTAATATTTTTTTATGTCTTATGCTTTATTTCACACATTATTAATCAGTCATATTCTTATTTTACTTAATACTGCTCTAGAATATGAGTCTCGAGGGTTGCTTGAAACTAATAAAGTACCTCGTCAAACATAAATTAGCAAGGAAATATAACTAATAATGAAATCAGTCAATTAAAATGATGGAATATTGCCTTAATATGATACATTATTCAAACAATAACCAAATTATTTCAAAACATTATGTTTCATACATTAATAAAATAAATCGAATTACTATTAATAAATAATACCCTACTATTACAACACTACTTGAAACTCATTGTCGCCAACACTCAACTTTTGAACAGTCAAGACCGTGTAGGGTGTCCTCAAAGACAATATTTGTTGAGGACAAGCCCTTCCCTCTTAACGTGAGGACACACGTGTCAGACGTGGGAACCGTGTCTCCGGAATTCGATAATTTGTGGACAGCTTTTAACTGTGACGTGTGAATGGAAACCTGATGATGCTTTAGTAATGCATTTTAAATGTGAGGAGTGTCTTAAATAATGATTTTAATGACAGTCCATATTTTGGGTGTAGGTAATATAAAAAAATATCTTTATCAATATAGTATACCATTACTATTAATAACTTATTTGGCTAAAGAAACTTTTGTAACACGAACAGTTACGTAGCAACTATTCGTAGGCGTACGCAACGACTACGTCGTAGCAACATCTTAAGACGTGAATGTCTACGGCGTAGCAATCTTAAATTTTGTCCATCGTCGTAGTTTAATTTTGTAACAGTTTTGTACTATTTATGCTGATAAGATGTTATTGTCGCTTTGTTTTATATAGCAACAAAAACCCACACAACAAACAATCACACACATCACATCCATCATCCATGCATGTGCAGTCACAAGTGAAAGTAGTTGGTCAATTTAAAAACTAATGATTTGTACCGAAATATCTTCTTATTTTATTGCTTTCTTAGCCAAAAGAAACGGGGTGATTTTTATTCTATAAAACTCTAACCAGAGTTAGAGAAGTCCTCTGATAATTATCACTCTTAAAAAAATACATCGAAACACAAATTTCCTCGACTGTACATACAAAGTTGTGTGCACTAGGAACTCATACGATTTTTACCCCGATACAATCGGAATCAACCCTTCCCCGGCAACGCAGCGGTAATTGCGAGCGACAGTGAGTTGTAAAAATTTACAACTTTTAGCTTCCGTGTACAAACGTCTGCAAGCATTGTGATGCTGATGTAGTTGCGATGTTATAATAAATTCCGACAATATCCGGCTGGTTCTCAAAATTGCCAGCACTCTTTTACGACGCTGTTAAAATTGTACATCAAAATTATTGTCTAATTCCAAAATTGACCTAGGGTAATGGGAGAGTTGAATACGCTACCCTAAATCAAAATTATTTTAATGTAAACATTAAAATGAAACTGATTTAGGAAATTGTATATGTAGCAGACAGATCTGTTTCTGTTTTATATTTTGTCATATAAGGTAGCTTAATACCTACAAGGAATATTGACTCAGTACAACAAGACTGTATCATTATATGCATAACAGAAACTAAAACACACAAAACAAAACCTAAAGTACTCTTACTGCGTCAAAGAAACAGATTTTTTATGAAAATTCATTCAAGTTCTTCTTACTTCAAACTCACGTGGGGCAAGAAGCAGTGTCAAACTCTTACTAACTGACTGACTACAAAGATTCCTTCTCTTTTTCCTTGCCAAGTCAAATTGAAAGTTAAAATAATTTGTTCTAACTAAAACATAATATTTATAACTTTTGAAACGTTGAAGTAGAATTATTCCGTCAGTCAGTGAAGCTAGGAAGGAAGGATCAGTTAAAGCCAAGGAAGGAATAGTTAAAATACTAACTGAAACTATGAAAATGAAAATCTATTGAAAATTTAATCAAGCAACATTGAGAAACACAGTACATAGTTAAAACAGTTTAAGCTCACGTTAACGACATCGATAAATGCGACTAATGCGGTTTTTAACGAACTCGCGGAACGATACTCGGAATTTTATAGTTCTGGTATCAAATACCGAAGCGGCGGGGAAGGGTTAAATATTACACCGTAAGTTTGCAAAGCGCTTTGTTTGGATATGAGTTTTATTTTAATTTATACTTGTATTTTATTAGATACAGATTTTTATTATAGTCAGTTCAAATGGCCAAGATTTTTTATCCGATTATCAGATCCTACTACATCTATCACATATAGATTAAGTTACTTTCTAGTAAGGCAAAAGACATATTTTATACCAAAAAATCCAGAATCAGTATAGACACTTTTTTATTTATTTAACAATAATTTATAAAATTAAACGAACATTGTAAATCATCTAACATACTGTGAAGCAAAACATCGCGAGGAAAACTGGACTTATAATTTCTAATTATAAGATTGTAATCGCCAGTGCACCTCGAGCGTGACGATTAATGCTCAAATCTTCTCCGTTTGAAAACCTCAAACATCCTCGAGGTATTTTATAGATTCTGGGCGTGATATATGTATCAAATTTTATATTTTACAACCGCACCCATAACACAGAAAAAAATCAAAGGTGGCCCAAAGTAAAATAGTTTAAGTGTGAGATTTTTAACCATGCTTCGGCACGAATCGGCTCAACCGCAACCACACAGAAAACCGGCGAAAAGCAGGAATTACGTTTTGTTTTGCCTTGTGAGTGAGGTCACTGGAGGCGTGTTGAAATTACGAGTGTCTATGGGCAGCGCTGATTGCTTACCATCAGGTTATCCATCTCTGACTAAATAACAAAGAAACGGCGTACATAGTATGTATACAAGTATAAACATTCAATCCCATCACCAACAAATCAACAAACTATCTAAATAAACCAACATCGAATAAGCTTTGGAATCTCAAAATAAATTCAAAGAAAGCAGAGTTCAAGTATTCAATAGAAATGCAAGCAATATATTTGAGTGTTAGCAATTTCCATATGGAAACGGTACGGTGGTATAATAATATGAAAGCGTCTGGAAATTGTGTTCCGAACTATTGTTGTTTATAAAAAGGTTGGGAGCCATTGGGGGCTTAGAATCGAAGGAAAATATCGCTGAGGTATCGTTGTTCAGTTTTGGATACGTTCGCGATGGTAATAGTGACGTGAAAAGAAAGTGATTTTTGTTGATATCTTAAGGAAGTTTTTTTGAAAATGTTTTAAAAAAAATGAGGATATGGCACATATGTATGTATACGTTACATACTTTTTTATAATTTTTGGAACCTTCACCGAACGTATCATATTCTTGTAAAATGCATCAGATTTAAAATTAAAATAACTAGGCATCTAATAATACAAATTAACAAATTTAAAAATATAAATTTTTACACGAAACGTTTGACTGGATTAAATGGGCTTGATTGCCTTTTTTATTCGTTAAAATACTAAGCAGATCACCGTTAATATTAATAATTATGAACCATAAATGTATTTTGAATAATAAATCGTGCAATTTTTAAATTTAGAACTTCTCCAAATAATATTTAACCCTCAACCGCCGCTACACATGCAATATCACCCATTGATATGCGGCATAACTCTCCGTTATGTCCGATAGATGTCCTCGTGGAACCCTTTTGGGACCTAGTCGATGTCGTAAAACTTTACGATTGACATCCGACGGGTTAACATGTTACATGATGCCTTGCTTTGAGTTACGATCAGTGACTATTCACATGCATTTTCCAGCTATGAAAGTGTTTTAGTGTATGCTTTGCATTCGATTCAGGAGTTCGTGTGACTCACTGTTAATGTTTGGAAAAGTGTTTATTTCATTGTTCACTTTTATTTATTTATTTTATTTATTATAAAAATACAAGGTAAACTTAAGATCTAATTAAAATGTCCCACAAAACTGTAAAAACAGTTCGACAGTGGGATCAACTTATATTTATTAACTACTAAATATACAATTTATTTTAACAAATGAAGTGTTTAGTTATAATTATGTACCTACTATAATATTACAAATCAATGTTTAGGTTAAATTATGTAAGAGATCTTTTTTTAACTTACTTTTAAGTCTATTTTAAGTGTGGGAGAGCCAAGCTTCGGCAAGAATGGGTCGGCTTGACCGGAGTGATACCACGGCCTCACAGAATACCGGCGTGAAACAACCCACAGCGTTGTGTTTCGCCGTGTGAGTGAGGTTACCGGAGGCCCAATCCCTCCCCTTCTCCTATCCCTTCCCAATCCTTATATCCGCAACCCCCATCCCCAAAAAGCCCGCAACGTACTCGTAACTCCTTTGGTGTTGCGGGTGTCCATGGGCGGCGCCGATTGCTTACCATCAGGTAATCCGTCTGCTCGTTTGCCGACTTATACCTTAAAAAAAATACTTTTTTTGGTTTCATTTCTTATGTCCTCAGGTAATCCGTTGAGTATTTATGGAATACGTTTCCTTAGTGTCCTGTCTCCATAGTAATTTGTAACTCTGGGAACAACGAACTTACCCGAGGTCATTGGTATATATTTGGTATACGACTTCTGACCTCGAAAAGATAGGTAGTTGTTCTACTATGTCATGTAATAGGGGAAAAGAGTGTGTTGCCATACACGATGCGCAGTTATAGACATCGTACCACTTCTAAAAAATGGAAAAAATCCTTTGCCCTTTGAGGGAATCGCATCCTAGACACCATTGCTTGACCACCAGCGCAGCACTTAAGTTGTAAAAAGTTTAATAAATTCATCATTATCTTCATCAACCTATAAGTGCATGCTGCTGAGCAAAGGTTTCTCACACGGAGAATGTTTGAGCATAAATCACCACGCTCGCTCAAGGCGGATTGGCGATTTTAAACTTATAATTAGTCCAGATTTAATAAAATAGATGAAAAAAAATTATAACGTTAAATATATCTACATATTTATTTCAGAATGCTTGTCACGAAATTTTAATTTTAATAACGTTTTTACCAAAATCTTACTTTCAAAAATAAAAATAGAAAACAATTGACATAAATATCGTTTAGAACTAAACATTAAAGTGTCGATAAAGCTAAAATAAAAAGTTTCTAAAAAAGCTGTACAAATTCAAACACAATAACTTATTGCAAATAAATTACATTTACAACTTTATATTCTTATGTTTAAACTATTCTCAACTTTACCACATAAAACATAAGACACAGTGATAGCAGAATAAAATTGGTAAAAAATATAAAGTGGGCGTCGATATAATAAATTTTAAATCCATTAGGAGCAGTACACATGTTCATCTGTCGCACAGTCCATTTAACTTTATGAGGTTCAAATTCGTTGAATTGCTACCGACACGATTTGAGAATACCCCTGTGTTTTGATAATTGATTTTTGAAAAAAAAAACTACTTTCGTTTTAGGGTTTTTATAAGACTGACTTACTTATTTTTTTTCGATTTTTTTTTTATAATCACTTATTGCTTGGTAATTTATTTTAAAATTCTCAGTTTCTTATCGTTTTAATGAAAAAAAACATCATCCCTTATTTAACCCTACGTACGCCAACGAAAAAAAAAACTCGCAAAAAATATAATTAAATAAAAAATCGACTAATACACTCAACAAAACCCGTTTATGCGAATAAATCAAATAATCACATTTAACGCTCCCACATTCAATAATTTTTGTTTTTCCCTCGGGTCACTCCAATTTTGCTAATATCCGCGCGTCAAAACTCGATTTACGTAAAAAAATGTTTTCTCACCCCATTCTAGAACCAGTGGAGTGTACTGAGTTACGACGTTACTTACCCTTTTTTGGCGTAGGTGCCATAATATCACCCTTATTTCTAAGTTAAGTGCTTAAGTGTGGGAGAGCCATGCTTCGGCACGAATGGGTCGGCTCGACCGGAGTGATACCACGGCCTCACAGAAAACCGGCGTGAAATAACCACAGCGTTGTGTTTCGCCGTGTGAGTGAGGTTACCGGAGGCCCAATCCTTACCCTCCTCCAATCCCTCCTAAATCCTTAAATCTCCAAATCGCTAATCCCTAAAAGGTCGGCAACGCACTCGTAACTTCTCCGTTGCGAGTGTCCATGGGCGGCGCTGATTGCTTACCATCAGGTAATCCGTCTGCTCGTTTGCCGACCTAATAAATAAAAAATAAAAAAGTTAGAAATATAAGCACTCTATTGTTATTAACGATAGTTTTGTAATAAAACTTCTGATAGCATATTGTTTTTGCTCTTCTAAGACCATAACAAAAATAAAAGAATTTTCTAAAATTTAATAGTAAAAAAATGTGAAATAAATGTGTCTTTTTGCTTGAGTAGGCAGCTGATGGAATTTGATATGGATAAAAAAATCCATTGCTTTATCAAGAAAGAAACTATTAAGTATAAATATTATTAGCAACCCCTTTCTCCCAATACCATCAAATACGCATAAATCTTTTTCGTTAATGTCAATCTCATGATAAATCGTCTCCTTTCTATTAAGATTGCTTGCGGTAAAATTACGGTTGGGTTAATTTTTATTTTGATATGTCTTTTCAAACACATCATTAATAAAAATAATCGCCACACCCTTTCGATTTTGTTTGGGGTAAATATACATTTATTTTAAAATTAATACAAATAATGTTTTGTTATTGACAATTGTGAGTCTTTTTGAAATTCTATTGTTGTTATACAAAATCTTCTATCCTCATTTTTTATCCTATGAATATACAATGACGTATGATCACAATTACCTTCTATAAGATGTATGACGCTAAACATGTCATCATGACTTTATTTTATAAGAAGCAAAGCTAAAAGTATATAAAAACCAAATCAAATGAAATATGCTTCAAAGAATTTTTATTTCTACTAAACATTGGAACAAAGATCGATAGATAATAGCAATAAATTAAATTTACTATCGACAGGTCTATACACCCACATCTGAACGGTTGTTAGCGAAAACACATAAATACATCAAACTATAAGTAGCCAAAACAAAATGGCGAAAATTTTCAAAAATTGACCCTTTGTTGGGGTCCGGAACTAATTCTATCGCATTCACACTTGAACCGGACGAGATGTCCTTAAAAATACATCGTCCGTGAATTCTGGGGTCATTGGGACCCGGTCACAGCAATTTTAGTGTTAACAATGACACTCTTGTTAAGCCGTAGATTTTAGGCAACAATACCATTTTAGTACTGCTTGAATTATTGAGTTGGGTCATAGGTCCTTATGTAAACATTAAATTCATATTTAAATATCGACCTGAGCAATGCCACGGCTTCGCAGAAAACCGGCGTAAAATAACCACAGTGTTGTATTTCGCAGTGTGAGTGATGTTATCAGAGGCCCAATCCTCCCTCAATCCCCAAATCTCCGAAATTCTAATCTCAAAAGGCCGAGAACATAACATAACTCCTTACCATTAAGTAATCCGTCTAGTCGTTAGTCGACCGATGCCATACGAAAAGTCGGCCATCTGAATTTTGTGACAACCTTATGTATCATCACGATTTTTTATGCAAGCGTTGCATATCTTATTTGTTAATCACCAACTTTTTTCCTGTTGCACAATAATATTAAGTTATACATAATTATTTATTTAATTGTTCCTTTGAACATTTTCTGTCAATCAATACTATAAATCCTATTTTATTTTAATAATTTTATTAAAAATGCTGTGACTCTATAGATACTTTATCTCAGAAGAACTTAACCTATCGCCCGCTTTGAGGCAAACTTTCAGTAAGCATCAACAAATATAATATTTGAAGCTGCTTAAATATTATACAATATATCTCCACAAATGTTACATTCCGTCCACAACTAACCGTAGTCCGGTCCAAAAGATTAAATCTTTACACAACATTTGTTAATTGATGTGGTCACACTTCTATTAAGACATTGTCGCAATGAAAATCTGGCAACCACGTGTGGTCATTTTGACCCGACACGCTCAATATTGGTAATTTGAAAGCATGTTGCGTTTTGAGGGTTAGTGGATTTATGTCGTTTTGGTTGGTTATGGACATTTTAATTTTAGTGCTTTGTATTGGTCGTCAATTTAGTTTAATTTTAGTAACTTAGTAATTGACTAGTATACTGAAATATTTTTATTCAGAATTGTCAATCCAAGAGCATCACTAAAAATAATGAAAATTTTGTTAGATACTTTTCTGACCATAACTACTTAAATTTTGTGTTTCTAGCTACATTTATATCATTAAGTTAATATTTTATAATATAAATAATACATACGCAAATTAATGAAAGGTTTAGATTTTTCGTGTCCTTTTTTCCTATTAGAAAAATCGTATTAGATAAATATATAAAACCGTATTAAAAAAATAGCTAATTTTTAAAAGTACTTTGGTCGTAATAATGTTCTTCTTTAAAAATGACAATATAATAATCGTTAAAAAATATTGCGTGCCACAGCAAAAGGGTTGAAGTAATTAACACTAATTAATTAATAGTCTTATCAACCCTAAAATGACGGGTACATGGCATTTTTGATCTGACGTGAATTTTAATTTGTATATCATCTGCTGATCTGTTTACTAATTGATGGCATGATGATACAATCAGCGAAGCATTTTACATTAAATTAATGTTTTAATTAAGTTGTTGCTCTTAGGTAGATTATATTTGTTTTAGTAGTATACAAAAAAGAGTTTTTTACAAAACTGCTCTAGTTTAGTAGTTATAATATGTGTATCCACGAACTTATTTACAATGCGTATTTGATGGATTTGAATTCTTTAAAATTTCTCTTTGAAAATATTATGCCTCGTTGTTTTTTATGTTTAAGGACGGCTATGGGTAGCGTCCAGTTGCGTTCGCGTTGCGTCGCGTCATTTGGGGGTAAGTGTAGATTTAAGGATAGAGACAAAAGTTTGGAAAAATGCAATCTAATATTATAAATGCGAAAGTAACTCTGTCTGTCTTTTCTTTACGCCTAAACTACTGAACTGATTTCAGTGAAATTTGGCACAGACACACTTTGGAACTCGAGAAAGGACATAGGATAGTTTTTATACCAAAATAATGCAGGGAGTCACTATTCCACGGGAACAAAATATTGGGCAAAAGCTAGCTGGTAATATTTTTTCATCGGGGATCAACATAGCTTTTGTGTTTGGTAGGTACCAGACTCAAGAGCAACAGATAGTGTCAGATTCTTAATGATTAAAAACTACTCGGATGTTTCTCCTCCCAAGGCATAGCAAAGAAGTGAATTAAATCTTTTAACATTTCTCATAACAACAGACATTTCCCATCATAACATAACTATACATAGTTGTACATTATTTTATAATAGTATCGTCGATGGAGAAAAGAACCATTACTGCACTCAACACTTCAAAAATCCATTACTGTCAATATAACGAATCAATAAACGAACAATTTATTTAAAAGAAAATATACATTTTTAAACGAAGTCTATTAATGTCAAATCTCTATATAAAAATGATGTCATTTGTAAAATATGACATTGAATTTGACACTTAACTTACGTCCATTTTACATTGAACTACGGTGGAATTCGGAACTAACACGTATGATCTTGTGATAAGATGATCTTGTGAGGACAAGTGGCGCCACTAGATAGATCAGGTTATGTTGGATGTTGATTTTCAAATGACAATTGACAAGAACTTAATGGTTTGTCAAAACAGATGATCTGTTAATGATTTTTGAGTCGAAGTGAATTGGTATTGAAAGATAAATGATGTGAGGATGGTGTTTCGAACGTTCTCAGAGATTTAGTTATTTTTTTTTCTTTATTTTTGTTTTTGAGCGACTCCAATGGCAGGGTTAAAAAAATAAGATTTTATTTTTTATTTAATTTATACATATTTTGCGATATCCAGAGAAAGCGTTTTGTAAGACTTATTTTATTTAATCAACGTTGTATCGACATAAATCGACCGCACTTGCCCAAATTAAAATTTATAGATAATACTTAAATTTTCTAAAATATTAAAAACTTGAAATAAGAAAACAAAACACTTGAACCAATTAAACAGATAAACAGAACATATTTTATGTTCCAACAATAAAATCGTTCACCATTATTATAGTGGAAAACGTCGCCATAAAAATTTAAGTAGTTCGGACTCAGTCGAAAATATGAAGGATGCGGATCGTAAAAGTGGGTAAATAATACAAAATACAATAAGTGCCAATATTGAAGACAGAAAACGTTCGCGTTGGTGTAAGATATGAATACACTCGGCTTCAAGAAACTGAAATGTAAAAGAAAATTTTATTTTTAAACTCGTTCTTCTCTATGGAGAACTATGGTATTCTTACTATGGTAATCTACACTGTGGAACAAATGAATAGCTTCACTAGAGGACTGACCGACAGACAAACTAATTTTATCTTATAATCTTTGTTTCACTTACGTTGTGAAATAAATATTTGACTTTGACCTTTATTCATAAGTGTATTTTTGCTTTCTGTTCTTCAAAAAAAATATAGTATGTATTAAATCATTAAAATTAAAATTGGTGCTATGGCTTATGTGTTGGTATTTAAAGATAAATGATACCTATGTTCCTAGATTTAACATTTACACATACATATCTGTATTATGAGGCCAAAATAAAAATAAAAACAACACTTATAAAACTACCTTACGCAATCACTGTATTGTTTGGTGTTTTTTTTTTGTTTTTTAAGTCAGTACAGCGACTGTGTGATATAGTGAATGACGAATACGTTTTTTCTATATAAGTACTAAGTAGGAGTAAGTAAAACGTAAGTTCGTTACATCTTTAAAAGAAACTTCTATAATTTAAGTAGTTTCCATACAAATAAATAAGAAATTCGTTCATTCTGCGTCTTGGTACTTAATCGTATATATTTCACTCAAAACTCAAACCTACACACAAGTTTTCCTTCTGCATTTTTTAAATATTGTAATTCTCACTGTGCCACAGCACTACCGCTTCGTTGTCACTGCTAGGCGTCATAAGGGCGCGTCCACACTCGCACCACAGCGAGTCGCGCTCGTAAACATTTACGATCAACAGGGGATTAAACGCAGCGTTCGTGACGTTTGCTTTTATTAAAAAACAACTAGATATCTATTGTTGTTGAGGTGTTGTTAGAAGGTAGTTGCTGTACTTTAATTTTATTTTCAGTTTCATTAGAAAGAAATTGCTTGTGTTGGTGTGCTTCTGTAGGTGTTTCAGTTTTGTGTTCATTAGGTTTGTTTCAAACAACTTTTTTTACTATGCATTGTGTGTGGATAATCCGTTGACACCTAGTGCTTTGAATATTACAGAAATATAAATATAAATTTTCGTTCAAAAAAAGATTCGTATCATGCAATAATTTAGAAAAATAAAGTTCAAGTTTTAGAAGCCAGGTTTTTACAATTGAAAAGCAGAAATCGAGAAAGTGAGATATAAGGGTAAAGTGTTAACAATTGACAACTACACAGCTTACCTTAGCTAATAGCATCAACCTCAATAATCTAATACAGTGTTCATTTATGAGAAAACCACATAATCCAAATTCTCACATCTCACTAATTATATTTGCTGCTCACCGGACACGGTGGCCGGCGCGGAATCGGATTATTGACCACTGTGGTCAGTATGCACACGGCCTTATAATAGGATAGAGATGTCCTACCAATGAAATGCATGATAATTGATATCTGTTCGTACGTGGTATAGATATTGTTAGGATGTGACTCGGATATGAAATCAATTTTGTAATTGAAGTTGCTATTTATCCGTACAATTATGGCAGAGTACGCGTCATTCTAAACTCTTTGACACTCTTTCTGCGCAGTCATAGCAGCCGACTAGCAACAGTCTTGAAGGTGCAAAGATACACCGAAGCTTCACTGAAAGCAAGAGTTGGAAAGGGTTGGAGTTGAGAGAAGTAATATAATGATTTTCTACAGTCACAAAAAAGTTTAAATCTATCTCTGCTGTATCTAAAACTGCAATATTAAATCCCCAACAAAACTCATCTTAAGAAGTGGTGGCCTATAGTTAGGTGCTGCACTGTAATAGTCATAATGGAACATTAAAGAGAAAGTTCCTTAAGATATTTAGCTGATGTTTTATGAGAGTACCAAAATAAAGACATATGTATGGATGTACATGGACAGCTTCTAGAAAAATTCTCTGCACCTTCAACTAAGATACGTTACAAAAAAATGAGATGACAATGATGTCTTTAAAGAAAAGCAATGTCACTTTATCAGAATACTAGCGACCCGTTCAATTTTCAATCACTCTATCAATTTAAGAACCGCATTACAATCCATTGCGTAGTTTTTAATTAAGGTATACATAAAGATAGGTATAAATAATAAAATATGTATTTAACTTATAAAACGTCGCTTTCTCCGTCGTAGTAATCAAACTCATTAGAACAACAAAGCTATTTCAATGTTCAAGAGTACAAAGCCCACCAGACAACAACCAATTTAACAATACTAAACACCATTATTTCGCACCGGCTCAAAACATATCCCACGTTTATTAATAGTTGGTCATTTCGACCGAAATCCTCGCAAAACCGTCCACTGGTCAGTTATGTGTCAAAGGGTTGTTACACAAATCCTATTTGGACGCTTCATTTGGTAAGTTTATATGATTATTTGTTTGTCCGTGGGAAATCCGAATGTTTTGTTTGAATTAATATAATTTTATAATACAGTTGTGATTGGGAATTTGCAGCAATTGTCTTGGTGTTTATGTAGATTGGAAAGTACACTAAGTTAATTCTTACAATTACCAATCTCTGTATACTTAGAGTATCAAATTTACAATTGTTATTAAGACGCTGCTAATATCAAAAGTGTGGGAGAGCCATGCTTCGGCACGAATGGGTCGGATCGACCGGAGTGTTACCACGGCCTCATAGAAAACCGGCGTGAAACAACCACAGCGTTGTGTTCCGTGAAACAACTAATCCCTCCTCAATCCCTAATCCCTAAAAGGCCGGCAACGCACTCGTAACTCCTTCGTTGCGGGTGTCCATAGGCGGCGCTGATTGCTTACCATCAGGTAATCTGTCTGCTCGTTTGCCAATCTATTACATAAAAAAAAGAATACAATTTTGTATCAATAACTTACCTGTAAATTTAGGAGAGTCATGCTTGGCTGGCACGTATACCTCGCAGAATACCAGCGTGAAACAAACATAGCGTCGTTTTGCGTCGTATGAATGAGGTTACCAGTGGCCCAATCCTTCTAATACCTCCCCGATCCCTCCCCAATCCCCAAATCTTCGAAACCCTTACCCCAAAAGACAAGCAACGCACTCGTAGCTCCTCCGAAACGACGGGTGTCTATGGGCGGCACCGTTTGCTTACCATCAGGTAAATGGTCAACTCGGTTACAGTCTTATACAATAAAAAAACTTATGTGACTGACTGACTTACTATTTTCAAAACGTAAAATTACGAACAAATTTCAAATACCATTGATACCTCAAAAACATATTCTTTTCTAAAAATATTTTCATTACCATAAGTTATAATTTTATCCCCTGTTCCGTCCATTAAGTTGGAGTGTTTATTTCATCGGTTGGAACGTCTCCTAAATAATTGTGAGATAACAGAAGCCGGTATCGCTAACCGTTAAGGAGACGATAAAAGCATAAGGTGGAAACAGTACCGTTTGGAGAATTGTGTGGATACGCTTGAAGATATTCGGTGCAAGAGGCAAGCTGGTATTCAACGTGGAGGATAAAGAGGTAGGCCTTTGTACAGAAGTGGGTGTCTTCTGACTAATGATGATGATGATAATGTGAAATAAAATTACATTAAATTTTCTCCTATGTCGTGTGACTCGAAACCATAATTTGCGGATCACGCAAAAAGTTATTTCGTGCGGGAATCAAACCTGCGACACGTTACATGGCAGCTAGTAGCCTAGCCACCGGGTCAACTATGCAGTTGCGTGATTTTATTTCAGCGTGGTATTTTCTTGTATCTGCAAATTTGTAGATAAGTAAACATCCTAAAATCTAAGTGAAAGTATAGTAAGTAGTCGAAAACTCAAAAACACAATAAAAAATATAGATGAATTCATAAATAATAAAAAAAATGTTACCTTAAAATTACAAAGGCACGTCCACACTGCACCTACCGTCGTACTAAAAGGAAAACTCCCGTCGAAACTAAGAAAATATTGGATAGAGATTAGGCCATATACTTTTATTGAGTTTTTCACTATATTTATTTAACGTTCCTTCCTAGATTGCGAGGAAAACGCAAAGGAACGTATCTACCACTTGAAAATAAATCTTTTTGTTTGTTAACACATTTTTTTCCTACAAATACTTTTGAGGGGGAGTTTTTTTTTTCGTAAATAGAGAGGCGCACGGTGATAACGTTAGGCTTAATTTATCGTTGAGGATTGTGTTTTTCCGAGTGCTTTGTCATATTATTGCGATGTTCTTTTAGTTTCTTTGTTGGTTCTTGGATTTTCGGTTGAGAGACCGTTTTGTTGGGTGATTATTGCTGGTTTCATATTGTTATTGTGAGAGTACTTTTTGGGAAGTTGTATTAATCTTTTAGTAGGTGACTTTAATTAAAATAAATAATAATAATAATAATATGCGTGCATGTTTTCTTTTTATTAACGCCATTTCATTAGAACCTGCAACCTGGAAAAATGTAAAAGTTGTATATTGTTTTCAATTAACACGTTGGACGTCACAAAGGACAACATATAGGTATAAGCCACGCTAGCGGAGGATTTGCTTTCAGCTGTAATACGTCGGCAGTCAATGACTTAATTATAATACATTTGTTATAACATCTACAATATTCAAAGCAGGAGCCCAGCGCTTTACTGGTTCACCCCATTGGTTTTTAAGACTTTGATACTCATAATTTTCAACACCAATCAACTCATTTCCCGAACCCATCATCAAAATTTCCATTAAAAAAATTACATACACTCAACAATGGAATAATAACAATATCTTCACCGGAAACCGTCCGGCCGCAGTGATCTTGCAGTGTCGTAAAATTTTACGATAACGTTGCACGCGCGTGTAATGTCACCGCGTCCCTCGACTGATGGCACATCATGTTTATGATGTCCGAATATTTATTGAGAAACGCCCTTCAGCGAAATTTGTGATGTTCAGTTGTTGATTTTGATGAAATCGCGAGTGGATCTGACAGTAATGCGTAATACTGTGACGGCAATGTTGTGAATCAATGAAATAAAAAATGTTAATAAAAGGAAAATATTGTGAATCAGTGGAATATCATTTTTTATTTATTTTTATATTAAGCTATTTGATACCAGTAGGTATATTGCCACACATTCATAAGTTGATTGGATGTTCTAAATATATTTTAAGTCTTACAATAAATAAATAGGTGTTTATTTATACAACGAAATATGAAGTATGTTTCGTTGTTTATTGTGATTTATTGTGATAGTACAAAAATGTAAATGGAATTGTTGATTAACTTTTTACTAATAGATTGATTTTTTTTTCTTCTCTATATATGGACAGTATATCGAGTTATTCATTAAGTATAAACTACCTCTCAACACTTAATAATACAATATTTTCTTCTTTAGAATATTAATGCAGATTAATTTACGAAGTTATTACATAATTATTTTGTAATGAATTATTCCATTCCTACAATTCTATTCCGTTTTATTAAAATTACAGCTAAACCATATTTCCCATACCGAATCAATACATTCTAATGTCTATATCCAAACGAACTATTGACAATATAGGAGAACACTTACAGTTTATTACCAATAAATATCGTGCGAGGCGGTCGCGCGATTAATTCAGCCGCGTGTTCGCACGACTTTTATGTCTGAGCCGCGCGCTCTAGTGTGAATGTGCCTTAATGATATTTTGACGTAAATGTGGCAACAAAGTTGATTAGTCGCTGTGTGAAAGAAATTTTTGGGAAATAGAAATTGAGTTAATCATTAAAGATCCACTTAGGACCTAATTCAAATTGTCTCTTAACCACCTCTTTAAGTATTAATAAAAATAACTTATTATTGTCTATAGTAATAAAATCACAGTCTGCCTCGATAATTGAGTCGTAGACTTTAAGTAAGAGGATGTTTAACCCGTGGTACGCCGGAGCGTGGATATACGCGAAACACAGTATGTTTTCTATTGTGTCTCATATACCGGGCAGACAAGTTTTTCCACTTTGCGTTAGTTTTTTAACTAAAAACTACATGTACGAAGTCAGTTCTTCCAGGAAACCTCTATTGAAGCTTAATAAATAACTAACAGTTTTATTACTATTTTGTCACCATTGACTCCTCTAGAACATTCTGAACAACTGAATCTGCTATAAGAACCAAGGAACACGTTTTCTATACAATCCGTATCTAACCCGTCAAAGACCAATCTAATCCAATTTGCTGGCAGTGTCGCAAATTGAAACCCCATGCATACCATATAATGGGTTGAGCCATGCAGTCCAAGTGATGACGTAATCTAATTACGTCACATTTCTCCCGTCAAATGTTTAGGGTTATTGAAATTGTTATTAGTAGGGTTATTGGGTTCTGTTTCTGTCTTAAATGTTATTTTTTGTCATAAGTGACTCGGAGAATAGCCCTTTGGGAATTTTCTTCATGCTTTTTTTATGAGATACGTCGGAAAACATGCACGCGGTAAGCAATCGAAGCCGCCCATGGACGGCTATGATGCAACACCAAAGGAATGCGCTAGTGCGTTGCCGGCCTTTTGGGATATAGATTTCGGTTATTAAAGGATTGGAGAGGGATTGGATCTCTGGTAACCTCACTTACACGATGAAATACAACGCTGTGGTTGTTTCACGTCGTTGTGGTTGATGACTGACTGACATAATAATCTAACAACGCACAGCCAAACCACTGGATGGATCGGGATGAAATTTGCTACGCAGGCAGATGTTATGACGTAGGCATTCGCTAAGAAAGGATTTTGATCGATTCTAACGACAAGGGGATGAAAGTTTGTATAAAGCTTAGTTAATTTAATATTTTTTAAATTCTTGCTTAATGTACATGCATAATATACGATAAAACTACGTGTAGATACTATAAAAAATAAATAAATAATCAATAAAATAACCATCTAATTTCATTTAAACTAACAATAATCATTCGAACAGTTAACAAGAACAAAACGTTTATAATAAAATACGGTAACATATGTGTAGTTAAAAGATAAATTATTGTGTTTGACACGGAACGCAACCCGGTGCCGCTTGTCACGTTATCGGCTAATTACTGCTACACTTGTCCAGTTTTTGATAAAAATGCTAATATGTATGAACAAAGTCGTAGAAGTAAGTTTTAGGCGCTCATCAGTAGTTTTTTTCTCTGTAATAGGGTTATATTATGTATTATTCGTAATTTTAAACTTAAATTTATTACATAAATCTTGTGCATATTTTTTACTTTAAAAATAAACGTTGGGCCACTAAGATTTTCATCTGTGTCGTGGGTGCCTTTGCAAACATACAATTTCACATCTAGATCCGGAACAACTATTTGTAAATGACATTTACCATAAGGTTGGTTTGGTTGGTTGGTTAATAAGTCCGTTAGTTTACACCGATTTTTTACCATCAGGTAATTGGCATGCTTGTTTGCCGACTTTATTATACCATTAAAATTAAAAAAATCAATACGGAACATAATTTGTATGAATGAAACCACGCGGGAGTAGCTAGTGTGGTATATCACTCGCTGCTAGGCTCCATTTGATTGAAGCGTGATGTTTTATAGCCTATAGCACTCGGGAACATTGTAGCTATCAATAAGTAAAAGAATTTTGGGAATTCGACCAGTAGTTCCAAAGATTACCCCCTACATACAAACTTACAAATTTTACCTTTTTATAATATTAGTATAGATAAGTTTATTGGGAACTTATGTAAAGATCGTGACGTACGCTTAGTAATTAAAATCATTCTTCTTTTGCGCCAAGTCAGGAACAAAAAAAACTAAAAAATATTTTTTTCGAAAAATAAAATAGCAAATTTATTTTACAGAACCATCTAATATTTCTAACAAATAATTACCTCAGCGAAAACACAAATTTAAAGGTGATTTTTGCTTGGTATAAAAAAACAAAATGAATGGACGAAAACATTTCTTTTTCCCTGTACTCGGGGGCGACAAATTGCTATAATTATTACCCCGCGATTGATGTAAGATAATCATTTTCACGCAATTTTTAGGGTCGCTATCAACCTAATCAGAAATTGTGTTTCACACTGCCAGCCATGTCACTGTGACAAATGCCCAATTAATTTTATTACCTATGTTTACTTATCACTTTTTATTTTATTTATTTCAGCTTTTTTTTGTAAAAATGCGTCTGTAATTATTTTGAGGGAGATGTTTTTTTGATGTTCATTTTTTCGTTGTCTAAAGATCTGCAGATATTTTGGTATCATAGCAAAGCAATAATTAATTTTGTAATGAAAGAGAAATCACGACATTATGCGAACAATTGTCTTATAATATCATACATTTAGATGTTAAAAACGATACCTTGTAACGATAACTTGTTTTTGATTTTTTTATGACGTAAAAGCGGCAAATTTTGACGTTACCATATTTTTACGATTTACCACGAATAATACACACATACACTAATTACACTAAAAAAATCGACAGACAAGCGTCGTATCATCATATTATTATCGTCAAATCAATGAATGATCTTTTTTGTTATAAGCGTTATTGTATTGAAATTTCTTTAATTTTGACTTAGCAGATTACACATAATGACGTCAGCTCTTAGACTAAGAATTAACATTACTTCTAGTTCTGTTGTTAGACAACCACAACTAGCCAGACACTGAAGAAAGCCAGAAACAATTACCCTTATCTCATTACATTATCACAATAACAAAACAACAATAAAAGACACAGCGCAGCACTATATTCTCCACTTCTACGAACACGGTGGCCTAATAAAACAAAATAAATAGGAGTTACGATCCCAACGCCATCTGGCGTGCAAAGTTACAAGCTAATGAAACTGGCGCTTGCAAATATTTGTACAAGAAGATTAATTGCTGCAGGTTAGTTGAGGAAATAAAAGGAATTGCATACACGACGGGTCATTTACTTGTTTTAAGGCTAGGAAAAGTATAATAAGTTGATTATGGCAGTAAAAGAAAAACATTTTGCTTTTAATTAAAGAAAAGTATGTTTGCTTTGTGTTTCACTTTGTGAGTCTGTTTATCGAAAACACAATCCTATCCCCCTCAGATCTCCAAATCCCCAATTCTCAAATTCCCAACAATCCCCAAAAGGCCGACAACCCTGGTGGTTCTGGTGTCTGTGGGTAATTCCAATTGCTTACCAGCTCTAAAAAATCAAAACCCTCTTTACAGCGTTTATTTTGTCATTGGTTAATCAAGTTATTAATTCAAGATAGATAAATAGATTGTTCATTTATAACATAACAAGTATCAAATACGAGTAAAATATCTTCATTACTTCACTCAGTATTTCTATACAACAAGGAATCCTTGCTCAAATTTTCAATATCACGCAAATTTAAACTCTAATAACAATCCACCCCAGCCTTTGAGTCATCAAAATATTAATAAACAAAGCTGTCATTTCACAATCAAATTATTTCATGATCCGTCTTTATTTCATACAAAACAACTATAAAACCCTTTCTTAGCATTCTCCCTCGGGTACTAAAACAAAAGACTGGGCGTTTTTACGACATTTCTTGTTTTATGTCAGCCAGGATCTAATTGCTACGGGATTATTATCAGCCCAGGATCATTGTTATTAATTTACTTATGTTACATTGTTGTGTTTATTTATATTATAATACGATAATAATTATATCACTATGTTTCGTTAAGTAAAAAAAACTTATATATGAGTAAAACCGAAAACGAAAATAAATAATTAAGTAACTACTTTACAGATTCCATCTACATTAGATTATTTTTAAGACAATTAAATACAATATGTGAATAAGCGTAATCTCTATGTTTAGTTAACGAGAAACAAAGGCAAGGATTCCTTCTTCTTAATCAGCCCACTGTTGAACAAGGGCCTCTTCTCATACGGAGATGGTTAGAGCATTAATCACCACGCTTGCTCAATGCGGGTTGGTGATTTTAAACTTATAATTAGAAATTATAAGGCCAGGTTTCCTCACGATGTTTACCTTCACCGTATGTCAGTATTGTCTAAATAATCATAGAAAGTACATATAATTTGGAAAAAGTCACATTGATACTGGCCAGGTTTCGAACCCACACCCTCATGCATGAGAAGCGGGCTCCTTAACCTCCAGGCCACCACGACATTCCTACATAAGTTGTAACATCAAACTTATATTTTTGAAAGAATGGCATATTTAATTACCAGCGCTGAAGCAGCGACTAAAATTATTTCCACTACCAAACATTATCAATTATATTAAAATTCGCACGCGGCCCAATTTGACACAGACGTCAGTTGTCACTCATTTGTGATGCAACTTCAAAGCACTGCAATACCTACCGTGACGAATAATATCGCGATTTTAAAATTGTCATTTTAAATTAACCCTTTGAAAGAACTTGGCTGTTTTTTCAATCGTGGGAATTTAAGTTTCTTGGTGCAAAATTCTACTTAGATTGACGACTGCTGATTTGGTGATCACATAAAAAATATGATAGCTGGCTAAATGAAAAGAGGAAAATTTAGTCCCTAAATTATATAAGCTATTTTAAAATACAAATTCAACAATAATTAATAATTAGGAATTATGCTCGCCGCGGCGCCGTTGATTGTTATTTTTTGTCACTAACTTGAGTGTAATGAATATATAGGTATAGGAGAATGCGCTCATTGCGGTGATAATGTGTGACGTGCCAGAACAGACTTGGGTCTTATAGGAGTATGCTGATTTGGTGACATTTTAGTTTTTCCGCTTACTTATTTCATTTGAAAATCCATAACAGTGCCACTCGCCAACAAGATCAGATGGGAAAAGTCACATTTGAGAGCTTCGTGAGTGACAATAAGTGACAGTTATAAGACAAAAATAAATGTAAGACTAAAACGCGTCAGTAATTGCGTCTAGTTCGAAAATTTACTAAAAATATACCATTCTATACTTATAATGATGAAATTAAAACTCAAAGAAGATATTATTCTTAATAAGTAATAAATTTTAGCACATAGCCTTACCTACTTATTCATGCATAAAACTTATTTTCGCCGCCCATGAACACCCACATCAACAGAGGAGTTACGAGTGCGTAGGCCACCTTTAGTGGATTAGGGATTAGGAGATTTTAGGATTGAGGAGAGATTGGGGGAGGAGAAAGTTTGGGCCACCGGTAACCTCACTCACAGGGCGAAATACTACGCTGTGGTTGTTTCACGCCGCTTTTCTGGGAGGCCGTGGTATCACTCCGGTCAAGCTGACCCATTCGTGCCGAAGCATGGCTCTCCCACAATTAAAACACATCTAATTATATACTCTGATATATTAAATACAAACAGATTTCCAGACAGAAGAAGGACGCAATAAGAACCTTTAATTCATGATCTTAATTATACTTATTTAAATCTACGGTCATAAAAGATTTTATTTTACTCGTTGTATTGTTAACTTTATTTAAAAAGACGAACATTTTATATCCGTCTGTAGTTTTTGCATTAAAATATAATAGGAATTAGGATAATTTTATTTTATTTAAAAACCACACATAACCCTTTAAATAGAGACATTATTTTTAATACACGTATTTAGTTTTATTAGCGATACATCAAAAAAGTGCTAAAAGTCATCATTCTATACAATTAACGATCGATCGTTACATTGCTATTATCACGACGATTATGCAAATATCTATCACATTAACAAATCAGCCGTTACAAATTAATGTTTATATAAAATTTGCATATTTTTCAATAAAATCACGAGTCATACTTTTATTAAATTTATTTATGCAAAATAAAACCGTAAATAAAAATTGCATCATTAAATTTTTACAAAAAAGCAATTTTATGACATCGATCGATCAATCAAATGCTTAATAAATATGCTAATTATTGTTTGCTAAAACTAACTATCACTATCGTTATCGTTAATTATTCAACAGGGTTGTGTTATGAATTGTATATTTATGACGTCACATTTGCAATAATATCTTCCACATGATTTGTTCATTGAATTTTTTCAAGCAATATTTTTTAATGGTATGAAGTATTAATGTTATTTCTTTTATGTGACGTATCGGCAATATGTCGATAGGGTAAAAGAATGTTGTGCCAACGCACCCTTTTAAAATTTTAAGCTTTACGTTACAAATTGAATCTGTACAATGGATTGTCACCCTTTACTATTGTAACATACATTCCAGAATCTATGTACTGTATGTAATTTTGAAATTTATTTGACATACAATATTGGGTTTTGTGAGTCTTTGTGTTGCGTATAAGTGGTGTAATAAACACCCACTTTTAGTATTTCTTTTTTGATTAAATATGTTCTGTAGAGTTTGTTTTTTTTTATTGATTTTATTTTTAAGTTTTGGGAATCTGATTTTGGTTAGCAAGGTGCCAGACTTTATCATTCAAATGTGACTGACTTACCCAGTGGCTCACCGATAGGTTTTCGGATGGAATCATGCATAAACTTTACATTACATTACCTGCATTAGCGTCGTCATCACCCTATAAGTGTCCAGTGCCCCAGAAGGTTTGAACATTTATCACGATTGGTGATTCAGTGATTTCAAAGTTAAAATTATAATTAGGATTCCAGGTTTCCTCGTCGTGTTTTCCTTCACCAAAAGCCAGGACGTTCAAATAAAGAAGAAAGTGTCACTCTTGCCCTGTTAAGATTTATCCGTTCCTTCTAAATCGTGATGTTAAACACACCGCAAACACTCTTAAATAGAGGAACAGTAAGTTGTTTATCCAGCAAATTTATAACTTGATATTTTGAGGGTGACATTTTGACCCAGCAGTGTGATTCTGTAAAACTTCATTCTAAACTTCGAATCTGAATCCGCCGTGAGTAGTACACTAGCGAGTTGAACTAAATTTACTGCATCATTTTGAAAGATAAAGTATTATAAGATAATTTCCCCGTGACTTCGACGCTCACTTCGCACTCGAACACGATTCAAAATCAAACAAATTTTATAGAATCGACGTGCAGGAATATATTCAAGGATCCGATACTGGTACTCAAATAAAACTACTTGGTTTAAGTGTGGCACCCATCCTTCGGCACGAATGGGTCGGCTCGACCGGAGTGATACCACGGCTTCACAGAAAACCGGCGTGAAACAACCACAGCGTTGTGTTTCGCCGTGTAAATGAGGTTACCGGAGGCCTAATCCTTCTCCTCCCACGATCCCTTAATCTCCAAAACCCTAATCGCTAAGAGGTCGGCAAAGCACTCGTCACTCCTCCGTTGCGGGTGTCCATGGGCGGCGCTGATTGCTTACCATCAGGTAATACGTCTGCTCGTTTGCGTTTGTAAAAAAACAAGACCAATAAGAAAACCTCAAAGAAAATTCTTACTTCTCCATGCGAAATGATCAATCAGCTGTTGCTGATGCAGATTTGTATGGGGAAGTAAGTTTATTTTTGTGTTTTCGATATTAGTCCCATGAAAAAGTAGTTATAATTGAGCACCAAAATCGTCTCCTTAAATGTGTCCCTAAATCTTTATGGAGTGGACACCCTGGACGATCTTAGCTCGAGAACGACAAAGGATAGATGCATTCGAGATATGGTGTTGGAGGCAATTACTCCGAATACCTTAGACTGCTAAACGCACCAAAATTCAGCTGAAAATAAAAACCCGCTTGTCAACCATATGCCAACAACACATTCTATCCTATTTCGGCCACACAGTGCGCAGAGGCGATGAAAGTCAGGAAAAACTGACTGTCTTTGGGAACACCGAAGGCAAATAATCGCGTGATCGTTCACCAACCAGATGGATCGATCAAGTGAAAGATTCATCGTCCTCCGAGTTCTTCGCGGTGGTAAGAGATGTGCTGGATCGAAACCGATGGAGGCGGATCATCCAGATGTTACCCCGATGCTGACCACGATCCTCAGACATGGGGGACCGACTATAAGGAATATGTCCCTGGTTCAAAATGCCACTCAATATACCACTCCATTGCCAAACTATTCACTATCACAGAAACTCGATCAAATTGAACATACATAGTTCAATACACGAACACACGACGTTAAGACGAATGTCCCCATACATCTTGGCTTTGATTCACAGCCTCCTATTGAGATTGTATGCAAATTCCAAGTGTTCTGCTCATCCTGTGAAGTGGCCACAAGTGACTATGTGATTTAGGAACTGTTCTGATTTAGATGTAACTTGGTACACTATGGAGTTGTGTATGTAATAGCTTTGTTGAAGCTGGCCTAGTTTGAATTGTTTAAAATTGTTACACAACAACAGAATATATTCTTTTGTTTTTTTTATTTTTGTTTATTTATTTAGGTTAACCAACAATTGTTTACACTTAAATATTTATTGTAAGTTAATGATTGGTGTAACATTTACAAGTGCAACAATCAATTAAAGATTAACACCACACGCACATTAAAACGGCTTCAAATAACTTATTTATAACAATTCGATATCAATATATATTTATGTGATAGGACGGTAAACAAGCAGGCGTATTACCTGATGGGAGGCAATCGCAACACCAAAGGAGCTTCGAGTGAGTCGCCTTTTGGGGATGAATAGTGTTTCGGAGATTTAGAGGTTGGGGCAAGGGAAGAAGGATTGGGTCTCCAGTAACCTCACTCACACGGCGAAACACAACGCTTTGGTTGTTTCACGCCAGTATTCTGTTTCCGACGCATGGCTTTCCCACACTTATACTTTATGTACAGATTAGATACGCTTATGTAATGGGAATTGTCCCCATATATTTAACATGCACATTGTTATACAACTGAGTATTAAAGAACCTGATTCTTATTCAACGACTGATAACCAATGAATCTATGAAACACATTTCTCGTCGTACCCACATTCCGTACATATGTATATTCACAGCTTAATTAACGTTTTTCTTTCTTACCTCCTCAAACAGTTTTTGTATTAAAATGATTTAGTCTAATGTTTTACTCGACTAGTTTCACGCCACGCTAGGGGCTCATATTTATAACCGAAATTGCGCGACACACGACGCAGCCAACACCGCGTAGCTAAGTGAAACTGTGATACGAATTAATACTTCTTGGTATACCTAATAATTAACATTATATACTAAACAATTACCTATAGCATTCACAAAATTCCAAAAAAGTTATACACTCGAATTCCATCACAGTAAACATTAAGAAAAACAAATCAAAATGCATTACAAATCGGATAAAACCAAATAATACTGTTTGAATACCTCTCCATCGTTTCACAATGCTAAAAGCCAACTCCAAAATCATTCTTTATACAACTTAAAAAATGCGGGATAAGTAACTTAAGTATGTAGAAAAATAACTCCGAGGAATCAATTGATTTCCCATCATCTTTTAAATAACAGAAGAATTGAAGTACACTTCAGTTTTAATACAATTTGCATAAGTTAAGATCAATGCATTAGGAATGCTTTTGTGTCTTCATATTCCCTTAGGTTCTCAAGTGGATACAAGTATGCGGCTACGTACGTAAGTTAGATAGAAAATTTGCATTTTTTTCAAGTATGGTGGCGGATTTAATATTTGGGTTAAGATTTTTCGTCTTGTTATGCTGGTCTTTTGTTAGTGTTAGTTTATACTAGTACTTATAAGTTGTTGTTTAGTTTTCTTATTGGAATTTTCTTTTCTTATTTTAAATTGTAATACTTATGGTTTTTTCTTATAAGAGTGGTTTTGTATTGATTTTCAGGTTAACTGTTAAATGAGGTTTTTTGCGTGACATTGGCTTGATCCGGACGAAGGGCCACTTTATAAGTGTCAGTCTCTTGCTGAAAACTGTTCCAAATGCACGTTTGGCGCGGCAGCTAAGCAACTGACTACCGCGCAACGTGTCGCGGGTTTGATTCCCGCAAAGAACAACTCTTTGTGTGAATTTGCCTGTAAACGCGGCCACGATACAAGACAAAATCGTAGTGGGGTTTCTTTCTTACTTTCTTTCATTGCTCTCCAACTATCACCAAGACGCTGGCATGACTTAAAACTAGTCGCTTAACTAACCTCGTCAACCATTTAACTGTTTAATTGATTTGTAATTATATTTTACATCCAAATATTAAAATAAGACGGAGATTGACATAATAGGTATAATAGTTTAGCTATAGCTAAAATATTGGCATAATTACGCATAAAGTTTACACCAGCACGGCACTACTCCTTGTGTTATCCACAAATTGTTGTTCCGGGTCTGAGAGTATCGTGTATGTGAAATTGTATGTTTGTAAACGGACATACGATACAGGAGAAAATTTTAGTGTTCATTCATTTTCAAATGATCCTTATCCTAAGTACAAGTAACAAAAAAAAACGCAATAATACTGAACGATATACCTATTCCTGTTTATTTCCTTATATCGCCTGTTTTTATTCCATCATCGTTGTTAGTTTTCGATATGAGATATGAGATCGCTCAATATTGTTACTACACAGTATTGTTCTAAGAAATTGCTGTGTTGTCGACTAATGTAAGTAAATATTTTTGGTATATTGTATTTTTATATCAGGAACTTTTCTAAGGATTATTACAATGAGATTTTTTATTGTAATTATCGTGAGACAAATAAACTTTGTTGAAAATAACGACTTACTCCTTGAGATTGAGAATAGCTCTACTTGTGGCTCATTTACTAAGATAATTTACAGGCGTAAATCGTTTTTTTTGCTATTCTAACAAGTCAGTTTGAGACATTTTGGGGGTGAGGGATGTGGAGATTTAGGGATTGGGGGAGGGTAAGTGTTGAGACACCTGTAACCTCACTCACACGGCGAAACGCAATGCTGTAGTTGTTTCACGCCGGTTTTCTGTGGGGCCTTGGTATCACTCCGACGAACCAACCCATTCGTGCCGAAGCATAGCGTTCCCACAAGTAGAAGCAGAGAATGAATTCTTCAAGGCTCTTTAGACGTAATACAGATTGTTTACTTCATCATTATCATCATCAACATCATCATCAGCTTATAATCGCCCACTACTGATCAAAGGCCTTTTCTCACACGGTAAAGTTTTGAGCATTTATCACCGCGCTTGCTAAAAGCGGATCAGCGATTTCATACTTATAATTAGAAAACAAATTATTAGTCCAGGTTTCCTGCCGATGTTTTCCTTCACCGTATGTCATTGTTGTCAAATTAATCATAGAAAGTACATATAACTTGAAATAAGTCACATTAGGTGAGTCCAGGTTTCGAACTCATGCATGAAAAGCGGGTGTCTTAACCGGGCCACCAGGACGACATCTAGAAAAAACATACAGAAAACGGGCAGTATCGGATTTTTCTTTTAAATGTAGGCTTACTCTTGGATTTTCTCCTGCATCGTAAGTGCGTTTACAAACATAAAATCTCACATACACATCACACCGAAACCCGAAACAAACAATTTGTAGATCACACACAGAGCTGTTCCGTGCGGGAATCGAACTCGCGGCAGCAAGTTGCCCAGCCACCGTGCCAGCCGTGCAGTCATATAACAAGTTGGCTTCCATTATGACGTCCAAAACGGTACCATTCAACAAGTACTTACAACACAATGACAACAATAGTTTTGGAGCCGTCACTTCTATCATCGCAAACAGACCCGCCCTACTTGTGCATACATTACTGATTCACAAAGGCAAACGCAGGAATGGGTCGGGACCTTTCGTGTATCGATGCAAAGATTAATTTGCAGAAGAGACAAATGTAGTATCTGTAGAAGAACAAAGTTTGGCACGAATGGGTCGGCTTGACCGGACTGATGACACGGCCTCACAGAATACCGGCGTGAAACAACTGCAATGTTGTGTTTCGCCGTGTGAGTGAGGTTACCGGAGTCCCAATCTTGCACCCCGCCCCCATCTCTCCTCAATCCCTAAATTTCCGGAATTCTAATCTCCAAAAGGCTAGCAACGCACTCTGGTGTAACGGGTGTCCAGTTCCGATTGCTTATCATCAGGTAACTGGACCGCTCGTTTTCCGATGTATTATGTAAAAAAAAATATTTTCGTCTCCCTTCCCTCAAGTAAAAGTATTATTAAATAAAAGTAAACACACTTATTTCTCAGACACCTATGCATTGTATAATAATTACTAATTTATTACTATACTATTGTTTTTTTAATAAGAAAAATTACTTTCAATATTTTGATGGAGTTAGTATTTACCTCCATTTTTGTACAATGTTTAGAACTTTAGACAGTTAAGGCTGAATGGTGTTGCAAGGGAAAGCCCAATATGTACCACGGCTCCACCTCACAGCAGGAGAAGAAACGGAGTGGATATTTTAGTTGGCAACAGCCTCACGCTCACTATGACCCTAATCAGAGCGAGAAAAGTTATTGAAACATCTATACCATAACAACATATTTTCCTGGACTAGGTTATATGGTTACTAGAGACAAAGCTCTAATCATTTACATGAAAAAAAAACGGATTTACATTTATCAACCAACACTTCAAGAAAAATATTTTCATAGGCGGCAATCTACAATAAAATTTAAGTCGCAACTGCAATATTTATTCTATGCCCTTTCCCATGTTATTTCGTGTGGCTGGACCGGCGCGATCAAGTATGTGGCTGGGCGTTGGAGCGTCAAACCCAATCTCACTTTGGCCTCACTTGTGGCTTTTTGAATTTGATTTGGCCTTTTGCGTGACGTCACTGCTTTTGAAGTGAGGTCGGACCTTTGAGTGGAGTCAGAATTTCTTGTGTTAGTGTTTTTCTGAACAAATTGTATTTCAATTTCGTTGACTAGGCATTTTGCAATTTTGTATTGGTTAAGCTATTGGATGTTATTGGACACACATCATCAGCCTATTAGTGTTTACTGCTTAGTTAAGGCCTTTTCTCACGCGAAGAAGGTTTGGTCATTATTCACCACGCTTGCTCAAGGTGGATTGGCGATTTCCACATGTGGTGGACACACACATTTTCTATGATTGTTTAAACACCATTGTGACAATGGTGTTTAAACAATCATAGAAAATACATATAACTCGGAAAAGTCACATTGGTACTTACAAGCGGGTGTCTTAACCTCCGGGCCAGCACGACACGTTATTGGACAGAGCTGTCTTTCTGCCAGAGTGGCACACTATTAATTAAATCTCCTAGTTTAACAATTTATTTTTAATGGAACAGTCATTAAACATCATTTGCTGCCGAAGGACGCCACAACACACAGCGGACTTATATGTTCGTTGCCACCCATTTTATGTACTTTTTTTTATGTAAACGATCGACAAACGAGCAGACGTATTACCTGATGGTAAGCAATCAGCGCCGCCCATGGACACCCGCAACGGAGGAGTGACGAGTGCTTTGCCGACCTCTGAGTGATTAGGGTTTTGGAGATTAAGGGATCGGGGGAGGAGAAGGATTAGGTCTCCGGTAACCTCAGAAACACAACGCTGTGGTTGTTTCACGCCGGTTTTCTGTGAGGCCGTGGTATCACTCCGGTCGAGCCGACCCATTCGTGCCGAAGCATGGCTCTCCCACACTTGGAACATGATGTAGAATTTGATGCTTTAAGCAACCTGACCGCAGCAAATAACCATCCGCATCTATTTATCTAAGCAATGGTGACAATTAATGCCATATTTACCAACCCAAATGTTGACACAATAAAAGAGAAATGATCACAATAACTCAACCACCATAAGAAAGTACCCCAACAGACATTGAAAATCAAAATTCTAACAATATGCACGCTAACACCGCTAATGAACTGAGCTTAAACCAAGCAAAATTAATTGGCTAGCAAAGGGGTAAGATAATCCCGTCTTACGTACTAGTAATTATTTTGATAGGGAATTTTGACCCCATGGGAGATAGGGGTCTATGTGGTCCACGCGTGTTTTAATTAGTTTCGGATTATCAGTACTTTGATTAATGTTTCGTTATCTGACGTTTTCGCTTTTGTTTTTGAAAGTGAACGATTAATTGTTGTGTTTCTGACATCAGATAGTTGGACGTCTATTCATATACCTACTTTTTTCATTAAACTACTTCTCTAGCCTAGGCTATAGCAAGCAATCCCCTGTTCCTTTTCCTGGCCCAGGCCAAACCTGCTATACCTAACCTGCGTTTGACCTGCAACCCCGGCTAAACAACGGCCCTATTGGGCCCATCTGTGGGGATCTATTCTTTAAGGCGCGCAAGGAACGCTAAGCACTGCACGCTCGGGTCTGATTCTAGTCGAGCAGCGAGCTACTCGTACCATACACAGCCCCCGATTAATTTCAGATAGACGGGATTAAAATCAACCTGTATTCAGTGACCAGAAATCCCTAAAATTATAACATGGTAATAAGCAAATAACGACAGCTTTTAATTTTACTTACGTTAGACATACTAAATTAAATTAAATAAAAAATTCTGTAAATCTTGTTTTATACTTTTTCAGCGTAATTTTTTGTCGTAGTTGGGTTTTAGTTTTTATACTTCTTAATATTTTAAATAAAATAAAATAAATACTACACATAAATAAATGATAAACACTTGGAAAGGTTGTTTTATAGTAACTATGTACTTAGTTTTGCAAATATTACTTTAAAATTCTAAATTACAGTATTGCTTAGATACTTTTGTAAGATTCATTCAGGTGTAAAGTTGTGTTAAGCCGTCAATATAATTCTCTAGTGAACCAAGGCTCCTCCTTTGAGTTCAATGGAGCAGCAATTAATTTCGCCTCATCCCAAGTTGGTTAAGACAACAAACTTGGAAGTCATTTGAGAATTAAGAGAGTCGATAAGTTCATAAAGTCTTTGATTGTTTTAGAGGATAATTGCAAATAGAATCTTGTTTAATTTGGTAGAAAATGTTTTTGAAGTTACAGGAAAATTATGATTGGAATGGTGTAAATTGTAGGTTGGACGTTATTGTTCTAAAATTAATATTTTCACATGATTAATATCTTAGAGTGAATGCTTAATTCAAATCATACAACAATGGCAATAAAAAGAAGAATTTCCATAACAACACCAGCCTATATGTGCATACTGCTGAGCTAAGTCCTCTTGTCGCGCGAAAAGGTTTTCAGCATTGATTAACGCGCAGCGTAAATCATCGAGGCGGTTTGGTAATTTTAAACTTAAAATGAAATTAAATGTCATGTAAGTAATAGGTCGGCAAACGAGCAGACGGATTACCTGATGGTAAGCAACGGAGGAGTTACGAGTGCGTTGCCGACCTTTTAGGGATTAGGGATTTGGAGATTTAGGGATTGAGGAGGGATTGGGGGAGGGGAAGGATTGGACCTCCGGTAACCTCACTCACACAGCGAATCTCAACGCTGTGGTTGTTTCACGCCGGATTTCTATGAGGATTAAAACACCAGATCTCCCAATCTTATTATTAATGAGAACTAGAAGAATTAACATGTCAATAATATTTTTTCTAGTTGTGTAGTAAAAAAGTACCTTTATACCTCTACATTTTTTACTCAGAAAATAAATTTCCGACAGACATCGACTTACACACACACACACACACATGTGAAACAATTTGAAAAGAAATTATATTGGACGCCATTATGCTTTTAAACCTCTGGTAGGAATGACATTAAACTTAGCATAACATTACAAGAGTCAATTAGAAATAAGATGTTGCCACAGTTGAACGTCAAACAGATAAAAAGTTTATCAGTCAGTTCTCTAATGATGTTATTTTTGTTGATTCCGTATGTAGAAGAACAAGCGAGGAGCTCCATTGTCACTCTTTTTCAATCCAATTCCTTGTAAAATTACTAACAAAAATTAAATAACACAATGCTCTAAGTACGAGAAAAACAATAATTTAAGTGCATCAAACAAACAAATCAAGATTTCTGCACATCATTTTTCATAAGACACATACAAATTTAACTAAAACACTTGTGAAGCATATTGCATATTCTCCAGCTCCGAAATACAGGAACTTGTTCAAACTAAAATGGGTTCCTTGTAACATAAACAGCCAGGGAATACATAAAGTTTGTTCACTAAATATACTCTAGAGTTTTCCTTGGGAGTGAAAATTTTGGTACCATTGGTCTTTGAAGAGATGAAGTGGAGAAATTGTGAGTCGAGTTGGTATTGAATGTATAACGCTAATGGAGAAAACGAAAGAGCAATTTTATCGTAACTCTTTTTAAAAAAAAATGTTTTACTATCAATACGTTATTTAATACACATTTATGTGAGAACTTTAAAATCTAGCGATGGAATCAATAATTTATTTGATAGTATTTAATAATGAGAAAAAAGTCTCATTATTAAATAAATTCTGTACCGTGTCGAGCATACGCTCACTTGCTCTCTAATCTGATTTTTTATGTCATAGGTAAACGCGCAAAATTGAACGCGGCAAACGAGCAGACGGATCACCTGATCTTAGGCAATCGACGCCTTCAAAACCAGACGAGTTACGAGTGCGTTATCGACTAGATTAGAGTTTTACAGATTTAGGGATTGAAGAGGGATGGGAAAAGGATTAGACCTCCAGTAACTTAACCCACACGGCGAAACACAACGCCGGTTTTCTGTAAGGCCATGGTATCACTCCGGTCGAGCCGACCCATTCGTATCGTAGCGAAGCATGGCTTTCCCACATTTTTTATGGAAACTTTTTCAAGATAGTCGTGTTCTGTTGAAGTAAAATCGTAAAACTTATTTGTGTTTCACAACCAAAAATAGAACAGTTTTATATCACACCACACTACTTTTATACTTATCCACCGAAATCTTCAAAAGCCACTCAAAGGGAACCCTTAGTAAGGGATTTCAAAGCAAAGCTATTATCATGTCCCGCGGCGCTGCCTGGTAACAAAACGTTCGTCTTTTTAACACATTTGTTTAAGATAGTTGTATTTCACCGACTTCACATACATTATGCTCAGCATAAAAATAACGGAAGGTGCTTCCTTTTTCTAAAGGGTTGATGTACTTATATTTTATGGAAGACAGATTTTATTTGTATCTTTTTACCTAGTATTATTATGCAGGGTAACTAACGTAGCGAACTATTTCTAAAATTGTAGCTTCCAAATTCGAAATTGTTTTTTTTTTTTTATTATGCAATAGCAACTACATATTAAAAGATTTGGCTGTACGGTTGACGCAGTGGCTGGAAAACTCACTGAAAAAAAGAAAAGATATTTATTCAGCACCAGGCACGATGCAGCATATCTAAAATATAAAAAAAAACAATAAAAGTGTGACAGTAGAAGTAAGATAAACATGAGTTAGAGATTAAAACAGATGAAACAGAAAATAGACGCAACAACATGACCATGCTAAATGGGTTATATGTTATATGGGTCATACCCACTCACTGTGTGATCCTCTAACTGTTGTTCCGGGTCTGGGTGTTATGTGTATTTGAAATTGTATTTTTGTAAATCACACAAACAACATGGTATAAAATCCTAAAGTACACTAAAGTAATTTAAAAAAAAACGGGAAAAGTTGTAGGTAATCAACGCCGCTTATCTTGGAAAAAACCAACAAGGAGATCTTTAAAATAAAAGAAACCAACGCATTCACTACTTAGTATAAAACAAAGTCACTTTTTTGTCCCTATAATCCTATGTATGTTTTTTTTTGTCGAGGGAAAATCATCAAATAACTTCTCCCGCCCAGGGTAAGGCGAGAGAGAGTGTCAGACTCTTACTGACTAAAAACTACTCAACAGATTTTATGCTGTTTTTTTTATTAGATAGAGTGATTGAGGAGGTAGGTTTATATGAATAATAACAGCCATTAAATTGTGGAGAAAATTTGCATTACACCCGTGCATATCAATATATCAGCATTACACTCGTGTGAAGCTTTAGCAGGTCAATAGTAAGTGATAATCTTGAAATAATGCATAACCAAACACAATACAATTACAAAATATCTTCCCTAGGGGTTCTATAGGTGGTGAATGCTATGATCTGGACAATAATGGCGAACAATAATTGCACGCGAAGGGTGGTGACCATTCAATCAGCATCGGGACATAATCATAAACTGTCAAGAGCCGTACTCGTAAATATCTGACCGAATGACCACCATGTAGGATAGTAAAGAAGTTAAATGGTCCAAACGTGTGGGACAAGTGTGGGAGAGCCATGCTTCGGCACGAATGGGTCGGCTCGACCGGAGTGATACCACGGCCTCACAGAAAACCGGCGTGAAACAACCACAACGTTGTGTTTCGCCATGTGAGTGAGGTTACCGGAGGCCCAATCATTCCCCTACCCCAATCCCTACCCAATCTCTAAATCCCCAAAATCCCAATCCCTAAAAGGTCGGCAACGCACTCGTAACTCCTTTTTTGTTGCGGGCTTCCATGGGCGACGCCGATTGCTTACCATCAGGTAATCCGTATGCTCGTTTGCCGACCCACTACATAAAAAAAAAACGTGGCGTCACTTTTTGACAAAAGTCAATTAATTTATTTGAAATTGATCACTATAATGCACTTAATTACTATGAATATCAAAAAAATCAATTTTGTACAGCACAGTCTGTCGGTTGGTCTGTCCTCTAGTGAATTTAGGTAGATACATAATCTAAGATTGTAACAACTAATTAATATTATAATGCATTCTTTACTTATGATTTTAATGAAACTTGGTACTTATGAGCAATATATTTTTATAATGATTTTTTTTCGAATATATTATTTTTTTTAATTTTAAATTAAATCCCGTGCCTTTATGCATCTACAGTAATCAGAATCACTTAAAGGTTATTTAACCCAGTCTTCAGTAGTTGTTTTCAAAACAAATTCGTTACTAAGTAAGCTCAAGAAATAATTTAAATATGTCTGAGTACGCCAGTTAGGGTTTGTAGGACCTAAATGAACCTAATGTTGAAATACTTATGATAGATTTTTGAATGTTTTTTTTTGTCAATCCGAATTTCAAATTCAAACGTAACTAAACCTGCTGATACCCCTGTTATATATTACATGAGTCGTATCAGACGGACGGACGGACAGTTATGGCTCGCGTCGAGATGTTATGACGCAAATCGGTAGGGTGCTGTAATTGATCAGCAAATGCTATGCACTTGGTGCTTTTTGTGGTGAAGTGCTCCCATGATCCGGTGGGTTGATATTGAATTTGGTTTTTTCATGGGCGAATTTGGTTTTAATCTTTGTTTTTTTTAGGGGTTTCCTCAGAATTGTTGAAAGTAGTGATCTGATATGTATATTCTCTCTTTCGATTTTTATTTCTTGGAACAAATTCATTCCTGACATACCAAAAAAAAAAGAAAAAAAAAGCTAATTGGGAACGAACATCAGTGTTCTATATTTAAAATTTTAGGAATTTCCTCACAATTGTTGGTTGTAGGGAGATGTGTTTTTTTATTTTTCTTCTTCTTTTTTTATATCTTGGAATATTTTTTTAGGAAAGAGTTAAGCAATTGTATATTTTTTCTTTTGTGGTTTGTTTGTGTGGTGTGGATCAACCACAAAGACATTATTGCGGCCCAGGTCTGAGCAGGAGATGGAACGATGTGTTTTTTTTTTGTAAAGTCAGTAACGGTAGGACACTCGCTCTCACCTAACCCTGGCTGGACAATACATTCAATGATATATGCGTATAAATAATTAAATGATTTCCCCTCTCAATTTCTGGATTTATCCTTTTTGTATTAAAACAGTATATCGTTCAAAATATTTTGTATAAAAACTCTTTGTACACTGACAGCGTCCATTCAAAATCACGTCTATAAACTGGTCAGAAGATCCCCAACTAACCCCTAAAAATATTCACGACTATACTGCCCAATTTTAATACCCCCAACGCAAAATAAAAAGGTATTTTACTAAACCTATCGCTCTGTATCGAGTCAATAAAAATGCAACAATAACTGTCCATCCATTATATGCATCGATGCGTGAATAACGAGTATCGATAAACTCAAACGTGGACGTTAAATGCTATATCTATGTGGATTAAATATGTTTATACTGAATGTGGAAATACGCTTTTTAGGCCTCCTTCCACCGTTGTAATTTCGGTATGTACCTAATTATCTAAAGGATTGATTTGAGGTGTCTATTGAGACAACTGAAAAATTCTTAACACTTTTTTTTCCGTATGTGATGGAACTGCAAACAAGCTGATGGAGTTCCTACTGGCAATCAATCAACGCCGCCCACGGAAACCTGCAACAACGGAGAAGTCATGGGTGCGTTGCCGACCTTTTGGATATTAGGGATCGGGGGAGAAAAAGGAAGCGACCACGGGTAACCTCACTCACACGGGGAACATAACGCTGTAGTTTTGTCACGCCGGTATTCTGAGAGGTCGTGATATCACTCCTATCGAGCCACACTTACATAATAAAATAGGTTTTCATTTTAATAATTTAAATAGCTTTATCAAAGCTGAATTTGGGATTGCTGCCGAACATATGGTGGTAGATAACAAAAAGTGGATAACTGCACTAGAACATTCGTTTTAAAAGAAATTCTTCTAACTGTTCACATTCATTATCGATTGCAAAAAACTTGTCTAGTATTACTTTTAACTTGACTCTGAATTTCAATGAATAAATCGCAAAAGAACTTACATGCACACAACCAATACCAAACACACAATCGTCAGCCAGAATAATGACGTCACGATTTTCCCAAATATTCTTCCGAATGCACCAATCGTAAAAGGTTTTACGATCAGTTCCGACGGTACCTACGTTTATTAACGGTTTATACATGTGTGTGTCGTAATGGGCTATTAAATTTAGTTAGGACTGATAGGCTCGTGTAGGTAGCCAGTAATAAAATTACTAATGATTTCATTGGGATGCGGATAGACGCGTTCAGTATAGTTTATGTCGGTTTTATGCCTAGATGAGGATGACCAGGCTATTTATGACCTGCGGTTGAATATAATAACCAACTGATCAAAAAGCAGCAATGTCAAAAATCGATGTAAATCGAAAGATTTCATTAATTATCATCATCAGCAAAGGTTTCTTATCACATGGAGATGGAACTCATTGTCTGATCCACAACACACACAAACGATCAGCCGAGGTTGCGGGGTAAGCGCAATGAGGCACTTCGACCTCGGCCCAGAGCAGGAGAAGGAATGCATGCCTAAGAAGCGGGCGGCCTTCCTCCGTGCAAGCACGACGTCAATTAATTAATTTATAATAAAAATGTACTTAATGAAATCTACAAAATCTATTTAGCAATAGCAGTCAAGAATCAAGATATTGATTTGCCTTCAGCAGTTGTTAGTCGCAGTCAAAGGCTTAATTGTGAAAAACTCGATAGACAAGTCGACCCATTTATTCAGCTAGCATTGTACATACACTAGGAATATTCTCCCCTAACCTTATAGGAACAAATAAGACATTATCACCATAGAGATGATCAATAGCTGACCAGACCTTTCACTACCTTTGCATCAACCAATCAGAGTCTATTGATACAAAATTTAATTACAGGACATTCTAAGTTCAAATTCGGAATCAACAATTCATAGCCAAATTAACTAGAGTCAAAATTAACCCCGTTCATAACAAACAATAAACTAATAATGGACTTAATTAACTAATATGTAATGACCATATTCAAATGATGGAAATCAAAGTACCCGTATGCTTGTATGGGAAAATGGAGCGAATGGAGCGACCACTGAATAGATATAATTGCGGAGGTCATTTGAGAAGCACAATAGAACCGGACCCCGGCACCCTTTTGCTTAAGTTTTTGGCCTATGGAGTCGTGTTTGGGCTAAATATTTTTAAAGAGAAATGATAATAAATTACTGTTTATATGTATTATTTATAATAAACTGCTATCTTTTATTTTTTTAATATTACATACACTATTAAAATGATTTTTTTTTCTTTTTTGGGTGACAAATTTGATAATCGACTTTGTCAAAGTCAAAAATAGACATATCTCATCTTTTCAATGTTGTAATAAAAAGGTAAAAAAATCATTACACATTTTATCATGTGAACAAACAAAAAAAAAGGGGAAAGTTTTAAAAACTTCAAGGTACAACAGGACACTCACTAATGAGCGGCGTGCGCGATCGTTATTTTCAAAAGTTCTCGTATATCTCTCGATATCATACTATCCATTACTTTATGTTACAATATACTCAACACTTGTATTTTTCTGGCTAATTTCCAAAGGAATAAGTCACTTTTTTGACGCCAAAAACATAAATGTCATGTTACACTGTTTTGTGTCGCTGAAATTTCTCCTATCTTAAGTCTGTAGGAAGAGAAAAACTAGGAAAATTGCACGCAGTACTTACTTCTGTGCCTGTATTTGTCTTCCGATTTCATTTGTTTCTTTCTATTTAAGTCTGTGTGTTGTTTATAAATATTCTAATAAAATAATGAAACTCATTCTAAGGAAAATTGACAAGGTTCTCAATTAGGAAAAAAAAACTACTTTGACAATGTGTCGTGTCGAGTTTCCAATTTTATTGATGCCCTAAAAACATACTAAGAAATTTTCTAACAAAATCTTCAAATTAATTTTTGTATGCTGATAATGAGTTCTTGTTATCAACCAGTACCTATTCGTTTCTGAGCTCCCCAATGAAGTAGTGCTTCTTTCTGAAAACAAATACAATAGGTATTAGTTTTTGTGGGTAATACAAATATGAAATGTCTGACAGTGGGATTTTTCGGTTCCAAAATTGATTTTAATGATATCGCCATATACGGGGTCAAATTTGGTCTATTTCTAGGTTACAAAATTACAAAAAAATACGAACATGAGAATACAGCAAACATTTTGTATAAAATGTTAATAGGCATTCACAATGGAAGTATTTAAAATAAATCAAGAAAATTAATGCAAAAAGCAAACGTCACGCGGTATTCCCAGGCGGTCACCCATCCAAGTACTAACCGCGCCCGATGTTGCTTAACTTCGGTGATCGGACGAGAACCGGTGCTTTCAACATGGTTTAGTAAGTCCAAAATACATACAGATTATTTTATCATAACTAATGCGCCTGCGCATCTTGGTATTTTATGACATATTTCTATTATTTCATATAATTATGATAAAATTGGTACGCAATTTTGTTCAAATATTTTCGGAGTACCTATATTTTTTATTAAAATTAATAATATGATGTGTGTGTAAAAGTTTTAATTTCAGTGACACCTTGACCACCCCGGATTAACATAAATATAAGAATGTAATAGAGATGTTATGTTATACTATTAATTAAATAAAATAACTTCTTAGCAGATTCATAGCGATTATGGTAACACAAAAAATGATGCACATTTAACAAACATGCAGGAACAATGTAATTAATGGAAAAAAATATTACAGAAACAGACAAAAATTTTAAAAGTAATGTTTATTGGAAATTAGTTCAAAAAGCTAACGTCACGCGGTATTCCCAGGCGGTCACCCATCCAAGTACTAACCGCGCCCGATGTTGCTTAACTTCGGTGATCGGACGAGAACCGGTGCTTTCAACATGGTATGGACGTTGGCGATTGGTAAAACGAATTTTATATCTACTATGGGCTGAATCTAATAATAGCACTATGACAACTGACCAAAATTATTATGTACACGTGATCATGGACCTAGAAAAAAAGGTCTTTTTTAAGGTCTTTTTTTCTAGGTCCATGCACGTGATTGATAAAACTATTTGTTAATTTAAAAAAGAAAACAATTTTATTTTATTAAGAATTCTTTTAATTTATTTATTTCACATATTAATTAAAATTACTCTTAAATTACATGTAGTTTAAAATATAATACAATAAAATTATATTAAAAAAATAAAATTTTAGTTAGTTACTGCTCTAGAGACAGAAACCTCCTCACAATACGTGCCGTTTCAAGGACTGCCTTCTTTAGGAGGCCCTTATTCCAACAGTTTATTAGTGTGAAGCACTAATCTACTATTTAATACACACACACAATCTACTATTTATTACACTTTGTACATACCTACGTCACAAACATTATAAAAAAAAAACAAATTATAAAATTATTATTATAAAGTACTACGTCTTACTTTTTTAAATAATCCTAACTAATATTATAAATGCGAAAGTAACTCTGTCTGTCTGTCTGTCTTTCTGTCTGTCTGTCTGTCTTTTCTTCACGCCTAAACTACTGAGCCGATTTCTGTGAAATTTGGTACAGACATAGTTTGGAACTCGAGAAAGGACATAGGATAGTTTTTATTCCAAAAATCTGCAGGAAGTAACTTTTCCACGTGAACAAAGTCGCGGGCAAAAGCTAGTTAAATTATAAATTACTAAAACGACTCCATTCAATTCACGAACATACATCGTCTGCCCAATGGAGTGGACAGTTTTTTCCTATTTTGCAATTGATAGCCACCATCACAAAATAAAGGGACCCTGCATATTTTAAACTCGCCTATTATTATGCAAATTAACGTATTGACTCTGCTTAAACCTTTTATAAAGTTTTTAGTTCTATGCCAGAAAGAGAAACCACTACGTTCGTAGGGCGTTATCCCGTTTTAGCGTAGAACAATGAACGGTTTTAATCTCGCCATGTAGTGTCACCCTAAATTCACTGGTCATTCTCTTTTTTGGTAATTTTATTTATTTAAAATTGTTATTCGAAAATGGATTTTATTAGTATAAAAATAAGAACTATTTACAACGTAAATGAATGTTAAATATTTTATTAATTTATTTTTGCATCCATGATATCGCGTTATTTAATTCTTTACTTTAAAACTTTAAAGATAAAGTTTATTTTTATTTGAAAATGTGACGTCGATAGATTTATTAGCAGCTTCCGTTTTGCTAAAAAGGCGTGAAAGGGACAAAAGATCATTGTTTAGAGTTATTTAGATCACGCATTAGTTTTAATGGACCGGACGCATGGGGGCGGCTTGTTGGTGACCAGTGATAAAAATGTATGAGAAAACATTTGTAATTAAACGTTTTAATAACTTAGGGGACATAATTGTGTGACCGGACAGGCATTTCTTTTGTTATGAAATTATAATGGCTGCGATCTACAACTTGCCTCCCGGAGATTTTTTATGGTGCTTACAGGCCTGCAAAGGTACGCATTACTCATCAGATGGTCAATCGGCGTAGCTAATGGACCAGAGGAGTGTGTTGCCGGCCATTTGGGAATTAGGGATTTGAGATTTGGTCAGTAAGAGCATGACAGAACTTCACGCCTTGCCAAGTGATGTGATGATTCTCAACCCCCAAAAAAGACTAATACATTTTAGGCTTCTAGAATAAGTGGCCAACTATCCCATCAGGCAGAAAGCGACGATAGAGCACGTCTACCTGTAAGTTATCTCTACATTTGAGATTTACATTCTCCTCTAAGAATTTTGGAAATGATAATAGTTGATAATAACTTGACAAAACTAAACTCATCAATTCATTTAGTCAACAGATAAATGTAGTAATTTTCTTTTATCTATAGGCATACCGATAACCAACCTTTTTAATATGCTACACTTGAATAAAAAAAGCATACTTTTCTTACTAGGAAGGTACGCTAGACGCCATATAAATTAGCAAAGAAAAAAAAAGGAAAAATTTTAAATTCATTCATATTCTACAACTATCCACACCTGTCTTTTCAACAATATCGATTTTCAACCTTGCTACTTAATCATAAGGTTCAAATTACATTGTGGCGTTTGAGTAGGGTGACCAGGTGTGTTCACGGTCGGTATGGCACGGTGAGTCATCGTGTCCTCAAAGTTCATGGCACGTGGTCACTTAGTCGTTAACCTTTTGCGGTTGAAATGGTACAGTTTTTGCGGAAAAATGTCTACCGTTTGAAAAATTAATATTGTAACTGTGAAAGGAAGCTTCCTGTGTTTTTATAATTAGTTTTCTTTTAAACTGTTAGTAGTAGTAATAATATGAATTGACTGTACGCTGCACGGAACAAAATCCGCACGGAAAAATTATTTTACTACTTACCTACATTAGTTTATGTAAAATACCTACTCATCCTTCGGGACGAATCAAATAATTAATTCTATAAATGTTTATCAAACAAATTGTACATACAACAAGCCCTAACATGAGTCATTTAAAAACCGAGAAAATTGAATAAATCTATGTTCTATGAAAATAAGAAAATAGCTTTTACCTATCGACATAAACTTTTGGACATGCCAAACCCGATCGGCATAATTTTTGGCTTAAAAAAAGTCAGATAACCTATGCTTCGATCTAGCCCCATCTTTTCCTCATCGATTTATTGGCGACTCAGTTTCCGTAACAAGCACGGCCAATGAGAGAGACAAAGATAGACCGAAATTTCGTTTCCTCTCTTTCTTTCGGAGTGTCACAATTCTCATCAATTAGTTTATTGTCGATGCTTCATCCACGTGCATAGACTAATAATACATAGAACACGACATGTCCACAAGATACCTTGTCCAAGAAAAAACAGGCGTAAAGAGTAAAAAAACTTAGTTTAAGCAACGGTACACAGACATTACTGGTTAGCAAACATCTGCCGTCTGACCTTTATTCGAGTAACACCTTGTGTGGTAGGCAGGAGTATACCAATTATAATGTAGTAGTAAATACTTATATGCGGGTGCAAAAAAATAATAGTATTCTTTAGGCGTTAAACGTTAGTACCTAAGTACTGGTCTTTTAATGAAGTTGATTGTGTTGTATGGTTTTAGTAGATATTTTATGTTACACAAACGGAATACGTTCTTATTTCGAATATCTGCTTTATTTTATTATAAAAATAATATTATTTTAAACATTCGAATCGAATTCGAAATCGAATATTAATTTAAAAATGATTTTTTTTATTTTATTTAGAAACTAATTAATTAACAATTGTAGTACATATATGTATTAACAATAACCTTAAACCAATAAAATGAAAAAAATCACTAAACGAAACATAACAAAAATTATTATATTAATTTTGTTTTTGCTGTATTTTAGAACCAGCCTCATATAATAAAATAAAAGGGAACTAGCAATAACCTATTCCAGAAATCATTGCCATGACATAAACCTCAGGCGCAACGAATATACAATATTTTTAACTCACTTCTTTCTTATTAAGCTTTACAATTACTAGTTAATGTTCAGCGGTTTTGCCCGTAGTACAAGCGTGTAGCGCTCTACGCTTCGCAGTACAAGTAACAAAACTACCTACTCTATGTATTATTTTTCCAGACTATAATCTGTCACCGTGCGTAATTTATTTCAGAATCATAAACAATCCTTTTAAGGAAGACTCAACAAGGCAAGACATTGTGTATGTTGATACAATTTTCTAGAACCCCTTCTTACCTGCACTTTGGTGCTTCAAGCTTATTCAGCATCATTTACGCGAAAGACTAACGAACATCCACCATGTCTTGATGGATGTTCAATCTAAATAGGATTTTCTATGGTCTAATTATTAGTAAAACGTGCAAATTGACGGCAGATGCGCATCACTAATGACATCATGACTTGTAGCTTATTGGAAATTGAATACAAATGATATAGCAAACATCACCCCCATTGGCGAACCAATCACTCTTGAAAGTAATTAATATTGTACTTAACGAAGTTGGTACTTTAGAACTAATGTTACGTGTTTGTGTGTTTATTATCATTTTCCCGCGACTTTGTTCTCGTGGAATAGTGACTTCTTGCAGATTTTTGGTTTGAAAACTATCCTATGTCCTTTCTCGAGTACCAAACTATGTCTGTTCCAAATTTCACACAAATAGGTTCAGTAGTTTAGGCGTGAAAAAAAACAGACAGATAGACAGACAGTCAGAGTTACTTTCGCATTTATAATATAAGAGGCTCAGGAAGTCATAAGGGGTCATTTCCACCTTCATTAAAGTACCCAAAATACTGAGGGATGTAGCACACATGAAGTTCATACAAATTATGTTCCTTATTTAATAAAATCTGTATATCAAGATATTGTGGAACAGGTCCTAAGTCTAACAAAATCTACGGAGCAAAAATTAACACCATAGTTACATTAAAAAACACAAATACAATTAGGTACCTACACAATGAATCTAAAACGAATAAATGATTCCAACCTCCGCAATACAAAACAAAAAAACAGCACAAAATAAAACATCAGCAGATTCGAATAATCAGAGCATCCCCACAAAATAGGGGGCAGATTAACATCCGACAAGAGATTCCAAATTAAATCCATTCTGGTAGATTGTGACAAACGCTATCAGTCATGCGACCCCTCATTTGCATCAGAAAAACTTGAAGAACAACTATTTATCAAATGGCGAGAGGACTTCCGGCTGCCATGACAGTAGGCGCGACGTGTTTCCGCCCGCCATCTTTGGCTGAACGCTATACATCCGGATGAGAGGAACAAAGCTTGAAATTTGCGGACACTGGATGTGACTTTATGAAATACTTAAATATTTTTATTCCTTTCACAAAGGTATCTTCTTATGGGCACGGTAAAGATAATAATGATAACATTAATCACCATGATTGCTTAAAGCGGATTGACAATTTCAAACAAATAATTAGAAATCAAAGAAAGGAAGTTAATTTTTTATAAGTATACCTACATATAAAAGACAGACGAGTAACTAAGGATTTGGAACAGGCACTCTTTTGCTCTAAGCAAGAAGCAGGCGCTTTAAGCTGTCTGACCAAGTGACCACGACAGATTTTTTGTACAAACATAGAATGCAACTAATCATATCAACTTACTTGAAAAAAAAATTACAGAAATTCTACCCACATCTTTATAAGTGGGAGCTTCGAAATAAATAATATGCTATCGTTCGAATAATTCATTTGAAACGATTTTTTATAATACTTCAACACAGTAACCTCAACCAAGCGATTCATTAACACTTAATTTAAAAAAAATGCTCGTTCCTCGATGTATTTAACTATTTTATAATCTCTTTTAAAAAATACTTGTAGTTTAAAACTCCATGCTCGATTATCATTGAATTTAATATGGCGCCTTATTATATACGTATAGCAACTACTTTCTTAATCGCGTTTTACCTGGAAGTTTAAAAGACTATCTTCAACGGTTAATAAAAATTACCACTAAGTAATCAATTCTGTGAAAAATCATGGTGTAAAGGCCTATAATATGTTTAGCATTAGCTGATGGTGATTCTTATATAATAAGAATGAAGAGTAATGAAAATATGTTACTTAGTATAAAGTTAAATGATTATGTGAAACAGAAGTTATCTTATGGACAAAAAGGATTAAAAAAATAGGTTACATGTCACACAAGACACTTCTAGTAATTCACCTTAAATCACGACACGGCAACACGGAATCTCTGATTGGGGAGCGATCTCAATTTAGATAATTTAGTGTTACATCCATGGTGAAATATTTTCAGCATTTACGGTGATTTCGGTGATTCTGTTAACTTGATGTCAGCCATTTTGTTTTCTTGTTGAGTACTCATTACTAAGTTGTACAGTTATTTAGTATAGGACTATGCTTTTATCATTTCGGTATAATGTATGTATATTGTACATGATAGTACGGTTTAATTTATATAAATCCTAACGGGTTAAGGCCGGCAACGCACTCGTAACTCAAAAGCAAGAGCACCGACTACAAGATTATAAATAGTCGCGATTTATAATCTTGTAGTCGGTGCCCAAGTAAATGATACATAAATGCTATCGGTACCTACTAATCGTCAAACTAACAATAGATATGTACTTAGGTAAAATTTTTACACTATTATTGTTTTACTCGGCACCGAAATCAAGATTATTAAAAAAGATATTAAATATTATTTTCTATTTAACTAAATGGAAGTTTGTCTAAGTTTGTCTAAAGCAAATTTATTTTGTTGCTTTTTAGTGAACTTAAGTCAAGTCAAGTAATTTTTTTGTTGTTAAAAATTATTTTACACGTTATCTAAAGACTAAACGACGGACTGAATGCTAAATTGTGTTTAAATTTTTATATCAACATCGCGATCGTGATAATACGCACGCGAAACATTTTAACAAACCAGTCTAAAGAACACATAATTCATTAAAACAGATCACATTCTTCATTGAAAATCATGTCACAATAAAATGACGTAACATTATAAGCAACGAGATAAATCGACGAACGCATACTACTATTTCGACAGATCTTGTATCCCTTCGATAGCTCAGTTGGTAGAGCGGTGGACTGTAGTTGGAAAGAAACGGATATCCATAGGTCGCTGGTTCAAATCCGGCTCGAAGGAGTTTCTTTTTGTTCATTTCTTCTTTACTTTTTATTTTTGATATTTTTCTATATTTATTTCGTGGTAAAATGTTAGTTATTGTTAGTAACCGTTCTAAGAATACTTATTTACGTAATATTTCTATGAAAGAAGATAATGTTAAATTTAAAGTAGGTATACCACAATACATTGATATTTATTCATAAATAGATACTAGTAATTTTACGTAAGTACCTACTTACATAAATAGATTCTGATATCGTTATCAGCCTGATAAAAAACACCAATCACAGTTACAAAACCACAAACAGACGTTCCCTCTTCACATTTTAATTTTAAACTTTAACAACCGTAAAATCAGTCCAACCATACAAATTAACCAAAAAATACCTTAATATAATTACTTTCTTCCTTATATAAAAACTTTTTCTCAATACCGCAATCGAATTAAAAAGAAAATTCAATTTAGTCACGAATTCACGATACAAAGAATTTGAATCACCTTATAACCCTTAACCGCCGCTATTCGGTCCGTAAGACCGTGTTAATGAATTAGAGGGTTGAGTGGCATTGTGAAGATGTCTTCGTTACAAAATTGAAAATTGGATTTTTTTCGAAGTAGCTAATTTTGTTTTGTAGTCGTTATAGTATTTTCGTTCGTATGTAACTGTCTACTCAGTTATAATTTTAATTGAAGTATTTTTTGTATAGAAAAATGATTTGATTAGTATGGGTAATATTGAAATAACATATATTATATTATTGTCTAGAAAACATATCGGTTATGTTTAAATAACATGGTACCTAGTGGAGTTAGTCATTAAAACCATTGATCCAAAATTGTAATAATGATCAACAAATTAATACTTGAAAAATGCGTCTACATTACACACTAATTAAGACATTTTTTCAAAATTGCCATAATTTGCTCAAATATAGAGAAATCTCATTTCTTCTTAAATCTTCCCAATTATCCGCGAATGTAGATTAACCCTTTGAACGCTCAGAACTTTTTAATTGCTGTTAAATCGAAAAGGGATCAAATGGAATCTGGCAAGTCCATTGTTAGCTGTCATTAATCTATGTGGGTGGGTACAATTTCATCCCGTCAACTGTTATAGGGATTAAAATGTTTTGTTGTATTTTATCATCGATCACTAATAAAGAACTTCTTTATTAGTGATCGATGTATTTTATGCATAAATTTTTGTTAGACCTAAAAGCAAATGGATTTAAAAAAAACTCATTATCAGTAATTCAATTGTTTCTATTCCGGGTTCAACAAAAGTGTGTATTATGTTTGTATGCATTAGGCTTTTCCAATATTTGGGTTTAATTTTATTGTAGCTCAGAGGCTAGATTTTGTACCTGGCATAAGTATCTTATTTTTTCATTTACGCTTACACCCGGAATCCCGACTAGTCACAGACCGAAACTACAAAACTCCCAAAAATAATAAAATTATTTAGACAATAAGCTTTAGTACCGAACTTTCTTCGTTTAAATTCTTTTTAAATAAGTATCTACTTAAACCCTTTTTACTTAAACAATAACCTTAAAATATAAGCTTAGATTTTTAAAACCCGACAATTTCACATCAAATTAAATAAAAGATTTTATCACCCCTTCTAACCCTTGCGTGACGCACAGATTCATCTTAACCCGTCACCGACTGATGGATCAAGATATTAATACCGAGCGTGGCGAATGTGACCAAAACGTTAACCCTTTCAATGCATTCTTAATTAGAATTTGTGCTACGGGTCTTCTAATGACTGATAACTGTGATTTTCTTTTCAAAAAACGAGATTGATTGCTTTTGAATACGTTTTGAAGGAGATAAGGGGTGTTGACGTTTAAATTGGTGATTAAATTGCGTTTTCTTTTTTGATACATCATGTTCTGCTACCTACTATTCCATATAATTCTACACTGTGAAACGAGCTCCTAAGTACATTGATGGGCTGACTGAAGGACTAGGAATATTGTTTTTTGTCGTCACAGAAATATGTACCTAACCTTCTCATGAATATGGTTTATATTATCAACAAATTCATTTTCACTTTGAAAATAACAGCAGGGCGTCGGCGAAAAATGGTCGTACCTATGTCAGTTTTTTCGGTACCTACTCATATTGATAACTACTTAGCTGTAAGTAGCTTAAAGTCTGGATAGTTTATGACGTGGTAAAACCGGATTATACTTAATCGGATATTAAAATATGAAACATTAATTTAGGTACCTACTTATAATTATTCAATTTAAGTGAAGGATATTGAAATTTATTGTGACTGTGAGTATTAAATAATAAAAATAACAGTTTCAACCACGCGCTTGGCTTTTATCTTTGCGGTATCATACATTCAATTAATTATCGTCAACAGCAATTCATATAGAATTTTTTCGGCAGAAAGAACAAAATAAAAATAATTTCGCGTATTTTTAAGCATTGGACTATTTTCATCTTATTTCTTATCAGTATTTTATTTTTAAAACAGTTGTTATTTCTTGCGGTTGTGGAAACGATCGGTGACAATCTCGTCGACGTAAGCAACGCTGATGTATAGCGCTATTATTAGATAGTGAATAGTAAATCCAACACGACAGTCGCCAACGTCCATACCATGTTGAAAGCACCGGTTCTCGTCCGATCACCGAAGTTAAGCAACATCGGGCGCGGTTAGTACTTGGATGGGTGACCGCCTGGGAATACCGCGTGACGTTAGCTTTTTGCAAATATTCCTTTTGTTTGTTGATTTTTGTATTAATTTCTAGTTTTTTCTAATCATTTAAATGACATAATTTTTGTTTGTAGAGAAAATACGGACTGGAAATCTAGCCTACTAGTTGGTACATTTTTGTATGCCAATGCAGGCGAAACCACGGCAAATATCTAGTAAGAAATAAACATACATGACCGTTTGAACAAATTTTATATCATGCGGGTCCATTGTACCCTTCATCTTATATGTAGTCTAATCGATCAACTTCACTCTAATTCAGCTGATTTGCATGTTAATTTTAAACCGAGTTCTTTATAAATGAGGGTTAATTGAGGGGATCATTTGGAAGCCCTATCAATGTAGTGTTATTTAAAGATGTTGAAGGATTATACTTTAAAATTTCTTAGTTGAGAATGGCTTCGTTTGTGTTGATTCATTTTGGCTTAGATTAAGATCCTTAAAACTGGTTCTCATTATTAGAAACGAGTAGATACATTACTTGATGAGGTTTGACGGAATAAGGGATACTGTGACATTTTCCCTCAACTGAATAGAAAAACTTAATAACGTCTAACCAGTGGCCTGGTCAATTAGCAGTTATCAATTTTAGAACATAGGTTGTGTGGAATTTGAAGCAAACCGGCTTCATTGAAGTCCGAAACATAGCCAACCTAAAGGCTTGCACAAAAATGTTATGCCCTTAAACAATATCATAACGAAATAATACTTAGATCAGTTTAGCGTCAACTAAATAGGAAATGTTATAAAGAATCTGATTGTGAAACTGATTGAAAAGTAGTAACTATTACATATGTTTCTTGCTCGTTTTATTTCATTGAAATCTGCACTTCGGAACGAGAGATCTGACTGACGGGCTGATTTTATCTTAAACTTTGTGTGACTTTTAATTGAAATAAATGATTTGACTTTGATTTAGACGTATCTTTAGGTATTATTTTGAGATTTATGCTAAAAATGATTCAAATAAAGTTTATCTACCTACCAATTTAATTCATAAATACCATTCATTCAGAACAATAACTACACAGAAACAGACACCCTTCACAGTACATTCCATACCAAGTATCATTTTAGATCAAACACGTGATAATGGCTATAAGAGCACCCCTATTATTTGATACAATAAAAGTGAAGTGCAGAAATACTTGGCATTCTACTGCGAAACTGCACCAAATAACAAAATAACATAAGCGACATCACAGCTGCAAACGATAATGAATCTAGAAGCTGATACCCTAAATAGGAAATTTCAGTCACATTTGATGGTCTTCATGAGATATTTTGGATTGGAGACGGATGTATGTATCGGTCGTTCAATAGGCCGTTCTTTTGTAGATACGCTTCTAATGGTGATTGAGAAAAATATGGCAGGAGGACAGAGTACAATAACTTGCGGTTATGTCCTCATGAATATTGAAGATCTGAGTGATAGACAGACATATATTTTTATTTTATTTGATTATGTAATAATAGCAAGTGATGCTGATCGTGAATAGAAGATACCTGCCTTATATCAGTTCGGTTAGGCGTCTTTTATTGGATTTGGTTAATATAAAGCGATAGAGGTGATTATTTTTATCTAACATTGAATCATGCGAGGAATGATAATAGGGACGTCTCCTGGGTTAAAACAAAAAGATTAATTAGTTCGTCGGTTAGGTTATAGAGAAATACTCGATACGTATTTTTTTATCTGTCCATACGAATAATATTGACAAAGATACAGCACATTCAAATTAGGATTAGGGGCTCGTGACCTAACTCTTTCGTAAAAAAAATATGAAATAATGACGTAGCGCGAACTTTCACCGCTCTGTAACTTTGTTATTTTAAGTTTTAAAGCAAAAGAAACAATACGTATCTACTATTTTCTGGCGTTCTAAACGATGGACTAGGTAATTTTATAGTCATCATCCCTATTGGGAAGATAAAAATGAAAAGAAAATACTTAGTATTTTTTAATGTGTTTCATCTTTACTTTATAATAATATCTACATGTAGTTTAATATATATTTTTATACTTACGGAAAGATTTGTTACTATGTTTGACTTAAATCGGCTCTAAAAGTACTAGACCGATTTGAAAAATATTTTCCAAGACGGGATATACATGTGAACATGGCGTGATATAGGTACATTCAACAAAATGTCACAGTTCCAAATTGTCGACTTTGTTGATTAGGGAGAGTTATATTAACATCTACTTCGCCAACGTCCATACAACGGTAAAATTAGTTAAAAGCCTACGTATATACATATTCTACACGTAATATGTATGTATGTATAGTATAGTATAGATTTAGCATTTATTTTATGTAGCATCTCGCTTCTAATTAGTCGTGGAAATGATCGGTGAAAATATCGGCGAATGACGTAAGCAACGCTAACGTATACTATTATTAGATACAGCCAATAGTGAACAGTAATTTCAATCAAGCTGTCGCTAACGTCCATACCATGTTGAAAGCACCGGTTCTCGTCCGATCACCGAAGTTAAGCAACATCGGGCGCGGTTAGTACTTGGATGGGTGACCGCCTGGGAATACCGCGTGACGTTAGCTTTTTGTCATTTTAGTTAGTTGCAAATTGTTTCGATTTCTTTTGTAAGTTTTAATCGATAAATATAATAATAAATACAGCCTGTATTTTGTATGACTTGCATAGCGTCCGCAAAAAACTTATAAGGCGAAAAAAATTCTTATACCACAATACGGTACGATACAATATTAAAAAACGTAGCAGCCAGAGGCGCATTTGCGCATTCTTGTTACCCAGGGTGATAGTAACTAAGCAGGCAGATACATTCATTACTTATATGCACATGCACAATGCATATGCTCATTACTTATTGATGTGTACTTACCTACTAAAATCAGAATTAAGCGAACTCACACCCAGTTTCTGAAAGGCTTGTCAATTCTTTGATCAACTAACACTGCGATTAATTTGACATGACTGTCAAATCAATTTGAGTTTCTGAAACGTTGATCAAGGAATAAATAACTAATCTATGATTATTTTGATTTGACATGCGATTTATTTTTAGTCATAGCCACACTGCTCTTTTTTGTTCAATAGTTCATTCTTATCTGTCAAATATGTTAATATTAAAAAAATTACGGACTGTCATTGATGTCAAACAATTCTGCGAAATTTAAATATCAAGTTACAATTTCAATAAAATGCTAACTAAACTTCCTTAAAATGGCATAACGAGGGAAGAATTTCATCGAAAGGGAAAGGCATGTTCTTTTAGAACTAGTTCAGAAGTAAGTCAAAGTTTAAACATATATTTATTACCTATTGCGTTTTATAAACCTCTTGTTGTTAAAAAGTATTAAATATCTTTGTTTATACTTCACATCCTGCGCTGCAGCCAAGACTGATGTATAATACGCGCAATGTTTTATTACAGATACAAGCACATAATTGATAATCAGTTCACAAATACTACATCTGGTACTAATAAAAATTAAGGTCGGGAAACCATAATGAATGAATTCAAAAGTAATGCAGAAGCGTCTTGAAGCCAAAAACAGTAATCACAGCCCATGGGAATTAAAAAGAACTACGAGATAGAATAAAAATGTAAGTTTTTGATCTTAAAATACTTTTTTAGTGCCCACACTAGTTAGTCAGAATATTGTAACCGTTACCAGATTATGATATATTAAATACCTGTCCTGATTTCTTAACTAAGTACCTAATAATGTATTAAGAATAATTATTGCAACTTTAATGAAATTTATTTACAGGTAATTTTACTTGCACATCAAGGAAACAATTTAAACATGAAAGGCAGACACTCAGAAACAAAATAATAAGAAGTATGATGAAATAAAGATGGAGTATGTAAATAAAAAAAAGAAGTTATTAGAAGATCGGTTAACTATAACTCAGCATATATTTCGAAATAAAATAAGTTATTTGGATAAGAAATATACATTTATTATTATTATATACTTGAACACACTAGCAGCTTAGAAAGCTGATGCGTGCGTATTAATGGATTTGGAGATTTTGTCGAGTCTGTTTTTAAAAGAATTAACTGTGGGTGCTTTTATCACATTTTCTGGGAGTTTATTCCATTCCGTGACCACCCTATTAGGTAGGAAGTGTGTCAAGGGATTCAGTTTTGAGGATGTTCTGCATAGTTTTAATGAGTGTCCTCTCAAATTTCGATTTTTATTAAGAAGATACATATTCTTAAGTCCAGGAACGTTGTAGCAGTCACTCATTATTTTGTAAGTCTCAATAAGGTTTCCTCTCTGTCTCCGCTTTTCAAGAGTGGTGAGGCCAAGTTCGTGCAGACGTTGGTCATAGGGTTTGTTTTTAAGCAATTTGACCATCTTGGTAGCTTTTCTCTGAACACTTTCTAAGAGTGTAATGTCTTTCTTAAAGTAGGGATCCCATATCACATAGGCGTACTCTACCAACGGCCTTATGTAGGTTTTATAAAGTTTCAAAAAGGTTTTTGGTGTGAGACACATAAATGATTTTCTGATGAGGTACAACATTGAATTTGCCTTCTTAACGATACTGGTAATATGTGTTTCCCATTTTAAGTCGCCGCTGATGGTAATGCCCAGATCTCTGTGTGCGTTTACCGGTGTCAACTGCTGCATTCCCAGATAGTAAGTTTTGCGAGGATTTTTGTTGCCGATATGTAGGACAGTACACTTTGTTGCATTTAAAGTCAATAACCAATTGTTGGTCCAATTGAGGATGGCGTCCAAGTCACTTTGAATAGTCTGGTATTGTTTGCTGGGGTCTCCAAAGAACTTGGTGTCATCAGCAAAGAGTGAAAATGGTAGCTGGAGCGTTTTCTTTAAGTCGGTCAAATACAGTATAAAAATCAGAGGCCCGAGAACCGATCCTTGAGGTACACCGCTTAATACAGGGTGAGCTTTTGATTTTACATCCCCGATTCGTACGCAAAATGTTCTATTGGATAAGAAGTTGCTAATCCAGTTTAGTATCTTTCCCCGTATTCCGAGGTGTTCAAGCTTATGCAGAAGTCGTCGTAAGGGTACACGATCAAAAGCCTTTTCATAGTCAAGGTAAATTACGTCTGTGGGATGGCCTGCATCGTGATTCCTTACCCAATCATTGATACACCTGAGGAGGTTGGTTGTTACTGACCGCTTTGGAACAAAACCATGCTGTTCATCCAGAATTACTTGCTCTTGTGATAAAAATTGCCTTAGTTTATCGGCTATAATTTTCTCCATACATTTGCATATCACACTTGTTAAACTTATTGGTCTATAATTGACAGGAGACAATTTATCACCTTTCTTGTATATGGGCACAACAATGGCGGTCTTCCAGTCGTCTGGAACGAGTCCAGTGTCTAAAGAAGAATTCATTATTTTTGTAATGTTTTCAGCCAATGCTATCGAACACTTCTTTAGCAATATGGAAGGGATGTCGTCCGGTCCTGTAGCTGTTGCATCATCAAAAGTAAGCATTGTCTTTCGAACCATATCAACAGTGATCGCAATATTATCAAAAGATGCCTCGACTCTAGGTATGTCAATGTGTGGTAGAGGTCCATCGGGTTCTCTAACAAAACTCAGCTCAAATTGGTCTGCGAATAAGTTTGCAACTCCAGATGGGTCCGTTATTAAATCATTTGTACAATTTTTCAAGACTGTTGGAATGCAGACTTTGGAATTCAATTGTTTTCTTATGTAACTGTAGAAAGCTTTAGGTCCTGTGTCAATAACATTAGCTTCAAAGTGGGCTCTTCTTGTTCTCGTTAGCTGGACAATTTTATTGTTCACCTCTCTGTATTCACGGTACATATTTTCTGATTTACCTATTCTGTATATTCTCCAGAGTTCCTTCTTATGTACGGTTAGATCCAAAATTTCTTTGTTAATCCAAGGTTTATAGAATCGTTTGTTTTTGTATTTACGTTTTTCAGGAATAAAACTTTCAATTGTGGAGTGAATTTGCTTTTTGAAGTTGAGCCACAACTCATTTGTATTACCATCATTGAGAATTAGGTTGTTCAACAGGTATGTATTTAGGATTTCATAATTGGCTTTATAGAAATCGCGTTGGAACGAAATAGAAGCTTTCTTGTTGTCTGTATGAAGTATTTGAATTGCTGCAGTTATGACTAAATGGTCACTTTTGCCAATGGGTGGATAGTATTTTATATCACTTATTAGCGTATCGTCATTACATAATATGAGGTCAAGTAAGGACTCTTCGTTGTTGCGTTTCCGAGTAATTTTTGTAACTAATTGATCTAAGTTGCTACAAGCGTACATGTTTAAAAAGTATTCAGATACAGGGTCGGAAGGACTAGCATCGTTCAGCTGCCAGTTTATATTGGGCATGTTGAAGTCGCCCACAATGACAACTGTATTTTTCAAAGAGGCGTTTCCAATGTTATCGAAAAGGACTTTGTTTGATTCTGACAGAGAATATGACGGAGGCCTGTATACACACACAAGCAGGAATTTTAGTTTTCTAATTTGTACATCTAGCCATAGGGCTTAGGGCTAGGGCATAGGGCTAGGCCATAGGGCTACATTATTAGTATTTAATTTAAATATTGGTAGGTTACTATACTAACTAAATATGTATATATGTAAGTAAGATAATAGGTATACTTGGTTTTATATTTCAAGTGTTATATTATATTTTTATAAAGATTAATAATTAAATATATTAATAATATGGTTATTTCTTTGTATTCACCTAAAAATACAACCCATTAATATTACTTAACAATTAAAATGAGTCAACAACAAAGATGTGAGCACAGAAGTGTTTTCATTTATCACTTAAAGAGCACTAATATCTTCTTGAACTATACTTTTTTTTCTGAGTGGAAAATCATCAAATGACTTCTCCTGCCCAGGGTCGGCGGGAGGGAGTGTCAGACTCTTATTGACTAAAAACCCCCCTGTTCCTTCTTCTGCTCTGGGCCGAGGTCGCGGTGCCTCATTGCGCTTACCCCGCAACCCCGGCTGAACATCAGCCCTATGTGGCCCCGTCTGTGGTGGTCTATGGGCTCTTTGAGGCGCGCGCGGAACACTACGCGCCTTACGCTCGGGTCTGGTTCTGGTCGGGTGGCGAGCTACCCTTACTCGCCGTCCGCAGACCCGCGCTTACGGTGGCCGGAGATCATCTCTCGGTCACCGACGCCCGGAATGTCGCCTTCTGCGGCGGCTGGGGCGCGAGGAGGATAGTTCCCTCGCGCGCTCCGCCTCCTCCTTTGCGAGCATAACTGCTTCGCAGGAGGAGGAGATAACTTCCCAGTTCCTTTCGCTATAAACCATGGCCTCGATTAAGGCAGGGCGCGAGAGGTCGCCGCCGCCGATCACTTCCCTGAGTTCACGGCGGTGTTCAGCCCAGGCAGGGCATACCGCCACCGAATGCTCCACCATATCCTCTAGGTGATCCTCACAATGACTACACTCGGGCATTTCCTTACGCTGGATCCGAAACAGGAACCTACCGAAGCTGCCGTGTCCGGTAAGCACCTGCGTCAGGCGGAAGGTGAGGACGCCGTGGCGTCTCTCAAGCCACTCCTCAAAGAGAGATCTTACCGCTGCTATGGTAGCGTGCCCGGCCCTCGTTCTTGAAGTATCCTAAGATATACTTGAGAAATATCCTTTCCTGTTCCTGTATAGCTCAGCTCACCCACCAGTAGACTGTATCTTTACATGTGTGCAGTCAAATGCCCCGATCACATTTGGAAAAGAGCTAATTTTGTAGAATTCTGTTTTTATCCTTGTGCAATCTTCATGTTTACAGGGCATAGTAATCGCTGCAGATTCTTTTGTTATTATTCTACAAGCCGTAGATTTGTGCACTCTCAGCAACCGTAATTTGAAATGCTCATGTACCATGGTAATAGCTTATTGTCAGTAGCACCTATTCCAAAGCACTGATAGAATGGTTCCTCAAAGTGAACTGTTTAATATTCGGTTCTAATATGTTAACTAGTAATAGCACAAACGCCTTTGTCCGTTGGTTGGTACCGATTCTTAAATTCCCCTTCATTGTAGAAATCAAACGGATTCATTATGGTCTTAAATCTTTATCGCTACGCGTCGCGACATTATCGTAATCTAAAACCAGAATCAATGTAAGTTAATCAAGATATCAAATAATTTAAACTTACAAAGAAAATGATATTATTACAAATATAATTTCGTAATAAATATTTCTGTTTAACATACTTTAAAAAATATATACTTATTTGAAGAGAAAATGTAGACTCACGTGAAAAATCAGTTGTATTCGTAAGTTAATTCGCCAACAAGCACCGATTAGATGACCGAGCTTTTGACAGACGAATAATCTATGATCAAGGCTTGACCAGCGTTTCAGAAACCCAAAATTGCGATAATCATTCGATTCTTGAGTTGATTTGACAGCCATGTCAACTGACATGATGGTCAAATTAGTTGATTAATCATGCTTTATGCAACCCAATTGACACTTGACAAGAGATTTAACAGGAGATTAGTTAATTTTAGCGTTGACAAGCCTTTCAGAAACCGGGCGTTAATGGTATAAGACAGTTGGCGTTGATGACACAGCGACAGCTAGTTGAAAAGCGACCCGACCCAACTCCGCACGGGTGAAATGCTGATATTAAATTTCTCAACTATTTAACAGACGATAAGTGTGGGATAGCCAGATAAAAATAGCGGTATAATGGACCGTGGCCCCTTTCTGAAGAAAGAACGGAATGGTTTTTAGTCAGTAAGAGTCCAACACAATAGAAAAACAGGCAAATGTAACATTATCCCCAAGAAAATGTCCGATATCTACCTAAGAAAGATAAACAAAACAACTCACACAAAAAATATAGTAATATTTTGACTGAAATTCACAATTCACAGAGATAAATAATAGTGAAAAGATATTAATTACCGTATCATTAACGCGTTCCTGAATCCGACGCGCCGCTTCGGCGGATGCCGATTATTCACCCCTTTCTGCTCATACCCGAATACTTATTAATATACGAGGGGTAATCTTTGACGATTAATGTTTTAGACGTATAACTCTGCTGACTACCACGTTTGTTGTGTGGTCGCAATTGCGTAATATGTACTTATTTAAATACTTGTTACAACATGCGGCATCACCTAAAAACAGCCTACGAGTTATTCCAGGGTATTATCACCTGTCAACATACCCCAGACAAATCGGTCCAGGCATTTTTGCGTGAAAGAATGACAAACATACATCTTATATTTTCACAAACTTTCACATTCATAATTAGTAGGATCTACGGTCGTCGCCATGAGCTAATGTTAGATCAGAAAATATTTAAAAACGGTCATTTTTTTGGTCGTCTTTTTGTGGTCGCGGTAACGACCACAGAAATATAAAAAACAGGTAACGACTGACGATCTCGCCGAATGACGTATAGTGCTATTATTAGATTCAGCCGATACGGAATAGTAATTTCGATATCGCATACGCCAACGTCCATACCATGTTGAAAGCACCGGTTCTCGTCCGATCACCGAAGTTAAGCAACATCGGGCGCGGTTAGTACTTGGATGGGTGACCGCCTGGGAATACCGCGTGACCTAGCTTTTTGAAATTTTTTTAATTAATTGTTTTTGAAATTTTTTAAATTGAATTCATTTATGTATATTTTTTATATATTTTTTTTGACATAGGTAAGCAAGTATATGTATGTAAATATTATACATATATGTAAGTGGATAAAATATATATTATCAGTAATGTCACGATTTTGCTTGCTTCTTGCACCTACTGTTGTCTCTGCATCGCCCAAAGGTTCGACTGGGAGAGAATGCCTGTGGCATTAAGTCCACCTTGTTCACAGATGTATGTGCAAAATTGTAAAATAAAATAAGTATCATACTCCTATTCTGTAGCCTAAAAATCTCAACATAGCCAACGAGAAAAAGAATTCAATGAAAACATTTTACCAAACACAATACAAGTAGGTACAATATGTGGACTATCCTCTTACACCATCCTACGTCAACGCCACCACCCTTAATATTATACAGGGGGTGCATAAATTAACGATTTCATTTCGAAAATTGTCAGCTCCAATATCGAATAGGATTTGACAATAGAATTTGTCAGCAGTGTTGCCAGTGATTATTTCCTATTAGTTATATGATAAACATTTTAATTTCGTTAAGTCTTATACAATTTTGTTTTGGGGTTGCCATTATTGAATTATCGGAGTGTTATGTTATAGTGTGTAATACTATTAATTTGAAAGAGGCATGCTTGAGTTTGATCGAGTTTCTGATACCACACGATGCTTCGCCGTGTGATTAAGGTTACCGGAAGGAAATTTCCACTTATCATCATCCCAAATGACCAAAACTCTCTCCTCCTCCGGTGTAAGGTTTTGTTTATTGGATAGATCGGCAAACGAGCAGACGGATTACCTGATGGTAAGCAATCGGCGCCGCCCATGGAAACCCGCAACACAGAAGTTAGCGGCCATTTGGGGATAAGGGTGCCAATGGAAAGAATTGTGGGTAGATAAGCTACCGAAGTTCTGCATAGAGAAAAAACATTTTGTCGTCGCAGGGCTTGGGGTACCGCAGCCTCGGCCTAGAGCAGGAGAAGGAACGGGGGTGTTTTAGTCAGTAAGAGTCTGAACGCCCTATCGCCTTACCCTGAACGGAATAAGTCATTTTATATTTTCCCCCGTCAAAAAAAAAGACAGATAACTTTATACCTCAGTTCTCATTGAATATTAAATTTCTTTTCAGAAACAAGGTAAAAGTTCCCTAATTACGTGTTTTTTTAAAACATTAATCTAACTAAAAGTTCGATATTTTTCTAATTTATTGTCGTAACACAAAAATGTCGTTTAATTAATTAAATAAAAGACACAGCCCATCCATTACCGAGATAATGTCCACAAATTAGTGTAAAATAACTCATCAATCTTGTTTCCAATTAAAATAATTAGATGCTTTGAATATTTCAATTAAATCGCTTAGATAACTAACACGCAAGGTAGTAATAAAAAACAAAAAATATTAAAAAAATGACAATCTGAATCTATGTCGAATCGTATAAAATTATGGCAAAAAGCTAACGTCACGCGGTATTCCCAGGCGGTCACCCATCCAAGTACTAACCGCGCCCGATGTTGCTTAACTTCGGTGATCGGACGAGAACCGGTGCTTTCAACATGGTATGGACGTTGGCGACAGTCGTGCTGAAATTATTGATAAGTTTATTTCATTAAAATACAATCTTTTTTTATAGCACCTCATTCCAACTTTTTTATACTCGAATATTTATTCAAATAATTCATAATAGGTATCTTATATACCACCAGAATTTACATACATAATCAGTTATCATGAAATTAATACAAATGCCTAAACAGTAGCGCGGTACCTACCTTATCATAATCTAAGACTAATTATCAGATTTATATCACCAACAAGCTAATTAACAGTTAATTGTGTTAATTTACTGTTCATATAATTGTCTTATTAATATGTTATTCCTTTATAAATTTACATTATACATATGTTTATGTCGACTTAGTTTCAATTGTGGTCTACTTATTTATTTGTACTTAATTTAGTAATTAACTAAGTATATACAGGTACTTACATAACCTTTTTTTATTTTACACTAGCTTTTCCCCGTGATTTTATTCGCGTGGAAAAGTGACTTCCCGCATATTTTTTGTAGAAAAATCCTATGTCCTTTCTGATATCCTATGTTCTTTCTCGAGTTTCAAACTATGTCTGTATCAAATTTCATAGAAATCGGTTCAGTAGTTTAGGCGTGAAGAAGTGATAGACAGACAGACAAAGTTACTTTTTTATATTATAATTATTTAATTATCATAATAATTCTTACTTTATATTAGTTTGGATTAAAAGGAAATTGTATAACAAACATACAAACATTATTTAACTTTATAGTCTACCTATAACCGATTCATTAAAATACAAAATTGTAGACATTTTTACACAGGTACAACTTTTTAGATTTAAATCAAAACATCGACTGTGTGCATTTAGTTAATAAACTAAACAAATGTACCGTAGTAAATAGGTGTTGATATAACAAACATGACATAAGAAAATAAATTACATTTACTTTCTTCACTGTTGGAAACTGGGACTGAAGCGAGGACTCTAAACTACTGACGTATAAGGGTCTTTAAGAAACTCACGGTTTATTTAGCACGCTAGGGATAGAGCGGTTCAGCGTTTCTTTGCGAGTTTGAGTTACAAATAATATTAAATTATTAATTTATTAATATTATATTAAATTAAATTATTTGTTATGATAAGGTTGGCTCACAGCTAGTTTGCCAGATAAAAACGAAAATACATATAAATAGCTCCCCGTCTTATAAAGCATAAACGAACCATTTTTTTCATATTCTCTTTTAAAAACTAGTATAATTACACCTTAAAAAAACAGCAGGCAGTTGTTGCGGTCATGCCAACAACGATCGGTGACAATCTTGTTGAATGACGTAAGCAACGCTGACGCAGTACAGAGTAACTATTGTTAGATGAAGCCAATACTGAACAGTAATTTCAAACTCGCAACCGCCAACGTCCATACCATGTTGAAAGCACCGGTTCTCGTCCGATCATCGAAGTTAAGCAACATCGGGCGCGGTTAGTACTTGGATGGGTGACCGCCTGGGAATACCGCGTGACGTTAGCTTTTTGCTGTTTTCTAAAATCACAATTTCAATTATTTAATAAATATACATTTTTTTCATTGTTAATAATTTTTTACGGCAATTTTTTTAGTAGTATTATGTTTATGTGTGGATTTTTAATACTACATTTCACTGTCGCGATTATTATAATGATTAATTTATTACACGTTACACTTTCTACTCTGTTTGATTTGACTTAAAAGTAACAGTGTGGACGAATAATATAATAGGTACTTTAAAAATATATACTTCTTGTTACCGTAGATAAAAAACCCTTGGTGTTCATCATTGCCTTCCATCATGTAACGCAAAAGATTTCAACATTCAAATTGTGTGCGTTCAATTAATCGTCCACGTCGATTTTCCACAGGAAAACAAAATAAAAATACTTCCCGTCATTTAAGTCTTAAGTATTTTATTATCTGGTTTCTACGAATACTTTTATTTTTAACAGCTGGTAGTTGTCGCGGTTTCAGTAACGATTGGTAAAAGTTCTAGCCAAATGATGTAAGTAATGCTGACGTAATAGTTCTATTTACTAGATATAGCGCCAAATGAAGAGTAATTTCAACCATGTGAACGCCAACGTCCATACCATGTTGAAAGCACCGGTTCTCGTCCGATCACCGAAGTTAAGCAACATCGGGCGCGGTTAGTACTTGGATGGGTGACCGCCTGGGAATACCGCGTGACGTTAGCTTTTTGCAAGAATTGGCCAATCATATTGTTTTTTTTAATTCTTGAATCGTTTTTTTCAATTCTTAACAATTTTATTTATATATGCTGTCTCTAAAGTCGAACGAACTTATTTACACCTATCATTGGAAAATCAAAATTGTTACATATGTGCTCCAACCCAAACACAGTCATAATCCTGAAACTAAGACAAATATTCATAAACAAGAACTCCAGATAATATTTATCCATATACATATATCTACATCAAGACAGACAGTCAGACAATAAACTAAACTGGCTATGATTTCCAGCTGCAAAACCATTCAAACTTGCCAAACTTCGGATCTCAAACATAACCATTTCCTTATACCATACAACAGAAACTATGGAACGATCGACCATCAAAACACAATACCATAAATATATGGCTCTCATTATACAAAAACCAACATAACGTTTCCATCAAAAAATTATACACAAGTCATTTTAACCCTTGACCCTTTTAAAATAAGGATCGTTTATCCAGAAATGTTATAGCAAAGTTAAGTTGGTAAATGTGTTTGGCGATTTGACTTGCCTTAAGATATCCCGCTGTGAAAGGTGGAGTAGAATGATAGCTTCAATTTTCTAAGATGTAGTTTCGTTGATGTTTGTTTTGGAGTAGTGAATGGTAGTTGAGAAATGAAAGATATCGTTGACAAAGTTTTTAGTTGACTGGCTATTTATGCTCTGTTGCGATATGGTAGTCCATAACTCAATATACCCTACCATTTAACCTTACAGGTATGCAAAAGATTTTGGTTTGAAGGTGCGTCGACAAAAAACAATTGTTAGTCATACTTTTTTTTTGACTGGCGAAAATCATCAAGTTTTTTTTTACTTCTCCCGCCGTGGGTGATTGGTGTGTCAGACGCCTACTTAGGTACCAAATAAAAACAACCAGAACTGCGGTACATTGTTGGTTGGCACAGTCAAGGCTGCCAATAGACCACCACAGACGGTATAGGGCTGATGTTCAGCCGGGGTTGCGGGGTAAGCGCAATAAGGCACCGCGGCCTCGGCCTAGAGCAGGAGAAGGAACGGGGTTTTTTAGCCCTCCTTTTTCGCCCCAAACTGAGCGGGAAAAGAATATTGAAGATTTTGCTCTCACAAAAAGAAAAAAAATAACCCGCAGCCACGGCCGGAGTGCTCAGCCATAATGTTAAGATAAAATGTTTTGTGCAGATGCACATCTTGGGTATGTACCCTGATTCTAGACGAATCCAATGAGTTATTAAATTAAAAAAGGTGTTTGTTATGGGGACTTTCTATTGACTTTAAATTAAGTTTTAAAAGCAATCATAAAATGTCTTTTGTTTAATAATTGCAGATAAGTATTTCATAGATCACACGAGGCAGGAATCAGTCTAGATTTGCTAGTGTTTTTTTGACTATGACGAAGCACCAATTGGCTGTTGATTAATCTTAATGATCATTAAAATCTTTCACAGCTAACACACTACTGAGCAGACCAGAATAACTTGAACATAGATTTGATTTGATGTCTTTATGTGTCTGGAAATCAGAGAATCAGAGAAGCATAAAAATATGGTCTTTAGGTCTAGTTAGTTGCAAAACACATGAGCCACTTATTATCCTAGAAATACCGATTCAATCCCCGACAGAAATTTGTTCACAAAAAATAATCCTATGTCACAATCCATTTTGACATTCTCTAATGCTCACTGTTTTTACCCGACCGAGTACAAAGGAAGGTTATGTGCTTAACCACTGCTCAATCACTTATTATAACAACCCGTCAATTGCTTCTTCATTATTTTTTAACACTACAACCCACCAATCAAATACCAAATTACCGCTGACTATAACAATGACTTTGTACAAGGAAATGCCTTTTGTTAATGAATGAGCATGTTTAAATAATTCCTGTTGGGGTACAATTTACCCCAAGTGACACGCACACGTTTAAAATATTGATGATGACTTTACTATGAATTTTTGTGTCTATTTTTTTGTTTGTGGTAAATAAAAGTAGCATTATTGAGGGGAAAATCATAAAATGAATGTCTCACCCTAAGAAGGCGAGAAGGAGTGTCAGACTCTTACTGACTTTCTTCTCCTGCCCCAAGCCGGGGTCCGCGGTACCTACATTAATGCGCTTGACCAGGAACCTCACGGCATGTCATTTTGCACCCATATCTATTAAATATCAACAGAGTCAGTCATATTCGCTAGGTAGCTATTTAAAAATAATACAAATATAGGCTCGGAATTTTTAGCGTCAAGATCCGCGGATACGAATACGAATATCTATCGGATCTTTATTTTCTTACTCGATTGACGTCGGCGCCCGTGAACATGCAATATTTGGAACATTACTAAACTACATTAATAAATTATATGTAATAAATAATTATGTTATGTCCCGTTCATTATTTATATTTACATAAGACCCTTTTAATTGACAAAATGTAATTGTATTTTATCAAAACATTTATTTGTTTATTTGTCTCCTATACTAACAAAAAAAGGGGGAATTATTTTCTTTCCTTCATTCACTGAATAAGTTTTTCTGTCATAAGCCCTCCAATGACACGTGTCAAGTAATTGCTTACCAATTTACTGGCCGAAAATACGAGCAAACCCAAATGCGGTCATTGGTCTGAATAATTGTACAATTTTACTTACTTATTATGTTTTTTTTTGTCTGTTTTTATTTTGTTTTCTGGTTATGTGTGGGTGGATTTGTTTGGATTGTGTCTGATTTTTTTTTGTGTGTATAAATAGGTAGGTATTGTTAGTATAAATGGTTTTCTTTATAAGTAAGTTTGTTACGAGTTGGATGTAAATAAACAATTTAATTATTATTAGGTACCTAAGTACATAATTTATAAAATACTTTTTTTTTGTCAAATGTAAGGAATCTAAGTATTTTTTCTTGTCTTTTTGGTATAATTTTCCAAGTTTATATTTAATTATTGGAATTTGATTTCTTACCCCTAATGTGTTTCTTTTTTCTGTTTTTTTTTTTTGTATTATTAGAACTTGTTTGAATTGCTGTGTCTTGGCTTGTGCTGTATAAATGATCACAGATTAGATAGGTAAGTAGGTAGTTAGAAACAAGATAGATATTTTTTTAAATTTCTATTTAACTTTTGTATTTTCTAGTTCGGCCTATTGTTTTAACAGAACAATAAAATACTAGGTATACAATAACAATAACTGCGTGTGTGTGTGTATAATTTTTAATTTAATGGAGCTAAAGTACTTATACAGATACCTACAGACAACTATTCTTGGCGATGATACCTAGATAAAAAACGTCTTTCATGACAATATTTAATTTTCAAAGCATTCGCTTTTTATTCAACTACATTACTTATTTATTAAAACCATGACTCATTTACTTTGTCACAACAAAATTCTGCAATAAAGGGAAAGAGATAGAAGTATAACTGTTATCTATCTCTGTCTGGCAGATGACGTCACGGTTTAGGTAAGTGGCTGGAAATTTCGACAACTCTGCTACCCGCTCCGATAGCCGTGATCGTCTAGTGGTTAGGACCCTACGTTGTGGCCGTAGTAACCCAGGTTCGAATCCTGGTCACGGCAGTGTCATACACTGTTACGGCGGAGCAATTCTTTTTAAGATTTTTTTTTTCAATTTCTTTGGATTTTCTTGTAATGGAAATGAAATGTCTAATATTATAACTAAAAGTGATTCTTATATTCATAAACGGTTTAAGACATGATTTATTTATATACTTACTGACCATCGATCACTAATAAAGTTCTTTATTAGTGATCGATGCTACTGACCTATAAAATTTAAAGAAATATTAATAAGAACCAATACTTTTATTGTGTTTTTCTCTACTTAGTTCTGTACCAAGTTGGTAAAACATCTATGAAAAACTATATGGGAAAAAATTATAATTAGAAACAGTGTTCCTACCTACTTTATTCACTTTTAAATTACTTAGTGCTAAGTATAAGTATTTTCTTTGGATGCAATGTTGAACTAAGATTTTTTTTATTTTCATTTGAGTTATTTTACTAACATAATAATATTATGTTACCATCCAAAATATATGTTGGTCCATAAAATAAATGTAACTTCAACATATTTTGGGCTTAATAAGTAGCTAAGTACATTATCTAACCCTCACAAAACCACTTCAAAAATATGAAAAATCTCCATAATTAATCAACCATAAACTAGTTATGAAGTACATTTGCTTCTGGACAGTATCTCAACGCATTATATTACTGTGTATCAGTGTTGCAATGATACAATACAATGGTATAACAAATTACAGTCATTTGTTTAACTTTGTTAGCCTTTCAACATTGGGTTTTGTGTTTAAATGTATTTTAAGGGGTAAGTGTTAAAGTATGGGGAGAAGATGCTTTGAAATTTAGACAGAGTAGTTAAATAAATATTTCAGTATATTTTTGACTTGTATGAAATTAAGTACTAAATATGTCATTGTTTTTAAGTACCTACGTTATAATGTGATGGGGTTGGAAAAAAGTTAGGTAGGTTATTGTTTTTTTTGTTAATAAAAATAACATGTGCTTGTTGTTACGTTCTAGTTATTTTTAAATTGATATGAAAACAGAGGCAAATAGATAACATAGCTAGAGTTTCTAGCTATAGGTATACGATATTATACAATATTTTTTCATGCTTCCTATTATTTTTTAAAAAAATATGCTAAGCCTTTTTGCTATTAATATTTTTTCAGATTATGTTTATTATTTTGGAGATTTTAATATTTAATATACTATAATTGTAAAAAAATCTTCTACCTATAAAGTGCCTTTCGAAAATTTCATAGCAACAATTAACAAAAACGCAACTACTTACCTAACAATAGCTGGAGTAAAAGTTTTCATACTGTGACGGAAAAGTGGTTCAAACTCTTTGATATCATGACGTCAATGGATGGTTGTCAAACGTTGCCTAGAGATTGTAAATTTCGTCGTGAATTGTCAATACGAGTTGGTTTAATTGGTAAGGCGTGTGGATTACACCACAGAGACCCCGAGTTCGAGTCCCGCCGTAAACATGAAGTTTTTTAGTTGATGGAAGTTTTGTCGAACTTTCTGGAATTATTGTGTAAAAGAAATGAAAAATTAAAGAGCGAGAAGGAGAATAAATAAAAATGAATAACGAAATTATTGGAAGGTTCTGGAGGCATGACGATCAAAAAGAATAACGAAATTGAATGTTCCAGAACTTGACCGGGGGTATATAAGCGGAACTGCGGCTCACCGCTGGCAGTTGAGTTCTAAGTCTAAAGCGATTCGGAAGAAAAGGAAGAAGTGAAAAAGAAGAAAAGTGAGTGAAATAGTGAAGTGCAGTGAAATAGTGAAGTGCAGTCAGTTAAGTGTTAAGTCAGCGTGAACGGCAAAGTTGTGTCAGTCGGCCGGACTCTGCTGGAGAGGAACGCCGATAACTTAACTCCGTGGACGCTGTAACTTAAGTGCAATAGAAAGTCTGAAAACCGGTATTAGTGTTTCATTTCATCCAATCCCGTAACCCAAGCCCGCATAGTCAGGAACGTGACGAGGCACGTAACAATACTTTAATTAAACTAAAATATCTTGCACTATATATACAGTTGGAAGGTATTCCTATGAATACGTATAACATTGTATTATAATCGTAAATACAAGGAATCGGTCGTCAAACGTCAACGGTTGTTCAGAATACGGTTCGATATGGCGTCCCTTGGGAATTAGGGAGTCGAGAAATAGCCGGACCAAAATGTAATCCTTCTTGCAACGGATCTCGTCTCATAACAGAACTATGATATGAAAGTGGCTGGAAGAAGTTTGATTGGATATTTCAAAATTTCTAGGGTTTCTAGGCTTTATGGATTCTTTCAGGAGTTTCTTGCTCGTTCTTCTCCATTCGAATTTCTACTTTGGAACGGGCACGCCTAGCTTCACTGACGTAAAATATACCTACGTTTCAAAAGTATCTAAGTATAATGGTTGATTTCTTATTTGATTATCACCCGGTGCCACTGTTTTAATTAGTTTTTTATGTAATGACTAGAAGTAGCTAGCTAGCTTATAGATCAGTTGATAAAATCGCGAAGTTTATAAGTATATTGTTGTTTCAAACTATTATTACAAACAATAAATTTATTATTTTCATAAATTCCTATTCAATAAAAGTTTATTTATCAAATAATTAATGAAACCTGTACATACCTACTTATAAAAAAATACCTACAGTGTGCATAGTAAATAATTATTTACCTATGTACTCTATAATTATTTGGTATTACCAAAAAAAAACATCTAAACTTAGATTTTGTCTTTCCATTTTAACAATCTTTATTAGCACAATACATTTAAATTTCAAATCACAAACGTTGTCCAGCGAATTGGCAAGAGGGTTCCGATTGCCTACATTAACTACCGACAATGTTAATGCCCAGAGATATTAAGATAAGGCTAATCCTCACATAACTTAGCCTTACGTCACTTATAGACGATCCCATAGCCGCTGACCATTGTCCTGCATTTAATTTAAACGGTATACAGCTTCAAACCAAGCGGTAATGATTTTACTAGCCCCTACAAATTTAACGATGCTGTCTTCTTTTACTATACAGTCTTTTATTGCCTCGTGTTAAGGTTGGTTTTTGATTGTTTTCTTAATGTGTGGTTTTTGTCAAAGTTTGTCTAGCGGTGTCGTAAGATTTTATGTGGAAATTCTCTTTATGCAAACAAGTCCTATGGGTGATATTCCTGGTTTTTGGCGCCATTGAATTTTGACCCGCTATTAATGTTAATGTTTATATTGTTGGACTTGTAATTTGATGGAAGGAGATATGAAACAATAATGGCTTTAGATAATTTAAATCCCAACATAAATTCACGCTTAACCACTTTTATGTGATTCGGAAGGTAATGAAAAGTGATTGCTTACTTATATGTTTAATAATAGTCAAAAATGTATAATTTAGAAAACTATTGAAACAATATCAAGCAATGCTATACAAAAATCAGCAAAAAGCTAACGTCACGCGGTATTCCCAGGCGGTCACCCATCCAAGTACTAACCGCGCCCGATGTTGCTTAACTTCGGTGATCGGACGAGAACCGGTGCTTTCAACATGGTATGGACGTTGGCGAGCTCTGAGTTGAATTTAAAGTTGTAGTTAAACTTGTATTATACACTAGATATAATACGAGTAATAAATAGCATATTTTTTGCGTCATTCATTCCTACTGTTTTTTTTCCTAAAATATATGTAATTTTTCTATTTATTGTTTTTTTTAACGACGAAGGAGGTTCGGTATGTAGGTACTAATTTTTTTCTCAAAATTAATTTAGTAATATCCTTAAATTTTGTCAACTCCGCACCTCAACATTTAAAACATTATCAATATCCGTAATTCTTATCACCTCTGCTTACCCTACGCTGCGTATAATAACTGTGGAGTAACCTCAGTGACAAATGTTGCCAATAAGAAACTTGTCGCGGCTGGATTAGTCGGCGTTAATTGATGTTATTATTGTCAAACTTTAGGGATGGGAAAGATGGGTATCGATACTTTTTTCGTTTGGTTTCGTTTCCTTGATAGGCCGTATCGGCCGTATCGGCCGGATCGTATTTTAGCTAATTTACTGGCGAAACAAGTAATGCTGGTATTGAATATTTGACTTGGATTTATGCTAAGCAATTTATTGGTGTGCCTATAATATTATGTTGAGATTGCCAATTGCCAGAGTCCATTGCTTCATTGTTGTTTCAAATGCAGTTGGTAGAAAAATATAGTGAGTCGTGTGTCGATAAAAAATCTAAAAAGTTCTTTGTTTAAAAAATATTAAAAACATCAGAAGTGGTGGTTTAAAAAAGCAAAAAGCTAACGTCACGCGGTATTCCCAGGCGGTCACCCATCCAAGTACTAACCGCGCCCGATGTTGCTTAACTTCGGTGATCGGACGAGAACCGGTGCTTTCAACATGGTATGGACGTTGGCGAATGCTATGTAGAATTTAAAGTTCTAGTACATACAATATGAGTCATCAATAGCATAATTTTTTCGTCGTCGTTCCAAATTTTTTTATCGATAAAATTACAAATAACTCACTTTGTTGCTAACTTCTAATCGCACAACGATTTCTACGATTCTTCAAATGTTTTTATTTCTCATTCAGTTTTCCGTTTCAATTAACATTTTTGTAACGAATACAGTTTTTGGACTGCCAAACAAGCGGTTTAAGCTAAGTGTGGAAGAGCCATGCTTCGGCACGAATGGGTCGGCTTGACTGGACTGATACCAAGGCTTCACAGAGAACCGGCGTGAAACAACCACAGCGTTGTGTTTCGCTGTGTGAGTGAGGTAATCGGAGGCCCAATACTCCCCACTCCCAATCCCTCCTTAATCGCAAAATCTCCAAATCCCTAATCCCCAAAAGGTCGTTAACGCACTCGTTACTCCTCCGTTGTTGCTGGTGTCCGAGCGGCGGCGATGATTGCTTTCCATCAGAAAATCCGTTTGCTCGTTAGCTGAGCTATCTCATAAAAAAAAGATACAAAACCACACACAGGGACAATTCGAAGACGTTTTGCAACAAGCAGTATTTTGATCTCACATGTTTCAGATAAATTCACTACTCAAAGAAAAATACTTATTTAAACCTCTCCAGGCAAGACATACCAACCTTATAAGAAAAATAAGAATTGTACAAAAATCTTTTATTTTGTTAATGACGAAAATGTTGATAATTGCTACTCTTAATTCAAAAAAGTCTGCCACATTTTGTTGAAGTTTTGCAGCAAGCATTATTTTGTGCTCACATATTTCGGACCAATTACCACACTGCTACTAATTTAAAATAAAATAGTTTTAAAACCCCTTTAAAAACATTAACCGTATAAATAAAGACTTAAAGACCTTACGGAAATATTATGGCGAGGCGTATGTCTATAAAATTAAAAATCTTGTCTTTGTTAGGTATTTATTTGTTAAAAAAGATTAAAGCATTAGGTTTTTCTCAAAATTAAATTAGGAATATCTGTAGGTAATTCTTTTCACCTCTGCTTACCATACTGCATGTATTATCATTAAGATCACATCGGGGTAAGCCGGGGTTGCGGAGTACTTAAGCGCAATGAGGTACCGCGACCTCGGCACAGAGCAGGAGAAGGAACAGGGGGGTTTTTAGTCAGTAAGAGTCTGACACTCCCTCCTGCCCGGCCCTGGGCGGGACAAGTCATTCGACGATTTTCCACTCACAAAAAAAACAAAAATCGGGGTTAAAATCCCCCGTTCCAAATTCTGCTCCACGTCGAGGCCGCGGTGCCTTATTGCATCCTGAATCAAATATTGTTAATTGTTGTTTAATATGGTCAAACTTTAAGGATGGGAAAGATATGTATCGATACTTTTTTACGTTTCGTTTTTAACTACTTTATTGGCGGTTAGGCAATGTTTGGTATTGAATTTTTAGGTGGGATATATGTTAAGCAATTTATTGGTATATCTATAATATTATGTTGAGATTGCCAGTGTCAATTTGCTTAAAATTTTTTTGCTTGAATTCAAAGGAAATGTTCCTGAATACCTAATTTTGATAGCTAATTTTTACAACAAACACGACAATAAATTACCAGCCTGGTGCAAATGCAGTTGGATTAATAAGTAGGTGTATGTCAATAAAACACCTAAAGAGTTCTTTTTTAAAAAATATTAAAAAAATATTAAAAACCTCAGAAATTGTGGTAAGAAATAGCAAAAAGCTAACGTCACGCGGTATTCCCAGGCGGTCACCCATCCAAGTACTAATCGCGCCCGATGTTGCTTAACTTCGGTGATCGGACGAGAACCGGTGCTTTCAACATGGAATGGACGTTGGCGAGTGCTGAACTAAAATGATAGTTGACTACGTCCAAAATACATACAGATTAGTATATTATCGAACTAATGCGCGTACGCAATATGTTTAGTATTAACCGTATTGTTCATTCAAAAAGTAAAAATACTTCAATAAAGTGATAGCTTTTCAAGATTTCGATTATTTCAACGAATTAGGATTATCTTCGCTCTATGCGCGCTCTTCACGCTATGATTATTCATACGGATGGTTGATGAAGTCTCTATTAGTTTTAAGTATGAAAGATCAATCTATCCCTGCCAATGATAAGATAGGGTTATGTTATTAGTGTTATACTGTTATTTTCAAGCCGTTTAATAAATAATTAAATGAAAAAATGCAAAAAGCTAACGTCACGCGGTATTCCCAGGCGGTCACCCATCCAAGTACTAACCGCGCCCGATGTTGCTTAACTTCGGTGATCGGACGAGAACCGGTGCTTTCAACATGGTATGGACGTTGGCAAGAAGATAGTTAAAATTATAGTTTAGTACGTCCAAAATACTGTGATGTGCGTATGAAGCGGAGTGGAATGAAACAAACAGGCGTTGAGTATACACTGAATATATTTAGGAAAATTCATCCCTTTTATATAATTATAAAATAGGTTAATAATGTATCTGGTTACATTGTTTATATTAGGGTCTAGTTACAAATTCAAGATAATTAATATGATATTATTTGATAGATTTAAAAGGATAAAATATGACACTGTTTATACTTAAAGTCACGTATGACCTAAATTCCTTAGTGATATCTCATAAGAGTACCTATACCTACACCACAATTACTTATGGGGAGAGGTGACACACACTACAATACGTACAGATTATTTAACATCGAACTAATGCGCGTGCGCAATATGTTTAGTATTAGCCGTACCTATTGTTCATTCAAAAAGTAAAAATACTTCAATAAAGTGATTGCTTGTCTAGATTTCGATTATTTCTACCCTCATGATCTTTATTTTTCTACCCTCAATATTTCCATTCATATATCAATTACACCAGAAGTGGTTCTAATTTTGTTTTTTTAATTCTATTGTTTGGTTGGAACCTAAACTTTTATTGCAAATGGTGGTCTAACCACAATTGCCACCCTACAATTAAAGCAGCCAAAGGTTTTCAAACGAAAATATTCGCTATTATTAATAAGCTCAGAATACAGAATTCTGAGTTAATCAGTTATAGCCTAGTGTCCCTTAGCAAGCCCAACTCCAGGTCCCCAATTTCCGGTTAGTCTTAATAAAAGGCAGAACGTACTGATATAAAGTTTTCAATCACAATCACAAGCCATCCCGGCGGTGAATCAATACGATTGATAAGGTATTAGGGATGATTCTAAATAAATGACACGGTTTAGCCCTGTCATTTAAAAGACTTTGAAAGATCTATCAGACCACTACTGCTAGGCCCCACTAGGGCCGATGTTGTAACATGTATGTTACAAGGTTCTTGCTCGGAGCTGGAGAAGTAACTGGTTAGTTTTTAGTCACAAAGATACTTTGAGTATCAAAAAATGTAATAAGTGAGAAATAAAGTGAAACTCGTCTTTATCTTGCAATGTTTTACCGTTATTCTGTCCCTGTTTACTTTTTCTGACATTTCAAAAAACTAGATAATGTATACCTATACCTATTTATGAGAATTAGTTACCATAAATCTTTAAGCAACATTGATGTACAAAGTAATCTTTTAAGATTAAAAATAATAATTTAACGCCTATTCATGAAATAAATTTACTAATACCAAGCCCATATGAGTATTATTTATAATTCTCATTTTCACTGCACCCCTAATATTATGACACATTTTAATTACAGAATGCGGCCGCCATTTTGATTTTAAATACTAATCCGCTTACTGTGGTGTAGTGATGGCAAAGTTAAATTACGTAGGTATCTAGTTAGTGATGGGGCGAGGAAATGTTATATTTTGTCGATAAAATAAACTTTTATTACAATAATAAAAAAATAACAAAGAGTAAAATTAAAATGAGTCCCTTATCTTTCAATTAGATAAGAAGTATAAGAAATACCGTGATAAGTAGTGTTTAAACAAGATTAGCATCGCCATTGCAAAAATAGATATAAATAAGATAAAAGACGCAAGACTTGTTTAACAATTCTTAAATTCATTCCACTGTTCGCCAACGTCCATACCATGTTGAAAGCACCGGTTCTCGTCCGATCACCGAAGTTAAGCAACATCGGGCGCGGTTAGTACTTGGATGGGTGACCGCCTGGGAATACCGCGTGACGTTAGCTTTTTGTTGATGCTGATGAACTCATCAAGTGTTAAGTTTAGTAAATAGCTAAAATATAACAAAATTTTAGACATTACTAAACTTCTTTATATCTAAATTTAATTATTTTTTACATGCTTGTAATTCATACATAACTGGTAAATTAATTTAGAAAAAGTAGTGACTAGTAAACTATTTTAAGGAAAAAAGTACATTACAGAAACTAAGCAAAGTATCGATACCTATCTTTCCCATCCCTAAAGTTTGACAATAATAACATCAATTAACGCCGACTAATCCAGCCGCGACAGGTTTCTTATTGGCAACATTTGTCACTGAGGTTACTTCGCAGGATTATACGTAGCGTAGGGTAAGCAGAGGTGATGATAATCGCAGATATTGTTAATGAAAAATATGGCAGACTTTTTTAATTTAGCGACACAATTATCGCCTTTGTATTATGACGAATATTAAAGACTAGCTATGCCCGCGGCGTCACTCGCGTTTGGGGTAAAATAATAATTACTCAAATCCTTTCTTATTGGATGCCTACGCCATAACATCTACCTGCATGCCAAATTTCAGTCGGATCCGTCCAGTGGTTTGGGCTGTGCGTTGATAGATCACTGTATCAGTCACCTTTGAGTTTTATATATTTAGATTAGATTTATTATGGAGGTCTATTTAAATACTGTAGTAAGTACTATTTGTATGTAAAGAGGTGAAAAACAATTTTATTTAAATTAGGTAAATATGAGAATGATTGTAATACGTTAGTACAAATACTGCTTGCAGAAAACGGCATCGAATTGGGCCTGTTTTTTTTTATTATTACTATTATGGTATAGGTCATTAAACGAGCAGACGGGTTTCCTGATGGTAAGCAATCAGCGCCGCCTATGGACATCAACCTCACTCACACGGCGAAACACAACGCTGTGGTTCTTTCACGCTGTTTTCTGTGAGGCCGTGGTATCACTTAGGTCTAGCTGACACGCGACCATTCGCGCTGAAACTTGGCTCTCCCACACTTGAACACCGTGTGTGTGTGGTTTTAAAGATTAGAACACTTGTTTGGCAATCAAATCAAAATACTCGTGATAAAAATGTGAATTGAAAGGAAAATTAAATATATTTAAAAATTAAAAACATAATATTAAATTGTAAGAAATCGATGTGCGATGATACGTCAATAAAAAGTGTGAAGTTTGGTTTTTTATCGATAAACAACAGTAGGAACGATAACGCAACAAATATGCTATTGATGACTCATATCATATAGGTACTAGAACTTTTAATTCAGACTATCATGCGCCAACGTCCATACCATGTTGAAAGCACCGGTTCTCGTCCGATCACCGAAGTTAAGCAACATCGGGCGCGGTTAGTACTTGGATGGGTGACCGCCTGGGAATACCGCGTGACGTTAGCTTTTTGCATTTTTTTATACAATTATTTTTTAGACGGCTTGAAAATATCAGTATATTACTAATAACATAACCCTACCATATCATTGACAGGGATGGATTGATCTTTCATACTAATTAACACGTGTCGTCATCAACCATTCGTATAAGTAATGATTGTGCGAAGAGCGCGCATAGAGCGAAGATAATCCTAATTCGTTGAAATAATCGAAATCTTGAAAAGCAATCACTTTATTGAAGTATTTTTACTTTTTGAATGAACAATACGGCTAATACTAAACATATTGCGTACGCGCATTAGTTCGATGTTAAATAATCTGTATGTATTTTGGACGTACTAAACTATAATTTTAGCAATCTATTCGCCAACGTCCATACCATGTTGAAAGCACCGGTTCTCGTCCGATCACCGAAATTAAGCAACATCGGGCGCGGTTAGTACTTGGATGGGTGACCGCCTGGGAATACCGCGTGACGTTAGCTTTTTGCTTTTTTAAACCTCAATTTCTAAGGTTTTTAATATTTTTTAACAATGAACTTTTTAGATGTTTTGTAGACATACACCTCACTATACTTTCAACCAACTGCATTTGTAACAGGCTGATAATTTATTGTTGTATTAAAGATTAACTATCAAAATTTTGTGTTTAGGAACATTTTATATGTTAAACTTGATCATCTTATAAATTTATAAGGAAATGGATACTGGCAATATCAACATAAGGTAAGTATACCTACCAATATATTGCTTGGCATAAACCCGAGCTAATAGTTTAATACCAAACATTTCTTAGCCTCAAATAAAGTAGTTAGTTAGTCTATTAAGGAAACGAAACGAAAAAAGTATCGATACATATCTTTCCCATCCCTAAAGTTTGACAATAATAACATCAATTAACGCCGACTAATCTAGTCGCGGCAGGTTTTTTATTGGCAACATTTGTCCCTAAGGTTTGGTACCTCACAGGACTATACATAAAGTAGGGTAAGCAGAGGTGATAAGAATAACGAATATTGCTAATTTAATTACGAGAAAAAATTTGGTTTTTTCCTTCGTCATTAAAAAAGATAATATTTTGTAAAGGGATTACTTATGTGTCTAGAGAGGTTTAAAAAGTATTTTTTTCGAATAAGTAAACGTTTTGCAAGAGAGATTTGTAATTTTATCGACGAAAAAATTTGAAACGACGACGCAAAAAATTATGACTATTGATGACTCATACTATATACTGGAACCTGTGCTAGAACTTTAAATTCAACACAGCATTCGCCAACGTCCATACCATGTTGAAAGCACCGGTTCTCGTCCGATCACCGAAGTTAAGCAACATCGGGCGCGGTTAGTACTTGGATGGGTGACCGCCTGGGAATACCGCGTGACGTTAGCTTTTTGCACTTTTTCAGATAACGGCTTGAAAATAGAGAGTATAACACTAATAATTATCATAACCCTACCACATCATTGACAGGGATAGATAAATCTTTCTAATAAAAACTAATGGTGACGTCATCAACCATCCGTATAAGTGCCTAATCATAGCTCATAGAGCGCGCATAGAGCGAAGACAATCGTAATTCGATGAAATAATTGAAATCTAGAAAAGCAATAACTTTATTGAAGCATTCTTTTCTTTTGAATGAACAATATGGCTAATATTAAATATGTTGTGCACGCGCATTAGTCGGATAATAGAATAATCTGTATGTATTTTGGACGTACTAAACTATAATTTTAGTTCAGCACTCGCCAACGTCCATACCATGTTGAAAGCACCGGTTCTCGTCCGATCACCGAAGTTAAGCAACATCGGGCGCGGTTAGTACTTGGATGGGTGACCGCCTGGGAATACCGCGTGACGTTAGCTTTTTGCACTTTTTTTAAGCAGTTTGATCTTTAAACAATAATTTTCTAAATCATATTTAATGAAAAGCAATTACTTTTCATTACCTTCCGAATCACATAAAAGTGGTTGAGCGTGAATTTATGTTGGGATTTAAATTATCTAAAGCCATTATTGTTTCATATCTCCTTCCATCAAATTACAAGTCCAACAATTATAGCGGGTCAAAATTCAATGGCGCCAAAAACCAGGAATACAACCCATAGGACAAAAAGGGTTATGCCTTTTATGATTGGGAAAGATTGATCTTTCATACTCAAGACAAATAGTGACGTCATCCAACCAACCGTATGAGTAATTAAAGGTCTTGCTTTAATTTTCGAAGAGCGAAGATAATCCTAATTCGTTATGGTACTTTTAGAACAGGGTGGCTGTGTAACCCTTCAACTACGTCTGGTCATTCATACCTACACTTAACCCCTTTTAAATTAAAACCATATTCCGGTACTGTCGATTAATTTTCAACCTTAATCCTTGAGCATAAGGTAGGAAATGAAAGCAGTAAGTAAAGTTGTAGTACTGTCTGCAAAATAGACATGAGTAATAGCGCTCATGATTGAGACGCGTCATCGGATATTTTGGTTCCATTTGAATTTCAATTCTAAGCTTAATGAAAATAAGACTGGTTTTAGCTTTCTTGAATGTTTGCTACATTGGTGTTACTCGCTGAATAAATTAAGCGGTGCACAGATAATATTAATAATAACTAGCAGAAAAGTTTTGTTGAACTTAAAATTGTGTATCAATGCTTATACTTTTTTTTTGAGGGATTAAAATTCTACTTATGTCTTTCCCGTCCTAGGTGGAGTTAGAGTGAGTGTCAGAACTATCACTCCAGCTCATACGGAACATATAAGGAATCGTAAGTTCCTTCTCTTCAGACGGGGTTGCGGATATGAAAGACATCTACATACAACCATAAGTGTGGGAGAGCCATGCTTCGGCACGAATGGGTCGGCTCGACCGGAGCGATACCAAGGCCTCACAGAAAACCGGCGTGAAATAATCAAAAAAATATATTTCGCCGTGTTAGTGAGGTTACCGGAGTCCCGATCCTTCCCCTACCCAAATCCGTTCACTTTCCTAAAATCTTCAAATCCTCAATCCCCAAAAGGTCGACAATACACTCGTAACTCCTCCGTCGTTGCGGGTGTCCATGGGCGACACTGATTGCTTACCATCATGCCATTTGCTCGTTTGGCGACAAAGTACATTAAAATAAAATCTGGGCCGCGGCCACCGTATCTTATTGCACTTGCCATAAGATATCGTGGCCATGACCCGGAGCAACGGGTTAGTTTTTAGTCAGTTAGAGTCTGACACTCCGTCTCGTCTCATCCTGTGCGATAAGACATATAAAAACATCGTTCCTTCTACTGCTCCACGCTAGGCCCCAGTACAATATATGACTTGCACCTACAAAACCAAAGCCAATAGACCACCACAGAGCCTAAACCACGAACCACGGGCTCTATAGAGCTGATGTTTAGCCGGGGTTAGCGCAATGAGGCACCGCGACCTCGGCCAAGAGCAGGAGAAGGAACAGGGGGATTTTTAGTCAGTAAGTGTCTGACTCTCTCTCCCGTCCGGCCCTGGGTGGGAGAAGTCATTTGATGATTTTCCCATCATCAAAAAAACCTACAAAACCATAATATATTTCTTTTAATTTAAAATGTGCTGTGCTTAAAGTAATAGACCTTCAGTATTTAGTACTCCATAGCCGTAGCATATAAGTAAAAAAAAGCAAGATCTTAAAAACTGTTCATAAAAAATCTATTGTGTTTTCCATTTGACGCCAACATACCTCCTAATTTATTACACTTTTATAACTACATAGATGGTCATACTAAGCAATCAGTAGTAGTAACAGTGCCTACATTTATTTCAGTGACACAAATTATAATTATTCAACAAGAGTCAACGATAAAAAGAAATTCGTCGAGTATGCAGATATTGATGGACAGAAACGAAGCGAAAGACGGTATACCAAAACACAGAATTTTTTGCCTATCCAACCCTAAATAACTTTCCATAAGTTCCCCTATATAACCACTGAACACCCTTTGATTAACTGGAATCCATATTCCATAGCAAATCTGTACCATTCCATATAATAGCAACATTCGTATTGGTTGGTCAGTTTGACAAACTATCTGGTTATACAAAGTTATGACTCCTGACGGGAGTAAGTTCTGAGGATTAATATGAGCTATTATTCAACCCTCCCACTCAGATCTCTCATTCCTCTGTAATATTGTCCATCATAGATATTTATTCTCTTATATCTTATTTGTCAAAATTATTTGATCCTTATTTTGTTGTTTGTATTATATGCATACTTTTCCATATTCAGTTAGTTTTCAACACTATTTTTTAGGTCGACCTGCAGCTAACTATATTCCACGATCTGGATACGTTCAAGGATTCAAGCCTCGCCTGAAACACAGAAGAAGTGTGGGAGAGCCATGCTTTGGCACGAATGGGTCGGCTCGAGGAGTGATACCACTGCCTCTCAGAAAACCGGCGTGAACCAACCACAGCGTTGTAATTTGTCGTGTGAGTGAGGTTACCGTAGGCCCAATCCTTCCCCTCCCCCAATCCCACCTCAATACCTAAATCTCCAAATCCCTAATCCCTAAAAGGTCGGCCACTCGTAACTCCTCCGTTGCGGGTGTCCATGGGCGGCGCTGATTGCTTACCATCAGGTAATCCGTATGCTCGTTGGCCGACCGACTACAAAAAAAAACAGGATATCCTATTTCAGGCATGCAAGACTCGGGTTTAAGGTTATATGTAAGATTCTATCTCGTTTATTCTGTAAAGAAATTTAAATAAAAAACATTTGTAATTTTTATATCATCACGAAACTTGTAAATTGTATACAGATTGTCTTGCGCTGAGTTTCGCTGTATGAGTGAGGTTATCGAAGGCTAACCACCTTCGATCTCCTATCCACCGATTCCTAACGATTTCCACAAGGCAACAATGCATTTTGAGGCGATGATGACTGCTTTTCACTTTTTTGATGGGTTTGCCAACATTTCTCTGGTTTAGTAATATAATTGGGACATGTTTGATAGCGCACTAATATAATAATATAACTAGTTGGGTTCATAAGAAATGTTCTTAATCATATTTAATGGCTCCATCATCCCATGATGTTCACATCATAAATACAGAATTATATTAATATGATAAATAACGTATGATTAATTTTTATTTATTTATTGAAGATTTGGATGTAATGAAAAAACATAATCCATTTGACAAAGCAAAGTGTTTTCTATTCATTAACCTTTTATCAATCAAACGAAATATACTTTAAAAGTCACCTTACCCGTGCAGTATGTATGATAATATGCAAATAAGTTCTTAAAATTCGAAATCAGGAAGGGTTTTATGATAAAGCATCTTCCGAGTATGTAAACCTTTTATAATCCTTGTTAATGATATAGGGCAACATCCAAAACCCCATAAAAGTGATTGAACAGGGAACAAAACCGGGTCCGTTCTCAATATACTAGCGACCCCTGTCGACGAAACAAAACGGGTTAAGAATGAAAAATGAAATCAAGTGGACATTGGTTATGGTTAGACTGGTAAAAGTTTGGACTTGGAGAAAAAGGTGTGGTTGATTTTTTAGTTCCTCATTTAAAATGTCGCATAAACTCTGTTGTGAATAACGAACCACACATCAATATATCACAAAATGTAAAGAAAAGTAAGCATACAACCAATGATATTATAAGTATAAAGGTGTATATAGGTTACAAGCGCTCAGCAAGTGATACATTAAAATGTGGCTAACTAGACACACTTTTTCATATTTGTCTTTTTTTCACTCGCAATTATTGAATTATGCCATCTCACTTTGACGTCCAAATATACGAATTGTTCATGTGTGTATCAGTGTGTTGTTTATGAAAATCGAATCATTGAATTTTGTTTAGGCAACCTGTCTACACCATTTTACTTATAATATCATTGCGTATGACTGTAAAATTTTACTCGTATTACAATAATAAGAAAAAAGCCTTAACATTGCTATTTTACGGATGCCGATCGCCCATTTGAAGTCTAAATGATACATAGGACAAACGTTTTTGTAGATGCAGTTGCACTACCCACAGAAAACAAATCTGCCCAATAATTCGCACGTGTACACAAACATTCCAGAACGTTCGAGCCCCACAGACCGAGCTTAACATAATACTCTAAGCCGAAACTATCAGTGCTCGCTAGCCGCTTGACCATCATTAATCAGTAGCACTTAGCCTACTTTGCATAAAATGATTAATGCCCGCATGATGCTGACCAATGAACAGCCTCGTGTTTATTTTGTCCTGATAAATTGTGTGAGCAAGATAAGGGTGCTATCTATAGAACTTTTAACGTGATTTTTATTGTAATTCGTCAGGAAAAGGGTTTGAAGTTGATGATAGAGAAAGACGCGAGATTCCTTCAAGACGGGTTTTTTGTTAGGAAATATTGCCTGTTTTTGTCATATATGAAGTCATTATAAAATATTTGCTAAACAATGTTAAGTGTAAAACTAAATTCATCAACCCGTAACCCGGCTTCATCTAGTTTTTCACATATAATTTGACGTGTAAAAGTGCCGTTTTATGGCCTATTTGCAAAAATAAATTCATTGTTTCATTGTAAGTGACCGGTATATACACTGTTCAAAGTCTTAAGTGGTAATTGTTTTCCAAATTTCCAAAAAATGTTAAAGTAAATATAAAGTACAGCTGAGAAAAATAGTAAATTACATTGAACACTGCATGTAGAAGGTCAACCCTACATAGGTAGAATACATATAATAAACCTGCCGCAAATCAAAGCAAAGAGTGCTTAACCAAGTAAAACCAAATCAAACACAGCTTCAGAAGCAGATAATGACGGGAAACACAAAACAGTGCAATATCCAGATATTAAAGAAGAATGATGAGCCAATAGGCAGCCGCAAGGTGGACAAACAAATCACATTAATACACTCAGATAAAAAGAAACAAATCCTGGTATGATAAACGCGGAAACTCGCGCCAATGTCGCACGGAAACTGTAAATCTAACTAAGCCGTACGTCGCGTCGTACCGTGGATGTAGTGTTATCTAGAAAGATCTGATTATTCATGTCATTGAATATTTATATGAAGCTTTTTGACATTTTTGGTTTTAAAAATGTATTCATTTTAAATTTGTTGAAAATATCGACTAACTCACTCTTCTACTACTCTGTGACCTAGGTCCCATTGTGGCTTGAAACTCTGTAGTAGAGATTTGAGAGTAAGTTGTTGTTTTTCAATAAATTTAACATGCCTCATTATAGTTCCAATAAAAAAGTGTTTATCGTCAATCAATCAATCAAATTTTATTTATTTACGTTTGTACATAAATATCTATTGTCAACTCCAATTAGTTGATTTCGTTCACAAATCTATCAATATACCTGAATCTCATTGTTGATTTCAAATTGTACAGTATCCAGGGTGTTGGTGACTCTCTGCTACGACTTCAAGGAACCAAAGACATTTTACTCATAATCCCATTATTCCAGAAGTTAAAAACTTGGCTTATAGAAAAGTACTTACACTATATATAGTATACAATAGAGGAGTATATTAATTGTAGAAAATAGATCTGTACCTACTTAATATAAGTTTAAACATTTATTTATGTTATTAATTTTCGCATGCCTACTGAAGGCGAGATATGCTAAGTGACTTGTTTTGTTTTACCACATTTTTGTATTTACCATGTCTCTGCGAATAAAGATTTTCATTTTTATTTCATTTTCATCAAAAAATCCCATTTGTTTTTATAAGAAAACTTGAACATCACAATACAAACTTAATCACCACGCTTTTACTAATCATTTGCAACATCTAGTATTCTCCACGCTTACATCTTTGTTCCACGCCTAAATAATAGATGAGTGGAGTAAAAATCCTACCGGAATTACGAAGACACGTCATTATTCATATTTTGAATGTGAAATACTCGAATTTCAAATGTATCTGCTTATTGGTGTGTGGATATGAAAATCGGTTGGGTTATATTTTCTTTTGTTTTTAAATGCCACATCTATGTTGCAGAGTAATTTATATTGTTTTGTTATTTATGTTGGTTGTAAATATTGCTTAGATTTCGTAAAGGTATTTCCGATATTTAGATCCGATGTATTTATGAGCGAATTATTTTAATGTGTTCTAGTTTGTATGTTTTTTTGATAGTATTAACTTTAACAATTTATTATTTTGCCGTTAAGAGCAGGTGTAATTGTATTACATTTTTTTATATAATGTTGATGTGTAAAAGCCTATTTTATGGTCTATTTAAAAAAACATATTGCAACAATCACTGTTTTGATTCATCGCATCGAGAGTCGCAAATACAAATTTAGTAAACTCCATATGTCTTGAGCATAAATTCTTAATGATATTAAGCTTTTTTTAAACTACAGTTCTTCCCATTTTTAAATGATTCTCCAGTTTATCTTATTCATGCTTTCTTTTGGTTGGTGTTCGGTGATATTATACTTAACCAAGTTTAAGAACCTAGTGTTGACGTCATCATGGGAATTGCTTTATTATTAACACTACATAAAAACTCAAGATAATGAAGACATTTATAATACATAAAATAGAATTCAATACTGTCCCTTCGATTTTCAAAAAAGAGACACAAAATTGACGAGAAAGAACCAAACAAAAAAAAAAGTCAGCAAGCAATTCGCAAAACGTACCTCGAATAACAGATGACATTCGTTTTTCTCGCATCCGCAGCGGCGTATTCAAATTTGACGTTGACAAATCTTCGGCTATTTCCGTCTGCGGTTCGTGCGAATTCGGATGTTCATATCATTTATATTCATTTGTGATTAGGTCGGCTTTTGTTCGAGGTATGAGTGGCAAGTCAGCATTGTATGATAGTTGGGGGTGAGAGTTAAAAATGACGTCGATGTTGATTGGTTTTTGCGAAATTAAATTAGATATTTTCACCAAGCCCTTTGTGCGGTTGTGGGCTGGTCCCTTATTGTGCAGATTGAGGATGTAATTGGCTCTAAGTTTACTTATATCTTTCTGGAATATCACAAAATGTAGTCAATTTTTAAATGTTTACTTCATTTCCTTTTGATCAGATAAAGATAAATAAAAGCAACTTTTTAAGCAGGCATAGTGGACTTTGACGAGATTGTTTCGGAATTGGCGATATGGTTTCCAAGACAATAATTAGAATAATGACTTTTTTACTTCTCTAATGTTGTCCATCAAATTTCTACGTTTACGTAATTGTTTCGACATTCCAAGGAACAATTTTTTTGCGCTCTTGCGCTCCATTTTACGTAAAACTATAGTCTCTAGTATAAAGATATCTTATCTCCCCTGTCCAGAAACCCTTATCTTTATAACTAAAAACTATCCATATTTATATAAGCTACAGGAAAAGCTATTCCATGAAAGTATTTTAAGGGAAAAACAGGAAAATCTTGGCTCTGGAGTCGAATTAACATGTTAAGTGACCCGTTCTAAACTCGACCCCGCCATATGTAAATGTTATCGGCAATTTATGGCTATATTCGCATTCTTCTAAGTGATTTTCGAGATTTCCTTTTCAAAATATGCCTTGGAAAAGCTTTTTTATTGTAAGTTGGGAACAGCCATTTTGGATAGGCCTGTTATTTTTGAATGGGAGAGCCTTCCTTCCGCACGAATGGGTCATTTTGATCGAAGTACTACGGCCATACGGCAAAACCGGCGTGAAAAAACAACAGCATTGTGTTTTGCCGTGAGAATTGGGTTACCGAAGGCTCATTACTTCCACTACCCCCTGTCCTTTTTTTATGGAATAGGTGGCAAAGAGTATTATATTATATTTTTCTAATAATCCTTAGAATGAAGACCGATTTTTGATACTAGGAGCTGCATTGGAGTTCCTTTCAAAAACAGAAATTCAGATTGGTTATTCATTCGACGTTTAAAATTGAAGGAACTAAACATAGTCTTCACAGACATTTTCTCAAAGAATTTTCCTCTATAAATTGTTCGCTACAGAGCATTATTGTATTAAAATGTTCAAACTGTAAATTAAAGGTAAATTACTGTTTATGTGTTTCCGAAAATCTATGATTTCCCCCTCATGCTACTTTGAACTGTTTTAAAAGGTCCACTTGTGGGAAACACGGAAGTACAAAACGAATAAGTAATGGATATGCCATTTTTCAGATTCATACCCAATGATATTATGAGTAAAAAGGTGTAGATAGGTTACAAGCGCTCAGCAAGTGATACATTAAAATGTGGCTAACTAGCCACACTTTTTATATTTGTCACTTTTTCACTCGCGATTATTGAATCATATCATCTCATTTTGACGTCTAAAATACGAATTCTTCATGTGTGTATCAGTAAATTATGTCGTTTTTGAAAATAATATCTTTTTTCATACCTACTTATACCTATCAGTAATTGTCATAAGTAATTTTGTACTATGTATTTTAACTGTTGTAAAATAATAAATTGATGTAACTGGATGTAAATAATGTTGATATTAATTACTATTTAAAGAAGATGCATTTGTAACAAGCTTCCGCCCGCGGCTAGGCCTGCGTGGTATGTTGATAAAAACCCTATGTCGTATTCCGGAGTGTATCTTATGCCTGTGCCAAATTTACGGAACAGCGTAGTTTTACATAAAAAGTAATCCCATTAATAAAAAACATAACTATTTTTGCATTGTTTTCAATTATGACGTCCATTATAAAATGTACCTAACTAGCTATAATTTTAAAATTCCTTATCTATCAACATATACCACATCCAAAAACTTTGACTCTGTAACCCCCCATAAACAGATTTGGGTGCAAATGTGTGAGGCGTCCACTGGTGCATATCTAAAAGCATTGTAAATTTTCACGAGAACTCCACCGTCAGTGCATTGTGAAGTGGCAGAAGATATAGTGGCAAGGATACTAAGTGCTTGACGGTACAAATGCTTGTGTTATAAAGAAAGATTCGTGGAACATTCTGGAAGAAAATAATGTAAATATTAATAGCATGCTGCTTTTTTTGACTGTCCGGTCTGCAAGATGGCTGTGCAGCGTGATGTGTATGAGAAATTGAATGTTTGATTGAATTGAATGGTTTTTTTGTGTGGGGAAAATCATCAACTGACTTCTCCTGCCGAAGGTCAGGTGGGAGGGAGTGTCAGACCCTTACTGACTAAAAAACCCCCGTTCTTTCTCTTGCTCTGGACCAAGGTCGCGGTGCCTCATTGCGCTTATCCCGCAACCACGGCTGACCATCAGCCCTATAAAGCCCCGTCTGTGGTGGTTTATTGGCTCTTTGAGGCACACACAGAAAGCTACGCGCCATACGCTCGGGTCTGATTCTGGTCGAGCGGCGAGCTACCCTTACTAGCCGTCCGCAGATCGTCTCTCGATCTTTATACATATGTACTTATGGTAAAGAAATAAAGATATTGAGTATCGAGTATCAAGTAAAACTTACGAAAGTTGTAACATGAAAATAATCAATAAATTCATAACCGTCAGGTGACAAACAATACAGCAATACAGTGAAACAAATTTACGTATTCCCGCGGCGCCGGTCGCGGTTTCATCGATTTTAATCACGCTAAGTGACAATGTATTTATCACCTAAACGGGCCAAAGCCAATATTGGAACCAATGTTTAGGGTTGTACGTATTTAATAGTTGTTAACGATGTTTGTGATTGTTTGTTGTTGGTGTTAATATCTGTATTGTGAAGTAATTGAGGAAAAGTTATTATTTTGAGGGAAATGTGCGGTTAATTACAACAGTTATTTATTGTGTATAGATATTTGTATTTGGTGTTCAAAAATGGTGCTAGTTGACATTTTAGGTAAAGTCGACTGTTACTTTAAGGTACCTTATTTTAAATACAACCTCTTTACTATTTTTTAAGGGCATTATAATTAAACTACTTGAACGTTTTCTGTCGTCAACTAAAACCGTCTTTAAGATCTTTTTCTTTCTTCGGCATTTTTGGGATTACGATTTTAGATGTTTAAGGATTGGGGAGGGATGGGGAAGAAGAAAAGGATTGGGCCTCTCTATCTAAAACGCTGTCGTTGTTTCACGCCGGTTTTCTGTGGGGCCGTGGTATCTCTTCCCTCGAGCCGAAGCTTGGTTCTCTCATACTTTAAAACTTTAATATCAAAACCACTTAGTCGACCTTCCATTAACTATCTAATTGGATTCTGACAATAAATAATATACATAACTGGACAGCCCTATCAACGAATATGCAAATTCAATTGGTTATTTGGTCCAAAATTTTGATTCCCCGTGGCTGCAATTTGATTGATATTAGATTAACTAAACGCAATACGCGTGTTAAGCGCTCGCCTAATGCATCGGCAGCATTAATACTTATTAGTTCCATTTGTGTGTAGTTTGACTGCACGGTTGGTGCGGTGGCTGGGCAACTGGCTGCCGTACAACGTGTCGCGGGTTCGATTCCCGCACGGAACAACACTTTGTGTGATCCACAAATTGTTGTTTCGGGTCTGGGTGTCATGTGTATGTGACATTGTATGTTTGTAAACGCACCCACAACACAGGAGAAATTCCTACAGTGGGGCAACGTTTTTTTAATAAAAAATAAAAAAAATAAAAAAAAAAAATTTGGGAACTAACTAAGCTAAATTGGAAAGTGAATTTTGGTTAGAAAATTTATTATTCGTAATGTATTTTAGACATCACTCGAGGTGTACCGTTTTCATGTAAAATTTTGATGTAATTTTAGACATTAGGTCTATTTCTAAGTAAATAATATAGATCAAGTACTTTTAATTTTATATTAAAGAAGGGTTGTCAAAGTGAAAAAACTATTTCAAATAGATAAATAAATATTAAGCACTTTTAAAAGTCATAAAAATAATTAAATAAGTACTTATAGAAGTTCTGTGTCAGTTCTCTAGTGAAGCTATTTGCTCGTTCCAAAGTGTGTAGTGTGTGAGAAGAACGACTAAGAAACTCCAAGTACATAATACCTATATATTCTTTTTCAATTAGGTTCACTACATAGTAAGTTCAATAATTATATGACAACAATTTTATGTAACACCAACATTCCGCTGTTCATTTACAATATCAGATTTGATCAGAGGCCATTTTAACAAGTAAAAAAATGCTTTTTTTATTGTTTACCTTTGCATATCGCTACTTACTATTTTTTGCGAGGGGTAAATCGTCAAATGACTTCTCTCAATGAGTGAGTATCAGACTGTTACTGACTAAAACCCCCCGTTCCTTCTTCTGCTTAAGGCCACTTCCACACCAACAAAGAAAAATACACCGAACAAAAAGTATCGATTAGACAGACATCTGTTTAGCAACTAATTACACCTTTTGTCGCTACCGAAGCGTTCTGTCCGCAGATGTCACGTGTAATTAGTAGTGTTGTGTGCGCTTGACATTAGCACGTGACGTCACATTCCGATTAAATTGAACGCCGATGCGCGCCCGTGCTTAATGTATTTAATTAGTACACAATATATATGTAGGTGTACATTCGTGTTGTAATAAGGGTAGGGTATGTTAGCTATCGAGTGTGGTGTAGTATTAAATAGTTTAATTAATTGGTTTCAAAAATTAAATTTTAAAAAATTACATTTAGTTTTTTTTGTATTCGAAAAAAAATTGTTCGTTCTATTTTTGATTGATACGTTTTTTAAATATAGTAGGTATGTTAACTATATTTTTTTTACAGTAATGTAAGTGTAAAATGGATTGAAAAAATAAAAGTTATTTATTGCTTCTATTTATTAAACCTTTATAATCAGTAAGATCGATTAGCTAAGAGTGACAAACACTTTTATATTAGGAAGGGAGACATTTTTATAAATGTCCGTTTATTAGATTATAAAGGAAATCTGGAGATATAATTCCTAAATTATAAGTTTGGAATCACAAATACGTCTTGGGCAAGCGCAGAGATAAATGCTCAAACCTTCTCCGTATTAGAAGAGGCTATTGCTCAACAGTGGGCACTAATAGGCTGATGATAATGATGACCTGAAAGACTGAAGACTAAATAAGTTTTAAATTTTCATATCCTGTTAACTTACGTATCCCTATTACTTTATGTATGTTTTGATTTAGTAATTTTCCCCTTGAAACAATGTTATAGGTTATCAAAAAAGAATTTCGACTGAACAAGGCCTCGAGTCTGCTATTACAATAGTGTCAGAATAGTAGATCATTGGTTTCAAAATTGTTGATTTTTACAAGTTTGGTAATCTACTAACACGATAGCGTCATTATTACTTTCCAGTGCCATTTCATTGAAATAATTCTTTAGTACGGTAATCTCGTACATAATGACAAATGAATATTTGATATAATGCGGTAAATTAATAAAAAAATGTCAGTTCCTTTATTCAATGTTTTACGTTTAGAATATTAATGAGCAGTTATTGTTTATAATTCGTTACAAGACATCTCCAACTATAATTCTATTACGACATCGCCGAACGCCAATGATCGGCCATTTTGAATTAACAGATTACGAACTTTTAGCAAAATGACAATGGAATCGTGTAGGAATGACAACATTTTGAAAATAGTAGACTCGGGCCCCAGGTTTGTATCAACAGTCAACACGGTCTTATAGCAAAACCTGTTATTAATTAATCGACATTGGATATTAATTTATCGACATCGTTATACCCATCCCTAGACAATTTCACACTATTTCTACTGAAACACTAATGCGCTACATAATGAGGTAGCTGCCCATAGACAACGGGTGACGTATTAGGTAATGAGATCAGAATTAATTGCTCGTCGATATTCTAATACGTACGTGTGACAGCTGTGTTTCGGATAAACAATATGCTCTATAGCTACCTAACAGAACATTTATTGAATTTTTATAATCATTTATTTCATTTTTTTATAGTGTGTTTTAATATAATATCCTTCCGACACCAGATCGTCATCGTCGATCAGTCGGCCAAACACCTTGGCCCCATGTGTAAAGCCAGCTTAGAAGATGCTCCCAAAAATATATGGACTATACATTTAACATTGGTTTTCAAAACCCTTAACTTTTTGTACGAAAAATGTTGATTCCAAAAAAGTATAATCATACTAAATAGGAAATAATATCCCGAACGAAATTACAAAATACATCTATCTCTAAATCCTTATTTGCTTCGTTGACAGCCACAAAAAAGACAGTTATAAAAATATAAAAGGTACAAAATGCGGTCACAAAACTGTTACAACTCGATTTCATTTCCCAAAAATCTCTCCCAATTCTTATTTATAGACAAAAATCCTCATTCACCCAAAACGAAGACAAGATTACCCCAACAAAAGCGATTATTTCTGACGCAATTAATCCCCGAAAACCTATAAAAGTAGATTACAGAAGGTCCAGTTGAACAAATTGTGTATTAATATTTTATGTAGTTCGCACCGGGTCCGGCTATAAACCTGTCATCGCAAGACAAACTGCTTGCACTTCTTATAGTGATTTAGGGTGGGATTATGGGGATCCCATACATATGTAGCAGTGAATGGTCATTGCTATGGTGTTTTCTAAGTCAGTAGGTGTGATCTATGTTAAGATTTGGGGCCTGGTAAAAAAATTGTAGATATTGTTTTTATTAATTTGTAAAGCTTCCAGTACTTAGTTGAAAATAAGATATGTTTTAGTGAGAATAAATAATCTTATTTCGATATTTTTTATTTTGTAAGAAACAAATATGTATAAATTGTGTCGCGGCAATAAATTGTACATTGCCATTTTTTCAATCTATATTCCTGTACCCCCTTAATAATTTAGTCAGGGTTGCGTGTGCAATCCCTTATCCCCAAAGGTTGGCAACGCAAAGGTTGGCGGCGTTGATTGCTTACCATCCGGTAATCCGTCTGCTAGGTTGCCTATCAAATAAAAAATGAAATAAATAATCGCAATACTATACCGCGGCCCCAGCTTAAAGCAGGAGAAGGAACCCGCTCCAATTTTTACTTACTAAGAGACGCTCCATCCAGGGTATGACGAGTCATAGTATAGTTCTTCCCCCTTTTTTTATGGAATAGGTCGGCAAACGAGCATACGGATTACCTGATAGTAAGAAATCAGCGCCGCCCATGAACACTTGCAATGGAGGAGTTACGAGTGCGTTGCCGACCTTTTAGGGATTAGGGATTTGGAAATTTAGGGATTGAGGAGGGATTGGGGGAGGGGAAGGATTAGGCCTCCGGTAACCTCACTCACACGGCGAAACACAACGCAGTGGTTATTTCACGCCGGTTTTCTGTGAGGCCGACCCTTTAAAATATGTACCTATTTATCATTACCAAACAGAAAATATCCCACAAAACCTTTCAAAATTTCAATGCACTTCGTCATTGCCATAGTTACACTTAGTCCAATGCGTTTATCGACACGAGACTGGGCTGTAGTGAGGCATTTAATTAGACCAATCGCCTCAGGCTACCCTGACATCGCCTGTGTACCATTGTGATTGATATATGAGGCTCCTAACTCTACTGTTCGAAATTCTAATAGGCATTTGAAGCGTATTTGCATTAGGATGCGTTGTGTTTGAGTAAAACTATATATGTAGATAGGCGTTATGCGATGTAGTTAGAACTGACCAAGTTGAATAAAAATATGGATTTATTAATCTTCATCTTTATTATTTCAGATGTTTAAATCTGATTGTGTGTAATGTTTAATTCCAAATTAATTTGACTTTATTCTGTTTTAATCTTAATTTAATTTCTATTTCAATTTTAATAAGTAATTTTACAATGTTATCATGTTTGGGCGTGATGTGGTCTTTAAAAAATGGCGAAGAACCCAACTTTTATTTTGTGTTGTAACAATTTTTTTTTAAATAAATAAGTCATCCATCTCACCATGAGGTGACGCACAAAGGGTAATAAGTATCGTAGGAGGCTGGATGCATGATTCTTCCAACAAACCGATCAGTCACTGGAAGAGGGGTTAATCAAGAAATATTTTTGTGTAATAAAACATCACGCTACGATTAATAGGAGCCGAGCATCGGGTGAAACCACGTGGGTAGGGCTAATCTGAAATAAACAATGTTCAGGAATAACTTGTTTAGGCATTATAATTATAACTTTAAGTTAAACTTTAAGTGTGGGAGAGTCACTCACGGCACGAATGGGTCGGCTCGACCGGACTGATGCCACGGCCACACAGAAAACCGGCGTGAAACAACCACAGCGTTGTGTTTCGCCGTGTGAGTGAGGTTACCGGAGGCCCAATCCTTCCCCACCCCCAATCCCTCCTGAATCCCTAAATCTCCAAATCCATAATCCCTAAAATGTCGGCAACGCACTCGTAACTCCTACGTTACGGGTGTCCATCCATGGCCTGCGCTGATTACTTACCATTAGGTAATCCGTCTGCTTGTTTGCCGATGTATTACATATAAAAATAACTATCAACAAATTTCATAGATAAAATGGTTAGGATGATCATTTGGTTGCATAGTATAAATGTTCATTTCTTTCTTATTCTGTTATTATATTACTTGACATTTCGAATATGCTCTTTTTAAGGATAAGACTTAGAAATTAAAATCCAACTCCACCCGAATGCTAATTGAAAACAAACATAAACTACACTTAATCTAATACACCTAAATTACACTACAATTAATTCAAACTAACAATGCTAACACAATTACACCATACCGCATACCTTACACAAGATCCTTACTTACAAATGTAATAGGAATGCCTTCAGGCATGCACTAAATCGAAGCCTCATTATAAGCAATCTGTACCTAATTACGTACACGCACCAGCAAATCATGCTACACCAATCACTAACCATTTTCCATAGGACTTTCGACTTAATATTAAAACGATAAAGGTGAAAATCCTATCAAGAAATTTGACCGAAAAGAGTAGGTTGATATGCTGTCCATTGTGCTCACAGATTCTGATAGTGTACCTGCGTACTTCGCAGAATGACCATCATTAATATGTGAAACTAAATTACTGAACGTCGATAAGCATTGGCCAATGCGGCCCGCACTAAATATCTTTGCATCGTAATAGTTCCATGGAAGTGTAGGGATGGGAATGTGTTGTCGATGTTTGATGATAATAAAATACTCAATTTTTAAATCGCTTTTTTTAGAACTTGCAATGTTGATTACAAGGCACCTTCTAAGTATAAATTTAATAACCTTAGCAATGTAGTCTATGTAGGAACTCCGTCAACATCAAAATTTGTCAATAACAAAAAAAAAAGAGTAACGATGGAGTTTCTTGCTCGTTCTTTTTCATTCGAAACTACAATTTGGATCGAGCACCTAGCTTTACTGACGAACAGACTGACAGACTACTATTCTATTTTGTCGTTTCAAAAGTACTTATTTATATATTTAGTTGGAATAAATGATTTTGTTTTGATTTAATTTGATTTGTGTTTGCACCTAGAAAATTGGAACTCATTACTTTGGTACCTTATTATTTTTATTGTGAGAATATAAAAGTTAATTTTAATGCTCTCTCTCGTCTTCGTCTTCTCACGCATTCATCAAATATTTAGTATTAAAACGTTCCAATTTTAAAAACACAAATCTTGAATTGTAGTTACAAAATCTTTTGTGTCTTTGACTTAAAATTAATGGCTATAGTAACTTGAAGATTATCGATATCTTCAAAGAACATCACTATCCACCGATAACATGCATATCCACCTATCAGATGTCACCATCTCATATACGGAAACCACATTCTGTTCCTATTCTGCCTATAATATTCCAGTTCATTCCCCTTACATCTGGTTTGCACCGGTTCACAACCAGTTTAAACTGATCCCAGCCGCTTTACACCACCAAAAGGCAGTGTTCAGTAAGTGAAGTTCTTTAGTTATTGGTTTTCGCGACCCCTAAAGCGAAATGGACAATGGTGACCGCTGGATTTCAGAAAGGCCAAACGCCTCTAAAGGCCGTCTTTGTTTTGCATGGATAGACAGTCAAATCCGCTTTATTATACATATGGAATGAATTACTAGGAAACGGAATGCCGTAGGAATTTAGTATGTTTCTATGAAGGAGATTTGATTAGAACGGCTGACCGTCTGTGTGTTGTGTACGAAAATTAGTTCCAAGTATAAAGGATTGTATTCCAATGTAATGGTTGTATTGTGTTCGTTAGCTGGAATTTTTGTTGGAAATTAAATTGATTAGGTAAGTGGTATTCCTAAAAAGTATTAAGAGAAATTTGTGCGAAAACCAATTTATTCCAATTTTGCGAAAATAGGTTAGTCTTTAAAATAGTTTGGTTGAAATTCGTTCCAGTAAGAAGTCCTGTCTCATATATAAAACAAAATAATAATCTTTAAAACGTTTTTGATTTCTTTTAATATCGGTCAGTTATTCTTTAAAGACCTGACATCTTATAGGTAAATAGCTAGTAAAAAAAAACAATATAAAACACCTAGAACTGTTAAAACAACGACCATAAAATATTATAACACAAAAATTAAAATAAGAACACAATTAATTCGAAAAGTTCTGAAATCAAAATTTATCACTGGCCATACAGAACAATTAGGGAGCGAATGAACGAAACTCCGTGTCTCAGGAACAACTACCCACATTTGCATTGGATGGCAGTTAGCGACGCCATTATTGAAATTTTATGTGAGTTTGATTATTATTCAGAAGACCGCTATTAGAAGTGGACATAGGATTAGAGTGCTGCTATAGAGAGGAAAGGGAACTTTATTTAAAGGAGGAAAATTCATATTTCAACAAAATAAGAAAAATGAGAAAATCTAGTATGTTTGCCTTTTTCCCTTTCCTTAGGTTAGTCTTAGGTAAGGCAAAGATAGAATGTTAATTTCTTAATATCTGAAAACCATTTCTTTTCGACTGATGACTATCTCTTTTCCCGTCCTGGGTGGGTGTGCCAGAATCTTCCTTTACGTGTACTAAAAATCTGTTTATTATGCATATGCATGCTGACATTGAAATTCAGATGTTGATATGGGTGTGGAAGCATAGGAATATGTCTCCTTCAATCTGTCACTATTTGAACAATGATTATCAAATACTCTGTAAATTACAATAATAAAGGCAGTTCCATATTATCATTACTTATTGTTATAGTTAAGATATTACGATTAACAAAAAGAAAAATATAAAATCTTTATTATGTATCTTAAATTGTTACTAAGAAACACATCAATTGAGATAGCACCATTGATTATTAACAACACTTTTGTTGGTCTGATTTTAAAGTACAATAAATACTGCTATTCTGTTCTTAATATCGAAAACGACAGAATCCTTTCCATACTTTACAACCGGCTCATCCAAACCTGAGTGAGTAGACATCGTTGAGTTATGTAATGGAAACCTGTTAATTGCTTCTAAAGTGCCAGCGTACATAATTCATACAACACTAACTTATGTGGCGTACACACCCTGTATATTATAACATAGCTCTGTACTTGTATAGGCTTCCGTTGCGATGCATATTAAATGCATGGATGGCTTCATTTGCATGCGATATGGGGATCTGGAGTTTACATTTTTGGTCCTAGTTTTGTACAGTGTATTTTTTTATAATTCTATAAGCTTTTTAGCATTTCTGAGTTAAATTTGCTGTTTTTTTTAAAGTGATAGTGTATTATGGGAGGTAATGAGATAATACTTTATAAATCAATGGTACCTTGTCAAACTAATATTAAGCTTTACAATTTGAAAGCATATCGAAGTTTGGGCAAATTGTTGAAGAACCGATGTCCGTAGTGGTAGAAATGTTTTTTTTTTGTATGTGATAGGTCGGCAAACGAGCAAACGGATTACATGATGGTAAGCAATCAGCGTCGCCAATGGACACCCGTAACAACGGAGGAGTTACGAGTGTATTTTTAACCATTTGGGAATTAGGGAATTGGAGATTTTGGGAAAGGGAACGGATTGGGGTAGGGAAAGGATTGGGCCTCCGGTAACCTTACTCACACGGCGAAACATAACTCTGGTTATTTCACGCCGGTTTTCACCCATTCGTGCCGAAGCATGGCTCTCCCACACTTTCCATGCACATACATACAATTTACATATGTTCATGTTCTATATCGACAACGATATCAACAGTCGCTGGATGAGAAGAGCTGAAGATCGAGCTCAGTGGCATGCAATTCTTGATGACCCTGTTACCCGAATCCTAATCGCATGGTCTTACAAAAAAAAAAAAAGAAATCGCATTTAGCAATAAGACCGCCCATTGTACATTACATCTCTAGCTTTTCTGCATAATAGTAAAGATTTAAGAAGAGTAAAAAAGAGAAAATGTGGAAAAATGTACCATTTGAATTTATTTTCTTTACTATCCAAATCTATATAGAATGTCATTTCTTGATGACAGTTCTTGATTGTAACCACATCGTACTTAGATTGTGTAATTAAAATTACAAATGTAAGATTAACAATATTTATTTGCGTTTTGAATACACTAAAATGAAACTTTTGATCTTAATTTTCAATGAAAACCCACTTATCAATTACCAGCATTCAATACGATCCCGCAAATCCGAAGCCTTTTTACATAATATTAAAATTTGCATTTTGATCCATAATGAGCCTTATTTGTGAAACCAAAATAATATTGCTCAATTAATGAGTTCAAACAGGGTCGGATTTCATTTTAATTGGCGGATTGTACCGACATCTGACGCCTTGTTTTTTAGCAATTCAAAACAGGGGATTTTTACGTCATCCTTGACACAAGCGTAGAGATAAGGCGAACGTAATTGCACTCGTTTTTTAACTGCTTTATCTGATTCTTCCTTAACGTCACCATCCAGCTTCAATCTGACCAAGCATGTTCATGGTTTCACACAATTTTGAACTTTCAACTTGACGTTTTTAAGTCTCAAATTGCTTGAAAGTTTCCAATCCTCTAGCATTTTTCCACAGCGTCTGCGGGCATCTATCAGGATGGACAAGCATTTTGTTGAATCGTGAATTGGACGTTGGTCCGAGAGTTTTAAATCTGAACGATTTACGCGAAAATAATAGCTGGGAACCAATCCCGTTGGACGAATCACGCCTTTTTTGTTGAATTCGATTTAAAATTGCTCTTTTGATCTTTTTTACGAATCAAGTAAAGATTTATTGAAGTTTGATTGGAAAGATTTTTACCTTTCTTGTTTCCATTATTTATCATTGAAGCATAATTTTAACTTTTCATCTTTTTACGTGCTGTAATATTAGGATGTTTATCATTCACAATACCAAACAGACTTTAAGACGATTCGATTGCTGATTTTGACGTGATTTGCAATGTTCCCCATACACCCTAAAACGTAAATAATTTACAAAGACTTTTGACAAAACTATACCTGCATTATAAGGAGTGAATATTTCACTATATCACCTAAAAGACATGATTGAAATAAATGACCCAGAAGAAAAGAAACCAGAAGCTTTCAAATCTATAGAAAAAGATAATAATGTCGCAATAAATATGAAGCGTATAATGATTGATGTCGCACCATCTTCTCCCAACTCTTGCCCGTTAGCCATTGAACATGTAGAACTGACAGACGATCATTAATCTTGCCATGTATGTAAATTTTGCTCTGATAAATCGTTGGTCAAGCAAAACAGGACCTCGTCCATTATTTTGGGTCTAGGGTCGTTTGTTAAAGGTCTCGTTTGTATTGCTATTTTATCGTCTGCTTTTTTTATTAACTTAAGTGTGTTTTTTAGAGTGATTTGCTAAAGTTGCGCTTGTTGGATTGGATTTGTATTTATCATTGTCATTAAAGATTGAAGGTTGGGAAGTTTTGTTTGTGTTAATAAAGTTCAAGTTGCTTTGATTGTAATTCTCTTGATCATTAGACACACTTATGTAGTTTTCGTAAATTGACCTTGTTACAATATGGTATTGATTCTGTAAATCATAAATTACATTAGATTTAATTTTACTACTAAATAAACTTATTTACACATACTTCACTTTATAAATGCTTTTGTTTCCAATTCAAAAGACTATTATTTACCTGGAAATCTTTCTGATTCATCAGTATAATCAAATTCTAATAACACGTAATCCTTATCATCCGAAATCGATGCAGCACCCTCATGCTATAACACAGTGAATCTATTCTCCTGGACGCATATCTATACACTTAACTACAGAACCAACATACCCACATCGCCCGAAGCATTTCGCTCCCCTCACATTGTCGCCAAGGCGCAAGGGTCACTGTACTTTGACATGGCCTCTCTCGCCTATCTCTCTAATATTGTACTCAGATAATCCAATTAGTGTCCAATAGTGCTGATATGCCTTTGATGTATGAATTTTAGTCATTTCGAGCAATTGCTACTGTTGGTATTGTCACGGTCATTATTTGATTTACCTTTGATTCATGTTGACTACCTGTGTTATGAATTTATATAAGGGTAATAGACTAGGTATTTATAATGTATGATGATGAACTCATCATTCGTGGGTAACTTATCCATACTATGAATACTAGGTGCTTAAAGGCCCTGTATTATGAATATTATATTATATTGTATAAACTTAATTTAAAAAGAAAGACATAAATAAAATAAAGCGTTAAATAAAAGGCTGTTTAACAGCAAGCAGATTGAAATCTCAATTCAAACATTCTCACGCCTCGAACATTAGCAAATAATTACATAATAACAAACATCTAAATATGACAAACGACTTTAATCCACTCATGTGTGAAGACGCGTGCGCTAAACTTAAGTTTGAACAAAAAATAACGTTACCATACAATTTCAAACCTTCTACAAAAACACCGATGGGTGAAAGTCCTATGACGATAGTGTAGTGCTAAATCAAAATAGTTTAAACAGTAGGGCGTGTTGCAGACAAGTCAATGTATTATTAACTCATGTTTAATGGTTTCTATAACACTCAATTGATCACGCATCGAGTCACAAATACATAAATTATTTTTAAAATCATGGGAAATTGTAGACACGTGCTGGTACTTTTAAATTGTAAAATTTAAGTTTTGTAGAACCGTGAGACTGTAGGATGTTGTTATAATAATAATAATATTTCTGTTACACGTACTTGATAAGTCACAAGTACTCGATTTTGTAAAAATTTACAACAATCTATATTAAAATAAAAATCTGGTTATTTGTTATCTACCGGAGCTTAAATGGTTAAGAAGAAAAAATACTGCATTTATTTTCCACCACTAATGTAGGAATAGTTTAGACAGTATATAACAATACAACCCTGTATATCAGGTCTCGGTCACTCGCCTACGGAACAACTTTTAGGCTAGTGGATAACACGTACAGTAACAAGGGAGTGGACAGCGCCAACCCTTGTTATTGTGTTAAAATAAAAGTTTTTTTTATTTCTAGCAAAACTGTTAAGGCCAACTGTTGAGATACAGAATATCAAATCTGAATATAGAAACCTTACTCAGAAACAGAACGTTTGCATCCAGCCTAACTTTATAAGCAAATTCACCGTTAACACCATTCCCAAAATTAGTCACATCTACAAAAACTCCACGACCAAAAATATTTGTTAACAAAACCCATCCTGTTTGTGGAGCATCCAATATCTTTACCCTAATCCCTTTCACCAAGTATTTGTCTGGTAAAACAATTGAGTTGGATAAGGAAAAACTAACATCACGTAGAGAACGTTTAGCTTTACTATCTCGGACAGGAATTAGTTGAGACAGTGACCGATGGGCATCGGAGATAAGTTTACTTCGCAGTACGGTTAACTGGTCTTCTTATGTATTATTGGGTAGTTGGCGAGTCTAGTCTAGGTTATTTTGCGTTTTGATCATCATAATTAATGAGTTTCTTATTATAGTTTAAAATTTTAAAATGTTCATAGATCGATTGAGTGGCTTTTAATTCAAACAGTGTGACTTTTGGATACCGCTATTCTCCGTTTTGATCAAAAGGTCCTATAAACAAGATAATAATAATAAGGTACATAGATATAGAACGTTTTTTTAATTCATATTAACATATTATTTTTCCTTTAAACACGTACGTTACTTTTGGGTTGCATTTCTAAACATATAATTCCATTCACAGACCACTACCAGTCTATGAACAACATTCTATGGAGTTGTTTCGTTCGAGAAACAAACCGTGGCCCATTATGCAGTAACCGGTTACCGAGCCAGATAGCCTGTATTATTTATTAATACATGGGTACAGTCTTCTCTCTTCCATTAATTGCAAAAAAGAACTGGAACTCGAAAATCCAGCAACTACGTCTCAGTCATGACACCCTCTTCAATCAATCAACATCATTAGTGCCACCATGCTAATCAGTCTTCAAAACCTTATCTCTCCACCTAATTACCTTCCAACCCTTACGAAACATCACTGCAGACTTATCTAGAATGCAAATGATTCGTTACATTCCGGATCGAGTCGCATTGGATCGCAATTAGTGTAAACGGCGCGCACAACATCGCCCGTGTAAGCTTACTTGATCCGTGTTTCAGCTTTGCGACAGCCAAATCCGACGTGGATTTTTGATGATGTCGAGGTGCTGGATGTGGTTTTAAATTTGTAGTATCTTACTATTGATATTATTTATTCATGGTGAGATATTTCGAATGTATATATTTTTTCTTGTTGTAGATGATGTAGCATAAGATTCATTAATTTTATTTACATTTATTGTTAAACTTACAACATGCATGACAGGTAGAAGAATTTTCTACAGTCATACATTACGCGTGCATCTTCTGCCTTAATCATCTGCTTAATTTTCATTCAGTTTATACTCTTACCAATTATTTCTTAGAAATATTATTTCCTCTTAGCTTCTATAACACGGATCATGTTTGCATAAAATATTATGTATACTTCACCGTATATGATCATTCTTTAGTTAGTCTTTACCACTGGTAACTATTGTTTAAGTACCACTTCCAGATCTATCTAAAGCAACGACCGCTATTTTGTAATTGTTGCGAATTCACGCGCATCTATCAAAATTAAATTTTACAGGATTTTGGGCTTTAAATCTTTGCTATAAAGGATTGAAATGTTACACTTTGTTTGTTTAATGTCCGTTCTGTATATTTCCTGTTTTCCACTTTATTGGAGTCGACGTGTCCGATGTTTTTACTTTATTGGGTTGTCACTGCTGGTGGAACAGAATGTATATTTTGTTGAGGTTTATTTAATAAATTGTTTTGCTTTTGTTGTGTTTTAAAGTAAATTGTCTGCGTCGAGGATGAATGTACAACCCAATTGTCAGAACATGTTTTACCTGCAATGGTATATCATTGTAATTAAAAAAGTGTGTGTCAAAACTTCTGTAACATTTTTAACATTTGTAACATTTGTACATAAGTTTTTTTTTATGGTATATGTCGGCAAACGAGCAGACGGATTACCTGATGGTAAGCAATCGGCGCCGCCCATGGACACCCGCAACACCAAAGGAGTTACGAGTGCGTTGCCGGCCTTTTGGGGATAGCGGTTGCGAATATAAGGATCGGGAAGGGATAGGGGAAGGGGTGGGATTGGGCCTCCGGTAACCTCACTCACACGGCGAAACACAACGTTGTGGTTATTTCACGGCGGTATTCTGTGAGGCGGTGGTATTACTCCGGTCGCGCCGACCTATTCGTGCCGAAGCTTGGCTCTCCCACACTTAAAAAAAAGTAATCAAAAACAGATGAATAATATGGATTAATTTATTTTTTTCGCCAGTTGTATCAGTAATTCGAAATACACGATGTACACAGTGATACACGGTGTGATTTCTGATTTACTTACTGGTTATCCAAAATTTAATATGATGCTGAGTACTAAAATAAATATTATCTCGTACATATAGCAAATATTTGTGACAAAAATACTGAATGAACAAATTGAACAATCATTGACAAAGATAAAATTGTTGCGAAACTATCATTTTTGATGAATCGCGGGCACGCGTCATTTATGTGACGGATCGTATCCGTCCACACGACTGAATGTGAATGATAACTTTACATTTTTGTGAATTCAAAACTGCGGCTGAAAACTGAACTCTATGTGATGGAGATACATATACACAAATGGCAATCGATCATTTAGACGCGCTTGAATAGATTGATGGGTGTGAAAAAATTGGTGGGACATCTTAGAATTAAATTGAATTGTGTTTGAGTTTTGTGCAAGATTTTTATGTATTTATGGATTTCACCAACATTACTGTTTTATATTTTAAATAACAACATTCAGTTTGTTATGTTCTGAATTTGAGGTATCATATAAGCCATAAACATAAACAAACCTGCGAATTATTGAATAAATTGGAATAACAACGTATTGTACAGGTTAACGTTAAACTAAAATCTTACTTACCGTCCCCTTTCCTATTCAACCAAGCACGTCCAAACCCATACATTACAAGCACTTTCCACTAATGAACCTCTTAACACAAACAATAGTTCCAAAACATACCTCTTCATCCACACTCAATAATTCACAGTAACCAATACTTGGAGAACTCCCAAATAGCTTAAAAGCCCACTAACAACCTCAACAAATCATCACAACTAAGAACAATGTGGACTAAGATAACCATCTTATATCGTATTCATCAAAGGCTTTACCCAAATCTGAACAATACTACATCTGTTTGGAACTGTCAAACATTTTAAGCAGCAATACGCATGCAAATGTGGCGTCCCTTCAAAGTTTATTGTTATGGCGAGATGCTCTTAAACGCCTCTCGATAGGCATAAGATGTTTGGGACATACTGAACAGGAGGATGGTAAGCAATTTTGCGACGAGAATCTTGTGTAGGAATTCTCAAGGTATTAGGTTAGTGTTGTTTAGAAGAGTTGGTTTTGGTGTTTTCATTGATTTGTATGGTGGTATTACATTAGTAATATTAAAAATGTTATATCACGTATTCTTTTGCATACTATAATATTTTAAAAACGTTCTATACCAGCTGCAATTTAACCTGTATTCAGATTTACCTTTGACTTTATTAATTACTGTCGAATGAATTGGATATGACATTTTTTCCAGCTTTTGAATTGAAATGAAATGAAAATACGCGCTTTTTATTTTTTCGATATTAAAATGTTTGAACATGAAAATTGAAGTGTGTATCTCATGTAGCGATCCATGTCTAAGTGCTTCGGATCTCGTTTTCAAAAGCTAGTGAAATTCAAAACAGGCAGTTTGTACGTCAATGAGTGCTGGGAATTTATTGGTATGGCTCCACGGTATATTTTAGATTTTATTGTATCGCTAAATGTTCCAACTGTATCATTATTGCGAACTTACTGACTGGAAATAGAAAATAAAATGCGTGTATACGAAATTGTGTTGTGATGTTTTCACACTACATTTGGTTCTGTTGTAGGATTCTTGAAGTTTTCCTCTTTTACTCTTGTCTACTATATCTGCGAGGGTTGATTATCCGTGAGATTATAGTACTATCTACTGATGGTATGTATTGCAGAATTGTTTAGAAATGACGTCGGCGCGGTGGCTGCCGTGCAACGTGTCGCAAGTTCGATTCCCGTACGGTATAATTTTTTGTGTGATCTACATAATTATTGGGTCTGGATGTGCTGTGTACATATATGTAATCATTTGTTTGTAAACGCAACACAGGAGACAATCGTTACGTCGAGCAATTATTGTTTTTTTTAAAGGAAAAAGTGGATGTTTGTGTGTGTTGACCTCAAAAAGCAAGGCAACGACAAACCAATGACTGCTTATTTTTCTTTTGAAATTTCACCATTTAAAAAACAGAACAAAGATATGCAAAACCAAAAGACCGAGACTACAATGACAAAATATTCATTACCGAACGAAGTTGACTTACAAACCAACAAAAGGCGATTCGCGCAAGACAAAACTATTGTAGCAAACCATTCTAGCAGAACTTAATTTGGTAAAGCAATACTTCAAAGGGGACTGCTAGTCGGCAAGTCGTGGTCGTGGCTTCAAGCTAATGTATTCCGGCTCATTGTTTGTGGCAGACGGGATTACGAAGCTGATATCAAATTGCTAGGTAAAAGGGATTGAATCGGTTTGTCGATGTTGTCGTTCTTGGGTATTCTGGGATATTTTGTTTGGATACTACATATTTTGGTTTGATTTCTGAATGTGTGTGGTCTTCAATTTGATCTATAATATTGGTGGTATTGATAGGAGGAATACTACTAGAGAAATGTCTAGTTTTTTCAAAGACAAAAGTCAAAGTTAAGATATTCATTTCAATTATATAGGCACTTTTGAACATCAAACCAAAAAATATATCAAAAAGTTCTAGTGAAGCTATTTGCTCGTTCCAAAGTGTAGATTCCAACGGAGAAGAACGAGCAAGAATCTCCATGGTTAGGTAGGTACTCTTTTTCAATCTATTTCACATTTCATTTTTGGGTAGACTATTCAGTCGGTTCTATTATCTGAGAAAATACCTCTAAACGACAAAAAAAACTTTGTTATACATTATACAAACACAACAAACACCCCACTTTACGTTTTCAAATTACACCTAACTTCCTAAGCACCCATTACATCAACTTCAAAATACCCATCAACAAAGTTATCCCGAGGTGTTAAATGTCAAACTATAAATCCAAAGTACCATCGATAGGAGCTTTTACTAAGATTAACTATATCTCAAACACTAGCCGGTCAAAGGACAAATTTCCATCTACGACGATGGTAAATAATTAATTGTACTAATGGAACAGTTTGTTGGCAACGTTGAAATTTGTCAAAACACGATGACGACGGTATGAATAGATTTGGATTCTGTTTCTATTGTTTTCATAAGATTATTTGGTGAAGTCAAGATTTTGTGTGAAGATTTGATTGTTGATGTCATTTTAGATTTTGATGGAGGTCGATAAAGCAGTTGAATGATGTCATGTGAGTTGTTGTCGTAGTTCGGAAGTTAAGGTGCCAGCTTCTTAAGCATGAAGACGCGGTTTTAAAACCTGGCTAGTAGGTACTAATGCCCCTTTTTCGAATTATACATATGTACTTTCTAAGTTGACTTAGACACCACTGACTTACGGTAATAGAAAACGCGAAAAACCTGGCTTGAAAATTTCTAATTTCCAGTTTAAAAACGCCAATCTGGCCAGATCAACCGTTCTCCGTGTGAGAATAGGCTTCTGCACAGCACTTGGATTATGGCTGATATGCTGATGATGTGATGTGATGATATGATAAGGACGTTATATTTAGGACTCATGATTAACGTTATAAAATAGCAACAAAAAGAAGACTAACTATATAAGAAAAACTATATATTTTCACTATAACCACCGACCTATCTAGTCTTTGTGCATCACTTGTCTACACTGGCTCCTAAACAATGTAGATCGTATCCACAGCTTAAATTCTTCATTCATATTTCATTCCTCATTTTGTAAATAAATGTCAACAACATCCTGATTGAACCATCATATCTATCTATAATTTGATTCTAGTTATATGGATGGCATCATACCATAAATCATTTCAGTATTATCAGCCATACGCAATACTAAAATACATCGCATCAGCCGTCATAATACCAAATTGGTTTCCAAACACAAAACTTTAAAAAGGAATCTATGATTGAATCAACACACGATAAATCGGTGAATTGAGGGAGCCTTTATTGTTAGAGAAACAGAGATATAGTATGCAGGTTTCACTAGATGTGGTTAGGTAAGTTTTTTTTTTCAAATTTTAAAGTCAAAGCAACAACACAACGTACAATGTTGGTGTTACGTTATAATAAAGTACTGAGGACACAGCAGACACGGTATTTTACGAGCATTGCAATATTTAATTTCCTTGAATTAGACACTTACTTTCTAGTAGCATCCAATTAAGGCATTATAATAATGACGTAATTGAATGTCAATAATAGTCACAAATATAAATTCAATTAAGATTGTTTTGTCAAATATTTGATTTCAAACAATACACAAACAAAACCAATATTTTTATATTTTTAAAACTTTTCTGTGTCCATAATAAAATTAATAATCTATTGCAAAAAACAATTAAGATTTAATTCATTAATTTGTCTAATTACATTAATTAAGAACTGAACTTATAGAGATAAGTAAGGTATGTAAAGAGGCTATTACCTAAATGAAAATACTTTTTAGACAAAGAGAACTAGAGCACTTTCATAATACATTTTATGTCTTAAATGACTCGCATTAGAAATTTTTTTAACAACACAATCTCATCTTTAAATAATTGGCATTTGCAAAATTCACAATGTCACTTCTAGTTTTCTGTAGTCTTTCTATTTTCTAACCTCTATTGTGTAAAGCAATATTGAGTGTGGGTGTAAGGCCAAGTAATTGTGAAGATGTTGTCGGATTACCCGCGACCCTTCGGGTACTCCTGGGGTAAGTTTTGGGGTAAGTGATACATCAGTGTCGAATGATGTCCGTTTGTATCGACGATACGGTTTGCATTCACGATGAAGGATGAGGTTTTTCAGTTGTTAGTGATGTGTTTATATGAAACGTGTTTTACCAAAAAATAAATACTTATTGGACTGTATTAACCAATGTATTGTTTCAATGATAAGAATATAGTGTTGTACGCTTAAGTTTAAAACTTGTTTTTACTTTTTTGGTAGCGATTGATTGCCTAATAAATATAATGTTATGGAAAAAATATTACTTACGTAAAACCAACATAAGAAAACCTCATGTACTTTAGTGTCGTACAAAAATAAAACAATAAAGACCCTAATCAATGTTAAAATTATTTGAATGTAAATATTCGCAAAGTATCCGCCATTTTATTTGACGACAATAGCACTCTAAAACATTCCCAAGTCCCTTTGTTTACTCCAGGGGAAATAATTAGAACAGATTCGGAGAAAAATAAGGAAGGAAAAAAGAAATAATAATTCATCAGGTAGCGAGAGATAATCCGGAAATTTTAAAATGGGATGCTTTTGAGCTGCCTCTCCTTTGAAAGCGAAGCTATACAAATGTATTATATAATTATAGTTGTAGGTACTCAATTAAATTATATTAGAATTGATGTATTTACGGATAGTTGTGTTTTTATTAAAAAAAATACATATTCATATGATACGGAAAGTAAAAGTAAGTTAGTGTCGTGGTGGCCCGGTGTTTGAGGAGCCCGCTTTTCAATCATGGGGGTGTGAGACTTTTTCCGAGTTATATGTACTTTCTATGATTATTTAGACACAACTGACATACGGTGAAGGTAAACATCGTGAGGAAACCTGGACCTATAGTTTCTAATTATAAGTTTGAAATCACCAACAAACACAGAGCAAGCGTGGTGACTTGTATGTGCTCTTACCTTTGCCCTATGGGAAGAGGCCTTTGCTCAGCAGTGTGCTGATAGGCTGATGATGATGATACGGAAAGAACTTACTTCGTTCACAGCATCCAATATAAAAATTAGCTTTCAACTCGCCTCTCTTTTAGTGTCCACGGCGTTAATTTACATTGGGAATAAGAGGATTCAGTTGAGAGGAAAATTAGCAATTATATTGTAAAAAAATCATCGGTTGTTTTAAAAACCGGTGTCGTGTAGTATACTTTGTTTTAGCAATATGATACGGTGTAATAAGGGTCGGATATGTTATACGAGACTGTCTGGAAATAATTGATGTTTTCGTTTTTTATGGCTAAGTGCCCATATCGTTATAATTTTGTTTGTTTTAAGGGAATTAGTGTCTTATGTCCTTGAAATAGGGAGGAGAATAGCATCGCAATTGTTTTTCTTGTTTGTATATTACATTTATATTACTTTTATAATTCTAAAAAGTAATTGGTTGCTTTAAGACCAGTAATTATTATCGTACAGAATCCAAAGACGGTATAAGTTATCTCATACTTGTACCGTCTTTGGATTCTGTTCAGCTTTACCTTGAGTCGTTGAAATTCCTAATTATGGTCATCATATGAACTAAACCCTCCTTATATTATGCTGGGCAAGGAAAAATAAAGACGTTCTTCGATTTACTTATAAACGTCAAATAAACACAAGTAAATGTCCAATTAATTAAATGCTTAGCTAAACTAGTTGCCACCGCTGATTCTCTTACAAGGAGTATGTTGATCAAAAGCATTACCTAGTACATAGCACATTTCAACCAAATCGGCCCAGCCGTTTAGGGGTAAAAGAATAACAAACATACATCCATGAATTCTCACAAACTTTCACATTTATACCTATATAAAATTAGTAAGATATAAGGATAATATAAATTATTCATAGATCGAAACAATTCACCACGAAGCCACTGTCCAAGCGGCACACGACCCAATCAATTCAAAACTAATCGATCAAAAGTATCCCCCAGTATTCTTGAAAAATCCAACAAAAATTTGTAACAGATTTGTATGATCCATTATGGCACCCTCATTGCATACAAATATGTATGTATGTATGTAGGGACAAGTGGTACCTTCAAGTGCCATTGAGGACACTCCAACATGTCTTAGGATTGAGACAGATGGCCAGAGAAGGCTCTTGGAAGAAAATTATCATTTTCGTCTCTCCTCCCTTTGTAAGACTTTCATCTTGGGATGAGAAATGCTATGAAAAGGGATGGATAATTTGAGCGTTTGATGACTGTATTATGTGCTTATGTTTTTGAAGACATTTGTATTTTTCGATATTAAAATTACAGATGTAGTTCGAAATTTATTAGGTTTCCATTGTAACCGGAAACTAGTTTTTACTTTTTTAGTCAATTATTTTTTAGTCCGACTTATTTAGTCAATTTTTGTAAGTTAGTCGTTATTTTAGATTTACAGTTTCTAAAGAAAAGGAAGAGGAAATAGCAGGAAAAAACAAATTGACTTTGGAACTGAATGCTGTTACGATTTCTATTATACCCTTACACAAAGTTATATTTAGTTTTAGTGATAAGCATAGATATAATACAAAACTAGATAATATGTACTGTATAATAAACCCCTCCAAACTCTTTATGCTGTGCCCTACCGTGTCCATATTGTTTCTAATATATTGTGTCAACTTTATAAAATATCACCTGTATAACATATGGAATGCAAAAAAAGAATTGAACTGAATTGAATATATTGTTTTATTAAAATAACATTAAAATAGTAGTTTAGTAACATTTTCTAAGGAATGCTTTCTATTCCCTACACATGAAGTTTTCTACCTAACGCGTATACAACAATACATATCTCAGCAACTTAAACAGATTAAAAATAAAAATTCAAATCGGCTTTAGAATACAGCGACGGCCATATTTATCTAATGTCTTATTTGCATGCGACATGTTGCGACATGTCTGGCCACGTGCCTCGTGATGCTTCATGCAGATTACATTTATTTTCAATCTTCATTGTTGATTGAAATTCAGATTTGAATGGTGATGGTGATGATGGTAGTTTCTGCTAATATTTTATATAATATTTTATATGATTCGTCATGCCTTTCTTAAGGATTTAGTTAGTGATGTTTGTGTTAGGTTTGGAAATTGGTTATTTCTCATAAATTGATAGTGTGTTTAGTTATTATTTATTTATCCTTGAATTCAATATTTTTGATATGTCATGTTGATAATCATTTGACTTACTCATTTAAATAAAAATGAAAGTTTTTGTAGCGTCTTCTCGCTGAATATTGGCATAAAAATGGTGTTTCCCCGAGCAATGACGTTACTGGAAGCCCAATCCTTCCCATTTCCTCATCTCTCCGTAAACCCTAAATCACCAAAACTCCTTATCTCCAAAAGGTTGACAATGCACTTGCAACAAACACAGACATTGCGGATATAGTTGGGTGGTGCGAATGGCTTACCATCAAGTAATCTCACCGCTCTTTGCCGCAATATAACTTAAAATTTGTTCCTTACTTACGATATAAAAGAAAAATCTTATAATAATATCATCCAGTTCTGCATTAATGCGACGTTCGCAATCATAATCTAATAGTCACCGACTGTCCATTATCATTTTTACCACCAAATGCTTGGTCACGATGGAGGGTCAAGCAAAAAATGTTCAGCCACCGTTCAGAGCCGTTTGTCTTCATCGGCGACAGGTTTATGAGTGGGGGCGGTAAATAATATCGGCGCGGGAAACGTCATGCAACATTCATACGCCTTAGACATACAGGTTGATGTTTTGTTTCGGATCGGAGATTTTCTTTTTTTATTTAGTAGGTATGTTTAAGTGAAGTCTAATCGAGGTTAGATTTGTAAGACAATCAGTTTTCTGCAATGAAATTGATAATAGGTTCATTCTTACAAGTTTTTCAGTCAAATTATTCTCATGTTATTTGGGATGATGATATAGTAATGAACTTAAAAATCCGAGAGGTAAATAATGAAAAAATTATAAACATTACTACATATTACCTCTCAGTAATATAAAATACACTGAATTGTGACGTCACATGATGATATTCAAAATCTATGTATTAATATCATCGAAATTATTTTATTAAAAATTACGTATCATTATAGTTTTAAAATAAACAACCACTAATGCCATTGTTTTTGCGATTAGTTGGATCACAGTTCGCCAAACCTGACATAATGTAAATAAATCTATTAACCTATTTTTGTTGTAAATAAGGATAAATTATTAAGGAGTTTTATCATATTTTATGGCAATACAAACAAACGCCTCCTGTATAAGCGATTGTAACTGGATTTCCACAAATACCTCAAAGCTGGGGAATTTCGGGATATAAGGTGGACAACTGGCGCCGATCTTACGGTGGGGGATAAGCAGAGTACCGTTGCTTAATAGTATTGTTAATAATATAAAAAAATACTGACTAAATTCTTGCTATACAACTTTATACAAAAAGTGTGGGAGAGCCATACTTCGGCACGAATGGGTGGCTCGACCGGAGTGATATCAAATCCTCACAGAAACCCGACGTGAAACAACCACGGCGTTGTGTTTCGCCGTGTGAGTGAGGTTGCCGCCAGCCTAATCCTTCCCTGTCTCCCCAATGCATCAACGCACTCGTATCTCCTCTAGTGTGGGTGTCCATGGGGGGCGCTGTACCATCAGGTAATGCGTCTGCTCGTTTGCGGACTTATTACATAAAAAAATACTTTTGTAAAAATGTACCTAAGTAGCTAAGTAAGTAGGAGTAGTAGTACTTACACATAAAAAAACATCATGGTTTTTTAGATCTTAAGAGTAGGCCAACCTATTAATAAACATCAGAATTAATAAGCAGTGTTTATATCAAATTAATCGACTGTGACCCTTATGTTATGCAGAGAGCGTCCTCAGAAGTCATCCATTTCAAACCGTTTTGAACTCCTCGTCATCATAGTGTAATGCCAGAATTTCTGCCTTTTTTGAGGAGAGAAATATTATCAAATGTCTTCTCTCGCCTAAGGTGAGGCGAGAGGGAGTGTCAGACTCTTACTGACTAAAAACCAACCCGTTCCTTCTCCTGCTCCAGTCCGGTGCCGCGGTACAATAACGCCAACGTATCTTGGCGAGTCTGAAGTTAGCCGATTTTGTTCCTAGAAGATCCATTGCGCAGACAAACGGCTAACTTCAGACTCGCCAAGATACGACGGCCGTACTGTACCTTTTTACTATTAACCCAGGCTGAATAGTAAGCCTGGATATTACAATACGAAGCTTAAAAAAATATATTTAAAAATCGAACTTATAACGCCATCTATGAAATCATGTAGTTACTTCGATGTCATGATTAGGCCCCCTGCTAAACAAGACAAACTCTATTTACAGATAAGATATTTGATTTTGAATTTTATTGCTATAATTATAAGGTAGGTGATGATAACATTCAATGACGGTAATAACTCAAGTGCTTGTTTTAAAAATCATCCTTCTGACTTTGTAATAGAAATCAAAATAGGTAAATAAAATTATTAATAAGTTTTATACAGGGGGACTGGATTCGGAGCTATAAAATGCCTGGGGTGAACACTTTTGGATCGGTTTGTATTGAGCATGTGTGTTTGTTGTTAGTCTTATAATCCAGGTTCAAATAACTATACAAAGTATTATAATAGTAGGTATTATAATATAAAGTATTATATACGTATTTCTCAAATGGTAAATTGAACTTCTATACCAACATTTTGCAAATAAATTTTACGTAAACAATAAATGGTTGATCTAGAAAAAAACTAAGACTTATAAAAATAAGGGAAGAATTTATTCACTATGAAACTTTGGTATAATTTTTGATCTAAAAGATCGAAAAGATTTACTTCTGTTGAGCCAAATACTTACGAAATAAGGATGCGATGTTCATATTTTTGTAAATAAATCGCATAATTGCACATTTACACGTCTAGATTACATTAAAAAAAAACTAGATGAAGTATTCCTATCTGTCTACTTTGAGCAGAAATTAACGGAAAGTTAGGACTATTCATTAATTTCAAATAGAAACACTTTTTAAACTTACCTTTATTGTACCAAATACGCTTTTATATAGTCCAAATATAATACATTACTAAATTATTTTCTTTATTAATAAATTACTTATCAAATTTGACTGCACGGTTGGTGAGGCGGCTGGGCTACTAGCTGCCGTGCAACGTGTCGCGGGTTCGATTCCCGCACTGAACACAACTGTTTGTGTGACCCACAAATTGTTGTTCCGGGTCTGGGTGTCATGTGTATGTGAAATTGTATGTTTGTAACCGCACCCACAACACAGGAAAAAATACTAGGGTGAGGCAAAGTCCTATATAAAAAAAAATTAAGTCCAGAGGACAGTACCTACTTACATCCAAGATCGGTCATAGCGGTCATATGGTCAACCAAAACAATACCAAATCCCCATAATCGCTGAACCAATTAATCAAATCACACTAACCGACAGATGCGTTATATCCCAATAAAACTTCACACTTAAATATCAATCAACGAAAATGATATATAGCATTACAATAATGAAATTTACCCAAAAAAATATTCACCCCATAATCGTGTTTACCCCAAAAGCGGATCTTACCCCAGAATCGGTAATTTACCCCTGAATCTGTTTAAACGTAACTATTACTAGAAAAAGTGATCGGTATATATAGTACGAGGGTGGACTAATCAAATCATTTCTTGAACATAATCGAGTGTTATGGTGCTTTACGGAAAAATCTACTTTTTGTGAAGACCATTTTTATTCATGGGTCTTTTTTTATCGAATTATTGTGTGGTTCAGGAGTTTCGAAATGATATTAGTTAATATTAATTGTTTTAAGATAATACAAATATGTTTTGTATTTTTAAATAAAGTCTGTATCTTATTTGGTCTAGTTAAACTTTCAGCTTAATCGAAAATAAAACGCAGATCAAGAAAAATAAAGCAAATAAAAACGCGGAACTACTGAACGCTTCTGAATGAAAGATCAGAAGAAACAGTCCGTCTAGAATTACACATCGGCTACTTTTAACATACTTATATTTTTTAGACTCATTCATAATAATAAATGTCAAAAATTGAGGTTAGCAGGTTAAGCATAATAAGGTATCAGGGCCCCGGCTTGAAGCAGGTAAGAACGGGGTGGCTTTTAGTCTCTAAGAGGCTAACAAAAAAATACCTACTCACACCTTACAAATAAGTACTCAATAATTAAATAAGACTATGTAAGATCTTATAAATCAAATTCACATTTTGATTATATTATGTTCTTTATTTATTTGTGCATGAGAATGCAATGTAAACTAGAATTTAATGTAACAAGAAACTAGACTTTACAATGCACATATACCATAATATCATCATTTGGCTTTCTACCACAAAAAGACCATTCAATTCTAACAATAAATCATACATTACCTGCGCAGGGATGTGACAGGCAATTTGTCATGTACCCGCTGATGCGAACCGAAGAGATTTGAGGAACCCTTTGCAAGGAATACTCCAATCCTTTTGGACGGATACCGAATTCTGTTATTGTTACGCTCCCGTGGTTCCGTGTTTATTTGCCAAATAATAATAGGGTTGGTTGCGGTGAATTTTATTTTCGATACAATTGTATTTTGTAAGTAGGAATTTTAGCGTTTGCGTTTTTTGATGTCGGTATGTTGATGGAAATGTGATTTCGTTATTTAAAACAACATAATAATGATGAAGAAAATGATTATAATCCTTTATGAAAACAATGATCAAGGCCTTCTATATTTTAGTAACAAGAAAGGCAACAGAAATAGATGACACAACCAGATGTCGTACTATACAAATAAAAAATATGTTTTTGACGGATCAGCATTCAAGGCAATACAATAACAAAATATAATAGGACTTTATAAACAAATTGATGACATACATGTGTACATGGGCGGTCTTATCGCTATGTGCGTTTATTTTAGGTTTTTTTTCTAATGTATCTACTTAAATCAACTTACTATAATACGAATATCAAATTTAACTACCGTATTACCAATAAATGACTAGATACCTATACATAATACACACAATCATGCTCATAAAATTAATAGAAAATTGTTGAGTTTTACAATTCGAAAAAAATAACGAACTTCACTTGTTGCTTAGTACCCAATTCTCATAAATCTTTCCTAATTTGGAAAATTAAATTAAAATCTTACGTTTCGGTAATTTAGAAATAAATGGCTTCCAACCACTTGACTGTTAACGCAAAAATAAATCTACATTTTAATAATTAACCAACAAAAAAATATAACGCCATAAAAATTCTGTTTATTTCATATTTCACCGCCCACATGCTCGATCTTTACCATAAAATTAACACATCATTAGCTATAGCCCAAGGGGTGTAATCGAACCTTTTTTTCCATGTTAATTAAACAGATTAAAGGCGAGTCCACATGACCTATTTTCACCCCGACAGCATGCTTTACATTCCCCCTCGAAGGGATGAAATACGTAAGGGTAACGTTAGAACGATTTTAAATAATAATGTTAATTAATTGAAAAAATATTGCGATGCCGATGCTTGGTTTTAATTGGACGTATTCGTATTAAACTCATATGTATACATGTTTTTTAATTAATAACAAAAATGTATTATTATTTTTTTCCTTTATGAGGCGAATGAGCAGCTGGATCACCTTATAGTAAGAATGGACAACTCTAAACGAGTCTCAGACGTGTTGACGGCCTTTTAAAGTACGCGAGTACGGGCGTTCGGTAAAGATTTAAAGGTCGTATGGATTCGAAAATATCATTTAATTTCTGTATATTCATAACTAGCGTCCCACCGCCAGTTGTTCCCTGATCGCTGGTCCACTATTTAATGGATGTTATTATACATATAAACCTACCCTTTCAATAACTTTTATCTATTAAAAACCGAATCAAAATCTGCTGCGTAGGTTAAAAGATTTTAGCATACACAGGTGTATAGGGTCAGAGAAACCGTCTTTGTTTTATATTGCGTAGTGATATTTAAAATAATAAGGCTAAAAGATCTAAAATTGTCGGCTATTACAATATTCAACGCTTTCAATAATAATAACCGCTTATTACGTCAGATTCACAACATAAATGTTTATATAATCCAACAGCTCCTTAGAGTGCCATGATACATAAAATAGAAAACTACGTCAATTACGAACCGTCTATAAAATAATAAGAACATTGTTGACAATGAATTTTAACAAGCTATTCAAATTAAGAGTACCGTCGTTGAGGCTTTAAAACTCAAAGCCAGATGGGCCCATAGCCCAAATGATCTCATTTCATTATATTATTATTTGAAGACATTTTCTGTGGCAATCTTCAGTCGACACACCTGGGTCCGAGTCTTATTGAAGTGTAAATAGAAGTTTTGAAATAGGAATGTTGATTTGTTTTTTAAAAAATCCTTTTTTAAATGCTTCTTAATCTTTATTTGGATTTGTAACTGGCCAATAGTTATTAAAGTCTGTAGAGGTGTGCTATCATAAATTGCATTTAATTTTAAACACAGATTGTTAATTGATTTTACAAAAAAGAAATAATTTGGTTTAAATATAGAAATAATTTGTATTGACAAGTGTGGGAGAGCCATGCTTCGGCACGAATGGGTCGGCTCGACCGGAGTGATACCACGGCCTCATAGAAAACCGACGTAAAACAACCACTGCGTTGTGTTTCGCCGTGTAAGTGAGGTTATTGGAGGCCCAATCCTTCCCCTTCCCAATCCCTCCCCAGTTCCTAAATCTCCAAATCCCTAATCCCTTAAAGGTCGGCAACGCACTCGTAACTCCTCCGTTGCGGGTATCCATGGGCGGCGCTGATTACTTATCATCAGGTAATCCGCCTGCCCGTTTGCCGACCTATTACATAAAAAAAGTACTATTCTGTTTCTTAGTATTTTAGGTTGGGGGAACGTCTTTCCGCAATAGTATTTATGAACTGGTAATTAAAACCTCTTTGCCTATACGATTTGTATCTGGCTGGTTTTGGTATCATTGAAAGTGTAATAAAATGTGGAAGTGTGTGTAATTTAACTGGCTTGAAACAACGCTTGAATTGAATTAGGCCGTGTGAGCCTTTATTCCCATATCTCATTCCTCAAAACAATCGACAAAATGGCCGGCAAGTGAAGTGTCCACGCTTACCATCGGGTGATTAGATTGCTCGTTTGCTAAAATTAACCGTAAAAAAACAGATTTCGTCAACATAATAGCACATTCACTATAATAATTATTTTAAAATAATTTTTCTTGTAATTTTTTTATGAAAACAACCGTCAATATAAATACAGATTATGTTATAAGTAAGTACAGTATTATTTGACAAATACATTAACAACGAAAATCCTTCAAACCAACACAACACGGCATACAAATCTTAACAAGGTGACTCGTTACCCGTAAATACGAGTGAATTTTTTTCGCTTAGACTCCAACATTCAATATCCAAAAAGATTTACTTCGACCAAAATTAAACTACAACCCAATCAAGGGAAAACTTACCTTACAACAAGACTTATAAAGTCCACTCTAACCGCAAATAAAACTCGGTCTAACCGAAACCGCGAAATCGTATCACCAACTTTTATCGTACAGTTCTGGTATTCGAAAATCAAACTTATACTGTACAGCATAAGATGCTTTTGATACGCATTGACTTTATACGTGGAGTAACTAAGTCCTTAACACAATTTAGGGGCATCTCGTCACAGGATTACGGGTGCGTTCATGTGTAAACCGTTTCTTATGGTTTCGGTAGCAGGTTACTTAAACCGCAGACTTTATTGATTGTTAAATAGAAAATGAATTTAGAAATTAAATTCTAAGTATTTACTTCACTATTTTTACGAAAAAGGGAAGGTTTTTACCAGGTTTGCCAACGAAACCTGTGACTAAACACTTAAGAGACGTATTTCATCATCATCAGCCTATAAGTGCCCACTGCTGAGCAAAGGCCTCTTATCATACGGAGAAGGTTTATTAATCACCACGCTTGCTCAATGCGGGTTGGCGATTTCAAACTTATAATCAGAAATTATAAGTCCAGGTTTCCTCACGATGTTTACCTTCACCGTATGTCAGTGGTGTCTAAATAATCATAGAAAGTACATATAACTCGGAAAAAGTCACATTGGTACTTGCCAGGTTTCGAACCCACACCCTCATGCATGAGAAGCGGGCGCCTTAACCTCCGGGCTACCACGACATATTTATGGATTAACAATGACTTCATACAGCTTAGCATTTATAGTCATGAAAATGTGACCCAATAGGGATGATTTTTATCTTGAATAGAGCAGAGGGCATTCTTCATCGCACCCGATTTTAATTTATTGTCAGTCCAGATTTCTGCTCTTTCAGTTTTACAATCAGAATCTTAAAAATAGTTTGTCAGGCAGGCCATCAGTCCACTGTTCCTCGGGATATCTTTCTAAAGTTATAAAGTACTTTGAAATTTAGTTTTCAAGAAATTAAAGTATTCATTTTAGGTGTTGAGAGCCAAGCTTCGGCACAAATAGGTTGGCTCGACCAGAGTGATACCATGGTCTTGCAGAAAACCGGTGTGAATCTATCACAGCGTTGTGTTTAGCTGTGTGGATCAGGTTCAGGTTCCCGTAGACCTAATCCTCCCCCCCCCATCTCTCTCTAATTTTCGACAATTATCTTACGAATGCGAAAGTTACGATGTTTGGATGTTTGTTACTCAATCACGCCAAATCGGCTGAACGAATCTGGATGAAATTTGGCACAGGCATAGGCTACTTTTTATCACCATTCTACGTGGGCGAAGCCGCGGGTGGAAGCTAGTTCCATATACATTTACTATCTATTCTACAGGGTGTAAAAAGACACTTAATGAAGCCGTTAACTACGCATAGTTCTAACTAAGTAGCTTTACGCTAAAATTATCACTGGGAAACGACTTTTATTTTTAGGTATCAAAAAAAAAAAAAAATGTTTTGCGCGCAAGGTACACCGAACGGGCTTCGTGTCATTGTGTGCGTAGGTTCACAGCTTAGCATTAAAACGCTGTGATAAGTACGACGGTCGACGTTTACATCGCAACAACAAAACAATTCTGTAAAATAAAAATCATACTGAGATGCCCGATGTTTTTTGTGCGGGTCTGCATTTATTTATTACGTACATTACTGTTCGTAACTTCAAATGTGTAATTTATTTAGAAAAATCGAAAATTCAGGTAATGTTTGTTTGGAAAAAAGTTTTGTAATAATACTTAGAATTCGAATGCGTAAAAAAAAAATTAAAAATGCATCTTTGACCTTCAATATCTCGAGAAACCCTGCTAGTCGGAGTCCCTGCTATGGTCTTAAAGAAAAAAATTATCCAAGAAATGGGTACAATACAATGATGTATAAAACTATAGATACGTTGTCCGCGCTCTAAACTGACAACATGAAATGAAGGCAATTGACAACATCGCGCTTAGTTACGCACCAACCTGCCGCGCGACGCTACGTTTGTTTTTAATTTATATCGTGTGTGTAAACCTGTGCGAAACATAAAGAAAGCATGCCGTCGTGTGTGTTCAGACTATGTACAAATTACACTCCAAAAGTTAAAGACAAAAATGTGTCATTTCATGCGTAAGTTCACCAAACAACCTATTTTTATTTTATTTTTTCGACGCCGGCGCCCGCCATCTTATGGCGGCCGGCGCATGAAGGTATAGTCACGTGCCGAAGTAACTGAAGATGTATATTTATCTCCCTCTAGCAAAGGCATTCCACGATACGATGTCATATTTTCTTTCTCTTTCTTTACTCGTAGAAGTAGTTATCTAGTATTTTCGCCGTTTTTAAGCGCCGCGATGTTGGTTCATGACGTGTCTATATATAATACGTCATTGGTACAATACGTGGCTTTCGGCTTCGTTAAGTGTCTTTTTACATCCTGTATTTCCATAACAAACGTTAAGTTGCCAAAAACATTCTTATTGTTTCTAATAAAAGGAATATTTTTGCATAATATCTAAGCTTATGTTTACAGTTCATTAAAGGTGCGTACGCGCGGAAGCAGACGCCGCCGGATGCCTTTCACGGCAAGTCTTTGGCGGTCTGATCAATGGTGTGAGAGTATGGTAACCATGACTGCACAGAATTTTTTAAAAAGTACTTTACTTTATTACATATATAACTTTACTTTATTAAAGTAACAATTTGTAAGTGTTTTGGTAATCATACACTTGTTTTATCTACATTCTTGGTTATTGAGCACGAAATCATTTACTTACAAGGATTTAAAGTCATTTTTTTGTTCAATTCTAAATTCATAATATTTATAATTTCCTTGGAGTAAATGCCAAGGAAATTAGAAATATTATGAAATAACAAATGGATAAACATACAGCGTTAAAGTTAAAAAATCTAAAACTAAATCACGAAATAAAAAAATAATGTCAATGAAAAATATCCCTAGTTTCTCCAGAATCCACACCACTCTACCTGTCCTTTGACGTTCGCCGCCCGCATAAACAATGACACACAAACAGCAAGCTACCTCAGGGACCGACACAAAATGATCAGCCTCACAGAAGCAAATCGTCAAAAGGTATATTAATGAGATGGCAGACTTTGACGTCTCTCAAAAGGTAATCTTTGATAATACACAAGGGATGTTATTGTACTTTTCGTATTTGATGCCAGGAAAATGGTTGGAATTTAATATTTTCTGATGTTTGTTTTGTTTTAATCTGATAATGGATTTTGGAGACGTTTACGTTAAAATTATATTTAACTAGCAGTCCCAGCCACGCGTTGCTCGGGAGGAAACGCCCGAGTGTCGTCATTGTGAGGACCACCTAGAGGATACGGTGGAGCATACGGTAGCGGTATGCCCTGCCTAGGTTGAGCACCGCCGTATCCTCAGTCGAGGCCATTGTGCGGAGTGAGAGGAACTGGGACGCCGTCTCCTCCTTTTGTGAAGCAGTCATTCTTGCAAAGAGAGAGGCGGCCCGCGTGAGGGAGCAATCCTCCGCCGCAACTGGCGACACTACGGGCATCGGGGATCGAGGGACGATCTTCGGTCGGCGAGTAAGGGCAGCTCGCCGCCCGACCAGAACCAGGCCCGAGCGTACGGCGCGTAGCGTGCCGCGCGCGCCTCAAAGAGCCATTCGACCACCACAGACGGGGCCCTAAAGGGCTGATGTTCAGCCGGGGTTGCGGGGTAAGCGCAATGAGGTACCGCGACCTCGGCACAGAGCAGGAGAAGGAACAGGGGGGTTTTTAGTCAGTAAGAGTCTGACACTCCCTCCTGCCCGGCCCTGGGCGGGAGAAGTCATTTGATGATTTTCCCCTCAGAAAAAAAAAGCCACGCGTTGCTGTGATTCTTGTCATATTACATATGGACAAATAATTTGCAATAAAATAATATTGTGACTATAAATTGAGATGTAAGCCATCCTATCTTATAAGTCGGATCAAAATGCACACGGAATGCAAATCAAATTTTAAATCGGTTTAGTTGTTTAGGAGTCCATCGTGGACAAACACGTGACACGATTTTTTTTATATATAAAGAAGATGTTTTGCTTTCATAGGAATTTTGTAGTGGAAATTATTTAAAAATTTTCAACTTCTAAATCTAATATAATAAATAAATAATAAAATTTTCAAATTCTAAATCTTCAAAAACAACGAAATTGTACTCACTACATTTTACATTTATTCAAATAATTGTTAAAATGTGAAAAATGTCTATGTATGACTAGTAGACAGTGCCTCTTGTAAGTATCTCACAAGGTTGGTTACGTTAGTTAGATTTTAGTAGTAACATACCTTCTTTTTTAGCCATACATTTTGAATAACTTTACTAATAGTGAATTTAGCTAATCATTGATGAACTAATTCACTCATACACTCAAAATAACAAATTTTACTTTTTATTATGTTAGTGTAAATTTGCTACTCATATCATTACGTTGCTATGTACATCTTCAATAAAATGATCAACGAGTACTACGGCGTAGCTCGCTACGCCGTAGTACTGCAAAGGCAGCTGTTAATATAGTCTATAAATATTTTAGATAAATCCTCGTAGATGCAACTAAAAAAGCAAACCTTTTAAATAAACACCAGTGTAATAAAATAACCATTCCCTAAACTACGGTTAAATAAAATCACAGTTAAACTAGATTTGGTTCTTAAACGAAATTGTTACGGTCCAGATTGTTTCCTGTCCATTAACCCTTGGCTACAAACCATGTTACAGTAATTTCCTTTCAGCGCCGCAACTTATTGAATTTATTCCTTTTTTCATGGGTCACTCTGAGAAAACATTCGGTTATTGGATGTTAGGGGATGAAATGGGGGTTAATTTTATATCTTGCTATAAGGTTAGAAGGTGGGACGTGAACAGCTTGACATATTGGTTCGAGTAACTTCATTTCGGGGTCAGTTTATTTTCGTGGTGTTTTCACGGAGTGCCTTATGAAAAAATCAGGTTCTTGTGCTCGATTTTTATATTGAAAATCTGTAAGTGTTTTTTTTTTGCTGTTTAAAACAGTTTTCGGTATTTGACATTTATAATTTTTAATTAAGGTTTCTCATTATGTTGCCAAGGTTATGCATTGATTCTGGTATACTTAATACTTGAGGTTTAGATTGTTAAACACAATGATCGTATAGGGAAAGCAGTTCGTATATTTAAAAATTATTTAATCTAAGATGTGGAAGATTCTAAAACGAGCTAAGGTTTACATAAATAGTGACATAGTGTTGCAACGGTGTTATCACAACCACCATACTGGTAATTTTATAGAATAAGATTTTTTCTTAAACCTACTTATTCACTTAACGAATTTATATAGTTCATCTCTATTTTATATTGAACTAAACCAATTTTTATTGACAACTTACATATGTATCACATAAAACAGTTGACTGTAAATCGACTTATTTACTGACTCTTGCCCTACATATAAATAACATTACACCTGAAATAAAAGCAGGATAAACGAGGGTAGTCCTGAAACGTATTTAATTCCGTCCGGGGACCGTCTCGGTGCACCGAATGGCTTCATTTACGATTTTTATTTCCGGTTAGTGTTGGGATTAAGGGATGGTCAAATTATTGTGTTGTAATTATCGATACATTGTTACACTTTTTTCTTGAATCAAAATCTAATTGAGGCAATTTACTAGATACAACATTATTACTTCGACAAATAAGTAATACTTCCTCATTCATATATTTTGGCTATAACATATCGAAAAACTAGTTAATAATTTAAATACTTATGTATTTCGTATGCTGCCTCGACAGTAGGATAACAACTGTAGGTTCAGTTGTTATCCTAGTGTCAGGGTAGCCTCAACAATTAACATTATGAGTAACAAATATTAAATAAAAAAGTTTTTATTATTAAATTTAGACATACTAACGACTTATTTACAAAAGAACAACATTTCAAATGACCTACAAATTAATTATTATTGCTAAAATACCAACTGGGGATTCAACTAAAAAATACCCTTGTAATTATGATAAATAAATAAAATATTTTATCAATATTTTTATATTAATTGTTAAATGACTAGATAATTTATAAAATGTATTGCGTATTTTAGCGAATAAAAAATGAAAATATAAAACTAAAATATCTTGAAATACTATCGATATCGACTTTCTCCATCCCCAACCTATAATAAGCGATCCGAGTATTGAGATTAAGTTGTTTTTATAGCATTAGGTTAGTGTACATTAAATTTAACTATGACGCTTCATTGCCTGAATCGGTAGCAAACAAAGACAATGAAACAAAATGTTTTTAACTATTTATTTTAACTTCCCCAGGTACTTAGACTCGTTAATGGAATGAAGGAAAGAAAACAAAGCAGTTAAACGCGAGTCAGTGTCATTGGAGACAGGTATTATTTAGAAAAGTGGTTGTCTAATGTGTAATTAATTTTGTTACACTGGTTCTTATGTAGGTAGAAGTTCATCTTGGAACGAGAGAAGGAACGGTTTAGTTAGTAAAAGTCTGACACTATCTAGTAGTGCGAAGTAATTATTTTGATGATTTTCTTCATCAAATGAGTAGGAAAAAATTACAGTCGTTTTTATTTTATTTGACTTTTAGATAACTGAATTAATATTAGATTGTGAAATTTTCTTCCTACGAAATCATTAAATGTATTAAACGTTGTAATTTCTAATAATTCTCAAACCTTAGTGTGAGAAGAGGCCTTTGCTCAATATTGGATACTTATAGGCTTATGATGATCTTTCCGGGGTTGGGTCGAGAGAAGATAAACTCGAATAAGATAGGTAATAAGATTCACTGTATTCCAAATCAATACATAGAGATATTAAGATTAAAATTAAACTAGAATGAAGTAATCGTCGTGGTGGCCTGGAGGTTAAGGAGCCCACTTCTCATGCATGAGGGTGTGGGTTCGAAACCTGGCAAGTACCAATGTGACTTTTTCCGACTTATACATACTTTCTATAATTATTTAGACGCCACTGACATACGGTGAAGGTAAACATAGTGAGGAAACCTGGAGTTATAATTTCTAATTATAGTTTGAAATTGTCAACCAGCATTGAGCAAGCGTGGTGATTGATGCTCTAACCTTCTCCGTATGAGAAGAGCCTTTGCTCAGCAGTGGGTACAATAGGCTGATGATGATGATGATAAGAATGAAGTGAGATTAAAGAGGTATGAGTCACGTGCTTGTTAAGGTGCCGATTGGTGAACTAAATAATTACATTGTAATTAGTAATCATGAACATAATATGTTTTTTATTATTAAATTCTTAAATACATACACATAGACATTTGATTTACCCTACAAAGCAATTGAGACGGACAAAATATATAACCAAAAAAACATATGCAAAAACACAATACTCACCACAACACACACGCATTTATAGGTACATATACCTACCAACAACAATAATCAATATAATGAATCCGCACCCCGGCGGCGACTAATTAATCGCACGAACGACTTTCAATAATCGTCGTACGGTCCGGTTAATGAAAAATCGTGCGGACGTGTCCGGTGCCGTCCGAAAGAATCCGGCGGTCCGGTCGAGCATTGTAATTGGGACCTTTTGTTTAGGATCACGAGTTCCGATCTAGGTAAAGGACTAAAATAAGGGTGGTTCTTTATTTGTTTTATGAAATGAATTTTTGGAATTTTAATTTGGTATTTTTGTGTACTTTAAGTTTAGAATTGAGACTTGGTGTGTGTTTTTAATTTAGAACGGTTTTTGAATAAAATCACTACGAAGTATGAAACAAAGTCGCTTTCTCTGTGCCTATATCCCTATGTACGCTTAATACTTTAAAACTACTCAAGGTATTTTGATGCACTTTTTTATTGACGGAGTGATTGAAGAGGAAGTTTTATATATATTATCACATCCACTAAATAGTGGGGAAATTTAGTATCGGCATGGCACCTCTACGGAGATGGGGCGGATCATTAGGAGATAGGAAAATATGTAGATTAATTGCTTTAAGCATTTTATTCTACTTAAATTGGATTGATGTAAAGACCCATGTATGACGAATAGTAAATGTTAGCAAGAATTAAGAAACGTTTCTACATATTTTTTTATATCCTGACAAGTGCACGACGAAGTTCATATATCGAGTTCCATGTAGTATTTTTTTGATGCTGAATACTTTATTCTTGTAATACAAAAACTCTTTTTCAATAAAAAATACTCCAATGTTGTTGGTTTTGTTGCAAATGTGTAATCTTTTGCATTAAATTTGAACACCGAAACTGACAGATATAGAACCCAAATCTACAATCTACGGTGAGATCCCTCTACAATAAAACACAGGTGTACAAAAAATCGACTTCAGAAAAAGCGGATCGTAAAATTAGAAAAAGTGCTCGCAGTTTCGCCCTTATCCGAATCAGTTTTATGGTCCTATTATAAAATGGTCTTTATGCGCCATTTTATTGCTAAAAGACTTAGGTAATTACGTCACGGTGTACTGCAAAGATGAGATTCCGAGAGTTAAATGGCTATTAAAAGTTTTTGATATTCCGGTCAGGGACAATCAAAATGTTTGATTGGATTTTGCTTGATTATCATACCATACTATCACGGATTTGATTCTATAGAGATTTAGGTAAAGAAAAGGCTATATTTCACCTACTTCTTCAAGTTATTTTATGGGATTCAAGCTATAAGCTAGAAATAAATCGATTTACAATTTATTGTATTCCATATTTAATCTCTAGAGCCTCAACGAGATATAACTCCTTACTCTCACATCCTCATTACTCCTTACTCATTACCTAGGGATGAACGAGGTAATTATTTAATGAAATTGACTGTATTAGGCAAAAATAAGTTTGGTTGTGTATCGAAGTATGCACAGTAACTATCGGGAGAAAGAATAACGAGTTACTCACAAGAATTTACGGAGAAACTGTCGGCTGCGCCACGTCGCTGCGACGTGCACACTGCTCATGAATAAGAATCTAGAAAGAACTCACTTAAATAAGTAGTTATTAAAAAAAAGTTTACATATATATATATACTAAAACAATGCATATTGTAATGGTATTTATGCTGAATAGCAAAGAGAACAATATTTATAAAATCGTTTAAACAATACCCACTAAAACAGGCTGTGTTCAAAACTGAACCCCTGTCATTTATAATAAACCTTTTTTTTATTTATACCTTGGCTACCGTCATTAAAGCATGTATTCCATCAAGCTGGTCCCCAATCGCGCATAAACAATAGATATAAAACGAGCCAAGTGGAACACCCCCTTTGTATGCCGACTCAGCTTGTCATGCCTGTCATACACTACAAGGGATGTTGGTTTGATTTTCATGACAGATTTTTCTCGGATCATTTTCCTGGAGGTGAATTTAGCGTGATGTTTTCTTGTACTTTTTTAAAGCTTGTGTCTGTTGGAATCTGTGGGCGTTTAAATGTTCTGTATGTAGTTCCTCATTTATCTCTGATCTTGATATAACATCTGTTTACACATTAGCGTATATTTGTTGCGAAAAGTCTGCACATTTTAAAGTGAAACTATACTTAATTAATGGGAACATTTTTACTATTACTGAAACCGATTATAGAATTATAAGAGTGTAGAAAGAGTGTAGAAATAGATTTTGAGTTAGGAAGTCAATTGAAAACAAAAGTATGTACCTACAACAGTTTTGGAATATTGATACGTATACTTGATATATCTAAAATAAAAACTATCTGATTTTTCGAACACTAGGCATTTTAAACATTACTTTTTAAATCAAAGTCATTGTCAAAGTCATTCATTCCAACTAAACTATAAATAGGTACTTTTGAAACGTCAAAATAGAATTCTTCTTCTGTCAGTCTGTTCGCCAGTGAAACTACTACTATTCCAAAGTGTACATTCAAATATAGAACAACGAGTAAGGAAATCTATTTTTAAAATAATTATACATTTTACAATTTCACCAATACTTTTATTAAAATATATATTTGAATCAACCTGTACACAGAAATCTATCAAATGTATTGGCAGTAGTTGTATGGGTATCCAAAGTGAATCAATCACTGGTCGCTACCAACACCTGATGCCATCTGTCTCTGTGTATTTATGTACTCAGTGGACAATCAAACATGTTTTGTACAATGTCCCTACGAAATGAATAGGACACTTTTCGATTCTGACTTTCGCCATCCATTCGATTTTTTTTTAAAAACTTTGCCCCACATTAGGATTTTCTCCTGTGTCGTGGGTGCGTTTACAAACATACAATTTCACATGCACATCACACCCAGACCCGGTACAACAATCTGTGGATCACACGAAGAGTTGTTCCGTGCGGGAATCGAACCCGCGACACGTTACGTGGCAGCCAGTTGCCCAGCCACCGCGCCAACCGTGCAGTCAAATACTTATTAATAGATTTAATTTGTATTGTACACTAAGTGTGTCAGGAGCCATGCTTCAACACGAATGGGCGAGTCGATTGGATTGACACAGAAAACCGATGTGAAACAACTACAACGTCATGTTTCACTGTGTGAGTGAATTTCCCTGGCCCCAATCCCAAAATCTCTGAAACCCTTATCCCGAAAAATGCCGGCAATGCACTCGTAAGTCTGCTGGTGTGGCAAGTGAACATGAGTGTAGCCAATTGCTTATCATCAAGTGAACAGTCTGCTCTTTGCTATAGAAGTAATTTCAATTAGGTACAAAAGCTGCCTTATTATAGCAATATATACTAAGCTTTTTAACACTTTTGACTGGATGAAATCTTTATGCAAATGCAATACTTTTACTTAATATAAACCATTTACTACATAACATTGATAAACTATCAACTTACCTACAGAACTTAACTCCAAACAATAAATATTTCAACGTTTTCCGACTACTTAAACGTAAACCACAATAATGACAAAATCGGGCACATTATGTTCACGCTACATACAAAATGTGACCAAAAAGAATTATCTTCAGAACACTAACAATAAAGAAAACCAGTTAATAAGGTAATGTCACGAACTCACGATAGAAGGCAAGCTTCATAGATTAATTATTTATGTAGAAGCGCCAATGGAACTGGGATGCTCATGTCATTGGGTTCTTTACATTATTTGGTAATCCTTATGATAGTTTTATCGGCATTTAATGCGTATATCATACTTATATTCAATGTTATTGCAAGAAATGGCATAAAATACTTCTGATCAAAATGAAACTTAGATGATATATTACGTCACTAGGATTACATCATCCGCCTATAAGTGCCCATTGGTGAGCAAAATACTCTTCTGATATGGTGAAGTTTTGAGCATTAAGCATATGTTTGCTCAAGGCGGATCGGTGATTTCAAACTTATATTTAGAAATTACTACTTCAGGCTTTCTCACGATGTTTTTCTTCATGATTTGTCAGTGATACCTGAGAACTGATACACTAACAAAATACATATAACTTAGAAAAGTCACATGGGTACTTATTTGCCAGGGATGGAACCAGGCCCCTCATTCTTGAAAAACGGGACCATTAACCTCCCAGCTACCAAAATCACCAACAATCACAAAGAGGATATAATTAATTACTCACTGAGGTTAACCATAACACTTTATAAAGTTCTATTATACCTAACCAATACTCATGCCATGTCTTCTAATTTAAAACTCTATGTCCTCATAACGATAGTTTATTTTTGCTTTATTGGCGTTTTCATACAATATAGCGGTGCACCGTTATGTTTGCGTGCAGAACCACTATTTGTTAGCCAACGGACATCGGCTAGCAAATAACTTAAAACGAAGATTTATTACATTTAAAATTGATAAGCAATAAACTGTACGTTGTATTTTTATTGGAAAACTTAATAGAACGGTTTATAACCTATCTATAATCTGCCTGCTAAATGTGGAGACGGCGAAATTTTTTAATTTTCCATCAGTGGACTGATATGGATGATGATGATGAGGCAATGGGATGGGGCAGCAAACGAGCAGACTAATAACCTGATGGTAAGCAATCGATCACCCATGGACACAAGGAGTCGACGAGTGAGTTACCGGCTGTTTGGTGATTTTGGATTTAAGGATTTGCGGATGGTAAGGGAGAGGTAGGATAAGGCCTCTGGCAGTCTTACTCACAGCAAAACACAATCATAAATTGTTTTTCAAGCTAAATAAAGAAAAAAAACACAAATGAAAATATAACAAATTTTTCATTTATTATTTTCGACTGTTGTTTTCAGTGAAAATACTTAGAACCCTAAAAGGTCTCTCAAAGGATTCTCACATATTTTTGGTAACCTTTGAGGTCCACGAAGCCTGTTTATAAGTTCGAAAACTGGTTTCAATTCATCCTGCGTAACTTCCTGTAATGAAGATAAATTATTGTTATTATACTATACTATACCTATATACTTTGCTTTACATAAAATGTCTTTCGTGCTGTGGGCGCTTATACTAGCATAACCACGAGCATTACATATAGATCATACACAGATCCAGATCAGAAATCCTGGTCCGGACCAGACACCATCAGTGGTGTCTAAATAGTCATACGGTGAAGGTAAACATCGTGAGGGAACCTGGACTTATAATTTCTAATTATAAGTTTGAAATCGCCAACCCGCATTGAGCAAGAGTGGTGAATAATGCTCTAACCTTCAAATCAAATCTAATCAAATCAAAATCATTTATTCCAACTAAACCTTAATAGGTACTTTTGAAACGTCAAAATAGAATAGTAGTCTGTCAGTCTGTTCGTCAGTGAAGCTAGGTAGGTAGGTAGGTAGGCTTCTCCGCATGAGCCTTTGCTCAGCAGTGGGCACTTATAGGCTGATGATGATTGTTATTTACAATTACCGGTTTTCTACGATAGATGACGAGAGCAATCATCCGTCCCCATAACATTTGCATCAAGAACGGCTCTGAACCTTTTACCTCTAGAAGATGGAGTTGCATCATTGCATCGTGTTTCAGAGCTTTATCTGAAACAAATTAAATTGTCGTTTAGCTATATGCTATTCAGTTAAGCCTGAATCGCCGTTTAGAACTCTACTCTTAATATTCCAATACCATTATAATACACTTTTTGTTGATGAGTAGCTGTGTATTTTATAGCTTATGTTTACCGGCGATATTGTACCTTCATAACATTGAAAGATTTTATCAAATCGGTCAAGTAGTTTCGTAGCTTATTCAAACAAACAAACAATGCAATATTTTCTCTGTACAGTATTAGTATAGTATAAAATGTCGGACTCCGATTAGACTTGATGTTTGTTGACAGACTCGATAAATGGGAAAAGTATTTAAAATACAAAATCCACAACGTTGTGTTTTGCATGTGAGTACGGTGACCAGAGGCCCAAACCTTCCCTTTCTTCCTTTCCTTCTCAATCTTCAAATCTTCAAAACTCCTTATTCCCAAAAGGTCGGCAATGCACTTGCAAATCCTCAGGTGTTGCAAGTGTCCATAAGCAGCTCTGATTACTTACTATCAGGTGATATAATCAGTCTGTTTGTGTGTCACCGTATGATATAAAAACTTAGAACTTACGTATATCTTTCTTTGAGATATCCAAGGATAACACTTGTTGGAAGCAGCCGTTCACTCCTTGTATGGACTTGGACCAGACGTCGAAAGGGTTTTCAGTGTGATACCTCTGCCGCACAATGATTCCATTCGTGTCGTTAGGCAGGAATTCTTTTGGTGAATCTATTGTTTTATTTATCAGCCATCTTAGGCTGGCCTGGAAGGAAACGTTGATTTTACAATTAATTATAAAGGCAACATGACAATAAATATAAAAACAAATAAAAGCAAAAGAGGTTTTATTCATCATAATCATAGTATATGCCTATTCTACCTTATCCGAGACGTAAATTAATTCTGTAGCCAGGGACAATTTTACGAATGACGAACACAGTAACCAAGTAAATGAATGGGTCGACTTGAAGCGATACTACGGCCTCACATTTATCCGGCGTAAAACAATCCCCAATCCCTTAATTATCCGAAACTGTAATCCCCAAAAGGCTAGTAACAGACACCTAAATCCTTCGGGGTTAACCCGTCTGCTCCGATCACATAAAAAGTCTTAATTTAAGTGTGGGAGAGCCATGCTTCGGCACGAATGGGTCGGCTCGACCGGAGTTATACCACGGCCTCACAGAAAACCGACGTGAAACAACCACAACGTTGTGTTTCGCCGTGTGAGTGAGGTTACCGGAGGCTCAATCCCTTCCCAATCCCTAAATCCCCAAAATCCCAATCCCTAAAAGGTCGGCAACGCACTCCTTCTTTGTTGTGGGTGTCCATGGGCGACGCTGATTGCTTACCATCAGGTAATCCGTCTGCTCGTTTGCCGTACTATCACATAAAAAAAAAGAAAAAAGTACTAAGAGAACTACAACTTAGCTCAAAGAAAAGACATTACAAACTCACCCCATCTGTCTCACTGATTTTCACCTTATAACAAGTTACTTGCTTCTCAGGGAACAATTTCTCCGGTATAATAGCTACCACCTGCCACTCACCGATCACATCCTTCAAATTAAAGTTGGCTTGGAATCCATCACATTTTGTACTATTACCGGTACCTTCGGAATTTACCAGGGTTATAACGAACAGTATGAGAAAAGGTGTCATGTTTGAATGATGGTTCCAAGTGCTGTGGAAATTTTTAGTGCAAATCTTCTGAATGAAATTTTTTGTGGGTTAGGAATGTGTAGAACAGGCAACATAATATTTTTTTATGTGACAGAACGCCAAACACGCTTGCAGAATACCTGATGGTAAGCAATCAACGCCGCCCATGGACACCCGCAACAACGGAGGAGTTACGAGTGCTTTTCCGACCTTTTGGGAATTAAGGATTGGGCCTTCGGTAACTTCAATTGCACTTCGAAACACAAATTGCTGTTCCGGGTCTGGGTGTGATATGTATCTGAAATTGTATGTTTGTAAACGCCCCCACCACACAGAAGAAAATCCTAGTGTGAGGCAACGCTTTTTTTCTTAAAAAAAAAGAAAGAAAAAGAATATTTAATTGGTTAAACTACAAGTAAATGAAATGTCAGATTAACTAAAATTCGCGGGTTACTCACGTGTAAATGTTGAGAAAAGCTCTACTAGTTTCGAACCACAGAGGGGTTCTTCTTCCTCATGAGCAGCGTGCGCGGACGCGGCGACGTCGCGCAGCCTACTACACGACACGTGAGTAACCCGCGAATTTTAGTTAATTTAGTATGTCTCACGATAGTTATTATAGAAATGTCAGATTATGATTCTTAATACGAAATGAACTCTGATGAGGTTATGTTTTTTATGTCAACATTATACACCAAGCTGGGAGCATCGGGTATCACAAATGTCCTTTCTAAACAATTTCAACTCTATTTTGATCAGTTGTATTAATTGAGTGAGTGGGCGATAATGCTACGTTTAGATATACCTAATTGAATAATCTTTTAATGTTCTTTAGTCTGGCGTGTGACTCATTTTCGTACAATTATTCAATTCCTGACCCACACACGGCAGACAGTCTCTTTGTCCTAATTTTATGAGTTCATTTTCGTATGCACTTACTTGTACACTCAAAATGTTAGGTTTAGATGCAATTCTTTGGTATTGCATAGAACTAAATCTATATAAAACAACATTTGAGTTTGTTTTAGCTGTTGTAATAATGATTAGCAAAAATTATTCTTGATATTTTTTTATGAAAAGTGAAGCAATATTTCGGATCAACTGGTAGTAAGTGATCAGCGTTGCCCTTCGACATATGCAACACTAGGATAACGCCTTTTAAGCCGGCCTTTTAAGGATAACAATCATTTTTTGAAGGTAAGAAATACATCGTTTCATAAATGGCGCTGCAGAGGGATCATTAAATACATACACGTAAGTATAATTTCAGTATTCGTAGTAATATTTGTGACTCAACGAAATTGTAGAAATGAGCATTAAAAATACAACAATAAGCACAGTAGATGGACCAAGGAGAACGACCAAACAATAAAAACCAAATCTCTAGAATTTTCTTTTCAATTCGCCATTTTCCCATTCAAAAACATCTCAAGAATTATCTGTGTTCCCATACAAAAACACGGTCATTGTTTAAAAAGTCAAAACCGACATAGATTTACTTGAACAAAGGCAGTAAAAACGGTTTATAGACTTGTTATTGCTGTCCCAACGGACAGTTGGTGTGGTGCAAGGGATGAGTTAGATGCGGATTTACAGTATTAATTCATAGTGAAATAATATCTGGAATTACTTTAAACAAAATAATTCTTTTATGGAATAATATCTAGAAATGTTTTAATTTAAATACTTAATTATTTTAAAATCATAGTCATAAACGGTATTTCTTAAGCCTTCCAAAGTCTAAAACATTAAAAAAAATGTGCACCTGGATTCGTTTTCTCAAAAAGAACTATTGTAGTGTCATTATTCAGAGCAAAAAAATTCATATTTTATTTAATAATTTATGGCACGTTAACAACAAAAAAATAAACATAAGAAATTACAATATGGCAGTACTTAAAACTTACTAATAACATTTTCATTACTATACCAAAGATACGCGCAATTTGTAAGTAGTCTCAGTTTGTTATTAAAAGTATAGTGACACTTGTCTTGACCTAAGTAGTTCAGCAGTGGACATTCTGTAACTGACACGAAAGTGATACCCACATACTTAATATTATAAAGAGGTAACATATGTATTTTTAAATCAGTGTATTTTGTAAGTTGGGAGTAATCGCCAAAACCACTGTTCAGATTTCCAATAAACTACACTGATAAATAGCTACAATATTCCTGGGTGCTATAGGATCTACAACATCACGCATCAAGAGAGCAGAGCAGTGGGTGAAAACAACACGAGAGTGGCTAGTATTAAAATAATTGTAATATTACTAGGTAAAAAACAAATGCAATGCGTTTTGACTTAGACTCAACACGAATTATATAATTATTTTGAAGAAATGAACCTTATAGTGATTCCACAGTCAAACTGCGAATACAGTACAGGGACTATTTATATTTCATAAGTCCAATGTAATGTTTTTAATAAATAAATAAATAATAAAAATAATAATAAAGTTTATTAGGCAAAAATTTGCTCCTTTTCTCGCCCCGCTCATGTTTTGTACCACATTCAAACATTGGATCGGTAGAAACAGATTTTAATGTATCCTATGAAAATCTTCATTCAAAAGCTCCTTCCCTTTGAATTTTAATATAAATCTGGTGAATCGGGAGTTTATTAGCGTTGGACGAAGACCAATAAATGTGAAAATTATGTATTCTTTCCTTCGCTGCATTGAATTTATTTGGAAGTTTTTCCATTTACAAATTTTCATCGGTGTGTGAAAATTGAATTTGTGCCTGAAGATGCTAATGGGCTTTGACTTAGGATCCTGTCAAAATAAAGTATAATAATATAGTAAAAATGCAAGTTTAATAATGTACTTAGTGAAAGAGTTAAAGGCTTATACATTCATACATTTATCGTCAGCCTATAAGTGCCCACTGTGGAGCAAAGGCCTCTGCTCGCAAGGAGAATGTTAAAGGCATTAATCACCACGCTTGCTCAAGGCGGATTGGCGATTTGAAGCTTATAATTAGAAATTGTAAGTCCAGTTTCCTCACGATGTTTTCCTTCACCGTATGTCAGTGGTGTCTATATAATGATAGAAAGTACATATAACTCGGAAAAAGTCACATTGATACTTGCCATGTTTCGAACCCGCACCCTTATGCATGAGAAGCGGCGCCTTAACCTCCGGGTCACCACGACATTACACACGTTGAGACGGTTCACCTGATATTAATTAAGCAATCGAAGCCGCTCATGGCCACTCACAACGCTGCAAGAAGTGATAAGTTTGTTGCCTGTTGTTGGGGATTTGAGGATAGGGAATTTGGGTGTTAAGAATGGAGGAGAGAGGGTTGGGTCTTTGGTGATCTCACTCACACGTCAGAACACAACGTAAGTATTATTTTATGCCGGTATTCTGTGAGGCCATTGTATCAGTCCAGTGTGGTCGACATTCGTGCTGAACCACGGCTCTCCCATACTTCTATTGACATAGGTCCATCGTTGATAATATGAAATTCATAATTGTTACCTATTACTTGTTAATCATGTTATTTTATTTTTATCCTAATCTTGATTCACATTATTAATTAAGTTGATATTTTTATTTAAATTTTAATGTATTCGTAATTTTCCTTAGTTTATGTTTACATACGGTAAGTGATGTGTACATCTGTTAAAGATATACATACAAGAACTCTGTCTCAGTTATAAAATTATAAAACGATTTTGTGTATATTGTTGATGTACCTTATTAAATAAATAAATAATACTTAAACTATTACTACAATTTCACTGCATGGGATTTTTTGTCTTTCCGGGTCTGAGTGTGGTGTTTATGTGAAATTTTATGTTTGTAAGTGACTATTCTGTTAGTTTGTCCACCAGACTAAACTATAACAAAGTTAAAAAAAAAATTTGGTTAGCTCGGTGGCTGGGCAACTGGCTGCCGCGCAACGTATCGCGGTTTCAATTCCCGCATGGAACAACTCTTTGTGTGATCTTCAAATTGTTGTTCCGGGTCTGGGTATGATTATAAACGCATATACGTCACAATAGAAAATTCTAATATGGAGCAACGTTTTTACTAAAAAAAAACTAAATAAATGAATATAATTTTACGCGTCATTTAACTAGAAATCCCTAATGAGCCACTCAGCAGTTGATTATAAAATATTCATCATTTTCGCCAAGGAGCAACCTTTTATAATTTTTGAATTTTAAAACAAGAATGTCAGTAATTAATCTTACCCTTTCACGACCCGTTAGGTTTGTCGTCAAAGGATTTAGTTTGCGTCTCATTAACTGCAAAAATCTTATAAAGCACCTATTAACGGTTATCCTTCAAGTTAATGTCAAGAGGTACAAGTAATTTATGGATTTTTTTTTTGCTAATTACCCTTTTTATAGAGTTCTATATCTAGAAGATTTTTTATTTGATAGATCATTAAACGAGCTTGCTTATTTATGCTGATGGTAAGTTATAGGTCGTGATGTCCCGGAGGTTAAGGAGCCCGCTTCTCATGCATGAGGGTGTGGGTTCCAAACCTGGCAAGTACCAATGTGACTTTTTCCGATTTATAAATACTTTCTATGATTATTTAAACACCACTGATATACGGTGACGGTAAACATCGTGAGGAAACCGCATTGAGCAAGCGTGGTGATTAATGCTCAAATCTTTTCAGTGTGAGTAGAGGCCTTTTCTCAGCAGTGTGCACTTATAGACTGATGATGATGGTGATGGTAAGTTATCGGCTCGTCCTTGGACACTCGCAACACGTGATTATGGTTTTGGTAACTTAGAGATTAGGGAGGGATAGGGGAGGGGAAGGATTGAGCCTCCGGTAACCTAACAGAACAACCACGTGTATAGTCCGAATAAAGTTCGAATAAATCGTCTTTCTGTTAAAAGAAATCCGTCAGAACATCGTCTACTTAAGTATATAAAACAAAACAACCATTTCAAAAATCACTCCCCAAAACCGTATAACTATTAAACTGAGAACAATATCTAAGTTGTCAATAACCATACATATATAAATACAAATGGGAATGTCTGTCAGTCTGTCACAGTTAACGAGGATATGTAGAACGTCTTCAAACGTTGCAATCAGAACACCGATGTCGTTTATTGAAATCTCAGCCCTCCTTGGGTAGAGTAGAGTAGGGACAGATATTACGACTGCTAAAAATATTTATTTTAATATTGCTGTTTGAGGTGTGCCATAAGCTACATGTTTAGTTGATATTTTAGGTTCGGAGATAGAAATAAGAAGCTCATACGGCCATGTTTTTTTTAAATAAAATCTAGTTATTCTGTTCATAAGACAATTTTCATTTTGATTTCGAATCCTTCTAGGATTCAAAAACATCTAAAAAGCCCGGGTTGTAGAACTTATACAGGGAATTTTTGTTATAATTTCATGACTACCATAAAATATGCTATGATTATATATATTTATAATCACAAAATACATATGTTAAGAGTAACTAAACAAAGCTTGGGTTACTTTTTATTTTTATTTTTTTGTGTTTGTTGTCAGGAGAAGTATTTCATTAAGAAATCATAGAAAAGTATGAGGGAACATCGGGAAATAGAATCCCTTTCGTTCTTAGTGAGGTATTTAGACACCCGTAATTAATAAATATTGATTACCAATACGCCAAAAAAGACGAACGGTTACCTAAAAGGAACACAAATAGAATATTGAAACATTTTCAATGTAAAATTGTCTCTGTCCCTACTTACTCTGTACCCGATGATTGTCACCGATAGAGAGCGCTAGTTCGTAAAGTTTTACGATCACTTCCGACACGACACTGCCTCTTAGTAATCTGCACTACTTGGGTGGGGGAACACCTAATAGGGTACACATTCCGATTACTGTAAAGCTTGGATTCCATAAAATCGGAGTAGATGAAAATATTAAACTTAAAGGCATATATTCTGAAAATAATACAAAAGTACCCTAATGAGAACTGTGTCAATATCTTACTTAATATTATAAATGTGAAGTGTTACGATGTTTGGATGTTTATTACTCAATAACGCCAAAACGACTGGACGAACCTTGATGACATTTTGTCCAGGCATAGGATACACTTCGGAATAGGACATGGGCTACTTTTTATCAACATACCACGCGGACGAAGCTGCGGGCGGAAGCTAGTTTCTAATAAATTAAAAAAAAATACAACACTAAAATACCGATCTTTGTGACGATAATTCGTAGTTTCTTTTCTTCTCACATACCAATCTGCAAAGGGCCTGAAAAATCCAATCAGTGTTGCGAGTTAAGCGCAATAACATATGAAAGCTTGTCTCGGAGCAGGAGTCGTAACATTGCAGTTTTCAGTAATAGTCTGACATTTTTAGTCCTTCTGTTTTGTCTGGTGAAAATCATCAACTGACTTCTACCGCCCAGGGTAAGGCGAGAGAAAGTGTCAGACTCTTACTGACTAAAACCCCCCATTCCTCCTCCTACTCTGGGCCGAGGACGTGGTGACTATTGCGCTTAACCCGCAAATCCTTCTCAAAAGAGATGCATAAAGGTAACAACAGCATCTTTATATGCATTTTTAGGGCTGATATTTTTTTTATAATTTATTTGGTATATATGATATATTGGTATTTAGTAAAAGTTACAAAAATGTGTCCTTATAATCTAAACTCGCAAACTTTAACGTTTGATGGCGAGATATCTATACATATAATATGTACTACCTATCTTATGTGGCGATGTCGTACTTTATATGAATCAGTATGATATTGAACCTTGATCAAATAGAGGGCGCCACGTTATGATCCATAACGTGAGCCTATGAATGAGATCCTTATCTTTTGCATTTGAATAATATCAGCTTGGGTGTTATTGAATTATTATCTTGGAGTTTAATCTTAGTATATATTTACAGAAATAGTGTTGAGGGATAGAAGGAACATGAATGGGTTGTTTTAGATAGCTTTTAGCTATTTGAATCTATTTACTCTATCTGAACATCTGCCCTGTTGGGCCCCATCACTGGTGAATCTAAAATCTCGGTTTTGGTACTCGGCATTATATCTATAACTAATATCTCTGGTTTTCAAACATTCTCAAAAGTGTGGGAGAGCCATGCTTCGGCACGAATGGGTCGGCTCAACCGGAGTGATACCACGGCCTCACTGAAAACCGACGTGAAACAACCACAGCGTTGTGTTTCGCAGTTTGAGTGAGGTTACCGGAGGCCCAATCCTTCCCCACAATCCCTCCTCAATCCCTAAATCTCCAAATCCCTTATCCCTAAAAGGTCGGCAAGGCACTCGTAACTCCTCCGTTGCGGGTGTCCATATTATATAAAAAAATCTCAGTTCGTTCATTCGAAGTTTCGTTTAAGCATTAGAGGAAAGTAGATGTATGCGTACTTTTCTACTTACCATGTTAATACCATATTTATGTGATTTTATCAACTAAAGATAAAAACTGTATTACTTTATTTATTAACTTGTTATTTTTGCGTGATTATGCCCACTGCTCGACTCCTAAAAATCATAGCATTATGTTTTAAAACCTCCCTCGATAAATGGACTAACAGACACAAAAATAATTATTCAATTTGAACCAGTAATTCGGGATAGTAGCGTTAAGTAATTATTTTCGTTTCTTAATATGCATCAATCTACCACACGAATCTGAAATATATCGTGCAAATAAATGTCATATTCAGTGTAAGTTATGCAATTTAATAACCTGAGTTCTAAGCTATGTTGAACCTAGGCGTGTCCAGCACTCCCACTTAATACTTATAAATTAAATTTTAAAAATTATGATGCAGCTGTTAAATAAGTTTGAATATGTAATACGAGGTACTTTCAGATTTTAAATTCTTTGAAAAAACAGGATCCTTGATGTAGTTAATACATCCTAATAGGAATAACATAAGGATCCGACTCAAAAAGGCCAGTTTCAAAATGTCTGAATAGCCACTTATAGTGGCTGTGTTCTGTGTGTGTTGAAAATAGAACCTAATTTGTATAAACTATGTGTCAAATAAGTTAACAGGCTGATGAACAGGCGCTTAATTTCAGTTTCCTCTTCTACCTTTTGCATTAATAATTAAACTTTTTCTCGAAAAAAATTGATATATTGAAATAAAGTTAAGAACAGCAAACTGCAAAGTTTTTATGACATTATAATTATGTTAATCACATGTTTTAACCAAGTAAGCTTGTTATCTGACTCTCCACCAATATTTTACGAGTAAGTCTAATTATAACTCTTTAATTCCGCCTAAAAACCGAAAAAAAGCTCTAAAGACTCGACCACTAAAACCCTTTTCTTTTGCGTTGACAATACTCGCTACTACAAACAAAACTAAGGTATTAATGCAACCGCATTATGCAAGCCACGCCCCTAAAAGCACACAGACAAACACAACAATAATTTTACTTCACCATTTAATATCAGTCATTACGAACAACGAGTAAACCCGGGTGTGTCTGCACTGCGGCCGCTCCTACTAAACTGTATAAATCGTGTTTAAATTCCTCCAGTGACGTCAGTCGTTATGATGCAGGCATTAGTTGCACTGTATCCGTCCGTCCGTCATAGTAGACTGTGACCATGGTTGCAAAAGTATACCGAGACTTTTTTTATTGAAAGAAACGACTTACTCACGTAATTTCACCGAGAAAAAAGAAAACAAACTTTCAAGTAAGAAAAAAAACTTTCAAGTAAGTGCGGGAGAGCCATGCTTCGGCACGAATGGGTCGGCTCGACCGGAGTGATAACACGACCTCACAGAATACCGACGTGAAACAACTACAGCGTTGTGTTTCGCCGTGTAAGTGAGGTTACCGGACGCCCAATCCTTCCCCTCTCCCGATCTCTCCCAATCCCTAAATCTCCAAAACCCTAATCCTTAAAAAGTCGGCAACGCACTCGTAACTCCTCCGTTGCGGGTGTCCATGGACGGCGCTGATTACTTACCATCAGGTAATCCATAAAAAAAAAACAAATAGTCATTTTTAGTGACTAAGTTTTTCTAATATTAACAAATGATAGCCACCCTACATCGTCAGGTGATGAATGCAATCGCTGCATCAAGCAAAAGCTTTCACTTATTATGCATTTTGCAGCAAAAAAGCGCTTCATTTTTATTATACTATCCGTTTTGTTAATTGAAATTAAAGCCGAGCTGCATATTTTATTTATTTCTGCACTTAATGAATTTCTCCATTATTTTTTGTTTAGGAATATAATTACTTAATGATTTTGTTTATAAATATACAATTTCACGTAAGCATCACACCCGGACCTGGACAACAGTTCGTGGATCACACAAAGAAATGTTCCATGCCGTCGTCCGAACCCCCGTTATGTTGTGATGCAGCCAACGTAAAACATCCGGGGTTGCGGGTTAAGCGCAATGAGTCACTGCAGCCTCGGCCCAGAGCACGTGAAGGAACGGGGGGTTTTTAGTCAGTAAGAGTCTGACACTCGCTCTCTTTCGCCTTACCCTGGGCGGGAAAAGTCGTTTGATGATTTTCCCCTGACAAAAAAAAGCCAACGTAAAACATAAACACTTATATTGTTACATGTCACTGTACTGTATATACTAATAACTTAATTTACCCATATTAAACAAATAAATGATCAATAAGCCTTGAAAAAGTGTGGTAGATAATTCTCATTACTTCTAAGTATTAGAAAACACCTTTGCTTAGAACCATTTAAGGAGATCAGTGAGAGGAGAGCGAGCATCTTGTTTTGCTGGTCGTGATACATTGCTCCTAATGTTAATATATTTGTGTTTGAATGAGCAATGTCGTGGTTAAATATTCCAATGTACGTTGTGCCGTGCAAAGCCACGCTTATGAGTAAAAGCGGCATTACAGCCTGATGATAATAAAGTTTTGTTAAAGAAACATCGCTTTAAATCGCTGCAGCGGCTTCATTTCCACCAACGCCTAGAAAAACATATTGCAAAATGGAACATGAAAAGTGACGTCATTTTGATAGGTACATTACCATGAACAATGTCTAAACGGCCAGACAGTTTGTTAAGACAACACGGTTAATAAAAGGTTAATGAACTAAACTAACCTTTATGGTTTACTGATGTAAAGGAAAACAAAAGCTATTGTGAAAACAATAAGGCATGTTTTAATTTTAATCTACATAATGTAGTATGTATGTTTTAGCAAAGAGACAGATAAAATACTTTTAAGATTTTTGATTTTTGACTATACGGTTGGCGCGGTTTTTGTGCAACTGGCTGCCGCGCAACATGTAGCGGGTTAGATTTCCGGACGGAACAACTCTTTGTGTGATTCACAAATTTGTTTCAGGTCTTTTTTTTATCTGGAGCTCAAAGTATATGTGACATTGGTGGTTGGCTCCGGCTTGGGTGTTTTTTAGCCCCTAAGAGTCTTTCTCTTGCTCTCCCCTCATGGTGGTAAAAGTCGTTGGATAATGGAAAAAATCCGCAAAAAAGTCTCTTAAAAAAAAGAACTTCATTTCAAACTACGATTTAATTTTATTGTACTATTATATTTATCTGAAGGCACCGGGGGGTTGGTACAAACATCAAAATCCCGATCATCTTCTTCACAGTCCATCGCAGGGCGTAGAATTTTATAATCAGACCGAATAAATTACAAACATAACGGACGTCGGCGATCCGTCTCAGATGACAGTCACAGCGCTCGCTCTCCACGATAATGCGCACGCAGAACTGTCTGTTTGACGTTCCGCCAGAGTACGATTCATTGTGATAAAACCTCGTTCAAAATTCAATTTAAATAATCGACGCGCCGTCATATTTATACAGCATCCAATTACAAATTAACTGATAAAAACACAAAGCTATATAAACATTTTATTACAAGTATTTCTATAATGACCATAACATTGATACAAAAGAAAACAGTGCAAGTAAATCAATATTATATAGTATTATAAAAATGATCGTTTGTTTGCTTGAACGCGCTAATCTCCCGAACTATTGGTACGAATTGAACAATTTTTTTTTATGGAATAGGTCGGCAAACGAGCAGACGGATTACCTGATGGTAAGTAATCAGCGCCGCCCATGGACACTCGCAACGGAGGAGTTACGAGTGCGTTGCCGACCTTTTAAGGCGTTAGGGTTTTGGAGATTTAGGGATTGGGAAGGATCGGGGGAGGGGAAGGATTGGGCCTCCGGTAACCTCACTCAAACAGCGAAACACAACGCTGTGGTTGTTTCACGTCGGTATTCTGTGAGGCCGTGGTATCACTCCGGTCGAGCCGACCCATTCGTGCCGAAGCTTGGCTTTCCCACACTTTTGAATTAGATAATCTACTAAACAACACGCCACGAACAAAAAGAACGGAGCAGCGGGTTTAAACCAAGAGAGAAACAAGTTACAAACAAAATCAATAACAAACAAAATTGCCTTTCAGAATCAGTCTTACCTTCACTTACATATACTATAATATAGGGTGTATTAAAAATGCAATTCCCTTTTACCCTAAAAGGGGTAATCCAGGTGTGAAATTACCAGAGCGGGTGTATCTACCAGCACTAATTACTAATTATTATAGTTAATTCAACCTCCTTTTACCAGTAAAATAGATTAATTGTTACCTTTGAACGATTTGCGGTTGGTTACACTTTTTTCTTGGGGTAATTTTGAACAGTGCGTCTGCAGTTAATTGATTTAAGCTAGAGGGTTAAATCTTTAAGGTATCCCTTTAAGTAATGTTAATAAAATATTAGATGTAATATTGATATTAAAGTAAATGAATGCTGTTTTTTAGGACTGTAATTAACTGCATGAGCCGCTGATTGTCATTTTTGTTTGTTTTAAAAATGTACGTTTGTAGGTACGAAGTCTGATATCCAAACTGATATACTACTGAACCGATATCTGTAGAATTTGGTACAAACATAATTTGGAAGTCGAGAAAGGACACAGACTAGTTATATTAGAAAAATGGAGATCGGCAGCTATGTAGGCAAAACCAAAAATCTGCAGGAAGTCATTATTCCACGTGAACGAAGTCGCAGGCAAACGCTAGTATTTTTACATGTAAGGTGTATAAGACATTTTATGTCTTCGTTGGCAGAAACCTTAATCATGTTTTTTTTATTTCTTACAATGTTTTATAGGCATTTTCCTTTTACAAAACTTTTTTTGTTAAACATACATTATAATTTTTAACCGACTAAATCGCAATCACACAGAATTAAAACACAATCACAAACATTCAAAACACAGTAATCTATCTTCAAAAGTTAAAGAAAAGCCATTGTTACACAGATAAAACGATTTCCAAACTGAATTCGAAATTTAAATTCGTTCCAGGATGTTTCCAATTAAGTGCGCGTCGCGGATGACGGATGACATCCTCTCGGGGGACCCGTCGGCGGATGTCTTGATGAAAATAATGCTGGCGAACTATACAATTGTAAATTTTCTTTTTTGATGTATCGGACTGTGTAGGGTTAGGAACGGAGTAGGTTGAATTAAAAGTGAGGAGTAGGTATAGCCGTGTTTTCAACAATTAATAGGGTGTCGAAATTATAAGAAACTTTATTAGCTGTTTACCCGGAGGTTAAGACTTCTCATGCATGAGGGTTCGAAACCTGGCAAGTTCCAATGTGACGTTTTCCGATTTAAATGTACTTTCTAAGTTTCTAAGATTATTTAGATACCACTGACATATGGTGAAGGAAAAACATTGTAAGGAACTGTACTGATAATTTCTAATTAAGTATGAGTAGTAAATTGCCAATAATACGTCTTGAGCGTGGTGATTAATGCTCAAAATTTCTCCGGGTTAGAAGGGGCCTTCGCTTAGTGGGCACTTGTAAGCTGATGATGTGATACATTTACATGACTGGTTTCCTGGCAACAGTAACAGTAAGTATATCTGCGAATGACGAGCAAATGTTTTTGATTGTTAAAAAGCTGACAGTCTTTTGAGGAATCGGGATTTAGAGATTGACCCTTCAGTTACCTTATACAGCTAAAACACACGGCTTGTTTTTTTCTGTGAGGCCAATATCAACCCGGTCGCGCCTACCCATTCGTGCCGAAGCTTGGATGTTTCACACTTAGTTCAAGTCGATTACATTATTTTTTAAATTTAATCATCCCGGTATCTAAATATATCCATTGAGTAGCATTAGGATCACCAATAAGTTTGTGGGGGCTCATATTATTAACTTGCTCCTGCCTGTGGCTTTACTAGCGTTAGCAGAATGAAAAGGAACCGTAAGTATTAATGCAAACTATGATCTTTCTATGCACCAATTTCTATTGGTCAAATATTATTTGGTAGATTTTACGTGAAAGAGTAACAAACATCCATCCTTACTTACAAATTTTTGCTTTTGTAATATAAGTAGGATTTTTTTTTTATGTATTTTCTCGGCAAACGAGCAGACGGATTACCTGATGGTAAGCAATCAGCGCCGCCCATGGACACTCGCAACGGAGGAGTTACGAGTGCGTTGCCGACCTTTTAGTGATTAGGGATTTGGAGATTTAGGGATTGAGGAGGGATTGGGGAAGGGGAAGGATTGGGCCTCCGGTAACCTCACTCACACGGCGAAACACATCGCAGTGGTTATTTCACGCCGGTTTTCTGTGAGGCCGTGGTATCACTCCGGTCGAGCCGACCCATTCGTGCCGAAGCATGGCTTGTTTTAGATAAGTGTATATTGCTTTATGACATTTTCGCAGGTTAATAAGCTTGAAGTCATTTTATGTAGCATATAAGTAGGTACTTATCTATTACATAAAAACTGAACTAAAAATTATCTTTTTCCCATTTCAGTAATGAATGCAGTCAGTGTGCATTCTGCAGTTTACTGCCGTGCAGCTAAATATAAAACAAGCGGAGAGAATTGTTAATTTCGAGAAACTCAGTGTTTCTGATTGTACTTATCTTTTTAAATAAAGGTTGGGGTACAATGAGAAATAAATGTTAGCTTGCTTGTTAAAAGTATAGTACTCGTATCTTAATATTTTTTTAATATAATTTTATTCTGTTTTTTGGTAATTGATATTTTGTTAAACAAGATATCGACGTAGTAAAAAAAAAATTAAAGACTATTTTGCAAGTTCTTTTTAAGTTCAGATATCCTGCGCCTTCTTCTTTAGGATTAGCATCATAGGCAGTGATCAGTTTCGGTCAAATGATTACTGCTATTTTCTCTGTTCATTACTGCTATTTCCACTAAGTATAATTAGTTAGTTAAAAATAGGCGTGACTATTCGGGACTGGAAAACGACAAAGATTCTGCTTATTAATTAACTTTGTGTTAATAATTAATTTTAATTCTTATTATTTATTTTGAATGATCACTGCTTTATACTTATAAAAAAGAGCTTTGCACCAAAAGGAATAAGGCGCTACCTTTTTTAGCAGAGAATATCATCAAATGACTTTTCTCAGCCGAGAGTTTGTGTCGGACTCTTTCTGACTAAAAATGTCTGCGGGCTTGAGGCCATGCTACATAATTGCGTTTGATTCGTAACCCAAGGAAATTGCACCCTGCAGTATTTATAAAATAAATATGTCCTAATGTGGTCCAAACCTAAAAACATTCCTGAAAGCATACAAACCATAAAAACCTCGAGATAAAGCAAAGTATAAAATATTTTAATTATATTTTATCACCACTAAAACTGTGTAAATGAAAAACCGGTTTCGTTGCTTTATGAAATCGTAAAAAACTTGTCTTCGCTCCCAATGGGAGAGATTTGCAGTTTTCATGGTGTTGCCATTGTTGAAATTTCATTATAGAGGATTTTATTCCGCTGCCATCCCTATTTATTGTTTTCTTTTTATATTTTTTAACGTCTATGGTAATTAAGGAGTTATCTTAAGATCTGCTTCGTTATTTTAATTAGTTTGTTCTTTTTATTCGTTTTGGTATCGATGCTTTTTTATGATTTCGTTGTTTTTACTATTAAGCATCTTAGCTTAAATCTATCCTACATATACATACATACAATAATAGAGTAACGATCGAAACAAAAAAAAAATAACAGTAAACGGATTTAATTAAACTCAGGCCAGCATTTCTTGTCAAACATTGCAGACAACTGCACGGTTGGTGCGGTGGCTGGGCAACTGGCTGCCGTGTAACGTGTCGCGGGTTCGATTCCCGCACGGAACAACACTTTGTGAGATCCACAAATTGTTGTTTCGGGTCTGGGTGTTATGTGTATGTGACATTGTATGTATGTAAACGCACCCACAACACAGGAGAAAATCCTAAAGTGGGGCAACGTTTTTTTTAAAAAAAAAAAAACTTAGCCATAAAAAGTTTAAAACTAAAAAATTAACAAACCAGAGCTTTAAGATAGTAATTTATCTATACTTATAATAAATCTGTAAATATGTCAATTCTGGACATTAAATATATTTTATTTTCAAAATAACTATCAGGGGTTGATTTTAGTGATCAATACTTATGCCAAAAATGTTATCTGTCAATTTTTTGTCTGTCTGTATGTTCCTTATAGAAACAAAAATTACTCGACGGATTTAAACGAAACTTGGAACAATTATTCTTCATATTCCTGGGCAGGTTATAAAAAACGCGGACGAAGTCGTGGGCAAAAGCTAGTTTCTAATAAATGAAGACACAATGCAAAATAACTGTTTATCCCCCTGAGAATAAGCTGACAGAAAAATAATTATCCTTTAATCCTTGGGGGCTGGTAGTTCAGGAGCTAATTAAAGGTGTCAGTTTTTAAGGGGAATTACGAATTTATCTTTAATTATTATTAGAATAAAGAAATAATAATTTGACATTTTTAATGGAAACCCTTGTTTATGATTTTATTGTAATATGACTTAGGGTCTGTTTCATTAGGTGTATATAAGTATCTGTTAAACTTATATGAAGCATTGTCAATAAAAAGAGTTAAAAAAGATAGAGTGTAATAACTTACTATTCAATTAATAACGATCAGAGTGTTATTAAACAAGTGAATAATAATCGAAATTTATTTAGTAACACCGTAAGTGTTATTAATCCATCTCTTTGTGTGATCCACAAATTGTTGTTTCGGTTCTGGGTGTTGTGTGTATGTGTGAAATTGTATGTTTGTTACCCATGACACAGGAAAAAACCCAAGTGTGGGGCAACGTTTAAAAAAAGTCATACTAGGTTTTAATACCCCTTTTATACATTTCATAATAAACAATTCAAGTAACTGAAAGATAAAATACAAAGCAAGATTTCCAAATAAAGAATTCTCCTGAAAAACTCTTGCTTCAGTGAAATAAAGCGAAATAAAGACAACGAGGGCAAAGAGTAATGATCCCGAACAGTTTCAATGAATGTTTTACATCAACGATATGTACTTGGAGCTGTTTGTTACGCAGGTAAGGTAAAAAAGAAAAAATAACCTTAAAAAAACTAGAAAATTATTTTTGTATTTTCTTTTGGAAGTTTGTGTGTATTCAGGATGTAAAATCATAAAATGACTTCTCTGGCTTCTCTGGGTGTATGGCCAGGGGAAGTGTCTGACTTTTACTGATTAAAAATCCCCCGTTCTTTTTCTGCTCCAGGTCGCGGTAGCGGTACCTTATTGCCTATAAACCAAAACCCCAGCTAATGGAACCCCGGCTGTCGGTCGCTATCTTGTGAATATTTTGATGTTGCTTGTAACCTTGGGTAACGCTGACTGGTTACATTGAGAGTATTATTATATCTGCCCACTAGTTTGTTATCTATTAAAAAAAGGAAAATATTTTCAACTAAAGGTGCTGCAAATTTTATCGGATTATCTTTATTTGTGAAATCACGTCACTTGTAATACCATTTATGTACATATAGAGTATTATTGCCCGTATATTACTATACGATACCGGTGGCTTCTGTGACGTGAAATTTTATTAGGTTATTTTGTGCTTATATATTTATGTAATACTACTCTCACACGGTTTCACCCGCTGCTTGGCTCCATTTCATCGAAGCGCGATATTTTATAGCCTATAGCACTCAGGAACATTGTAGCTATCAATCAGTGAAAGAATTTTGGCAATCCGAATAGTGGTTACAAATATAACCCCCTACATACAAACTTACAAATTTTACCTCTTTATAATATTAAGTATAGTAATAATATTATGTATGTAATAATGCACAAGCAAAAACCTAATCGCAAAAAGTAAGATGGCGGTTAAAACCACTCTATATCAATCCTTTTCTCTGAACGTCTTCATCGATCTATGGTGATGTGTCAAGATAGGTCACAGACAAGATTGGCCAGTCGTACCTCTTGTTTTATTTATTGGACTGACAGACAGACAAATGTGTCCGGATGTATTAATGGCTCCATGTTTTTTCTACAGACTCTCTTCGACTCGACCTGATTAGGGAAAGTGCTACGGTCGGTTGAATGGTGATTTTTTGTTGATCGAATGTAATTTTTTATGGAGTAATGACATGTAATTTAGTTTTGTGACTGGCATTGCCATGGGCTTTAAGAATACTGAATGTCTCTGACAAGATAGAGGGTTTTTTATAGTATATTTTTCGTTTATTTCTAATGCAATAGGTTGCCGAACGAGCACTTGAGTCACCTGATTGTAAGCAATGTCGCCGCCAAGGATTTCGAGAAAAATCAAGAAGTTAAAAGTGTGAAGCTGGCCTATTAGCAAACTAAGGTTTTGGAGATCTTAAAGAGTTTCAAGCCGTATGGCACTCACGTAGCAAGACCTAAGGAAAGCGTTATTTTACTCCGGTTTTCACCGACCTTGTAGTACTCTGCAAATTAATAATAACATCGTGGACAATAGCTATTTGTGCCAAAATTATAGTCCAATCTATTAGACTTCTTATCGGCTAATGATAACTGCAAGCCAAAACCTTCCTACACTAGTTAGGTTAGGTAGGTTCTAATAAAAATTCATCACATTCAACTGAACCGACCTCAATTTGCACACAATGTCCAATTCAATTGTCCCTAATAACAACTTGAGAACTCCCAAAGAAGGAAAAATAAAACATTTTCAAAGAAAACCCTAAATATATCAAGAACATCTGGCTTGAATTATGCATATGTCGTGTGTTTCTCAAAGCCCTAAACAAGATGACCAGCGAACCGACCCATTAAACGAACCTTGTGGCCACAACCAAGAACCCTTCCTACTGGTCAATATTTATGAGAGTCCAAACAAATTTACCGAATAAAGGGGTCAAGGTATTCTCTCTTTTTATGTCCTGAAACTCTATTATGAGGGTAATAAAGGTGATTTTCGTAGTGACCAATTTATGAGTTTTCTTGCTTGTTTTTGAAGTGTCGTAAAAATGTTCGCGCGATGAATGTTGATGAATGTGCTTGTGATTTTGAATGGTAATGTGTTAGGGTATAAAAGAGATTTTTATTGAAAGTTACTTCCAGTTTGTGTGAAAGAAGTTTTGTCCTAATCTTTCTCCTTTTTATCTTTTCAAACAAAACGATTTTTGTATTTTCTGCATTCCATCAACAGATTCCATCATTGGTAAAAAATTCAAAACATGATCTAGGAAAAAATTAGTTTTTTTTTTCAATAAATAAGAAATAATAAGTACAAACTGGCACAGTTTTGGCTGGCATATTCGTATTGAAGACCGATAATCAAAATCGGTTGGTCATCCTTTTTTATATCATCATTTTAATTATTATATCATCCTATTTTATATAGGCAAACGAGCAGATCACCTGATGGTTAGTCAACGCTGCCCATGACAGGATACCTGCAACACCAGAGTTTCAAGAGTTAGAAGAGTCACAGGCGCGTTTCATTGTTTGAAGATCGTATTTTACATCACACAATCAAAGTTGTTGAACAAATTAATGATGGTCGTGCGAAGAAAATCTCAATATACTGTTGAGCCAGCCAGGCATGATCACATCGCCTGTCACCTTGATTCTCTATTCCCTAAACTAACATTCATAGCGTACCAGAAAAAAATTTGAAGTCACTCACTATACCTTACGTTACCTTCCACGCAACCCTATTCAAAAATCGATCGACGCCATCTTCCAAACAACTTCAATCGAGAACATATCCCAAATCATTACCTATTGTCTCATAATCCATCTGAATCGTGAATATTTTACATTCATCGTAATACGTCACATGGTTCCGTGCCACAATAAAATCTTTATGGCTATTGCTTCAGATCTCTCCTTTATGCTTTTCTTGATCCCGTGTGAGGAGATTGCTTGGTTTTCCAGTTAGGGACACTGTGGTGCACTGTGTCTTCTTCTGTTCTATTGAGTTGATTCAATATTGAGTTTTCTTAGAGGTTCTTATTACTGTGATTTGTTAACTTTTAACGAAAACTACTTTCGGCATTATTATATAGTCATTTTTTTTTTTTTTATCTTTGCCCCTATACGATTTTTGCATGTGTCTACTACTGACTATTACTTATTTTTAAATTGGAAATTAGTCACGCGACTACGGTGACTACCATAGTGATTTATCTCTATCAAAAGTTGTACATACTGTTATTTTCATTATCATTTGTTGAATAAAGTTTCGTCATTATACCAATCACAGGTTTTGCTGAAAAACAAGTGCAGAGAACGCTTATTTTTCGGTTTTATTTGAATTGAGTAACCAACTTGGGCAGAATGTCATTAGCATGAAACATTTATAATTTTCTGGTTTTATTAGAGACTAGCTTCTCTCACGCGATTTCACCCGCTGCTCGGCTCCATTTGATCGTAGCGTGATGTTAGCCGATAGCGCTCTGGAACATTGTAGCTATATATCAGTGAAAGAATTTTGGCAATCTGACCAGCGGTTCCAAAGATTATCCCCTACATACAAACTTACACCTCTTTAAAATATTAGTATAGACGATTGTGAACAGTTTTTAACCTTTTGAAATGCGTTTCAAAATATTTGATCAAGTAGTTTATTCTGAACCAAGATATTTTCTTCACATCAGCATCTGTCACAATACAACTCCAGTGTTCATACATGAAGTAAGGATTTGTACTTTACGACGTAGTACGGGAAATCGATCGTTTATTCAAAACAGGTGATCACGTACGAAGCTCCGTTTATGAGCTCTCATACTGATAGCCTGAAGAATAATAGCGTGAATGTAATTTGCAAATTGAAAACTATTAATGTCTTTTGGGGTGATGGTAATATCTTAGGGGATTTTGGTGATACATTTAATGGTCCTTAAGGAAATTAATATTTTATTACCTGTTCGTGTATTAATTTTGGAGTAAAAGATAGACTGGTGGCTCATTTTAGTATACTTACCATTTTCATTAAAAATACAAAATGGGTCGGCTCGACTGGGGTTATACCACTGTTTCATAGAAAATCGGCATGAGAACCACCATATCTTTCTCCATTATCGCTCTGATGATTAAAATAGTAATATTATTATTAAAAAAAATTTAGGTATATAAAAATGTTACGATTCCTCTATTGTTATTTATTACTTTGGAACAAAACACTGTTTTGATACTTTGGAGCATGATACTGCCCGGCAGATTTGCGAAGTACGATGCCGCTAGAAGGTGAGAACTAATGTACCAGGTTAAATCCTCATGATATCCCCGGCCAGCCCATGGCTGCTTACAGCGAACCGAAGCGCTGTATCATTATTTCTTTAATTCTTTGAATCATGATGTCTAAAATATAAAAAAACCCAGATTGATCCGATTTTCACAACATACGTAACTATATTAAACACATAAATAAGCTACGAAAACATTACTGTCACATTTTCGGAGAACAATCGCAGCAATTTGGTCCCACCAGCCTCTTGAATTAGCCGATGTCTTGAGGCATTTTATTTCCCCAATCAAAAGTGCAAGTGGCTTCGAGTGGGTCGAAACGACCTAATGAATTCTCTACTTTTAGCTTTCTTAAGGGGGAATCAAGGGAAACGGTGTACGTGACATTTCTATTCGTTTTTTTTGTGAAGATTTTGTTAAGAGAATTTGACAATATTATTTTTTATCTATTTTTATCTTGATATTTGTTCACGGTGACGAGGTCATGACTCAATGAGTCAATAATGATTTACGTTAGAAAAAATATTCACAGACTTCAAAATAACTGAATTAATGTGATATAAAAATAGTAGGTACTTAAATAAAATTTACAAAAATGTCAGCTGCGGGACACATCTTTTTCTTGCAAATAAATCCTGGACCACCTTATGCTCGTAGACCAAACCAGAGATGGCGACTGTATTACATAAGGGGGTCGCATTCCAGAGATTACCGCTCGGCCTTCTTGGGAGACGTTTACTGGGTGTCAATCCCTAGATATAAAGATTGATCAAGAAGTGTTAATTATAGTTAACGGTAAATGCACAAAAACAATTTCTAACAAATAAACAAGGTAGGAAATTTGTTTAGGTTCTTATACTATTGATTAAAATTGTAATTCATTGAATACGGTGGTTTCCAACTAGTCAAATTCAATACTTTTATCCAAATGTCAAAAACGATACTTTTCTATGAAAATTGTATGAAACATTGAATTATGACGTCATAGCTTTTTTGCGTCAAATAGCTTACTTATTTTTAAAAAATTAGCTAAAAAATATCTAAAACTTAGTGTATCGATCGATCGATTAATAAAAGTATAGTTATTTTTATATATTTTATTGTATTAAAACGTCGAATTAATTTATTTTTGACCTAGGAAACTACCCAAATAAATTGTAACCTAAAAATTATTATTGAAAAATAAAATAAAAATATTAAAAAAGTTACATGAACTACATAAATACATTTATTGTAACTAGAATAGATTTTCTAAATTGATTCCCGTGAGTAATTCATGTATATTAAAGGTCATTGACATTATCAATTTATTTTCTAAAATATTCATTTAAAAATAATAGAGAATTATATTTCATAAAAAATAACCAGCTATTTTATTAATATTATATTAATATTATATTAATGAAATTAAGCTAGTGTTTTTTTTACTTAAACAAATTCTTCAAATACCGCACATGTTCATTCTAGTTGCCCCATTAACTCTGTGCCAACGATTCACAATTTGCTTCAATAATGCGGGCGCTTGTTTCACCCACTTACAGCTCTCATACAATTTATTGTAAGGGGATGCTGTCTTATGAGGAGGCCTATGATGACGAGGCTTGAAGACCTTCCTAATATCACGTACATCTGTGTCGATCTTATTGTTATAAAGATAAAGATTATAATATGAAAATGTTGTATGTTTTTGTGGTGTGTAATTCTTCATCTATTTTTCAAAAAAAAAAAGTCAAAAATCATTTATTTCAATTAGACCACAGTAGGCACTTTTGAATGTCAAGCAAGCAAAAAAGGAAAAAAGTATATAATATGAGCTTTAAAATTAAAATATAATAAATTTGATTTGATGATATTGTAATCCTGATTTCTATATAAATATAATATACGGGTTCTACTTTCTTTGAACTTTTGGTTGATTGATGGTAAGCAATTAAACCGCTCATGGATCAAAAAGTGAAAAGTTGCAAGAGAATTGGAAAATTTGGAAGTAGGGATGGGTCTGCAATGCCTTTTTGTTTTGTTTAAAAAAATTATCAGTGAAGAAAAATTCTGATGATCGAATCTTCATCCCCGATACATTCTAAATTTCATCGAAATTGGTGGAGTGGTTTTCGAGAACGTTGGAATATAATATACAAATATTGGTATATAATTATATAAGAATAGCAAGTTTTAATAATGTGATTTACATAGACGAAATGTAGGTTTTTATCACCTCCAAAGGCTAAATAAAAATGCATTATATTTATCTATCATTGAATCACACTTCAAATAGAGTAGTATCAAAACTCGTGTCTACCAAATCAATAAAAAGTCTCTTCAAAAAACGAATACAAACCCTATTATTACTACTAGGAAAGCTTAATTTGAAGCGTCAATAATGACTATAACTTTATATCCAATCATTACGTACATTCAAAGTTAACACGAAATAAAGTCATTACAGCTTTTTAGTTAAAAATGGAACTTCTTATTGTCATTGATATAAGGTTTATTTTTAGCTATCAAAATAATAAAAAAGTAAAGTGCTTTGCTCACTTAATTTAAAGTTTATTTTTCTTTGATATAAATGTTCCAATCAGTATTCTTTCAAATTGTAAACAATGCTCTATATTATTAAGATTAAGGTTCATTTTCCTTTAATTATAATGAATTGACACATCAATAGTACTTTTGAATTAAGGGCGAGAAATAAGTTATTACTTCCCGTGTAATTGTAAAATCATTATGTCGTTAGTGATGTTTGTAAGTATAGATTTCTGTAATAATTCCCTTTATTGATAGGTTCGGTAATGAAGTGAAATTTTTGATTGATAATGAAGTCGATTGAGGGACAGTGTTTTGGAGTTCACATTTTCGTTTTATAATGAACGAGGTTTTACGTAATTACACTGCCACATCCTGAACATTCAAAAACGTAACATATGTTATGCTGTTTGACAGAAGTAAACAGAGCCCCAATCATCTTCCATGATCTCCATTCAGCAATCTTCAGATCTCTAAAGATCCGATTAATCAGGTGATCAGCCAGTTCGTGTGCCACCTCACATCACATCACATCATCAGCCTTCACATGCCCAGCCGGGGTTGCGGGGTAAGCAGCCGGGTTTGCGGGGTAAGTGCAGTAAGGCGCCGCGACCTCGGCCCAGAGCAGGAGAAAGAACAGGGGGGGTTATAGTCAGTAAGAGTCTGACACTCCCTCCCGCCCTGCCCTGGGCGGGAGAAGTCATTTGATGATTTTACCCTCACAAAAAAAGCCTTCACATGCCAACTGCAGAGTAAAAGGTCTTCTCACCTGGAAAAGGTTTGAGCATTCATCACCACGCCAGCTGAAGGCGGATCGGTGATTTGAAACTGATAATTGGAAATTATAAGTCCAGGCTTCCTTACGATGTTTTCGTTTTTCGTAAGTATATCTATAGTACTTAAAATGAAATTAGAAAGTAGGTTTCGAACACACCTCCTCATGCATGAGAAGAGGGTGTCTTTACTTCCAGCCTACCTTTAACTACCTAATTCCACAAAACACTTCTTCGAAAATGAAACTTCTAAGTATAATGTGCAAAAATGTGTAAGTATGTTTGTATAGATTACTTCTTCTTTATAAAAAATATGCAACCAATAGAACCACTATACCTATTACTTTAATGGAAATCCGAGTCTAAAGAGGTTACTGACGTTCCACCAAGTCATCAGCAAGCAATCATTCGCTGATGACTGGCTAACTTCATTACTGTTTCATTATCACGCGTTGTTCCGTTCCCCTATTTTAATTGATAGTATGAAACTATTAGGTTAGTTGTGGCTAATGGATTCGAGGGCGCTGCAGCGATGTAAAGCGGAAAAAACGTGGCTGGTTATTAATTATAGCTAGATATAAATAAAGCGACATAAATAGTTCTTAAAAATCTACACGTTATTGACACGGAAACACTTTGAAAAGAACTGTTCGGTAACAATAAGCATTACTTAAATACCTCACATATTATTGCGATAGAGATTATCTTTAGACACATATCTAATTGAATTGTAAAATTTGCAAAAAGCTGTAGGTTATACCTCACTAAAATACTTAAAAAATAACCACATATTATTAAATCGCTAAAACAACAATCAAAAGTGGTAGTGATGTGGCTGCTGTGCAACGCGTTCGATTCCCGCACGGAACAACACTTTATATGATTCACAAATCGTTATTTTGGGTCTGAGTTACTTGTGTATGTTTGTAATAGCATCCGTGATTCAGGAGAAAAAAATCCTAATGCAATGTAACGTTTTTTTTTATAAAAAAATTCAAAAGTAAAATAGCATTATTAAAAAATCGCTGCAGCGCTAAAAAGCGTAAAAGCGAAAATAACATAAGAATTTTTCATCGAGCCGACAGTAACCGCTTCAATCTAATTAGTATACGCTTAACATACGTCTGCAGCAAATAGGTTTAATTAAAAACTGAATAGTTCCACAGTCATCATGCAATCAGCCAGTTTCAGATAACGAAGCCGGTTGAATTTTGTAATGCAATTCTATTTTAAATTAATTAAAATTTTGTTTACTACACACGCGTGCTTTTTGGTTTTCATATTTGTCATAAATTGGTATTGAATCGGTGATATGGTTCCATAGCTTGGTATTGGTTATTGAAATAGTAAATATTGTAAGACATATTTTGCTAAATACAATTTATAATAAATTAATTAAAAATAACAAATCACCCACGAGAAGAATGAGTCCCATTGTGGCTTGAAACTTGTGGAGTTTTTCTCAGTTTACTTACATAAGTCGTTATCTTACTAATATTATAAATGTGGAAGTTACAATATTTGGATGTTTGTTACTCAATCACGCCAAATCTGCTGGATGGATCTGGATGAAATTTGGAATGGCATAGGACATAGGCTACTTTTTATCAACATTTTTTTTTATCTAATAGGTAGGTCGGCAAACGAGCAGACGGGTTACCTGATGGTGAGCAATCAGCGCTGCCCATGGACACTCGCAACGGAGGAGTTACGAGTGCGTTGCCGATCTTTTAGGGATTAGGGATTTGGAGATTTAGGGATTAAGGAGGGATTGGGGGAGGGGAAGGATTGGGCCTCCGGTAACCTCACACACACGGCGAAACACAACGCTGTGGTTATTTCACGCCGGTTTTCTGTGAGGCCGTGGTATCACTCCGGTCGAGCAGACCCATTCGTGCCAAAGCTTGGCTCTCCCACACTTAAACATACCACGCGGGCGAAACCGCTGGCGAAAGCTACGAGTAGTTTTCAATAAATTGATTTTAGAAGTTGAGCGAGCGAGAAAATATTACAACAAATCGATTGTTTCGATTAGGAAAATACTTTCTGACAATTTTAATGACTTTGCGAGTTTGTGATATGAAAGAAAAATTAACCAAAATTTAAAAAAAAAAAACGATATTTTCTAACTTTTTTTTTTCTTGTACTTATATATTTTTAACAATCACATAATTATTTTAAAGATTACGAACTAGCATATAACTTAACACCCTTTTTTTCACTAAAGGAATACATTGTATGTTCGTCAAAAACACACAAAATAAATAAAAACAAATATCTGGTTGTTCAATTACCGGCCCCCTAAGAGGTCAGAGTGCCCCCTGTACACTGCACTTCAGTGTACACATGCATTGTTGCAGTGGCGGCGCACAATAAGGGAACACTAATGGATTATCAGTGATTTGCATTTAGCTGGCTTTGGATGGGATTATGTGAGAATAATTGAAACGTAGAGAAACTTAAGGAACCGAGCGTATTTCCGACTTGCCCTGGTCATCATCATCATCATCAAAATCAGCCTATAACTCTCTAAATAAATTAAGACAAAATTGAATTACTTACAATCATTAAACGTAGACAGTAATTTTTATGATGTAGCAAAAGAACCTCAACCTATAAGTGCCCACTGCTGAGCAAAGACCAATCACCAAGTTTGCTCAAGGCGGAGTGGCGATATCAATTTATTGGGAATTAGGTCCAGGTTTTCTCACAATGTTTTCCTATGTATATAATTATGTACGTAATCAAATTTGTGTTTCCAATAATTTCGAACTTCAATTTATGATAATGCCAATTATTACCGAATTAAAATATCCGGAATCGTTTAAATATATTAGAAAATTTTCTGTAATCACGCGATTACAGTAAATATTAGTATTTGGCCTTGAACTCTGTATAACAAAAATGTGCTCGTACCATTTTAATGTATTAATATTTTATTGAATTGCTAAACAAACTTATTTAGAAAATAAGAGATGTTGTTATATTTATTAATATTCAAATAACCTGATTTCAAAATTAATTGATTATAATGCCTATAATTTTGCGATTGCCTATAATGCGAATTGGATTCAAGAAATCCAGTAAATAAAGTGGTGTTTTAATTAATTTTGCAAATACATGTGTGGTTTCCTAAATTGATTTTATTTAAATTAAGTTCGGTCATTCATTTTAAGTTATCAATAACACCATCAATTATTTTTATAATGATATAATACTCTCGTTACCATCCTTTTACATAAAATGCCTGTGTTTAACATGATAGCTAATTTTTACATGGATATTTATTTGTTCCTATGTCGTGCTAAACCTACTGAACGGATCATTACAAAATTTTCCATAGATATAGACTATAATCTAGAACAATAAATAAGCTACTTTTCTTGTAGAAACTAGTTATTTAATCTTTCTCACATAACACCATTTATTAAGCAACAATGATGCGAGCCGACACAGTCATACGGTCCAGTTGAAAATAATTGTCTCATCGATAGTGCGGCCGACTCATTCGGTAGTGTACATACGCACATACACATATATTATGCAGATATGTACCATTACTTAGTACAGATCCAATCTCTACCCTTTGTTGACTCACTTAATAGGTGGTTGTCGAGATAAAGTACGTTCTGTAGCTTTATTTACGAATGATATTATGAAGATGTAAAATTTATAAGTTTGTATGTAAGGGGTTTTCTTTAGAACCGCTGGTCAGTTTTCCAAAATGCTTTAACTGATGGATAGCTACAATGTTCCTGTGTGCTGTAATCTGAAAAGCATCACGCTACAAGCTATAGAAGTCTAACTAGACTAGCGAGAGAGATATCCATCGGCACGAAGGGGCCGACTGTTACTACAACCTCACAGAAAGAAAGAAAACTGACGTGGAACATTATATTTATTTATGTTATGTTTCGGTGTTCGAAATAAGCCCAATCTCTCTCTCCCATTCCCGAATCCCTCAACCTTCAGTACCCTAAACTCACAGACCAGCCACGCACTTTTAACTCCTCAATGGTGGTGATCCGTCTGCACCTTTGCCGTTTCACTTTTTGTGGTGACATAATAAACATAACGTTAAACATAGAGGGTCCGACACAATATTTATGATTTTCAAACAGCCAAAAATATGTGATGAATACTTTAATAGCCATATGAGCAGCTCTGTGAGCTACAATAAAATATGTTTTATATATCCCTAGTTAGGTGCTACGGATATACAAAGTTTTATATTCTAACTGTTAAATTACTGCACGGTTGGCGCGGTGGCTGGGCAACTGGCTGCCGTGCAACGTGTCGCGGGTTTGATTCCCGCACGGAACAACACTTTGTGTGATCCACTCCACAAACTCGGGTCTGGGTGTCATGTGTATGTGAAATTGTATGCTTGTAACCGCACCCACGTCACAGGAGAAAATTCTAGTGTAGGGCAACGTTTTTAAAAAAAGAAAAAAATATCTCTTTTTTTGTAATAAAACAATGATTTCTCATTCAAACAAAGACAACCAATTAAGATTTTCCTGTAACGAGCTGTAAGTCAGCCTCACACGTTAATAAGGGCTTCGGTCACAAATCTCAGTATAAAGCAAGTCGTTGTTCCGCGACATTACACACAGACGACTGTTTGTCGACACACATTTACGAGCGAGCGACGGATATCTGATACCGACACCTTTTGTACTCGGGTTAAGGCAGCCGGATTTAAAACAATATGCAAGTATTGACTTTTTTCTATTGTTTTATACTAACAAGTTACGAAAATTACCTAAAGCTATAAAATTGTGTTCTTTTGTATCAAAAGTCCAAGAAAGGAAGAAAATGTTGGTTTCTTAAGGGTTGATTTTTCAATAGTCAGATAAATGTTATCTGAGGAATAAAATAGTTGATATCACTGTCTTAAAGTATATAAACATTCGGAAGCGACAGCATCATAATTATTCCCCAGGTAAATTTTATCTAACCATTGAAAAATCAACCCTCAGTCAAATGAGTAACGTAATAAGTAGCATATACAAATGCTGTTTAATGGTTTATAGCAATTATTGGTTTGATTCTATCAATCTTTAAATACTATAAAAGAAGCCTGTGATGAGATACGCTTACACCCTTATTCAAAGTATGCATTAATTTAAGAAACACAAAACAATTTAATTACATCTCTAAAAAGTCAGAGTATCTATTTCAGTGTCCTTACAGCGAATACAACCTAGTTGTGTCACCGCGATTTAAGAAGACAAAGGGTAGTAAAACGAGTGATTGCTCACAACACTGCCGCCGGCGACAGAGACGCTGTGGGTCCAGACTGTAATTAGGTATATAAGTCAACAAGAAAACACTACTATAGATAAATAAATAAACAGAAATACTTATACTCTAAAATAAACAGAATATTTTAGGTAATCATCTAATGACTTCTTTCGCTTATATTGAGGCGAGAGGGGTGACAGACTCTTAATTACTAAAAAACACCCCATTTCTACCCCTAATATCAGACTTTTAGTGATAAAAACCATCCCGTTCCTTCTCCTGCTCCAGGTTGAGACCACGGAACCTATTCTATCAACGAAAATTAAGAGGAAATGTTGTGGAGTACCCACTTCTAATGTAATCTTTCTAGTCATAGTAATAAATTAGACTGACGGAGGTCGTTATTGTTATGGCATCATCATCATCATCATCAGCCTGATGTCGTCCACTACTGGACATAGGCCTTCCCAATTGCAAGCCAATGAGCTCGCTGTTCAGCTCTTCTCATCCAACCACTGCCAGCTACCCTGCGGATGTCGTCAGTCCACCTAGCTGGAGGGCACCAATTTTATGCCAAAATCATTATAAACATTCTAGATTTTACTAATGACAAGAACTTTGTGTTATTTTACTTATCTTGAAGCATTTTATCCCACATTCTAATGAAATACAACCCAATGCCCTACATACGATGAGAATATTGAAAAAACACTTGACCCAAATTTCGTAGTACCGTACCACTTCACGTAGCACTCCGTAGCAAGTGCGTAGAGCATAAAGCGTAGTAATTAACCTATTGTAATTGCTTGGAGCTAGTAGACACGAGTATTATTGTATTTAATGATGGTGGGTAATGTTTAATGGTGGTTGTATTTACTTTATAACTTTGGAAGTTCTCGTTATAGTTTGCCATTATGTTGGATTACGAAGATTAAGCAGAAAGATGGATGATAGTTGGTGGTACATTAATGTTACTGGAGGATGAATGTATAAGATTTTTTGTTAGGACAATGTACTTATATATTATTTTGAAGGGAGACAATTGTCACATTTCTTCCATTGCTCCGAATGGGGCTAGAAGGAGTGCCAGACACTTTCTAACTAAAAACCAACTCGTTCTTTCTCCTGCTCTGGGCCTTTTTTTTTTTTTTGTCAGGGGAAAATCATCCAATGACTTCTCCCGCCCAGGGTAAGGCGAGAGAGAGTGTCAGACTCTTACTGACTAAAAACCCCCCCGTTCCTTCTCCTGCTCTGGGCCGAGGTCGCGGTGCCTCATTGCGCTTACCCCGCAGCCCCGGCTAAACATCAGCCCTTTAGGGCCCCGACTGTGGTGGTCTATTGGCTCTTTGAGGCGCGCGCGGAACGCTACGCGCCGTACGCTCGGGTCCGGTTCTGGTCGGGCGGCGAGCTACCCTTACTCGCCGTCCGCAGACCCGCGCTTACGGTGGCCGGAGATCATCTCTCGATCCCCGACGTCCGGAATGTCGCCTTCTGCGGCGGCTGGGGCGCGAGGAGGATAGTTCCCTTACGCGCTCCGCCTCCTCCTTTGCGAGCATAACTGCTTCGCAGAAGGAGGAGATAGCTTCCCAGTTCCTCTCACGCTGCACCATGGCCTCGATTAAGGCCGGGCGCGAGAGGTCGCCGCCGCCGATAACTTCCCTGAGAACACGGCGGTGCTCAGCCCAAGCAGGGTACTCCGCCACCGTATGCTCCACCGTGTCCTCCAGGTGATCCTCACAATGACGACACTCGGGCGTTTCCTCCCGCTGGATCCGAAACAGGAACCTACCAAAGCTGCCGTGCCCGGTAAGCACCTGCGTCAGGCGGAAGGTGAGGACGCCGTGGCGTCTCTCAAGCCACTCCTCAAAGACCTGCTCTGGGCCTGGGCTATAGCTATATATATAGCCTAGGCTATATATATTGCGATTGCATTCGCAACTCGACTGGACATCGGCCTTATTGATCCAATCTGTAGTTATCTGAAGGATCCTTAACAAGAAGAACGCGGAGCGCCGATCTTGTAGATTAAAAAATTCCAAAATCAAACTTCCTTCAAAAACAGATCCTATTTTAATAACAGAAAAAATACCTTACAAAGCGTTTTATTTTTGGAAAAAATTACGATTTATTGTTCTTATCTCATTCAATCACTATATGCTTGAACACACGACCTATTGCTTCATTGTCAAGCTTTCAACCTCAAGCCCAACTACATATAGTTCTTTCGAATCAAAATCCAGAAGTCTGCGAAATTGTTTACGACCATTCCTACTGGAAAAATAACTTAAAACTTTTAAATTTAATGTGTGTTTTTATTAGTGTTGTACATGTACAAACTTAAATGATCTAAGTTAGGATTTATGTGAGGAGCTGTAAGTATAAATGAAAAGTTGTTGAGTGACTCACGTCTGTTGTGTTGTTATAGTTCTAAGTCGTCACATATACTACCTCAGTATCTTAATGGAAGATTTTTTTGTATTGTTTATCATGAGAAATGAAGGTGTATTTGGTTGTTGATGTAGTTCTAGCTATTAGTTGTAGGTTGTCTTTCACACATGGAGCAATTAAAAAGTATTTGTTTGGTCTATAGATTGTTGTCCCTGTTTTGGGAGTGATGTGTATGCGAAATTGCTTGTTTGTAAATGCATCTACGTCATAGGAAAAAATCTTAGTGTGGGTCGTTTGTTGTGGAATTTTTAAAAACGACCATAACACCTACCACTATAATATTAAAAATAATTTTACAATTCCAAATACTAACATGTACAAAAACATCACTACCGAGACACAAATTTTAATAAATCAAGTTTTGCAGAACGTAAAATCATACCTTTAAGACCCAGAAAGACAAATAACGATTACATATTTTCAATGTACGTAATTTCAATTTTCACTAGTGTCCTAAACTATAGTTTTTTTATACCTATCATTTTAACTCTAATATCGCACTCATACATTTACAATAGCAATGTGTTTCTTAATTTAATAAGCCATTAATCATGTGCTTATAGATAGAGGTTAGTAAAGCATTCCGATACAAGCTCTCACACTGAAAGGGCGTGATACAATGATTCACACCCTCTTGTTGTATGCTAATGAGACGCTAAGGACATCTGATTTATGGTCACAGTATTAAGAATAATAATCGTTATAGAACAATTGCTTCAGAGGTATTGACAAGCCTTAGGTTAAAGAAATCCTTATTTTCTGGAAGGATTTTGTGGTCTAGGTCGGCTTATATTTGACACACAATTTTCTAAACACGAACTTGAGAAAATGTTTATTTTGTGTATAAAACAAAACAATGAGTCGGCATAGTGATACCACGTGCTCACTGAAAACCGGCGTGATACCACCACAGCGTTGTGTTTCACCGTGTAAGTGAGGTTACCGGAGGCCCAAACCTTCCACTCCCCCAATCCGTTCCAAATTCCGAATCCCCAAAAGGTCGCCAACGCACTCGTAACTCTTCTGTTGTTGCGGGTGTCAATGGGCGGCGCTGATTGCTTACCATCAGGTAATTCGTCTGATCGTTTGCCGACCTATTACATAAAAAAACCGGGAATAAATCGCGCCCACAACCACAAGATCAGCAGCGTACAACAATGATTTATACCCATCTGTTGTATGCTAATTGCATGCTAAGTGCCTTCTGATTTACGGCTCGGATTTAAATATAATTATTTAGCGAACACCCTTCACAACTCAACTGTGTCATTTATCAGACACAGTGCTAATTACTGATTCGGTATTGCGATGCTTTATCGCGGAATGTTTAGGAAATGGGAAAGATTCTATAGGTATAACTTAAAATACATGGCTCATCTATACTGATATTTTAAAGAGCAAAAGATTCAGGAATAATTTATTTCAAACAAACATTAATTGTTTATTTGAGTAAGCCCTAAGTCTATTACACCGATTTAAGGAGTCTTTCACTGTAAGGAAGCTACACTATCACTGGTGAAAATAGGCTACGCGAGTGAAATTGCCAGGCATAGCTAGTATTCCTAAACATTTATCAGTCTCATTGTTTCTTTGTTTGAAAAAGTCATTATGAAAGTAATCGCCATTATAAACAACGCAATAAAGTTCACAATTGAACTATTATAGACTTTATTTTATCCACAGTAGGATTCCACATAATTTTCATGATTAGAAATAGGCGAAACTTAAAAAATGTTTTCGACCACCTTATTGTCCTGAATCTAATCAATATATGTTTTGTCTTAATCAGCTATGCCAACAACCGCGAGAAGAAGTAATACTGACATTGTATTTCAAGGTAAAATATGCTGCAGATGCAGCATCTTTATTAGATGCTATTATTAACATAATCGTTCCTCTTCGATTACTCTATCTATTTAAAAAAACGCATCAAAATTCGTTGCGTTGTTTTAAAGATTTACATAAACATACATAAGGATTTAAGAACAGCGAAAGCGACTTTGTTTTATCCGATATCCTATGTAGTGAAAAGCATCTTCTACTAAGCATTTTCATTCCTATTTTCACTTAATACATAAACTATGAATCCGTAACGATCGAGTATCAGCTGTGTACTAGAGTTCGGGTCATTTGACACCGGATCATTACCCCGCGACCCTAAATTCCTATCTTCACCCCTCTTGTCTTTATTGTGACAGACAGAACGTTATTATGATGCAGACAGATTTCTGAATATCATTTTTAAATCACGTTGGAGTATGGTTGAGTTATTTGTTCTATTGAGCATCTTTTAAATAATTTTGTTGTCTCGTGATTTTATTAGGTAATTGCATTGGTCATAATAATATGCATTGTTATCTTGCTTGAATTTAAAAGGTTATATTCGTGATCTGAGATACATTGCTATGATTTTTATTTAAGTTAATTTTACAAAGCTAATGCCGCGAATTGAAACCGGGATATTTTTTGAATCTGCCAATTTGGTAGACACAGTGCAGTGGTGTCAACTATTTGATCAAAATTGACAGAATTAACAAGAAATGTGTGTAAATGTACTACCTGATAAAAGCCTTGTTCTCTGTAATATACAATTTTTAAATATCTACTACTACTATTTATGTATTGTACAATATTCAAATACACTAGCCTTGCTCAGTGTCGCGGCTTCGATTCCTACACGGAAGGTTTCTTTGTACCCAACAAATCATTGTTCTAGGGTTGAGTGTGATGTACATGAACACAAGAGAAATCTTAGTGTATATATAATATATCTATGTGATTAGTAGAACATAAGCTAATCACTTACCCAAACACAGCAAAAGAATTTCAAATTACTTTTCCTTGGACATTGATCAACGACTGATTGCCCTCACTTAATCCTCCATTAGCACTAACGCCTCACATTTAACAACTAACACTATACAAAGTGAAAAATGAATCCTAAGAGGGCAGATACACAAGCGATTCGGGACCATTTCCTTTTCCGGTATAGCATCCATCTTAGTCGGATGTTTGCCGACACCCTTTTTAAATTATGGTGTCGTAATGATGGTGTACCTTCGGTCTTTGTATGGCTTATGGGACTTTATGTATATGTACGTCCAATAGATGATGACTTTCATCGACTGGCACTGCATAGTTCAGTCGTTGACTGGCCTTAAAATCTCTGACTTAAATACAAGGTCGTTTCAGTTTCAGAAATTGTAACTTTTGTATTAAGTCCAATTTTTTGTCTTTAAATTCTTCTCACGTAATATCATTCTACATCTTTATTTATTTCAATTAAACCACAACAGGCACTATAGAAAAGTAAAAAAAACAAAGTTTCAGTCTATCGATTTGTCCTACGTTTGTATTCGTTACAAAATTTATTGTAAATAAAGACTTGCTCACGAGATGTAACTGAAAAAAACTCTACTAGTTTCAGGACTCACACAACATTGTAGACATTCACGTGAATAAGTCTCTATTTTCAATAAACGAAGTTATAAATTCAATTATAAAAACGTATAATAATCAAATAGATAAGTAAGAAAAAAATTTTGTAAGTAAACACAATGACTTCCAAAATTCAATGCTTGACCTATAATTTTAACTCATAAAATAAATTGAAATTCACAAATAAGCATAAGTGCATTCCTAGTCTATGATTCCACCATACAATGCTGATGACACCATAACAGGCACTGGCCAATAAAATAAAAACATTTGATGCATTTGGTTTTTCTATTGTAACAATTGGCGCCAATATTTTCCCAGCCAACATCGACCAATAAACCAAATAGCCAACAATACTCAAACATAATCCCTGTATCTCCTAACTGAGGGTAACAGAAGTGCCCTCAGATACATCGCTACAGCAACCTTTGTGTGTAGCGAAATAATAGCAACTCAAGTGGACTGCATAATGGCGATCATTATATGGACATCAGTCTTTTGTCCGGCTGCCTAATTGAGTTGCCATGGCAACGGGAAGGTAGGAAAGTAATTGGGCAAAGTCGATAGTATTTTTTCTCAATAGAATGTTATCTTAAATAATTGGTGTCCATTTTAATGGGGCATCAACGATGGCGAAGCAATTAATTGTGAAATCATATATCCCCTTATGATGTCTAAAATGAATGATTTTTGGTCAATTCAGTGACTATAACAAATCAGATACACTTCTATTTTTCTCTGTGTACTTACTAATACGGCAATCCAAAAGTATACAAATGATCACATTCACTCAAAATAACATACTATTATACCTACCCTTCCAAAACACCCTTTTAATAGGTATATTCTTCTTTAAACTAAAACCTTCCAGTAATAAAATGCACCCACTACCCCCGTCCACTTCAAATACTACAGAGCTTGTTCCCAAAAAGCCGTTCGCATTTCACTTGCGGATTTACTGCAAAATTACAGCTGTATTACCAGTTGCACTAGTCTTACTGCTAGATATACCTTTTCGTACGAGCCAGCCTTTAACGTTTTACTCTCAGTGGATTTAATAGTACAAAATTCAAGCGGTCAGCTCACAAAGAAAGTTGTTCGGAACAATTTTCTACTTCAGAAAGAAGTGGGGATTTTTGTAGATGTTGGAATTGATGGAGAAGGCACTTACTTAGGTCGTGTAATATTGAAATTTAACGACATAATAAATCAGCTGGTGACATCACAAATTGTGCATCGCGCAGTTGAGGTTTGTGCGCAGAAAAACATGGATGTAAAAATATAGTATCAACGCAAGCTTTTGAGTAGCACTGTAGGCACTGTAGGCATGCCAGGCATGGTCAGCTCGCCTTTTCAGAGGTACGTTCTCTAATCACATAGAACTTTAAGAGGCCATTTTCTGTTTTCTTAAAGAAAACACCACTAAATTGAAGGTAACTGTGCGATACTTCCACACTCCTCTAATTAAACAGTAAAAAGGTCATACTTTTGATCAATTTTGGCTACACAAAAGTCATAATAACATTGTGAAAAACTAAATATCAACAACATTACAGTCTTTATGGAACAGGGGGCAAATGAGCAGACGGATCAACTGATGGCAACTTTATCAACGCCCAAAGACACCTGCAACACCAAAGTCGTCAAAAGCACATTGCCGACCTTTTAAAAAATGTTTGAAGGTCGTATACCTACATGATAAGTAATAGAGCCTTATATGTTGTTTCATAAACAGAAAAAATATAGAAATTACAACAAAAGAAAGACATATCCATTGTACTCCAGCCTCCACGTTCCCACCAAAGCACCACCGTCCATTGACAGAGAACCAGACAAAAGTTTACCACAAAGCGTTCAATTATAAACAAAAAACGAAAAGAACTGTAATCTGGCTCTCTGCCTTTGACAGCAACGGTTTGACTTTATAGTTTAGTCTCTGGATTATGAAACCGGCAATTTTATACGAAATTTTCAAGAGGTGAAAAATGGAAAATGGATTTTTTTGTAGCTATGGGGCTTTTTAGCAGAGAAAGTTCTATACACGTTACGTCAATTTTTTTATATGTGTTGGGATGACGAATGGTGAGATAAATACCTGTAAAGCAATGAAGGAGTTATAAGTGCGTTGCCCACTTTTGGGGAATAGGATAGTAATAGTTTTGGAGATTTAGGGACCGGAAAGATTGAGTCTATGGTAGCTCACAAGTTTTCTATGAGACCAGGGTATAACTCCAGCTTGACTCTTCCACACAGTTATTTTAGTTTATGCATATTTTTTGTACTTGACATATCAGTTTTCAAATTAATCCAGTTCAAGCAATACAAATCAATTAAGTCCACAGGATTTTAGTAGTTCAAAATTAATTGAAAAATTATCGAAGTAGACGTATTATGAAAGATTTTACGAGAACTTTTCGCCAGTTATTAAAAAAGAACCCAATTCCAGATTTAGTCTAAAAATATTTAAAACACTATTCTTTCTTTTTAAACATTTAAAATAGTTACAAATTTTATTTAAACAAGACTAACATTAGCAAAGACTAACAAGTTGTAAGTGTGCGAGAGCCATACATCGGCGCGAATGGGTCGGCTCGACTGGAGTGATACCACGACCTTACAGAAAATGCATGAAACAACCACAGCGTTGTTTCGCCGTGTGTGTGAGGTTACCGGAGGCCCAATCCCTCCTCAATCCCTAAATATCCTAATCCCTAATTCCTAATCCCCAAAGGTCGGCAACGAACTCGTAACTCCTCTGATGTTGCGGGTTCATGGGCGGTGTCCATGGGCGGCGCATATCACAAATGTGTCAAAAAAAAAACAAAAATTATCCTCGTCACATTTTTCCAAAGAAAAGGGAGTTAATACTTGCTAAAATATTCACAGTTCGCCCAGCCGATTGTCCCTTGTTCTAATAGAGTAAGTGAGTGTCATTAGTCCTTACTTAGAACTAATTCATCAGTATCACAACAAAACTACATCACTTAGCATTGAACGTGTATGTAGGGTGAAAATACTCGCCATTATTATTTACATCGCCAATACCCAACGCGACAACCTGACGACTTACTTTAGGGTGTGCACAGGATGTTCTTTTAACTCTACTCAGTGTGTTTTCTTAAATAATTGGATTCAATGTTTATTTTTTTTATTCTGGAAAATTTATTTAGCAAAGTGTAGCGGCACTATCACGTCGCTACATTACTTAGATACGATAGAGATAAGACATACATGTTAATTGTTGCACGTTTGTTAGGATAGCTAAATCTGAAAATCTCACGCATCTTCTTAGTATATAAGCACCAGCAATTAAAGTAATAAACAGACCTTAACCATCTACAGTCTCATTATTTACCTTGCCACGAAGTCTGGCAAATTGGTGACCCGACGAAGAACAATCAACATGACTCATTCACCCTGCAAATCAAGCAGCAGCCAACAAGAAGCCTTGGAGATATCAGCCGGAATTTTGGAGGGACCAACCCAGATTATGGTTTAAGCAACTAGAAGCCATAGTAGCACCACAGAAGCAAGGAGACGATTACAAGTACTATACGGTCATTGCAAAACTGCCAAAAGAAGAAATAATACAGGTTAGTGACCTCATTACTTGCCCACCGCCAATAGAAAAGTACAAGGCTATCAAAGAACGCCTAATCAGTTGCTATGAGGAATCAGACCAACGTCAGCTCCAAAAATTATTGTCTGAAATGGATCTCAGCGACCAGAAACCATCACATCTTCTGCGCAAGATGCGGACCCTGAGTAACGGAAATATCAGCGACGAAACCATCAAACTTCTATGGTTGAGGCTTCTGCCACCATCAGTGACTTCGGTTCTAGCAGTCACAGAAGACATAGATGTGAACAAGGAGCCAGATCGCGGACAAGATATTAATAAATTCAACACGTACAGAGGTGTCAGCTGTAAACGGAAACAAATCTGGCGACGATACAATGTCATGCATACTAGCACAGTTAGCAGAAATGCAATTGGAACTAAATGCAATTCAGCAAGGTCAAAAAAACTATCGACGCAGCACTCAAAGTTATTCCAATCGTCGGCATTTCCTACCACAGTCGAGTTCAAGAGAAAGAAGGCACTTTTGTTTTTACCATGGAAGATTTAAAAAATATGCACAAAAGTGTGTTCAACCTTGTGATTGGAAACAGGATCTCAACTCAAGGAAACAGGGAAACTAATTGAAGCACGGACAACGGCGGAACTCTGTGCTATTCACCCGTCCAACCGCCTCACTATTACCGACCGAAAAAGTGGTATGAGATTTTTGATTGACACGGGAGCAAATATTTCAGTTATTAGCAAGCCACAGAGACATTCACTAATACAAGATGAACAATGTATACTTTATGCCGCCAATGGTACAAAAATTAAGACATATGGTGAAAAAACACTCTCTTTAAACTTCGGGCTACGAAGAAACTTTGTACGGAACTTTGTCATCGCCGATGTAACACAACCGATTATTGGAGCAGATTTTTTTAGAGCATTATAAGCTATTAGTCGATATAGCTGGTCGAAAACTCATAGATAGGGTAACTGAGCTGACAACGCCCGCAACCCTGATCAAATCGACGCAGCAAACAATCCGCACTATTAACATTGAGACGAATCCACGCATTACTCAACTATTAAATGAATACGAGGATATTACGAAACCAGCCTCCCTCCACACTACTCCAAAACACAAGATTAAGCATCATATTATCACTAAAGGACCACCGGTATCAGCACGTGCAAGACCGATTAAAACCTGCATTTGTCTTCAATAGTGGAACGAACGTGCCAAATTCAGAAAATAATCACAACGGGCGGAACACGTACATCACGAAGTCAGGACGGGCGGTTAAGCCGACAGTACGATTCGTCACTTGCTGACACAAGTAATCAGTCCATTTAAATACTCACCGTATTTTGAAAATACCATCATATACCGTCAGTATCTACGAGAGAACAATGGGCAACCAAAGCTCCAAAGATCAAATCGTATATAACTCCGACAGTTGCCTTAATCAAAATGAAGCCGACCATCTCAAAAGTCTTGTCCTGGAAGAGCTACGGTGGACGAGAAACATTGCAATTGGACAAATCCTCATCACAATTGGCATCCTTCTTCTCTACGGAATACTGAAGACCTTAGACAGAAGAGTGAAAACAATAGCAAGAAACAATCAGCACAAATGCAGTGGATAGTTCATCGACTGCCGCCGCCGTCACAACAAAGGCAGCAGTTTTTATTTCCTTCGAATTAGCAACAATGACATTACATTACGCATAGGATGTAATTTATCAGCAAGGTTAAGTTATTATATAATTAGGTACATACTAATTTTTTTCAATTTATATGTTAATTATTTTTAAAAGGGGGGAGTATATGTAGCGGCACTATCACGTCGCTACATTACTTAGATACGATAGAGATAAGACATACATGTTAATTGTTGCACGTTTGTTAGGATAGCTAAATCTGAAAATCTCACGCATCTTCTTAGTATATAAGCACCAGCAATTAAAGTAATAAACAGACCTTAACCATCTACAGTCTCATTATTTACCTTGCCACGAAGTCTGGCAAACAAAGTGATTTAAGATTTGGTTGTCTTATTGATTTGTTTTTTTTATTTATGTTTTTGAATTTTTGCACATTTATTTGATTGTAGTTTATTTATATTAGTTTTTTATTGTTTTTCAGCAGTATGTTAAAATGATTTACTCTCAAATTCAAATTTCTATGTTTATTATTAGTTTAGTATTGTATGCAATACAAATTATTTTACCAGAAGAGGATAATATTTGACATTCAGATTCAGACTGCCTTATGTATAACATTTATCTATTGTGTATATGTGGTAAAAAAAATAATGGCTGATCTTTTCACCTTGTAATATTTATTTCTATATAAAAAGATACCTTGAAATATAGAAAGAAACTAAAGGAACACCTCAGTTAATTAAACAAGCTAGCTAGCTTATTATATTAAGAAACTTTATAAACTAATTTACAAACCAAGGTCAAGGTCTTAAGCTAGAACAAGTTGTTAATGAGCTAATTAAGACTTTGTTTCTATCTTTTAATGCCTTCCACGATCTACTCTGAAATGGAAGCAAATACAAGTAAGAAAACAAAATAATAAACAGTTTAAGTGACCTTGTTCATCATTTGCAATGTTTTGGTCAGAAAAAATACTATAAAAATACTGCATCTGAAGGTGTAGCTTCTTTTTTGTGTGTTTGTATGGTCAGTTTGGTATCGTTATCATCAGCCTATATTGCTCCCACTGCTGAGCACTTCTGACGTAGAGAAGTTTGAACATTAATCACAACACTTGCTTAAGGCGGATTGGCGATTTTAAACTTATACCCACTCTTTAAGCGCATGGATATAACTCGAAAAAGGATACATTAGTTTGAACGTGCCTGATTTTGGACCCGCATGAGTAACAGGCGTCTTAATTTCCAGGCTATCTCACAACACTGTTTTGTATTACAAGATTAAAAATCAAATTAAGTAACACCATTAATTTTAGAATACTACACAATTTTTTAATATATTTTTTTTACTTGATTTATATTGTACCATCACCCTGTACATCAGACAAATTGAATGCAATGAAGTCGAAAGCGTAAGTTCTCAATCATTCAACTTAACGACAATCGGGAAGAGGGGCCGCGTACGTGGCGCACAGATCTGCACTATTTGAGTTGAATGGATACGGCATTATAGGTTCCAAACGGATGAAGATATATCAGTAACTCCATACGTTTGCCTTCTGTATTTAATATGATTTTCATAATTGAATTTAGTAGATTTAGAGTGATGAATGCTACTAATTAAATGCCTGGTACAAAACGGGTCTTAAATGCTATTGATATAAAATTGAAATTCAAGTGTTGACTACATACGTAGATGATACTTAAATTGGTATTAGGACAACTTGCACGAATTTATGATATTAAATTACTTCACTGAAAAACATGCCAATCTGAATTCTAATACGTGTGGTATAGTACTTATTTTAGTGTAACTCCAATAAATCTCTTTTAAGACGGCTTCAACTAACACCTCCATTTTTTCTCAGACACATTCTAACACAGATCCCCGAAGCTATAACAACTTAATAGTAGAAGAGCATGTTGATTGTCGACCGGCAACTAATGGCCGGTCTTAAACAATTTAGCTTGCTTTTTATTGACGCGACATTTTCTCATTATTGCTCGTTTTTCTATTGTTTGTTTTTAGTATACTTTGTGATTTGTTAAAGGGAGAAATCTTTGAGTGTTTGATAATAGTCTGATCAACTAAATTTAACCATATATAAGTAGCACTATCATGTCAATAAGTGTTAAAATTTATCTCATAATACAATTATCATTATCTTAATGAGTGAAGGAGAGCGATGCTTTGGCCCGGAGTGCTACCACGGCCTCACAGAAAACCGGCGTGAAGCAACATTTACGTTGTGTTTCACCGTATGGGTGAGCTTACCAGAGGCTCAATTCTTCCCTCTTCCACCATCCTCAAACCTAAAATCCCTAATAACTCACAAGAGGTGCGAATGTCCATGGACGGCGCTAATTGCTTACCATCAGGCAACGGGCAATAATTTTTTTTTACAAAGTCTGTAAAAACTTCTTACCTTTACATAAGTAGGTACTTTAATAGAATACTTTCCCTTCACACATGATTTTATTTAGTAACTATAAATCTGAAAACAAGCACCAAGAAATAATAATCAAACTTTGAAACAGATAAGAAAACTCCACAATGTAGATATAGGAAATAAAAATCCAAGATAAAATTCTATCCTGGATATTCTCTATTATACTAAAACTGTATTGTGTGCCAGCATTATGGTCTAAACCCTTCCTAAACAGTGACGGACACAATAAACCTTTGTAAATATGGCTTGGTTAAACTGAACTATTATACGATACGTTGAGGTCTTTGTTAGTTGCAAACGCGTCATTTTAACTAAAACGCGATAAGCTTTGACATTTCTGTGTTGTCTGGTTCTTGATGGAGGATTTGGTATTGAAAAATGTGTATTCATTTTAGTTGTTGAAATTTCAGGCCAAAAGAATTTATTGTTAAGCCTAGACCAAATTTTCTACTTAAATGTTGGGAATCAATTAAGAAATCTGTTGTCTAAGGTTGTTGAATTAAAAACACACTAGACTCAATATTGCAATTATCTTTAAAGCAATTCGTGTCTAGTAGCATAAAGTATAGTTTGATCTTAAAAAGAAATTGTCCATGCCTTTTTTAACTTCATTTCTTTTACGTTGAATAGTTTTTTGTAAATCCTCGATTATAATATAAATCGGTTTGATCGTGGAGATGTGGAGAAACAATTTAATAATAGGTGTAACAAATGATAGGATTGTAAAACTCATTGATAAAATGGCGTTTCTTGCTCGTTTTTCTTCATATGAATCTACACTTTGGAACGAGCAAATATTTTCTCTAGGTTGTGACCGACTGGCTTTTTATCTATAGTTATTTTGTTTAAGCAATTTGACTTTTAGTCTGAGGTCGGCTATGAGGAAAAGAAAATCTTATAATAACCTACAACAAAAAAAAAAGAAAACAGTATCAAATTCAAAATCATTGACTAGCACACCTACAAGTTTACCTTCACTCGTTGTTACCAAAATCGAGTTGACAAACGAACCACAGCCGAACAAACCCAACGTGGCTTTGTGAACGATAGCCGGTCAATATCGAAAAATTAATTAAACCACAATCCGACATGCCAAACAAAGTTGTAAATAACAAGAATCAAATTGCAAATCATCTTTTCAAATTGTACCGACCATTGTTAATAATTCTGCTGTTTTGTGGCTACGACTTTAATATAAAAAGTGGGAGAATTTTCAATGTTTTCGTTAGACTTTATTGTATAAGTCTTGTTGTATTGGTTATTTATTCTTCTATAGCATGTTGTCCAGAAGATTTGTCACAATACTGGTCCTTGATAGAGTATTCTGTGTCAGTGACCCTTATATTATTTTTCCGGAGTCGGACAGAAGTTTTCTTCAGTATGTTGCTTGAAATCGATTGTTATTTGCGTATCAATTGGCGTCATCACATTAACAGCTTGTGGAAACTTGCTATCTTCTCTATTATAACGTGGTCTGTCAGAGTGTCCTATTCTTTATTGTATTGTTACACCTACGTGTGTTACAATGATTTGTTTTTGTACGTGATAAGACAATATTCTTTAGTCGCCCTCGATTTCAATCGAGTCTGGCGATGCATATTATTCGATGCCATCCGGTATCGATTGACGATTCTTCGGAAAAGATTGGAGGAGTCTCCCGAGAGTGATTATTATTTATACGTGAAGAATAATAAAAGTATCAGAGAAGATAAGATTAAATTTTGTTTGCATCTCTATCGAAGCATTGCTGATTTGGTTGATGTTGTTTCTCCAGAATTGCATGCGTCGGTAAGAATTTGAATTGATATAATTTTCAACATGTATTACTCTGTGACGATATCTTCTACCAAATCACTTTTCATAATTATTGTATTTTTCTTTTAGTTATTTCTGAGTGTAGCTGGAAGCCTACCAAAATTGATAACAAATGTTTATCACATACTAACGGCTATTGAAGGTCATGTAAGTATTATTGAAAAATTCAGTGTCTTAGATGTCAATTACCCTAGTTTAGTCGAGTCTTATGCCTAATCATCATCAGCATCGCGGATAAAAGATGATTTTGCTCAGTAATGATCGTGTGCTGTCTGATGAAGAGGACTGATAAAAACGTGATAGTTTTGAGGGTAAATTTTAAGACCACCCAAATTCGAAAATTAACTGTAACTGCGGGATAATACTTTCTTTTGTTTTAGGAACCATTTGTATCCCTCGGCTATGTTTTACTTCATGTATCACAAATATCAATGCTGCTATTCTCACCATTCGTGGTTGTGGAGTTTTACGCCGTGGAAGTTGATAGAATAAAGCGGTTTTTGATGCATAGACTTATTGATTCTAATGGTAAGTGGACATGATCTGTTCTTATATGTATATTTTCATGTGATAGCTCGACATACAAGCAGACGGATTATCTGATGTTAAGCAATCGGGGCCACCCATGGCAACCCGTAATACCAGAAGAGTTACGAATGCTTTACCGGCTTTTCCGTGGGAGATTTAGAGATTGAGGAACATTGTGTTAGGGCTCCGGTAACCTCACTCATACGGTAAAACACAACGCCGTGGTTATTTCCTGCTGATTTTCTGTGAGATCTTGTAAAGAGGAGTACTATTAATTTGTATCTGAATGACTATTTAACTGACCCTTCGATGATAAAATTAATCTTTTTCACAATTATCTCTGTGTACTTTTTTTTTATAAGTGTCAATGTACAGCTTCGAAATAATTTCCTGCAAAAATATAACCAAATGTAGTAGTAATATTGGATATTCAAATTGTGTTTTGTTATCGTAACAGCTCTAGTTTGATTAGAGCTAACATTTATACAAAAATGTGTTTCAGATCACCGTTTAAAAGAAGACATCGACATCTTTTTACAATATACCAGGATAAGATCGTTTAGGTACAGAATATGGCGGATAATACCCATCAATATATCTTTACCTTTAGAACTTATAAACTTATGTATAACTTACGTAATTGTTGTTATAAACTTTACCCACTTGTATGGTTAATTAACATTAGATTAATTAAATTATTTGTTGGATTTTTTTATATTCACCTAGTACCTACATTTATTAAAAGTATTGGAAAATTATTTTTTGTTGTTCTTTTTGTCTATCGCATAATGTAACTTGTGATATTGCTGGTGTGGTTCTTTCCTCAAAAGACCACTACAGAATGAACTTGCACGATTCTCTCACATTATGTTATTTTTACATTGTCTGAACTTGAAAAGAGACTGACCTCTGAGTTTGTTTCGGCATTTCTTCTCAGAGTAGTCAGATAGGAAATGCCGGCTTCATCTAGTTTTTCACATATAAATTGACGTGTAAAAGTGCCGTTTTATGGCCTATTTGCAAAAATAAAAAAAAAAAAAAAAAAAAAAAAAAAAGATATAATGGTATGTTATGTATGTTGAAGTAATTAACAATTAATCAAACTTTATTGCATGGTAGCTGGGCAACTGACTGTCGTGTAACATGTCGCGGGTTCGATTCCTACGGAATTTCAGTCACATAGGAAATGCCGGCTTCGTATAGTTTTTTGCAAATATTTTAACGTGTAAAAGTCTTGTATTATGGTCTATGTATGATTTACAAGGATAAATTAAATGTTTAATTGTTTAGAACTCCTATTTACATGATCTACAATTTGTAGTTCGGATCAGAGTGTGATGTGTATTTGAAAATACATACTTGTAAAGGCGTCCACGACACAGGTGAAATCTGAAAGTGGGGGACCTGTTTTAAAAAATGAAACAAATTTTCATTTTATCCCAACAGTCACTTTGTCTAAAATGTTCCTGATATTTTCTTATTATTTAACTAATGGGCATTTTCTCTTTTACTTTGTCTATATCTGACAAAAATAACGTACTATTTAAAATCAGTAAGGGAACAATTTTTAAATGGAAGTTTCCAAACTTATTTTAAATTGTAAACTTAGCAAAAAGGTACTTCTTCCTTTGAGGTCGAGGTTTGATGGAACGAATGCACATTTAGTTAACGATACGGCTTCGGATTTTCACTTCATTAATTTCGTCCAACAAAACAAATCGTTTGCAATGGTTCGAATAATTTTCTAATCAAAGATTATAATAAAGTAATATTCTAATCTTAAATAAATATTTTTTCTATTTTTAAAGAGCCTTCAAAACGGCTCAGTTTCTAAAACAAATCTTTGAATAAAATAATTGAAATCATCCACAAAAATTAAAAAGAAATCTTTTTAAAACCACAAAACTTAAAAAGAAATCTTTTTAATTTTTGTGGGTGGGTGATTTCAATTTTTTTTTAAAGAAATATCTAGAAAGTGTAGAAAAGAATACTGGTGGCAAACCATCTTGGTGGCCTCCTTCAGCACCTGCAAGAGGCAACTCGAAAGTCCCTACAGTTCATGACATACTTATAGAGACCCTAAAATCCTTCTATCCTCCATCTAGATGAGATGGAGGATAGAAGGATTTTATCAGTAGTTTCACATACTGAGAAAAGTTCTATTAATTTCAAGTGACTACGGGGCTCTTATTCATGTCGTTATTTACCATAAACTTTTCATGTCTCAAGGTTACTAGGTACTAACAACAAAAAGAAAAATACCATTTAACCTTTAATATTTAAAACATACCAGACAATAAACTCTAATCCCATCAATTTAAGAACTATTCAATCTGAAATCGCTGACTCACACTATTGTACAGCGGCTCATTATTTACCGTCTAGACCGATATTCCTGATACTATTAATCACAGCTTTTTGTTACATCTCCTGTACTGCACTTAGCATAATTACTGCTAGTTTTCCTTGCAAATTACCCCCAGATTGATGGTATAATTTACATTGTTATCTTGAGTGTAGTGTTAGATGAATTTCTCTACAAATTAAATATGATGTAAAAGTATGTTTTTAAATTGTGAGTTTACCACAACGGTTTTTTTAATCTATATACGAGCTAAAATTATAATTATAGAAAAATATTATTTAGTTTTAATTTTTAGACATGAGGTTATTGTAACTAAGTTTTAAATTTCACACTTTGCCGTCGTAGCAAACGTAGCAGCTACGCCGTAGCACTCGTACTAATTCTGTAGCAAATATTATTTTTGCTAAAGAAAAACAAAAGATGTCAAATACTCTTGTGTTTATCTTTAATTTAAATATATCGTGTGACTGCGACGATAATATTATACGGTCCCAGCGAAATAACGAGGAAAATTGAACAAAATCAACACTTATTATCTCTAGTGTTTAATGTAGTAAGAATAAATGTTGGATGTTAAAAGATTTGGAGGTGGTATCATTTAGCTTAACCTTCACGGTAAATGAATCGGGTGAATAATAATAATTATTTGTTTTTTGAACCGATAATATGAGTGTTCACTAAAGTGGAGACCACGTCTAGGCTAGCGAAAATATCCGCAGTGTGGCTAGCAGTGGTTGGATGTGAAGAGCTTAACATTGAGCTCAGTGGCGTGCTATTGTGGAAGCCTTTGTCCAGCAGTGGATACAATCAGGCTGATGATGATGATTTGTTTTAAGCTAAATTACTGTAACCGTTTCGTAAGTGGGTACGGGTTTAATGATATTGAATGATGAAGCTAGCCAGGTGCTTTCAACCGACCAAACTCGAAGCCATTTAACTTCGCCTTAATGAGAAGTGACTTCTCACTGAATGAGATAAAAAATGAGTGTTTAAATTTAATAACGTTTACAACACTGTCCTTGTGAAAACTACCAAAGAAATATTGTTTAAGTTCAGATAACATGTTATTTATTCGATTTCAATAGACCATCTACATGAAAATATTTATAAACATTTATATAACAATACATTCACCCATGATGGCACATTCACCCATGATGGCAGAAACTATACTAAAAATATTAACATACGTCAGTTAATTAATTATATACACATCAGTAGCAGCGCAACAGTCGCCGGAATGCTGCTCATGAATATGGGCCTCTTGCATGGCTAAAAACTAGTCGTGTTCCTCGACAAATGATTATGTTAGTAAGCTGAAAACATTATAATTAATTTAATGTGTTTCACGAAAGTTATAATAAAAATACGTCACTTGGTCTACCTTTTACTGTTTCCGACGAATACCGCATCCAAACTCCAAGAAACCTTACTGCGTCACAACGTTCTCCGTTCTCCCGAGGAGACAATAGTACACTTCCTTCTTTTATCTCCTATATTAAGTAGTACAGTGACGCAATATCCGGCTCTGAAGCGCCATACTTTCATTACATGTAAGTTGCTTATCGCTTAACTTTTCTCAATGACCGTCTCAATTGTTTTTATACGAAAAATAAGTTTCGTTTTTATTTTTGTTTCTCTCGGTTTTTGATTGTTCTAGTGCCAATTCTATTTTTGACTTGACTTTTTGTTTTTGTTTTTTATATCAACTTGTCTTTTCTTGCATGGTTGCATATGTGACGGACCTTTTACTTTAAATAATAGGTCTCATTATCACTCAAAATATAATTTTCCTTAAACTACATAGTACGTTTATTTTTTTGATAGGTACATTTGTCAAATTACTTCTCTCATCAAAGGAGAGGTGAAAAGGAAGTGTCGAACTCTTTCTGACTAAAACCACCCATTCGTTCTCTTGCTCCAGGCTAAGGCCTCAGTATCTTATTGCACTTGCTCTGCTACCCTGGTAAAACTACACCGTACTTAAAAGTGTAAAAATCAATTACCACGCCTATAAAATACTGAGATTCTTTTCATTATCATATAAGACAACAACACTTAGATTAAAAATAAGTAATTAAGTATATATATAATAGTAATTAAGAGTCTAGGAGAGAGGGAGATTCCTAGTTCACCGTTCAGTGGAAAATGTTAGATCTAATGTTTTGACTTATTCCAAAAGACAGAAATAACAATAAAACTTGGTTATCATCCTGATTCTAGTTAACACTTTGGCTTAGCTTATGACAACTCTTCGGAAACAAATCAAAGCCCGAAACAGCGTCTCCATCTATTGTCAAATAACTGTAAACATTTACAATCAGACGCACAAGAACAATTGCCATCCATTTCGCTTCAAGGCAATCCAATCCATTTGCAAATAGAAGTAGAATTCGAGTTAATTGTCGTTTTACAACTTACCTTACACCATTATGAAACTCGAAATCATTTAAAAAGCATCTCTATTTTCTTCCACATAAGAGTGGGTAAAATTGGGGCTGGGTGTAAAATTTATAATGGTACTTCAAGCTAGTGTTGGGCCACGAAATACGAGTATTGTTCATTTGTATGCCTGTGAGTGAATTGGTTTTGAAATGTGAAAGGCTTTAGCCGGTATTGCCTCTCTAACTTTTGTTTAAAGTTTGATATAGAATGTTTAGTATGTAAAGTTATTTAGATGACTAAGATTGTAATGGGAATGTGATTTGTAATGGGTTGTCAAATAGTCTGTGTGTTAGTGACAGGTCATCCTTACTGATAGTTGGATAGAGATGATTGGTTAATAGGGTTGTCAAAACAATGTCTTTTTGCATGATCAATGCCCCAAAAATTGTTCATAGGTGGATATAATAGCTGAAACATTGTTACAAGTCAACTTTTAAGTGGTGCAGTATTAAAATGGTCAGTGCAATCAAAATTAATTGATTTGACTGATTATTTATGTGGATAATGCTGCAATTAACTTGATATTTTTTACTTACTGGTTCCAAACTTAACTTCATTAATCTTTAAAGACAATTCTCCGTATTTTTTTATTAAGTACATATGTGTATTTTAGCTAACAAATAATATCCATTTTTTAAATTAGATATTATTATTTATTATCATATTGAATTAATTATTTTTGTTTTGCAACATCTGCCTAACATGTACAGGTGCTAGACGCGGGTCTGCAGGCGGCGAGTAAGTAAGAAGCTCGCCGCCCGATCAGAATCATACCCGAGCGTACAAAGCGTAACGCGCTCCTCAATCGACCACCACAGACGGGACCCTGCAGGGCCTAAGATATAAGCCAGGGATGTTTAGCCGGGGTTGTGGACGAAGCGCAATGAGGTGCCTGTGCCTCGAGCAGGAGATCAGCCTCGGTTTTTTAGTCTGACACTCCCTCTCGCTTCAGGACAAGAGAAGTCGTCACAAAAACCTAAAATGTAGAATGCCAGTAGCAGGCAAGTAATCACTCTTAAAGAAAAAGAATAGATTTATATGGGATAAACGAGCCGGCGGGTCGTCTGATGGAAACAATCAGCACCGCCCATCGATACCCAGAAAACTAGAAAAGTGCGTTGCCGGACTTTTAACAATGCAATTCTGTAAAGCCATGCTATCACTGCCGTCGAGCCAAAGCATAGATATCCCACTCACTATAATGTGCAACAAAAATAAACAAAACAAAAAATTTTAAATCTACCACTAACAATCCGACATGTCACCCAACATAAAATACAAGCCAAAACCAAACATTTTCGGAAACCGAAACGCCCTTTAAATTCTAAGGTTTCCCTTATTAAAGCAAATAAAAAAAAATAACAAGACAGATATAAAACCTCTCTCTCTTTACACACGTAATGCGATATTTTAAAGAAAGAAAAAATTGAGGAGACCTTTTAAAATGGACGTAGGGGAGGCAATTTAATTTTCTTTTGGACTCTATTGAGTGAATTCCAAAGCATATTGGACAAATACAAAATTCTTTGATGTAGGTAGCTAGTAATGTTATCCCTCTATTATTATTTTTCTCTCTTGTTCGTGTATTAGCTTCGTTTTCGGACATACACGGTTTCGATTTCCCGTAATCAAATGTGAGGAACGAAATCGGACATGTTTTTATAAACTGCCGTCTCCGTTGTTTATTGTAAGTTCGACTACCGAGCAAGCGGTATTAGATCCGATTCCCGAGTTGCATCAAAGGTTTTTTTATAGTTTCAAATAAGGCTTAGGCTGTGATTTGAGACCTATTAAATAGAGGGAATATTCTCTCAATTACACAGCCTGTGAAAAATCAGTTTGCTTTAAGAGTCTTTTGTAAGAATATATATAATTTCTTGCAAAGTAATTAATCATGAATACATTACACATAAGAAGGATATATAAGTGCGAATATTAACACCCTATACCGCATGCAACAACTCTTGAGTTCTGATCCACCGTGTGAGTATGGTAAAATTCTCACTGAGAATCTAACAAGTACTAATAAGTACACTTAGTAACCTTTATACACCTTTATACAATTAGCGCCAACTGCATACCAATGAAACGAATGACAAAAAAACAAAACTGTAGTATACCAAGTTTTTGAAAAACATAACCTTCATTTTAAATGAGATATCAAATACAACTTGTCACATTAATTAAAATGAAACTCGTGAAACATTCCAACAACCATCAAACATTAATAATGACAAATTCTAAATTAATCTAATACATCAAATAGCAACAAAAATTGCACCAAAATCCACTCATTTGACAAAGAGAATAGGCAAAATTATTAAATTTTAATAGACGCATCAAAGTATGCTCGTTGAAGCGACGACGCGTGATACTGTCAAAGGGAAAATTCCTTTGTGATTATTTCGTGTCATTTTATTTTTCATTCCGGCCAGTGTGTCCTAAATTTTACGACACGTTAATTGCTTTCATTATCAGGAATATTTAAAAGAGGTTTTATAAAAAAAAAAGTTTTTTTTGTCTATCGACTAAATATTTTCTTGTTTTGCAAGTGCCAATGTTGTAGGAATTTAAGACACTGCTTTTCATGAATGAGGTTTCGGTTTCGCAACCTGGCAAGTACGAATGTTACTATTTCCGAGTTATATGCACTTTCTAAATATATATATTCTTGAGAATACTGAGAAATGGTGAAGGAAAACATTGTAAAGAGACCCGAACTTGTAGGTTTCAATTATAAATTTGAAATCGCTAATCCGCCTTGAACAAGCGACGTGATTAATGCTCGCACAGAAAACTTCTTCATATCAGAAAATTCCTTTGCCCAGCAGTGACTACTTATACATATATACATATATGCTGATGGTGTGAAGTGCCACTGTCAAACAAGGTTAGTTAAACAAAGTGTTACCCATTAGGTTTTTTTGCTTTATTTTTCTTATTTAGCGTACAGTAGGAACTCTTTCATGAGCCGGAAGCTTCGCTCGAAGCTTATGCTTAGCAGACAGTTTAAATAAATAAATAATTACACACAAAAACGAAAAATAAATTCTTTCATAGGTAATCAAACATGAAACTCATTAGCACTTACAAGTCACGAGCGGCTGTTAAGTTAATGCGCGCGTAAACGTTCCCCGCTAATCCGCGGCGCGTATAAAATGCGCTGCAAACGAACGTTTATTAACGCGTTAACGTTATCAGAGAACGCGTACAGTCGTAATTTTTGATATAAATGGTGTGTTGTGTAAGATAAGACGACTGTAATTGGTTTTATTGAGGAACTTATATGTTGTATTGAGTTCTAGATGTTTATGAATACTTGTATTTTCTGAGATTGCTTTTTTAAAGGGATGAGAGAACAAGGTAAGGTTCCTCATTTTCCATGGAAAGGTGAGGATCCTCTGACCAAACGGGCGTTGGGTCTGGTGGGCTACTGCTCGGCGGTTGTTGTCGGGATTGTACTTATTATAATTGCGTCGAGAACTGTTATACCGCGATGTAGAAACTTGAATGTGATTGGTACTGTTGCTGGGTGTTGTGCGGTAGATATCACTTACACCTTTTTTATTTCTCATAGAGATATATGGAGAATTTGTAATATAGCCATTTTTTTTATATGTACTTATCCAAGGACTGATATTTCTTGGGATTGGGTAAAGAATCCCGAGCATAAGCGTAAAACGACCCGCAGGCCGCCTCAATGATCCAATAGATCATCACAGATGAGGCAATAGGGCCGATCTTCAGCCGGGAATGCAATCGAGTGCAAGCGGACAAAGCAGTCGCAAGCAAGAGAAGGAACGGTGATTAAGTCAGTAAGAGTCTGACATTCCCTCTCTACGCCCAGGATGAGAGAAGAGATTTAATGTTTGCCCTTAAAAGGATTTAGGAATAGATATTATTTTGTATAATTTTTGAACAGTCAGTATTGTGAATATCTGACATAACAGTCACAATTGTCAATGTGGTTACTGAAGAACTATTGAATAGGTCGGCAAACGAGCAGACGGATTACCTGTTGGTAAGTAATCAGCGCCGCCCATGGACACCCGTAACGGAGGCGTAACGAGTGCGTTGCCGACCTTTTAGGGATTAGGGATTTGAAGATTTAGGGATTGGGAGGGATCGGGGGAGGGGAAGGATTGGGTCTCCGGTAACCTCACTCACACAGCGAAACACAACGCTGTGGTTGTTTCACGTCGGTATTCTGTGAGGCCATGGTATCACTTCGGTCGAGCCGCCCCATTCGTGCCGAAGCTTGGCTCTACCACACTTGAAACTAGATAAAACTTGAATCAACAGAACAGCGAAACGCGAGTCCCCATACTTAAAAACGTCATACCCAACTTAAAAATCTCCTAAGACCTGACACCCTATTATGACCACTCGTCAAACCTCACAAAAACAAAACTAAATAAATAAACAACCTCATTCTTGATAGCACCCATTACTCAACTCTGCGTTAATCTTGTAATTACAGTGAAAATGTAAAGATGGGATGAAATTTTAATCACTCCCTCCTCTCGCCTCCTCCCTGCACCCCTACAAGTCACTCTCCTGTCCTCATTAACACAACATTTGAAGATTTAAACAGTCATCGCTCGCTGATGAGTTGTAAACTTGTACAGTTTATGCCAAAACATATTTAGCTTACATTGCGTGACGCTTTGTTTAAAAGTAAAGGATTTAAGAGTGGTTCAGGATATTTTTTTTGAGTACAGATCAAAGTGTCACAAGTGGAATCGTTTTAAAAAAATATTATTACTATGAACTATAATTATTACAGAAGGGATAATACTTAATTACTTACTTACTCGGCAAAACACAACGCTGTGGTAGTTTTACGCCAGTTTTCTATGAAGCCATGGTATCTTCTATGAAACATTCTTCTCTACAAGCTCCCTACCTGACATTTAAAGTTAAATGTTAGAAATGTTTAATAAAACTATTCGATTTTGTATAATTGACTGAATATAAAAGTTATGTATTTTTATTTCATTTTTTGAACTACGTTATTATTCAGCTCACAAACAGTTGAGAACCCGACTCTCCACAGCCGCTCTTGCACGATTTTCGTCATAGGATAACGTAACGTAAGTATAATAATTTCAGTGCTACAGAAATAGGCATTTTATCATGCCATGAAAACAGTTGAGTTTTAACGTTTATTATGAGTAGTCTGTAATTAGTCAAAGAGTAATGTTTTCCAAGAAATATTATCTCTGTGACTTTACGTGGTCATATTTCGTGAAGTATCCGCCTATATCTGGTTTATTCTGGCTTACGTTCGCTTAAGAGATGCTATTAGTTGTAATGTGTTGTGGTAACTTAGAAGCTATAAAGTTTGTTATAATTTTGTGTATTGCTGAAATTGAAGGCACGTGTTGTAGAGTAAGATCCCAAAGCGATCTGACATAACTTATTTTCAAATAGACCTGTGCGTTTATGAGACTTGCCGTGGATAACCTGGGCAGGTACCATGTGAGAAAGGTTACTGAAAAAAAAAGGTTACTTAACTTAAATTTGACTGATTTTTATAACATTCGTAGAACATTTGTCTAAGGCAGTATCATAAGTGTCAGACACTTTCCATTGACCAAAGCTCTTATCAGACGCTTGAAAGCTCCAAAAGCTATCCAAACTTTTATTTTTACGTCTGACTTTTTAATATGTTGTGAAGATACTTATAACTAAGTCATATTTCATTTGTCTGACAAATTGCAATAACCGGACAGCCTAAATTCAACTGTGGCTTACTATAGATCACCAAGGCGATATTCATAAGTGTATAAGTATATGTATAATGAGTAAATATGTATCTTTAAACCACAAACGATAAAAACCAACCAAAACATAGCACATTAAGAAAAATCACTTTTATTAAAAATGATAAATCACAGTTCTCACGACCGGGGCGGGTTGCACCGATGCAATATACTTGACACGCTATTTGTCATGAACGTCTGACGTTAGCTAGTGTGAACTGCCACTGATCTCGTGTGCTACATGTTCTATAAGAAAAATATATGAGAAAATTTTCGTTATAAAGTAGTTGTTTTGATACAAAAATTAAGCTTGTTTTGAGTCACGTTTGCTGGAGATAGCGTTTTCTTGTTAAATTTTTTTGTATAAAAGACTAAAATCTTTTATTGTTACTGTTGGATAATCTTAAGTTGATTAGAATATTTTCTACTAACTAATTCTAGTAGACTTTTAAAATCAGAGTCTTGAACAGCCCATAGTTACAAGTGGCAAATTTCTTTTATGTAGACACATTTTGTTAAACTATATATTTATAAAAATATTTAGATAACACTGTTTTACTTAAGTACCGAATAAAATTTTATTATAAATTTTTTATTAAAATGAATGTAAGTATATTTTATTTATTCTAAAATCATTTTAACATCAAACATGTCTATTAAATTCACCAGAATAATTAATCTGAACAACAGAAACATAACTCAGAGCGCAGCACGTGCAATAAACATCAAGTATACAGCTTTTAAAACAAGCCTTAACAGCCGTTAATAAAACCCTATCACATTATACCCTCAAACCGGAGCACCTCAAGCAATAAACTGTCCGATTCACTACTTAACTGGAGTTTAACGTGCACGTCGTTAACTCTGTTCAATCTGCTTAATTGAGAATGGTTTCACCGACCTTTAATGGGCAATATGTTAGTTATGCGTTTCGAGAGATTCCGAGTCGAAAGTAATTTTGATATTGTTTTAGTAAAGTTGTTATTGGTTTTTCTAATGTATCTGTTTTAATTATATAATTATCCTACTAATATTATAAATGTGAAATTTGTGAGAATGTATGGATGGATGTTTGTATTTCTTTCACGCTAAAACAGCTGGAATAGTTTGGTTGAAATTGGTATGTAGGCCGGCGATATCCTGGATTATAACATAGGCTACTTTTATCAACACTCCACTCGGGCGAAGCTAGTAAGAAATTATGAAAGAGTAAATGAAGATGGCTAATGGTTTATTTTTGCTAATGAATCAATTTAAAATCAATAACGCGATTTTGGTGTAAATATAAAATTTTGAAAATTAATTAAATGTTAATGTGCGTTACCGATCGACATCTGTGCAAATATCCACTCAATCACTCAGCGTTGTAGGTGCAAGCGCGATGATATACCACGACTCAACTTGGAGCAGGAGAATGAACGTCCTGGCTAAGGCAGGAGAAGGAAAAGTCATTCCATGGTTTTTTTTTTTAATAAAATGGGTCTTAATAACAAACTATTTCATTTTTTTCTTTATTCATTTATGTTTCTATTTATAACAATATGAGGAATATTTATTCATAAAAATCACGCGAAACGTGATAGGATAGCGTGTCGGTCACCCGTATGTGGGATATTTTTTATGATTGCCAGCCAGCGGTGGTCACAATTTGCCACCCCTACTTTATGTGCTACTCCTTGTATCAGTAGTTATTTTGTTCGACCCTTCGGTACTGTTCATATTGGGGGATTTATTTTTTAAGCAAGAGTTTTTATGTGTTATTTATTTTTGATGTAACTGTATTATAATTATATTATTATATTAGTGAAGTTGTAAAACATTTTTTTTTTAAAAGAGTATGGCTGTCGTATGTCGTATACTTTTTATTTAAAGAGGTGTTTCTTACTCGTTCTTCTCCATTCGAATCTACAATTTGGAATGAGCACCTAGCTTCACTGGCGAACAGACTGACAGACTCCTTTCTATATTGACTTTTCAAAAGTACCTATTTATGTTAGTTGGAATAAATAATTTTGACTTTGATTTTGAATTCAAACACTCACTTAATATTGCGGAATAACTGTATTGATTTGTTTAATGACTGTACACGAAAAAACGTAGTGACCATTTTTCGCCAGATATATTCGCATATTTGGAAAAGGAATGATGCCATGTCGTGATTAATACAGATACGTAAAATTGTTTCCTAAAACATGACCATTTGCTTTACTATAGCATCATTTGGAGGGAAGCAGGGTAGAGGGATCGTCAAATGCCTTATCTCGGCCTAAAAGGAGAGGAAGTATCAGATCCTTATTGACTTAAACCATTCCATTATTAAACCTACGATATATTATTTCATTTACAACCCACAACCGAAGCTATTCGACGATACTTAAAGATACTCGTATGTAACTTCCCTACCTGACTATTACAGATTTTCTCGACCATATATTTTTCCACATCCAGCATTAATAACAGTCTACATCGTGCACGTGAATGTATTAAATCAATATTATGGTACCGTGAAGCCACCTGTTCATGCTGCACCTGCTTGGTTTGATCTCACATTTACTGGGATGGTCGTTTCCTACACTTTTATAGTTATGCTAAACTTTTACTGGTTCTCTATGGAAGTGTTGATAGGTATAGTCATAATCTATATTTGTTTCAACAGGTCACTTAACTAATAAAAGCGTTAATGCTATTCTGAATTAACTTTTTTATGTATTTCTGAATGCAACCGCTGAATTCTTTTTGATTTGTCGTGTGGTCTAGTCTTAAAAATATAAACAAAAAACTATATAAATACATATGAAATTCAGTATATTTGTACAGTAAAATCATCTTTTCAAACACTTCTCCTGCTCTGGGTTGGGTGAGGAGAAGTGGAGAAACTTCTCCCAAAAGCATCGAACGTCATCTTTGTTTTCTTACTTTTCATAAAAGCACGTCGCCACGGAACCTGATTTAATGGATTATACAAGGAAATCTTAGTAAGGTAACGTGTTTTTTTTAGTGAAAAAACTAGCTCTTACCCGCGGCGTCGCTCCCGTCATTTGACTACCTACCCTACTCTACTTACCCTACCTACCCTTCTTTACCTACCCTACTATACCTACCCTACTCTACCTACCCTACTCTACCTACCCTAGTCTACCTACCCTACTCCACCTACCCTACTCTACCTAACCTACTCTACCTAACCTACTCTACCTAACCTACTCTACCTACTCTATCCTATGTCCTTCTCCTGGCTCTAAACTACCTCCCTGTCAATTTTCAGCTAAATCGGTTCAGCCGTTCTTGAGTTATAAGTGGTGTAACTAACACGGCTTTCTTTTATATATAGTATATAGATACTACATTTAATTCTAAAGTCTTCTTTCCTAAAACAAGTAACAAGCAAGAAAACATATTATAAATCTATGAAGTCAATTTTAAAAATAGAATCATTCTAATTCAATTTTGAAAACAGAATCTTTTTGAAAAAAGAACTTTAACCAATCCTCCCAATTTGGTGTCCACATTATGAGCATGGTGCACACAGCACACGTTGCCCCGCGACCAACGGATTTCTTTGTCCATTATTGTGTAAGCTGATATTATTGGGGCTCAAATTGAATTGTCATACATTCTCTACCTCCCTTTATTGTGGTTTAATGGGAGACGACCACGTACTGTATATTGAGTTTGTTTATATGAATATATTTTGTTAATGTCTTATATATCATTTAATTATTGCAAACCAGAGAAATTTTCGTCTAACAAAATTAAACCGGTCCCTCTGTTCTTCTGTTCTGAGGCGGACAAATATTGGGTAGGAAAATAAAGTCACAGTGAAAATTAAAAGAAAATTTGTAAAGAAGTTATTATTATTGAATTAAGCAATTCAAATCGCAGGTTAATAATTTTAGCGAAAGTAAGGAGCAGCATATATATTATATATAAGATATTTTATATATAAGACGACATCCGAAGGGTGGCTGGCAGTGGTTTGATGAGAAGAGCTGAACATCGAGCTCAGTGGCGTACCATTGGGAAGGCCTATGTCCAGCAGTGGACGACATCAGGCTGATGATGATGATGATATAAGGGAAGATAAATAGTTTGTAACGAATAATAAATACGCCAAACAAATAAATAAACACAATACAAAACAAAGTATACCAAAATACACAACTGAATATTTCCTACAATGTTATTTCAATCTCAAGTTTCCTTACGTACAAACGACACTCGAGAATATGCTGCTAAAACATTGAACCTTTTAATAATATTGGAGCAAGCTGAGTACTCTTACATTTCATAGTATAAACTCAAACAGTTGCATGTAAGTATATTGAGATTTTATTGGAAGATATTTTATATTGTCGTTTACTATCGGTTTTCACTTTTTTTATTACGCTAGTGATATTGTGCTGTGAGTTTTCATCGAGTTTTCACATGCGTATATCCTCACTTAATCTAAACTAATATGATAAATACGAAAGTAGCTCTGTCTGTCTGTCTTTTCTTCAGGCCTAAACTTCTGAACCTATTTGTGTGAAATTTGGTACAGACGTAGTTTGGAACTCGGGAAAGGACATAGGATAATTTTCAAAAATCTGCAGGGAGTCTCTATTCCACGCGAACAAAGTCGCGGGCAAATGTTATTAGTTTTGTCAGATTGAATGTGATATACCATTGTCTGTAAATATTTCTTGAGTCATAAAGTCAGTTAAAATACAATAAATTACAATCTTTTTAGAAAACAACGTGATTTAATTATACATAACATATTAACTATGTAACAAAAAATACACTAAATAAACCACGAAATTCGAAACATATTGAAAACAAATAGTAGCACATCTCAAACCTCTTTCAAACTTCTCAATATTTCACAGACGACTAGCGAACTTCATCTGGATTTACCTGCATTAAGTGATTAGTCCCATTTGTGAAGCGCACAACTCGAAAACTGTCGAACTGAACGTATTGTTCTAAAGTTTTAGTGTATTCTGATTAATTATAAATTTGTATTTGAATTCGAATGAGTCTAGGAGTTTCAATAGTAGAAGGCTCTAGAGAAATGAATGCTAATGCATAATGTAGTTGTGCTTTTGTTTTGTGGTGTGGCCAAAGATTATATATGTATTTGTATTAAGTTTGGAGGATTAAGTATTTCGAATTTAGTACCTATTGGTTATATTATTATCTATTAATAATCTGCTAAGCATGTGCAGTTGGCTGTCCTAGTGTTATGATAACTTAGGTTTTTTTAAGAACCTTAGGTTCAATAGTGTCGGGTTTTGTTGGTAATCCTAGTGTTATAATTTTGTTTTTGAGTTTGTTTTGTAAAGTATTAGTTAGTTGCCTTTTTATTGGATTATAAGTATTGAATTCCATACTTTTAATATTTTTACCATTTAAAAATTTATAAATAAAAGTAGAAGGTACAAGATATCAAAATGTATTAGTAACCGCCTTTATTACCGTGTCACATTAGCACATTAACAAAGCCGGTGACTATTTAACTAAAGTCACAAAATCAACAAAACAAATTCGCCCCATCTTAAGGCTCGGTGCTTTCTTAAACATTCATTTGTCACCTTTTGTGTATGTTCGTCTTCGTGTCACATCTCGGAAACTGGGGGGGCGTTAGAGTGAGTATTAATGATGCTACTAATGATGCCTGATATGAATCTGTATGTTCAAGTTGTGCATGATTAGGGGTAGGCTGGAACTGTTGTTGTAGTAAATCGAGTTTATTTTTGTACCACCTTTTTAAGTACTTGTTTTTAGTAAAACGTCCCTTAGTTTTGTAACAAAAATAAATAAAAAAATTGCAGCAGTGTTTCGCCTTAACCAAAGTCATTAGTGGTACTCAAGATTCATTCAGGTCTAGGTTTTAACAAATAAAAAAGAAGAGGGTAGAATGGATGAGTGTTATTTTCTGAGGGAGACAAAATGATCAGCTGAGTTCTCTCGTCAGGATGGGGTGGGAGAGAGTGTCAGACTCTTTCTGACTAAAAACCACCCCGTTCCTTCTCCTGCTCACAGGCTAGGGCCGCAGTACATTATTACGCTTCACACCGGCTTTACTGAGCTACGCTAAAATTGTACGTTTAAGCACACCGATTACAAGTACAGATAATATTAGACTTCTTAAAAAATAAAATGTTGTTCGCTTTGCATTTAAAAAATAATACACATATTCCTTTAAAAGTAATCAACAACAATAACCAAGTGTGGGAGATCCATGCTTCGGCCCGAATGGGTCGGCTCGACCGGAGTGATACCAGGGCCTCACAGAAAACCGGCGTGTAACAACCACAGCGTTGTGTTTCACCGTGTGAGTGAAGTTACCGGAGGCCCAATCCTTCCCCTCCCCCAATCCCTCCTCAATCCCTAAATCTCCAAATCCCTTACCCCAAAAAAATCGGCAACGCACTCGTAATTCCTCCGTTGCGGGTCTCCATGGGCAGCGTTGATTGCTTACCATCAGGTAATCCGTCTGCTCGTTTGCCGACCTATTACATAAAAAAACTACTTATTTTGATAATTAGACAATTAATTCTTTAAATCAAAGCACTTAATAAAGAAGAACAGAAAATATCAAAAAGGACAAACACAGTCACGATTGGTTACAAACGAATACAATAGAACGTTCAACGTACGGACAGAATAGAGTATTAAGTGCAATACATTTTGTTCGTGTTTCTGTAAACAGTATGTAAACGACGAGTCGAGTCAGTCAGTCTGTTTGCTTGCCAGGGAATTGGTAGTTGGACATACGGGGAGATATTATGACGAACATTCTCATACAAATCGAAGTTAAAATATTTACCATTGAAAATGATACAATGTTTTTTTAAACTGAAACGACCTTCAAACTTTCATGGTACGAGCGTATTTTTTTTTGAGTTAGGCCAGCCAGTGTCTTCTCAGTTGTTGATGGTGGGTGTCCATTGGCGACGCTGATCGCTTACCATCAGGTGACCAGTCTGCCCGTGTGCCTCGTATCAAATAGATCAATTTTCGAAAACATTTTAACAATTGCAAAGCAGAATAATATGCATTCTATTTTTTTTAATTATTATTTTATATCTTATATTTGGGAAACATACAGACACAATATTATATAAACTTCTACAATAAATACATGATCCAAATCAGTTTTCACTTATGAATATACATTTTTAAAAAAGGACAAATTAGGCTCTTTAAGTAAGATTAAGATAGACATTGCTTACATTGAATTAATTAATTTGAGAGAGAGCTTTATGAACAGTATTCCTGAACTTGTGCAATGTAAGGTGAAATACATATACCATGTCATAGTCATTGGTTGAAATCAACTCATATAAACGGCAAGATCTATTAATAAACTTATTTGCACAATAATTCGTTTTAAAAGAAGATTGTGGATTACTTATATCCTTTAAATAGCAATCTCACAATTTCCCCCCGTATATCACATCAGATTCATCTGTATGCATCCCGGTTTTTTCTGTGACTTCCTTTACTCCATGCGATTGGGATAAAATCGTTTGCAACGTTCAATTGTTTTGTATCGCCTTGATTTTGAATTTCATTAGTCGTACATGACTGTCTGTCGACGTAATTGTGGAGTCGGATGTTTAAACTTGAAATTTTGATTATTACTTTTTTAATAATCTAAGCAACTAAATCAAGTTGTTAGAAGATTATAACAAACAAAGTATAACAAAGTATAAAAGTACATATTATAAAAAAGTCGCTTTTTCTGTCTTTATATCATTATATAAACATACATCTTTAAAACTACGCAACAAATTTTGATGCGTTTTTTTATAGAGTGATTGAATAGGAAGGTTTATATGTATCTTCATACATTAAATAGTGTTTTTTTAGCAGCGCCGCACCCGTTTGAAACAGTCGTTGGTTCGCTAGTTATTAATAAATTAGTTTAAATACTTAGGAGATATTCAGATTTCAGGAATATATTTTTCCAATCATTTCATCGAAAAAATAAGTACTCGAACTGCAACTAGACCATATACTTACGGGTACTTTTGACACACCTAAATAGAATGTCTGCATGTATACCTTTTTTTTTTCTGTCGGGCTGGTCGGGCGGCGAGCTACCCTTACTCGATGTCCGCAGGCCCGCGCTTACGGTGGCCGGAGATCATCTCTCGATCCCCGACGCCCGGAATGTCGCCTTCTGCGGCGGCTGGGGCGCGAGGAGGATAGTTCCCTCGCGCGCTCCGCCTCCTCCTTTGCGAGCATAACTGCTTCGCAGAAGGAGAAGATAGCTTCCCAGTTTATCTCGCTATGATGCATGTATACCTGAAAGGCATGTATAATGAAATAAGTTGGCAGAAGAGAAGACGGGTCATCTGATTGACATGGATAAGGATAGGAAATTTAAAAGCGTTATGATTCGCATTGTGAGTGCGTTTACCGGAGGCCTAATCCTTTCCCTCTCCCAATCCCTCGCCAGTCCCAAAATCTACAAATCCCTAAACCCCAAAATATCGGCAACGTTCTTGTAACTCGTCTGTTGTTGCGGGTATCTATGGGCGGCGCTGATTGCTTATCATCAGGTAATTCTCAATCTCAATGCTCAATGAACACAACTATAGGAACTTGTTCACCAATTTCACTTACAATGATACCTCTACGAAACAATCGTACTAATTCAAATCTACCCATACAAACATACAACCACACACATTTACATTAACCCAATAACAACTCCATCTTAATCAGTTAGTCTAATTAACCTAAACTATTTATATAACCACATATCGATACCAAATTACGTTGACAAGCCAATCATGCGTGCAATATATGTATAGGCAATAATGCAATCATTTATATATAAGTACATATATTATGCAAACTCTATAATGACTTGAGCTAATAGATTCCGTTCCACTGATTTGTCTCATTAGGTGTTGGCAATTACAAGTGCTGTAGGTATGAGGCGTTAACTAGGTGTAATGGAAAGTGTTCTTAGTTCATCGATCTACAATAAGAAAGGGTCAATGCACTTGTTTTCTTATAACAATCGATTCATAAGAAAATATGTGCGCTGACCCTTCCGTCTTTAACGCGGTGACTAGCGGTGTCTTTTTTATAGGTATGATTCGTCAAGTTTGTGTGCATCCGCAATCCCATTTGGATATCACTATCTGTGGTGTTCGCGCGCAAAACAGCTGGCTACGTCACGAGTTGAATCCCCGCACGAAATAAGTCTTTGTGTGATCCACAAATTACAAGTTATTTGACGGTGTGACTGGTATGTGAAATTGATAAACTGGCTCATGGTTTTGAGAAAAAAATCCTAGTATGAATCAGCATTTCTTGAATTGTGTTCTTATAGACATATGGTTATGGAAAACATCATGAGGAGTTTCACTTTGAAGGTTCAGCAGTGGAATCGGCGACTAAGCGACGTATCTACTCAGATTAAATCTTTGTCATACATTCCATTGAATAAAAAACAAAAACACCATTTACTAAAAGGTTTCATTGCTTTTTCATATAAAGAAAAAAAAATACGAATCACCTCTTAACATTTTGTTTTTAAAACACACAGATATAGTTTCTATACTATTAGCTATAAAGTTTGAATTACAATAGCTGGAACAATTCTACTTATTTTGATACCTACGCGTATTCAATCATCCGTCAAAAAACAACGCGTAGTTTATATTAGATAGGGGTAGAAAAATATTCTCAATAATATTATAATGTACCTTTTAGATTTATTATTGTTGTGTACCAGGTTCTGCACAGATATATTTTGAAAACATTGTCTAAGATTCGTCATAGTTTTATGGCCATTACTCCAATGATCTTTGTAGAAATCATAATCATTATTGGATGACGAATGATCGAATTTAGCTGATTCTAAACATTAACCTAGCTAGATTGATTTTTATCTCTCAGACACTTTCTACATTCATAATTTTATCAAAATCTTTGGAGTTTGTTTAAAGGTATATGTCTAATATACACGATCACATATTACTGATTACATACTAAAATTATGAATTACTCGACTAAATGTTAAACATTTACTGAATATCAAATACGAAAGCAGACACTGCATTAATTATTACAGTGGTTAAAGGAATATATATTTTTCTTATTAAAATTTACACGGCGAATCTCAATAGTCAAATCATAATACGTTAAAAGTGAATAAAATATATCTTTTCGTAATATTTTATATTCGAATTTGATATAATTATTATTTTCTAAATTCAAATGCTAGAACCAAATCTTTACACAATTATAATCACTCAAATATCAACCAGACCAACGCACAAATAAAACCTATTATAGTCTAAAAGAAAATAAATGTTAACTGATCGTATAGGTTAACCATATAATAAAAATAGATATCATATATTACACGGAACCCTGCAAGCTCGCTAGTTCCAAGAAAATGTTTAAAACATTAGTGTCGGTGGTACAACGGACGAGGTTCTGTGCAGGCGTGATAAATTGGTTTCAGGTTCAGTACCTGGCTTGTATCATAGAAATGGAACTTGATATATGACTGTAGACATCGTGTGATGAAATAGTGAAAACTATGAATGCGTTTTTAGTATTTTTTATGTGATAGGAGTGAGCAGACTACCTGATGGTAAGTGATCAGAGCCGCCTGCAAAATTAGAGGAGTTGCAGGCACGTTGCCGGCTTTTGAAATATTTTAAATCTTTGAATTTTTCCTATGCTACTTCGCTCACTCGGCTGAAACCATTTAGGTTAGGTTAGACGCCACGTTTCGCGAGTTCGATTCCCGCACGGAACTTGTTTGATGCACCAATTGCTGTTCCGGGTCGGGGTGTGATGTGTATTAGAAATTGTATGTTTGCAAACGCACCCACGACATTATTCCTTCCTTTCTTTAGTTGAACTATGCATCAAGTATTCGCTATCATCATTCAATATTCCTGGGTCTGGTAGTTAGGGTCGGACCGAAAACAAGGTTATAAAACATACTTAACTTCAGTCAACACCAGTCGTCGACATTATCAGTTTTATCTAATTATTATTATCTAATTTATTATTATATTCTTCAAAAAAATCACATCACTACACAACTTCCTGAAATAAATATAACAACCAAAAGAAACGAACAAACAAACAATTTATCTATTCTACACAAAGGTCAGCATACAAAGTCCATCAGAACCCAAATAAGCTTCTTATACAAAACCTCTTTTTATAATAAATACGCATAAAAACCGGCTATTTTCGATTCGATAGCAAATCGCTTCAAATCCCCTGATAATACCAACCTTTAACAGATAAACACAACAAACGATTTCTAACCCTATATCATGACGGAAAAGGTTGAAAATTCTTTTCAGGGTTGTTATTAAAATATTATTTCAGGTTCGTATTTGTCAACATGTCAAAAATAGCCCTTTGATTTCTCTGTCCCTTTGGTAGGTAATATAAAAATGGGGTATAAAGGGTAAGGGGGATGCGGTATATCAATTTTGTTAAAGCGATACGTCACACACGTGATTTGGTTCGATGGAAATAAATTTAATACATAAACATTGACTGTTTACTGTTAGGACTCTGTGAAATTGTTTATCTAATAATTTATTTAAATCGGTGATCAAAATTATCATGTTACATTATCGAGATCATCCATTTTTTTTTTTATTATAAAGCTGAAATTGGTTTTGGTCAAAGTAAAATATATTTATTATGCCCTGAGTATATGTAAGTCTGCAAAATAAAACAAAAATGTACGTCACAGCGCAAAAGACCAGCGCTCATCTTGATGAAGCAGCGCTGATGTCAGCACATTTTGTTTATTTGAACGAATTAATCTTTCGAACTTCTAGATCGAATTGAAAATTGTTTTTGTATCTATTCATTAAGGAAAGATATAAAATATAGCAGGAAAGCTGCAATCAACAAGAACCAAAAACTGAGGTGAATTTTAAATTGTATTTTGAATTTCTTGTGTATATATAGATATGTATATAATTCACATATACACAAGAAATCCTTAAATTTATCTGACAAAACATGATTTATATCCTAAATCACACATATATAATAGGAGAAAAACAGAAAAAAACATTTTATTGAAAAAACAATAGTTTTCTTAACAAACTAAAAAGTACAGTCGGCTACAAATTAATCTTTTCTACTCTAATAAGTATAAAATAACCTCATGCAACATGCAGAGCGGTGGTATCATTAACTTTGCTACACATTTTTGTCACGTAGCAAAAAACCGTAGTTTCGTAGCAAAATCGTAGCACCGTAGCGACAGCGTAGCTAACGAAAGAAAGACAAAATTGCATGGTTTTTGTTAATAGGTAAATATTATGTAACACTCTAATTAACCTTATACAGTTTTGTCCTTATTATAACTGTAACATTGAAAACAAAATTATGTATAATGTCCTAAAAATACATTTATCAAAAAAAAAAAAAACAATTTTATTGGTCCGTAAACAACCATATCTAGTATCCACCTTTATTGTTATTCACTTTGTAATTTAAAGATCTTCGATTAAAATAAAAATAAAAATGACATCTTACTTCGCTTTTAAAAGGACATACACTTTTTTGCCTTTTGCTTTAATTTTCTTTTCTCTTCCAATCTTTGTTTAAAAAAGCCATGCCTTGACTACACTCCCTAAGTGCTGTTTCCAATTCAAACTCTTAAATAAATTAACATCAATTATTCCACATGTACACTCGGGCACAGAATTAAAACTTCTCACGTGCACAATTCTATTTGAAAATTGAACGGACAGAACAGAACAAAGGAGTGTTTTCTGTCAACGGCATTTCCTTTTGAAAATGGAATGCGGCGATTCGGTCCGTGTCCAATGACCGACCCGTCTGCTTTGGAACGATTTTAAAATGTACAAATGAAAATGCTTGGATTTTTTGTTGCGACTGTACTTTTGTTTAGTCATATCCGGATCGCTGACAGATTCAGGGTTTTATCGAGTTGTTTTATTGCAAAATATAATAAAGCAACACGAAAGGGTCGATTCGACCGAAGTGATACCATGGCCTCACAGAAAACCGGCGTGAAATAATCACAGCGTTGTGTTTCGCCGTTTAAGCCTCAATCCCCAAACGGCAGGCAATACACTCGTCACTCTTTTGGTGTCCATGTGCGCCACCAATTGCATGCATATCAGGTAGTTTTGCTGACCTATTTCATGAAAAAATGGATCTGAGTATATTTTCAAACAAAACAAGAGGGCATTTCATGATGAAAAACAATACGAAAACCACTTTACGAGCGATAGAGATTTTTCATTAAAAATTGCTTGTGACAAAACCAACAGCAAAAGCTTTTAATATTAACACTCAAATTTTAACCCTCCAAATGACACTAATAATTTCTATGAAAAAACTCGTAATAAAAAGCAGACGCCTGCCAAACATCAAACGCTAATAATTTTCAATATTTCAAAGTCCTCTCCTCAAAAAGAAACAATAACTTTAAAGAGTTTACGAGTGCATAAAAATTGCTTGGGGGTAAAAAATACCCCGAGAGCAAAGAAAGGGTTAAGAGCTTAACCCCTTTGGCGTCGACGGTAATTAATGGTTGATCTCAAAAGATTTTTTTCTTCTTTAGAAAACGGGAATTCTTTGATCTGATTGTTTAATACCGTAATGAGAAGTTCATTAAAATTGGATTTTCGATGTTTATTGTATTTTTCTTTTTCAAAATAACTAGCCTCTGAATTTCAAAAGAAAAAGGCAGATATGCAGTCATAGTACAAACAATTAATTAATTCAATAAAAGACACAGTACACAAATATTAACTTCATACTTGTATTAAAAAGAAATTCATAAATAAAATATGATGATATTTTTAAAATTCCCAATTACAAAAACCCAGTTAGCGAGATTTTCTTCATTTGACGATTATATTATTATTAAGAATAAACAGACAATACACTACTAAATACAATTACGTTTTATTACTTATATATTATTCTTTAATTTACGATTAAAAAAATCATATAAAATATATAAATATTATTTTAATACAAGGGGTATAAATTATTTTTTTATTACAACTCTTGTGGTCAAAATGTGATGTTATATGATGTAGTGTGTTATGTAATCCAAATAAATAAATACAAAATTAATGAAAACCACGCAAAACAACGATAAATCATCACATTAATGACCCAGTTCACTGATTGGATTTACAAATCAGCCATACATCCTAATTGTATGTGGTCGCATATCTGTCATGGGTTTATAAATATGCATGTCATTGGAAAATGAACTTTTCATTACATTGCTGCGCCGGTATAGAGGGACCGTGATTAAACGCCTTAACTGCCATAAAGCGATACCGATGTGCTGCGCGATTTGATTACATACAGGGTTGTCCGGATTTAAAAAAATCGACGATATTTTTTAAACGTTATTCGCAGATTTTAGGATTATGAATGAGGATTCTATTGAAGAAACAATATAAAAAATATATAAAAAGAAAGAAAACCAATTTCTCCATGTTTCTAGAACTTTTTAGGTTTTTTTTTTAATAATAAACATGATTAAAATACTAATAATATTTTTTGCTGAATATTTTTGGAAAAATAACAGACTAATACTAGAAAGGGTGTCTCAAAAATGAAAGACAAAATCTATCATCAAAAATATTTCACTTCTTTAGTCACTTTTCAATCCATTTATTCAAACCAATGTCAATATTAAACCATTAATTTCTACTTACTCATATTATACGGTTACCTATAACAAACCCAACAACACAGAAACAGCAACAAAAGTACATCAGAAAATTGACCACTAGTTCCTGAATCCAAAATCGCACAATATCCTCAATCAAACGCACAACCCTGTGCTATTAACAGTCGATCTGTTAATCATTGGTTTGGTTTACAACCAGGCAGAGCGATGTATCTCATACAATTGTTATTTAATGCGCTATTGTTCCATTGTATTGCCATTTGGTGGTTGTAATGCAAGCTGTGCTAAGTGGTCTGGCGTTTTGTTAACTTTTTTGGTGACCTCGGTTCTTAATCAGAGTATTTTTTTTTTGTACGTGGTTTTGTTGTTGTTGTTATACTTTCTATTATTTGCATTGCTGATGAGAACTCGGTATTAATATCCAACACCTGGCTTCAATAACGAATGGACTGACTGACTATTAATTTTTATATTGATATTAAAAAAACTTTCAATTTTCTAGAAAGAAGTAATAAAAATAATGAGTGTCCATGGGCGGCTTTAGGTAATCCGTTAGGCTCATTTGCCTTCAAATCACATAAAATAAAACAGTACAGTGACTCATTATCAACTGATAAATTGAAAGCAATCGTAAAATTTTACTAACCACATTCTTCCCTATATACGCGTACAAAAAATCCATTTTACCATACCGAACAGCACATTAACAAAATAGAAAAACCAGCAAGAGTCCACCGTCCAAAGAGTTAGCGCCAGTACGGATACTAAATTGCACTGAAAAGTACCACTTGGGTACATATTTAATAATCTGCTCATTGGTCCCCGCTGGGCACTGACGCTAGGTACCTTGTAAATGCGAGGAGTGCGTGACTGGGAACTTTAAAGGTCTAAAATTACGAGAGACTGACCATCGACGGACGGCAAACACGATGTTATTTTGTTTCTAGACAAATAATGGTTGTAATGTCCAGTAAATGGTTTGTTTCAATTTAGACTCGTTTAAATGGAATTAGAATTGATGAGAGATTATAAATTAAAAAGTTTATTAAACAATTGAGATTTTCTTTACACTAATCGTTGCCGCGACGCGCACGATGCGTTGATTGATTCCCGTAGTGCCTTGAAACTAGTAGAGCTTTTCTCAATTCTTTCAGCTGAGGGATTCACTATTTTCAATAAACCGTTTTTTATGTTGAATAAATATTTCACTATAATCTTAATTTAATTATATACTCGTACTTGTGTTATTAAATCCTATTCCATACTATTCGCTTTTTTAAGGTTACCATAGCATCCAATAAGATTTACAGGATTATAATTTTGACAAATTTACGGTCAAACAAAGCCAAAATTCAAAATTATTTATTCCAACTAAGCCACACTTTTGAAACGTCAAACACAATGACAAAACAAAATGATTTATTTAATTTAAAATACCTTTACCTTCTCTTAAAGAATAATTAATAAAAATATTAATATAATACCAATAGAAAAAGCTTAATCGTTTTTCAAAATAAACTTCAAAACATTTTCTCAGCGGAATTTCCACGTTGGTAAGATGATTATTTATAGAAATTAATAACATTCTCGGCGCGATACTAAGTGCTAGGTTGAACCTAGGTTACCTAGACGTGCTGAGTTCTATGATTAACGACGTACTGCCCCTGACAGGTGGGTGAGGTTATGCGGAGATACAGGGTGGTTGAAATATGAAGGAGATATTTTGAAAGGCATTTTTATTTAGGGTCTCGTGTGTTTTGCGTGAATAGTTGCTTTTTTTAATTCGTATAGAGTTGACTTTAGGTTTTTTTTTTAATTTACGAAGGAGGTTAGCAGCTAGTTCTTTGGTTTAAAATTATCTATATTTTACATAAGTTGATTTTCGTGCAGAAATCAAGTTCTGATTTTGTAGTCGCGGTATGTTTTGTTGTGTTTCCCCGCGTTGTTACAAGAGACCTAACCCTCGAATACCGAATTCCCAAAAGGGCAGCAATGCATGCACTCGTAACTCGTCTCATGTTCGGGTATCAGGTCAAGTTACAAAAAAAATATTGATCTACAATAAATCCAATAAAAATATGTAGGCAAATATTTGCATTTATAAACTTTAATAAAGTCATACACAGATTGTTTTACCATATCACTTTTTTATGAAAAAGGTCGCCAAACGAGCAGACGGATTACCTGACACTCGCAACACCAAAGAAGTTGCGAGTGGAGTTGGGGCAGGATGGGGGAGGGGAAGGATTGGGTTGTGGTTGCTTCACGCCAGTTTTTTTATGAAGCCGTGGTTTCACTCTGGTCGAGCCTAACCATTGGTTGTTTCGCTTGGCTCTTCCACACGTTATTTAATATCTTAGTTTTATTTAAGCCTTTGACTGCCGACAGAAAACTGTTGAAGGCGAATCCTCCGCTAACGGGGGTCACCGGTGACCCCCATGGCGCTTAACGTGTTAACTTTATTGCAAAATGTTTTAGCAACCATAATTTTGTTATTTGTTAAAATTATTGAGTACTGCAACAGCCTGTATATACAAAGGTTTATCTTAGATGAGTTGGCGTGTCTCGGTGGCGGTGCCCACTTGAACTGTCAATTAGAAGATATTGAGAAGCCATGATTGACGACACCCTAATGCTCAGATATCAACTGTACGTGATTTATATTTGTTGTTATTGTATGTATAAATATGATTATATATAGGTAGGTATATATATATACAATATGATAATTTTTCTAAATTCAGTAAACGCTTAGGTACAATAAAAAATGCGGTGTTGAACCGTCTGAAAACTTATTAAGTTTGTATATTTGTTTTAGTTTATAGAAACACTCAGAAATATTATTAACTAGCTACTCTCACGCGGTTTCAGCCGCTGCTCGGCTCCATTTGATCTTAGCGTGATGTTTTATAACCTATAGCACTCAGGAACATTGTAGCTATCAGTGAATGAATTTTGGCAATCCGACCAGCGGTTCCAAAGATTACCCCCTACATACAAACTTAAGAATTTAATCTCTTTATAATATTAGTATAGATTGTCGTCAAGCGTAAAAAACGTCGTTCTGGAAAAATGGGATTAGAACGTTTTTCAACGAATGTTTCTTAACTTTTCTACGAACGACTATTGGCTGCGTTCAAAATTAAAATGAAAGCATATCTAAGTAATAAACAAACAGTTACCAGTTTTTTTTTTGACATAGAACAAATTGCAAGATGTAGGACGATATTGTTGGTAAGCAATCAGCACCGCCCCCTTAGTCCCGCAACACTGAGGAAGTCACAAGTGCGTTGCCATCGAGTCTGTTCTGTTTCAGAAACAATAGTTTATATTGGCTCTTACCCGCGGCGTTGCTCCCGTCATTTGACTACCTACTCTACTCTATCTTTTTTTTCTACATTTTTTTTTAATCTAACCATGCAGATTATATCAAAAAAAAACTGAAAATTATTTATTTTATCGAGCCATATCGTAAGCAACCTATAAAAATAATACATACGTTTTTATAGTAACCTTTGTTTTATGCAAAAATATTAAATTAGATTGCGGTTCGATTCATAGTAATTACTTTGTGTGATCTACAAATTATTGTTTTGGGTCTGGGTGGTTTGTGTATGTGAATTTGTATGTTTGTAAACACACCCACGACATGGGATAAATCCTACTGCAAAGCAATTTTTTTAAAGAATACATTTTTTTAGTGTTTTGTGTACTGCTTTAAAGACGTATCCTTTTTTAAATTACTCAGTATAATAACAACATAACAAAATTCACAAACATAAAAAATTACATTCCCAAAATGACGTTTACAATTTTTCCTTTACATAATTTGAACAAAAACAAAAGAGGACTCCTCCTAATGTTATTGTCCTCATATATCCGCTTGAGGTGAGAGCCACAATAACACGCCATTCATCCCAGCCGTCACTTGTTTCTTCGGGCCATTTGTCAAAAAACTTGGGATGTCAGTGTTCGCACTGATTTATGGACGAACGGAATGCAATACTTATAATGGATAAATATTGTTGAATTTTTTTGTAGTGGTAGAGTGACTATGATTTTGTTCGTGGATGTTTAAGGAAGATTTTTAAATAGTTTCGTAAAGTGTTCAGTTTTTCTTTTTCTTTATTATCTTTTTTATGTGATAGGACGGCAAACGAGCTACATATTACCTGATGGTAAGCAATCAGCGCCGCCCATGGACAAGGGAGTTGCGAATGCGTTGCCGGCCTTTTAGGGATAAGGTTTAGGATATCTATGGATTTGGGATTGATGGGGGTATAGGATAAGGTTGGGCCTCCGTTGATGTCAGTCATAAGACGAAACACAATGCTATAGTTGTATCACACCGGTTTCCTGTGAGGCCGTGGTGTCACTCCAGTCGAGCCGACCCATTCGTGTCGAAGTTTAGCTCTCCCACACTTATCTTGTATTATTTTAACACTGTATTTATTAAGTCGACATGTAAGTATTGACGTAATAAAATCTGAGAACCTGGAATATTTCTAATTTTTATATCATCATGAAACTTAACAATTACATATAAATTAGATGAATATTGAATGTTATCATAACATACAGTTGATTAGATGATGAAGTTGGGAAAGCCATGCTTCGGCACGAAGCACCATGGGCCGTCTCAATAGGAGTGGTATCACGGCCTCACAGAAAACTAACGTAGAACAACAACTTACGTTATGTTTTGCCGTGTGAGTAAGGTTACCCAATACCTCCTCCTTTCCCTATTCTCAATCCTCATATCCCCTATCCTTAAATCCTTAAGAGCCCACAAGTCGGCAACGCACTCCTTTGGTATTATGAGTGTCCATGGCCGGCGCCGATTGCTTGCTCATCAGGTAATATGTCAAATTAATTATTATTATTGATTATACCCCGTTTGCCAACCTATCACATAAAAAATGAATTGTCTGCCAAAATGGCCCAAACTCCTCAACAAACGAATTTGAGCCATATGCGAATGGCATGTTCTTTTAAAATCTCAAAAATTCGAATGGAACTTGGAAGATTAAATCAAACGTGTATTTTATTTTTAAAAAATCCTTTAAAAATGTGTCACAAAAAGCTTATCGTCACCCTACTAACAATCGAAGCTAGTATCCTGTATTCGGTTTACACCGAATTGAGCTGTCAGTGCCACGTCATTAATCATGGTGTAATGATGCCATGTAAATTGTGACAAGGTTCCAAGTTGTTCTCATTTCCTTGAGTATGTAGTACCATGTTCACTGAAGCGTGTGTTTATCGTTTGTATTTATTTCGCTTGACATGGCTTTTGTCATATTTTAAAGAGAATACTATATTTTTGTTGGTGGTAAGAATAACTTTTTAAGAAATCATGTATTTAAACTCTAAGATCTTAGATACAAATTACAAAGTACAAAAATGCCAGAGCCACGCTTAGCCAACTCTATATAGATGAGCTAGCTGGACCAAAGTAATACCACAGCCTCACAGAAAACGCCCGTAAAATAACTTCATTGTTTTGCCCTATGAGTGAGGTTACAGGAGACCTATTGTTCTCTCTCCTCCATCCCCAACCCCCAAACCTGTAACCTAAAAAAACCGGTAGCGTAGGTACGCGTTACTGCTCTTGATTCGATTCCTTAGTGTACTCTTTCGCCGCTCACTACATAAAAAAACGATATATCAAGAATATTTAAAGCTGTGGCCACCAACAAAGAAGATCGACGACAAAAATTAAACGGATTACGTCACAAATCCTTTATCACACGCGATCAAACATGGATAGAACCTCCCAACGTACAACTGTTAGTCCACCAGATTGATCACCACAACTGGTCAGAGGATCTTCCTTTTCCAAACTTATGAAACATTACTCTGTATTCACAAAACAACAATTATTCAGTTTCCGCCCTTGATTGCACAAAAACTTATAAAAACTTCTTCATCGTTGCGATTAAATTACATATTAATTTATAACCACATCACAACACCGGCATCGCTACCAACTATCGAACTATACACCGATAAAATATATCATCGGGCCACTCAATTATCAACTAAATAATTTACTAATCAATAACGTCAGACACCACACTAATTACTATAACAATAATCCAGGTATAATTAAGCTTTAGCCCACAATCTCACATAACACTCAATTGACATACACCGGAATTAGGCGCCCGGCCATAATTAGGTTGTTGACATGTCAAATCGGATGTCAATTTATCTGAGATAGGAACGCTGTTGCCTTATTAGTTGATGTTCATTGTCCTGTGTTATCTTTCGCGAATGTTAGTTAATTATGTTATAGTGTGATAGCAATTAAGTTTATGCTACGAGTATATATAGATGGCGTGTTTCGACGCTAAGTGTCGCTACATAGTATGAAACAAAGTCGCTTCCTCTGTCCCTTTATCCCTATGTCAGCTTAAATTTTTAAAACTATGCAATTCATTTTTGATGCTTTTTTTTTTCATTCGTGTAATGATGGAAGATATCGACATCGTGGTAGCCCCGAGGCTAAGGCGCCCGCTTCCCATGCATGAGGGAGTGGGTTCGAAACCTGGCAAGTACCAATGTAACTTTTTCCAAGTTATATCCTTTATACTTTCTATGGTTATTTAGACACCACTGACATACGGTGAAGGTAAACATCGTGAGGAAACCTGAACTTATAATTTCTAATTATAAGTTTGAAATCGCCAACCCGCATTGAGCAAGCGTGGAGATTAATGCTCAAACCTTCTCCGTGTGAGAAGAGGCCTTTGCTCAGCAGTGGGCACTATAGGCTGATGATGATGATAAATGATGGAAGAGGAAGGTTTATACGTATAATAATATCCGTTAAATGATGGACACCTTTCTTTTGCCGTACTCCAAATAAAATCATGAATGCTTCGAAATACGTTCGATAATGTTCTATGCTATTTGATAGTTTTTCGACCTAGCGCATACGAAGCGCCGCCTGGCGCCAGAAAAGGTATCGAAAACCCTCATTCTCCATACCAACCTATGTTTCGTTCCTAAAGTCATGACGATTATCGATACTGGAGAGAGTACGGGGGCTGGTCATTCATTTAGGGCTTAACAGATTAACACTGCACTGTCCTAATCAACACACACATACACACTTAAATCTCCAACAAAAGACTCCAATCTCTCCATTATAACACAAACTAAATTATGTCCACTTTAATCAACATACCTAAAGAGGTAATTCGTTACTTTAAAATTCATTACCGGGTTTATTTAAACAATTGTAAAGCAGAATCCAATCTGCATACGTAATGTATAGCTAACAATGTTTTTGTGACGGACATTGGGGTTGGTCATTGTTGTCCATCGTCCAAAGTGTAAAATGTAATGAATAATTTAATGGGTGCACGTGATTAAGATAATTGAATGTTAGTTGTTCTACGGAATTGGATTGAGTGGTCATTTGGATTATTATGTAATCGTTTCAAAGCTTTTTTGTTAACTAGTTTGAAGTAATTGTGTTTATTGTAATACTATGATTATTGCCTTGTTTGTTAAGTAGGCGTGATAAATATTTGGATAGTGTTTTAGGGAGTCAATTCAATTAACGTTATGCGTACATATCGACACGATTGCGATGTGTTTATTTTGTTTTACGATTCAATTTATTAAGACACAATACAACATTTTTTATACGTTGCTCCACTTATTGTTTTTGTCGTAGGTGCTTATACAATCCTACAAATTCACATACGCGATACACCCAAACCCGTAATATGAATTTGTAGATCACAGAAAGAGTCGTTTCGTGCGGGAATCAAATCTGCACCATGTTACACGGGAACCCGTTGTTATTAGGAATAAATATTATTATTAATGAAAAATGGTGAGATAATTAAAATTCATTTGACTTGTCGAGTCACAGACATTTACATATTTTATTTCTTTATTTATTAAACTTAATACAAAAATCTGTACAGGCGAATTTATGCTAAAGCAATTTTTAACCTACGGGCAATGTATTAATGTTGTTGTGTTAAAAGTGGGAAGTAATTACATACGTTCACTCCTTTATAGAAATAAGAAACGAGGTCTTATAGAAGAATTAAATTTAAGGCGTGCTCAATCGTAGGTCGCATTATCGCTTACAACCAGACATAGCAGCCAAATGCCTGCGCATTACTAGAAAAATGTAATTTAGTAAATCAAAAAGGTCCTGCGTACCGTTTTTCAACAGATTATAAATTTCAAATCATTAGGCAGACTGAATAAAAAACACTCAAAGTCTAAATTAAATTCACATTTTTTCCACTCACCTAACCCTTGAAATGCGTGTCGGATCCAACGGGACTTTATTGCACGGAAAATGGGTAAAAAAGACCCACTCGGGCAAAAATCTTGAACTGTCAACGTTCGGTGTAAGTTATAAACGATTTGTATTATTTGGATAGAAAACATTATAAACAAAAACATTGGAATATTACTTTAAGTGATGTGTTGCTTTCTAAAATTGGAGAACTAGTTATATTTTTGTAAGTTTCTCGTTAATTTGGTATTAAATATAGATTAAGACGTAAATTAAAATTATATTATTTACAAATGATATAAGTTTTACATAAATACATTTCAATACCTATATTTTATTTAATTTTAAGTAGAGACTTATCGAACAGACAGTCAAACCTTTGCAACTGTTTTGACCTTATAATACTTAACTTTGCAGAATAAACATAAAAAATAATAAAAATAATCAATTCGTTGGGATAAATTACACACCACTGACTCATACACAAAACGTTATGTGGTTTTACAATAATTTATTTTATAAACATAATATTATAATCATTCATATTCATTTTTAAAACTTGTTCAGTTATTATTACATAATTATAATATTTACTAAGCGCTTTTTAAACAGTTCAATTTCTTCTAACTTAGACCATACCAATCCGCCCAGCTATTTGTAAGGAAATCAATGCAAAGGAAACACAAAGCGGCAAAATATCGCGACGTCCGCCACAGTGGCCTGAAATGGCCAGCTTCTGACGGTAAATTTAACATTTTTACCCTAAGCGAAGTAAGGTTACCCTTTCCGTTTGTCCATTGAATATTACAATGCTTTTATGGCAAGTGTGAGGCGTTTGACCCTTCCGCCTTGTTATTTATTGTATAAAGAAAATAATATATCAATAAATACTTTTTAGGGTACATTAGATACAGGCATTTTGGAGAAAAATGTGAGTATGTTGTTAATCATAATATGATTTAGGGCTTATTGTTCAATAGTCAGATAAATGATAACTGAGGAATAAAATTGTTTCTGTCACTGTCTTATACAAACATTTCGGTTCTTTTTTTAATATGGTCTAATTATCCAGTCTCTTCTCGAGCATACGGCAAGAAGGAATGTTGGAAGGAATGGCAATATTTTTTTTGTTATGTCGAAACCAATTTGCAAACATGGCGTCGATTGATCTTAAAATAAATAGTGAAAAACGTAACAACTATAAAATAATTCTACGTATTACTTTCTCCTGATCGAGCATTTATAGGCGATTTCTCGCTGACTGTCGCCACTGAAAGAGGGCAAAACCTCCTTAAATCGTAGTCGCTGTAGTAAACGCTGAAGCTAAACAAAAAATTGTGAATGCCCTAGGCCCTACACCACCAATATTTTATCTATGTATCCATACCCCATGTTTTAGCCACATTAATCAAAGAAGCGACATGCATTAAAGCAAGGGAAGGTAATTAATGTGTTCACATCTTCAACTTCGTCTCTCATTAAGACGCCATTAGACTGAGAACATGCAATTTCACAAAAAGACCTCCGCTCATTTTCAGTTCTGAGAATATTCATTTTTCATCTGTGTTAGGTTGGTGCTTTGTTTAGTATGTGTTGAGTTTTGATGCATTGGTTTATGTTATAGTATGTGTATACATGTCGTGGTGGCCCGGAGTTTAGGACGCCCGCTTCTCATGCATTAGGGTGCGCGTTCGAAACCTAGCAAGTACCAATGTGACATTTTCTGAGTCATATGTACTTTCAATGATTATTTAGATACCACAGACAAACGGTAAAAGAAAACATCGTGATGAAACCTTGACTTATAATTTTTAATTATAAGTTTGAAATCGCCAATCTGCCTTGAGCAAGCGTGATGATTAATGCTCAAACCTTCTCCGTGTGAGAGAGCTCAGCAGTGGGCACTAATAGGCTGATGATGATAATGATGACCTCAATCCATCCATGATGAAGTATGCTAGGTAACGTAATTTTTTACCACGCCACAAATGCGTATCTCAATACAAAGAAACAAAAGTATTATAATTGAGATTTGGATAAAAGTTTCGAATTTGACTAGCTGTCATAAACCGTATTGTTCTAGCTAGAAAGAAAAGAAAAAAAATCTCTTTTCTGTGTCAAAAACGCTACTAAAAATCTGCTACTGGAAGCTTAAAGTTGCTGTAAAATACAATGTTTATACCACTGAAAACTAAGATCAAAATCCAAATTTTAATGCAAATTTTTGCATCATAATATGTAGCTCACAAAATTATTCACAGATCCTTCATGCTACGTGTACAATGCCAAGCCCACAACTGGACCTTTTAATCCTAACGAAGGCGTGTATAGAAGTGCCAATAAACTTCAACAAAATTTGCACAACAAAAGCTTATAAGCTCAAAACCATTTCACACACAAAATCCCTCTCATAATGAAACCAAACCTGTGGAAACTGGTCCCATTTGCAAATACTCGTCAACCCTTAATCTGCCGCTTGCATTTTACGAGACCTAAGGCAATATCTGTCAATGTCCTTATCAATAAATTGTGAGCGTTTAGAGCAAACGACGTCGTTTGACGGTTTGAGGCGCGCGGCCCTAATCCGCGGTCTATTGGACCCCATCTGCGTTGCAAGGGTTAAGTCGCGACAAATAGACCATTTGCAAATAATAAGACGTAGTGAAAGAATAAATTAAGGGCTTCGAGGGTTCTTCGTGGCGTTTTGGGGTTGAATTGAAATCTGTGTAAAAATTATTTTTTTGTTTTATGAATTGGATTATGTTTTTAGCGAGTTTTTTGAGGGGGAGTGGGTAATTTAATAGATTAGTTTACATACAAGGTTAAATAATATAATCAGCATTGTATATACAGGGTGTCCGGTAAAGAATGGATAACCTTGCAATACCTTTAAGTATATCTTATGGCCATTCAGAAAATATACAAAACAAAAATACGAAAAAAAAAAATATTTTATAAAAAAAACTTGCAAATTAATTTAATATAGACAAAACGTGAATAATTTATTTTTAAAGCAATGTTTAATCATCGTCACAGATTCAATTCTATACAGGCACCGTAATGTTATTTACCTAGATTAATTAAAATGTAAGACCTAATGTAAGATATTTATGTACAAACGTAAATAAATAAAATTTGATTGATTGATTGATTGATCGTGGTTATGCAGTTATGTAATGATCGTAAATGTTAAAGGATCATTTTGTATTACCACTAGCCCCAGTTCTTTTACTTCAAGACATAATAATTTAGGTCCTACCTATGATACTTCCTTTTCGTTGTTTTTTCTGAATGGCCAAAGGATATACTAAAAGGCATTTCAAGGTTATCCATTCTTTTCCGGACCTATTCCCACGCGGTTAAACCCGCTGCCCGGTTCATTCAATAGTCTATTAGTATGGATTATGATATTGTGTTTTTAAGCCTACAGCCTTCCTCGATAAATTGCCTATCCAACAATAATAATTGTTCACTTTAAACCAGTATTTCCAGAGATTAGCGCGTTCAAGCAAACAAAGAAAGAAACTCTTCAACTTTATAATTTTAGTATAAAAAATAAAATAAAATTTTAATTGTTGTATATTAAAAATAATGTCCTTCCAATCATCATATGCATAAGAGCGACACCAATTTAAAATCATAGAGAAATAAATAAAAAAACAATGAACAATTTACACTACACCCTCAATTCAAGAAAATTAAACAAATACAATAACTTGAACAAATAAAACAATAGAATTACATCCACGCGATAAATTTTCAATTTGAATTATCTAAACACGATTTATTAATATTAGGTATCATTTTAATGTGTACCCTGGACATCCCGTGGAGATGTCTCAAGACACCATTTGCCATCTTATGGAACAGTAGCAAGGCAATATTCACTGTCTTATAGTACGGTAATTAATTATTATAGCACCTAGTTCCGGCCGTATCCGGCAGGGGGCGGTAGGGTGAGTAAACTTACTTGGGGTATTTTGTTATGTAGTTTATACTATGATATTAAGGTTAGTGTTCCCTTACGAAAACTTAAAATACCTTGCTTACTATTCAAAAATTAGCCTCTCCAAAAAGATAGTAAACGCCTATCCTTAGTCTGCGCTAAGTCACCGTCACAAATCATTTATTTCATCAGACCATTTTAGGCATTTTTGAACGTCAAATAAAAATTTAAAGATAATTTTTTTCAGTATGTCCGACGGTACTCTGGTAAAGCTGTTTGGTCGTTCCATAGTGGACGTTCCTTTAGTGAAGATTTGGCTTTCTTGTGTGTTACGGCGGCTAAAGAGCAGGTTGATTACTCGCACAGTGTTAATCAGCGTCGACATGGACACCCACAAAACCAGAGAAGTTGCTAGTGCGTTGCCGGCATTTTGGGGATAAGGGGTTTTCGGGATTAGGAAAGGATCGGAAAGGGGAAGGGTTAAGCCTCCGTTAACCTCATTCACACATCGAAACACAACGTTGTTGTTGTTTCACGCAAGTTGTCTATGAAGACATGGTGTCACCACAACTGAGGCTCTTTCACACCTAAACTAGTTACTCTTTTACAATCGGTTCCAAAATCAAATTAATTTTGAATTTATAATAGGTATTATGTTGGTTTAGGTGAAGGAGAACAGCAAATAATAGCAATAGAATAATAGAATAATAGAAATAATAATAGAAATAGAATAATAGAACAGAATAATAGCAATAGATTCTTTAGCTAAACATTAATGATATGCTGTTCACATTTATACATACTAGGGATATTATGTTTATAATCATGTATTACTTTATTATCCTAGTTTTGATTACCAAGATTGCTACCAACATAGAACATTTATGGCCATAATAACTTCAACTTTATGTCTTAGTGTGTAATGCGAATTTTGATTGTCATCCTATCTAATGCCTAGTCTTAACTAGCAATATTAATATTGCAACATCATCCTCACTTTTATTGCAACGTTTGAATGTAATATAGTAAGTTATTATTATCATCGTTTATTAGGTTTTTATTTGCTTGTAGTAAATTAAATGTAATTGGGGAGATCGTTGCTTAGTTATCTGTCGTGGAAATAACTCAGTTCAGCTGAGGTTTATAAAATCGGTGTGTAGGTTTGTAATCGTTAATTCTTTTTTTTATATAGTTTTTGTGTCGAAGCGATCAATAGTTTGTACACTTGTCATTAAAGGATAAGCAAGAGTGTTTTCAAGGATTATTTCGCGATCATCGTCGCCGTTATCATCAGCAGCCTACCAGCCTACCATGATATATATATACGAGCACACGGATTACCTGATGGTAAGCAATCAGCGCCTCCCATGGACACACGCAACGGAGGAGTTATGAGTGCGTTGCCGACGTTTTAGGGAATAAGGTTTTGGAGATTTATGGATTGGGGAGTAATCGGGGGAGGGGAAGGATTGGGCCTCAGGTAACTTCACTCACACGGCGAAACACAACGCTGTGGTTGTTTCACGCCGGTTTTCTGTGGTATCACTCTGGTCGAGCCGACCCATTCGTGCTGAAGCATGGCGCTTTCACACTTATATAGTAAACTAGCTGTGCCCCGCGGTTTCACCCGCGTTTTTGTCGTTTCCGTGGAAATACCGAGATAAAATATTGCCTATATTATAGCCTCAATAAATGGACTATTGAATATTTAAACAGTTTTCATAATTATCAGATCAGCATTTCCCGAGATTACCGCCTTCATAACAAACAACCAAACTTTTCAGGTTTAGGTATAATATTAAGAAAAATATAGATTAAGTTAAATTCTATAAGTCAAGTAAGCAATAGCTGTTTATCTGTTCGAAATTCAGCCAGAGTAAGAATTACGACTACAGGCGGGAGTGTCCGTCCACTTTAAACCGGGTTAAAATATCATTTTAAAGTACTTCTGAGTAAATTATATTTTTCGTTTTGTTTTCTGAATTGGATTAAAATGTAAAGGCAAATCATTTGGAATCATTAGGATCCGAGGTTTAAATACTGTTTGACCAACCACTGGACCAGTCAGAACTATTATTGCAACTATAACGTTATTGCGAACAAATTTAACCTAAAGTCTTCCGTTACATAAATTTCTAAGTAAAATAATTGGGGCACCAATTTTTAACTTGAGAGAATGTGATGGGATGCCCCTCGGGTTTAAAGAATGAAAAAATCCCTGTAGAATGTAGATAATGGACTGCATATTCTTGATCCATTGGAAGTTTAGTTAAAATTAAACCGTTAATTTTGTCAACACTACTGTTTAGACTTTACTCTACTGTACACACTTAAGGATTTTCTCCTGTTTTGTGGGTGCGTTTACAAACATACAATGTCACATACACATGACACCCAGACCCGAAACAACAATTTGCACGGCAGCCAGTTGCCCAGCCACCGCACCGACTGTACACACTTCCATTGATAATCTTTATTTTCTATTTCGACGATATCTTTTGATATTAAACTCTCAATGCTAGTCTTTTTTCTCCTAAATCTTGATCAATTGGTATTTTATTTTCAAAATAAGGTACTTTTCCGCCTCCAAGTAAAAGTAACTTCAAAGGAAAATTTGTACTACCTCCTCCCAAATATGCTCTCATGTCCGTAGATAGTTTTAAGGTATAAAAAAAATTCCATAATAGAGAACTTTTAAGGCAATTTTTTACAATGTCTACTTTAGTTCCTCTTACTACTACTGGTAAAGTTTGCCGAAAATCCCCAGCAAACATGACAGTAATCCCAACCATGATTTTATCACAGCCTCTAATATCTCTAATAGTCCTATCTAGAGCCTCCACATGAGCTCTATGAATCATGGTACATTCATCCCAGATTATTAAAGTGACATCTTACAAAACTTTGCCTAAAAGGCCATTTTTACGAATAGAGCACACGCTATTCTGTAACGGAACGGTTAGGTTATGTTAGTTTAAAAGTGTAATGAGCTGTGCGTCCGCCAGCTAATATAGTAGCAGCGATTCTGACGCTACTGCCAAAGCTAGTTTTCCCTGAGACCTTACTTTTGCTAATATCATATTAGTAGCTAATGAAAGTTTTGCCGGTTCCGCCTGGAGAATCCAAAAAAATATTTTTCCCTCATTGAAACAACACTGAGCATAACACTATTGTTTGCCATTACCTGCACGTCGACTCTATAAAATTTGTTTGATTTTGAATCTTGTTCGAGTCCGAAGTAAGCGTCGAAGTGACGGGGAAATAAAATTTTAGAATGCCACTTTTAACGTCATTTCATACTTTATCTATCAAAATGTTGCTGTCAATTTAGTTCAACTCGCAAGTGTAGCGCTAGTGTAATACTACTCACGGCGGATTCAGATTCGAAGTTTAGAATGAAGTCTTACAGAATCACACTAATGGTCATTAAAGAACTTGGGTGCATTTACAGTAATATACTCATTTAATTCATTTACATCGTATGGCTTCCGCAACGACATTTCCAAATTAAGATGTATGTTTTTCCTTGGATTTCCTTTTCCTTAGCAGAGTTAGTTTAGAAATGTATTTCTTATACTCTTCAAACATCTTATACTTACAATCATCAACAAATATATTACGAAAAATATTATTACAGGATTTTATGTTGATAAAAAACTCTATGGTCCATAACTCATTAATAAGGTACCAACTCTTAACATCTTACACACATGATAACTTTTAAACGATTGAGAGGAAATAAAAAAGTATTTTAAAATACTTCTAAATAAATATTCTTGATAACAATGCTTAATTCCGATAAAGAATAATATTACGACACATATTTAACGCTTTTTCCTTCAGACGATTTAATAATTATTTTGAACACAAAATCGGGTATTGTGATTAAACCATGATAGCTAAATATATGCTCTCGCGGACTTTTTGTAGGTTTTAATAGAATCTACAAACCCGTAGTACATTATTTTGTTCTATGGTCAATAGTTATTGCAGCGCACGCAAAAATAGGTTTTCGATTTTACTCCTTGTGTTACAAAATAGCAATTTTATTACAGATCCCTAATTTTGAATTAAATAAAATATACCTTCCTCGATAAATGGACTACATAACACTGAAAGAATCATTCAAATCGGGATTTTTTTTTTTGTTTTCTGAACCCGACTTATTAATCCTCAAACGACGAATTCTGTGCTCCAGCTCCAAAGCACACGCGCACGCTGTTTTGATAGATATGATTGAATTTGAACTTTGTTTAGTGGTAAGAAAGTGCAAATTTACTTTTTGACGTTAGGAACACACCTTTTCTTCTTTCACTTATTTCTTAGATAACAGTGAGTGCTTGTTATTTAATATGAACCTTATGTTTAACAGCAATAAAGCTCAAATTGATTCGACGTTTTAGTTAGAAAACGTTTGTATGTGAAAAAGAAAAGGACTGTTTTTAGGGTTTTCCCGGCAATTATTTGTTTTTTTCTCGCCGTAAGAACCATCCTTGGACTTAAACGAACATCTTAAAAAAAGAATTGGCCAAATTGGTCCAGGCGTTATTGAGTTATGCGCTTACAACACATTTTGCGATCCATTTTTATATATAAGATTCATAAATTTAAAATCGTCAATCTGCCTTGAACAAGCGTGTTGATTAACGCTTAAACCTTCTCCGTGGGAGAAGAGGCCTTTGCTCACCAATGGGCACTTATAGGCTGATGATCTGAAGTAAATTAAACTAAATAAGTTGCCACAAGCGACTTAAACATTTTCTAAGTCAAAATGTTCGTATTCAAACATTATTTTCTCAATTTTAAGTTACAAATAACGCTTTACATTTATGTATAGCCGTATTTGCGGGTGTAAGAGCCTTGATCCTGAATCCAAGTGCAATAACGTACCGTGGAACTTAAAGCTGGACAAAAAAACAGGCCGGTTTTTAGTCAGTATAAGTGTCTGCCACTCTCTCTCCTCCTATCTAGAGCAAGAGAAGTAAATCGACTTTTAACTTTAGAAAAAAACACCTATGAAACAATGAAACAATGAATTTATTTTTGCAAATTGGCCATAAAACGGCACTTTTACACGTCAATTTATATGTAAAAAACTAGATGAAGCCGGCATTTCCTATCTGACTACTCTGAGAAGAAATGCCGAAATAAACTCAGAGGTCAGTCTCTTTTCAAGTCCAGACAATGTAAAAATAACATAATGTGAGAGAACCGTGCAAGTTCATTCTGTAGTGGTCTTTTGATTTGATACCTCTTTATAAAATTAACTTACATATCTACATATGTATATATTATTATGTAAGTCACAAAACACATTTATTTAAACACCCGCCACAAGTCACCATTGTCTCAGAATTTCCTCGCAAAATCACTAAAGTTACAAACACGAGAGGTCCCCACATGTCGTAACATATCATTAATCTCTGATCTATGTGACATTTAATTACCTAAAACACCATATATTAGGCGTTCTTCCGTTCTTACCCCATAGATATCACTTACAAAATTAATCTTACCAAACACTGGAAATATGAACTCTAATCTTTGAGTGCAAAGGTTCACGTATCTGCATAAGTAAGATGGTAAGGTGAATATAATTAATATTGTCTTTCTTATTGCTTCACGCCTAAGATTTTATTGCTGTTATATTGTTTATTTGGTTGGGATCGCGCGAATCGTCACTTTATTTCGATAAATATATCAAATTTTATCTTAGCTCAGTTGAAGTCCACGTCTCTTGTTTAAGGACCTATTTCACTGCCTTCGCCAACAAACGAATGTTACATACCTAGTTCATGTAAATTATTATTCAAAGCTTGACACGTAGCTGATATTTATACTATATATGTAAAAGCTTGGGTCAGACAGACCAGTTTCCTAGAAATAGAAATCATTCATTTGCAAAAATTTATGTTTACAAGGATGGATAATTTTATATATACATTTCACCTTACTGTATGCAAAGTATCAATTTACAATTCATAAACTAATAGCATATTTTTGACATAATAGAGTATTTTATCCTACCAAACATTGAATTAAAAAAAAAAATATTAAAAAAAAATAACACAAATTAAACAAAATTCTAAGTGAAATTCTTACATTTTGAAGGTTAAAATTACCGAAATCTGTAAAGTACCACATTTTGCTTTATTAAACGAACACAGAGCAAAAAAACAATAGGTATTGAGAGAGGGAACCATTACAACTGCTTGTATATTATTAGATTTATGGTAGTCTATAAAATTTTCACCGTTACCTGTCAACAAATGTTTTAAGGCTGATTTTTCAATAGTCAGATAAATGTTAACTAAGGAATAAAATTGTTGCTGTCACTGTCTTATACAAACATTCTGACGCGACAGCATCATAATTATTCCCCAGCTAACTTATATCTAACCATTGAAAAATCAGCCCTAAATAAAGTAAATAAGAAAAACGCCTAAGTACATTTTTTCTTCATCTTTCACACAACAGTATCGAGATCGTATCAATCTCTCTTTTACATTCGTAAGAGATTATTGCATTTGAAAAACAAAACTAAACCACTATTTTTTACCAGGACATTCCAAAAAAGTTCAAACCACAGCAGACTAAGAGCTTCCTGCTATCATCCCTCAGATTACTTAATGCACATTCCTATTCTAAACGCGGTGGAGTCTCTGACAAATCCTAGGACATTTCACAGTCTACCGGTCCTGCTTACAAAGCACCAGTATTTTAAACCTACCTAGATGAAATGTTGGTTGTGCTAAGACTGTATCAAATGCATGGACATTTGTTTTGGAAGAAAACATCTAATGGGATACTGTGAATCCTTTGTTTATGCCATTTTTGGTGTTAAAAGGAGTGGGTGTGAATGTGCTATGCTTTTTCATATTGCCGTTAGCCACATGACCAAAGTAGTAGGTATTTGATATTTGTATATTGTTGAAAGATTTTTTTTTTCACTGCCTCACCGTGTAAATCACGAATTCCTTACGAAACCATGCCGCCGTGTGCACGGGCGGCGGCGGCGCCGATTGCTTACTATCAGGTAATCCGTCAACTCGTTTGCCGACCTATCAGACAATACAGACATTTTTGAGAAAATTTAAAAGCAATCCTTCCGCTCCCCCAATTTCCCTACATTTTTTTATGTGGTAGGTCTGCACACGAGCAAACTTATTACCTGATGGTAAGCAATCAGCGTCGCCGATGGACCCGCAACGACGGAGGAGTTACGAACGCGTTGTCGACCTTTTGGGGATTAGGGATTTGGAGATTTTGCGAAAGGGAACGGATTGGGTTAGGGGAAGGATTGGGCCTCAAGTAACCTCATCCACACCACTTTAGAAATTTCACTCAAAATCTAACCTCTAAATGGCCGGCAACGCACTCGTAACTCTTCTAGAGTTGCGGGTGGGTGTCCCATGGGCGTCGATTGTTTACAATCAGGTAATTCTTAGTCAAAGTCAAAATCATCTATTTCAATTAGACCGATACAGGCACTTTTGAACGTCGAACAAAGTGTTAAAAATATAATGTTTCAGTCTATGTAGGATGTCTTAGGTAGGTTTGTCGGCCTTTAATACAAAAAAAAAACATTATAACAAATATTTTCTGAACTTAAGCAAAGCTGCAGACTACAGCCATTACTTATAGTAAAAATAAACCAATAAAATAAACGAGAATGTAAGATATGTGTAAGTGCTCGCAAACACACAAGACATCTCGAACCCTTTTCACCGTACAATTCCGTTGCCAATCGTAAATTTATCTCAGGGGCTATTAGTTCGATAAAATTCAACTAAAACGATAAATAAAACCGACTTTGACGGATAGCCCATTTCCCCCACAAAGAATAGCCGGACAGAGATAATTTTGCGTATCAAATAACTCTTATTACTAAAAGCACAAGGTTGGAATTTTGAGAAATGGGTATTTAGATAAGTTGGCGAAATTTTTGTATCTATGTCACATGGGAATGTTTTGTCCGAAACTAAACTTATTTACCGTCGAAGACTGAATAAAACATTAGCAGAAGAAAGATGTACACAAATCGAATTGGGACGGAATGATTCATTTGTTTCTATCTGATCGACGTGTGTAATTGTGCGGAGAATAAGAAAAGCAATAAAAAATAAAATGGAATATCACATTACATCATGTTCAACTTGTTTTAAGGATTGACAGAGGATGCTTGTAGATTTAACCTATCGTTAATATATTTTAAGAGTGGGAAAGCCACGCTACGGCACGAATGGGTCGGCTTGAACGGATTAATACCACGGCCACATAGAAAACCGGCGTGAAGAAAAACTTACGTTTTTTGTTGTGTGAGTGAGGTCACTAGAGGCCCAATCCTTCCCCTCCCCCAATTCCTAATTCCTAAAAGGTCGGCAACGTACTCGCTACTCCTCAGTTGTTACGAGTATCCATGGGCGGCGCTTACTGCTTACCATCAGGTAATCCGTTTGCTGACCTATTACATAGAAAACCAAACCACAACAACTAATTTGAATTATCAGATAGGTCGCTAAGATCCCGTACGAAACACTCAGAGAAAAATTTAGGCTTTAGAGCTAAGTCATACATATTAGCTTCACATCATCAGCCTATAAGTGCCCACTGCTAACCAAAGGCTCTCCTCACAAGGTGAATGTTTGAGCATTAATCACGCCGCTTGCCCAAGGTGGACTGGCGATTCCAAACTTATAATTAGATATTATAAGTCCAGTTTTCCCCACGAAGTTTTCCTTCGTCGTATATCAGTGGTGTCCAAATTATCATATAAAGTATACATATGTATAAGTCGGAAATAGTCACGTTGGTATTTGCGAGGTTTTGAATACCGGACCACTACGAAACATGCTTATATTGTCATACAAACTAAATGTGTATACAAAATTTAGTTGCAAGATTCCACTTCACATACATAGAATACATACATGCATAACTTGACAGGTTAAACAAAAACTTATGGAAAATTCGTCGCTTTGTTCCATTGTTTTTACATTATTGTGTAGATTGTAACATATCAATTACGGTACTTGTTTAAACAATGATTATTTAATACATTGAATTCAAATGTATCTATGTTACTTTTCCTAACCATAACTTATTTATCCAAACTTATAAATGCGAAAGTAAAGTAAAGTAACTCTGTCTGTCTGTCTGTCTTTTCTTCACTTCGCCTAAACTACAGAACCGATTTCTGTGAAATTTGGTACAGACATCGTTTCAAACTCGAGAAAGGACATAGCATAGTTTTTATACCGATAATCTGCAGGTAGACACTATTAGACGCGAACGGAGTCGCGGGCAAAAGCTAGTATATATATAATCTGCGATACGACTGCACGGTTGGCGCGTAGGCTGGGCAACTTGCATGCATGCGATGTGTCGCGGGTTCGATTCCCGCACGGAACAACACTTTGTGTGATCCACAAATCGTTGTTTCGGGTCTGGGTGTCGTGTGTATGTGATATTGTATGTCTGAAAAACGCACCCACGACACAGGAGAAAATCCTAGTGAGGGGCAACGTTTTTTTAAACAAACAAAAAATCTGACTTTCCTAGATGTTCCTCATATTATCATGGTTATTTGTATTATGAGCTGGTATCATTTTAACCCTTACAAAGCAAACGTCCCTACGAACCGATGCGTAAAACTGATCCAAAACAAATGTTTGTCTTTGTGGCTGTAAGCGAAATTTATAATTGGTTCGTCTACCATTTTTATTTGTGTGTCGTTTGTCCAACATTTTGGCTTCAGGGTATTTGTAATCAGACGGGGTTGCTGGTCAAGCGCATTGAAGCATCGGAGCAGGAGAAGGAACGGGGTGATTTGTAGTCAGTAAGAGTCTGACACGGTTTGTAAAAGGTATACGAGTAGTCTGACATGTCAGTCTGGCTCGACCCACCTGAGGCGACAGAAGTTATTCTAAGATGTTTTCCTAAAAAAATGGTATTTGTTATATGTAATTGTTTAAATTCAAAAGGAATAATATTTCACTTGTTTAACGTTTTTTAATTTTATTTACATGGTATGAGCTAACATACAAATTTTTAAGTCGAATATAAAGAACCACTGCATGCATTAGGGGTTTAGGGCTAGTACGACAATTGGCAAAAAGTACGATGGAAAGTCGTTTAGAAAGAACAATGACAATTTTAGAATTACAAACCAGGTATATTTAATCTTAACATATAATTTAATCCTTAAATTGCTTCGGTCGCGTTCACAAACAGGCAAAAACTTTTTGGTAGCATTCAGTAAAATCCACATCCATATTCTTACGTGAAAACGCTTGGTACATTACGGAATAAAAACTCACTCCAACAATCGTAAATAGTGCGAGGAAAAATACATAAAATAAGAAAATTTGCATTAAATTCAAAAAGGAAACTCCATATAATGCTTTCAGAAAGTTTTATATAAACACGAGCGTAAAACAAATGTCTCATAAACAATATGAAATCCTACGGGTTCCAAGTTCCGTGGCACTGGATAGTCTAAGTATATTAATGTCGCAAGTTCCCGATGTACGGTATCCGACTTTCGCATTTCCTTATTTCGATGATCCAAGAATTGGTTGGATGAGCCATAATAGTAATCACAATAACTTTTCAATTTTTTTTTTATGTTATAGATCGGCAAACGAGCAAACTCATTACCTGGTGGTAAGTAATCAGCACCGCCCATGGACACCCGCAACGGCGTGGAGGAGTTACGAGTGCGTTGCCGACCTTTTAGGGATTAGGATTAGGGATTGAGGAGGGATTGGGGGTGGGAAAGGATTTGGCCTCCGGTAACCTCACTCACACGGCGAAACACAACGTGTTAACTAGTCTTTCTTTTTAATTCAACTTATCATTACATAACATAAAACATGGTCGCTTTCTCTGTACCTATATCCCTATGTATACTTAATTCTTTAAAACTACACAGGGATTTTGATGCAGCTTTTTTAAAAGGTGGGCTTTTAAGACAAAGGTTCACATCTAGGTATTATTACATCCATACAGCAGCAGAGAACTAAAGTATCAGTATTGTTAATTGAATAAAGTGTATTTGAATAAAAATTATGCAACCCGGACCAGTCGTTCCCGTGTTTAAGTAAGATGAATGAAAAGCAATGTATAACAATCACTGCTGCAGTATGTGTAGGTATCCTTGTACTGTATTATATTGTATCCTGTATCCTCTTAGTGTCTGTATCAAGGTCGAAATTTGCTTTTTGATTCGCAAATGATTTGCGTATAACCTTGAAAATGACTTTTAACAAATCGAGAAAATGTTTACAAAACCTTTTCTAATGGTTTAAATGAGGTTTAGCTTTTAGCAAACACATTAGTTCCCGGGCTTGCACGAGAATTTATCGAGGGCCACTGCCTCAAGGAAAAAAAGAAAGAGGTGGTTAATAGTCAGTAATAGTCAGTATCTGACACTGCCTCTCAACCCCTCGCCGAGGGGAACCTAACTATGTATTTAGACAATACCCAAAAATCCAACCACTATGAGTGACCTTAACAATCGAAGAGTCCTAAACAGAAAAAATCTAAATCTTTCGACCAGCAGAAAACCCATACTATTTACAACTTAAAATACCACCTCCATAACATCTCTTAACATACACATCCACGTCTTCACAAGTTAAAACCTGTCACTAAAATTGTAGGTACGTACGAACCAATGGAGTCGGGGAGAGTGTGCAATGTATGATTTATGACTCATATGCATTTCGTCGCCTTTTACTAACTCACTTCGACAAGTCTTTCGATATGCGGATGAGGAATATACTATTTTGTTACTCACAAAGTTATAGAATGAAATACGAAATCATATTTTGATGTGAATCTGATTTCGGCTTTATTTCATTAATGATTTTCGTCTCTGACTTTAATAAAATGTCTTACTTCAAAAACAAAAGATCTCTAACACTACGAAATTTATTTATTTTTAAATTCGGCTTGCTTGAGCACAAAGATGGCTTCATAGAATACGGTACATATTAAATAAATTATAATATTTAATGGCTCACGTAACTAGTTGACGAGTAACTCGACTAATTTCAAACAATAGTAGGGGCTAATCGGTGGACACAACGCAGCTCGAAAGCAGACGACAGTTAAACAAGTTTTGTTTCACGCCAGTTTTCTGTGAGGCCTACAGAGTGAGTGCCAGACACTTACTGACTATAAACCCCCCTGTTCCTTCTCCTGCTCTAGGTTAAGGCCGCGGTGACAAATTACCGGCTCGTTACCCCGCAATCCTGGCTAGACATCGGCCCTTTTGGGCCCCATCTGTAGTGCTCAATTGGCTCTTTGAGGCAGTGGTATCATTCATGCTGAAGCATAGCAGTCTCACCCAGACACACCGTATAACTATTCATATCTCAACAAACACTGACTAGAACAGACATAAACGTAGAGGTCGTAATATCAAAACCATTCACGTGTAACCGTTAAATTTTCGCACAGTTAACCGTAAACCGTTAGCGGCAATAACATGGTTCGGTTAGGATATAGTTTTATGCCCTATAACTGTTTAACACGTTATTTTATAAGTCATTTCGAAACTTGAATACATTTGATCGGTTTTGTATTGGTTGGATTTTGTTTGAATCAAGTACACAGACACACATCATATTTAGTGGGAAGAGTCAAGATGTCTTTTTTTTATTCTTAACAAAGTATATGTTTATAATGTAATACCAATATTTCAGCGGTTGTGTCACATGTATTTCAAACAGTATTAATCCTCAGTACAACATTTTCTTGTTAGTGTTTTTATCCTATGACTTCTTCTACCCTAGGTGGGTTGAAAGGAATGTCAGGCTCCCTGACTAGAACGCGCAACCAGTGCTGGACATCGGCCTCGTCTGCGGTGGCCTTTTTAAGAGGGAAAATTCTCAAATTACTTCTTCCATCTTAAGTGGGGCGATTTTTGTTCAGGTTTCTGGTTTCTGGTTCAGGCCGAGGCTGCGGATTGTCTGTAGGCTCTTTGAGGCGCAAACAATGCCCCATACCATCGGTTCTAGTTCTAGTCGCGGGGCAAGCTACAACATTAACTTAATTGAATATTCTTTCACAATACAATCATCATTTTTAATAACATATTATCTTAAATAATTTTCGCACTTACTAATAAACCTGTCTGTTTTATTACTACTCGTAACACATAGCACGAATATAGTGTACATATCTATACTAATATTATAAAGAGGTAAAATTTATAAATTTGTATGTAGGGGGTAATCCTTGGAACCACTGGTCGGATTGCCAAAATTTTTTTACTGATAGATAGTACTACTACAATGTTCCTGAGTGCTATAGGCTATAAAAAACACGCTACAATTAAATGGAGCCGAGCAGCGGGTGAAACGGGGAATACCTAGCTAGTTTCAAATAAAATTAATTTAAAAATAGAACAATAACTTATCTAGGTACTACTAAGAGCTGCGAGTGATTATGAGCGAATGTACATTGAGAATAATAACATTATTAAAAAAAAATGTAGTAAACCTCTATTCATTTTAAAACCTCTATCGAACGATATATCACATGCTTAGGTTGAAATGAAAAAAAAAACTCAGTCCATAATAAAATATTTTTTCCACTTTTTATGTTACCACTTTTTCGGCGTGATTGGTATACATATTGGTGCCGATTTTCAGCTTTCTAATGCCAACGGTCACTGAGATTATCCGCGGACGGGCAGACAGACAGACAGGCACGGCGAAATCATAAAGGCGAAACTAAAAATACACTTACAAATTAAAATTAAAATAGCCTGAAACATCCCAATACAATATATTTATTCTAATAATTCTTTTTTTGTGTAAAACAAAAACCTTAGGCAAGTATGGTGTCGCCAAATCAGTTCGTGGGGGCAAGTCCAGCTCGATCTCATGGCAGAGTGAAAGCAACGTCTGTCGCTACCTAGGGCCGGGCACGCTGTTATAGCAGCGGTAAGACCCCTCTTTGAGGAGTAGCTTGAGGGATGCCATGGCCTCCTCACCTTGCGCCTGATCCAGGTCCCTACCAGGCACAGCAGCTTCGATAATTTCCTGATTCTGATCCGGCAGGAGGAAACGTCCGAGTATCGTCATTGTGAAGACCACCCAGAAAACACGGTGGAGCATACTGTTGCAGTGTGCCCTACGTAGGCTGAGCTCCGCTGTGTATTCAGGGAAGTGATCGACGGTAGGGACCTCTCGCACCTGGCCTAGCTCGTAGCCATGGTGCGGAGCGAATGGATCTGGGAAGCCGTTATTCTCGCAAAGAAGAAGACTCAAGCAACACTCGACGCTGTAGGCAACACTCCGGGCGTATGGGATCGAGAGATGATCTCCGGTCACCGCTGGTCTGCGGACAGTGAGTAAGGGTAGCACCAGGCTTGCATAAGGTTGTTTTAACATTAATGTGCTCAAATCTTCTTTACATGAGAAGAGATCTTTAGTTGGCACTTATGGTTTAGGATGATGTCATTCTTAACGTTGTGACGTGGTAACGTCCCCAATTTCTTTCTCCTAATCGTCCTTAATTATACAAATAGAATTAGGATATCACACACTCCTTTATATTTTCTCACTATTCACTCACGAAGCAGTGCAGTATTAGCTAATACTGCATTGAATATTAATAAACTAGTTCGATGGTGATTACTGACCTAGTAATAACTTTCAAATTACACATATTACACATATTTCAAATAAAAAAAAACCAATAAAACGGTTGCTCGTCCTTGACATTCTATTGAACATTCTAAATATTACAATGAAAACCATTAAAGATATTGAAATGTAGATAAAAACTACTTTTTGAGGCATAGCATTCATATTAGAGATATTAACCATGGTATAAATACTCACAACAAAAGAGTAATTGTTCCAACTCACATCCATTATGTTGGCCTTACTACTTTTTATGGCGATCACAAGATGGGCTACGGCTGGCTTCGACCCAGAATTACACGAAAAATTCATGACGATGCCAAAATCAGCATTCGTGGAATACTTCAATCAACAAAACTACTCTTGGAAAATAACCGAATATAACCATATTCATGAAGAGTATGCGGCCTGCGAACATGATTTTACTGGACCAATAGAAGAGATCCCATTCATAAGTCACGAACTTGAAACACTACCGACCAACTTTGATGCCAGACAGAAATGGGCACATTGTGAGAGTATAAGAGATATTTATAACCAAGGTGCTTGTGGATCTTGTTGGGCCTTTGGATGTGCTACCACAGCCAGCGACAGAACATGCATCCATAACAAAGCCCACGTTCGTCTTGCTGAACAAGATTTGGAATGTATGGAGATTGGAGTGTGTGGTGGTGGACTTTCTTATAACGCATTTCTATTTTGGAGGGATTATGGACTGGTTACCCAGGATTGCAAACCATATGATATAGAAAAGCTGTTGCAACCACACTGCGAGACCAAATGTGTCGGGGAGAACTTAAATTATACAAAAGATAAACATTTTGCTGCAAGCGTTTACCGCGTACCTAACGAAGTAGATCAGATTAGGGCCGAGCTGGTAGCAAATGGGCCGATCCAGGCTAGTTTCAAAGTTTATGCAGACTTCTTCGACTATAAATCTGGGGTATACATACATTCGTATGGTAAACTGCAAGGTTATCATAGTGTGCGGGTGATTGGATACGGGGTTGAAAACGGCATGGAATATTGGTTAGCCGCCAACAGCTGGGGCGAATGGGGAGAACATGGTTTGTTTAAAATTAAAAGTTACCAAAAAAGACTAAATTTCGAAGCCAATATGACCGCTGGTATTCCAATGACATAATTTTTCAACATTATAATTAATTAATTTATAAAGTGAATTTAAAGCTGTCTTAGTGTTTTTTGTTTTTTGTTACAACTTCATTGTTTGTATACATTTATGTTCTTGTTTTTTTTTTTTGTTAATCGTTTAAGCGTCGACTCCATAATATTAATGGCTTTGAAATCTGTATATATAGTTCTTTATAGTGCACAAACTCCATATATTATGTATCAATTTTAGGACATAGGGTAGTCTTTATTGTTATGGATATTTTCTCAATATTTTGAATGATAAATATTATGAAAGCAGGAGAAGGAACGTGGGAGTTTTTAGTCAGAAAAAAACTGACACTGATGGGCGTGATGATTTCCCTCACAAAAAAGGCACCCTTAAGGACAAGCTAACACTAGCATACACGAATAACGTTTTATACCATTCCATAGATATTACCCAAGGTCTGGAGCGCTTAGATATCACTTGACGAGCATAATCAAATGCAGGCTTTTCATTGAACGCAAAAAAGTATATACATGAAAACTAAAGTTGATTATCTCGGGTTTGTGAAAGGGGCAGGAGAAGTCTCCCCGAATCCTTGAAAAGTCCAAATTTTAGCAGAAGTATATGATCCGATGGAGATTGTGCAATCCTTATTTAAAGAAAATGTAACCTTCCCAATGTAGTGTCTTACTTTAGTCGGCGAACCACAGACTTAGAATCACGCTATCATTCTTATAAACTAGAGACTAGCCGTTGTTAGACCTGTTTAAAACTTCAGGCATTATATGTATGGGCTACCGCCTGTTTCACCGTCTTTAAGGATTATAAATCGAATCGAACATCGACCTCACTCCTCGAGTTCATAGGGTTGCATGTAGGTAGGTTCAGGGTGGGCATTCTTGTAGGCCTATGATTTCGATATTATTAATAGCCAGAAGAGTAGACTGGAACACGCAGATTATTTATCCAGGAACCCTGTAGCAGAGGTAGTACCCCTGATATGTCACCCTCCTTGGAAGCAGCTAGCGGTTTTAAAGCAGCAAAAAAGCTGTCTGTCTTTTTGGCGCACCTACAAGGATCATTGCTGATCAGGGTCGTTGATAAATAGCTCAGACATTAAACAATATTGTATTGATCATAATATAGAGTTGCATTTTATCGCCACCGGTAATAATAGAGCAGAGCAAAAGTAAGTAGACTACTGGTTATAATAGAAAATGATGCGAATAAAACTTGGCGTGACGAACTTCTTGACGTACAATAGCGTTAAATAGTACACGATCTAGGGTAGCTGGCTTCACGCCAGAGCTTATGTTTAGAATTCGCGCTCGCTTTTTAGGTTTAGCTAGCTCAAATAGTTCAAATAGCTCCAAATTTAGAGCTAGACTTCTGATTAGACTTAGATAGAATTTGCGAAATAGGATCCGAAAATATTTCATCAGAAGCAGTACGTTTTAATCACGGTAGGGAAACCATAAGCCCGTTTTCTAAGGGCGAATTAGTTCTCAAAATGCAGTCAAAAAAGTCAGACTAAACCCAATAGGAAATTTAGAGGTCCCTTTCTTATAAATAACGTATTAGATAATAGATGAATTTAATAGAACGGTTAAATATAGCCACAAAAATCTACGTGCGATACCCAGAGGCTATGAAGGTTTACTAGATATATCTACCGTACATAATTATTATGTATTAATAATTTAAAGGAAACCGAGACGGCGGATCACGTTCAAGTAGTGGAGTGCATATCACCCGATGATGATAGTAATAATTTGTCAATTTATGTTCACACACCTTGACTGCGAGCTCTAAAACCCTTTCGGCCTACGAAACTGAAGAGTTGCAGTCGTTAAGTAATATTAATTTTGTCAATTAATTTCACTTAACTATAAGAAGGTATTTTGGGGACTGACTCATGAGAGTCTACGTCCTAAAGCATGTGTACTGATATATCAGTGGGCTATTGGGTAATCTGAGGAACTGGCTTAAAAGGGCCGATGTTTCAAATATGGGACTGATTGTAGGGACGCCGCAGGGTTGTCCGGTCCATGTTATCTGAAGAAATCGAAGGGACGCCTATTTCAGCTGTCAGGGTCAGCTCTAAATAGTTTGAGAATGGGATGTGACTAGACTAAGCAAAGAGGTATTGAATGGCTGTCCGGTCCACGTTTTCTATATCTTGTCGAAGGAACGCCTATTTCAATTATGCGGGCCAGGTGATAGAAGTTGAATTTATGGGGTATAAAGAGTTGTAAAATGATCATTGTTGGTCGAGCGTATATGAAAAAATGGAGTAACTACTAGCAATTTTATTGCTACAGAATAACCAGAGAACAGTGAGCTAAGAAAAAAGGAACGTACGAGAACGTGTGCATGTCAGTACGGCCGTCACGACGATACGTGTTTAAATAAGTTTTAAGGGAGTCCACACAGATGGCGTTCGTAATCACTTCGGTTTTTCATTAGCGGCGTTAAAGGCTTGTCAACGCTAAAATTAACTAATCTCCTGTTAAATCTATTGTCAAGTCATCTGATTGGTTGAATGAATTATCAACAACCAATCAAATGACTTGACAAGAGATTTAACAGGAGATTAGTTAATTTTAGCGTTGACAAGCCTTTCAGAAACCAGGTGTGTTTCTCCGTTGACTTTGGACGTGCTTGCTAGAGCGCTCGGTGTAGTGTATTTATAATTGTTATTTACATTGTAGTGATTGTTATCATTAGTGAGTACGTTTGCGTTAATAAATTATTTTTATTTGTGAATGTGTCTTCTTTCTTAATCCTACGATCCACGCCTACTTGAGACTCGAAGCTATGGATCCAATTGATATATGTGATGAGGCCTTAGTGCATTTATATATCTGTACTACATCATGTTTAGATAGTTCAGCCGGGGCTGCGCAGTAAGGGTACGAGTAATGCGGATAATTTTATGTTTCATAAAAAAAATCAATAATCAAATAATATAATATCGGGGTTCCGTCAATCGCAATAAGGTACCGTGGCCTCGACCTAGAGCGTGAGAAGAAAGTTGGGTCTGGAAGTAAGAGTCTGACCACCCCTTTTCCGATCCGAATCCGATTTTCCTCTCACAAAAAATAACCTTGCCTAAGGTTTTTTTTAGCATTAGCATGCTTAAATATTCTATATATTAGAAAAGGTATTTGCTTAATAGTAGACACTTACATTATGTAACACTAGTTCAGTGACGATTACTGTCTTAGTAAGAAAGCAACTTTAAAATAACTCGCACATATTTCAAAACCAAAAATGCCAATAAAATGGTTGCTCGACCTTGAAATTCTGTTGAGCATTGTAAATATTATAATGGAAAACATTTAAAATATTTTTAGTGATTTTTACACTGATAAAATTTAAACATATTAATTTTTGAAGCATAGTATTCATTTTCGAGATATGAGCCATGGTATAAATACTAACAACAAAATAGTCATGCTACAATTGTTCCAAGTCACATCCATCATGCTGGCCTTACTACTTTTTATGGCGATCACGAGATGGGCTACGGCTGGCTTCGATCCAGAATTACACGAAAAATTCATGACGATGCCAAAATCAGCATTCGTGGAATACTTCAATCAACAGAACTACTCTTGGAAAATAACCGAATATAACCATATTCATGAAGAGTATGCGGCCTGCGAACATGATTTTATTGGACCAATAGAAGAAATCCCATTTATAAGTCACGAAATTGAAACACTACCGACGAACTTTGATGCCAGACAGAAATGGGCACATTGTGAGAGTATAAGAGATATTTATAACCAAGGTGCTTGTGGATCTTGTTGGACTTTTGGATGTGCTACCACAGCCAGCGACAGAACATGCATTCATAAAAAAGCCCACGTTCGTCTTGCTGAACAAGATTTCGAATGTATGCAGAAAGGAGTGTGTGGTGGTGGACTTTCTTATAACGCATTTCTATTTTGGAGGGATCAAGGACTGGTTACTCAGGATTGCAAACCATATGATATAGAAAAGCTGTTGCAACCTCACTGCGAGACTAAATGTGTTGGGGAGAACTTAAATTATACAAAAGATAAACATTTTGCTGCAAGCGTTTACCGCGTACCTAACGAAGTAGATCAGATTAAGGCCGAGCTGGTAGCAAATGGGCCGATCCAGGCTAGCTACCCTGTTTATGCAGACTTCTTCGACTATAAATCTGGGGTATACATACATTCGTATGGTGATCTAAAAGGTTATCATAGTGTGCGGGTGATTGGATACGGGGTCGAAAACGGCATGGAATATTGGTTAGCCGCCAACAGCTGGGGCGAGTGGGGAGAACATGGTTTGTTTAAAATTAAAAGTTACCAAACAGATGTAAATTTCGAAGAACAAATGATCACTGGTATTCCAATGATATAATTTTTTCAAGTTGTTTTTTTTTTGTTAATAAGTTTTTTGTTGAAACATACAATCAATATACATTTATCTTACTACATTACGTTTGGTTTTGTTATAATCATCGTTTCCTTATACCATAATGGAGAGATGCAGATAAGTTAGCCAGGTTTGCGCAATAAGGCTCCCGACCCGGCCTGGCGCAGGAGAAGGTTCCGGATGGTTTTTAGTAAGTAAGAGACTGAATCTCCCTCTCGTGCTTGCTTTAATTGGAATTTGTGAAAATCATCAAATGGTTTCTTGCTTAGGCTCCACCAATCAAAAAACAGAAGTACAGGGAGTTAATATAGCATGAAATTTTCCCAGCTAAGTTTTCTAATAAAACCTATTTTATAAAGATACTCCAACTTCTGTATAATTATTAAGGTACTTGACTTTGTTCAAAAAAAAATAAGGTCGACTTTTCAATGTAAGTAAGTAAAGTGTAATGATGATGTGATAGATGTTCGCTAAATTGACAGGTCATTTGGCGCAAAGGCTGGGCAACTGGTCGCTATGAAACGTGTCGCGAATTCAACAGCACTTTTTGTGATCCAAAGTTTAATTTGTTGTTTTGATTGTTTTAATCCAAACTAATATTATAAATGCGAAAGTAACTCTGTCTGTCTATCTGTCTTTTCTTCACGCCTAAACTACTTACGTGTGAGGGGTCCAAGCTACCGGTGGTTAGGGCTCCAGGGACAGAAATCTGCTCACAATACGTGCCGTTTCAAGGAGCATCGTCTATTTGAGCATCGTCGTATTTCTGTCTTCTGTATGCATTGATCCACCCACCTAACATCTTTATTATCATTTTCATTAATAGTACATACAATTTCCCTATTATTAATTTACGTATCGCTGATATTTTAAACCGAATGAATGTTTGCAATTTTATGGATTTTTTTTATTTGAGATAAATAAATAAATAAAATTAATTAATAAAATGTTTATTGAAAATAAACAGAGAAAGGCTCTACTAGTTCCAAGTCGAATTTATATGTTTTTAAACGCATCAACGATACGTGACTTGAGACAATCCTAGTGTGAAACAAAGATTTTTAAAGGAGAACGAAACAAATCCATGTTTGTTCTAAAAATTTTGAATAGTCTAGGAATAATAAGAAACTATTGTTAAGGTAATTGCATCAACACACGACCAATTTTCAATTAATCTATTGTGTTGAGTAGCAAAATCTCCGGGCGGTCAACTAATTCGATTGTGAGCTAAGGATTACAACCCTAAAATTACGCTACACTTCAATTTCGTCCCTTCAACTCTAATACTAAGATTCATTTTGCTTTATATATTACAATTTGAGTTCTAAAAGTAGTAGCTAAGGTATAATGTGTTTTATTCGCGTATAGTTATGGTGAAAAATCGTTTGTTGTTTTGTTATAGTCTGGTATTTTCTAATGTAAAGAATTTTCGAACGAATCATACGACCACGTGGCACCCGCTGTGAATACATCGTGAATGCTTATAATTCATTCTGTTTGATATTATGTATTTGCGACATTATTTCGTTTGTATTTTGTATTAAAAATGGCAGACATTTCAATAAATATAATTGATTGAAATCAAATAGTAGTTTGGTAGTAATTATTGACATTTTGTGGCGTTTCCCTAGTTTATTTTTTATTACAAGTTTTTTTTAAATATCATAATTATGTATTTATATGATGGCTGAACTCGAGTGTGAGTGTACATTGAAAAATTATAATAATAATTATTATTATAGGACACCAGATTAGTAATTGACTTTACAACCATATAATAGACGATGCAGTCACCTATATAAACCTTGCCTATAACGCCCTAGTGATAAATACTATACGTAAGAACATAACATTATAAAATTATACCACAATAATTATGTAATCGTGAATTAAGTACATAAGACCAAAAGTAACCATTTTTCTATATACGTAATGTGCGTTATAAAACTCAAAATGTACCATTTTGATAACTAAATGAATAATAATGATACTATAATTTATAGAATCAGGCGTTACTTTGCGGAAATCCATGACATTAAAAATTTTTGTCGCGGAATTAAAACTAAATATTTTCCCTAACATTTAAATAATGATACTATTTAAAAACAATAAAAACATTGATTGTCGGTTTATTTGAGTTGAAAAGGATGTGAAACTCCTAGACCGATTTAAAAAAAAATCACTGCTTAGAATCTACAATATCCTCGATAAACATAGGCTACTCGTATAAACTTTGCAAGTATAACCGCGGGGCACAGCTAGTTGCATAAATAATTTGACCCTTAAACCGCCACACATCAATTACATACAACCTGCAAAGGTATTTTCTACAAATATTCGCTGAGTCAACACGATACACCCTAATGTACAGAATGCGATTCATTTCCGTAAAATAAACATGTGTATGAACACACAGAATTGCAAATCGACCTGTTAATCTAATAAGAGAAGCCAGGCGTCGTCACGGTTCATTTGAAGGAAAAAAATGTCACGTCAATTCTTTTTTTAGGGGTCAATAAGAGCCTGTTGTATAGAATTTATTTTATTTTATATTTAGTATGTAAGGTTTCTTTGTATTGTTTTCGATTTTGTTTGTTCTGTAATTCTTTTTAATGTTACTACACTATTGTATTAGGAAACTCCTGTGATAATAAATAAATGATATATTATTTAAAATTAATATTCAGTTTATTTTCCAAGAGATTACAGATAGATAGATAATACAGATATTAAAAAGCAAAAAGAATATTGAATTTCACATAATGCTTTGAATTTAAAAATACGTCAATACTTTATTTTTTACTAAAAAAGCAACTATTATATTTATCTTTCTTATTAGGACGGTCTCAATTTTGAAGAATTCTTACTTCTACTGCTTGATATAATTTATAATAGAATTCAATGAAATCTACAATTTATTATTTTATTATATGTTAGTGCAAAAATAATCTTTGAAATATATTTTTTTCAAGTATTAAAGAGTATAAAAATATTCAATAGTGTTTATTTGTACCATTTACAGAAAAACATATTTATAAAAAAATATGTTTTTTATACAGAACCTTTTTAAGCGCGTACAATTCGCATTTGCTCAATTTTTTTCGCTACTTCAATGTGGGGATGTGACGTTGACAAATATAAAAGCATTTCCGGTTGGCATTGGGTATATTTCTTTTTTATATTTGAACAGATAATGTAGATTGGATGCTTTGAAATATTCAAATATGGAAAACAGTGGCTTAAGAGTGTGACACTGTTTGCCTACACAGTTTTTTTAAATATTACAAACTTATAACGCAAAAATTTATTATTGACCAGCGTTATTAGAAAACCACGCGACTTTCCAAGCATATTAAAGTAATTTATCAACTAAAATATCTAAAATATCAACTATAGCACTCAGGAACATTTTAGTTTTCTAGGTGTCAGTAAGAGAATTTTGGAAATTCGACCACCGGTTGCAAATATTACCCCCTACATACAAACTTACTTTTAACTCTTTATATTATTAGTAGGTATAGATTATAGATGGCATCTGATTCGATTCTTCGAAAAAAAAATATGTGGGAAAAGTATTATTTATTTATTATTTATAAATTTCATTGTTTATTTAGAGTTTCCCAGCTCAGTTTTTTTAATCCTATTATAGTTCCAATTAATACATAATAACTTTCTTTTTACAGTCACACAAACAGCAATACATAATTACTGTCGCAATATAAAACATCACATTTTATTAAATTAAAACCAAAATTAAAACTCCCTCTTGCAAGCAGCAGTTAAAGGGTTAAATGACAAGCCATTCAAATAAATTCCACTACGCTTCAATGCAACAACGTAGTTAATCCAATTACAAATAATTCGGTTACTTCTTAACTGTAGTCATTGACGGGTTAACCCTTTCCGCAGATGCTACCCGAGTTGGACCTGACTATTAAAATTTATAATTGAATATTAGATAGGTGAAGTGGTTCGCTTTGTTCGTATTTTAAATATGAGAGTGATCTTGTTTGTTTGTTACACTTATTCATTTATACTACGAAACGTTTCCTATCGATAGAAGGTACAAGTAACCAAAATATTAAAAAAACTACGAATAAAGTTCAACATATTCTCATTTTAATTTATATATACTAATATTATTAAGTGGTAGAGTTTGTTTGCTTGTTTGTTTGAACGCGCTAATCTCAGAAACCACTGGTTCAAATTGAACGATTCTTTTTTTGTTCGTTGGTCTATTTATTAAGGAAGACTATAGGCTTTATAACATTTCGCTACGATCTGTAGGAACCAAAAATCGAAACTGCTTAACAATCAAAAACCCGTTTTTTCATTACAAATATATTATCAAGTGATTTTTAGAACGAAAATCCACATACAATTCATACTATTTCAATTAACCCCGCAACTGCTTACTTCGGTCTAAAGGACCGGTGTAACGTCGGCGCACACTCTCGACTTAATCGCAGCCGCATTGTTGATAGGAGTTCGTAATCCGACCGCACATTAACGGTCCGTCTGCGCGCGACAGCACAATACGCGCGCGGCCATACATTAGATCGTTGTAAGATATGACACGGATTTGCGACTGAAATACAGAGAATAGAAGGCGACTTTATAGTCGCATAGATTTGGTTTTATTTCGATGTGTATGAAAGTTCTGAAATATGAATGAGGCTTTTGAATGGAAACGAGATTTTGAAACTGTACTTTCAACATCATCAGCCTGATTTCGTCCACTACTGGACGTAGGCCTCCCCAATTGCACGCCACTGAGCTCGATGTTCACCTCTTCTCATCCAACCACTGTCAGCCACCCTGCGGATATCGTCTGTCCACCTATCTGGAGGGCACCCTACACTACACAAAACTGTACTATAAGATTATAAGATATTTCCTTGTTAACTACGATTTTTTTGAAAATAAATAAATATTTTAATTTGATTTAGTTTTATTTTCTTTGATTTGCTATTAAACACAAATGTTTAAATTTACACCACTAAGTTCCGCCGCATTTGCGTCTTAACAACAACAATCGTAAGACGTGCGACAAATCGCAAACTTCAACAACATCTTAGCGTATTAAGTTGCATCTAAGACCACCGTCTTGTTGCTACAGTTAATATTAAATTAAACTTAGACCGGGACCATTAAGACCCGTCGAACGCATTTGCAGGGTTAACGCGAACAATTTTGGATGTGGTCATTGTGGAACATTCTCATTATAACTTAGTAAACTAATTATTTTACACGTTATATGAGAAAAAGTTTTTTTACAGGATGAGCCGGCAAACAACATGCGGACTATCTGATGGAAAGCAACTGATTCGATGGGCGAAATCTCGGGTTACTCCCGAGCCAGTTTTTTTTAATGAAATTTTTTGCCCCGCACTTGTAATTGTTCTATGTCGTGTGTGCGTTTAAAAACATATAATCGCATATATACATCACCCCTAGATCCGAACTACTTACAATTTTTGGTTTTACATACAAAAAGTTGTTCTAACAAGGAAACGAACCCGCGACACATTGTGCGGCCGCCCGCGCCTACTGTGTAGTCATTTGTCATCATCAGTCGGTCGTCAATACGCTATTAAAATATATCCTAGACTATATTATACTAAATCCTAATCAACGAATGAAATACTAATAAAAACTTGAAATTATTATATATTACTATATATATCTTTGACTGACAAAAATACTTGGAAAGACAACTGATTTCACATTACCTAACCTAACAAAATACAACAACGTGGCACCAATAAATTACTTAAAAAACACAAACATAAAAGTGTAAAATTGACGTTTCTATTAGTGTCGACCGACTGATATCATTTTAATTGATATTTAAAACATCTGGTGATCGTGGTCGTGGTGTATAATTTTTCTCGCATTAGTACGAGTACCCCAATGGCTTCATAACTTACTGTTTTATTTATTCATCAGGGTTTTTGCTGTACGTTTCAATTCATTAGTCATGGGTTTGTTTGATGGTGATGTTTTAGAACTGTTAATTAATGGCGACGAATGGTGTAATATGTTTTGTTTAACAACGTTGATCGCCACTAGGAGTCACTGGTGACCCGTTAACATCATCATCATCGGCATATAAGTGCCCACTGCTGAGTAAAGGCCTCTTCTCATGCATGGGGGCGCGGATTCGAAACCTGGCAAGTATCAATGTGAATTTTTCCGAGTTATATGTACTTTCTAAGATTATTTAGACGCCACTGGCATACGGCGCAGGAAAACATCGTGAGGAAACCTGGACTTATGATTTCTAATCATACGTTTGAAATAGCCAATGCGCTTTGAGCAAGCGTGGCAATTAATTCTCAAACCTTCTCCGTGTGAAGAAGAGGTCTTTGCTCAGCAGTGGGCACATATAGGCTGATGATGTGAAGTGGTGTGCACGCCACGGCGAATGTCAAATAAATATTAAAACAAGTCTTATTTTGCTTGATGATGATTCAGACAATATTTCTCTTGCATCTACATATTATTTTTGTCTAATATAAAACCGATTAAGCAATTCGTTTCTTAGGCTAGCTTAAATAAAACTACGATTATCCTTTTTCCAATTCGATATAAAAGTTGTATAGTTATTTTATTACTTATTCTGCCATCATTCGTCCAACATGGGTATGCACTCAGATAAAACAGACGCTATAGCCAATAAAAACTGTCGAATCGATTGAGCCGTCAATACCTAATGCTATTGTTTATTGTTTTCAGAAACGTAAAGAATACGACCTTAAAAATAGCTAGGGTTGTTAGGCACTTTCAGATGTCACGCTGAGAATCGCTGCGACTACGCTGGATTGATATAACACATTTTTTATGGTATAAGTCGGCAAACGAGCGGACGGATTACCTGATGCTAAGCAATCGGCGCCGCCCATGGACACCCGCAACACCAAAGGAATTACGAGTGCGTTGCCGGCCGTTTGGGGATAGGGGTTGAGAATATAAGGATCGGGAAGGGATAAGGGAAGGGGAGGGATTGGGCCTCCGGTAACCTCACTCACACGGTGAAACACAACGCTGTGGGTTGTTTCACGCCCGTATTCTGTGAGGCCGTGGTATCACTCCGGTCGAGCCGACCCATTCGTGCTGAAGCATGACTTCCCCACACTTATAAATACGTATTAGGATGAAAATATGAGACAAAGACTAGATAAATGAGTACATATAATAGTAGTATATGTAATATTATTATGTAGGTGTATTTCTTACATATATTGCACAATGAAATACCAGGATTTTATGATTGCTTTGTCCACACATATTCATCCAAAGAAACTAAACTTTCTCCAAAACTGGGAGAAATGATGATGACAATGCCCATGGCATTAAGTCCACCATATTAACGACATTTTTATGCATAAAGCGTATTAAATAAAAAACTAAATAAAGATAAAGATTAAAATTGAATTTGGTTTTAAAATGCCAAAACCTTGTGATATTTTAAGAATCGTCTGAGCAGACCTTTACATTGCGGTGTTCTAAGAAATTGTCCCCGTATATGAGAGGTCTCAAGCTGTCATTGAATTTTACAGCTGCATCCAATACGATATCTATTTTTGATAGTTTTCAAAGAATTTAGCTTGAATTATTTATTTATTTTATAGTTCTTGAAATATAAGTATGTAACTAGGTATATGTTTACGTAAACTTTTATTATTTTAAAACGGATCGATCTCTTGTGCACTATATCAGAAATGTTATAACTGAAATCTCTGCCTAAAAACATCTGACTGCTTTTTTTTAAGAGTAACTATAGTGAGAAGTATTAAATTTATTGAAAACTAGCTACTCTCGCGCGGTGTCACTCGATGCGTAGTTCCATTTGATCGTAGCGTGATGTTTTATAGCTTAAAGCACTCAGGAACATTGTAGCTATCTACCAGTGAAAGAATTTTGGCAATCCAACCAGCGGTTCCAAAGATTTCCCCCTACATACAAAATTACTTACAAATTTTACCTCTTTATAATATTAGTATACATAACGTGAAACATACTGAATTAGTTGGCACGCTACTCATGAATAAGAGTCCCGTTGTGACTTGAAACTAGTAGAGCTTTTCTCAATTAACTCACAACCAACAAATCTAGATCTAACTGCGTTCGTTTTTACTTTGGTCGCTTGAATTACATCTACCAACAAAAAATGTACAATTTTAAAAATAAAATAATAAGTAAATTAATTCCACTGGCTAAACACTCAAACAGACACCTTAATTTATTCAAAACATCCCAACCCTGCGAATGCTTATGCAAAACAGAAACGGCCAAAAAATGAGCAGCAATATTTATACCTATTTCGAGTCATTGAACACAAAAAACGGTGCCACAAATGTATGCAAATTTCTGTGCGTTTTAGCAAATACTGTGAATTTGCATAAACGTTCAATATTAGATGGTTCATACGCATATTAATAACGATTATGAACGCCATTTTAAAAATGTCGGGGTGCAAATGACCGCTCGTTTACTCTGTCATCATTTGAAGGGTTGGCGATTTTTCACGTTTCCAATATAAATGATGTGTGTGGAAAATTATTCATAGGTGCATAAATTAATATTGGACGGTCATTAAAACGAATGAAAAGTGTGTATGTGTGTGTGTGCTTTCAGAATTATTAATTCCGTTTTTAATTATAAGTTCCCACTAGTACTTCATTTTCGTGTTTAATGAATACATTCGTTATCATGAATGCTTGATAAGAAAGCGGTACAAGAGTGTGTAGGTTTTGGAAACTTTGAAGATCTACTTCGTGTTCTGACCGCGATGTTTCAGTGAAAATATCTGTGTACATACACAGTTACCTTCACATACATACATATATCACGGGTTTAGCTCTACCCATGGACTGATATTTCTCACGCGGTGGCCTGGAGGCTGAGGTACCCTTCTCTTACGCCTTTGACTGCCACAGAAAACCCACTTATAGATTGACGATGTGATTTAATGGACTATTACATAAACTGTTGTGAAGGTGATTGATAACAATTTTATGAAGAAAAATTAACTCGATCCTATTCCTACAAATAAGATACATTTTCAATAAAAGATCATCATGATCCTGATGTCGTCCACTGCAGGACATAGGCCTCCCCAATTGTACACCACTGAGCTCTATGTTCAGCTCTTCTCATTCAACCACTGCCAGCCGCCACCCTGCGGATGTCGTGAGTCCATCAATCTGGAGGGCGCCCTACACTACGTTTGCCTGGACGTGGTCTCCACTCTAGAACATGTTTACCCCAACGGTCATCGGTTCTTCGACAAATGTGACCTGCCTACTGCCACTTCAGTTTCCTAATCCTTAATATGACTTTAGTTCTCTGTCGGATAACCTCGTTTCAAATTCGATCCTTCAGAGAGACTCCAAGCATAGCCCTTTTCATAGCTCGCTGCGCGACTTTAAATTGGCGGATCAGTTGCGCTGTAAATGTCATGACAATAAAATATAAAGAAAGTCAATTAATAAATCACAAAATCACACATCACAAAATTTATTCCAACGCCTATTTAATTACTAATTGTGTTTACAACCACTTGATCAACCAAATCAAAAGTGATTCATTTGTTTTTATGTCTAACCATCCTAATAGCATAAGAATCAAAAGATGGCGGTACCGAATCTAATCTCTCTGTGACACACAATATCGTAAACAATTAACCGGAGTGCAGCTACTAACATTATTGTTAAGCCTATTAGTGGAACAGACATCTTTAGTTTTCTTGTTACTGTGGTCCAAGTCAAAGGCGAATATTGTTTTAATAATTCCCTGTAATTTCGTAAGGCTTAAGTTGATTTACTAACATTTATTGTAATTTAAAATATTTATGGGAGTCTGTATGGTTCGGATTCTCTAAGGGCGATAATAAATTGATAAATAAAAAAATAATATTGCAATATTTAGGAACCTTGTTACGAAAGAATCAAACGATTTCCTTATTATTTCGTCTACATAATTTATGCGTAATCGACTCTTCCGTCATGCAATCGAGTGCATATTTTTAGTCGTTAAGTAAAATTTTACTTTAATTTAACTACGAGTTATATACGTAATAATTAAAAAAATATTATTATTACAGATGGAAATATCTAACATAGTATTAATCGTGTCTAACATTAATATTGGCTTCTTTTTATTCAAATCAAAATTATTTATTCCAACTAAACCATAAATAGGTTCTTTTGAAACGTCAAATTAGAACAAAAGTCTGTCAGTCTGTTCGTCAGTGAAGCTAGGTATTTTTATCGTATTTAATTTTTTTAATTTCACTCAACATTTTCTGTTGAATTTCAATTATTATACAAGTCAAAATACATCTATAAACCTATAACTCTCCATATTTTTAACACTAAAATATAATGACCCATAAAAAAAAACAATGGAGACTAAAATTCGCTCAAGACTTATCCCATCCCCTATCTCAGTAACATTGACGACTATTTATCAACGTCTCCTCTGCCAACCATCCGATTACTCCGTGACATTCTCATCTCTACTCACCCCCCTTGTATCTTCAGATTTACTTATAATTCGTCTTTTGATTCTCGGTCTTTATTAATCTTCAATGTCATTAATTAACATCAATCCGGATTATCTATTGGGGCGTTCTAAGAAAATGTTCTGTTTGAAAATTTTTTATGGAGTTTTTTTATGATAGGATTTTTAAATGTCTTTAAAGGGTAAGAGTTGAAAATGTTTAAACTGTGGGGGAACCTTGTTTCGGGATAACTAGAGTGATACCACGGCCTCATAGATAGGCGAGAAATGACGCTTGAGTTTATTTTGCCGTGCGTTTCTGCCCACTGCCTTCATTCTTCATTCAATCCTTAATTCTAAATCCCCAATCCCATTATAACTTTACCGTTGGAGTTAAAACGTTGAACTGAAATAACCTTTTACATGGATAACCTTGACAGCGGTGACCATTTTAATGTTTTTTTTTCTCAGCGGAGACAATTATGAGTCGGCTTCTCTTACCCTGGTAGGAGCAATAGGGAGTGTTAGACTTTTACTAAAAACATTCACAGCTCATTCCTTTCCAGCTCCAGGCAGTATATTATTTCACTTGCACCAGCAATGCCAAAGTGGAGAAACGTTTGGAGCAAAATATTACTAGCTTGCGCCATTTTCTTCTGGAACAGGAAACATTTATACATCTGTTTAAAAATGGTGACTGTTGGTATGTAATAAATGTTTTTTTTTTTGTTCAAATGTTACAAGAAAACAACCGAACAACGTGCCACTCCCATATAACCCAAGCACATTTTACTAACAAGGCGTTACATTTTTAACACTCCCTCGCCCACTCTTAACCCTTCACTGTTCACAGCTCTACATTACGCTACTGACCTATAAAGGGTCTCAGGAACCCCAAACACTTGGCAGTTTTTTTCAATTATTCAAAGTACTCTTACGTCTTGGAGAGAATGGAGGGAAGGTTCTCGCAAACTAAGTGTTACGAACTCGGTAAGGTTGAGTTCAATGAGAAATTGTGATGGAATAGCGAATTATAATTTGAACCCATTTTATGTTGAACATATTGTTAAAATAGATGTTTAGTAGTTTTTTGCAGTCCAACCGAATGTACCACGGTCCCAGTTCGGAGCAGGGGAAGGAACGCTGTGGTTTTTAGTCAGTAAGAGTCTGACATTCCCTCTTGTCCCACCCAGCTCACCAGGTGAAAGAAGCAGCAGCTCACCAGGTGAGAGAAGTCATTTGATGACTATCCCCATCAAAAAACAACCATTTATGCCGTGACATATCGCTTCAATGCCTTTGTATAGACATTACTACGTATTTAAAAGCTAAATTATCTTCGCACATGTACTACGTTGCAACATTTATGAACCTGTGACGTCACACCACCCACTTTAAACAGTTCCGAGTGCATTAGGTGCTGTTCAGTGTTCGTTGCAAGTTTCTATTTCACATAAAACGATATTGCACAGCGTGCGTCTTAGTCCGTAGTCTTTGTTATACGTGACCTTGGATGAATGTCAAGGATTTAGGATGGTTCCCAACTCGATACTTTCTTCTGCTAAATAAATTAATCTTTTATTTTGTTACTACCGTAAAAGTAAACTTTTATGGCGCTCTAGCTTACCCTTATCCCGTGCAGCATCTATAATAAAACAGGTATCTTCTTCTTCTTATAAGGGTATCTTCGGTCCTGCAACTGCCATCTTCGGGTTGCAAGGCGATCACAACAAGGACTAGGTGAAATAAACAACTTGATGATATGCCACAATCAAAAAAAAAAATAGCCGTCTTAAAAAATAGCAAGCTAATTAGTTTAGGAAAGGCATTGCTATTCAATGTACTACACCGTGAAAGCTATAGCAATGTGATAAAGTAACACTTTCTTAAGAAATCTTTAAAAATAGTTTTGTACTTGATCATTAGACTCCATTCTATTAATATTATAAACTCGATAGTTTGCACTCCATCAATGGATGTTACGTGAAATTCATTAAATTTGAAGGATATTTGTTACTCATTTAAGTAAAAAATTTTAACGGGTTGTGATGATAGTTGGTACGAATATAAATTAAAAGCTTCCAAGCGAAGTTTCGCCCGCGTGGTGTGTTCATAAAAGTGTTAATCCAGGGTATCTTACCTATCTTGATGCCAAATTTCAGACAAATCAGTCCAGCTGTTTTTACGTAAAAGAATAAAAACCAAACATACAAACATTCTCACAAACTTTGACATACATAATTAGTAGGATATTGTATATTTTTTATTAGTAGGATAGTCTAGACTACACTGCTGCTTTTCATCCGGGCCGACGGTCAATGTAAAATGAAGCGGTTGTTTCCTGTACCGTGTCCGTGCTGCGAAGGTTTTTTTTTGCCAGGAGAAATCATCAAATGTCTCTTCTTTCTTGCCTTCTCTTGCTTTTACCGACTTAAAACCACCCTGTTTTTCTCTTACTCCGCTGCTGCGCTGCCGTGCAACGGGGATGGAGATCGAAATTTCAATGGCTTAAGAGAAACTTCTAGCAATGGTAAGAAAAAAGAAAACAATAACAAATCGTCGAGTTGGGAACAAACCTGACTTTCTTCAATGTGAATGCCAAGGCCAAGGTCAGACTTTACACGTTCCAGATATTCATACTGAAACATCTGAAGGACGATCTTTGTTAGAAAACTATTGAAACAACAATCTCACAGGAAATATAGAGGATATTGAACATTATCTTAGAATTATTACGATGTTCTTATATGAATGTCAAGGTTGAGAGACACATTCATCGTTTACGTTTCATTGCTTGTTGTTTGTACTTAGTATTATATGTTGCTATTTACCTATAAATGCGACTTGTATTAAAATATATGTAGCTTCATTTATTAGATGGCAAAAATGGACCAAGAGATTGAATTCTTAAGATCGACATTCCTGTGAGCACCGCATTAACAGGATGCTACTATAAGTATCAACCATTTCCTGCGATACAAACCAAACAAATACAATCCATGACACCACCCTAAAGCTATTCAAACAAACAAATTCGTCGCAGGACGTTTCCAAATTACAGGAAATTAAAGTGAACAGCCCACAAAAGCGTTGACATTTAAAAAACGGAGAAAAAATTCAAAAGGTCTTTGGTATTGTCATGTGACACATTACTTCACATTTTTCCCGCCAACCCGTTGTTGGTTGGTACATTTGCAGAATTAGCGCGAAACCCTCGAACAAATGGAATGCGTCCGGCACACAACGGCGCAGACGGCCTAATGTTCGTCCATCAGGCCTCTAAATGGCACACGTCATTTACCAATTACAACCCCCAATCATCCGTATCCATCGCTTTGTTTTCCATCCACTGCATATTCTGTGACATCACTTTAAAATCTATTCTTTGTAGACCCAGCGATGTATTGTGAAGTGAGAAACGGGTAGTGATTTTGACGTTTACTCGGTGGGCGGAGCAGTGTCCAGAAATTATGGTTCGAATCCATCTCAAGCCTCAATGACGTCATTCGGCATCGCAATGACAGGGTGGCGAAAGGCATGCAATAGGATTTGTCTATACAGGGTGTATGTTGCGGTGTTTTGATGAAATTGCAGTGCACCCTGTGTAATGTGGAGTTATTTGACTATTGATTAGACACAGCTTGCACGTGGGGTGCGCATTATTGCAGTCTGAGTACATTTTGACATAAATAGCAGGCTACAGTTTGTTTATGTTGATGAGAATTGAAAGTATTGATGTGCCAAAAAATGGTATTGGATTTTATCAGCTTCCAAATAGTTCATAATTTTTAAAATAAAAATACAAATAAAAGGGTTTAAACGGACTACATGACATGTCGATCGCCTCAAAAAATAAGTGCCAATATAATTCAATCACCAATAACTTACATCAAGAAAAATTTATCATCAATTTTAATTAAGAACACGCAGAAAGACCCAAATTGTCCTATAAGACCTCATAAATTATTGTATTTGCTGAACCTTTATTTCCCGACATAACAGCATATGATTGACAATAATCCCCATTAGCAACGACTTTCCTAATGACATCCTGGCGGTACAACTATGAATATAATATATAGAAGTACCCCATACTATACCATTTGCAAGTAATACCGCAAAACATCCCCATAATCCGAGCACACACATGCAATGACCTAGTTATTCCCCATTTTTCTGTAATTACTCTCCGCGCTTTGTCGACATCCCCTTTAGAACGCGGTGTTTACCACGACCACTGTGGCTTTGGTGTTCGTACTTTATGCATAAGCCAAAATAGATTCTATGGAGAATGAGTTCATTGGGTTTTTTTACAGTACTTATAGATCTTTAGTTTCAAAGTTCTAGAGGGATTGAACAAAATATTGTTATCATTATCAATTCGGAAATTGTCATCAACAGTCTCAAAGTTCATAGTAGCAGAAAAGGTCTTAACGGTAAGAATTACAAGTGGAATATCAAAATAATGACCTCAAAAATGGAACCTCATTTCTGAGATCACGCATTTTATCCAAGCTTCTTCTTCTTGCTCATACACTTTGACCATCAAGCAAACCAGAACGAAAGAACAGAAATCGTTTGTAATAAAACTCATTCTTTCCTAGATATGAAATCTTACAATTTCACATTTCATCAGGTCGTCTTATCCAAAATTGTCCTAAGTCCAGACTTCCAGTATAAACAAATACAAAATAAAGCTTAAGTCTCCATGGATCATCATCGTCACCTCCATAGACCATATAGTTTATGTACTACATACCTGGTACCCTACTCTTTGAAATTATCATGCTAGGGGAGCAAGCAGTATGAAAATCATCACGCTTTTATCAAGGGAAGTGGTAGAGATGTACCTAAGTATAGCTACGCAAGACGAGGAAGATGATTGGTAGTACTTTGTGGAATGCCACCGACGTTTTAAAAATATGTGGTACCAAGAAATCCAAAATGAGTGATTGTTCTTTTGAGAGCACCAAGAACGTCAATGCTGATGATTATATTCAGATGTGTATTATCGAACTGTTCAATTGTTCAATCTTGGGAAGAAATCAAAGCTTCGTAAAAAAATCTATCTTCAGGGAAAGTTCTCTGCAAATTTTTATAAAAGTCGCTTTACCTACATTTTCTACATCTATATAAATGACCTTGTGATAACATTGATTGGTAGCTAACATTATCCACCAATAAACATTTCAGTTTAATGGCAACACTAACAAACCCCTTCACCCTTTTTATCGCTTTGTGCCTTTGACCACTTTATACAACATCTCTTTTTGTCCTTTCATAGGTTTGAACCCCACCAGCAATTGAAAAGCCACAGAAAGGCCCATCAGTAAAATAACAGGAAGCCTAACTCAATAAACACTCAATCATATGCGTACAAGGATGTGTACATTGACTAGAAGAGATCTGTATACACGCCTTCCTCTTTATAGACAAAATCTTATAAAATCACAGAACACGACATATTAATCCTCGTTAACTTTTGGAAACGGGTGTAGGAATAGCGCCTTTATCTATTCCAATTTTGGAAATTACAAAAGTGTGTCAAAAAAGTTTTCGTAATTTCGTATTGCATGTAGCTGCTCACACTCAATTTTTTTTAGTACTTCTGCCAGCGGATTCGCCCGCGTCATCAGGAATAAATTCCTTATCATTCCTATCCTTACAATAAGTTTTACCTGTTTACCCGTAAGAGTAACAGACTTCCCTCATTGGATGAGGGAGGCGAACAGACACGGACAACGCGACAACAGACCCGGGGAACCCTCCGTTCCCCGGGTCTGTTGTCTGTAGCATACGAGTAATATGAATGATTATTTATAAGTGTGTTCTTGCAACCTAAATGATTATAATTATAGCGATATTAGTTCAATTAAGAATAAATAATATTCCTCGCCGAAAATGTCAGCATATATCATTGGGTTCATAATATATTAAACTGTATCATAGATCGTCTTTCCAATTTTGCATAAACTATTTATTCACTATTATTATAGTACCCTATTATTTCATACCAATGCTTTGCAAAAATACCAAAACTTAGTTATAATTAATAAAACATCCACCGAGCCCGTCACATCCAGTAACTAGAAACATGTGTGACAGTCTCAACCGAATGAACAACTGATAAACCTTTGATCTAACATTTGGCGCAATGAAAATACCTAAGGCTTGATCACAGTCGCTTTATCCAGATATAAATGGCTAATTGAGCGTGTGTGAAACAGAATATTGAAAGCTTTGATATCATCCCGTGTTGATTCACTTTAGAATCCGTCGGCTTTTAATTGAACGTGGCTCATTTTGATTGAAGTTGTGTAAGGTGGGGTTTTGAAATGAATCATTTTCAATTATCATATAGGTTTTTTAGTTGGGTTTTTGACAGCTATTGATTTTGATGTGGTTGCTAATAGATTGATGAGAATATAAGTTTGAGAAATTAGAAGTTGAAACCCTCAAAGCAGATCACTTCCAACCCGTTGGTCTAGAAGTCAATGCTTAACTTAACGTAATACGTCATTTTGCAGTCATTCAGCATTTAGCAGTGGATGGTTCATGATAATGATGATTATAATGAAGAAGTTGGGTACCACAGTTGGTTATAGAATACTTATAGTGATTTTAAAACAAATAAAAATTAGACAGTAATACATAATAGTGTATTTTTATTTTACTATCATGGACGCTTTTAGATTAAAGGAATAACTTACATTACATTGTTTTAAGTAATCATTTACTGTAAAACCTAAAGAAAGCCAATCAAAGTTTAATTTTGAACTGTATTACACCAACGTGTTGTAAAGGGGTGAAGCTGTCGGCTAGCGCGGAGCAATTTGCGAGTTTGATTGATGCCCGTTTTGGGCATTATGGGGATTCAGTGATGTACGACCAGTATGTGGCTAGTCCGCTTATATTCGTGAAATATTACACAAGATAATACTTAGTAGTGAGGAAATTTTGCGTTCATTTTAGATTAGGTTACACAAGTTAATTATAATATTATAAAGAGGTAAAATATGTAATTTGTAAGTTTATATGTGGGGGGTAATCTTTGGAACCGCTGGTCGGATTTTCAAAGCTCTTTCGCTGATAGATAGCTATGCAATGTTCTTGAGTGCTATAGGCTATAAAAAAACTTCACCCTACAATTAAACAGAACTAAGCAGGGGTGCACGGAAACCGCTTGAGATTAGCAAGTCCTTAATAAAAATGCTATTATTCAGATAGAAAATAAATTAATAAAAATATTTTTATCACTTCTCGTGGCTCAGAAGAATTGACAGATATTATAAGCTCAGTTTATTTTATTGGTTAAGAGCCATTATGTATAAAGTATAATGTCAACATAACAAGCATTCCTACATCAATGCACGCGTCTGTGGTCTACCAATCGCTCGCAAACAATGTAACGCTATTTACATCGTACCTTTGTGATTTACATGAATCGTTTGAATGTTAAACGTTTACAGATTGCTTTTAAATTTTATCAGAATCCAATATGCAATGAAAATTTTATGAAATTGAACCAAAACTGTCCACCATCCTTTAATATTTAATATGAGCTAATAGCTTATTAAGTTTTATTGTTTTTTATGTCATAGGTTGGCAAACGACCAGACCTGTTACTACTCTCACACTTAAACTTTATTATTTTAGATGTTAAATTCTCTATCTCCAGTTTTCCACTTACAAAATAGATCTCTGTACATATCAAATGTTGACTGACAGATTTTTTAGCCTTTAGTCTCCTTTCATGTCTGTATACGTATAATAAAACTATTCAATAAATATTTTTATAATTGGGCCTATTATAATACCCTGTAGCATTCCTTAAATATTTGCACATCTAATTAACAACTAAAAGTCTGATAAAGATTAACCACTGCCTTTATTTAGTCTAATCGACTAGTTCACATAAAATTTATATTTAAAAACCAGAGCTTCATACATAAATAAGTACCTTTCCACCGCATATTCAATACGGACTGTCAAAAAAGCATCTGATAAATCTAAACTACATACTTGAAATTTCTAAGCATTTTCTTGCCACACTAAAATCGACTTTATTACTTTGCTTTTAAGAGTAACATAGGACTGGTTACGTGTTCATACATCAGCACTATTGGTAAAGGATCTCTTGACATACATTGAAAAGGGGAAAGCGTATGATTGTACCTTCAGATAGTATTCATATTTGCCTTTTAACATGTTCAGTTATTCATAGAATTTTGATGTGAGCATTTATGATGGTTTTCTATTTGTGTTTTGGTTTTGGCTTATCTTTGATGTTGTGCTACCGTTGATTTACTCTCAAATAGCATAACTAAGTGGTATATTAGGGAAACTTTATTAATTAAATGTCCAAAACCTTTCCGATTTTCAATAAGTAGGTTGGTTCAATACCTTTAATTACATTTTCCAAATTGCTATTCTGCAACGTGTCCCATTACATCCGGAACGTAGCAAATTATTATTCTGCTTCTGGATATAATTTGACATGTGCTTTTATTTCTTTTAAATGGTACTCTCACACTATACCTTGATTGCACGGTTGGCGGGGTGGCTGGGCAGCTGGCTGCCGCGCAATGTGTCGCGGTTTCGATTCCCGCGTGGAACAACTCTTTGTGTGATCCACAAGATGTTGTTCCGGGTCTGGGTGTGATGTGTATGTGAAAAATGTATGTCTGTAAACACCCACGACACAGGAGAAAATCCAAGTGTGGTTCAGCGTTTTATTAAAGAAAACAAAACTAGAACTTTCTTCTATCTCGTGGATGCATTTATATTTATACGTAGCGAAAACCAAAATAAATTACAAGTTTCTTTAAGCTCTTATAATATTTTTTAGTATTAGGCAACGTTGGAGAAATATAAGCATGGAATTTGCAACATTCAGTTTTACGTAGGTTTTATGATACTACTGAATACAGATAAAATAATTTTATGAGAGTGCTATTCACTTGACAGTGCTGCTATCAAGTCAGATAAACTATTTCTAAAAGTACTATTATAAGTTTACTTTAACTGTATAAAGTATTGACAAAAGCTGTAGTAAAACATAAATAGATGTTTTATTAATAAATCGATTAGTATCACCGAAGCCGGCCCCTTTTTTTATCCGCCAACTATAGGTACCTCAGCATTTTACCAAACTTTTTTACGAATCCATAGGTACATAAAACTAGAAAAAATGATCCTGACTTCTCGTTAAAAGGTAGTGCTACTCAACAGTGTTGCCACAATGACTGCATTCGCATATTTACTGTGCCATCGTTATTGCCCTGGACTAATGGACTTTGAGCACAACATTGTTTTCACTCGCATCGCAACAAATGGACGAAACTGTTTTCAATAGTGTTTTACTGCCTACAAAATGGAGTACTTAATTTGATACTATTTTGTTTACGACAATAAGTGAAATTGTGGAAATTGGAAATGCAATGCATTCTCATTTGTTTTTATCTGAGAGTGCTTTTTTGGGGTGGGAAAATCATCAACTGTGTGGTGACAATCCTAAGTGTGGCGAGAGGTGATGTCAGATTATTACAGACTAAATAACAACCTGTTTCTTCTTTTGCACCAGGCCAAGGTCGTATATTATTACGTTTTATCCACATCCCTGGCTAAACATCGATCATTCGGGCGGCGAATTACCCTTGCTCACCGTCCTTAGACCTGTGCTTACAGTGGCCAAACTACGTCGCTCGATCCGCGACGCCCTGAGTGTCTCTTACTGTGGCGACTAAGGCATGCGGAGCATAGAGGAGTCGGCTTCCCAGTTCCTCTCGCTTCGCAACATGGCCTCGAATAAGGCCGGACGCGAGAGGTTGCTGCCGCCTACAACTTTCCTGAGGCGGTGCTCGAGTGTAACAAAAAAGTTCATAGTCAAATTGTTTCCGTACCTGTGTCTAATTTAATATATGTGTACAGTAGAATTACTGTTGACTAGGTACAAGAGGTAATATTGAATTTTATCTTTGGCACGATACAACCAAAACAAACCTACACGAATTTCATCACATTATGTAATTATGAATATAACCTCCATTTTTCTGAAACAGGAGAACTGAGAAACAAAGTAACAAAAAAGAGACAAACAACACAAAACGTAGCCATTATCCATTCAGCTCACAAAAAGGAGCGTTTATCTCAAAAACAAGTGAATAGGAAAATGCAAGACATCATAAAAATGGAAGATCAAGTGCAATACTAAGTCGAGAGAATAATTAGCCTTGCTTGGAAGCACGTATTTTATGAGATGAGATATTGTGAGGGAATTATTATCTTCCTCATACTTTTTAATCTTGTCTGTTACACAGAGTAGAAAGAAATGGATCAAAGAGGTACAATGTTTTTGTCAGTCATAGTGTAAATTCTGAGTATTATTTTCTTTTTCTTGTTCTGTAAAGTCTGACAAAAAGAGTCTTCTTTGACCAAGACCAACACATCTGTTCTTAAAGAAAAATCCATATTCATAACTTTATAGTTATGAGTGTCAACACAGTTTTGTGTTATAACCTCATAGAAAGAGATAGATAGATTAATATATTATCTAACTAGAAGTCTTCTAAGTGGTAAAAAATTTAAACAATTTAGGTATATGGTAAAAATATGCCATTAATTTTGCAAACTCCTCTCACAATTACATGTACATCACAAAGGCGTCCTGTATTTTTGTTCCTCTGTTGCAATGATAGGGTTACAAAGTAATGGGCAAAAGGGTTTAAAAAATCTTCAACGACCCAAGTTATCTAAGCCCGTTCAAATAAAAATCATAAAGCAAACATGGGCCTTACCAAACCATGCGAAAAGGTGCATGTACTGTTTTTTTTTTATAAACCGTCCGTGAAACTCCATATGGATATTCTAATTATCTTGCCTTCTAGTCTTTTAGGGATGCAGGCCATATCCTCTTTGTTTACGAAGAGGATTTTGGAAAAAACATAAAAAAATATCATCACGAACATTCGTCGGTTCACCTAACCTGCTTTAGGCGAATATGGAGATCGTGTTTTGTTTAGTCGTTCCTTTTTGTGAATTGCGTTCATCGGTACGTGGGGTATAAGCGATTTTGGTTTTTGAAATGAATGTTATGAAATATTAATAAATTTTTAGGTGAACCTCATAATACAATTTTAGTGTAGAAAAACTTTTATACCAAAAAACTTATTGTCGTTTTAACTAACTTATTGACTATTAGCTACTCTCGCGCGGTTTCATCCGCTGCTTTGCTCCGTCAGATCGTAGCGTGATATTTTAAAGCCTTCCTCAATAAATGAACTAACAAACACAAAAAGAATTGTTCAAATCTAACCAGTAGTTCCGGAGATTAGTGAGTTCAAAAAAACAAACTCTACAGCTTTATAATTTCACAGTAGATGGGACTAACAATTTTAAATTCTCAAAACACATTACTTGAAGAACTATGCGTTACTTCTAAAATTATCACTAACTATCCATCACGTACATTAATTCTCAATGCTTTACAATTATTTCCAAAACAATATAAAAACGGCAGAACCACAATCGAAAACTGACATGAGAAAAAGCAAAGATCGCTAACACATCCCCTACATTCAAAACTCATCCCCACTTTACATTCCCTAAGACACTTAATGACACCGATATACCTACAAGATGTCAGTGGCACACTGACTCACTAGCTAAGCGCCCCTGCAAATAAGGGTAGGCAGAGAAGCAGGTGCATTGAACTGAGGGAGCTCTCGCCAATTATTCATCGCCATGCTTTCAGGGCGAAAAAATCCCTTCAACCCCTTTAGGGGGTAAAGCTAGATCTACATGTGTGCTGCTTTCGCTTTGAATGTAAATCGACTGCGTTTAATAGGTTGTAATGGTATGCTTTAAGTTGAGAAAATGACGTAGAAAGCTAGTATGAGGGCAAAATGTAATCTGTTGTGCTATATTATTATATATGTACATATAAGGGCGAAAACATGTCCAAAATATAAGAAGGGTGGAATGAGCTAAGAATGAAGAAAAAGGTTATTTAAATTAAAGTTCAGTTTGATAAATGTTCGTTTTATAAAAACGACTCTGTCTTTATCAACGTCCAATGAAACTAGTATCACATTGTATAAAAAAAGGCGTATTCTTTGTCTTTTTAAACCATGTGTGACCTATGTAGGTACGCTTAAATCTTTAAAACCACGCAACAGATTTCGATGCCTTTTTTTTGAAATAAATAAAGTGAATGAAGAAATTTACACCCACCGAAAACGGGGTGGGTCGCTAGTGTTATATAATTTAGATTGTATATATATGTATACAGATATTGTATACATAATAATATTTTAGTTCTTACTAATAATATAGTTAACACAAGGTTATGTTTAAGTTTTTCTTCGGTGTTATTATGTAGTAAGAGTTCTTTACGATGGAGTCATCATTAACTATATATAATAATATTTTTGTTCCTCATATAGTTAACACAAGGTAAAGTTAAAGTTTTCCTTCAGTGTTATTATGTAGCAAGAGTTCTTTACGATGAAGTCATCATAAACATTAATAAGTATATTATAAAATGAAAATAAACGGAAAATCGCCCTTTCGTTTCCAAGTTGACTACTGGACTTTCATTTGAAACAATAATAAACATATAATAATATAGATGTCGTGGTGGCTCGGATGTTAAGAAGCCCGCTTCTCGTGCTTGAGGGTGTGGGTTCGAAACCTGACAAGTACCAATGTGACTTTCTCCGAGTTATATATATACTTTCTATAATTATTTAGACACCACTGACATACGGTAAAGGTAAAAATCGTGAAGAAACCAGGACTTATTTTTTCTAATTATAAGTTTGAAATCGCCAACCCGAATTGAGCAAGCGTGGTGATTGATGCTCTGACCTTCTCCGTATGCGAAGAGGCCCTTGCTCAGCAGTGGGCATGCATAGGCTGATGATGATGATGATGATGGATTGTTTTAATAATAAGGAAGCAAGGCGCTGTATACAACTCGCGGGATGGAACCTGCTCAATATTAACCACAATCATTACTACCTTTGTAACGAAATATGCTTATGAAAAACCAGCAATGTAAAGAACAATATTTGGCTTCATCTCCGTACAAATTTCGCTGCAAATGATCCCTATCACTTTTAATCCTTACATTGCACGAGCGATGTCGTAATTATCTCGTGGACGTGTCGTCGCCGTCCCGTCCGGTATAATGGACACACGTCCCGTGGAAATGACTTACATTTGCATAGTATGTTTAAAGTTTTAACAAATATACCAGTCTGAAATATTATTTCGTTCAGTAATCTGACTAAATATAGTTCTGTTTATATTGTTCATCAGATAATTTAAGATACTGCTGGTTCGGAGTGATACCACGGTCTCATAAAATACCGACGTTAAATCACACTCACGTTGTATTTTGCCGTGTGAGTGAGGATACCGATAACGCACTTTTAGTAACGCCTATGTGACTTGTGTCCAGTACTTGGGCGGTGTTGATTGCTTACCATCAAGTAATACGTCTGCTCGTTTGATCTACAGTAAAAATACAGAAAATTAAATAATTTTGTGTCACGAAATATACATATGATATAGTCAATGTAAGTACAATAGAGCAGATTGTACTTACATTAACTATATCATCTGCATCGGCATCTGCGATGGAGCACCTTTACTCATAATGCAACCTCCTAGGCTGTTTTTTATAGATTATGTACACTAATAGGTACATAGTCTATAAAAAAGCCTATATATCCCAGGCCATAATAAAATACTCTTTTCAGAAAAAGGTGGTATCCTATGCCAGATTTTTCTTTTTTTGGGGGGAGGAAAGGGAATATCATTATATGAATTTTCTCACCCAAGGTAAGGCGAGAGAGAGTCTCATATTCTTACTGACTAAAACCTAACCCATTCCTTCTCCTGCTCCAAGTCGAAGCCGCAGACCATCTGTTTTTAGACCAAATTCCACTTAGATGCAATGTAAGCGCAAATAAGACACGTGTTAACAGGACAATCGTCTTTAATTAAGTCCTACATTATAAATCTTACACTACTTATGGGCAGAGGTGTCACACACACTACATAGATATATGCGTTAGTATTTTGGCTTTACTAACATCTAAACTTTCACCCTACTAACATCTAAAGATAAATAATGAGCTACATATAGCAGAGGTCAATTAACATGCCATCGAAGCGTGTCGGATCAAATCATCAGCAGATTGTCAATGTCAACAGATCAACTTGTTTGTTTGGATTAATGCTTACAACTGTATTTAGGAATGTCAATGTTTGAGTTGAGTCATACTATTAGGTATGTTTAATAATAATAATCTACTATTTTTTATTTTTTAGAGAAATGTTGACCCTTATTAGGACTTTCTCTTGTGTCGTGGGTGCGTTTACAAACATACAAATTCACATATGTAGTGTACGACAAGCCACCCTAACCCGAAACCACAATTTGTGTTTAATAGCCTAACTTCACTCCATAAATTTGATCAAAAGAAATTATTAAAGATTTTTTTGGAATAGGCTGTCAAACTGTCTTACGGATTGCTGATTATACGCAATCCGCGCCGCCTATGGAGACCCAAAACATTAAGGAGTAATAAGTGAGTTGGCACATATTGAGGATTAGGGGATTCGGGGATTGGAGATAGATTACAGGTAGGATTGACCCTTACACAGCAAAAGAACGTAAGCATTCTTTTACGCCTGTTTTACGTCAAACATTTATATTCGGTAAAGCCGGCCTTTTTAACCATGATGATGACAAAATCGATAGAATTCCAAAAAGCAAAACCAGTTTCAAAGACATCTAAAGAAATCCGAAATTCCTTTGATTGGTTTGAAGTATGCCCAAGCAACAGCTTGTCACAACAACAGTCAGGTTACTTAATCGTAACGCAGACGAGTATTATAACCAACATCTTAGCTCTCAACCAATTACCATACATTGCTGAGCCAAACATTAGACTGAAGTTCTCAAGTCTCGCGATAACGTTGCAACTCCTTCGAATTCGCAATTTGCACAAATTGCCAACGTCCTGAACTGCACAGAACTTGTGTGATATCATTAGCCGTAGCAACTTCCTAATGCAGTTCCAGAAACCGCATTTTAATGTTAACTATCATCTGGTGTTTTGTCTCTGTTTATTTTCTTGCTAACTTTTTGAATAGTTTAGATGTTTCAAATGCTATTATGAATTATATTTTTTATTTGGTTTTCAATTAATTTCACATTACAGTTGGAACAAAAGAACGCTTTGAGATGAGCGTTGAAAATGTGACACAAAAGTTACCTCGTACGACAGTCAAAAGCTACTAAGTAATATTACAAAAAGTTTACAAATAGGAATGAATCGTTTTTTATGGAAAATTGCATAAAGATAGATTACTGAAATAAAATATTAGGAATTCATCCGAATACCACGGACAAAGCCGCTTGTCAGAAGTTATTACTTATCCAATAAATCGAGTAGTTTGACTTCGCATGATTCTTAGGATTCTCAGATCACAAGAGACAAGTCACACTTGAGACATTTATAAAATAATATACACTTATGAATATACAAAAAAAAATGAACTGCTTTTAACTATCCATTTCAATATTAGAAGGTTAAAATTACCTGTAGAATAGTAATAATGAAAATGGAATAATAAATTCTATTCTAATCAACAAGGACGCAGCAGAGAACATTTTTCAAACACAATACATTTAGAATTCAGCTGATCAATACTTTTCAATTTTAATACAATGTTTCTTACAAAAATGTTTATGAAGAAAAAACAGTTTAAAAAGAAATTCACTTCATCATCAACTTGGTTAAGAGTTTTTCTCATAGTACAAGCGCTAACCGGTCGATACTTTCGTTTGAGTCAATCAAAGTACATGTGCTTTTTATTAAAACTATATATTGTTATCCTGTGCTTTGCCACTCATTCAGCTTTCATCATTGATAAGCAGTTAAAACTACAACTATCCTCCTTCGTCAGTTTTCAATACTTGGGTAACGTTATCGTCAACCTCATCGACCCCGAAGATGATTTCTTTACTTTCTGCAGTAACTTTAAAACTATCGACAGGATTATGGGTTTTAAGAAAATACCTTTATTCTCTAACTATTTTTACAAATTTGTTTCACTTATCTTGCTATTGAGGCTTGTCCTTCTTGCATTACGATTTAATGTTGTTATAATAAGAATATCTGACACCACCAATATGTTCATTCAACTCTTGGCTGTGGATTTGAGTTATTTGTTCATTTGCTTGATATTCTCTATAGTTCATTGTCGAATGCGGTTTCTGAGGTTTTATTTAGAGAATATTTGTATTTCTGTCAATGTTATCGGCCGTAGTGATATCAGCAGTAGTGTCAAGAAGATCAGAAAAAGTTTGTATTACTATAATAATTTGTCGGACAACATGCAAATCATCAATAAGCATATACAACATTTGGTTAGTGTCATCATTTTATTTTTTATGGGATAGGGAACCAGACGGGCATACGTATTACCTGGTGGTAAGCAATCCGAATCTCGCCGCTCCAGACAAATAGCAAATGCGTTACCCACAGATAAAAATCGACGTGTAGGAGACAGACCTACGATATTTTGCAAGAAATTGTGTGTAAGTTAATACTTACGAACTAATGCCATTTTTCTTAAGGTTTGATTGGTTGAGCTACCTGATTTTTTACTGGCGGCAAACGAGTAGACGAATCCCATGATGGTAGTAACCAATCGGCGCCGCACATTGACTTCTGTTGCATCAAACTAGTTTCAGTAGTGGTCTAAGGGATTTCAGGATTGAGGGAGTTGAGAGTAGGTCGTGGAACACCTCCAGATACTAGAGGACTTACAAATGCGTTGGCGGTTTTTGGGGATTCGGCGATTTAGACATTAGGGAGGGGATAAAGGATTGTGACTTCGGTAATTTTACTCACACGGTGAAACACAACGCTGTGGTGGTTTTCTGTGAGACCGAATGAAATTCGAAAATTCATTCATGCTGAAGTTCTTACACTTCAGTTAAGGTGTGTTTTGTTTTTTTTTAGTGCTTCATCAACTTTGTTACTTCGTTGCCCAAATTGTTGTTTGTAGTACATGTAACAGCGACTACCTGGTACAAAGGGGTAAGCTCCAACATTAATTTATACTTTTTAAATTTTCTTCTTCTTAAACCTTGTTAAAATTAAAAATGCTTTCAGGCATTTGCCCTAGTATCAATGTTGTTAGGCGCAGAATCATTATTGACGATTGTTTGCTTAGCATTACCGGCTGTGATTGTTGAAGCCATACGTTATGAAGTGAAGAAGATACGAGAATCTCTTACTAAGCAGCTGGTAAAGTGTTCGGGTGAGTATAATTTTTAAGTGTGAGAGAGCCAAGAAAAAATAATTAACAAGTGAATTTGTAGCAATATCAAATTCTAGAGATTAGGGTTCACTATTAAAGGGATAACTAAAACTATATGTTAACTGATATTGGCTGCACTATTAACGTGGTGACTGATCAACCTCTTGCTGTGCTTCGTGTTTCGGGTTAGATTCCCACACGGTATAACTCTTTGTGTGAATTCTCAAATTATTGTTTCCAGTCTGGATGGGATGGGTTGTGTATGGGTACTTAAATTTCAAAATTGTTTTGAAATTCAAGTACCCACGACAAGGAAAAAATACTAGCATAGGTTGTTTTTTAAATATTTTTATTTAGAAACTTATCATTACTAACTCCTATCTCATTGTCATCTTCAAACTGTTTCCATTCAACTTTATCTTAATGTCCACCGAAAGTGTCTACGTCTCAATATTGTTAAGTAACTCAGGGGAGGAGCGAGGCAACCCCGACACAAGTGTTTTAACCACTTACTATTTATATCTGTAAGGAAAATGTAAGAGATAAAATGAACATTTTTTTTAACTATACATATTTTTCTAATAATACGCGCTGTTAAGCTCAGCTCTTTATACACAGATAAATAAAAAAATAAGTTCCTAATTAATACAAATTATTTTACAGATGGTTCCCTAAAGTTCGAGCTGGAGACAGCGCTACACTACGTGCGCTTGCGCCCCTTCAGCTACACCATCTGTCGTGTTCTGCCGCTGGGAGCCTCGCTGCCAACTTCCATCTTGAGTCTCTGCATCACCTACGAGATAATTACTATGCAACTCACACACATAAATTTTTAGTCCCATCAAATAAGCTTAGTGTGATGTTAATTTTGCATGTAAAAACATCTTTTTATGAAATTCACTGCTAAACACTAGCTTCTTTGATTACTTTCAAATCAGGTGATGATCAATCAGTCTTCAGCTGCACCCATGACCTTCATCATGTTGGCTGCTCTTTTGGCTCGACTCTGCGCTGGCAAATATACCTACTGTTAAGGGAATTTGAAATGTCTCCACTAGGTCAATCGTAACGTTAATAGAATTTTTTAAGCAGATTATGTCTGTGTGAGCTTGTATTTTCAAGAAGAGGTTCGGGGTTGCGGGTTAAGCAATAATGTACCGCAGCCCTGGAGCAGGAGAAGGAGAAGAAATTGGGTGGTTTTTAGTCAGTAAGAGTCTGACACTCCCTCTCTCCCCACCGAGAGCAAGAGAAGTCACTTGATGACTTTCACATCACATCACATCGTCAGCCTATAAGTGGCCACTGTTTAGCAAAGGTTTGAGCATTAATCACCACGCTTGCACAAGGCGGATTGGCGATTTCAAACTTATAATTAGAAATTATAAGTTCATGTTTCCTCACGATGCTTTTCTTTACCGTACGTCAGTGGTGTCTTAATAATTTTAGAAAGTATACCTCGGAAAAATCAGATTGGCCCTTGCAGGGTTTCATACCCCCGGGCCACCACGGCTTATTTGAATTTGATGACTTTCACCTCTTAAAAAGAAACTAAAACATTACTTACTTCATAAGTTTCGTTATGGTTATACGTATAGGTAAATGTATCACAAAATATATAATTTAACTAACTATAGGTATATGTTACACTAGCCCCATATATATAGCAACGTTAGACAGAAACAGCAAAGCTAATGAAGTGACGATCATAAATCATAACTGCGGCCATATATTATCTGTGGCGAGTATTGACAGCGCGCCAAATACATTCATCAACTGACACAAGTCATGTATAACTATTGTTGCGACCTGTACCTATTTTGCAGTGTAGATATTTTCCATAGCCTATGTATAAATTTTAATGTTTTTGGATTGTGTGTTTATTGTTTTATTCGATACTAGATAGCATGGCGAACTTAGTACCTTCTCAAATAGTTTAATAATGAAAGTTTGGTTTCTTACTTGGGACAAGACTGGCACTACGTCCTAAAACAGCCGCACCTCCTTTAAGCCAGAAGGTACAGTAAATACAACCATTAAAACACCAGAATACTGATGTCCAGTGCGTCTTAGGAACATGAATGACCATCTTGAAAACTTGTCAAATATTAATTTATTTAAGCCTTGAAGTAGAAAGTATCTAATAGTCTGACGAATTTATTAATAGCACTTACAAAGGAGTTTGCATGGGAAGTTAGTTGTCGGTTTAAGCTTTTTTTTATTTGAAAGGACGGCAATCCCGCTGACGGACTATCTGTTGGTAAGCAATCAGCGCCGCCCATAGATACCCGCAACAACGAAAGAGTTACGAAGGAGGATTAGGGTTTTGCAGACTTAGAGATTGGGGGAGAAGAAGATTTGGAGCTCCAGAGCGAAATACGGAATCTCTGAAATTCTTCTTTTCTGAAATTTCCTTATCATGACGTTTTAATAAATTAGATGTATTAGATATACCTTTGTAATGTAGTGTAAATAACTCTAGTTGTAATTCATTTAAAAACGCAAACAATTGACGTTCGAGTTGCATAACTATATTTCATGTGGACGTAATCTCTTTATTAATATCGACTGTACGGAAATGTTGATTCCATAGAGTTATAAATGTATAGAGAGTTCACGTTACAGGTTTTAGGATACAGAATCTTAGTAATATCATTCCCCGAATTATTAAACGACCGATTTATTTATTTATTTATAAGTTAAGACTCTGAACATAATTCCAAGTCTTAATTTATCAAACCCCAAAGGAATGCCGGCTTTCGCGCACCTCTTGTTCTTCTTTTCTTTAGTCTTATCATATTTCTTCTTCTTCTTGTCTCGAATTAACACGATTCAAAGGTTACGCTAAGATTTGAAATAATATATATAGGTATATGAACTTATAAACATACCGTCGTCGTATTAACAGCATATCAAAGCAGAATCTAATAATAGATTTTACAAAACCAAGAAACAGATCCATACTAATATTATATAGAGAAAAATTGTTATTGTTTGTTTGTTTGAATTGAAAAAAATTCTAAAACTGTTAGACCGATTAAAAAAAATCACTGCTACAGTGAACATAGGCTAGAAACTACACAACAAGTGACACCACGGAGCACTGTTTTAAATATAAGCATTAAAAATAAAAATGTTTACATTCATTTGAGTCTCATTGTACCTTAAGACAGGACTTAAAATAGATCTACACAACATAATCTAAGAAACTCGTTATAAAGCAGGATTTTTCATCATCATCATCAGCCTGTTGTCATCCACTGCTGAACATAGGCCTCCCCAATTGCACGCCACTGAGCTCGATGTTCAGCTCTTCTCATCCAACCACTGCCAGCCACCCTGCGGATGTCGTCAGTCCACCTAGCTGGAGTGCCCCACACTACGTTTGCCTAGGATTTTTAGAAACCGTCTATTACTTTCTTAAGTCTACGAACAAAGAGTAGTCTTGTCTAGTGGTATTAGTCGCAATTGATTTATTTATCAACATGCAACCAGCGCAGTGTGCAGTAGGATTCAAATTTGACTAATATGATAATAATGTATGTTTGTCTCGACATTCTGTATTGCATTCATTGTACATGGCACAAAAATAAATGTTTAACTATTAAAAAACTGAATTCATTGGCACATTTTTCTTTTATTATTGTTACGGTAACGTATCGCCTGGGACTTCTTGGTTCATCATTATCAGCCTATAATTGCCCACTGCTGAGCCAAGGCCTCTTTCCACATGGAAAATATTGCTTGCTGAAGGCGAAGTGGCGATTCCTTACGATATTTTTCTTCACCGTTTATCAATGGTGTCTAAATAATCTTAAAAAGAGATGCCGTAGATATAACTGGGAAAAATTTTTTGACATTGATACTTGTCAGGTTTTGAACCCACACTCTCATGCATGAGAATCGCGTGCGTCAAACTCCGGTTACGTGTTTATATTAAAGTTACGTTTTATTAAAAGAATGCACCTCTACTCACACATTTGATTACTAAAAGCGATGAAGTATGTAATGTGATTGCTGATTCAGGGTGTTAGTTGAAGCTGGGGTTGAGGGTTCGGGGAGATTATTAGTCAATAAGAGTCTAACACTCTCTCTCTCTCACCTTAACCTGGGCGGGAGAGGTAATTTCATGAGTTTCCACTGACAAAAAAAGGCTGTAAGTTAAAGGGTAAAGAGATTGTCATTTACAGCGAGTTGCTAACAGAATGCTACTTAAGATAAGATAAGAACTGCGATGGGCCTCTAATTTGTAGAGAACAACCTCCACCTTTACACGCCTCAGCCAGCGCACTGGGACACACTTTGAGCGTCGTGGATTGCGTGACGATCTCCGGCCACCGCGCACCTTAAGCGAAGATCTGCAGACGGACTAGTTCGCGCCTCATAAAACCAATACGCCACCGGATGGGGCCCAAAATGGCTGACGTTCAGTCGCGGCCTGAACCTGCAGCAGGAAAAGCAACGTAGTGGCTTTTTTCGCCCCACAATGAGGGAAGTCTCTACCGTGCTATATAAAAAAGGATTAGAACTGCGAACCACACAATTTTAGTGCGATAGCACTCATTTAACTGGCTGATCTATTAATTGAATGACTTAAAGCTATTATAAAAGCTTTATAAAAATATAAACAAACATGAGTTCTACATTGAATATTTTCATTTTATAGTCCAATTTCTAAGGCCAAAACGGATGAAACTTAAGTCATCGATCAAAGTCATGTCGGTCCCAAAGGCCAGCCACGGAGTCAACAAGTTAAATTGCTCCCCGCATTAAGTCGTTTCGCAAATTAATTTAATGTTTTGAAATTGGAACTTTGAGTTTATGATTTTGGAAATGCGAGTTTGATATTTTTTTTTTTTGTTTTTGTTTTTGTGTTGAATTCAATTTAAGTTTGAGGTTTGAAGTTCTACGTGATGAAATATGGCGCGAAGTTTTTTTATTAAGTGTTGTAACACAAAGTTTTAGATTTCATTCTGTATTTTCTGTCAGATGTTTATACAATTTGTGTTTTTAAGTATTCCTTAATTATTATTATCTGCCAGGGGTAATTCATTACTTAAAAAAAATCAAATGACAACATTTTATAAATAGCTCTATCGATTTTGAAATGTTATCTAGGTATCAGGTTCAATTTACGTCCAGTCGGGATTGCAGTTGCAAGCGCAGTCATACAGGTGCCACGGCCCCTGCCTGGAGAAAGAAAAGGCCAGGGCAAGGGAAGCTATAAGATAATTTTTCTACTAATAAAAAATATATTTAACTAACGCACGGAATAACTCTTTGTGTGATCCTCGATTAGGGATATTGTACGCTTCGGGTTTTGTGTAATGTGTACAAAAAATTATGTTTGTACTTGTAAACGTACCCATATCCCCAGGAGAATAATATCCTAGTGTGAGGCAACGTTTTTATAACAAACTTTTTGCTAAATAAATACAACGAAAGCATTATGAACGAAGGGTTACAATCAGCCCTTGGAACAATAAAAAAATGTGAGGGGAAGCGAAGATAATCCTTCTAAACACTTCTTAAGATTTTATGTCTCTTTAACTATTAAAAATAAAGAATTCACACATAGAAAGCGAAGCGATGATATTTAAAGCAACTAACGATCTATAGTATTTTATGTATAGCCCATCTCCTAAACAAGTCTTTTTTTTTTCAATTACAATTATTATCAGAATATTTTTAATTTTCAAATTTTATTTCAAAAGTTAAATGGGTCTACTCAGGTAATTATCATCTACTCAAAAATTAAAAAAAAAACAAGAAAAAAATCTGGCGAACATCGTATCTATGCACATTTTAAACACCTTTAGTTAAAACAGCAGGCAAGACATGGCCAATATAGACATGGCCACTTACACTTTTAATTAATGATTATAGCATTTTTATTTTCATAAATATTTGCTTAAACTTTATCCAAGTCTTAAAAAATAGGGTAAAATCTTCAATGAATTTCTAAATCTCTCTCTGTCGACTTATAGCGTAGCATTATGTGTGACCAATCCTAACCGGTTCAATTTTAATATGGCCGTAAAACCAGGATTATATTCATAACAGATAAAATATTTTAACTGTCTTCTTGAGTTTTATTTGTTTATGTAAGCTCAGTAATCGTTCTTACACAATTTTATTGCGTTTTTACGTTTAAGTGGCCATTTTAGAAATACGTTTAGCTGTTTTATTTATGTGCAAGAAAAATTACGATTTAAGGAATAGAATTTATGTATTTCGCTATCTCTTAACCAGAAATCCCCAATTCCCTCTATCCTCAGATCCCCAAAAGGCCATCTCATCATTGCTTAACATCAGATCCATTTGCTCGCTTGCAAACCTAAGAAAAAAAAGAGGAAATTTCTTATTGTAACGTGTTAATATAATATACTAACATAAAAATATAAATAACGAAATACATAAAAAGGTACTTAATTAATTTTAGAATAGAATAGAATAATATATGAGCGTAGGTATTCTTTTTCTAAAGGCAATGACAATTGACAATGTACTTGTAGCTACGCTGGTGTTATAGTCTCCATTGTCGGCCCTGATTGCTTGCTTACTAGGTACCAGGAGAGCTACACGACAACACGTTTGGGTCCTATTATAAATAAAGAAAAAATCTAACACCCCTACATCAACTTAAGAAATTGTGTTTCTATTCCATTTGTAATTTTTTGGAGACAGTTAATGAAAGAATGATATTGGCGTATATTTTCACGATATACCTAATCTTCTTATATATAAAAATGGATCGCAAAATGTGTTGGTAACCGCATAACTCAACAACGCCTGGACCAATTTTGCTAATTCTTTTTTTGTTGTTTGTGACAGACAGGAGAAGGTTCTTATGAAAACAAATTTTGAAAAGTAGAGGGTAGTGTTGGTTTATAGGGACCCTTTCATCATAAGCGAGATGATGAGACCCATGCGAAGCAGGGGCAAGCTGCTAGTATTCAAATAAAATTGTAACTCAATATTCGTTCTGAATACAATGTTTGTTACTTTACAATATTAGAAAAATCTCATTTAATTTTTTACACCCCAAAAACCCCATTTGGACATGACGTCAAGTTGTAATCTTACCCTGATTGATGGCATTCTATTGTAACCAGCTATGAGATTAACTCCATAATACGATAACCTCATTTACCAAACAGAACCTACGAAAAGCGAGCTCAACTTAAAATGGACTGTTTAGTAAAGAGACGGGAAATAACCAACTTATCATGAGCTCTGGTTTAGAAGATTTTCCAAAGAGTTGTAGGTCTATTGAGATTTGTTTGAAATTTTGTTGTTGCTTATGAATTATTCATATGATATCGTGTAGATATGCTCGTCCTGATGATGTGTCACATTATTCACAATTTGCGATTGATACCTTAATACGATTTTGTCATTATGTGTGTTTGTACGTATGTAATTTTCATGAGACTATTTCCATTAATCTGTGAGGTATTCGTGTGTTTATTAACACGAATCTGTGGAACTGTCAGTTCAATTTATAATGCAATCTATTTACTCAGGATCGGAAGATACGCTTTATTTTGAGGAGGTAAAATCATCAAATGACTTCTCCCACTTAGGGTACGGGGAGAGGGTGCGTCAGAGTCTTACTGACTAAAAATCCCTCGTTCCATCCCCTGGTCCAGGTCGATGCCGCGGTACCTTATTTCACCTACCCCACAACCCTGGCTATGAAGACACCCGTGATGAAGGATATACCTTCAGATAACAGACGCATTCACATCATCAGCCTATAAATGCCCATTGGAGAATGGCTTTTTTTCACAAGTGGAATCGCCATTAACAACCAGCCATACTTAAGGCTTATAATTAGAAATTTTGAGTCCAATTGTTGTTCTTCACCCTGTGTTAGTGGTGTCTTAATAATCTTAGAAAGTACATACAACAGGGTCGCGGGGTAACCGCAATAAGGCACGGCAGCTGAGGCCAAGAGCAAGAGAAAAAAAGGGGGGTTTTTTAGTCAGTAATATTCTGACACTTCCTATCGCCTTACCCTGGGCGGGAGAAGTAATCTGATGATTCTGATTTTCCAATAACAAAAAAAAAACAGAACGTGTAGACTTTAAGATATTGAACAATAGAAAGCATTCTTAACAAATCTATTTAAATAAATCCATTTCAGACCTTAAATTCACCTTTCTACTCAAAAATAAGAATCAACAAGTCAAATCAGAACTAGAATAATAAAAGTATGCTAAGTAAGTTTTACGACTGCCGGCGTCTCTACACTACGTTTGCTGGAGTCCACAGGGATAACTTTATTCCACGGAAAAGTATATGCAAGACTTTGATGTACAAAAATGATGGAGGTCTGATATTAATATGATTTAAGTGTGGGAGAGCCATGCTTCGGCTCGACCGGAGTAATACCACGGCCTCACAGAAAACCGGCGTGAAACAACCACGGAGTTGTGTTTCGCCGTGTGAGTAAGGTTACTGGACGCCCGATCCTTCCCCTACCCCAATCCTCCCCAGTCTCTAATCTCCAAAGGTCTGCAACGCACTCGTAACCCCTTTGTCGTTACGGGTGTCCATAGGCGGCGCTAATTGCTTACCATCAGGTAATCCGTCCGCTCGTTTGCCTATCTATTCTATAAAAAAAAAATATGGTTATTTTTTTAGACAAGATTAAAAACCAAAACCTTACATAACACCTGAAGCCAGTTCTCTGGTACTCCTGTAAGCCAGGATCTACAGTAGATACAACCATGAAAACACCGAAAAACCGAAACTCGGCTCGTCGTAGGGATATGAATGGCTGTCTTGGATTCCGCAACGAAATAAATCAGAAGGTTTATTTGAGAAGAAGAAAAAGTAATTTATAGTTTCCACTTTCCCTGTTATGTTACGCCGTGTGAGAGACATTACCGAAGGCCCAATCCTACCCCCATCCCTCTCCAAACCCTTATCCCCAAAAGGCTGGTAACGCAATCGTTACTCCTCTGGTGTTGCGGGTGTCCATAATCGGTGATTGCTTGCCATCACGTAATCCGCCGTTTGCCGACCTACCATAAAACACAAACAAAAATATTTCTTCTATATTCTTAATATTTCTAAAGACAATTTCTGTTTCCTTAGTATTCCAAGTTCCTAGATGATAGTAGTAATAAATTATGTATTCGAGTTATAAAACCATCCGCGCCAATGGCTGAGATTTCACTGATCCAGCTTGTTTTAATGGCGCACTAAGGAATAGTGGTTTATATGTGATGTAGTGGTAGGACGAAAATGAAAATCTTGTTGGAACCTAGATCTGTTTAAGTTTAGCTGTTTAAAAAAATAACTTTTAAACTTTCGCGTTTCATATTTACAATATATAGTTACGCGGGTATTAACGCGGAAAATAATTATTTAAATACCTTGGTAGGCTTCAGTCCGCTTGTGACCACGACCTGTGCAACCAGGTCGAAACGTCATGCCTAACTATAAACTGTAAAATAAAAAAATTATTATTAAAAAAACAAAATACCCGACTGCACACTAGAAAAAGAGTAAAACAAGCCCCACAATACAAATTTACTGAATATAATTTATAAATGTTGATGGAAAGCATCGCAGGCGGGGACCAACAGAGGCTTATTTATAGTCATTTCTGTTGTGCACCATTTAGCAGAATTTTCGTTGGTGGCGGTCAAGGTGGTCCCCGCCTGCGATGCTTTCCATCAACATTTATAAATTATATTCAGTAAATTTGTATTGTGGGGCTTGTTTTACTCTTTTTCTAGTGTGCAGTCGGGTATTTTGTTTTTTTAATAATAATTTTTTTATTTATAACTTTTTAGCTGTTTTTATTTAACGAAAATGTTGTAGATGTAGAAGACTATGTATATGTAAGTACCATTTTAAATTATTTCGACGACATTTGGCTTTAGATTACGAGTGATGTTACTCCGCAACATAAATTTACCGCCAATCTGGACTGTTGGTAGTGAAGAAGAAAAAGAATTAGGTGAGTCATTACTGCTGAAGATCCCGCAAACGTTTAAGTTCAGTTAAAGAACATTCGTCGTGGGGCCGGTCCAACAGCTTTTTTGGGTCAAGTGTTTTTATTGCTAACCCAGCAAGTGTTTTAACACGGCTTAGGGCTACATAAGCCTGGCCCTTTGTAAACACGTTTGATAGTCCACGACAGCCCGATCCAAGGTGGTACCTTGCAGTTTGTGTACCGTTACAGCCCAACAAAGTATCAAAGGCAGCATCCGACGTTCAATCTTCCCTTGTCCGCGAAGCGCATCAAAGTCGACAGTGGAGGGCTCTATGCGAACCCCCACACCCAATTCATTGCCCTTAACAGAACGATCGTCGAACTCTACGAATACTGCCTGCGGTAACTCACCTGGTTCTAACTGCTCTCTGCGAAGAGAAGGCCACTCAATTCTTCTTATGATACCCATAGCACCGTTCACCAGACCGTGGTTTACATTGATGTTGCGGCGTAACATCACGCGAGATCCAATTCCAATAGTTAGTGTGCCGAGAATGCCCCCTGTTTTGTTCGGGTCGTCAGAAATGTATTGTTTGCGAGGGCACTGACCGTAGGTTTTAGCTTCTAGGGAGATGTCAACAGCGTTTATTTGGTAGAGCTTTAACGATTTGCCCAACTTTTTAGTCATGGCTGAATTATAAGCATCGACTTGTTTCGTAGTAGGGAAAATTCGAACTGCCTCTCCATCGGCAAATGGACCCTCTAGTGGAATTCTGCGGCTGTCCAGGATCTCAAGTTGGTCCATCGTTAACTCACCAACACGAATATTATTGAGAATGTCCACAAAGGTATTGTCTCCTGCCTGTCTCATATTCTGTGGCAATTCACAAAAGCTGAACAATTGCCACAGATTTGTTTCACCAGTTAAGTTCGACGGCTGTCGGAAGCAGTAAGAACCACCGGTGATTCTGGAAACTGCATGTTCCCGTGGGAATTTTGAGAAAAAACGTATCCTATATTAATTACTCCCGTGATTGAAATGAATCTAATGATACCGCATACATATTTTTTTAAAGGGAAATTTAGAAAAATATTATTATGTCTTTATCCCGTGGGACTTTTAGGATAAAATGTATCCTATGACACTCCCGTAATCAAGACAAATCTAACGATACCTCATACATCAAAATCCATCAAGCCGTTTAGGCTACAGGAGGTCACAAAGGAAAAGACATACATACATACTTACATACACTCGAAAAACATTACCCTCCTTCTTTGGCAGTCGGGTAAAAGAAGTTCTATTATATTTCTTACTTAGTGTTTACTAATTGGAGTTTGAGACCTTAGTTGTTGTATGTATTTTTTGAATAAACGTTGCCCCATATTAGGATTTTCTCCTGTGTCGTGGGTGGTTACAAACATACAATTTCACATGCTCATCACACCCAGACCCGAAACAACAATAATATTGTCACTTGTACACGCACATAATAAAATACTTCAATGTTGTAACAATACGGAATATTAGAACATTATTAAATTAACGACATATATGTAACCCAATCTATAGCGTTGTTTCGCCGTGTGAGTGAGGTTACCGGAGGCCTAATACCTCCCCACCTTCTCAAACGGAAACTTTAATCCCCAAATGACCGGCGACACACTCCGAACTTCTGTGGTGTTGCAGTTATCCATTGTAATCGGATCGTTGTTGCTGGATTATCACATAAAAAAAAAACCTCAAAAACGTAATAGACCTTCCCTTTCCAAAAAAAAAGTATTGGTATATAAGGTTTTGCAATTTCACAGAAGAATCTGAGAGAACATTCCGCATCGTTTTTGCTCACCATCCTTCAAGTCCGTGATTCCCAATGTCACTATCCATGCACTTGCTTCAGAATTATTCATGAACACTTCACGTTATCGAAAATTTGATTTGAGTGTTGTAAATTGAATAAAAACCTCACTTCTATTAACTAAATGTAATTAGCCAACTAAACAACAACTTGGCTTCAATAATATGGCGTCTTAATATTTGAGAATTTCATTAAACTGTAGGATTGTAATCATGATTAAAAGAGAAAAAGAGAGTACATGTGTGTGAAAGAGTGAAAGGATGGAATATAATTTGAAAAACAAGATGGCGAACGTAGAATTCGTGGTGTGTGCGCTTTGCTGGGTTTTATTGGAAAAATAAAAGACTAACGCCTCAATACTACAGAACTATTTAGAATGTCGAAATAGTCGTATTTTGTTTTTTTTTTCTGTTAATTTCATCTGGTAGACTGTTATTATTTCGCATCGACCTTGATTTATCTTCTCCATATTAAGTAAAAAGAAGACAACAAAAAGATCTTAAAGTTATTTTATTTAAATAACGTATATGTACTCCTTAAAATAGTGTAGTACTGATAGCGCTACGACAACTTGATCAAGCCGCTAGGCAGCCAGCTACAAAATAGCGTAGCACACACATTTTTTTCAAATTCACATCCCTTATGACTATCTCAAAGAAAATCGAATACAAATTTGGTACTGGGGTGTGATTCTGTAAGACTTCATTCTAAACTTCGAATCTGAATCCGCTGTGAGTAGTACACTAGCGCTACACTTGCGAGTTGAACTAAATTGATAGATAAGTATGAGATGACGTAAAAAGTGGTATTCTAAAATTTAATTACCTCGCTACTTCGACGCTCACTTCGCACTCGAACAAGATTCAAAATAAAACAATTTTTATAGAATCGACGTGCTGATCTAAACAGTGTTACTTACTTAAGGTACAATAATTCAACTTTTATTCACACAAAACTTAACTTTATTGCCAACATTTGCTTAATACAAATTTACGGGGTGTTTACCCCGTTCCTTTTCCAGCTTTAGAACGAAATCAAACTCTTACTGACTAAAAACTTACACCCGGTTTCTGAAAGGCTTGTCAACGCTAAAACTAACTAATCTCCTGTTAAATCTCTTGTCAAGTCATCTGATTGGTTGTTGATAATTCAGTCAACCAATCAGATGACTTGACAAGAGATTAAATTGATTTTAACATTGATCGGCCTTTCGGAAACTGGGGGTTAGTCAGTAAGAGTTTGCCAATCTCTCTCGCCTTACCCTGGCCCGGAGACGTAATTTGATCATTTTCCCCTGCCAAAAAAAGCTTAATACAAATTTTAAACAGTTGTACAATTTATGCATGTGTCATTACTTTCTACATTAAAATGTGTGAGCTGCAAAGCTACAATGACATAGGTGATGCAAAAGCTGATGATAGAGAATGGTAGATAAATATTTAAAGGCACAATTCGACAGATATCGTATCGGAATGGACGCAGCTTTATATACTGCAGCGTTGTTGCAAGCTCGAACCGAATAGACTCATCTGGAAGCAAACGTGTTTATAATGAAATTCACAATAGTAGGATATAAACTATACAATGTATTATGACATACTACAATCTATCTCTGTGACAAATTTCGTTCAAATCCGTATCAGCAGTTTCATGTGAAAAACTAACAAACATTCATCCAATACCCAATACATTCATAAAATTTTTGCGTTGGCATAAGTAGTGAAATAAAATACCTACAGTATTTGGGAAAAGCCAAGAAATGGCAACAAAGTTCACAGGGGTCACCAATTTAGGGGTCACTAATTTAGGGGTCACCGATTTAGAGTCTTAGCCCAATATCACTACTTTGGGGTTTTGTATGTCGTGTTCTAGTGTGTTGGGGTGAGGTTAATTGAAACGACTTATTCCAATCGTAGTTTATTTGCGACTGCTCGTACTTGCAGCGCGGGCGCAGCCGCGCATTATGGTGAATCTGCTGACATAGCGTGACGTGTACATTGTGCCCCTAAATCTGTTTGCTTCAACCCTTAGTGCGTGTGTGTACTTTATTTTCTGAACCTTTAGTGTTTGTTATGGTCCAGTTTGTCAAAAATACCTCGTTTAACAGTTGGCTTAGTAACCACTGTAAGGTCCCTGTAAGATGCTGCGTCCTGTTCTTTTCCAGCTATTGCTTAATACTACTACACATTAAATCATTGTTTTAAGTCCATCGTAACTGGATTTTCTTGGTCATTTTTGTTAAAATTTGCTACATTTTGAAACGAGCACCACACACACACAACACAAATGTCCCAGCTTAGGCATTAATTGATTTAAATAATGCTTTACAATACTTATTGAACCCTAAGATTTTTCTTTCATACTTTCATCACCAACATTCCCTCAGATAAGTATTGTAACCTTTATCTCTATCACCACCACCTATTACTTTAATATCTCTTTGACTATCAATTAAATTTTATTCTTACCCCGGTTTATCTTCAACTGTGTGGTAAGTGTCTGTTTTATTTGATCCACCTCCTGTACAATCATCTCCACAATTACTGCCTCACTGCTCACTTTTATGAATGAATGTGCCATCTCAATGAAGATTGCTAGCAGCACCAGAATTTATTATCTGGATACACAATATCGTTAGTGGCATACCCAATTTTCTTTGCCCAATGAGGGAATACATAAAGGGGCGGATTTTACTCTTGAATCATGCTTCGACACAAATAACCAATGTGAAGCAACACTTTCGTTGAGTTTTGCTGTATGAGTGAAGTTATCGGAGGTCCAATCCTCCACCCCCTCCCCATCCTCAGTACTATCCTTAATAACCCATAAGAGGCCATCGACCAACTGAATATCTTTAGTTACTACAACTCCTTTGATATTACGAGTGACCCTGGGTGGCGCTGATTGCTTACCATCAGGAAACACGGGTTTCCTGGGCTCATTTGAGGCCTATTACATAAAAAAGTAACACTTTTTATTTATTCTTCTAACTGATAATATAAAATGATAAGATATTAAAGAAATTACTGACCTTTTCGAAATAATATTTGAGAATGCCAAATGCTGATACAGTGAAACTGAGACTTTCTGTTACGAAAGTGATTGTTACCTGTTGAATAAATGATAATATAATTATCATTCATACAGAATAAATCAAATTAAAACGTATCTGTTATCTAGTGTTCTGTGAGGCAATAGTATCACTCCAGTCAAGTCGACTCGGTGTCAAAGCATGACTCTCCCACACTTAAATAATTGCTCTCTTACAGAATTACAAAAATCCAAAAGCCACTAAACACTACAGCACAGAATAATAAATGTCAAAGTAGGTGTGTAAAAGCAAACAAAAATATACCATTAACTGCAACTGTTTGTCCATACGTCCAAATATATTCAACAAGTTGCTGTAATAGTTCAAAACTTTGTCTTATATTTTTAATACAAAATTCAACTTCGTTACTTCCAGTAATGTTAATCGGAACAGAGTTTGATTCCAAGAAAACCCTCAACTTCTTAATTCGATTGTGTAACAATGAAAAGACCAAAATATTTACACCAAAATTTAAATCTACCCCAAGTAGTGCGATGAATACAGAAAAAAACTTAAGAATAGATTCGAGTCTCATTGTAATATGGACGATAGTGACAATGATTCTCACAATACCATTAACAGTTATGATAATCCACACAAATCCAGTGACTGAAGTAGTCTTGAAACCAATGATCCTGTCGATAGTTTTGATAGCATTGATGAACTCAAAGAATAGATCGTCGCCATATTTGATATAAACAAAGTAGTAAACGTGTACTGAATAATACCGAGGAAATAAATGCTCGCATTGAAAATTAAATTGATATAATAAAGTTGATAAACAATTAAATTTAGAATGATGCAATAAAGTTTTAGAAAATAGCAGACCAGTCTTGATTGGTGATATTTATATAGTAACCAACTAGTAACGAAATATTGATGTTTTCTTCAGAACCATTCTTACTGTTATATTTTTGTTCATTAAATTATTTAGCTTCGATATCATTTTGACAAATTCGAACTTCGAACAAACTTCAGTGTTCAATATAAACTTTTTATATGACTAACTATTGATCGATGAACATGCTAGTACTATTGATAGCTTTGGAAAGAGAGCACCAAAGCAATAATTACGTGTAGGTAATGTCTAAATTTGAATGTTATGGTATGAATACACTATAGTTTGTTTTTAAATTTACTTGATGAGTACTGTAGCGGCACTATCACGTCGCTACATTACTTAGATACTATAGAGATAAGACATACATGTTAATTGTTGCACGTTTGTTAGGATAGCTAAATCTGAAAATCTCACGCATCTTCTTAGTATATAAGCACCAGCAATTTAAAGTAATAAACAGACCTTAACCATCTACAGTCTCAATTATTTACCTTGCCACGAAGTCTGGCAAATTGGTGACCCCGACGAAGAACAATCAACATGACTCATTCACCCTGCAAATCAAGCAGCAGCCAACAAGAAGCCTTGGAGGATATCAGCCGGAACCGCCAATTTTATCCCGTATTCCGGAATTTTGGAGGGACCAACCCAGATTATGGTTTAAGCAACTAGAAGCCATAGTAGCACCACAGAAGCAAGGAGACGATTACAAGTACTATACGGTCATTGCAAAACTGCCAAAAGAAGAAAATAATACAGGTTAGTGACCTCATTACTTGCCCACCGCCAATAGAAAAGTACAAGGCTATCAAAGAACGCCTAATCAGTTGCTATGAGAATCAGACCAACGTCAGCTCCAAAAATTATTGTCTGAAATGGATCTCGGCGACCAGAAACCATCACATCTTCTGCGCAAGATGCGGACCCTGAGTAACGGAAATATCAGCGACGAAACCATCAAACTTCTATGGTTGAGGCTTCTGCCACCATCAGTGACTTCGGTTCTGGCAGTCACAGAAGGACATAGATGTGAACAAGATGAGCCAGATCGCGGACAAGATATTAATAAATTCAACACGTACAGAGGTGTCAGCTGTAAACGGAAACAAATCTGGCGACGATACAATGTCATGCATACTAGCACAGTTAGCAGAAATGCAATTGGAACTAAATGCAATTCAGCAAGGTCAAAAAAACTATCGACGCAGCACTCAAAGTTATTCCAATCGTCGGCATTTCCTACCACAGTCGAGTTCAAGAGAAAGAAGGCACTTTTGTTTTTACCATGGAAGATTTAAAAAATATGCACAAAAGTGTGTTCAACCTTGTGATTGGAAACAGGATCTCAACTCAAGGAAACAGGGAAACTAATTGAAGCACGGACAACGGCGGAACTCTGTGCTATTCACCCGTCCAACCGCCTCACTATTACCGACCGAAAAAAGTGGTATGAGATTTTTGATTGACACGGGAGCAAATATTTCAGTTATTAGCAAGCCACAGAGACATTCACTAATACAAGATGAACAATGTATACTTTATGCCGCCAATGGTACAAAAATTAAGACATATGGTGAAAAACACTCTCTTTAAACTTCGGGCTACGAAGAAACTTTGTATGGACACTTTGTCATCGCCGATGTAACACAACCGATTATTGGAGCAGATTTTTTAGAGCATTATAAGCTATTAGTCGATATAGCTGGTCGAAAAACTCATAGATAGGGTAACTGAGCTGACAACGCCCGCAACCCTGATCAAATCGACGCAGCAAACATCCGCACTATTAACATTGAGACGAATCCACGCATTACTCAACTATTAAATGAATACGAGGATATTACGAAACCAGCCTCCCTCCACACTACTCCAAAACACAAGATTAAGCATCATATTATCACTAAAGGACCACCGGTATCAGCACGTGCAAGACCATTACCTCCTGATAAATATCATATAGCAAAGAAAGAATTTCAGACTATGATGGAGCTTGGCATTTGTCGCCCTTCGGACAGCCCATGGGCTAGTCCTTTGCACATGGTTAAGAAAAAGAACGGTGAATGGAGACCATGTGGAGATTATAGAATGCTCAATAGCGTGACTGTACCGGACAAATATCCACTTCCACGACTAACTGATTTCACTTACATACTAGAAGGGAAGCAATCTTTTCCAAAATTGATATTCGAATGGCGCACCTATAAGGCTTCCCGGAGAATTTTTTGAATCGTCACAGCCTTCGACATACGAAGAATTTGTCACAAATATACAAAAGGACATTTCTCGTATGACATCAACATCAAAACGCAAGAAATTAAACAAACAGTTTTCATTCACCCCGAGCTCAACAAATGCTCACATGTATTCGTGCGCTGTGACAGAATAAGGAAAGTTTAACACCACCATACGAAGGACCATTTCTAGTGACAAAGAGGATAGATAAGACGTTTATCATTAAAATTGGGGGACAATGAAAAAGCAATATCTATAGGACCGATTAAAACCTGCATTTGTCCTTCAATAGTGGAACGAACGTGCCAAATTCAGAAAATAATCACAACGGGCGGAACCACGTAACAACCAAACAACCAAAGATCAAATCGTATATAACTCCGACAGTTGCCTTAATCAAAATGAAGCCGACCATCTCAAAAGTCTTGTCCTGGAAGAGCTACGGTGGACGAGAAACATTGCAATTGGACAAATCCTCATCACAATTGGCATCCTTCTTCTCTACGGAATACTGAAGACCTTAGACAGAAGAGTGAAAACAATAGCAGAAACAATCAGCACAAATGCAGTGGATAGTTCATCGACTGCCGCCGCCGTCACAACAAAGGCAGCAGTTTTTATTTCCTTCGAATTAGCAACAATGACATTACATTACGCATAGGATGTAATTTATCAGCAGGTTAAGTTATTATATAATTAGGTACATACTAATTTTTTTCAATTTATATGTTTAATTATTTTTAAAAGGGGGGAGTATATGTAGCGGCACTATCACGTCGCTACATTACTTAGATACGCTAGAGATAAGACATACATGTTAATTGTTGCACGTTGTTAGGATAGCTAAATCTGAAATCTCACGCATCTTCTTAGTATATAAGCACCAGCAATTAAAGTAATAAACAGACCTTAACCATCTACAGTCTCATTATTTACCTTGCCACGAAGTCTGGCAAAAGTACTATAAGAAAAATATTCCAAGTGCGTTTAGATAAGTAAGTTAAAACAAATTTAACATAATAAAAATCAAATTGAAAATTTATTTCACCCTAACTCATAAAATGCGACAGTTGCAATGCTACAACAATGTATGTGATACATAGACTAATGACGGAAAAAGGCAAGTAGATGTTGAGGGTGACGGCACGGAAGATTGTGAAGTGGAAAGGACAGAGACTCATGTACTGCAAAGTTGTCTCCAGCTCAAAAACTAAGGACTCATCTGTAAAAAAACACCGTAACTTTTAGAAGAATCAAATAAGGAAAAGATGCCGACCGTGGGCACCAGTCAGTGCAATTTCAATGGTTTTTCTTTCGATACGCTTCGACTTTCGCTTCCGTATAAGATGCCCTTCATCATAAAATCATCATCAGTCGGAAGACGTCCACCACTGAACGACAATTGCCAGCCTCACCCATGGCTTCCCGCGACTCTGAGTAGATCGTCTGACTAACTAGCAGAAGTCTGCCAACGCTACGTCTTCCGGTCCATGGTCGCCATTCGAGCACTTTTCTGACCATCGGCCGTTAGTCCTCCGAGCGATGCTACTCTTGCAGAGCTAACTTACAGTCCTGTGTGTGTTACTGGATTAACCAACTCACTCACGCCAAAGCATATAGCTCTAACTCAAGCTAACCAGTAAAAATATATTTCCTTTTGAATTCAAAACGTATGACCTTAATGAAGTAGGTACCTGTTGTATGCAGTAGTTTGCTACTGAGAATTTGTTTGATTTCATTCACATGATTAGTTGTTATCTCTGCAACGACGGCTGCACCGGACATCACGACTAAAGACTGTATTATCTCCATCATCGTGCCAATAATATATAATGACTAACCTAAACAAATTAAAAATATAATAAAACATTAAATTCTATGATTCAATCTTTTAAATTTATTATAATCAAATAGTTGTAAATCTCTCACCTTTAACGTTAATGTTACAATAATCAATCCCATTAACAGAGTTTTTATAAAATGTAAAGTCCAATTGATGAAAAGCTGAAAAAAAATGTGTACTACGAGAAGAAAGGCACTAACATTCTCACCAAAGAAATAGGGATAAGGAAAGATAAATAATTTACCAAAACTTGCAACGGCTTAGATGTACGGCTTCTTAAATTATCCAATATGTTATTGTAATACAATAAACTCATTCTTACATTCTTGATACTTGTCTCAATTTCATTCCTTCCAGTAACATTAACATAAACAGAATTCGACTTTAAAAATAATTTTAATTGCTTTATGCGATTTTGTATTATTGAGAAAATTAATAAGTTAAAAATGCGGTTAATATCAACAGACATCAAAGCAAAAGTGACAATAAGAAATATGAGACTAGAAACACGTCTTATATAAATGTGTATGACGGTTATAACGAGTCTAATAATAAAATTACTAACTATGATAACACGCGTATACTTTGTAAAGATAGACATTCTCTTGAAACCAATAATCCTGTCATTAACCTCGGTAGTGCTGATAAACTTAAAGATTTACTCGTCCCCATAAATAAGGTTAACAATGGCACACAACATGTATTCAAAGACACTAAGAGAATAAATACTAAGAGGATCCACGACAAACAAGTCATAAAAATACATAAAACTGATGCCAAACAATATACCAATGCAGTATAATTTTAACAAACAGCCTTTTGTTCTTTTTTTAATTATATTTGTGTTGTTTCCGAATAATACCCGCAATATGCTTAGCAGTTTTAGAAGCCAATTAGATGGTATGTGTTTTTGAATAGAATATTTAAAATTATACATTTTGTAGCTTGGTAAGCGTGCCGTGTCCGCTTGTCCTCAAATGAATAAAAAATCGATGATACTATTACTAAAGTTATCTGTATAAATTAATGAACTACGTCTACACAACAACGATATTCATGTCATCACTACATATTATTGGATATCACTAGAAGTTTTTGAAAACAGATAGACGTGAAAGCTAAGTACAATCAAATACGAGATGGTTATCAAAGGAACTGGACTACAAAATCCGTCATCGCTTTGGCTCTTAAAAATAATACCCATTTTACGCCTTCTATTAGGCTATTACTCCAATATCAGTGAATCTAAATATATCAACAGTTTGTTGAAGTTGTACTGCATATGCGTCTGCACAATCACTCCCTGTATTTATATATGGGGCCTAAGTGAAAAAACAGGACGAGAATTTATGTCTTTCTATTTTATCACCATCTTCGAGAATATTTGCATTGCTTTAACCTACTTATATTTTGGCGATAAAATGTTCTCCAAGTTCTTTAATGCTATTGAAATTAATGATAGGATTGTGGGATTCAAGAATTTCTCTCTGATTCCCGATTACGTGTACGTCATCATCACGTTCAACACTCTGATGAGAATAGTTAGCGGTTTTAGTTATGCTCTAGCACGATCGCGTTTACCTATTGCATTTTTTGACACTACTGTGGTACTAATTGCCGTAAGCCTTAATCATATAACCATTATAATAGTTTTCTCAATAGTGCAAGACCTAATGAAACAACTGACATTATTTTTGGCATCAAAAACCGTTTCCATGAATTCTATTGAAAGAAACGAAGCTTCACTAAATGTAAGAACTGTTAGGATGTGTTTGAAATATTACGCCAATCTTTTGGATGAATTCTTTCGCCTTGACTTGGCTCTGCACGGCATGGTAAAATATACTATAATTTTTATAGTATCGACTGTATTTAGCAATTTTAAAGAAAATATTTTTTTTAAACTTATAAATGTTGTCTGCTTGTGAGACATTTGAGAGTCGTATTCCTTCACTTGTTTTAGAAATAAAACCCTAGTAAAACTGTGACAACGTGTAATATTGTGAAATTTTGGAAAATACAATAATGCTTCTGTTCTGTGTGGAGACTGAGCGGTGAATGAATATAATAAAAAAGTAATTCGCGACAGGTAGATTTATAAAATGTTTTAAAACAACGATAGCTATGTGCGCCGTAGTAGTGACATGTTGCTGAGCTGATTGAGCAGGCGCTAACGCCGCGCCATACTCCCCCCGTTGAAAGGCTCCTCTTTCAACTAAGGCTCTTCTTGACTTGGAAGAGGGCACAAGCGGACTAAAGCTCGTCGAAGGCAGCCCGTTGCGGTTCTTACGTCTGCCACTCGTACCACGCCATCGGGTCCGAGGGTTCCGAGTCGCCAACACAAAGGTCATCCACTTTGAGCTGCGGAGTGTCCTTCATCCACTTCTGTCGCCTTTGAAGTTCGTTGATATATTCAGCTTGCCAGCGACGCCAAAAATGTTGACGAACTTGCTCCAATCTTTGGTACCTCTTTAACTTGTTTGGATCCTCATCTTCGAGAAGGGGTGATGGGACCGCAGTCAGCGCTCTCCCGATTAGAAAGTGTCCTGGAGAGAGGGAAAGGAAGTCGTTAGGATTGGAGGACATTGGGCACAAGGGACGACTGTTTAGTATCGCCTCCACTTGTGCAAATAAAGTCTGCAATTCTTCAAACGTCAGATGAAGATTGCCTATGACACGTTTTATATGATGTTTAGCGGATTTGATGCCTGATTCCCAAATGCCGCCGAAGTGAGGGGAGTATGCGGGAATGAAATTAAAACGTATACCTTCTTGTGCAGCGAAGTCAGAAAGCAAGTGTTTATTGGTTTTTAAAAATGTGCCTAGCTCCTTAGCCGCTGCTACAAAATTTCGGCCATTGTCGGAGAATATTTCCGATGGCTTGCCACGTCGTGCAATAAACCGTCTTAAAGTCAGAATAAAATCATCCTTGGATAGGCCACTTACTGCCTCTAAATGTATGCACTTGTACCGCATACAAATAAATAAGCACAAATAACATTTTGTTAGTCTTGCTCCCCGACCCTTTCGATTGATGATAAAAAATGGACCAGCAAAATCTAGACCAACAGAAAGGAACGGAAAGCTGACAAGTGACACGCTGTGCTGGAAGATTCCCCATTTTGGGCTGTAGGGTCTTACCTTGGAAACGCCGGCATGTCACACAGTTGTGTACCGTGCGACGAGCCAGATGACGACCGTTGATAGGCCAGATAGTTTCCCTAACTGTAGCTAACAAGAGTTGTGGCCCGGCGTGCATCTGACGAATGTGTTCTCGTCGAAAGAACAATTTGGTTAGAGGGTGAGATGAGTCAAGAAGTACTTGATGCTTCTTTTCATGTGGAAAGTCTGAGGCTTGAATTCTCCCACCAACTCTGATCAAATTATTGTTATCAATGAACGGAGATAACGATAAAATCTTAGATTTACTGTGTAAAGGTTTATTTTGTTTTAAAAGTTTATATTCGTTTGAAAATGATTGTTGTTGTGCTATGAAACAAATACTGTTGAAAGATTGATTTAATTCATCGGTAGTTAAAAAGTCAGTGTGCTTAAAATTTGGATTTTTTGTGTTGTAAATAAATCTTTTTACAAAAGCTATGATACGTTGAAGTTTGGTAAGTGAAGAATATCTTGTAAAATCGATTATTGGTTCATGTACAGTGGTGCTTAAAGTAGTTTTAACTTCAGGTAAGTTTTCTTTGTTTGTATTATTTGAATTTAATATAGGCCAGTATGATTCATCTTTAGATAAGAATTGTGGGCCGTACCACCATAAGTTCAACTTAGCGAGCTGACTCGGGTTGACACCCCTAGAAATGTGATCAGCAGGGTTTTCCAAGGTAGGTACGTACCTCCATGATGATGGTTGTGTTAGTTCTACTATTTCACCTATTCGATTCGCTACAAAAGTTTTTAATTTTTTAGGTTCGCTGTGGATCCAGGCAAGGACTACGCTGCTGTCGCACCAGTGAAGGAAGCGCTCGCGTCACTACACGTGAAGGTTTGTATTTAATCGCATCGCAAACTGCTTTGGTCAGTGGCAGCGAGCAGGGCGGCGCAGAGCTCTAAACGAGGAATTGTCATAGGTTTCAAAGGTGTGACTTTGGATTTTGAACATAGTAATTTAACACTAATATCATAGTTTTCATTTACAGATTTAATATAAATGCAGGCACCATAGGCACTTTGCGATGCATCACTGAAAGAATGAATTTCGATTACCTTTGCATTTTCACAAAGAACGTGTCGAGGTATTTGTAAATTACCTAGATGAGGTAAGTTGTTTACAAACTCATCCCAAGATTCCTGAATATCTTGAGACACAGGCTCGTCCCAGCCAAGGCGGAGAAGCCATAATTTCTGTAACATCATTTTGGGTATGATTATACATGGACTGAGTAACTCTAGCGGCTCAAATTCAAATTCAAATTCAAATTCCTTTATTAATTGTAGATCACAGGTAGGTACATAATACAGTTATTATCATAATTTGGTTGAGCTCAGCTGTGTCCTGCCCATTGGGCGTACAATAGTTGGGTTTACAATATTAATGTTGAAATCAGTAAATTATGTATATAATAAAACAAGAAATGATTAGAGAAATCACATATTTCAAATGTCAATTAATGCTTATGTCAGATGTTTATTATGATTGATTTAAGAAGATTAAGTTAAAAATTAAGTATAATAACATATAATAGGTAATACTGAACACGTCATGATTTTGGTATAGAATATTGTAGCAGGGATTTGTCAGTTAGGTAATCATTTATAGTATAATAACATTTACTTGCCAATAGGTCATGTAATTTCTTTTAAATCTGGTTGTTTCTTTAATCGTTCTTATATCTTCCGGAATATTATTAAATATCCTTGATACTATACAGAACAAGCTCTCGTGCATTGTATGTGTCTTGCTTGGAACTATATGTAATTTATTTTCGTGCCTTACTCGCTCACGGAAGGTAAATAGATAAGGATTGTTTTTAACAAATAACGCGACCTCAAGTATGTACAGACATGGTAAAGTAAGGATTTTATGGTTTTTAAAATATGGGATACACGACTCAGTTCCTTGCAATTTAAAAATGGCCCTTAAACAACGTTTCTGCGCTACAAATGCCCTACCTTTGTCAGTACTGTTTCCCCAGAATATTAAGCCATATCTTAGGGTAGATCCAACATAACCATGATACGCTGTCTTAAGGGTAGTTTCATTTGCAACTTTTCTGAGTCTACTAAGGGCATATGAGAATTGGTTTAGCTTTTTACAAACATGGTCAATATGCAGTTTCCAGTTAATTTTATTATCTATATTTAAGCCCAGAAATTTTGTAACTGCAGTCTCATCTATTTTCCTATGTTGGTATTGTATAGTCAAATGATCAATGCGTTGTTTACGTATTCTAAAGTTCATTATTTTAGTTTTATCGATATTAATTGATAAGTTATTTATGTTAAGCCACTGTTCAATATTAGCCAAGGTTCTATTTACGTCATTTTCTAAATTTGTCATGTTGTCATCGATAAATAGTACTGTGCTGTCATCAGCGAATAGTGTAAGATCATGTTTAGTAATTAAAGGCATGTCATTTATATATATAAGAAAGAACAGAGGACCTAGAACACTTCCTTGTGGAACGCCAAATTGAGAAGTCCCAGCTTTGGATGTATAGACTTCTTCAGTCATTGTCAATGAGTTAATTTGACGTACCTCAGTGTATTGTTGTCTATTTAACAGGTATGATTCTACAAGATCATACACATTTCCTCTGATTCCATACGCATTCATTTTTTTAAGAAGCATGTGATGGGACACTCGGTCGAATGCCTTTGACATATCCATATATAACGCAATAGCAGGTAGTCCTTTGTCTAGATTATATAGCACCTTTTGCAGAAAGTTAAATATTGCTACATTAACCGATTTATTTTTCCTAAAACCATATTGACTTGGTGTTAGTATACGATGACTTTCTAAGAATTCGTAAATGCATTTATATATAACCTTCTCAAAAATCTTTGCAAATACAGATATCAATGCAATTGGCCTGTAGTTGTTTACATTCATTCTATCGCCTTTTTTAAACACTGGTTTTATTATCGATGTTTTAAGTTTATCTGGATAACTGCCGTGTTCCACGCATAGATTAATGATGAAGCTTAACGGTTCCGATATAACATTAGCTACGTCTCTAACAATTTTAGTCGAAACACCGTCAGGTCCAACGCTTGTTTTATTTTTTAGTGTTAGTATTATGTTCTGTATGTCGTTAGTGTTAGTCGGGCCCATAAATATGGACTTAGAGTTATATGTCAGTTTGTTTGCAGGTTCAATAAGGTATGTCATTTTAGGGTTATCATTTGTCAATCTAGTTGTCACGTCGATAGCATGGGTTATATTTTTACTGCTGATGTCAAGAAAATAGTCATTAAATGTTTGTGCAATATTTTGTGGGTCATTTACTATTGTGTTATTTATATTTAATTTGTTTACACTTTCGTTTGGATACACACATTTGGTGTCCTTTATCACTTTCCATGTCGCTTTAGAAATGCATGCAGAATTTTTGATATAATAATCGTTTTGAGATTTTTTAGTTAAATTTATTACTTTTTTGAACTTTTTTACATACGATTTAAATATCGCTCTGTTTTCCGTGCTAGGTCGCTTTCTAAATTGCCATAGAAGTTCCCGTTTCTTCTTGCTACATATTATTTAGCCACGTGACATCCATTTAGGTTTAAGTCGATTGTAGATTCTAACTTTAACTAATGGAAAACAAAGCTCATATAGCATATTAAAATTCGTATGAAATGTATTATAGGCTTTATTTGGATCCGTACAGTTATATATATCGTTGTTACCTAACTGTTTCAAATAGTTTATGAATATTTTACGTTTATATTTTTTATATTTTTAAGGTTGTCTGTAAGAGATCGCCTTGTGCGATAAGACCGCCCATTGTACACTCAATGTTTGTAAGCTATCCTTTATAACTGTGTGGTGTACAATAAAGTATATAATAATAATAATAATAATTTTACGATTTTCCATGGAATAGTCTCTTTTCATTATGAACCAATTATTTATAGTGCATGTTTTGTTAACAGTTAATTTAATGATTTGAGCGTTGTGGTCAGACAAAGCTAACTCCTTAATGGCACCTACACATGTTTTCAAATTGTGAGCTATATTGTCTATGCCAGTTTGCTATCAAATCTTGTAATTTCTTTAAATTGTAATTTCATATTGTAAGTATATAAAAGTTCCCTAAATTCTGTTGATAACTTTGTTTGTTTCAGAGTATCAATATTAAAATCTCCACACAAAACAACTCCAGCACTATTTGAGCTTACTGTATTTAGGATTTTATTTAATACCGTAAAAAAACTAGCAGCTGAGCCAGCTGCATTATTTGGTGGTCTATATATGCTTAAGACGATAATTTTATGATCAAGCAACTCAACTGCAGAGCATTCCAAAGTATTTAAGATTGACAAGCCAACGATATCATGACGCACCTTAAACTTCAGGTTATTTTTTATAAGAATGCACGAACCCCCGTGCCTATTAGGTCGCATGTAATAGGAAGCTAATATATAACTAGGCAATATGACATAAGTATCGTCACCGTCCGTCATGTTGTGTTCAGTAATACACATTAAGTCGACATTAATACCCTCAGCAATAAGATTGTTTACGGAAATAGAAAGCATGTCTGACTTGTTAAGCAGTCCATTTATATTTTGATGGAGAACAGTAATATGATTATACACGAAATAAATTAGTTGTGTTTATCTCTTCATTTAACATAAGTTTGTCATTATGGATAGTCAGGTCACATTCATTATTGTTTACATTTTTGTTCGTTTTAGTGGGTAGTGTTAAATTTTTTGGGTAGTCCATGTCAATTTTTATGTTTTCCATTATTTTGTTGTAAATATGCACGAGCGCCCTCCTATTAATTACACCCGATTTACTAGAAAACATTTCATAACTCAAATAGGAATTCGTGTCAAAACTGTAAGCATAAGATCCTCTATTTATTTCTTTGAACAATAGGTTATTAAATATTTCAACCTTGTAATTATAAATAGGACATCCACAAATATAGGTAGGGTTACATATTATTATATTAGTATGAGTTATATGCTCTAGAGCTTTCTTAATGGTTTCTACCAAACGCAAACAGTTTGAAGAAGTTTTCAAATCTTTCTCTCCTAACATTACTATACAATAGTCATTAATGCTGAAATTTATCAATTTATTGTTAATGTTCTTGAGAAGAAGATCAGTACTACAGTTTGGATAATTATAATAACAAAAATTGAAGTACCGCCCAAATGTATCTCCTATAATCTGGCCGGTGTTGTGTGATCTAATGCTGCTCAGGACACAAAGTTTGTTTTTATTAGGATTAGGATATGTTACAGCTACAGGAGCTACAGGAGGATGTTCGATCAGTTCATTTGTTTTAGGAGTTTGTGGTTCTGATTGTTTAGAGCATATAATACTCTCAGTTGTAGTTTGAGTTGAACTTCGCAGCTGAGATATTGCAATTTGTGTACAGATACTTCTTGTTTTTCCTTTTTTTGTGGTAGTATCGTTTGATTTGTTAGGAGTGTGTTTTCTTCTAGGACTGCACGATACTGTGGTGTATAATTTGTTCTTTTTTAATAACTCATCGTTTATTTGTTTAAGACTATTATTTTCTAGTGATAGGGACTCGATTTCATGATGGGCACTTGAGAGTTCTTGCTCAAGACAGCGTATTTGTTGTTTCAATTGAGTTATTTGTTCTTCGTGTACTTCATCTACGGTTAACTCAGGCATACTGGTAATACTATTATCATCGTGGGTACTCGTAGAAAATTGGCTACTATTTATAACATTTGTCTCAGAATTTGTTCGGTTTCTTCGCAAAGTTATATTGTCAAAGAAGCTCATCATGGCTGTTTTAATTTATAATTATTTTTAAGTTCAAGAAACATTAACAAAAAGAGTTAAAGGTTCCGAGTCGCAAACTCATGCACGCCGTCTTGTCAGTCTATGCACATTCACATCGGCCAAACGAGATGTCAAATACGTATCGAAATTATAATACTGTTTCTAATGAAAATTCTTTTTAGTGGTTGAGATGGTATTTTTCTGTTTTAGTTGTGATTTCAAAAATACCGTCCACTTTTATTGTTCCACAAAATCTAGATTTTTAAATTTATTTTTTCACATCTTCATAGTCTCACTAGTAGTCAAGCAGATTTGAGGCTTTAATTATTAGTTTTTGCAATCGTTAGTTTTTATTTCCACTTATAACTTGTTCACGATTATATACACTAAAACATTTTTAATGTTTCGGCTCAAATATTTTTAATGAATTTGACATTATGATTCGTTTTGTCAACTTTTCATAAACTGTCAAGGGTTTATGGGAAAGTGTAATTGATCACTGGAAGGACTCCATCCCAATCCGAGAGTGTTCGACGATTCACTAGTGATTAATTTATCCTTTTGAACATCACTAAAATCACGTAAAATGCTAGTTAAGTTGCTTTTATATTTTCGTAATGGAAAACAGGCTAGATTTAATGCCCTTGATACTGCATCTTTTATGTGACGTAACTCGTCTTCGTCATTTGATCCAGTGATGAGATCATCAACATAGAAATCATTTTGTATGATAGATTTGATGAGCTCGTCCCCACATTCCTCGCCGACTTGCCACAGGCACCGCGTACTTAAATAACTCGCGCTTGCTGTGCCGTAAGTCACGGTATTTAATTTGTACGTATTGATTGGCTGCGACTCGTCTTCTCTCCATAAAATCAGTTGTAGGTTTTGATCATCTTTATGACACGCCACTTGCCGAAACATTTTCTCAATATCGGCAGTGAGCAAATATTTGTATTGTCTAGCCTTGATTAAAATAGAGAAAAGAGAATCTTGCTTGTTAGGGCCTACCATAAGAATGTCGTTAAGCGAGCGGCCGGAGGAGATGGGAGCCGAGCCGTCGAACACAACTCGAATTTTGGTGGATTCACTTCCTTCTTTGAATACTGCATGATGACATAAGAAATAACCTGGGGTAGGTTTTGCGATACATGATTGAGATAAATGATCTAATTCAGCGTATTCATTAATAAAGTCTGTGTATTGTGTTTTGAGTTCAGTAAAATCAAAACACAATACACACACACAACACACAATCAAATTAAGCAAACGTTTTTTGTCTAAATCATATGATTCGCCTAGAGTATTAGGACTATCAAGCAATGGTAGCCTGACGCAAAATCTACCTGACTCTAATCGTGTAGTGTTAGAGATGAAGTGTTCTTCACATAACCTTTCACTTGAACTAAGGTTAGTCCTTTGGGGAAGCTCTTCAATTTCCCAGAACTTGGTTAACTTCTTATCAATATTTGTAATTGAATCAGATTGATATTGTTGACTTGAACTGCATAAATGATTACATTGTATGAACTTAGAAAAACTAGATAACATGGGACCAGCTATGAACCAGCCAAACTTTGAATTTATCAATTTCGGGTACTTGGGACCAAGGGAATATTGCTCTGTGCCTACAACATCCCAGAATATATCCGCCCCTAGAATAATGTCTGCCTATGATGGTACGTTAAAGCTTGGGTCGGCCAACTTCATGTAGTCGGGTAATTCTATATGTTTAATGTCTATAGGAAAACTAGGTAGGTCTGCTGTCGGTTCATCAAGCACTAAACAGGACAAGGTAACACTATAGGGATTGTTCAAAGAATTTATTTTAATATTGCATGTTTCTGTTACTGTATGACATATATTGTTGCCTATACCTATTATATTTATTTCATTTGTTTGATCTGTGTCTAATTTTAATTTATGTTTCAGGTTCTTCGTCATCAATGAAGATTGACTGCCGCAGTCTAAGAGAGCACGCACCTTTTCCGTGTGATTAGTCAACGGGTTCGACACTTCAATGACGATGGTTGATAAAAATACATGAAATGATTGTGGCTCCGAGAAGGTCGACACTATCTCAGCAGAGTGTGCGGATGTGGACGGTGATTGATGAAGAAGAGAATTATTGCGCTCTGTGCACCCTTTAAAAATGCAAGGACCTAATGGACAGTCGCTAACTTGATGGCCCTGTCTCAAACAATTAGCACACAAATTGTATTGCTCAACATCAGCTAATCTATCTTGAACAGTTTTATTTTTAAATGTTGGACATGAGTAAATTCTGTGGAATTCTTTACAAATAACACAATTAATTTTATTTTGTGATTGTGATTGCTGATTACTAATAAAAGAGTTAATATGAGGAGGTCTGTTATTATATTTATTGTTGGAACTAACGTTGTGTGGTTTATTGTGTGAATGTGACTGTTGTTTATGTGAGTTTGTGTTTAACTGATTACGTGATACGACTTTAGGTGTTTTATTACTACTGTCAAGTTTACTACGATTCATTGCTTCCAAAATGCTAGCACGGTCTGTCAAGAACTTATGAAACTGAGCCAAAGTTGGAACATCATCATCTAAATTAAATGTACTGTACAATTCTTCCCACTTCATTAAACTATTGCTATCTAATTTGGAAGACATCATAAAAACAATAATATCATCCCATTTGTCGGTGGGTCGACCCAAATTAGCCAGTGCTCGTAAGTTCTTTGTCACATGATCAGCTAAAAATCGTAAAGAACGTTCTGACTCGCTAGTTATCGGTTTCATGTTCAATAATTCCGATAAATGATAATTAATGAGTAACCTCCTTTTATCGTATCGCTCACACAATAATGACCACGCCTCTTTGTAATTGGAAGACGAAACCTCAAGATTTGAAATTATACGAGCCGCATCTCCTTCAAGGTATGACGTTAAATAGTGAAACTTGTGAATATCCGAAATACGTTCGTTATTGTGTATCAAATCTCTAAAAGTATCTCTAAACTCAAGCCATCGAAAATATGCCCCGTCAAATTTGGAAACTTATATGCGTGGCAACTTGAACCCGATAGGATCAGAGTTGTGATGGTGATTACATGAAAACGCTGAAGACTTACGACGAACTTCCGATTGAATGTTCGCGTCTTCAATTAAATTCTTAGCTGTAGCTATACATGTAATAAAATCTTGTTCGATGTTATCACGCTCATCAATCTCTGAATCCAAATTTTTGTGATTTAAAACTTCTATTTCATTTTGAAGATCATCGAATTTAGAAGATAAACCTTCAAATTTATTCAATTTCAACGATAGCTCAACGAGTTCTAGACTAGACAATTGTACAGACTCTAATCTTGAAATGTAGTTTTTAAATTTAGTTATTTGGCCTTTAATCGACGTTTTAAAGTTAACTCTCTGTATTTAATGGCCTCATGTTTATCTAACTCAGAAGTCATTGTTACGCTAATGATTTATAAAATTGAATTATCAATAAAACTTGTCCACTTAGCTGCACTTGTTTACAACAAAAACAATGGATGTCTTATCTCACTCCCGTCAGCCCGGCGACACCTGCGACGAATAAACCGGTTCCACACAGCCACAGCTGCTCGTTTGAGTTGGCAGGCCGTATTCCTCCGCCGACCTGGAAATTTCGGCAGAACGGGTGAAAAACAAGAAATGACTGTACTGTGAACAATTACCTAACGATATTTACTTGGACTGTGAACTAAACTGCAAAAATTTTAAGTTAATGAGATGGAAAACGTTTATGTTTCAAAAGTTTTTAAATATTAACGAAAACTCAATAAATAACGGTTATTTTTACTTGAAATAGGATTAATTTAGTTAATAATCGTTTAAAATGGTAAATAGGCAACAAATAAGTGGATATTAAGTGGGCAATGTTGAATTTGCAACCACTTGCACACGCGTAACCAGGAGTGACCTTTGGACTCCGGTCAACTTTAGGACAATGAAAGAAGTTAATTTGCGTTTAAATGCGAAAAATACTTGACGAGTAATGAATAGAGACGTTGATGATTGCCCTTTGTGACCTTGAATACACAAGAGAAGGCAATAAAATAATGATTAATAGGAAATGGTTAATGTGATATGAGGAAAAAAAGGATTAGGACACTTATCTCTGTAGAAGATTGCTGCCGCGGTTGTGACTAAGTCTTGCTGCTGCTTAGCCGCCGGCTCCTGACGGTCTTCAATCCCTGATGAGGCACGTCCTCCTGACTATGGGAGTAGTGACTTGCAAATTTGATGTGATTGCGTGTCCAAGTCCTGTCACGGTCGCCAATTTATGTCTGCTTGTGAGACATTTGAGAGTCGTATTCCTTCACTTGTTTTAGAAATAAAACCCTAGTAAAACTGTGACAACGTGTAATATTGTGAAATTTTGGAAAATACAATAATGCTTCTGTTCTGTGTGGAGACTGAGCGGTGAATGAATATAATAAAAAAGTAATTCGCGACAGGTAGATTTATAAAATGTTTTAAAACAACGATAGCTATGTGCGCCGTAGTAGTGACATGTTGCTGAGCTGATTGAGCAGGCGCTAACGCCGCGCCAGAAAGTGATATGCAACATTATAAATCAATGCTACTTGATACAAATGCACATCGACGAGATTATGATCCAAGTAAACCGATAAAAAGTAATAAAGGTCAAAAATATTTACAAATCATTAAACCGCTATTCCTACAATCTAAAGGGAAAGGACTATCCTCAACAAAAATGTGGAAGAAGAATGTAGATTTTATATATTGGGATGATCCTAATGAACTGGTAGATCGGCTAAAATTGTTAATTGCATCTCAAAATGCTGGTAACAGGGGTAAACAACGAAATCATATCAACGACGACGAAATCATAATAGGGGAATTACGTGAAAACAATATAATAAATACATAAAACATTTGTGTTTCATTTTACTGTTAACCTTTCAAAACAATACACATTAAAGATGAATGTAGACAAATTCGGTCATTATATTCACAAAAGATTGCGTTTATCAGATTTATTTGAAGTTAATAATAACGAATTGTTAAAATCAGAAAGCGGAGAATTTGATTTGAAATCAACAAGACTCAGAGGGATCCGATCTCCCGTAGATGGAGACGATGTCGTAAACAAGGATTACGTAGATCGATTAAATGATAATACGATACATGAATTAAATAAACTTATTGGTGCATTACGTTCCCAGCTCACGTTAGATGCACAAAAGACAGTTCAAACTACTTTAAAAGCAAAGATACCAGAGGCTTTAATTCATTTGGAAGATAAGTTTTATACCAAAGTAGATGTTGACAAATTGCTTAAAAACTGTAAATCATGTCAAAACAGCAAATTGTAAATGAAATACACAAAACTGCACGAAGAAATTTCCATCGGCGTTCTGTTGTTTTAAAAAGTATCGATGACCTGTGGCAAGCTGATCTGATGGATATGCAAAATCTAAGGAAATATAATGGAGGCTACAATTATATTTTAATTGTAATCGATTGCTTCTCGAAATATGCTTGGACGCAACCGTTAAAATCAAAAAATAAGCTTGAAGTTGCTCATGCATTCGAACGAATACTACTAAAAAGTCATCGAAAGCCTGATAATTTACAAACTGATATGGGAACAGAATTTTATAATAATACATTTCAAACGCTTATGAAAACATACAAGATTAACCATTACTCTTCGTTTTAACTAAAATTCGCGGGTTACTCACGTGTAAATGTTGAGAAAAGCTCTACTAGTTTCGAACCACAGAGGGGTTCTTCCATATGAGCAGCGTGCGCGGACGCGGCGACGTCGCGCAGCCTACTGGTTAGCGTTGGCGCCTGCATCGCTGTTGATGGTTGCGCTGCAGCGAGTCCAAGGTACTCTTCGTTTTCTAGCAAAAAGGCATCAATTGTTGAGCCACTAATTAAAACCATAAAAAATAAATTGTACAAATATTTTAGTCTTAATGGAAACTATAAGTGGCTGGGTGAACCATTAGAACTTACCCTCGAATCGTTTAATAACACAAAACATCGAACTATTAAATTAAAACCAATCGATGTAAATAAGTCTAATGAGCAAGTAATAAAAGGAAATATTATGAAAGCACATAAACATGTATCTGTTCCATGTAAACCTAAGTTTAAAATTGGCGATTATGTTCGTATCAGCAAATACAAACACAACTTTGAGAAAGGTTATACTCCTAATTAGTCAACAGAACTTTTTACTGTAAAGAAGATTAATAATACAACACCAGTGACATATCATATTCAACCTTTGGGGAAACTTTAGGGAACCTTTTATGAACAAGAACTTCAAAAATCTAACTCTCCTGGTGTTTATTTGATAGCGAAATTTTTTAAAAAGAAAGGAAGAAAACTTTACGTGAAATGGTTGGGTCTTAGCAATAACGAAAATAGTTGGATTGACAAAGCTGCATTAATGGATTGAGTTAATACATAAGTATATAATCAATTCTTTTTGAATATATTTCCATTGCGCTTTGTACAATGCAAGGTGGTGGACTAGTAAACAGTTTAATAGAAAATTTACCGTTTGAGCTTCATTTGCCTGGTTATAATTATTGCGGACCAGGAACAAAACTCCAGAAACGCTTATTACGCGGTGACCGAGGTATTAATAAGTTGGATGAAGCCTGTATGCACCACGATATTGCATACGCTAAGCACACAGACTTATCACATCGTCATAAAGAAGATTTACAACTAATGAATATGGCAAAACAAAGACTTAAATCAAAGGATGCTGGGAAAGGTGAAAAACTTAGTTCATGGCTAGTAAGTAAAGTTATGAAAGCCAAACTAAAGTCTGGTGCTGGAGTTTAAACGTTCAATAATTTTGTATCAAAAATAAAATCAAAAATTAAGAAAATGAAACACAAAGACAGTAAATCTTTAATTAATGCTGCTTACTTAGCAGCAAAAAAGATATTTCCAAAAATTCAGAAAATTCGAGTACCACGAATTATACCCATACCAATAACTGGAGGTATTTTGCCCTTAATTCCAATCTTTGCTGGCTTATCAGCTTTAGGCACTTTGGCTGGTAGTACAGCGGGTATTGCAAAAACCGTCAATGATTACAAAGCAGTTCAACAAAATTTGCGAGAAACAGAACGTCATAATAAGACTATGGAGGCTTTAGCATTGGGTAAGGGTTTATACATTAAACCACATAAAAATGGTAAAGGATTATTCATTGAACATCCAAAAAACTGACAAAGAAGCTACCTAATCGCCCACTAACGAATATCGACATCCAAGAACACGCACGCGACATCCCACACTTCCGAGGAGTATACATGAAGGATCAATTACCAAGAAAGCCGAAACAGATTGAATGTGGTATTGTTAACTTGGACGACTCTAAAAATGAAGGTACGCATTGGGTAGCTTATGTTAAAGTAGACGACTATTGTGAATACTTTGATAGTTATGGAGACTTGAAACCTCCAATAGAATTAATGCGATACTTTAAGAATTGTACTGTTTATTACAACTACACAAGATATCAAAAGTTTAACACAATAAATTGTGGTCACTTTTGTTTAGAATATCTGTGGAAATTTTGGAATAAAGATGTATAAAATTAATGTTTTTCTTTTATTTGAATCATTTGCAAGATGTCACTCACTTTATCGATAACCGGAAACTCATCCACCTTGTCTACGTACTATCCTAATACATTACAACTAAATGGTCAGTATGAGTGTGCATTACTGCATTTCTCAACATTTAATTCCATTCCAAACATTGATGAAACTAATAACAAGTTTTACTATGGTTCCGAAATCATTGAAATACCGGAGGGAACCTATGAATTGCAAGATATTAGTGATTATTTAAAATCTGAGATAAAAGATGCATCAATTAAACTACATTGCAATAACAATACTTTAAAAACTACTATACACTGTACGAAAGACATCAATTTTGAAAAAGCAAACACCTTTAGACGTTAGCTAGGGTTTGATAAGCAGATATTAAAAGGTAATAAATGGCATGTGTCACAGTTTCCCGTCAACATTTTACCTACGACCGTGGCCAGGATTGAATGTGATATCATAAGTGGATCCTTCATAAACGGAGAACCGAGTCACATTATTCATGAATTTGCACTCAATGTGCCGCCTGGATATAGGATCATAGAAATTCCGAAAAACGCAATCTACTTTCCAATCAATCAAAACAACATAAGCTGTATACATATCAGATTGTTAGATATTAACAATCGTCTTATAAATTTACGTGGTGAAGAAGTACAGCTATATTAACATTTTAGATGAAAAAATGATTGACTACAATAAATACGAGCATCCTCAAGTCAAAAATATCAGTGCCAATTTAACAACCAAGAAAATTAGAGCTCGCTCGTAAAAAAATAAAATTAACCGATAATAATAAGGCATTCCTGAAAGCTTGGTTTGTTAAAATGAATATTTTAGATGTATTATCCGCTCCGGCTTACGACAACACAGTTGAAGGAATCGAATTTCACTCTTACAAGCCCTACGTCACGAGTTTTAATAGAAACGATGAAATTCGCATACCCATCAACCAACAAGATCTATACGTACTACCATCTGCTAGCACTCTGTATTTGGAAGGAACTGTAATTGTTAGCAAAAAGGATTCAAAAGACAAGACTTCTAGCGTTCAATTTACGAATAATCAAAAAAAAAAAGTCAAAAATCATTTATTTCAATTAGACCACAGTAGGCACTTGTGAACGTCAAGCAAGCAAAAAAGGAAAAAAGTATATAACATGAGCTTTAAAATTAAGCGTGTCAGTCTGTCCGTCTGTCCTCTAGTGAAGCTATTTGCTCGTTCCAAAGTGTAGATTCCTATGGAAAAGAACGAGCAAGAAACTCCATGGTTACTCTTTTTCAATCAGTTTTACAATACATTTCTTTGTTACATCATTTAGTCGGTTCTGATATGTGAGAACAATGTAACACTAATGTTCAGGCAAAAAGTACGAAAAAGAAGTGAACCTCAAGGACAACATATTTAGACAGCCTGGAGATGACCAGTCCCAATAGGCGGCGCCCGTTCACGAACATGACACGTACACCAGCACCGCCCAACTCAACCATATTATAGGGAATTGGGCGATCCAGTGCCCGTGCCACCGCCAATGAGACCTCTGAGTGAGCATGACAGCTCCCAGCCGACACAAGTACCTATATTCTACAAGTCTTACTTAATTATAATAGGTTACAGGGTACTCACATTTACAAAAACTTAGAAGTTCATCAAAAATTAACAACATTGTGTACAATTTAATAATTAAAATCAAAAATTCCTCTAAACATCCTGTGGAGTAGGACCAGCTAGCCTCCAAGCATTTTTATATTGTATATAATCATTTAGTTTGTAGTATGCTAGTTTACATAAATGTTTCTATATACATAATTTAAGTTTGCTTTCATTTAGATTTTGAATTTCAACTGGGATTTTATTATAACGTTTAACACAGTAACCCAGAAATGACTTATGCACTTTTGCCAATCTAAATAAAGGCTGACTCAATCTATTCCTATGTCTAGTATGATAATGATAATCATGTTTGTCAGATACCTTTACAAATAAGTGTAGGTTCTTCCTAACATACATAATGTTTTCATAAATAAATTGACTCGGTACGGTCAGAATGTTGATCTCCTTAAACTTTTCTCTGAGAGATTCGCGACGACCTAAGTTATATATAGCTCTGACGACACGCTTTTGCAAGATAAAGATAGACTCAACGTCGGATGCCTGTCCATATAACAGAATTCCATACGAAATGATGCTGTGAAAGTAGCTAAAGTACACTAGTCTTGCCGTGCCTACATCGGTTAGCTGACGGATCTTCCAGACAGCATAAGCTGCAGAGCTCAATCGTCCTGCTAGAGACCTGATGTGGGGCCCCCATTGCAACTTCTCATCTACAGTGATCCCTAGGAAAGTAGTCTCTTTTACAAATTCTAGTTTCTGATCATTTAATAATATATCATCACATAGGTTACTTTTAACATTTGGTAAAATAAATCTAATGCATTTAGCCTTTTTATCATTTAGTAATAAGTTGTTTATTGTAAACCAATTTTGAACCTTCATTAAGGCATTATTAACTTCGTCATATTTGTTTGTTCGTCTATTTATTTTAAAAATCAATGAAGTGTCATCAGCGAATAATACCATATGCGGTTCATTTTGGAACAAATGGGGCAGGTCATTCACATAAACTAAAAATAGAAAAGGACCTAATATTGAGCCCTGCGGTACGCCCATAGATACGCTAGCACCCAGTGAGTTAACTTTGTTGACTTGTACTTTAATTTTTCTTTCTTGAAGGTATGATTTCAATAAATCTAGGGATACTACTCATTGTATATGAGAAATTATTTGCTCAATTTTATATGATCATGTGCACTAAAGATCTATCTCTAAATGACTGATGTTCTCCTAGAAATAGATAAGTTATCTATCTCGGAATCCCTATTTTGTGATGTTGAAGAGTGCCATAAATATATAAACCACTCTGCAGAGTGCCTCACCGTGGTCACACAAAATATACGTAGTACCTCCGCTAATTTTGATAATTTACTAGCCATGTTGAATAGGCTTAAGTTTCAGTGTGATATTGTTATCCTAACAGAATGCTGGTTACCTTCTTGCCCCTTTACTCCAGATCTAGATGGGTACAGATCATATTCAACTAAGAGGTTGTTGGCACAGAATGATGGTGTCACTGTCTACATTAAATCAAACCTCGATGTTACAGTGGAAGAGCCCAAATGTCAGGACTCAAATTGTTTGATTATAAGAGTGGGCAGTGACACAGCTATTCTCGCCGTGTATAGACCCCCTTCATACAAAAACATTGACAATTTTCTACAATTTCTCAACAAGACTCTGCAGGATTTATCTATTTTAAAGAATGTTTCTGTTATAGGTGACATTAACATTAATATCTGTCCCGATCAAATCTCTGCGGCACAAACAGAATACTTGAATCTCTGTTCCTTTAACGGTCTCTTACCAGCTCATACTCTTCCTACGAGACATGGCCGGACATGCCTTGATCATGTGATGTTAAAAACTAAAATCCCAGCAACTACTATAGTACTAAAAACCACCGTCACGGATCACCAGGCGGTCCTGCTAACTCTTAAATACAAACAAAATAGAAATTTCACCTACAGTAGTTTTAATAAAATCGACAAAGAAAAGTTATCCTCAGAATTAGCTACAATTAACTGGGACCCAATTTATAGTTCAAACTCTGCCAATTATTCAATGGAATATGCGGTCACAAATATCCAACAAGCAATAGCTAATAACTCTGTAACTGTAAAATTACCTAGGAGAAATAGAATCATCAAGCCGTGGATAACTCCTGGTTTGTTGCGCTGTATGAAACATCGGGATAATCTCCATAAAAAAGTGAGACAGTCTCCTGACAATGTAACCCTTAAATTAACCTACACAAGATACAGAAACTTTTGTACTAAATTAATCAAAAAACTTAAAATAGCCTACGAAACAAATCTTTTGAAGGAGGCAGGTAATGACAATAAAAGACTCTGGGATGCAGTCAAAACCATCACACATACTTCATCCAAAACAAAAAATACGGCTTCGGAATTAATTAACAAAGCTTCCCCCATTCAATCTGTAGATGGTGTTAATGAGTTCTTTGTCTCAGTTGGAAAGACATTAGCCGAAAACACAATGGCATGTGAGAATCCATCACACTTTACTGATCACCCGTTGCAATCGGCCCAATCTATAGTATTCTTGAACACTGATGAGGTTGAAGTGGAGCGCTTGATCATGGGTCTCAAAGCTGTCTGCTCGGTGGGGTGGGATACTATCCCTAACTACCTTCTAAAGGAGAATAGGGTGCTCTTAGTCCCTGTCCTAACTCAAATTTTTAATCAGTGTTTGCATGAAGGAACGTTCCCAACAGTCCTAAAAAAATCAGTGGTAGTACCAATCTATAAAGCTGGCAATAAAAACCATGTTACAAACTACAGGCCCATCTCAATCCTGCCATCTATCTCTAAGCTTTTGGAACGCATCATCAATAGTAGAATTGTAAGATTTTTGGAGGCTAAGAACTTACTCTCAAAAAACCAATTTGGATTCAGAACTGGCAAATCAACATGCGATGCGGTCCATGAGCTCGTGGATCATGTGGTTAGTAATATTGATGCTGGTAAAAAAACATTGGGTATATTTTTGGACCTGGCAAAGGCCTTTGATACTGTTTCGGTACCATTGCTTCTCAATAAGCTGGATAATCTTGGTATTCGAGGCAATCAGCTCAAATTAATTACCGATTACCTCTCAGATCGCTGTCAATGCACCAAAATTGATGATGTAATTAGTGGTGAACTTCCTGTTACTTATGGTGTGCCGCAGGGCAGTATACTGGGCCCAACCCTCTTTCTGGTCTACATTAATGACCTGTGTAACCTTTGTCTTGAGGGTGGCAAAATCATCTCTTATGCGGATGACACAGCAGTTCTGTTCTCTGCTGACAGTTTTGAAGATGCTTACAACATTGCGCATTGGCTTTAATACTGTGTGTCATTGGTTAAAGCGCAATGTGTTGACTCTTAACACAAAAAAAACAGTAATTATTCCTTTCTCTATGAGAAATACCAACTCTTCAACTTCTTTACAAACTCTGATTGCCCATGATTGTTGCAATGTAGATGTTTGCTGTTGTCCTTCATTGAGTGCCGCAAGTGAAGTTAAATATCTTGGTATCCTAATAGATAATAATCTTTCTTTCCAGCCTCATATTAATTTAATTACAGCGAGGCTGAGAAAACTAATATATGTTTTTAAAAATATAAGAAACGTAGCGGATTCAAAATTAGTTAAACAAATATACCTGGCTCTTGTTCAATCTATAGTGGGATACTGCATTACTGTTTGGGGAGGTGCACCCAAAACGACAATGATACCGCTTGAAATAGCCCAGAGGGCTATTCTTAAAGTCAGCACTTTTCGACCCTACTTGTTTCCTACGAAACTCCTATATCAATCTTGCGAAGTCCTCTCAGTGCGCCAATTGTTCATCCTCCTCACTATTATAAAACAACACACACAGAAACGCTGTAGTACTGATACAGCTGTCAAAACATCCAAGCGACGTGGTGATATAACCTTTCCCAATAGACCAACCTTTAAACGCCGATTTGCAAATAGATTTTTTCTGTTCTTGGGTCCATATTTGTATACTAAAATCAGTAAACTTATTGATATTAGATATTTAAATGTTAAAGAGCTTAAGGGGAAGTTATTTGAGTACCTTCATAAACTGAACTACGACGAAACTGAACAACTGCTTTGTGTCCCTTGTTGAATGTTATACTCACCCTCCTACACTCATACACACACTATCACTCTACACACAAGGAGGTTTTCCTATACTCCACAATTCAAAATTTTTAAGTTAAAAATTTATTTGTCTACACACACTGAAATGTTTGCCTATAATGTTCCTCTCAGGGAAGAGCGCTGCTGTCTGAAGCACAGATATTAAGTTATCTAGTTCAGACACAGATGTTCAATAAATGATGTCATAATTAAGATGTATTTAAGTTGCTTGTGTAATTAGAAATTAAGAGTTCTGTATTTTTTGGTTAAATAAATTATTATTATTATTATTATTATGTCTCTACCAATCACGGGACCACAGGGTCCCGGTCATTTGGAAGGCGTACGAGGGGCCGGAGCCAACTGCGCAGAGGCCCTTAAGACAACTTTAATCTAAATGAAATGGGACACAAACCGGCGACTATCCCTGTATGCACTATGGAAATGCACCCAAGGACAGTCCCCGGTTAGTGTAGGACTATTGCGGATAATGGAAACAAAATACAAGGCTATGGGTGTGGGTTGCTATGGGCTAGTAGGATGGGAACTATAGAAGGACTATGGCACCTGCCGAAACAATGTAATTTATACACGTAAAAATGGCAGGCGGAGACTCGCCAACTCACCGACCGGGCCCCCGGGAATGGTTGCTAGTAATAGCAACAGAGGGACAACGGAAATGTGAGTGGCTGAAGGGTGAAGAAACTGCCACCAGCTTTCTACTCAGATCATCTGCATCTGCCTAAGCATCCTGCATCACTGGCCCACTCGCCGCTTACGAACAGCTTCCACCCTCCGAGCAGGATCACTACTCTCGCGACTCCACTCTGGACGGCCAATGAAGGCAAGCCAGAGGTGGGAGACCTGTTCCTCGTCATCGTCCACTCCGGCCAGCCAATGAAGGCAAGCCGGAGATGAGGAACGGTGACTTCTCCCTGGAGCAATCGGGATGATGGTAGCCCGCGGGATCGCTAATTCCCGTCACCTCGCCTCAAGGTGCCCTGCGGGCTTATTATTATTATTACTAATGCTCTCCTTTACTTATTCCAAGATATAAGGTACGAGTTGAATGGAGTAGAGATTGATAAAATAAAAAATGCTGGCGTTACTACCACAGTGAAATCATTAATTTCGATGAATGAGAGTGAATCAAAAATATCTAATGCTTGGGCTGGAACATTGAAGGTACAAAGAACATTAATGGAGGAATTTTTTCCGCATCCATACCTCTTTGTAACATCATGGGTTTTGCTGAAGATTTTAAGAAAGTGGTGATAAACAGTAAGCACGAACTAATATTGTTGCGAAGTAACACAAACCTAAATGCTGTAAAACTCAATACCGGCGAGATTATAGATGATGTTCAAATCAATAAAATTATATGGCGAGTACCTCAAGTTAAAGTATCTGATAAAGAAAAGATAAATCTATTAAAACTGTTAGAAAAAGATCGTCCGCTCCAAATGATATTCAGGAATTGGGATCTGTATGAAAATCCAGCTTTACCTTAAACTACAAAACATACTTGGTCTATTAAAACTTCATCGCAAATAGAGAAACCAAGATATATCATTATTGGTTTACAAACAAATAGAAAAAACAATTCAAGTGCGGACATGTCACAGTTTGATCACTGTTATATTCGTGATGTTAAAGTGTATCTCAATTCTACTTACTTTCCGTACGAAAATCTAAATGCTAGTTTTGCAAATAACAGAATTGCATTAATATACGAGCAATACACACGATTTCAACAATTGTATTATGGCAGGCGCTCGGGACCCTTACTAAGTGAGAAACAATTTAAGGATCTAGCGCCATTATTTGTAGTTGATTGTTCTAGACAGTCAGATAACCTTAAAACTGGCCCTGTGGTGGATGTGAGAGTGGAAATCGAGATTGAATTGGAAATACCAGATCAAACCTGTGGATACTGTCTTATTTTAAACGATTGTATAATTGAGTATAAACCTTTGAGTAATATTGTAAGGAAAATATCATGAATACCAATACTATAACATTAGATGTACAAGGATTTAAGGATCTCTACAATGATTTTATAGTAAAGGAGTTAGCTTTTACCACACGTGAATATACACAAACGTTTTTAATTAAACCACCGTATCAGTTCACATACTTAGCAAGAGATGAAAAGAGACAAGTCGAGTGGTTGGAAAAAAATAAGGGATTACGTTGGAACGAAGGCTATATTGACTATAGAGAATTCCAACGCATGATCGTACCATACCTAGAAAACAAGAATATCTATGTAAATGGTTCAGAAAAAGTGAAATGGGTAAAAGACATGTGTGCCAACTGTAATGTATTTGAGCTTCACGAAGGAACTTGCCCTAAACTATCTGTGTTAGCTGAAAAGTACTGTAATAGAAAAGCTAACTTAAATTGTAATCATCATTTAAAACAATGTGCTCTTAGAAATGTGTTATGTATAAAAAAGTTTTTAAAGTGGTAATTTTATTAGTTTGTAAGTTACCTGTATAGTAAAGTTTTAATAAATAAAACAAATTTTATTCATATAACAGGCTTTTATTTTCTTTGAACCTCCATAATAATTGCATACAAATAAAAATACAAAATATACAACATTAAAGTTTAAAAACATAAGACAACTAACTTAACCTAATATTTATCTACAATAATGTAAAAAAATAATTTAACTACAATAATGTATTTGGCTTTTAAAAATCGCTATCGATTAACGATTTCGATATTTTCTTAACTAACGACTCCGTTTCGTCCATAATAAAGTCAACCGCGTCTTTGACCACGTATTGGGCTTGTAGGATAACATTATCACTATTACTACACTATCACTGTCTAGACAATTATTACAAAGATCGATCACTGTTATTTTTATTAGTTTACTGACCCGCCGATGATGCTTACTCATGACAAAAGATTGAGTCGAATTATGTTTCTTAGATTTTTCCCTGCGGCGAGGCATAGACTTCTTTTCCTTCGGAACCTGATTGTTAGCCTCGTGTTCGCATCGAAGCATCTCATTAAACTCTTCATAAGGATCCTGAGCGTATTGAATAAACGCAATTTCAGATCCTGCTATCTGAAACAAAGATTGAACAGAACATTAAATAAGATAACTTAAAACCACTGCACTTGATGTAATCCGATATCAGAAATAGTTTTACAAATATGCAATCAATGAATAGAAATGAAATTCTAACTCAGATAAATAATCATTTAGAGACCATGAAAATGATTTCCTTATGTGGGATAGAACCCACAACACTTAAATCACTATCTTATATCTAACGACAAGAATCAACCTACACGATAAACGTATGTATTTTAATTAATTCACGTTATTTACTTACCGAAGTCATGTTTACAATATGATATGTCACGCAGTACGAGTGTCTAGAGTGGAAAATATCAAATAACTAAAATATTGTAAGTAGCGTTAACTAGCAGACCCACGTGAAGAAATTAGTATGTTATTAATTTAATAAACATCGACACCTAAAAATGTAAACCATGCATTTTGCTCGGACAATGAATGTGACGGTGTGCAGTGTCGTATTACATTTGAGCTGCATGTATTAACTTGTTATAACACGTAGGTTGATTAATTATCTACGATGGTATAGTAATGAAATTAACAGACATCTAGCATCCTTGTAACATCTAGCAACCTTATCTCTCCCTATCAATCTAGCTTTCGCCCCGGCCATAGCACTGTCACGGCACTGCTCAAAGTAACCGATGACATACGCTGGGCCATGGACAACAAGTCCCTTACTGTTCTTGTGCTGTTGGACTTCAGTTCTGCCTTCAACTCTGTGGATTTTGACATACTGTTGGGCGTCCTGAAGGCCAATAATTTTTCTGTTTCCTCTTTAGCCTGGTTTGAGTCTTATCTTCGGGGTCGCCGTCAGCGGGTCCGCCTCGAGGAAACCTTATCCGATTGGTGCGACCTCGCGACCGGGGTCCCTCAGGGTGGCGTCCTCTCTCCTCTGCTTTTCTCCATCTTTATCAATACCGTTGCCAGGGTCATTTCTTCTAATTACCATCTCTATGCGGACGATTTGCAGCTGTACCGTCACTTCGGCATGTCTGAAGCTCATTCTGCTATCGATGCCATGAATCGTGACTTGGATGGTGTTGCTGAGTGGGCAAGAAGTAGTATGTTATTGGGCATTCTATTCCACTATCGGCAAGTCGCTCGGCGAGTGCGCCTCGCTACCGATAGTGGAATAGAATGCCCAATAACCAATAAGCGACTCGACTCTTTACTCGACCGATAAATTCGAACGGAACAGTTCATTGTGTTGCGTACTTGATTAGGAACGAGTAACTTGTTCCGTACTACTATCGTTCGTTAAAAATTAGCTACTCTACTATCCACTTGCTTACTGACTCGACCGATCACTCGATCGAGTTTGCATTCGCTGTTAACACCGAATGTCAAAAGGCGATGGCGATTGATGTTGGTGTGTGTATGTGTGTGAGTGTGTAATAAAAAAAATATAAAATTAACTTGTAACCAAAGCGGTAAAGGTTTGTTAGTGTAAATAAGAAACGACTATAAATTAGCTACTTCGTTTAATTATCATAAAACATTGGCTTATCTGGAAACAAAATATCAGTCGCCTGCACGAGCTCTTGTAATTTTCGCCACTGTAGAGAGTCGACATCAGTCTGGAACTTCATTCGGATGAGTGCTTTCTTCCACAGCTCAGCGGAGTCGGTAAGGCGAGCATCTTCAGTCTTGTATACCTTACAGTCGATGTAGAACTCTCCATCGGTGGTCGTTGCGCGACGCTCGCAGCCGCTGGCTACACGGTTTACAATGAATGAAGTTAGATGATCCAGTGAATGTTCTTTGTTTGGGATGTTGCGGTTTTTACTGATGCCGAATATGTCGCTGTCAGTATTGGTTTTCTTACTGAAACAAAAAAAGATGTTATTAGTTAATGTTTAGTACGAGAAGTACAAGGGGGAAAAATATTATCAACTTGGTTAAAAATATAATTTAATATTTTATGACAGCTCAGATATTTCCTTAGAAAATGCTCCTCTCCTATGTATAACTAAAAGATTATATGTAATTCAAATGGTAGATACGTGTCCATACAATTTACTTTTATAATTTAACCAAAGGTGGATAGTTTATGAAAAATATTAGTTACCTTGCTCGAGCTGATGTTGTATGTGACTGTATCTTGCGTTTCCCATTGCTTTCTGCAGACGGTTTGCGGCAGGATTTTGCTTTTTGTCCAGTGCTGATCGATGTTGTTGAGTATTCACACTCTGAGTCTGACCTGAAATAAAGATAAGAAGGCTAAATTTAGTCATACAATTATTACTATTTAAGTATGCCAATGGAGTAATATCCATTGCGCAGGGCAAGTGTTTGGACAAATACAGGTTCTCTCATATTCCAATGAAATAGCGCTGCTTGAGAATTTACCTCTAGTGGCAGATCGGTTGAAACAAACATATAAATTAACAAGCGGATCACAAGTACGAACGATGAAAATGAACAGAATATTTTGATATAATAGATATAATAATAATTATTGATACACTTACATTTTTCAATCAGAAGTTCCGCCTGGTTTGGTGATTTGGTTGGTGATGACAGTAACTATATTGTCACCGATATTGTAAGGAACTCGGAGTATTTGTATACTGTTGATATCAGAACACTTCGTTGCACTTTGAAGACTGCGAATACTATGTACCGAATACTTGTAGCTTATAAGTTAAAATTGAATTATAAGTCAAGCATGTTAAAATCCATTAAAGTCAATCTGGTATTGCAGTATTAAAGTTACTTTTTCTATAGTCGTATTATACACATTTGTAAATGAAGACATAGGTATCATTTTTCGCTGTAACAACAATGTCGATGCAGCGAAATGACCTAGGGCTGACCAAACGATAGCGTGCACGGATTTGTCATACACTACATTGTTTTTATTTTTTTAAAATTTAGTAAATATCTCTTAGGTACTAATTTTGTATTTAACTTTTAGGTACACCGTTGTACACGAACTCTCTGTATTACTGTTTTAAAATGTATTTAGGTGCAATGAAGAGTAAACTAAACGAAGTCTAGCTTAGAAAATATAAACTTATTGTGTAGATTTCCTTAAAACATAAATACATAATTCCTTTAACTACGTCAACAACCACCATAAAATCATGCGAATAATTATTTCTCGATATACTATGATAGATATAAATGGTATTTAGTGTAAAATTTGTATATTGCTAATATATAGATTGCTACCGAGTTATTGCCAACCCTGACTAAAATAGCTGATTATTGCGATTGTGAAATAAGTAATAAGGTTTCGCACACGTGTAAACTATTGGGTAATAACAAATTTTATGATGAAATATTTTATGATTTGTAGACAAAAAATAATAATAATAAAATATAGCCTAAAATATTATTTATTACCTTAAAGGCCTCTCTCGTAGTGAGCACCTTTCTAAATTGTCTGTAATTTTTTTTTAAATATTTGATTGATCGCACACAAGAAAGTATATACGAAAACTTTCATCTTTTGAAAAAAATTTTCGGGACCTGAATACATAATCTACATATTTGGATTACACACATACTTATGTATGAATCATTACATATTGTGCAGGTAATTATCAACAATTAGAACATAATAATAATTTTCTCAATTTCAACTTAGAATATACAATTATATACTTATTTTTTATTAGTACCTAATAAATTAAACATTTTTTTTTATTTCAGATACCAAACAAATAACTTGTCTTTGCAAAAGTATTTAATTACCTGAAGTTTATCAACATATTATTATTTGGGCCACGCAGATACATATTCTAATGTACGAAACATTTCATTTTTCGCAGGTAATTATTAGATATATTATTTTCCTCGGAACGTACCGTAACCTACCTACTAATCATATAAAGTACCTAATGCATATTTTTTTTATTTCAGATACATACCGCATGAATATTATTACCGATTTGCCTGTGAATAAAATTACACAAAGACCCTGGAATGAATATCAAGTTGTACTAATTTTATAAAATATTTTGTAACAATACACCTAAGACCGTGAATATTACTTGTAAGTATTACGTAATCTAATTGTATTGAAGTAATTATAGTAATCTTTGATTTAAACAATAACATAATGCCTCACTGTTCTGATTGCAAAGTATTTGTAGATAATCGTCGTTGGTCCAGTCATTTACGTAGCAATGTACATAAAAACAATAGTTCTACCCCTATTTATGATAATGTTGAAATTATTAATTCTTCTTTTAAAGAACGAATTATAAGTTATAAAATCAAAGCGATAGGTGAACAAATACAAAGTTTTACAGAGATGTTTCTCAATAGTATAAGTACACAAGTCAAGCATCTAATAGATAAATCAATTCAGAAACACACCTCTGTCAAAATAAACTTCGAACTGTTTGCTTCGTTTCTTTTGTATAAAAATGACCAACAAGAAATAAAATCATTCCGTTCAAACAATTTTATTACACACTATAATTACGATTTTGATTCTATATATAAATTAACTGTTAACTTACTATTAAAAAAAATTGAAGAATTCGAGGAAAGAGATAGTGGTTGGACCTTTTTAGGCAATTCGCACTTAGAATTAAATATTTATAAATATCAACCACTCAGCGGATCTAAATTTTTTACTTTGCCGAAATTCATAAAAAGTAAAAGAGCTTGTTTGAATATTCGGAACAATGATGGGTATTGCTTTTTGTGGTGTGTTGTGGCGGCGCTGTACCCCACAAACAAACACCCTGATAGAATTTCGTCTTATCCTCACTTTCAGGATGTTTTAAATGTTAATAATTTAACATTTCCAATTACATTCTCGGACATAGCTATCTTTGAGAAAAATAATCCTTCTGTCAATATATTTGTGTATGGTTTAAAAAATGAGAAGACAATTATCGGGCCGTTGTATACAACGTTGAATAATAAGTGTAATAAGAGTATCCATCTACTGTTTATAGAAAACAATAATAATTCTCATTACTGTCTTATCAAGGATTTATCTCGGTTAGTTAGAAATCAGATGACCAAACATCATGGTAAATTATATTTTTGTGAAACCTGTTTATTATTTTTCCCGACCCTTAAGCAAATTGAATCCCACTTGTGTGGAGGAATTATCACGGTATTACCGGAACAAGGCTCGTTTTTGAAATTTAAAAATTATAATAGAAAGCAAAGTATTCCGTTTGTCATATATGCCGACTTCGAAACGTTACTTGAACCCATTTCTGGTAATGAATCCAACACCGCTAATACGACATACTCAAAACGCCACGTGCCAGCGGCGTTCGCATATAATGTCGTCTCATCAAATAACAATAATACCGTTGAGGGCTATAGAAGTTATCGCGGCAAAGATTGTGTTTCAAAGTTTATACATTTTCTTACTGAGGATGTGAAACAAATACATAAAATAATATCCCAAAACGAGCCTATGATATTCACTGATGAGAATTCTATTGAATTCAAACGTGCCGTAAAGTGTCATATTTGTGATAATCTACTCTTGTCCGATAAAGTAAGAGACCATTGTCATATTACAGGCCGTTATCGAGGTGCAGCACATCGGCATTGTAATTTGTTACATAAAGTACCAAACTTTGTTCCGATATTTTTTCACAATTTATCCGGGTACGATTGTCATCTATTCATAAAACAGTTAGGGGAAATTCCCGGCCCGATCAAAATTATACCCAAGACTAAAGAAAAATACGTAGCATTTACTAAATTTATTCCCGTTGCTGATAACGCGTATATTTGTATAAGATTTTTAGATTCATTTAACTTTTTAGGAACGAGTCTAGACAAGCTCGCTAAAACGTTGCAGGTGGAAGATTTTGTTAACCTTCGATTTCATTTTCCTACAAATAGTCAGTTTAATTTATTAATTAGAAAAGGAATATATCCATATGACTATATGACCGATTGGGAATGTTATGATCAAAAATCTTTGCCAACTAAAGGTAACTTTTTTAACTCTTTGACTAACGAAGACATTACTGATGAGGATTATAATCACGCGCAGTCTGTTTGGAGTGAATTCGAAATAGATAACCTCGGCGAGTATACAGACCTATACTTAAAAACGGATGTGCTTTTGTTGACAGACGTATTTCAAAATTTTCGGAAAACGTGCAAACAATATTACAATCTTGACCCCGCGTTTTACATTACTGCACCTAGTTTATCTTTTGATGCAATGTTGCTAAAAACGGGCGTTCAGTTAGAACTGGTATCGGACTTAGCTATTATCAGAATGATACAAAGCGGTATACGCGGCGGTTTATGCATGTGTTCCCATCGGTATGCTAGAGCTAATCATAAATACATGCCTGAATATAATCCATCACAACCTCAGAGTTTTATAGTGTATTTAGATTGTAATAATCTTTATGGTTTTAGCATGTGTCAGTATTTACCGTACTCGAGTTTCAGATTTTTAAGTGATAACGAATTAGCTAATTTTAATGTTACCTCTATAGAGGATAACGCAAAGTGGGGCTTCATACTAGAAGTTGATTTATTATATCCCGAGCATTTACATAATGAGCATAATGACTTACCATTTTGTCCCGAAAAATGTGTACCCCCTGGAGGTAAAACAAAGAAACTTATAGCAAATCTGTATAATAAGTATAACTATGTAATTCATTACGTTCATTTGAAAAAATGCTTGGAACATGGTTTAATATTACGTAAAATTCATAGAGCTATTACTTTTAGACAAAGTCCATATTTAAAACAGTACATAGAGTTAAATACTCAATTAAGGCAAAAAGCAAAAAGTTCTTTCGAGCAAGACTTTTTTAAGTTATTAAATAACAGTGTTTTTGGAAAAACATTAGAAAATACAGAAAATAGAGTAACTGTTCATTTGGTTAATCAGTGGTGCGATCAGTCTAATCGAACTAAGAAATTTATATCCGCTGAGAAACTTATATCCAACCCTTATTTCCACAGTGCATCGGTTTTAACTGAAAATTTAGTTGCAATACAAATGAAACCTGATCAAATTATTTTAGATAAACCAATATACATCGGCTTCACTGTGTTAGAACTTTCGAAAGCACATATGTATAACTATCACTACAATATTGTAAAGCCTTTTTATAAAGATCGAATGCAGCTATGTTACACAGATACCGATTCCTTTGTCTATAAAATATATACTAACGATTTTTACCACGATTTGAAATACAATTTCTTGCAATATTTTGACACCAGTAACTATGAGGCCATGAATGATTTACAGATACCACTAAAAAACAAAAAGGTTCCCGGTCTTTTTAAAGATGAAATGGGAGGAAAATATATAACAGATTTTGTTGGTTTGAGATCGAAACTTTACTCTATAAAAACCTCTAACAATATAATTAAAAAAGCGAAAGGGGTAAAATCACCCGTGGTTAGGGATTTAAACTTATCCGACTATGAAACCATTTTGTTTAATGGAGGAGTAATTCGGAGGAAAAATATTATGTTTAAATCGATAAAACACGAAATATTTACTCGAACTGTCAACAAAGTTGCTCTATCTAGAAACGATGACAAAAGATCGATATCTGTGGATCAAATATCAACTCGAGCATGGGGTCATGCATTAATTTTTAAGAATAAATTACTTTGATTTTAATTATTTAAGTTTTACATACACTCATGTATTAGTTTAAGTTTAGTTTTAGAATGAACTAAATGTTACTGACACTAATTATGATGTTATTTAAAATAAATAAAATGTGAATTAAGTGTTACAACTATTAACTCGTTTTATTTATGATATCCTATTTAAAGAAAGTAAATACTGATTGCAGTTATTGCAGTTAAACTATGCACCTAGAATACCCTGCATCATAAGGTTGATTTTCAAGTAACTACCACTCTCGAGTAATGTGCTTACAAGGCACTATATGAATTGTCATTGTGTAATTATTACCTATGTTGGAGTTCATTGCCCTTAGCCTGGAGACATAAATGCTCAGTTGACGTTAGTATGACAGGTAATTTTGTAATAATATTAATTATTAATCATTTACAAAATATTGTTCACGGCGAACGTCTTTTTAATATTTCTAATTTTCACCAAAAGTCATCATGTCGGTGAGTAAAATATTTCTTAAATGTGTTTTCACCCGACTGCTGAGAAGGGTTACCAGTTAACCATTTATCTAAGCCTAGCTTTCAGGCTGTTTTTGAGAAATGTCTTGATAGAAAACTGCGCAAAATTTACATGATACTGGTATAAGTTGTGTTTATATTTGGTTCCAGATTTCTTCAGAATCCGAGATTGTGTTCAGCCAGTATGCTCAGGATCCCTTAGACGGATTCTCTGAGATGTTTCGCAGTGAACCCGAGCACAGCAAACAGGTCACGAAGGATAAAAAACCAAAACAACGATGCAGAGAAAAGTCGAAAAAGCAAAAACCCAACAAATCCTTCGTTATGAGTCGACTACAACGAAGAGGGATTAAATTAATAAAAATTTCGGTGGTAGATCTCTGCAATAACAACTCTCAAACCATAGACAGTGATAGTGACAGTGAGAACGTAATTATGAACGCACAATATATTGTTCAAGATTGTATCGACAGTGTTATGGACGATACTGAGTGTTTGGTTAAGAAAATATCAAAATCTTTAATAGATACCGTGTAAACCATGTAGCCATGTATGTAATATACTATACTAAGTATTATAGTTATGTATTATATTTAATATGCACGGGGTGTTAAGTAAAATAAAATCATATTTAACTTATTTAGATTTTTTATTTAAAAACCAATACCTAAGTACATTACACATTATAATTTACATCTTAAGCCCATTCTAAATACTTTCTTAGACAAAGTACATTTTTAAGCGCACAGTGCTTTATATGTTTATTACAATTAAAGTTAGATGTTCCTTCACAGTATTTTTCATGCAAAACAGATAAATTAGGGCACTGTTCTGGACCAAGGTCTGAAACTTTACAATTTACACAAAGATCCTTTATCCAATTCACCTTCTCTAAACCCTTTACAATTATTTCCTTATTTTCTAAATACGGAACGATTATACGTCGAAATTCTCTATAGTCAATATAACCTTCATTCCAATAAATGCCTCTATTTCTTTCTAACCATCTAACCTGTCTCTTTTCGTCACTTGTTAAGTATTTAAACAAGTATGGTGGTTTTATTAAAAATGTTTGCGTATAATCACTACTAGCAATAGCTAATTCTTTTATTATAAATTCATTTTTTAGGTCTTTGAACCCTTGAACATCTAGTATGATAGTATTCGGATTCATGATATTTTTCTTCACAGTATTACTCAACGGCTTATACTCAATTATACAGTCATTCAATATAAGACAATATGCAGAAGTTTGATCTGGTATATCCGTCTCACTCTCGATTTCCACTCTTACATCCACAATAGGACCTGTCTTTACATTATCAGCTTGTCTAGAGCAATCTATGACAAATAGCGGTGCCAAATCTTTAAATTGTTTCTCACTTAATAAGGGTTCCGGACGACGACCGTAATAAGACTGTTGAAATCTGACGTATTGCTCGTATAATAAAGCAATTCTGTTATTCGTGAAGCTGATATTTAGGTTTTCATACGGGAAGTAAGATGAATTTAAGTATACTTTGACATCACGAACATGGCAGTGATCGAACTGAGACATATCAGAAGTTGAATTGTTTTTTCTATTTGTTTGTAGACCCATAATTATATATCTTGGTTTCTCTATTTGTGAGGATGTTTTGATAGACCAGGTATGTTTTGTAGTTTTAGGTAAAGCGGGATATTCATACAGATCCCAATTTCTGAATATCATCTGGAGTGGTCGATCTTTTTCTAACAGTTTTAGCAAAGTTATTTTCTCTTTGTCGGACACTTTAACATGTGGTACACGCCAGATAATTTTATTTATCTGTACGTCGTCTACAAATTCACCGGTGTTAAGTTTGACCGCATTCAGATTAGTGTTACTTCGTAGCAATATCAGTTCATGTCTACCATTTATCACAACTTTCTTAAAATCTTCAGCGAAACCGAGGATGTTACAGAGTGGTATAGAAACAGAAAAGCTACCCCCATTAATATTTTTTATTCCATCGATATTCCAGCCCCATGCATGAGATATCTTCGACTCACTTTCACTCATTGATATTAACGATTTAATGGTGGTAGTTACACCAGCATTTTTTATTCTATCGATTTCCACGCCATTTAGCTCGTATCTTATATCTTGGAATAGATAGAGTAAAGCATTATTAGTAAAATGAACACTAGTGGCTTTCTCTTTCATATCCTTTTTGTTAACGATAACAGTTCCTTCCAAATACAAGGTACTAGCTGACGGAAGTATATACAGGTCCTGTTGGTTAATAGGTATGCGGATTTCATCGTTCCTGTTGAAGCTCGTTACGTAGGGTTTGTAAGAATGAAATTCAATTCCTTCAACGGTGTTGTCATAGGTTGGAGCGGATAACACGTCTAAAATATTCATTTTAGTAAACCGATTGCTTTGAGGAACGCTTTGTTTTCTTTAGTCAATTTTATCTTCTTCTTCGGGTGAGGTCTTATTTGCTTGATCACTTTAGTAGAACTGACGTTTCCAGTTTGTTGATGTACATATTTATTGTAGTCAATCATTTTTCCTTCGAATATGTAAATATAGCTGCACTTCTTCACCGCGTAGGTTTATTAAGCGATTGTTAATATCTAATAATCTGATGTGTATACAATTTATGTTATTTTGGTTGACTGGGAAGTATATGGCGTTTTTCGGAATTTCTATAATTCTATATCCAGGTGGCACGTTGAGTGCGAATTCGTGTACAATGTGACTGGGTTTTCCGTTTATGTACGAACCACTTACAATATCACATTCTATCCTGATCACGGTCGTAGGCAAAATGTTGACTGGTAACTCGGATACATGCCATTTATTTGCTTCTAAAATCTGTTTGTTAAAACCTAATAATTTCCTAAAAGTCCCATCTTTAGTAAAATCTATATCTTTAGTACAGTATATTAAAGCTTTTAGAGTGTTATTATTACATTGTACTTTTATTGAGCAATCTTTCATTTCAGATTTTAAATAATCGCTGATATCTTGTAGTTCGTAGGAGCCTTCAGGTATTTCGAGAACTTCGTTAGAGCCATAATATAATTTATTATTTGTTTTGTCGATGTTTGGAATTGAATTAAATGTTGAGAAATGTAATAAGGCACACTCATAATGTCCATCGAGCTGTAATGTATTGGGATAATACGTAGATAAATCAGAGGAGTTTGCAGTTATAGACAAGGTGAGTGACATGATGAAAATGATTTAAATAAAAGACATGCGTAACATTTATACGTATTTATTCCAAAATTTCCAAAGATATTCCAAACATAAGTGTCCACAGTTAAATGTATCAAATTGTTGAAACCTAGTATAATTATAAAAAACATTACAATTTTTAAAGTACTGCATTAATTCCATTGGAGGTTTCAAATCCCCATAGCTATCAAAGTATTCACAATAATTGTTTATTTTAGCATAAGCTACCCAATGCGTTCCTTCATTTCGTGAATCGTCTAAGTTGACGATAGCACATTCAATGCGTTTTGGTGTTTTTGGTAACCGATCCTTCATATACACTCCTCGAAAGTAAGGAATGTCACGTGCATGCTTACTGATATCAATATTAGTTAAAGGACGATTAGGTTGCCTTTCATTCAGTTTTTTGGAGGTTTTATAAACAACCCTTTACCGCTTTTATGGGGTTTAATATATAACCCTTTGCCCAACGCTAAAGCTTCCATGGTCTTGTTGTGTCGTTCCGTTTCTTGCAAGCTTTTTTGGGCAGCCTTGTATTCGTTTACGGTTTTTGCAATACCGGCTGCACCACCCGCTAAACTTCCTAAAGCAGATAATCCAGCGAAAATTGGGATTAAAGGTAAGACTCCTCCTGTCTTTGGTATGGGTATAACACGGGGTATGCGAATCTTCTGAATGTCTGGAAATATCTTTTTCGCAGCTGAGTAAGCAACGTTGATTAGTGCTTTACTGTTTTTAGGTTTTAGTTTTTTAATTTGTGACTTTATTTTTGACACAAAAGCATTAAATGTTTTAATACCGGCTCCTGACTTTAGTTTGGCTTTCATAACCTTGCTCACTATCCATGAACTAAGTTTTTCACCTTTCCCTGCATCTTTTGATTTTAGTCTTTGTTTAGCCATATTTAAAAGTTGTAAATCAGCTTTGTGACGATTAGGTAAGTCTGTGTGATTTGCATATGCGATGTCGTGATGCATACAAGCTTCATCTAGTTTATTCACACCACGATCACCTCGCAGCAATCGTTTCTCAAGTTTTGTTCCCGGTCCACAATAGTTATACCCAGGCAAATGAAGTTCGAATGGTAGATTATTAATCACACTGTTGACTAGTCCACTGCCTTGCATAGTAGTCAGTGAAATGAATAAAAAAATCCTTACGAGCTTGGTTATATATTCATAATCCTAACCCACAATTGCATCTTTATCAATCCAACTATTTTCTTCGTTGCTTAAGCCCAACCATTTCACGTAAAGTTTCTTTCCTTTCCTTTGAAGAACCTTTTCTATCAAATAAACACCTGGATAGCTAGTTTTTTGAAGTTCTTGTTCGTAGAAACAACCTCTAATGGGTTGCTTTCGATGATCTTCTAAACGATATGTTACTGGTATGGTATTATTAATCCTTTTTACAGTAAATACTTCGGTTGACCAATTAGGCGTGTAACCTTTGTCAAAAATATGTTTGTATTTACTGATCCGAACATTTTCACCCACTTTGAATTTAGGACAACATTGTCGTGAAGTTAGTTTTTGAGATTTTTGAATATTTTCTTTTATCTTTGACTCGTTCAACTTATTTACCTCGAATGGTTTGAATTTGATGGTGCGATGTTTTGTACTATTATAGGTTTTTACAATAACTTCTAATGGTGAACCTAACCATTTATAGTTCCCAATAAAACTAAAGTATTTATACATTTTATTTTTAATTGTTTTAATTACCCGTTCTACAATTGAAGCTTTCGTGGTAGAAAACGTGGAGTAGTGGTTAATATTGTAGCTCTTCATAAGCTTTTGGAATGTAGTGTTATAAAATTCTGTTCCAGAATCAGTTTGTAAATTATCAGGTTTTCGTTTGCTGGTAGTTAGTATTCGCTCAAATGCACGAGAAACATCTAGTTTACTTTTGGATTTTATTGGTTCTGTCCAGGTGTACTTTGAGAAACAATCAATCACTACTAAAATGTAACTATAACATTTATTAAACTTTTTTAGGTTTTGCATATCTATCAGATCAGCTTGCCATAAGTCATCTATACCTTTTATAATAACTGAACGTCTAAGAAAATTTCTTCGTGCTGCTTTGTGTAATTCATTAACAATTTGTTGTTTTACCATCATGGAGAGTTTTTAGATAATTTTTGTACTTCCGCTTTGTTATAAAACTTATCCTCCAACTGGATTAAAATGTCAGGTATCTTCGCTTTTAAAGTAGCTTGGACCGTTATTTGTGCTTCTTTTATGATTTGAGCACGCAACAACCCGATCATTCTATTCTGCTCCTTTATAGTCTGATCGCACAATCGATCAACGTAGTCCTTGTTGACGGCATCATCTGGATCTACAGGAGATCTGATTCCTCTCAATCTACATTTTTTCAAGTCAAAATCACCACTTTCCGATTTTAGCAATGCATTTCCATTGAACTCTAATAATTCAGAGAAACGCATTCTCTTATGAATATGGTGACCGAATTTATCTACATTCATATTTTAGTTGTATTATATTTAAAGGTTGGTAGTAAAATGAACAGCAATTTTTTTTTACCATTTATTTATTACTTAATATATTTACTTTCACGTAGTTCTTCAATAATAGATATAATTTCGTTGTCTAATCCAGTGTTACCAGCGTCTCGAGATGCAATCAATAATTTTAACCTATCCACAAGTTCATTAGGATCATCCCAATATATAAAATCTGTATCTTTCTTCCACATTTTTGTCAAAGGTAGCCCTTTTCCTTTTGATTGATTGTTTTGAATAGCAGTTGGCGGTTGAAAAAGAGGTTTTATGACTTGCATATATTTTTGTCCCTTATTACTTTTTATTGGTTTGTTTGAGTCAAAGTCTCGACGATGTGCGTTTGTTGTAATCAACATCATTTTATAATTCTGCAGATCAGATTCTTTAATCATGCTCAAATCTACGTCCTTTTTTAATAACAGTTGTCTTAGTCCAGGAGTGCTTGGATATTTCCGTCCAGCGACGGTGATATAATTGTCACTGATCGTTATGACAGCAGAACCTAACATCAGTTGTCCTTGCGCCGTACGAACACGAAACGGGATATCTGAAAGTGCTTCTGAAGATATTGACCAGGATGATGTATTTGTCTCTGGATTGTTGTCTCCCAAGGATTGGTACGACTCGTCACTGTCTGTATAACATTCATTTTCTTCCACGTCACTTTCTCCTCCGTTTATAGTATAGTCTTGTTGCAATGTATCGTTTTTGCACGGAATTTTTGTTTCTTCAACTTCTTTAGATCGCAAGGGGTCAGTTTGCTTATTGCTGTTAGCAATTAAATTAAGAGACTCTGTTACAGGTCTAAAAACTGATTCTAATGCCTGCTTATTCTCAGTGTCAAAATCTCGCATTTTTCGTATTTTTTTCTTTACAGCTTCTGCAGCATCAACAATTTGTATTTTCAATGATTTTTCCATAACGGTAGACTATGATTGTTATCGCTTAAGAGTCGGTCAAAGAGTAATGATATCAAGTAAGCATCATAGTCTTAAATATTTGTATTTCTAATCAAAGACTACAAATGTATCAAATTTATTTCTATAACATCCGTTATTTTTATTACAGTCTTTATTAATTACAACATAATTAAAGGGTTCACTCCATATTTTAGAACACATTTCTCGAAATTCAAGCCATGTCATATCAGTGTTAACATGTTCTTCATAAACATGCCTCAAGTTAATATCATCTTGTTTAAATAATACTATTAAATTAGCATTATCTCTTACTAACTGCTTAGGGATTTTGCTATATGTTTGATTTAGATAAAAACAATCGATGTGTTTATGCCTCCCCATTGCGAAATAATCACGCATGTTAGTTTGATTCTCGCAAGCAACGTCATCGAATATAATTACAGAGTTGGGTTTTGCGTCCTGAACGCTTATAACTTCCTCGTTCCCTTGATATTTCTGGAGTGAGATATTTGGTACCCGTTGTAATACTTTTTCTAAAAAAATGTACTTTGGTTGGTGTAAGGTTTTTGAATAAACATAAACATTTTGAAACCGTAAACCATTTTCATGTATAAGAAGTCCAATAAGTAAATTAGTTTTGCCACAATTCGATGGTCCGCAAATAATACATCGTACTGAATTAGGTAACAATTCTCCATGACGCAAACTAGTTTTACAAAAGTCACCGCAAATCGTGCCTACATGCAGCGATTGTGGTTGTTTAACAAATTTCATGATTTCTGTTGTCAACGAACTGATTAGTAATGAGTAAAATTTTACTTCCACAATCTTTATAAACTTAAACAGCCTACCTAGCTACTATCTATTTTACGTTCATTTATCGGAAGTAAAATAACTTGAACTATCGTTGGTCGAGTAGAGAGTCGAGTCGCTTATTGGTTATTGGGCATTCTATTCCACTATCGGTAGCGAGGCGCACTCGCCGAGCGACTTGCCGATAGTGGAATAGAATGCCCAATAACATACTACTGCAAGATCTTTTGGCCTGCAAATCAATCCTCTCAAGTCTCAGGCCATGATCATCGGTAGCAGATATTATCGTAACACTTTCGACGTCTCTGGCCTCGGTCCATTGCGTTTGAATGGTACAGCGATTCCATTTACCGATAGTGCTAAAAACTTAGGTGTACTCATTGACTCGAATTTATCGTGGGATGCCCAGGTGAATGAAGTCAGTCGGAAGGTTCATTTTTCTATTCATTCGCTGAGGCGCCTCCAGACCCTGCTGCCTGTGAAAACAAAGATTTACCTTGTCCAAGCGCTGATCATGCCTCTGATGGACTATGCAGATGCTTGCTATCTGGATGCCACTGAGGAGCTATTAAATAAACTTGAGCGATTGCAAAATCTATGTTTCCGCTTTGTATTCGGTCTTAAGAAGTATGATCATGTCTCCGAATTCCGCAATAGGCTCAAGTGGCTCCCTATCCGTCTTCGCAGGAACACTCGCATTTTATGTCTCCTCTACTATTCCCTCTACAATCCAACTTATCCCGCTTACCTCCGTGACCGTTTCTCCTTGGTGCGTCCTCCTGAAGTCCTAACTCGTTCTCATCTCAAGTCCAACCTTAAAATCGTGCCTCATAATACCGACTTCTTCTCCTATTCTTTCACCGTTTATGCTGTGAGACTGTGGAATTCTCTCCCGCCTAACATTCGTGACGCTAAATCGCTCGCTCTCTTCAAAAAACTAGTTAAAGACCATTACCTTTCTTCATGAGTACTTACAGTTACGTTTATTTACATGTGTATCTTATTTATTGTTATTATTATATATTAAGTATTTATATTTGTATGATATATATTCATATATTACCTATTTGTTATTGTTAGTTCTTTTTTTTTCACATATGTTACACACTGTGTCTTATATTTTAATTACATTTCCTGTCTCAGGTCTACTGGAAGAAATTCCAACAGGAATAAGTAGCACCTTTGTACTCTTATTTTTTTATGTATTTTCCTCTGTGCTGTTTGTGTGTACATAAATTATTAAATAAATAAATAAACAGACTTCTATGGAAAAGGTCATGGGTTCAAATCTCTACAAACTTCCTTTACGATTTATTCATCCTCGTGCCATAGTTGCTTTCTAATTTTGAAATAAATAAAGGTTAATTAAATAAATGATGACAAATAAAACAAGTAAATCCATATAATTAACATATTTATTAAGTATTAATTATCATAAAATCCCTTATTCTAAAACCTAAAGCTAAATAATATAATGTTAACTAATACTAATACAATTAATACTTAAAAGAAATTAATAACAATATAAGTATTGTGAGAAATGTATTTTATATTTTTTTTACCTATCATACATGTGTGACCCCAAGCTTTCGTTGCTATTTTATCTTTCAAAATTATTCGTTTATCATCGTTACTAGATAGTACAATTTTATTAACACTTTGGGTAAAAATTTCATGTTTCAATGATTTAAACATAATATTTTTTCTTCGAATAACTCCACCATCTAATAAAATGCTTTTATAGTCTATAATATCTAAGTCCCGTAGCACATATGATTTTATTCCCTTTGCTTTTTTGATAACTGTATTTGAAGTTTTTATAGAATAGAGCTTTGACCTCAACCCAACAAAATCAGAGATACATTTACCACCCATTTCATCCTTAAAAAGACCTGGAATTTTTTTATTGTTTAGCGGTATTGCAAATTCATTCTCATTATCATAGTTACTGCTATCAAAGTATTCCAAAAAATCGTACTTCAGATCACAATAAAAATCGTTGGTATATATTTCATACACAAAAGAATCTGTATCTGTATAACATAGACGTACTCGATCATGATAAAAAGGTTTAATAACATTGTAATGAAAATTATACATATGCGACTTAGAAAGATCTAAGACTGAAACCTATGTAAATAGGTTTATCTAAGATTATTCGATCTGGTTTCATTTGTATAGCAACTAAATTTTCAGTCAATATAGTTGAACTATGAAAAAAAGGATTAGCAATAAGCCTCTCAGCGGATATTGATTTGTTGGTTTTATTTGTTTTATCACTCCATTGATTAACTAAATGTACGGTGACTCTCTTTTCAGTATTTTCTAACGTTTTACCAAAAACACTGTTGTTTAATAATTTAAAAAAGTCTTGCTCGAATGTACTTTTTGCCTTCTGTCGTAATTGAGTGTTCAATTCTATATACTCTTTTAAATATGGACTTTGTTTAAAAGTAAAAACTCTGTGAATTTTACGTAATATCAACGCATGCTCTAGACACTTTTTTAAATGAACGTAGTGTATAACATAATTGTATTTATTATATAAATTTGCGATAAGCTTTTTTGTTTTACCACCTGGAGGAATGCATTTTTCAGGACAAAAAGGCAAGTCATTATGGTAATTATGTAAATGATCAGGATATAAAAGATCGACTTCTAAAATGTAACCCCATTCTGCATTATCTTCAACATTCTGAACGCGAAAATGTATTAATTCGTTTTCATCAAGAAATCTAAAACTAGAATGTGGTAGATACTGACACATACTATAACCATATAAATTGTTACAGTCTAGATACGCTATGAAACAATCTGGCTTTACGTAATTATATTCAGGCATATATTTATGATTGGCTTTTGCATACCGATGCGAGCACATACACAAACCTCCTCTAATACCATCCTGAATCATTTTAACAATCGCCAAATCTGTCAACAGTTCTAATTGGACGCCGGTTTTAAGTAACATCGCATCGAAAGATAAACTAGGAGTTGTTATATAAAATGCAGGGTCAAGTTTATAATATTGTTTACAAGTTTTTCTAAAATTTTGAAATATATCTGTTAGTAAAAGTACATCTGTTTTTAAGTAGAGATCAGTATATTCTCCTAAGTTATTAATACTAAAACAATCCCAGACAGTTTTAGCATGATTATAATCATCATCGCTGAAAAAAAATTGTGGAAGTAACACTTTAGCGGTAACGTCCGTTGTTCATAACATTTCCAATTTGTCATATAATCGAATGGATAAATACCTTTGCGTGTCAGCAAACTAAAGCGTATATTATCAGAAAAATGTGATCGAAGATTTATGAAATCTTCTATTTGCATTGTTTTAGCAAGTCTGTCTAAACTAGTTCCTAAAAAATTAAATGAATCCAAAAATCTTAATTGTACATATTCATTTTCTGCTACGGGAATAAACTTCGAAAATGATATATATTTTTCTTTGGTCTTGGGTATAATTTTTATTTGACCAGGTATTTCACCCAATTTTTTCACAAATAAATGACAATCATATCCAAATAAGTTATGAAAAAATATTGGTATGAATTTAGGTACTTTATGTTGTAGGTTACAATATCGATGAGCTGCACCACGGTACTTGCCTGTGACGTGACAGTGATCCCTTACTCTGTCAGACAACAGCAGTTTTTCACAAATATGACACTTAATTGCATTTCTAAAATCCTCACCATCTTTATCAGTAAAAATCATAGGGTTGTTTTTAGTTAGCAAATTATATATTTCCATTACATCCTGAGTAAGAAACTCTATAAATTTTGCGACACAATCCTCGCCGCGATAACTTCTATATCTTTTATTATTATCATCAACAGAAGATACTATGTTATAACCAAAAGCGGCTGGCGTGTGTCGCTGGGTATATGTTGTATTAGCAGTATCAAATTCATTGCCAGAAATTGGTACTAGCAGTGTTTCGAAATCGGCATAAATAACGAATGGAATATCTTGTTTTCTTTGATAATTTTTAAACATAAGTACTGATCCCTTATTTGGCAAAACTGTGACAACCCCTCCACACAGATGTGTTTCAAGTTGATTAAGCGTAGGAAAAAATAATAAACAAGATTCGCAATAATATAATTTACCATGATGTTTAGAAATTTGAGTTCGAACTAAACGGGGTAAATTCTTAATAAGGCAGTAATGAGAATTTGTATCATTTTCTAAATACAATAAGTGTATGCTAGTAGATTTCTTATTAATTGTTTTATATAATGGTCCTACAACGATTTTATTATTTTTCAATCCATATACATAAAAATATTAATATGACGATTATTTTTTTCAAAATTGGCTATGTCCGTGAATGTCATGGGAAATGATAAATCATTAATATTTAAAACATCGTCAAAACGAGGATATGATGAAACTCTATTGGCATGTCGGGTTGCAGGATACAAGGCAGCCACAACACACCATAGAAAACAATAGTTGTCGTTGTTCTTAATATTCAAGCAACCTTTTTTATTTTTTATAACATTTGGTAACGGAATAAATTTGGATCCACTGAGAGGATGATATTTATTAATGTTAATTTCAAAATATGAGTTATTTAGAAATGTCCAGCCGCTATCTCTTTCCTGAAACTCTTCTATTTTTTTAAGAAGCAATGTAATTGTTGTTTTAAAAATTGTATCGAAATCGTAATTAAAATTAATAATAAAGTTTTTTGAAGCAAATGAAAAATGCATCAGAACCACCATTATAAATGAATATCTTGATCAGTTGTAACCACCGTTCCTCATTTGTGGTTTTGTCTGTTTTTAACGTATTGTATACACCCATATTCTGGAAACAAAAAATGCAAACATTAATTAGATATACATATGGATTAATAATTTAACAAACGGTTCTGAATATATTTACCTAAGAATTATGTCCTTATGTTTAGGTCCACATGTCCATAATATCACATTTAAATTGTGTGTAGCTTAAAATATTTGTCTTACGAATAAATCTTCAATCTGATCATCTATATACAAATATGAATTGTGATTCATGTGTAGCTGAAAAAGAATAAAATTATTGTTATTTAAATCACAAATTGACGACAAGTATCAAAATAATATTATCAAAAATGAAATATTTAAATAATAATTACCTGATTTAATTTATTTTATATTAACGGTTGTACCAATACCTTGTTTCAGGTCCAATTCTGAGGGTTCATACTATCAAACACCACCAACCATTGAACCAAAAATGAAAAATGCCCACAGAAAATAACAGAAAGCGCTCATCAAAATCAGCCCGTCCCAGGTAAATTGCATATTGTTTTACATGTTTCATTGTGTTTTTCTCATGAGTTTAATGATGGTTGCCGCTACTTTTACTACTTACAAAATTAAGCAGCATTATGTAGGTATTTCTTAACGAATTATTATTTGTTTATTTATTATAAGGCAGGCTCACATCTTATGTATACAAAGTGGTTTAAAGTAATGGTTATAGGCAGTAGGTCATATACATTAGCCAGTTACGAGCTAACCAACATTCTAAAAATTGGGCGTTTATACAGACAAAATATATAGAAATTAAATTAATTATTTAAGCGATAAGCCAAATTAATACCAACAATAATTCTTGTTTTTATTTTTGGGTTTGTAATTAGTAAATTAACAAAAGTTTGTTTTGTTTTTTCAGTAAAAAAGCTACGACTGATAGCGACATATTTGGTATCAGCCAGGGTCCCGAACAAGGCGCGGAAGCCGGAGAGAGATCATCAGATCGAGCATGCCTGCCATCGCTGTTCGTGAACCGAGTAGCTAACGGGTGCGAGCGACGCACAGCTCGCACGGATGGCGAGTACTACATCGATTGCAAGGTGTACCATGCTAACGACGCGCGCAACACCGACTCGTTGGAGCTGTGGAAGAAGGCAATCGTACGTATCAAGCTCCAGGCCGACGTAGATTCTCCTTAGTGACGGAAACTGCAGGAGTTTGTGCGTTCGGCAGATGTTTTGTTCCTCGAAAAACCCATGTTTTATGACAAATAAATAAATTATTTTCTTATTACATTGAATGATTTTTATTTCCCTACTACACATACTTCAATTCACACACACCTGTCATACAGACTCAATTAAATATCACAAAACGATAGATAGCGATAGATAAACAGTCACACACATTCTATGTCACTGTCAATAGAACACGATTCAATTCACGATTCATACGTTGTACGATATAATTAGGTAACGATAAAGATCGTTTACCTTTTTGAACGCCTTGAGTTCTGTACTATCACACTACCATCGCGATGTAAGATGGTAAATTGCGTTTGAAAAAAGTCGAGACACATATCATTCCGTTCGATTGTAAAAATGCATCGCATATCTATATGTAAAACCGAATTGACCGTTTCATTATTTGGTTCTCTTTCGCGTTAACATCATTGATCGAGTCGACCGTTGACGATTGGGCATTCTAGACCACCGCGATGGCGAACTTGTTTCGCCGAGCGAAAAGTGGTCTAGAATGCCAAATCATATACTACTATAACCATACTGCGAATCCTGAAAATATGTGTCCTGTGAAAGTTTCAGTCCTGTGAAAATCTGTCTACCGGGAGAATTGAATCCTGTGTAAAAAAAAATTGTGTCCTGTGAAAAAATAGTGTCCTGTGAAAATCTATGTCCTGTGAAAATCAGTGTTCTGTAAAAATCAGTGTCCTGTGAAGTAGAGTGAATAGCCACTCAACCACTTCGACACGACCTTCGACACATCCTGTCGGAGAGACAGGCGTTCGCCACCGTGCAGCGGAATGTGTCCCGTCAGCGTCTTCGCCGCCGTCGCCGTCGCGTTCTTATTAGTCGCTCAGTGAGTCTTTGGTCATTTTGTGTCATTTAATGTTATTTTTAGAGTTCCGTTGGCACAATCATTAAAAACCTTTTCATTGTCGTCTACTGAATTAAATTAGAGTCCTGAAACAATTTTGGCGAAACTCTTCGGTTCTTTAGTTAGGTCAATCCAATTATGCTAAGTGCCAAAGGTGAAGGGGGCTCCGTACGACAAATCCGAGGAATCTTTAGAATACAAAGGTAAGCTATCCCGCCAACCATCTCCATCTCGAAGTACAAGATCTAAATCAAAGCCTCTCGAAATGGACATTAACGCTTTACTTAAGTTTATTAAACCATACGACGGGAGCAGGGAACATCTAAATGCATTCCTTATCAAATGCACCAATGCCATGGATCTGGCAACAGAAATCCAGAAACCAATGTTGTTCAAATACATAATTAATTCTCTTGAAGGCAAGGCCACAACTACTTGTGCCATTTCAGCCGGGGTTGCGGGGTAAGCGCAATGAGGTACCGCGACCTCGGCACAGAACAGGAGAAGGAACAGGGGGGTTTTTAGTCAGTAAGAGTCTGACACTCCCTCCTGCCCGGCCCTGGGCGGGAGAAATCATTTGATGATTTTCCCCTCACAAAAAAAAAAAACTACTTGTGCCATTAAGGAATTTAGCTTTTTGGGGACTATCCATATAGGCGAACTCCGGTCAACGCAAATTACGCAACGAATCGTAATAGATTACCGCAAACTAAATGAAATTACCACAGGCGAAACTAACCCTATACCACAGATATCCGAAATCCTCGACCAGTTAGGTAAGAGTAAATATTTTACCACCCTAGACCTTGCTTCCGGCTTCCATCAAATTCGTATCGCTCCAGAAGATGCTCCCAAAACTTCGCATTCTCCGTTCCACAAGGGCATTTCCAATTTAATAGAATGCCGTTCGGATTGAAGAATGCGCCATCCACTTTCCAGAAGCTCATGAACACCTGTCTTACTGGCCTTCAAGGCACTAGATGCTTTGTCTATCTCGACGATATTGTCGTTTACTCTTATAATCTAACGTCGCATATCCATTACCTTTTTTTTTTGTGAGGGGAAAATCATCAAATGACTTCTACCGCCCAGGGCCGGGCGGGAGGGAGTGTCAGACTCTTACTGACTAAAAACCCCCCTGTTCCTTCTCCTGCTCTGGGCCAAGGTCGCGGTGCCTCATTGCGCTTACCCCGCAACCCCGGCTGAACTTCAGCCCTTTAGGGCCCCGTCTGTGGTGGTCTATTGGCTCTTTGAGGCGCGCGCGGAACACTACGCGCCGTACGCTCGGGTCTGGTTCTGGTCGGGCGGCGAGCTACCCTTACTCGCCGTCCGCAGACCCGCGCTTACGGTGGCCGGAGATCATTTCTCGATCCCCGACGCCCGGAATGTCGCCTTCTGCGGCTGGGGCGCGAGGAGGACAGTTCCCTCGCGCGCTCCGCCTCCTCCTTTGCGACCATAACTGCTTCGCAGAAGGAGGAGATAGCTTCCCAGTTCCTCTCGCTATGAACCATGGCCTCAATTAAGGTCGGGCGCGAGAGGTCGCCGCCGCCGATCACTTCCCTGAGAACACGGCGGTGCCCAGCCCAGGCAGGGCATACCGCCACCGTATGCTCCACCGTGTAACGTTGTACCTTGCTAGCTCTAAGAATAGATTAGAAATTATAAAACTACAAATAATTACAATATATTTATTCTAAAACTTAACTCTAAAATTAATAAAACACCTTAATTAAACTAAAAGAAACACATTTAATTACTTATCAGTTTAAACTACATTATAATTTAATTAATTTTAAATAAAATATACTACGGAACCCAATATTAATTGTTTACACAAAGGTCCTCGTATCTATTGCGCCTACGCATCTCTAAACGAGTTTAAAAACTGGTCGTACCGCCCGCGACCCCTCGGCTCCCCTCGGGTGCATTTGTAAAATGCAACGGCAGACGAGTTAAAGGCATCAGACGTGACAGCTGTGTCACACGGTTTCAGATGACCTACATTGAATAACGTACCTACCTACGTAATTATATAATATCTACTTATTCGTTTAAAAATAAATCCTAATCGGAAATCCCGCTGGGGTAAGTTTCCATGCATTGCTTAATAGTGTTTCTATTGTAAGGTGTTTCTTCTTTCTAAACTGCTATCTAGAAGCAGCTGTTCTATTTTTTTCTTTGTTGCTGGGACACTGTGACCTTTGGACCCGGCTACTTGGTCCAAGCTCTGCCAATGCTTGCCTTGTGTCCGCGCTTCCAGGGTTTAAGTACAACTTTAGACCCTCGCTTCGCTACCTCCTACTGGGCGGCGAGTGGAAGACCAGACCTGATCCTGGGTTGAAACTACCTAGGTCCTGCTGAAGACCTAGAAGTGCAACCGGGAAGGAGCAGGGCCGTCGTCAGAGCTGCACCACGGTTCAGGCCAGTGTTCCCAGCGTACTTATCACCTTAAAAGTCGATTCGTGATTAGGGCAACAGAAGTTGGCTTAAATAAAGTATACATTCAACCAAATAGTGTACTTTATTTGGACCCCTACCTACCTACCTGCCGGCCAGCCTGACTAGCAGGAGACAAGTGCCGCAGCGCGCCCTTACCGTGGTTTCTGTTGCCTGATCACGTCTAGATTCTAGATTTCTGGTCAGCTGCTAGATTGTCATCACACCTACAACATATTGTGAACGCAGCATGAAGCCTATCGTATCGTCTAGCGAGAGCTCGAATCGAATTCGTTAGTGACGTCATGCTAATGTAAGCTAGAGAAGCACCCAAGTGAACGAATTGAATGAATTCTTGAACATAATTTAACATAAAGATTTCGTCTGAAAACTAAAATTAATTTTAAACATATTTCAACCTTCGTCTACACCTTTATGGTATTATATTTAAATGAAAAAATATTAATTACGTGAAATAATTCTTAAAACGAGTCAAGAAGTATATAAAATGACTTTATCTATGAAAAAAATATTATTTGGTTATTTAAATTTTGTAACATAATTTTCGATTTCCGAACGTTCTTTTGACAAAGGTGACGTTTGACGGCTATTGACGTATTTTTTTTAACAAACAAAACAAAGAATGTAAGATAGGTAATTATGCGGCTATCTTATTAAGCGGTTAGTTTAAATTTATTTTAAAATGAGGAGGACTCGGCTCCAATACGAATTAATGGTGGATTTCATGGAATATGCCAGTGACAAGCAGCGAGCCTTCAGTGTTCCGACCACTCCGCCTCCGCAGTACCCATGAAGCCAGCCGTTCACCGACACCACCAGTCGCCAATCCTCCATTAGAAAAGGAATGCTGGAAGCCTCGACCGAAAAAAAAATCTAAAGAGAGTTTAATCAAATCGTAAAAGAAACCTAGGGAGTTTGCTAGGGTGCGTGAGGAAACATATGATATAATGGAACAAGAGCGTTTGGAATTACGACGAGAAGAATGAAGAGTAAGACAGAGAGATGCAGAGCTCCTTTTACAGGCTCAGTGGCTGGAACTTATGAGAGAGGCAATAAATGTATTAAAATATAATCTAGTTAAAAAGATGATTAATGTATATTTACATATTTTATTTTAAATTACTACATTTTGGAATGAGGAAAGATTATGTTAGAATTGAATTTAAAATGTCTCACTATAGTTACCTATTATAAAAACATAGGTAAGAATAGTTTTTAAGTTTGATTAGTGTGTAAGATGTTTTGGAAATGTATAATAATAAAACACTTGGGTCATCTGTGTAGTATATTTATTTGCTGTACCAGAATATTACTTAAAGCCCTTTCACTTATCAAATCATGGCTTCTATCATTTTCATGTCTCATATCAGAAAATTATGCAACACGCAGCAAGCCGTTGTCAAACACATTTTTCGGGAGCATTTAATGCAGAGTGCGGTCTTTGCACAAGCATCGCCTCTTCTTTCTTTTACTGCAGTATATTGTGGCCCGGAGTTCCCTCTACCGCATCCAAAATGAGTAGGCGTTATTAGCCATGGTCGCTGTGGGTAGCCAGAATCACCTGTAAAAAAATATTTATTAGAGTGCGGTCTTTGCACAAGCATCGCCTCTTCTTTCTTTTACTGCAGTATATTGTGCGGGCCACGACTTTCCTCTACCGCATACAAAAAGAGTAGGCGTCATTAGCCATGGTCGCTGTGGGTAGCCAGAATCACCTGTAAAAAAATACTTATTAGAAAACCTAATTTATACTAGCTACTTCCTCGCGGTTTCACCCGCTGCTCGACTCCTATTGATTTCATTTTAGCATTATAAGGTTAGTTTTTGTTGGAGTTGCTCACAGAAATACTTGAAAGCTTCTTTATTTAGGCGGTACCTAGTATTTCTAAACTACGTTTCAGTGATATCCATTGGATTAGATATCTTTCTGAATTTAGCTCGGCACACGATTTCTCTTGAATAAGCAGTTAATTCGTATTATTTTCTTGAATACATATGTCTATATTAAGTGAAACATAACTTGAATAGGTAGGTACTTAGGTACTTACGAAGTTTCTCTTGAATTGACTTCATCTCCAAGTAAAATAGCCACAAATAAACTATTTCTCCAACTTGGTTCGTACAGCGGCGGTCTTTGCATGATGTTATACTCGTAAAGAATACTCACAAACTTTATAATATATTATTTAAAACACGATTGAAATATTTCGAAACCTTTCTCACCATCAAATTCTTAGTGACAAATGTTTCAACAGTTTTCGATAGCCAGCCTTCGAAACTTACGTTACTATACGTCAAAAGATCGTTCGTGCTTCCAATTTGTGTCAAAATGTTCTAAGTTTCGATAGCAACACGATACGATTACTATACGATAGTTGTCAAAATCATTCGTGCTTGCGATTTTTAGTTCCTTTTACGCACGGTAGGGGCGCTGTACAAATTCCATAGAAAATGCTTTCGATCTCGATACGAATACTTTCTCGATAATGTTCGTGCTAGGCACACTGTTTTCGTCAAATGAAGTATCGACGTCTCGATACGTTAACGTTACGATTACGATAGTCATTCGTGCTAGGCACTCTGCTGATTCAAAATATGCAAAAAAAATATAACTTTAACTAAACATGTTACTGCACTTTCGACAAAATTAGACACTATCTCAGAATACAGAACAAACCAGAAGCCGCGTTCACTCATAATTACATGTCGTAAAATGTGTCCAAAAACAATACGTCAATCCCCCCGCAAGCCGCACTTCCCACCCGCCTAGTGTTGCCGAAAGTGGAACAATTCCCTTGGTTTGGGGTAATTTTACAACAGGAGGGTAAGATATACGTATTTTTATATATGTATTTTGTTGGATAAACCCAACAAAAATAGGTAAACTTACTATAAATGTTAATGTTAATTTTAGTTACACCTACTATACACAACAAATAAAACAAAGCTTCAATAAGTGCGAAGGTTTTATTGCGTTCCCTTTTGCTGGTTTAGTTTTTTATAATATGTATTGTCTTTAGACTCGGAACTAAAGATTAGAAGTCTACTTACTTTACTTAGTTCCTGAGATTAGCGAATTCAAGCAAACAAACAAACAAACTCTTCAGCATTATAATTAGTATACCTATAGATATATCTTAGTAGGAAATGCTGTTTTCAAACCACCTTTGTCATAAATACATATATCTCTTCAAAGTAAATTGAGCAAACTATGCTCTGGCTAGATGGTTTCCAAAATGAATCTAGCCGTGCCTTTTGTATGATTTTTAATTTTTTTGTTAGATTTTTTTGTCCATTAGGACAGAAAATATAACCCACAAAAAATAAATAAGTGGGTAAAATTTTCACCAAAAATGACAACACTCACAAAATGGCCGCATAATTTTCATAGAAAAATAAATCGATTAAAAAAAATTCAATAATTAATTAAATATACTATTGCAGTCGATGCTTGCAGATGAAATGTAATCTTATCCACTTTTTTCGTATTTCCAGCCGCACTTTTACTCGTAGTAACAACACAAGACGGCATAATGAAATTAAAATTGATAGTCGTAAATACGTCACGACATGCCACGTGCCAAAATTGACTAATCGTAGAAATTTCATACTACTATAGTAAAGAGTGGTTTAGTTGCTTCTGTTTTAAGCGCGATAACGCCTTCTGGTTTGTTCTGTATTCTGAGGACACTATAAATAAATCTGCTAATCCTACTAGCTGAGAGCCTGTAGCAGAAGTTGTGCATCCAGTTGCATCTAGTGATGTTCCACCTAACGTAACAGTTGACAGTTGACGTCTGTTTCGGCTTAGTCATTCGGAAAGCGACTCCCAATTATAAATTGTAAATAAAAGTCAAAAGCATCAAAAAACTTTATTATTGTTCTGTATTGTTTACATAGTGTTTAACAGTTATACACAGTTTTTGTAGTGAGATAGTGCGACCTTGGACTGTAAATCAATAAGTTAAACTCCGGTTTTTGGTATGAACTTACGGTTACCCGCCAAAATAATTAATTTGTTTTGCTCGACGTGAGTTTTGACATCGTTGCCACAGACTATACTAGGGCCCAATCGCGCATCTCTATTAGCGCCATCTGTATCGTGGTGACAGGCTGCTCTCTGATCGGTGTAGTCGATCTCCTGTATCGCCATCTGGCGAGTCTGACCGGAACCACTGAAACAAGATCTGTCACCGAGGATGCCAGGTATCAAATGTGGAGGTTGCTCCCGCTTTGCCTCGCCGGTAGATCGCGCTAGGTGTGGGAAGTGTAGGGTTCTCTACTGCAGAGTATGTGGCGGATTCCCTGCTAAAGCCTCCGTTCCTCCCACTTGGCGATGTCCCGAGTGTAAGAAAAACATCGCTAGGGACAACAGAAATGATACCCCAGTCAGAGGCCCCGCGCAAAGTCCTCCAAGCGATGTCGCAGGTATTTCGATCCTGGAATCCAGCACACCAAGCAGAGACGTAACGTCGCTCAATGCCGCCACCACCACTCGTGAGTTGTCACCTGTACCTAGCGGTGACCTGCACGTAATCCTTCACGAGCTGAGAGCGGTTCGTGCGGAGATACAGGTGTTTAGGAGAGAAATGAAGGTGGAAATGTCTGAGCTTAAGACTACTTTGAGCTGCTGCAGCGCGCGCGTCGACGGTCTGTAGGCCAGGGTAGATGCACTTGAACTGCGTGCTACTTCGAGGCCCACGAACTCCGACAACGTAGGCGAAATAGTGGATGAGCTCAGGCGAGAGCTCAATGAAAGGGACCAGGAGCTTCTTGCTAACGATATTGAGGTGTCTAACTTGCCAGAGGAAAGGGTGGAAAACCCTACCCATATAATTAAAGCCTTAGGGCAAAAGTTAGGGATCAGCCTGGATGATCGGGATATCGTCAGTGCAGAGCGTGTAGGTGGCAGGCAGCTCAATGCAACGAACTTAGCGGGACCAACAGTATCACGCCCGCGGCCGAGACCTGCGGGACCAACTTATGGCGAGCGCGCGAGTGCGACGAGGCGTAACTACGACGGATCTTGGCATGTCCGGGTGGGCGCAGCGGTTCTTCGTTAACGAGCGGTTGACGGAAGTCAACCGCTTGTTATTTCGTCAAGCACGGGAAGCGGCCGGAGCTCTTGGCTGGAAGTTTATCTGGACCAAGCAGGGCCGCATCCTTGTCAGGAAGGCGCCGGGGGACAAGGCGCAGAGGATCCGCACAGAGGGGGACTTTTCCCGTGTCTTCGGCACTGCAATTTAAATAGTTAAGCTATACTAAAGTCCACCTTGATGTAATATTTTTTTATATATAAACTGGCTAAACGATTGCCATTATCTTTTTTGTACCATGCTCAACCATAGACTGCATGTACGCGCAAACTACTTAACACAAATGTCTCATCACTCATATGCTATAAACTATTTATTTACACTATATGTACAATTCATATTTACACCTAATTCTAATTATTTACATATCTTATATTCACTCAAGCCTAACCACTTACTAGTTATACATACTTCCCATACATACATCCACCTTACTTCGCCACACCATGCCTATACTCTCACACATGTAATGCATGCACCTAAAGGTACTTATGGCTCTGTGGACATCATGGCTATTAATGAGACATGGTTACGCAGTGGTGAAGAGGACCGCGCTCCAAGTATCTCTGGGTACAAATTTAAACATATACCACGACCTGTCTCTACACGAGGAGGGCGTGGCGGGGTTGTGGCTTTCTATATTAGGAATGGTATAAACGCAAGAGTCAAGGCCCACCTTGAGCACTCGACTGTCGAGCAGCTCTGGCTGGGCCTCACAGTGAACAAAACCAAGCTCCTTATAGGCACCGCGTACCGCCCACCCTGGCAGGACTTGGAAAGGACATGGCCAAAAAAGTACATTCCACGTACACAAACATAATTAATACACTGTAAAATAAAAATAGAAATATGAATTATTACGTAGTTTTTAGCCTCTGCAGACTTGACAATTATTATTAAAAATATACATAAGTAGTGCATGTGAATTCAACTTATCGTTTGTCAAGCTTCGCCATAATAGTCCACAGAGAAAGATAAATAAAAGACGTTCCAATTCCAAACCATGTCTTAAACTACACTCGTAGAAAACGTGTGATATGATCGACAAATGCATTACACTAGGAACATTTTATTCATACGAAACTGTATTCATTGGTTTTAGTTGCATTTAATAAAATATCCGTATTATAATAATATTATGTTTTAATTTTTATTCAAATCACAAAAAAAAACTTTAACGAAACGGAACGTGTTTGACACTTTTGACAGCGTCTTTCTGTTAACCTTGCTAATAATACTGGAGTAGGACTTTCGTTGGTAGTGGTGAAGGATACACACGTGTTTTTTGTCGGTACTACGATTGTTGTCAATTTTAGTGATCTTTTTCATAGTGATCTAAATTGAAACATTTTGTTTTGTTTTTATTGTGTTTGTGTGTGTAATTTTAAGGTAGTAAGTAGTAGTTTTAACTTTTATAACTATAACTTTTTCTCTCCCTTACTTCCCTCTTCTCTCCATTGTCCAAGATGGACGAGGAGAAACCTCCGGACCCTCCCGATAAATTGTTGGACTACAAACCAATTTTAACCGTTACCCTACCCCACGATAACCCCGATCCCGAAGAAATGGACTCTAAGTCATCAGTCAACAGGAAAAGATCTGCAGGCTCCCCACCTATCTCTCGTAATAACCCTCCAAAGGTAGCTAAAAACGTAAATGGTAGGCAATGCTACACAGTAAAGGACAACCCCCCGTACATTGTATATGTCTCCCTCAAGGACTCCCAGACCTCTGGTACCACACCCCACCCAGTAAAGTTTGGGATGTTCTTGATGCGAAACAATATAAATAATGTAAAAATTGGCGGTGTCAAACGGCTAGGAAGAAACAGGGTTTCAGTTCAGTTTGTGTCGCACCAGGATGCCAACAGTTTTTTAGTGAATTGTGTGGTGGCACAAAACTACACTACGTCGATCCCGCAATTTAATATTACGAGAATGGGCATAGTGAGGGATGTTCCCATTGAGTGGTCGGAGGAGGAGGTTAAACACCACATCCCGCAGCAACATCAAGGTTCCTGCGGGATGTGGTGTTGTTATAAAAACAAGACGGTTGAACAGGAAAGTTTCCTCACCAAGCGGAATGGAATGGAAACCCACCCAAACCGTAGTCTTGACCTTTGATGGCCAAATTCTACCTAAAAAAGTGTTTTGTTTCTATTCTGCTCTCCCCGTAGAACTATACTCATACCCGACAATACAATGTTTTAACTGTTGTCGGCAGTTAAAACATTGTATTGTATACGGCATAAAGTGCGGGTGTGTCCAAAAAACCACGTTGCTTCAAGTGTGGTCAGGATCATCCTGGCGATGGATGTCAACGACACACAGAACAGCGGCATTTCGAGGCAGTTTCCGTTACGCGGCATCAAAAGTTTGGAATAATCTGCCACCGCCTATTAGGGAACTAAACACAATAGATTCTTTTAGAAGACGCCTACGGCAGTTTCTGGTGGACGCACAAAGGGAATTAGACATGCTAAATCAAAACATATCAATTATTTAAATAAAACATCTAGCTCGCTTATCATATTATGTGCATGCGCGGCTCCCTGCTGCTTATTCGGCAATTGTCTGTCCTCAGCATTCCCGATTAGAGGGTGTCTGTTGCGTCATCCAATGCTGCACCGTAATCGTACCAATCGCGCATGGTGAGACCTATAAAAATATAAAAATAATAATAATAAGATACCTGCAAATCATCGTAACTATTGCAGATGTGTAAAAACCGTTTATATTCTTAACTCACCCGTGGTATGTAGCCTACTTGCGTGGCGACTGGTGCCGAGCGATCAAGCGGTGTCGGGATCACAATAGTTTTCACCCTACTACTATAATTATAGGTGGCCGAGATGATGTGGTGCTGCACCTTTGATGGCTGGGTGCCTCCTCAATAAGGCGCGGGCTTATCTAAAATAGAATTACAATTTATATACGTAGGAAAGTAATATGATTTATTTATAATAGAATTAATATCATTGTTTCACAAAACTTACCTTACCCTGTTACCTTCTTTCTAACACCTTCTCATAGCAGTATATTCAATATTTCACTAATTAATACTTATTTTAATGTAATTATTCTATCACCATAGATTTTCATTCTACCACCATAATTTAGATTTAAAAAAATCAAACAGCAGTCCATTGCGCACGGATGCCTGTTGCGTATTGGGTTGCGAGGGGAGCAAAATATCGGTCTGTTGATATTTATTGTCTCTTAGTTAGATAAATGAAACAGGTTTTGACTCGCTTTTATTGCGATCCTAGTTTTGTTGTCCGCTATCATATTCAATTACACTCACACATACACACCTACTCAAATCACACGACACAACACATATTTATTCATCACCAATTTAGCATTTATATTTATCTGTTTACTTTTATTTAATTCTTTAATGTTATAATATATTATCAGGGACTGGTTACATCCGTGATCTGATCACTTGAAGGTCCAGTTGAAAACCAGCGCCAGGCAATAACCGCCTGGCATCGAAGCTGATCTGGGCCTATTTGTCCAACGCTGAGACACACATCACTGTTTTTTTTTTTATTATTATTATTTTTGTTTTGATTAATTTTTTACTGGTTTTTTTTATCTACTTTTGTATCTGTGTCCAGGTTGTGCAAATAAAATTATTTCTTTCTTTCTTTCTAACTAGCTAGTGAGATTGCACATTGCATTAATTGCAGTGGCAATCATTTTGCAAACGATAGTGCTTGTCCTGAGGCCTAACTCAGGCCCTTTAATGGCGGAAAAATCCATCTCATATGCTGAAGCAAGCCAGGTTTTCCCCCCTGTCAAAAAGTCATATGCTGAGGTGTCTAAATCAACAAACTACATTGACTCAACACCTACCAAAAAACCATCCCAACAAAGAATGTCATATAAAAAAACAGTCCTTCTTAAACCTAAATCCCATGTCCCTCTGTCTCCTAGTTATGATAAGAAGGCCCATCAGGCCCTTATCCAAGACTATTCCTTTTCCCCATCTCAAAATGGTTGCGCTTTCCCTATGGAATTCGGAACCAACAAGCATAGCTCCAAAAACATTTTAAACATTATTTCCAATATGTTGATGGCGGTGTTATCCAACCCTGCCCAAGTTGTACCTGACCACGTTGCGCAAAGACTGGCTACCATCCTAGATTATATTAACAAAATTCCATCCATTAACTCTCCTTCAGTGGAACGTGAGGAGTATTCTTCCCAGGAAGAGTGACTTACTCCACCTAATTAATAAATTTCAACCATTAATTTGTGGCATTGCTGAGACATGGCTCCTACCGAATATTAATTTCAGGATCCCAGGTTTCAGTGTTGTCAGACAGGATAGATTTGATGGTTATGGAGGTTGGGCTTTGTTAGTTAATAACAAAGTACCCTTCTCCCAGATCCCTCTACCCTTCGTTGGCGATGACATAAATGTTGTCGCTGTTAAGGCTGAGGACATAAACATTTTTGTGTTTTATATTGCCCGCCCCCATAGTAATTATATCATTTTAATTAAGAACTTATTAAATTCAGTTAGCGGCCCTATACTAGTAATGGGTGACTTCAACTGCCATCACTTTCGATGGGGGTCTGAAGTATGCGACAGCATAGGTCACGACTTAGTAGAAATGCTGGATGAGCTTGACTTATGCGTCATTAATGATGGCAGCCCCACCCGTAGGTCTGCATTTGGTCAAAAAAACAGTTGCGTGGACTTGACTTTCTGCTCATCTAGTGTGGCTAGTGGGCTAAATTGGAGCTGCTTGGATATGACCTATGGTAGTGATCACTATCCCATCATTATTAAGAGCCTTATTAAATCTGTACCAGACAAATCGCTTCCTCCCCTTTTAAAGTATCGGTTGCACTCAGTTGATTGGGATCTATATTCAAAATTATTAGACCTTCGCATTTCTGTACTACCTACAGTTAATGCTGAGAACGCACTAGAATGTTTTTCCAAATTTTCCAATATAATAGCTTCCACAGCTAAAGACTGTTTTCCGGAGAAAACCACTCCAAAAGGAAAAATCCCCTTCCCTCCTTGGTGGGATAGTGATTGCACTGCCATTATAAAAGCTAGGAATGAGGCTGAAAAGACATATAACCACGATATGAACCTGGCAAATCTCCTAAACTTCAAGCAGATATTGGCTAAGTCAAGGAAGCTGTTTAAAAAGAAGAAGAAACAGGGTTGGCGGAGGTTCTGTAGTTCTTTGAGCCCATCCACTCCGGTGGCAACGGTTTGGCAGAGGGTGAAGAGCTTTAGGAACTCCTCTAAACCTCCTTCAATTTTCATCTTACCTGATAGTCTAAGTCATAAGTTCTTTGCCAATGTTGCTCCTATTTATGTTCCCAGTGAAGATGAATGTTGTTGGGAATTGTGTGAAGGATCACATGACCCCCTCGACATGAAGTTCACAATGGAAGAGCTACAAACGGTACTGAGCCATGTGAAGGACTCTGCACCAGGTATTGATGGGTTTCCTTATTCCTTCCTATCAAAAGCAGGAACCAAAACCAAACAGTTCTACCTTGACTTGGTAAATTTTTGTTTTATTTCTGGCTATATTCCTCCCACCAGGAAGGTTCAGGTTGTTATGCCGCTGTTGAAAGCTGGTAAAGATCCTGGTGATCATTTGTCTTACCGACCTATTGCACTATCGTCCATACTTTTAAAAATATTTGAACACCTCATTAAGAACCGTTTAGAGTGGTCGGTGAAAGGCCGGGGGCTGCTGCCGGCGACTCAGTTTGGCTTCAGAAAAGGCCTGGGTACAGCTGATAGTGTGGGGACCCTCACATCAGCCATCAGGCTGGCTCTTAGCAGGAATGAGTCGTTGGTTGCGGTCTTCCTGGACATTTCATCGGCTTATGACTCTGTTCTCCTACCCCTTCTTAGGCAAAAGCTGCATAAGCTGAGAATCCCCAGTAGGATTTGTCAGATCATAAGTCACATCTTTTCCAACCGCACCCTACAATTGAGAACTTCAGAGGAGAACCCTGTACAGAGATCCGTCTGGAGGGGTTTACCTCAGGGATCAGTCCTTAGTCCCATCCTTTTCAACATTTACACACATGATCTTCCTTCCTGTTTAAACTACAATTGCAATGTCCTACAGTATGCTGACGATATTGCATTAATGATCACCGATAGCTCTATAACAGATGCTGCCTTCTCCATGAATGTCTCTTTGTCTTCCTTAAACCAATGGCTACTTAATCATGGGTTATCTTTAAGCGCACCAAAAAGCTCGGCAGTCATTTTTACGCGTAGACGTCGTTCTCCTGACCTCCTCATAGAGGTCGACGGTCAAGCTATCCCAATTACAAACAATGCTCGATTCCTGGGATTCGAGGATGTCAGGGGTGGATCACGTGGACAGTGTTGTCAGAAGGTGCGAAAGATCTGTATCTGTACTCAGAGCACTGGCTGGGGTATGGTGGGGTGCCAACCCCTACACATTGAAGCTCATTTACAATGCTTTGGTTAGAAGCGTAATCGACTATTGTTGCTTTCTTATAGCACCATGCAATAAGGAAGCATTTAAAAAGCTGGATTCCATTCAGGCCAAATGCCTAAGAATAACTATTGGAGCTATGAAATCATCCCCTATTAATGCTCTACAAGTCGAATGTGCAGAACCCACCCTCGATCTTCGGAGACAATACCTAGCGGACCGGATTCATTTCAAAAGTCCTTTCCCTCTCAACACATCCCCTACTCCCGATCCTGGAACAGATCCATTGCTCCTATCGTTCCTCTTCATATTGGAACAATAAACCAGTCCCTCCTGTGATTGTTAGGTACAGGGAACTTAAAAACCTCTCTGCACCCATCAATCAATATCCTGTACTCCCGGTCTTTTCTTCCGCATATGACGTTATTCACTTCAGGCCAAGCGTTGTCTTAGAACTAGGCATCACAAAATCTTCAGTATACGCTAATGACAAATTCAAACGCGCGCTGAACAATTTTTGGAGAGGCTGGAATTTGTTTTACACAGATGCATCCAAACTGACAGCCTAATGGATGCACAGGAGTGGCAACATATAACCAGAATTCAAGAATTGCTTTGCTCGCCAAGTGTCCGTCTGAGGCCTCTGTGTTTACTGGAGAATGTACTGCCATTCTGGAGTCTATAAAATTTATAAGAAGTCACAATCTTAATAATTCGGTTATTTTCTCAGACTCCAGAAGCAGTCTTCAGGCTCTTCGTCAGGACCAGCTTCATTCCCGAACATACAGTGGCTTAATTGTTGAAATTAAGTCACTATTGTTTTCGTGCCAAAAAGATGGCCTCAAAGTCGAAATCGCGTGGATCCCTGGACACTCTGGTATACGTGGTTCGTTACCACGTATACCAGATACCACGTAGACCACCATTATGTGCGGATACGTTGGCAAAGTTTGCGGCCTCGAACAATGTGGATCAACAGCATCACGTTGTATATGGGTATGATTTACGCGCGGACACAAAACGCAGGCTGTTCGATTCTTGGGCTGCAGTTTGGGTAGACACTTCCAAACGGAAAGGATTCTACTACTCCAATATCCAACCCAACATTCAGCGGAAACCCTGGTTTTGCAGATATACTAAACTCCCCCGACACACTGTTACGACTTTGTGCAGGCTCAGACTCGGCCATTGTAGTAGTCCAGTCTTCCTTAAAAAGATCCGTATTCGTGACAGCTCGCTGTGCGAATGCGGTCTTGATGAAGGTACTTTAGACCATATATTCTTTTCTTGCTCCTTTAACTTCCAATCCTTCGACCTTTACAAAAATCTTCCCAATATTCAAATCCCCCTTCCCATCAACTTTCACTCCCTCTTAACCCACTTCTTCAACAAATTAATAAAATGTCTATCCAAGTTTATAAAAGATATTAAACTGTGACGGTGTGTAATATTATATTTTGGTATATACTTATATGTCAGTTGTGTTTGTCCTCTTATTTATCCTTATTATATAATGTAAAGTAGTATAGTATAAAATAAGTAGCTATAGTTTTACTAACCCATGTGTTGTCCTTTCAGCTACTAACAAAAAACTACCACAAAGTTAAAGTTCGACGGGCCCATAATCTGCCGTCACTACTTGACACTGGCAGTATAGTCGACAACATTAAATTGGAGACTCGGTTGCCATTCAAGAAAGAAAAAAAAAAAAATACTGGAGTACTGGACTGTTTTGCGTTTTGGATTTGTTTTGTGGATTACGATGAGGTGCATCAAATGCGGAATAGCCATACAAAAGCTGCAGAGGCGTCTTATATCCTCGCTTTCTGCACAACATCCAACAATACTGACTGCACGGTTGGCGCGATGGCTGGGCAACTGGCTGCCGCGCAACGTGTCGCGGGTTCGATTCCCGCACGGAACAACTCTTTGTGTGATCCACAGATTGTTGTTCCGGGTCTGGGTGTGATGTGCATGTGAAATTGTATGTTTGTAAACGCACCCACGACACAGGAGAAAATCCTAGTGTGGGGCAACGTTTTTAAAAAAAAAAAAAAAAAAAAAAAAAAAAATAAAAAAAAAAAAAATACTTTCGCGTTGGTTAACCAATGCACAAACCCAGGTATGAAGTCGGAATAGTATAATAATTAGTCTGTTTTTTTTATGTTTTATAATGGTTTGCGATTTTAAATAGTGCATCTTTTTTCAGTTGCCTCTGGAGATATTCATTTGTCAACCATGCTTCTCATTATTGAATACTGAGTCTGGTGAATATGAGAGACTACTGGGGCATAACATGGTTTGCCTTGGTTGTGGAAAATCGGTTCGAAAAATAAGACACCGGCCATTATGTCAGTATGGACTCTCCATTGCCGACTGGCCTAATATCACAAAATACTATTAATGTGGTAAGCATTTTGATTTGATTCATTATTTTATATATCTACTTGTCTTATGTATAAAAACCTATAAAAAAATAGCACTCATAGTATGTATGTGTGATTATAATATCTATCTTTATGTATTTTTCATGTTTGAATAGACTTCTTTAAAGTAGGCATGTTGTAACATAATACTTCTCATTTTACAATAACATAAAACTTGAAAACATGTGTTTATTCTAACTGGGGTTTATTTTCAGCCATGCTTTCCCTTCAGCATGGAAGGAAGCCGAGATTATACCTCTCCCAAAAAAACCAAATCCTGAATCCCATTCAGACTATTGTCCCATCTCAATTTTACCCTTCCTCTCTAAAGTCTTGGAACGCCTCATCTATAACCAGCTTAGTGCTTTCCTCACCAAACACAGCCTCCTCAACCTTTACCAATCAGGATTTCGTCCAGGACATAGCACTACTACAGCTCTAGTAAACATTACGGATGACATACGATCTGGTATTGAGAACGGCAATCTAACTCTAATGACCTTACTAGATTTTAGCAACGCCTTTAACACCGTCGATTTCGATATACTGCTTGGAATACTGGGCTCTCTTGGCATATCTCCAGCTGTGATTGATTTTTTTCGTAGTTACCTGTGTGGACGTCGGCAGCGGATCGCCATTGAGGGTTCCTATTCCTCCTGGTCAGATACGGCTGCTGGCGTACCACAGGGGGGTGTTCTTTCTCCTTTACTCTTCGCTATTTTTATAAATTCTATCTCAGAAGAACTTCTGTCTTCCTACCACTTGTATGCTGATGATCTGCAAATTTATTCACAGGCACCTCCGGGTGAATTTTCCGAGGCGGTCAAGATGATGAATACCGACTTGACTCGAATCGTGAAATGGAGTACGGCCTATGGTCTCAAGGTGAATCCGGCGAAAACCCAAGTCATTGTTGTCGGTAGCCCTCGTTTACGCAGCAAAATCACATGGTCACACGTCTCACCGATTGTCTTCAATGGTACCACAATATCATACAGCGACACGGTTAAAAACTTAGGCATTCTTATAGACCGAGACTTTTCTTGGGGACCTCAACTGGGGCACGTCAGTCGGAAAATGTTTGCGTCTGCTAAGTCGTTGCGTAGACTTCGAAATTTTCTTCCAACAGCCACTAAAATTGCGCTTGCCCAATCACTTCTCCTTCCCATCCTTGATTATGCAGATGCCAGCTATCCAGATCTTACCGAAATGCAGTTAAATAAACTTGAGCGACTCCAAAATTTCTGCATCAGGTTCATATTTGGATTACGCAAATATGACCATATTTCTGAATATCGTGCAAAACTCAAGTGGCTGCCGATCCGCCTTCGCCGGAATACTCATATATTATCCCTTTTATACAATATACTGTTTAATCCCGCAACCCCTTTTTACCTTAAAGAACGTTTCAAGTTCCACCATGACACACATTCTCGACCAATAAGGTCGTCGGAGAGGTTGAGGCTTGAGATGCCCCAGCACGAGAGCAGGTGCTTTGACAAATCCTTTTCGGTTCAAGCTGTTCGACTGTGGAATGCTCTACCAGTCTCCATTAGACAAGCACAGTCCCTTGTCACTTTCAAATCGCTCGTGAAAGAACATTATCTGGCCACGCTATAATTATAGTTAGGTATATCTTTGATGTATGTATGTATGTATGTATGTATGTATGTATGTATATATGTATGTATGTATATATGTATATATGTATGTATGTATGTGTAAGTATGTGTGTATGTGTGTATGTATGTATGTATGCATGAATATTGTATATAGCTTGTTAATGTTTTTAATTCTATTGTTACACCTAGACTGCCACCCACTACTACAATACTCCGTCCACCTAAAGGTTGCCTGGTAGAGATCGGTTTTAGCGATAAGGCCGCCTTTGTACCCAGTACTTTGGATTCACTCATTTTGTACTATGCATGTCAACTCTTTTGGTGTACAATAAAGTGTATTTATTATTATTATTATTATTCAGCCATCAAGAAACAACTATGTTTGTCATGTGTGCTGGATGCGGCAGATGGATGGACGGCTGGATAGACAGGCAGTGCAGGAATCGGCTTCGGACAACGTGCGGGAATTGGCTTCTGATAACAATGCAGCTGCCCCTTATGTTCAAGTGGTTAGCCTACCAGAGCCAATACCATTACCGTCTGTTTTAAAGGGACGCTTCAAAGGCAAAGTACTGCCATATTATTACCCAATTAGTAGTTAGAGTTACGTCACGGACGCGGCGAACAGCTGATCGGTGTGTGTGAAAAACAAGTCAATAAAAAAAGAAACAACGATCCCAGTGTTTATTGCTAAAAATATAGCTAACAGTATAATAAAGTGCGTCTATTGTTGTTAAGTGACAGTGTTCAGTAAATACAAAATAAACTTAAATCTAAATAATCAAACAGAACGATCAAGTTTGATCCACCCACAATTCAAAAAAAAATCTACTGAATAAATGTAAACAACATTAAGTGATTAAAGCATTTAAGTCGAAAACAGTCTACTTAATATAGCATTTACAAGTTCCGAGTCTAAATAGTGTGTGTCAACTGTCAAGTGTGGATGCTGAGTACCTAGTGAATCTTTGTCTAAGTACCTACATAATTTAGTTAGTCATGGCCAAGTGTGGTGGTTGTGGCAAATTTATCTCTTCGGCTGATTGCGTCCGTTGCACCAGGTGCCCAGGTGCTTATCATCCCGGCTGTGTGGGTTTTCCGGCTTCAGCCAAAGTATCGCCGACCTGGCTCTGCCCGGGCTGCAAGGCCAAGGCACCCAGGCTAGACAACTCAGCTACTCCGGTTAAGAGCGCCATGTCTGAGTGCTGCACGGAAACCCAAAGCCAATTGAGCGACGTGGATCTTCCCCCGAGTGCCACCGACCTAAATGTGGCGTATGAGATTAGGTGCTTTAGGCAGGAATTGGGTGCAATGAGGGATAAGTTTCGTCAATTCCAAGCCGAGCTCCTGAGTCTGCGTACGTCAGTAAGTGATTGCAACCAACGTATGACTAATATTGAGAGCAAAGTGACTGACATTGAGAGGCGCTTTGAGGAGCAGGGTCCTGCGAAATACGACGCTGTGGAAGCAACCATAGCAGCTTTAAAGGCGCAACTAAACGACCGAGATCAGGAACTCCTACAGAACGACCTGATAATTGCTGGCATACCGGAGACCAAGGGTGAAAATCAATTCCACACTATCAGGGTCTTATCAGCTAAACTGGGTGTCACCCTGGAGGAGCAAGATGTTGTAAACATCGAGCGCATCGGTGCCGTGAGGCGTAATTTCATCGATGGTGTTGACTCGGCGCCGGGAGGGATGCGGGTGCGCGTCATCGCAGTGCGACTGGCGCGTCGCGTTGTCCGCGACCAACTGCTGCGGGCGGCGCGCGTGCGACGCGGCTTCGCCACCGCTGACCTCGACATGAGCGGCCCACCGCGTAGGGTATACATAAACGAGCGTCTCACACCGTCTAACAGCAAATTGTTCCACAGCGCTCGTGAGGCTGGGCAGCGGGCTAGGTATAGGTACGTCTGGACAAAGGACGGACGCATCTATGCGCGTAGGGAGGATGGGGTCCCTGCTCAACGTATCCACAATGATGCGGATACAATGATTTTTGGCAACAGTCGAGTTGGTTGAGATTGACTCTGTTACTTTTGAGTTGTTTGTCTAGTGTGTACATTGTTCATCCTTGTTTTGTGAGGGTATTGTATGTTTTATGTAGGTCGATTTTTTGCTCGTTTTTATTTGCTACTACGAACTATAAGTGTTCGTGTTGTAGATGTATGCATGTGGTAGATTATTCCAATTATTTCAGTTTGTTCATTACATCAAATCACATAAATTTACATAATTGAACATAAATAAAGCCATTCAGACGATAATTATAACCTTGTTACATGTGATGTACATCATTTAATAGTTCCTTATCGAAATATAACGAAAGAAAGTCTTTTCATTGTTGCTTTGTGTATATTACATATTTAACTGTTAATTACAAAATGGTTATTTTACTGGATTATTGATTATGCCATTATAGGGTCAAATATACAATTGAATAATTATTTTCAACATATTTTTATAATTATAATCATAGTTTATAATAAAAACGAATATTAACTTTGTAAATGAATCATACGATGTGACGTCATTTCCTTACGATTGAACATTAAAACCACTGCCCGGTCATACTCGGCTCATTCGCTTCAGAGTAGCCACACCGAGCGGACCAGTTAAGTACCTCTATGTTATACTTTGTAATTTCCTAATATATTTGTTTATGTACTAAATATGTTTTATGTACCTGTGTAACCATGTATCCACAATGTATGGTCTATGATATATGTTTGTGTAATGTGCCTTAATTTGTTACCTATAACGTTCCTTTAGTCTTTGTTATCTTGTTATGCTTATAAAATTAATAAATTGCTAGACTCATCTGTCTTATAAAATAGTTACGAATATTATTACACACACCAGTAAATAGCTATTCCTAATCTTTAATAAATTGTTTGATTCTTTGTCCGTTTATTATTTTTACTCATCCCGTATATAATTATCTAACACATGCGTGTGTACCTTTTGCCCTAATAAAATTACTTTTATTTTATGAATGTGTAAACACTTTATGTAACTGTTTGTGTTATGTCCTGATAATGGGGGCTGGAAGAAGGTGCGCTCCCTGCAGTTACTCATGTATCTTTCTTACACCTACGTATATTTACTACTTTCTTATTGTTTGCCTTTTCAAATATAGTATAGTATCTACATATTTAAATAGTATATTTTATTACAATGCTATAATTATAACAATTACATATACATTTTTTATTACTGTATTATAATTAGAATAAGTGAATACAAAAGTTGCATATCATTCTATACATATTTAATTATAGTTTCTATCTGTCACAATTTTGGTAGTAACATGTACTTAATAAGCATTTTACATAAATTATGACCTCAAAGCATTTTAAAATTGGTTTCATTAATGCTGGCTCGCTAGGTACTCGTCACGACGAGTTAATTGTTGCCATTGATAGCCAGTAGATGTTATGGCAATAAATGAGACTTGGCTTAGGGACGGGGAGGAGGGGCGTGCACCTACTGTGCCTGGCTACCGTCTGCGTCACCAGCCGCGCCCGCTGAGCGTGCGCGGCGGCCGCGGCGGCGGAGTTGGGTTTTATATAAAACGAGGCGTTAATGTGCGTACACACGCTCACCCGGTTGACCCGTCACATGGTTCGATTGAGCAAATGTTGTATAAGACTCCAAGGTGGTAAAATAATTTAAAGCAGTCGAGTAGAATTAATAGCGTGTAATCCGAACAAAGACAAAAAACTGATTGATTAGAGGTTACAATATAATAAAATTAACTGCACATCAGCCTAACGTGCGGTCGTTCGCATCATTATTATTCTTATTATTAGATTATTATTATTAGATTTAGTGTTGAGTTCATTGTCGGGCGAGGGGTGTGTGTGTGTGTGTGCGCGGCGGGGGCGCCGCTCGTGCCGGTGGACGCGCATCACCCACCGCTTGAAGTGTCTGTGCGACTGTGCGCGCGGGGTAGGCAGCGCTTGTGGGTCGGCGACTGCGCTCAAACGTATGAGTCCTGTGCGAGCACACAAACACATACGGGTTGGAATTTTAATAAGGCGGATTTCTATTTATTGTATTCATCAATATACAGTGTAGATTGGAATGTTTTATATAATTTAAAATTAGAGGACAGTTTAGACTATTTCTATAACACAATTAATTCAATTATGGATGACTGCGTTCCCAGAAAGAAGCGAAGTCGTGTAAGGTCTAGATATAATTATCCAGAGTGGTACACTGTTGAAATAATTCGCGACATAAAAGTTAAAGCTACCCTCCATAAACAATACAAGAGGAGTGGCTTACCAAATGATTACGAGGCGTTTGCTCTGTATAGGACGAAAGTAAAGAACGCGATATTAATGGCACATGAAAAGTATAAATGCCGTATCCAGGACGAATTACACAAAGACCCGAAGACCGTTAGCGGATGCGGGCAACGAGAACGGTGCAGCGCGGGTTCATTTAGACCAACTACAATTACGTGACGTACAATCCGCACTTCGTCAACTGAAACCAAAGAGGTCCGCGGGACCGGACGGCATCCCACCTTACATATTTCGGGATTGTCAATCGGTGTTAGCCGGGCCGCTGCTACATATCTATAATCAGTGTCTGGAAGCAGCCATCTTTCCTGAAAGGTGGAAAATTACAAGGGTCGTTCCAGTGCCGAAAGGTGGTCCGGGAGAAAGTGTTGACGGTTATAGGCCGATAGCAATATTATCGAGTCCTGCTAAAATATTTGAAGCAGCGATCCACAGGAGCATATTTACTCAGGTAAACGTGCAACTTTCAGATGCTCAGCACGGCTTTCGACCGGCAAGAAGCACCACCAGCAATCTGCTGACCTACATGGCTAATATTGTACCAATTGTAGATAGCGGGGGCCAGGCTGACGCTGCCTATTTCGACTTTAAAAAAGCATTCGACCTGGTCGATAATGACGTCTTGCTTAAAAAGTTAGCAGCGTTTGGCTTTACTCCACATCTACTTAATTTTTTTGCCAGTTATATGAGAGATAGGCAGCAGTATGTAGAATATGCGGGATATACATCGAATCCATATTTTACCAGATCTGGAGTGAGTCAGGGCAGTAATCTAGGGCCTTTAGCGTTTATATTAATGATAAACGATCTACCTAAGGTTGTAAGAGATGCCTGTTGCCTATTATTTGCCGATGACCTCAAATTGTCACTCGATATAAAAACTCTCGATGACTGTGAGCGACTGCAAAGAGATATAGATAATGTGGTAACCTGGAGTAAACAGAACCAACTGCAATTTAACACTTCAAAATGTGTAACGATATCTTTTTCGCGAGCGCGTAAACCAATCACCTATAATTACCATGTAGATAAGGTGCCAATCGTAAGGGCTACAGAGGTCAAGGATTTAGGTGTTCGTCTTAATGCGGAGCTAGCGTATCGTGATCATATCATAAAGTGTTGTAAGAAGGCGTATAGAAAGGACATGGCCAAAAAAGTACATTCCACGTACACGAACAAAATTAATACACTGTAAAATACAAATAGAAATATCAATTATTACGTAGTTTTTAGCCTCTCCAGACCTGACAATAATTATTTAAAAAATGTAAAAGTAATGCAACAAAATCAACTTCGTTTGTCAAGTTTCGCCATAATAGTCCATAGAGAAAGATAAATAAAAAGACGTTCCAATTCCAAACCACGTGTCTTAAACTACACTCGTAGAAAACGTGTGATATGATCGACAAATGCAATACACTAGGAACATTCTATTTATACGAAACTGTATTCATGTTTTATTTTTATCCAATTCACCAAAAAAAACTTAAACGAAACGGAACGTGTTTGGCACTTTTGACAGCGTGTTTTTGTTAACCTTGCTAATAATACTGGAGTAATTGTTTTGCATTTTGGATTTGTTTTGTGGATTACGATGAGGTGCATCAACTGCGGAATAGGCGTACAAAGGCTGCAGAGGCGTCTTATATCCTCGCTTTCTGCACACCATCAAACAAAACTTTCACGTTGGTTAACCAGCTCAAACCCAGTTATGAAGTCGGAATATATAATACTTAGTCTGTTTTTTATGTTTTCTCATGGTATGCGATTTTAAATAGTGCATCTTTTTTTTAGTTGCCTCTGGGGACATTCATTTGTCAACCACGCTTCTTATTATTGAATACTGAGGCTGGTGAACATGAGAGACTACTGGGGCATAACATGGTTTGCCTTGGTTGTGGAAAATCTGTTCGAAAAATAAGACACCATAATGTCAGTACGGACGGTAATGTCTCCATTGCTAGCTGGCCTAATATCGCAAAATACTATTAATGTGGTAAGCATTTTGTTTTTTATTCATTGTTTTATATATTATGTACTTGTATTTATCTATATTAATCTATAAAAAAAAAGTACTCATAGTAGGTATGTGTGATTATAATGTCTATCTTTATGTATTTTCCATGTTTGCATAGACTTCTTTAAAATAGGCATGTTGTAACATAATACTTCTCACTGTACATTAACATAAAACTTGAAAACATGTGTTTATTCTAACTGGGGTTTATTTTAAGACCTCAAATCAGTAATCAGTAAACAATTTCAGGGCAAATAGACAGACAGTGCAGGACTTATCACGAAACTTGCAGGAATTGGGTTCGGACAACAATTCAGTAGCCCCTTATATTCAAGTGGTTAGCCCACCAGAGCCACCTGTTTTAAGCAGGCCGCTTCAAATGGAAAGTACTACCATATTATTACCCAATTATACAGAATATATATATTAAAGAAACGTACATTCCATACACAAACATAATAAAATACACTTTATAATAAAAATATAAAAGTGAATTATTACGTAGTTTTATTTTATTTATTCTCCTTAATAAATAAATAATTATTCTTTATCTATTTTGTTTTATTTTATAAATAAATAATTAAAACGCCACGGTTTTTAAAAGCAAAATCTTATTTCGTGCACTTATGGCCAGTAATCATACTAAAGGTTTAGTGAAACTATTGTCGTCTTGTTTGTTATAATTACGAGTTCTTCATGTGTTTTATTTTTTGCAATTTAATTTAATAATATTCACGAATGTAAACACCAAAAATCATTGATGTACATTGAATTCAATAACTATGCAAACGCCCATACAAAAGTTGGCCATGTCCTTTAGGTTGTTTAATTCGGACAGTACGAGGCTTTACAAATATTAAAGCAATCGTCGCCTTGTACAATGCTTTAGTCAGGAGTCAATTAGAATGTAATGCAGTCATTTGGGCTCCACATGAAACTAAATATAGTCTCATGTTGGAGAGGGTTCAGAATAAATTTATACGTTATTTATATATGCAACAGTACGGGGTATATCCATTCTATCCATTGATGTATCCAACGTTATTTATCTTAGGTATGGTGGGATACAACGAGCTAAGGGTCAGGAGGGATCTCGCACTTACCTCGTATGTACTTAAGATAATAAGGGGGAAGATACACAATGGTAGTATACTGGCACTGGTTGGGTTGTGTGTTCCGGACGGGTACGTGGGGCGCAGGCGGCGGCCGCGGCTGCTGGCTGTGCCGCGCGCGCGCGGCACAGCCAGCAACCATATCGCTAACCAGCAACCATATCGCCAATGAAACCGACATATTCGTCTGTACTCTGAGTGAATTCACAAGGATAGCTTTGTTTGTTATATGTTATAAAACTGTAGTCAAGTAAGGATATGTAGATATTATTGTTTAGGCATATAAGCTAGGCTATTGCATTGGGTACAAAACCTGTAAAAATAGTCTAAGTTTTGGAAAATAAATAAATAAAAATAAATAAATAAAATTAACCACTTGAGTTTAATATTGCTTTATAAAAAACAGTAGGCGCTCCGACAAATGTGGTTAGTGTTAAACATTAATGGTACGAGGCTTGCCGTGGGCACCGCATACAGACCACCTTGGTTTGATGTTGATTTATTTTTCGACGGTCTCACTGCATCTATTGAGTCAGTTTCATTTTGTGACCAGACTGTTCTCCTTGGAGACTTCAATATTAATTGTTTGAGCCGCTCTGAGATAAAAGTTAGCAAATTAAACTCATTTTTGAATTGTTTTAATTTAAAACAAATAATAACATCGCCCACGCACTTCACAAACACTACCGAGACTCTCATTGACCTTGTCTGCACGGACGCTCGCGTTATTAGCCATGTAGTAGACCCAATCGAGGCACTAGGAGCGCATGCTTTTGTGACTGTGATGTTCAATTTTGGAAGGAACAAGCCACTGCCTTTTACTGTTACCAAGAGGAGCCTAACTAAAATATGCTCAAAAAAGTTTAACAATGACTTGCAATCTACTGACTGGTCACTGGCTGGTCAGTCAAGTGATATAAACGTCATGGTGGACAGGTTAAACCAATGTATAATTAACCTTTTTGACAAACATTCTCCTCTCAAGAGGCATGTTATTAGGGAAAAATCGTATCCATGGATTACGGATAACATTAAACTCATGATGAATTTGAGAAACAAAGCCTATGCAAGTTATATAAAAACTAAGTCAGAATCAAAAAAATATATTACAAAGACCTTAAAGCACTCGTACGAAAATCACTATTTTATGAGAAAGTAGCTTACTTTAAGACAAATATAAACAACAAAATTAAGTTTCCTAAAATCCTTTGGAATAATATAAAAACAACCTTGTTGCCTCTAAATCGCAAGACCGAACTACCGTCACATTTTAATGATCCGAATAAAATAAATACCCACTTTCTAAATGTACCTGGAACCATGAACTCGTCTATAAGTAGTTTGAGTTATTATGAGTATCACAGGTTCGCTGACAGTACTTTCACACTCAGAACGGTTGATGACAGTGATATTATTAAAATTATAAAAGGTCTCACATCTAACGCCGAAGGACATGATTGTATTACTCTCAACATGTTCATTATGACACTACCATACACTTTGACATACTTAACAAACATCATAAATACATCAATCAGCACCTCAACCTTTCCTGACCATTGGAAACTGGCAATTGTACGCCCGATACCAAAAAAATGCTCCCCTACCGATGTGACAGACCTTAGACCCATTAGTATTCTGCCCCTGTTGTCTAAAGTGCTGGAGAAGGTGGTAAATACACAGCTGACACAGTATCTAGAGGCAAATGCCATTCTCCCTGAATTACAGTCTGGTTTTAGGAGAGGTCGCGGCACGACGTCGGCTTTGCTCGATGTCACTGATAACATACTATCTGCTCAGGACAAGGGCTTCTGTACCATTCTGGTGTTATTAGACTTTTCCAGGGCTTTCGATGCCATAAATTTGACGCTACTACTATCGAAGCTGGCTTTTTATGGCTTTGATACTTCAACTGTGAAATGGTTTGACAGTTACCTCAGCAACCGTGCCCAATACGTCGAGTTACGAGACCAAAAAGGAAATATTAATAAGTCACAAACAACTCCCCTAATAAAAGGTGTGCCGCAGGGTTCAATTCTGGGCCCCACACTATTTATCACATATAGCGCAGACATAGTAAAAGAAATCAATCATTGTCAATACCACGTGTACGCTGATGACCTTCAGATATATTTATCCTTTAAACCACAAGACTATGAGTTTGCCATCAAACAAATTAACAAAGATTTGGAGGGTATATTTGAATGGTCAGAAAGAAACTCGTTAATTTTAAATCCAGTTAAAACCAAATTTATGATATTCGACACCCCAGGCTTATTGAATAAGATACCAATGAGCACCTCCGTAACCATTAATGTTAAGGGACAAAGTGTAGAGCGAGTAAGTGAGGCGAGGAACCTGGGCCTTGTAATGGACGAAGGTCTAAGGTTTGAACGTTTTATTTCGGACTGCGTGAGAGGCTGCTTTTATCGTCTGAAAATCTTATATAAAATACGACCCTACTTGTGCGAGGAACTGCGTGTGCGGTTGGTGGAAAGTTTGGTTTTATCAAAACTAAACTACGCAGATACAGTCATAGGCCCCAGGCTTTTGGCACGCACCGGGAGATTAATACAAAGAGTACAGAATGCTTGCGCACGATTTTGCTACAATGTTCCACCGAGGAGTCATGTTACGCCTTTTTTAAACAAACACAATGTTTTAAAAATGAAATCACGTCGTAAACTCCACCTCGCCTGTCTTATGTTCGACGTGATAAAACACAAGTGTCCTCCATACCTGTACGCTAGGCTTGCATGGGTTGGCAGTCACCGGGAGCTTGAGGGTAGGCGATGTGCTCAGCAGCTCGCCATTCCTCAGCACAGGACTGCAGCCTTTCGTGGCAGCTTCCGTTATGCGGCCTCCAAATGTTGGAATAATATTCCGCCTCCAATTAGAGATCTGAAAAATAAAAAATCATTTAGGTTAAAATTAAAATCTTTTATTGTGACATCTCAAATTAAATTCGGCGACATGAATATTGACAAGAAGTCTTTTATCTAATTTCAGTTTATTATTCCAAATTAGTCAATTTTTACTTACTTTTTACACTAACTTGGAAGTTTTTGCATTTTTGTGTGAGTAATCACGGTGTTTATACTACTTGCACTTCGCCATTACTTTTATTTATTTATTTTATTACAATCACTCCACTACTCGTAAACTTTGCTGCCTGAGTTTTGTGTCCTGTGGCTGGTGGAGGGCAACTGTATCCTTGTGGGGGGTACGCGACAAAGTGAACGAGAGCTCAGCACGGGTGTCACTAAATAGTACCTGTCTAGTATACCTACAAATAGCCAAAAACATTTTTCGACAACCCCCAGTTAATTAAAAAAAGAACATGTAGCAATTAACTCCCTTATGTATCATATTTTAAAAAAAGATTGTATTCACTTATTATGTATTCATATCTGAATAATTTGGATAATATTTTCACACACGCACACTTTCTTCTATATTCACATTATGTTTCTTACTTCTTTTCTTTACTGAGTGGCGGTACCGCCGTCCGTGACGTGAGTCAGTGCAGGTGCCACACACATGAAAATCAGCGTTGAGCATATTTGCTCAACTATATGCTGAGGTGGAGGCCCTTTTGGCATGGGCACATGAATATTATTATTTTAACGTTTTATTACTTTTTTAATACTTTATATGTTATTCTTGTTTTGTTTATTAATTTATTATTGTATTCATAAATACTGTGTTCTTATTATGTATTTTTATATACTTGTATTTGTGTGCCTATTTGTCGAATAAATGTGTTTTCTTTCTTTCTTTCTTTCTTTCTTTCTTTCTTTCTTTCAATTATACAGAATATATATTACAGAAACGTACATTCCATATACACAAACATAATAAAATACACTATAAAATAAAAATAGAAAAATGAATTATTACGTAGTTTTATTTTATTTATTTTCCTTAATAAATAAATCATTATTATTTATAACTATTATTTTGTTTGATTTTATAAATAAATAAATAAATAATACGCCTTATAGATTTTAATAGCAAATCCTATTTTATGCTTTATTGTCAGTAATCTGACAAAATGTTTAGTGAAATAATTATCGTCTAGTGTCTTGTAATGACAAATTCTTCGTGTGGTTTATTTATTGCAATTTAATGTAACAATATTCACGAATGTAAAACCCCAAAAATCATTGATGAAACTTGAATTCAATAACTATGCCAACGCCCATACAGAAACGAAAATTCTATATACACAAACATAATAAAATACACTGTAAAATAAAAATATAAAAGTGAATTATTACGTAGTTTAATTTTATTTATTCTCCTTAATAAATAAATCATTATTATTTATACATATTCTTTTGTTTTATTTAATAAATAAATAAATCATTAAAACGCCTTAAGGTTTTTAAAAGCAAATCTTATTTCGTGCACTTACGTGCCAGTAATCTGACTAAAGGTTTAGTGAAACTATTTTCGTCTTGTGTGTTGTAATGTCGGACTTTTCATGTGTTTTATTTATTGCAATTTAATTTAAAATACTCACAAATGTAAACACTAAAAATCATTGATGTACATTGAATTCAATAACTATGCAAACGCCCATACAAAAATTGGCCATGTCCTTTTTCCTGGATGCCATAACTGCAAGTGTTAGCGCCTTAGGACCATATGACAACATCATATTATTAGGTGACTTAAACGTCAACCTGCTAAACTCAAACAGCTCAAAGACTAGGCAGCTTATGGATTTTTTCGGCAATTTTAATCTGGTTCAAACCGTCACAGCAGCCACACATCTTGTGAACGACAGTTGCTCACTGATCGATATAATATGCACTGATGCTCTCACACGAAACGTCGAAGTGAACCATATCAGTGAGCTCGGTCATCATGCCTTCATCACTTGTGAAACAGTTTTCAGGAAGCCAAAGTGTAAGCCAAGGATTGTCAGGTTTCGTCCTCTTGCTGACATCTTGTCAGATTACTTCAAGAAAGAACGAACTGAACGCGATTCCATGGTCTGATATAGGAGACTTGGATGATGTTGATGCTATGGTTCAAATATTTAACACCTATATAACTCAACTTTTCGATCTCCATGCTCCTATGAGGAGAAAGACCTATTATAAGCGGCCTACTCCGTGGATTACCGACAATATTCGCCTAATGTTCAAGCTTCGAGATTAGGCTAGACAGAGAAATCGCGAAACAAGGCTCCCACATCACAAGCAGTACTATCTGGATCTTAAGCATGAGGCAGCAGCCGCACTAGTGAGGGAAAAGTCGAAGTCGGAAAAGTAGAGATCCCAAACTATTATGGCAAAATTTAAAATCAGATGTTCTTCCTGACCATAAAGATAAGCGGCTGCCAAGCCTTTTTGATAACCCAGATAGCATTAATGCCGCCTTCTTGAATGTACCATACCAATACATGCTATCGTTTGCCCTATTCCAAAAACTAGTGACCCAGTCAGTTTGAAAGACCTAAGGCCGATAAGCATCCTGCCCTGCCTGTCTAAAATCATAGAGCGTGTGGTATACCTCCAGGTAATAGAATACCTGGAGGCAAATAATATTTTGCCCGAGTTACAGTCTGGATTTCGCAAGGGTAGAGGGACTGCAACTGCTTTGATGGATGTGGTGGGTAATATTCTGGAGGCGCGCGACAGGGGTGAGGGTTGAGGGCGGGAGGGGAGGGCGTGCTTTTGAAGCTATTAATACCAATCTACTGCTGTCCAAGTTAACTTACTATGGTTTTGATTGTGCTGCGGTGGATTGGTATAATAGCTATCTAACAGATAGGTCCCAGCTAGTGCAAATCCACAAGGAGGACGGTACTATCATCTCATCCCCTCCACTCCCAGTATCTAGGGGAGTTCCACAGGGATCGATATTGGGCCCATTGCTGTACATCCTGTATAGTGCTGATGTAGCAAAATCCCTCCTGAACTGCAGATATCACATGTATGCGGATGATATCCAGCCGTATACATCCTTCAAGGGGGATGATGTGGTAGCTGCAATAAAAAAAATAAATGAGGACCTGCAGCGGATAGTGACTTGGTCGGAGGAGAATTGTTTGCTGCTTAATCCCCTTAAGTCAAAGTTTATGGTGCTCGGTACAAAGAAACAAGTCACCAATATTTTAACTGCCAAACCTGAGATCATCATTAAGGGGGAAAAAATTGAACGTGTAGAACAAGCATGTAGTCTGGGCCTGACCTTGGATCCGGAGCTGCACTTTGAGGCTCATATAAATAACATTGTAAGAAACTGTTTCTACAGACTGAAAGTACTGAATGAATGAATGAATGAATATACTTTATTGTACACCATAATAATAAAAAACATAGGAAACATAAACACAAAATATAGTACAATTGGCGGTCTTATCGCTTAAAAGCAATTTCTTCCAGACAACCTTTGGATGGAGTTTAACTGTAGAAGAATTTGATACGGGAAGTTTACGACGTACATATACATTATAATACTTATAATACATAATTTAAGGATATATATAATAAATAAACAAATAAGAAATTATAAAAAAAAAATCATAACAATAGATATAGCGATGATGGATATGTTACTGAGCCATGTAGTGGTCGTTCATCCTTTTCTTAAAAACTGCTAGCGACTGCGCACGTCTAATCGTCACTGGCAAAGCATTCCACAGACGCGTGGCCTGTACAGCAAACGACTTATCATAAAAAGACGTGAAGTGTACTGGCATCTTCAGTTTCAGGTTTTCCGATGACCTAAGAGATCTTGAATGCGTGTCACAGACAAACTCAACACGATTTTTGAGGTAAGAAGGAGTCGTTGGGTGAAAAAGAATACTGTATAGTACGGACTTTGTCACCGAACAAAAAGTGCTCACAAATATGACATGTTGCTGAATTTTTAAAGTCATGAGCATTATTATCAGTAAAAATAATGGGAACGTTACTTTTTAAAATACCATAAATTTTTTGTGCATCGTTATAAATAGATTAACAAATTTAGATACACAATCCAAACCGCGATATGAAACGTAACGATTATGGCTGACATCTAATGTACACGTTATATGATATGCGAAGGCTATAGGTACATGTCGCTGACGTGTTACAGTACTCGCAGTTGTTGGATCAGGGTCACAAGATTGGTACCTTTCCAGCATTGTTTCAAAGTCAGCGTATATAACAAATGGAACAGTTTGCTTTCTTTTATAATTTTCAAACTGTATGAATGAACCCTTGGGAGGCAGCACAGTGGCAATTCCTCCACAACTGTGCGAACTAAGATCATCACATGAATCAAAAAACATTAAACATTCCTCACAAAAGTACAATTTACTGTGATGTTTCGTTATTTGATTCTTAACAAGTCGCGGTAAATCTTTAATGAGGCAGTAATGTGACAGATTGTCATTTTGTAAATAAAGTAAATGGATCACCTTTTTATTATTCAAGGATTTTGGTTTGTAAAGCGGTCCTACCACGGTATTATTTTTTTAAACCATAAATATAAATACAAATTTCGGGGTTATTTACTTCAAACTGCGCTATGTCAGAGAAACTCAATGGGAAAGACAAACCTTCTATGTTTAACACGTTTCTGAAATGTGGGTATGATAAAACTCTTTCAGGATGAGATTTAGCTGGATATAAAGCAGCAACTATTGACCACAAAAAGCAATATTCGTCATTATTATGAATATTAACACACGCTCTTTTTGATTTAATTGCTGTCGGTAACTCAATGAAACCGGAGCCGCGCAAAGGTTGATATTTGTTAATGTTAATTTCCAAATGAGAATTACTTAATAAAGTCCAACCACTATCACGGTCTTGGAATTCTTCAATCTTTTTCTTTAAAGTATTTTTAACTTGAGATATCAAAGTGGCATAATCATAATTCTGATAAAGACTGAAGTTTTTCGTACAAAATTATTTCATCTCCTGAGAATCGTTTTTAACCAATAAGAACAAAGCAAAATATTCAAAGTTTACTTTCAAACAAGTATGTTCTTTAAGAGACATATCTATTAACATTTGAATTTTATCCTGAATATTATTTAAAAATGATTCTACAGAACAATTTTCAAACGAATCGGTAATTCTATAAGAAGCTATACGATTACGAAATGCAGAATGTATTATTTCAACGCCTTCGCAAAAATGTGAAATATTTTTATTTTTATGATCGTTACTGCGTAAATGACCTACCCAGTGACTGCGCTCAACAGATGTGTTACAAACAGTACAGAAAGGCATTTTATTATTATGCTAATTACCTTGTACTTCAAATAAGAACAAGCTATAAATTACTGAAGATGCTGCTATGTGTTAATATAAGGCAGCAAAAGGTAAAAAATAAAGTATAAGTAGAAAGAAATTATTTAGTTTAGATAAAAAGCAATATATCCAAAACACATTAGGTTTACACAAGGCTATGATGTGAAATACTGGCCCTACGACACAGGGAATCCTAGTGTGTTGAAACTATGTGTTAAAAATGTGTGCCGATCCCAAATGAATTTTTTTTTATTTTATATGAATATTATCACTATAAAAGATGGGCTCCGAGTTATCAAATAGCTCATGAGCCCATCTCATGAATATTTGCAAGGCCTCCCACGGCGAGGAGTCTCTATTAATTTGCACTTTCAGTGCAACCGACGCCTTCTTCCATCGATCCTCTCTAGGAGTGGAAGCGGCTTCAGCCTTATGGTACACCATCACCTCTACATAGAAGTCCCCCGTTAGGTCGGCTGTCCGCCGTACTTTCCCGTTGGCGACGCGGCTCACGAGGGACGATCCAAGGTCCCCGCACGATGTCGCTGGGAGAAGCTCGCTGTTCTCTAAGCCGAAGAGGTCCGAGCTATGATGTTTGTATTTACTGAAACAAAATAAAACATTTTATTTATAATTATTACGATAACAATACCTTCAAAGTTGACGGCACGGTTGGCGCAGTGGTCGAGCGATCGACTGCTGCATTGCGTGTCGCGGTTCGACTCCCGCACGGAACAAATATTTGTATAATCTACAGATAGTTGTTCGGGGTCTAGGTGTGTGTGCATGTGAGATTTATGTCTGTAAACGCACCCATGATACAGAAGAAAAATCCTAAATATGACCAACTAAACATGATGTATGAAAAGATATCGTATCTAACATTTGTGATAGTGCTCTCTGCGCTACTGAACTAGAGTTTAGTTTCGATTTGTGAATAAAACTCTAATGGACATAACATACACGACAAGTAAGTAATAAAGTCAAAAATTACCTCGATATTGATTCCGAAGGCGTGGTACCACTCCCAGAAGCTTTGCGCTTCGATGCCTTTTTCTTCGGCTGCACGTTTTTCGTAGCCTCGGTTACTGCTGAGCGCCTCGGCTGCGACTGGTAATCAACTTCAGAGTCAGACCTGCAATCGAGTACAAAGATTATTTTTTTATGAAACAATTATGATGTAAAGAACGCACTGAAATATCTAACCTTCTTAATTAAATAAATTTTGAGTAGTACTTACTTACATTTTATGAAGAGAGATTCACGTGATTATAACGTAAGGTAGGCAGCGATGAGCACTTGGAAATACTGGAGCGAATGTGATTTCCGATACAATCGTCGAGGTTTATATTCATAAAAAATACAATTTCAGCAAAATTTACCTAATCACAAAATGAATCCTTAAATAATATGTATTACAGTTGTATTTCCAATTTATTTCACTTACGTCAAATTAAATCGTATTGCTTGCATACTAATACTGCCAAATTGCAATTTTATCGTGAGAAATGAAATATAAAACCACCGACGCTGACAAAGGTGGAGCTGATAGCTACTTACCTGGCTGCCGTGAATCATTATAGGTATGATAATAAAATTATGTAAGTTTGTTTGTTTAATAAACGCTAATATAAAACTTCATATGACGCATTTCTTCATTATACGCATATTTCAAAAAATGTTACAATTATCCTCAAAATTGGTGTAAAGTAACCCCCTGCTAGAACTTTTTAATAAAACATTTCATGTAACGAAAGTCGCGTTATAAATTTAGTTTAAAACCATGTTGTAGTATAACTCAAAATTTAAATAAAATAACCAAAATACTAGAATTTTTTTTTTTAAAACATTTCATGATTTTAAATTATTATATTATAATGAAATTCGCGTCAAAAAATATGGTTACAATAATGCTACAGCTTAACTTAAATTCATGTAATTGGAATTCGAATAAAAAACCGCTATTCAATTCAATAGGTAATGATATGATTAAGAATATCTTAAACAATTCCTTAACTAGAACTGACAACTGGTTATTATTATTATTACCCACTTATTTCGGACATAATCCATATAAGTGTTAGTAGAATCTATGTCAGTAGGTACCGAATTATGAGACATTTATTTATCATCTCACTTAATGTTAGTTATGAAAAACATTATACCATAAACAGAGTAACGTCAGCACAAGTAGGAGTACTTTGGGCTAATCTAATCTATTATCTTAATTGATCGTATGGAAATAATATTTATTTTAATTGATTATGGGGAATTCCAATAAAATACTAATTTGAATTATAGCCGCAACATGCACAGCGGTCCTCTTTCTTGTAATATGATCGCTTTACATATGTATGGAAATTACCCACACTCACACCACATGCTATAAAGTTCTTACACTGCAACTTATTTCATGATCCAATTCTGCAGTTTTGCAGATGTTAAGAGCCCATTTACACTTGCACATCGACTGCATAATAAGATCGTTTCCGACTTCATCGTCAAGCGGTTTATGATATAGTACGTCGCACAGGCTGACCGCACCGCCGCGCCGTCGCTTCAAATGGCTCATGTACCGTTTTGTCAGCGGCAAGTGTAAAAGCACCATAATCTATTTCAACGCTCGGAGTTCAGATGACCATTATGACTTATTTCTTAAAGTGTAGTTGTCTGTAAGTAGTGTCGTCTGTATGAATAAATTAAATTAAAATTTGGATGTCCTTGAGCTAATCTGGTCACAGAAAATTGAATGTGTGTGTGCCTATGAGTATACGCTATTTTTTATTTTGTGGAGAGACATGAGACAATCTGTCCCAAATTTTAGTTTAATATATACGGTATCCTAAAGTTCAGATGTCCTCGAGCCAATCTGGTCACAGAAAATGGAGTATGTGTAACCTGTAGTGATGCACAATCTCTAACTTTGTGGAGAGACATGAGACAATCTGTCCTGAATTTTAGGCTAGCGATTCATACAGCGAAATACCTTGTTTGTTAACGTGTAAGTAAAGTGTGTGTCGTCTGTATGTATGAATTAAATTAAAATTTGGATGTCCTTGAGCCAATCTGGTCACAGAAAATAGAATGTGTGTGTGCCTATGAGTATACGCTATTTTTTATTTTGTGGAGAGACATGAGACAATCTGTCCCAAATTTTTGTTTAATATATACGGTATCCTAAAGTTCAGATGTCCTCGAGCCAATCTGGTCACAGAAAACGGAGTATGTGTAACCTGTAGTGATGCACAATCTCTAACTTTGTGGAGAGACATGAGACAATCTGTCCTGAATTTTAGGCTAGCGATTCATACAGCGAAATACCTTGTTTGTTAACGTGTAAGTAAAGTGTGTGTCGTTTGTATGTATGAATTAAATTAAAATTTGGATGTCCTTGAGCCAATCTGGTCACAGAAAATAGAATGTGTGTGTGCCTATGAGTATACGCTATTTCTTATTTTTGTGGAGAGACATGAGACAATCTGTCCCAAATTTTAGTTTAATATATATGGTATCCTAAAGTTCAGATGTCCTCGAGCCAATCTGGTCACAGAAAACGGAGTATGTGTAACCTGAAGTGATGCACAATCTCTAACTTTGTGGAGAGACATGAGACAATCTGTCCTGAATTTTAGGCTAGCGATTCATACAGCGAAATACCTTGTTTGTTAACGTGTAAGTGTGTGAACTGAAACAGTGGAATGGCGCCCAATCCGTTTGCTGATCGAACAAGGTAACCCATTTATATTATTGGGCATTCTAATCCACCGAGAGTGACGGAGGCGAACGGAGTGAGCCGTAGGAACGGAAGGTGGATTAGAATGCCCAATAATATCCTACTAGCCTGATATCGTCAGTAATATTGACTAGCGCTGTGACAGTACTGTGACCAGGACGGAAACCGGATTGAAAGGGATTAAGAAGTCTATTCTTGGATAGGAATGAGCTTAGCTGGTTATGAATAAGACGTTCTAGACTTTGGATAGGAATGGTAATATGGAAATAGGACGATACTCGGAAAAGGATGTGGGATTGGATTTTTTTGGTAATGGGGTAATTTGGGCCTCTTTCCAGGAATTCGGAAAAGCACCAGTGGATATAGAATAATTAAGGATGTGACATATTACAGGAAGGATTCGTCAAGGATAGGGAGGATCATTTTACGGCTGACACCGTCACTTCCAACGGCATCAGAGGTGATGGATAAGATGCTCTTCTTAACATCACCAGCGGCCAATTGATGGAAGAAAAAAGGTGAAAAATCAGGGGTTGGAAGACTAGAGAGATGACTTAAAGTTTTTAATTTTGTTGTCCTGTCGAAATTAGACGAAGATGAAAAGTGACGATTTAGCAAATTTATGTTTATATTTTGAGAAATTTTATCGGTACGTGACTTTCCAATCCCCATTGATCGAAGAAATCTCCAGACCTTAGCTGGATCTTCATTTTCAACAGATGTGTGAAAGTGTTGGCGCTGTGCGTTTCTACACACCTTATTGCAGAGATTTCGTGCATTTACAAATTTTTCCCAATTGGAAGGCGTAGTACGAGCCTTGTATCTCGATTTAGCAGAAACCTTCTTGGCCATTAACTGCTTTATTTCGCTTGTGAGCCAAGGCGATGGCAGGTGTCTCACTTTAATGCGCGAACAGGTGCATGGACGTCATAAATTGCTACTAGCTTTGACGTAAAAAGGTCTACTTTTTCGTCTGCTGACTCAGCATCAAAAACAGATGCCCAGTCCGTATTAGCGGCGCACTCGCGGAGATTTTCAAGATTTATGCCACCAAAATTCGCTGCAGAAGAATTCTTGCCTTTGCTTTGGGAGGACGAATTTTATAAGAAAGATAGATGAGATCGTGATAAGAGAAAGCATCAGCCGAACATTGTCCATGTTTGGCGACGTGATCAGAAGATGATACGAAAATTAAGTCAAGAAGTGAAGGAGCACAGTTAGGGAAATGATGAGTTGCATTTAGAGGAAGTATTGATAAGTTGGTAGAATGTATGACAGAATTAAGAGATGCAGATCGAGAATCATTTTTAAGAAGACAAGTGTTAAAATCACCCATGATAATGACGTGACTGTAAGAAGTTACTACATTTTCCAAAAGTTGTTCTAAAGAGGTAAAGAAGTTTATGCGTAGTGAGGAACAGTAATAGACTCCAAGTAGAACTTTGGTGTGGCTCATATTTAGTTCCAGAAAGAGATGCTCGCAAGCGTTTGGAGGAGGTGGCTGCGTCGACATACCAACAATTGAAAAAGAAATATATGAGCGGAGATATATGGCAACGCCGCCACCGCCCGCAAGGGTGCGATCATTTCTCACTAACTGAAAACCTGGCAACATATAAGCCGGTGTCGGGAGACAGGGCTTAAGCCACGACTCAGAGACAAGAATTGCATGAACATTCTTACAGTCAAAACTTGCCAGCATATCGGGGAAATGAGCCGGAATGCTCTGTGCGTTTATGTGCACCACATTAAAATTCCTAGGAACATCAGAAAATTGCGCAATTAATGTATCCGAAAGTGAAGGTAGACTTGCGAAACTGTCATCACTACTATTGGCTGAAAAGAAAGCATCCGATTCGCTACTATCGTTATGAGAAGACATAAAATATTAAATAAATAGTATAAAATAAAAAATAAAATATAAGTGAAATAAAATAGCAATAATAATAAAAATACACTTAGCTAACGGTTTAGGGTGAAGCCAAACGAGCGTAATTTTATGAGTTGTGAGTCGCGTATTTTCGGTCACTTATTTTACGTTCAACTGAATTTCTGTTGAACTGCCAGACGGGCGTAATTTATTCAGTTACTATTGAGCGTTGGTACGGGGTGTTTGTGTCATCAAGTGCGATGGATCCATTGAAAATATTGTGTATTTATGAAGCATATTCAGAAGATGATACCTGAAAAAGAAGCTGGGTAAACCCACTTGGCCGTTGTTCAACTTCAACAATCAATTTTTCCGTGTCGAACATTTTTGCGAGCGAAAAACGTGCCGACTCCTACGCATCCCGTAAGAAACTGTCGTGTCGCTGCCCCGCTCACCGCTCTACGCAGCGCCCATCCCTCACCCCGACAGAAAATCGGCCGAGTTTATGGGCGTGAGTCGGCAGACAACTCATTTTGCGTCGTCGTGTGGTACAAACTGCATTTTTGTATGAAACCGAATGCAGCAAAAATTACGCGACAGAAATTTCGCGACTCACAACTCATAAAATTACGCTCGTTTGGCTTCACCCTAAACGGTCCACCTGCCGGCTGTGCTAGGTAAATGTACAATTTATGAATATTTGAAGAATAAAACATAATAATCAGCAAAAGAAAAAGAGAATAAAAAAAAATAACTTTTAACATAACTTGTAAAAACTGTTATAATTATGCTGGTCTCGAGTTTCGGACATTAATAATAATTTCCAAAAGGTACCATCAAAAACACCATCGAGAATATCAGTTCTAAAATTATAAATTTTGACAGCCAACATGAGTGTCAGTAAATAGGACGAGAATACCTGTCGTGCAATTAAGTGACAGCTGCACTTAGCTGTCTCTAACTCGTTTGACATCTATTTTATTTTATTATTGCACCCACTTGTACGCAATATTATCATTTAATTTTACCATAAAACAAACAAAAAAAACAAACAATGAGAAAGATAGGATCCCCAAACTTAACACAGTTCAGAAAGTGGGTGTGTTAATGCAAAAATATAAAATAAAAGTAATACTACCCGGACCCAGCCAAAGACCAACAAAGATAGGAAATTACTTTTTGATGGCAGCAGCACGCTTGGACCTACCAGCTTGATGGGCTTCTGTGGAGTGTCGACGATTTCAGGCTCTATTGGGAACTTCATAGCATCTTGCGGTTTGGTACTGTATGGTATCCGTAATTTTCTTAGCCTACCTATTAGGAAACAACTTGTTGACACTCTAGTCCTATCTAAGCTAAATTACTGTGATGCTGTATACGGGCCTTGCCTGCTTGCTAGGACAGATAGGCTGATACAGCGGGTTCAGAATGCCTGTGTCAGGTTCTGCATTAAAGTCCCTCGCAGGCTTCATATAACACCATACATCAATCAAATTGAATTGTTAAAAATGTCTGCCAGGCGAAAACTACATCTTGCTCAACCCATAAGCCGCACTACTTATATGAAGAACTCGTATGGAAAAAAACATGCTACAGACATGGTCTTCGCTCCACGGTTGCTCCACTTAAGGTCCCACTTCACAGAACTGCAGCTTTCAGGGGCAGCTTCAGATTTGCAGCCACATACTGCTGGAATGACCTTCCACCACCTTTGAGGTGCCTGAAAACAATCCAGACTTTTAAATTCCACCTAAAAAAGAAATTATTACAAGAACAATTATCTCAATAATAAATTATATAAAAATATTCGCATCCATATTATTTCTATATCTGTTCATGGGCAAAGATTGGTACACAGTAAATTCTTACATTTAAATTCAATTTTGTTCATATTATTCTATTTCACAATAATCCCATGCGCGACCATTGATCTTGTTTATCCGATTCCTCTTCTAGTTTTTCCAACCGAGACTGCAGCTGATTGACTTGATCCTGCATATTTTCCATTAGTACAATGCGCTGCTCCATGTTGATAATTTTTACACTGAATTCTTTAACCGTGTCGTTGAATTCTTTGCTAAGGGAGGACTTAAGGTCAGCAAATTCGCGATCTTGGCGATGAAAATCGCCAAGATTTCATCCTTTAATCTTTCCAATGGAGCTAATTTTTCTGACAAAGCACGGATTTCACTTAGTATAGTTGGCTCAGATTCTGGTTTTGGTGATCTTGGTGAGTTCGTTATCTGAGTGAGACCGGATATTTTGCATTTCGAGCAACGCCAAGTGAGCCTCCTGTCACCCAGGTTTCTGTGGCCAGCCTCGGTAATGCCGGAACAGTGATAATGCAGTGTCTGGTTACATACTGAACAATGAACACCTTCTGACATTGTTTCATAACAGGCACCGCACTTATTTGTTTCCTTCATCTTAAATTGGTGTAAAAGTTTGAGAAATACTGGTTTGTTTAGAGCTTTTGTTTGAGAGGTTTTGTTTGTTTATTACGCATACTCTTCCCGTCGGGAGACGGGAGAGGGTTATGTGGGACCACGGAATAGAAAATAAAGTGGAAGTGCCGCTCAGACATCGCGCGCTAACCAACATGATGAGTAGATATACAACATTTTGGCACATTTGTTGTCAGAATCGTTCGATCCGTTGTCATGATTGGTTGTCATGGTTGTCTCTAAGAAACACGAAATATATTAGAAATTATGCCTTGTTGTGCGGTTTTCAACTGCAAAAAAGTAAGCAGAAAAAAAGATGAGTCTTGTGGTGGTGTATCGTATCATCTTTGAGTATTAACCTTTGTTAATTTTAAATATATTTGATTTTAATGTAAATATCACATTTCATTACTTCAATGCAAACTATAAAGGGCCTTATTTTCATTACAATTAAGTTTAAATCTAGTTGTTCGTTATGTGACGTTATATACAATACATTCTAGTAGTTTCGACGCTACTCATTTAGGGATGCGACATATTCGTAAAATAGGTTCATATCGATAATTTTCCATCATCATCGTTCAGAAAATTGATTTTTGACAATTTTTGTATATAATTCATAAATGTTTAACTAAGATTGCATAGACACATCAACGTTTTGACCACACACAGCGTGCATCCGTCTGTGGCGGGTGCGGGTGGTTAATCACCATTTTTATTTTATAACTAGTTTTCGCCAGCGGCTTCGCCCGCGTGCTGTGTTGATAAAAAGCAGCAAATAGCAATAGAACAAAATCTAATTATACATAAAATTTGGTATTTATCGTCTCATTTTTATGGGTACATCTCCAATGGGTAAATCCCCTATTACTTACTAAGTCTCCGCAGTCCGTCCGTCAATAGATAGAAAGGTACGGATCTAACTAATAGGTAAGAGTTACAAATATTTGATAAAACCTATATTATATTATATTTTATACCGCATCGTGTCGAGCACGGCAACCGCTACACAAAAATAATTCTTATACCATGATTCAGTGTTCACTTGCGACGGCGCTATGTCTTATTATCCGAATTGCTAAGCTATCAGGAGTTACACGTGCTATTGTGAGTTAACCATAAAAGATAGACATACGCTGTAAAACATTTTTTTTAGACAATTTTATTTAAAATATTTCCGTCATACATAATTTCTATGTAAGTTTAACCATTAAGGTTACACACGCGACTGAAACTTACAAAAGGGAGTAACTTCTCCCGTTTTCCCAACATTTTCCTTCACTGCTCTGCTCCTATTATTTGTAGCGTAATGAAAAGTATCCTATAACCTGCCCAGGAGTATAAAGAATAATTGTACCAAGTTTTTTTAAAATCCGTCGAGTAGTTTTTGTTTCTATAAAGAACATACAGACAGACAGACAGACAGACAGACAAAATTTTTACTGATTGCATTTTTGGCATCAGTATCGATCACTAATCACCCCCTGAAAATAACTACTATTTTGAAAATATATTTAATGTACAGAATTGACCCCTCTACAGATTTATTATAAGTATACATGTTGTACATGATTTTTATCAGAGTTCCAAAAAGGAGAGTGACTCTCAATTCGACTGTAACATTTTTTTTTGTTTTTTTCGTCTCCGTTATTTATGAACCGATTTTAATGATTCTATTTTTGTTGGAAAGGAGATAAAACTTGTAGGAGCGCGTAGTGCTTTTATATGTTAAAATCGAAATCTTTAATAATAACTTGACCATCTCCAAAAAACATTAAATCTTCAAAAAATATGTTAATATTTTTCTTTTTTTTTATTAGAACCTTTTTCATTACTGATCATTTGTATGTATATCGTGTCGATAAATTATATTGCTCACACGAATACAAAAACATCGATATATTGGGATACCCTGCCCTATCTGAGTAGCAAAATAGTAAATGTCTATTGGTACAAGTGCATACAAATATGACATCTATTTCAAAGAACTCTTGTACAACTGCACAAAAAGTGAGTACTTGGTTTTTAGGTCTTCGGGTAAATGCCCAGCTAGCGTGCCCATAATAAAGCTAAATGGCATTGAACTTAAGCGAGTGAATAATTTTAAATACCTGAGACACTATGTTACCGAGGATCTTGATGACCAAATGGACATAGAAAGAGAACGCAGGGCGTTGGCGGTTAAGAACAATATGCTGGCTCGCAGGTTTGCTCGTTGCAACGAGCATGTTAAGATCTCACTTTTTAAGGCATACTGCCAAACCTTTTACACGAGCAGCCTGTGGGTCAATTATACACAGAGATCGCTCAGTGCCCTGCGCGTTCAATATAATAATGGCTTCAGGATGTTGCTGGGGCTGCCCCGTTTCTGTAGCGCGTCTGGAATGTTTGCGGAGGCTCGCGTTGATGGTTTCCATGCCATCATTCGCAAGAGGACAGCCTCCTTGTTGCGCAGAGTTCGGGGCAGCACTAATAGCATCCTGAAAGTAGTCGCTGATAAATTTGATTCGGTAATAATGCAAGCTTTCATGCGGGTTCTAGTTGGACAGTGAATTTGTATAACTGTGCCTGCATATAAGCAACATATATTTTGTATTTTCTTTCTTCTTTTCTTTTTACAATGATGTTACTAACATAGTTTTTTAAGATTTTGTACTACTAACTAAATATGGGCATTTGTCCGAAATAAACGTTTATTATTATTATTATTTGTTTGTTCTTTCCTTTCACGGGACCACAGGGTCCCGGACCTTTGGAAGGCGTACGAGGAGCCGAAGCCAACTCGCAGAGGCCCGTTGAACAGTTTTAATCTAAATGTGATGGGACATCAGGCGGCAATTATCCCTGTATGCACTATGAAAGTGCACCCAAGGACAATCCCCGGTTGATGCAGGACTATTGCGAAATGTGGTAAAAATATATAGGGTTATGGGTATGGGTTGCTATGGACTGGTAGATATGATAACTATGGAAATACTATGGCCCCTGCCCCTGACCAATATTGATACATACGGATAAACAGGCAGGGGGTGACTGGCAAACTCAATTAATGGGCCCCCGGAAACGGCCGCTAGCATGTAGCGACACGGGGGCAACATACGTTGAGCTGCTTGGGGAAGGAGAGGCATCCCACGGCTATCAGAGCAATCCCGGAAGTACGGTCAAGACCCCTACCAGCACCTTACTGAGATACATCCTTCCCCCGAGTCTCCAACTCCTACTCTTGCGAATCTCCACTCAAGCCAGCCAGTTAAGGCAAGAATGAGGTAGGAGGGCTTGCTCCTCATCAGTGTTCACTCCAGCTCGTCACGAGGACTAACCGGAGATGAAGAACAAGACACCTCCCGGGAGTCAGGTCCGTGGGGTCGCCACTGCCCAACAGCTCGCCACAAGCTGCCTTGCGGACTTATTATTATTATTATTATATTTATCTTTCTTTCCACTCACGGGACCACAGGGTCCCGGACTTTTGGAAGGCGTACGAGGGGCCGAAGCCAACTCGCAGAGGCCCTTTGAACAACTTTAATATAAGTGAAATGGGACATCAGCCGGCAGTTATCCCTTTATGCACTATGAAAGTGCACCCAAGGATAATCCCCGGTTGATGGAGGACTATTGCGAAATGTGGTAAAAATTTATAAGGTTATGGGTATGGGTTGCTATGGACTAGTGAATGAAAACTATGGAAATACTATGGCCCCTGCCCCTGACCAATATTGATACATACGGATAAACAGGCAGGGGGTGACTGGCAAACTCAATTAATGGGCCCCCGGAAACGGCCGCTAGCATGTAGCGACACGGGGGCAACATACGTTGAGCTGCTTGGGGAAGGAGAGGCATCCCACGGCTATCAGAGCAATCCCGGAAGTACGGTCAAGACCCCTACCAGCACCTTACTGGGATACATCCTTCCCCCGAGTCTCCTTCAACTCCTACTCTTGCGAATCTCCACTCAAGCCAGCCAATTAAGGCAAGAATGAGGTAGGAGGGCTTGTTCCTCATCAGTGTTCTTATTATTATTATTATTAAAGAAGTTAGTGTTTTGAATAGAATGAATTTGTTACAGCGCCATCTAGCGTTGAGTGGCTGAACCCGTTTGTAAATTGTTTTATTTAAGTTTTTTACACGATAAACGCCTTTATTGATTGTGACATGTGAAATGATAACAACTTTCGCTCATTGTTATAAGACTCAATTTTTAACAACATTTAGAAGATGATTTGCTAAAGTTGCGTTTCATCTTTTTACCCAATTATATAGCTGTTTTTTATGTGTGTAATGGACAATTTGATTTGCGAATGTGTGATTTTGGCGACACTGGTTTTCCTTTTGAAAGAGTGTAGGGGCACTTCTACTTAATTTTCTGTTCTGTGTGTGGGACTCCCCGGTAAAGACGTTCCCGGTATAAAGAAGACCGGACTAAAAAACCCAGTGGCACTCCGGCCTCGCCTGTGTGGAGGGGGGTCTGGGAATCCATGTCGTCCAGTCCCCCACCGGCGACTGCCCGCCTCATGGCAGGCCCCTCAATTCCCCCCTACATGGGAGGAGCCTTTATGATGGCCGGAGCACGGGTGATTCGTGCGATGCTGGCGCTTGCGCCCCCGCGCTTGTCGCCCGCTGATCACCCCCTAGAGCAGATGAGGACGCACGCGGTGTCCGCCGTCTTCGTGCGCCCCATGCTTCGTCGTTGGCGGAGATGGTGTATAGGCTTAAAGAAAAAACTAATATTGAGATTAACACTGTTTTAATTAGGAGAAAGAATAAGAACGTACAGGATCACCAAAAACCGGGAACGGAAGAGCGCAAGTGACATTTCACATTTACTGTCAATGTGATAGGAGCGTTTACAAAGTTAGTTTATTTTATTGTGTTTACAAAGACACCTTTCTAACACTGGCCCTTAAACCAATAAAATAATAATTAAAACTTTACCTATATGAACTTACAATAAGCATATAAACGAATAAGCATACCAGCAATGCAAACAGTTTCACAAGTATCATTGTGACAAAAATAAACTTTCTTCAAAAACAAAACATCAGTTTTATTTACTTTTCTAATTAACATTAACTACTATGTTAAAAGAAAACTATGTAAGTCTCAACACAAAAACAAAATAAATGAATCAGATCATGAAACCCAAAGAACATAAAAAAATCAACTTAACTCAAAACGTTAACTTACATAGCATTCGTCCAGATCGTTAATGGAAGCAGACGTGTCGTTCGTTAAATTTCTCGCTTACCAAAAATTCTTGGATATCGATTACGCTAATTAAGACCGTTGTTTATGCAAATAAGTCACATATTGCAGTGTCTCAAAAGTACTATTTTGTGGAAATAAACTTGTCGCGAGTGCTACCTGTGAGCGCGGGGACGTGCCGCACCTCCTCTACGATAAGAGACAGTCGCTATTTTTTGTCCTTGTCATCGCCGCGACAGTGCGCGTGCACCGAATAACCATGAGTATATGTGCCGCATGTAACAATGTAGTGGAAAAGGATTACTTGGAATGCCAGCGTTGTTCGGATAGATATCACTTTTTATGCCTCGATATCTCACTGGATGAAGGAAATAAACTACTAGTTGCAAACAACAAGTGGATATGCCTTAGTTGCAGTAACAAACAGCCTAAAAGTAGCGATCCCGTCCGCCCTTCAACTCCGACAGGCTTGGCTGATATAACATTTAATGTAACACGCCGCAAGGTACAAAATAAGTTGGAAATTGTGCAAGCATCTACTGCAAGAATGTCGGACAGTGTATCGCGCTCCGATATACGGGAAGAGATGCGTTCAGTTATGAATGAATTTATGAGTGAAATGAGAAACACCTTAAACCTTGAACTACGTGAATTAAGGGACCAAATATCCGGTTTTAAGGATTCTCTTGGCTTTCTAAGTGCCCAATTTGACAATCTGAATAGCGATGTTGCCGCTCATAACTCGACCATTAAACTACTTAAAAATGAAAACGAGCAGCTTCGGTCAGAGGTCGCCGTTTGGTCTAATCGTGTCAGACAAATGGACCAGCTGTCTAGATCAACAAACATTGAATTGCAGTGCGTGCCCGAGCACAAAGCTGAAAATGTATTGTGCATTGTTAAACAGCTTGGTCAAGTTGTCAAGTTTCCCATTAGCGATGGTGACATAGCTTATTGTTCACGCGTTGCTAAGTCAGATCCTAAGTCGTCTCGTCCACGTACTATCCTGGTGAAATTTAGTATCCCTCGCATCCGGGATTCCCTGCTAGCCGCTACCATACAATACAATAAGGATAACCCGAATAAGAAACTGAACACCAGCACACTAGGCCTGGATGATAAGAAGATAGCGATATTTGTTACTGAGAACCTTACAATGGAAAATAAAAACCTACACGCCGCTACCCGACTTCGAGCTAAAGAACTAAATTATAAATTTGTGTGGGTACGAGGAGGACGAGTTTATGTACGTAAATCAATCGAGACGGAAAAGGTATTTATTCGTAATATGGACTCATTGAATAAATTAACCTGATCTCACTTTTTTTATTACTGCTTAAAACTATTATCTTGTAACGATACTTAACTGTTTACATTCTCTGATTTAATTAGTTGTTATTACCAAAATGTGAGAGGTTTGAGAACCAAGACTACTGATTTTTATTTGAATGTACTAAATTGTAACTATGATATTATTGTACTAAGTGAGACTTGGTTGGCAGGCGACATATTGGATTCTGAGCTATTTTGCACCCGGTATCTGGTGTATCGACGGGATCGTGAGACTAGTGGGTTTCATAACAAAAGGTCTGGTGGCGGTGTGTTAGTGGCGGTATCTAAGAGGCTAAGATCTTGTCGAGTGACTAATTGGGAGAGTAAATGTGAGGATGTGTGGGTGTGCGTAGATATTTGTATGAACAAACAACCTGCCAAACTTTTGATCTGTGCCGTGTACATTCCGCCACCGGTTCAAAAACATATTATAGAACATTTTATCGACCATGCAAATAATGCCTTAGAAAATTTTAATTCCGCGTTAATATTAGGTGACTTTAACCTAAGTAGCATTGAATGGAAAGGATCACCGGGCACACCGCTTGTAGCTTCATTAAATAAAACCGGTATTTGCGAACAAACACTGTTAGACTTTATTTACCTAAATAATTTAAATCAATACAATTGCGTTTGTAACCATAATAACAAGATACTCGATCTTGTCTTGACCGATAATAATATTATTAAATGTTTAGGTATGTCTGGCAATCCTCTAAGTAACATAGACTCGCATCATCCCCCCCTTGAATTTCACTTAGTGTGTAATTTGCTCGAAGAAACTTTACGTCCAAACCTGGAGCCAAAATTTAAATTCTACAAAGCAGATTATAATAAAATTATTCAAGAATTGAGTGACATATCATGGCAAGATTTGTTTTCACAATGTGGCGATGTCGATTCAATGGTTGATTCATTTTACAAAGTTATTAATGACGTTATTGAAAAATATGTACCTAAGACGAAACCTGCAACTAGTAAATATCCAGTTTGGTTTAGCAGAGATCTCATTCGCTTGCTTCGAGAAAAAAATAAGTACCATAAACTTTATTCAAAATTTAAAAACCCCCTAGATCACATATCATATCGCGTGCTCAAAGACAGAGTTTCTAAATTAACACAAACAAATTATAGGCAATACATTAAATCAATTGAATCTTCAATCACTTCTAACCCTAAGCTCTTTTGGTCATTTTTAAAGCAGAAACGTAACGGTAATAGTACATATCCTTCGTCAATACATTACGGTAATGTCAAAGGTAGTAATGGAGCGGAAAATTGCAATCTATTTGCCTCATGCTTTTCATCGGTTTATGAAGGGTCTGGCGGTACTGGTAATAATGATAGTGTTAACAACATACCTAATTACGACACTGTACCATGTAATTCTGATATTTTGGCAAACTTGATACTATCGACGGATTCAGTCATTAAGGCCCTAAAAAGACTGGACCCTTTTAAAGGGCCAGGGCCCGACGGACTGCCCTCCATCTTTGCAATAAAATGTCGTGACCATCTGGGAAAGCCTCTCTCTATGATTTATAATAAATCATTGAACACAGGTTGTTTTCCGAAGACCTGGAAAGAGGCACGAGTTGTACCAATTTTCAAGTCTGGTGAAAGGTCCGCCGCGAATAACTACCGACCTGTATCTATCTTGTCTATTTTTGGGAAGGTGTTCGAAGCTTTAGTTTACCCTGCACTCTCATGGCATGTGAAACAGGTATTGATGCCTGAACAACACGGTTTCATGAAGGGCCGGCCTACGGGAACGAATCTTGCGTGCTTTACATCTGATCTAGTCGAAGCCGTAGACCGTGGAACTCCTGTAGATGTTATCTATACGGATTTTAGCAGGGCGTTTGACAAGGTGAATCACAAACAGTTAGTTAAGAAATTACACCTAGTCGGAATCGAAGGAAACTTATTGCAGTGGTGTGAGTCTTACCTTGTCGAACGCACTTCTAGGGTGGTAGTCAGCGGTTACTCGTCGAAACTTTATTTGACACCCTCGGGGGTACCCCAAGGATCCCATCTAGGCCCCCTGTTTTTCAACATATTCATGAATGACGTGGTATCTTGTTTTGTGCATTCAAAGATTTATTTATACGCGGATGACCTCAAAATTGTTAAACGAATAGAGTGCGATCAGGATTCAGATAGACTTCAAGAGGACCTAAACCTTTTCTCTCAGTGGTGTCTAGACAATAAGATGTTACTTAATGCTGACAAATGCAATCATGTGCATTTTTCAAGAAAAGTAGGACCCCATTTCCGTAGATACAATATAAACGGAAAAACTGTTTACGAAAAAACATTGATTCGTGATCTGGGCGTCTACATAGATAATAAGCTGCGTTTTCATAGTCACATTGATAAAATCGCTTCCAAGGGTTTTAAAATGTTGGGTTTCATTTTGCGCAATAGTAAAAATTTTAAACACGCCTCAACTAAAATTGCTATTTTCAACTCAATAGTCAGATCAGGATTAGAATACTGCAGCATAGTCTGGACGCCATTGTACGATGTTCATAAACGCCGTTTAGAATCAATTCAAAAAAGATTCCTTTGGCATTTGACATATCAATGTCACATGACCAGTAAATTAACTAGTTATAGCTCTCGTTTGAAGTATTTTAAATTAATGAGTCTAGATAATCGCCGTAAAATCCTAGATCACCTGTTCCTGTACAAATTAATAAACAACTACATTGACTGTCCGCAGTTACTTAGCCAGATTAATGTGAACGTGCCCTACAAACTGGCTCGAATGTCTAGGTATCGGTTGCTTTCAGGTAAGGGCTTTAAAACAAGCCTGGGCCATTTTTCCACAATAAATAGAATGCAGGAACAATTTAGTCGCCTGTCATCCTCACTTGATGTAGATATTGACATGTCCTACTCTCTCTTTAAGGTGAAAACTGTCTTACGTAGGACATTCTCACAGAGTTGAGCTCCACAATATATTTCACTGTATAAAATATTGTTTTTTTTTTATTGTTCTTTAATATATTTCATGGTATTAAAAAAAATTACAGTTTTTTGAATTAATAATTAACAATTGTGATTTGAAAACTAGTGTTATTAAGATGTCTTTTTTTTTTGATAAGTGAACTTTTTGTTGTAGTATCCTGTTATTTGTTAAATGCATGTCGTGGCAGCCTTTAATTAAGGCTACACTATACAATGTTAAAATATGTTAAAAACCTATCATGTATTTTAGTGTATGCTTTGTTGGTTGCCCTTAAATAAATAAATAAAATAAATAAATAAATAGCATGTCTTATTTAGTTAACAATAACTGAGATACAAAGTTATTATGTTTTACTCTACATAAAGGTTTAGTTAGAATGTCAGCAAGCATATCACTTGTACATAAATATTTTAACATTACAATCTTTTTTTTTTTTTTTTTTTTGTGAGGGGAAAATCATCAAATGACTTCTCCCGCCCAGGGCCGGGCAGGAGGGAGTGTCAGACTCTTACTGACTAAAAACCCCCCTGTTCCTTCTCCTGCTCTGTGCCGAGGTCGCGGTACCTCATTGCGCTTACCCCGCAACCCCGGCTGAACATCAGCCCTTTAGGGCCCCGTCTGTGGTGGTCTATTGGCTCTTTGAGGCGCGCGCGGAACGCTACGCGCCGTACGCTCGGGCCTGGTTCTGGTCGGGCGGCGAGCTGCCCTTACTCGCCGACCGCAGGCCCGTACTTACGGTGGCCGGAGATCGTCCCTCGATCCCCGACGCCCGTAGTGTCGCCAGTTGCGGCTGCTGGGGCGTGAGGAGGAGGATTGCTCCCTCACGCGGGCCGCCTCTCTCTTTGCGAGCATGACTGCTTCACAAAAGGAGGAGACGGCGTCCCAGTTCCTCTCACTCCGCACCATGGCCTCGACTAAGGCCGGGCGCGAGAGGTCGCCGCCGCCGATCACTTCCCTGAGGATACGGCGGTGCTCAGCCCAGGCAGGGCATACCGCTACCGTATGCTCCACCGTATCCTCTAGGTGGTCCTCACAATGACGACACTCGGGCGTTTCCTCCCGCTGAATCCGAAACAGGAACCTACCGAAGCTGCCGTGCCCGGTAAGCACCTGCGTCAGACGGAAGGTGAGGACACCGTGGCGTCTCTCAAGCCACTCCTCAAAGAGGGGTCTTACCGCTGCTATGGTAGCGTGCCCGGCCCTCGGTTGCGACAGTCGTTGTCTCCACTCTGCCATGAGATCTCGCCGGAGCTCATTCCGCCACGCACTTATTTGGCGCGGCAGAGGATCTTCGCCCCGGCGACGCGCGTCTGCGCGCAAACTGTAGACGCGCGCGAGCGCCTTCGCTTCTAGATCCCACGGCGGTGATCCGGCAAGGAGGTTCGCCGCCTCCCCGGAGATCGTGCGATACCCGCGGATTACTCGTATAGCCATGACCCTCTGGGACGCGACCAGCGTACGAGCCGGCCGCCGCTTCAAGTCCGGCGCTCACACAGGGGCACCGTAGAGGGCCATGGATCGCACAATCCCCATATACAACCTCCGGCAGGAGGCGTTTGGCCCCCCGAGGTTGGGAAGGAGCCGCTTGAGCGCGGCCCCAGACCGTTCCAACTTAGGGGCCAAACGACGAAAATGCTCCGTGAAGTTCCATCGGCTGTCGAGGACGAGACCCAGGTACTTCATCGCCGACTCGACGCCGATGGTAACTCCTCCTGCCGTTACTTGGGACCCACCTGGAGGTGGCGCGCTCCGACGGCCATAGAAGCACATGGCCTCGGACTTGTGGAGCGCCACCTCGAGTCCCAACTGCCGGATCCTTGCAACGACTGTCGCAACCGCTTGTGACATCAGGTCGGCCGCCGCCTGATGCGACCTCCCGTTCGCCAGAACATTACAATCTTATCATTTACACATTGTCTTATGAAGTGATGTCTAACATCAATATGTTTAGTCCTTGAATGAAAAAGGGAGGTTGTACACAACTTTAATGCTGACTGGTTATCATTATGCATAATACTAATAACATTCTTATTAATAATATCTTTCAAAAAGTTACGAATAAACAAACCCTCCTTACAGGCATCTGCTAAGGAAATGTATTCAGCCTCAGTGCTAGATAATGCCACTGTTTTTTGTTTACGACTTTCCCAAGAAACTATGGATTGTCCAATGGTGAATACATACCCTGTGTATGACCGGCGGTCGCCGTCATCGTTCGCCCAATCAGCATCTGCATACGCCATGACGTCTAAGCCACTCTTTTTGAAAACTAGACAATGCTTTATTGTACCTTTCAAGTAGCGCAGAACTCTTTTTGCTGCCTTCCAGTGGATTTCTGTAAAAGACTCATTGAATTGACTTAAATAGCTGACAGCATGAGCAATGTCCGGCCTGGCGCAGACAGCAATATACATGAGACAACCAATTAGACCTCGATAGTCTAAGTTATCATCCTTCTGATTACCCTTTGGTAGTTTTAGTCCTGATTCCATGGGTGTGGGTGATGGCTTACAATCATCCATTTTGTATTTTTGCAGAACTCTCTGAATATAACTGCTCTGATCCAGAGTAATTATATCATTTTCCTTAGACCGTCTCATCCCAAGAACTTGATGAGCTGGCCCTAGATCTGTAATTTGAAATTCTTTCATTAATCTGTTCTTCATATTCAATTTTTCTTCTAAATTACATTTTGTAAACAAAATTATATCGTCAACATAAAGAGCAATTATTATCATTGAATTGTTATTAGACTTTATGTAAACACAAGGTTCCGATGATGTCCTGACAAGACCTAACTTGTTACATAAAACATGGTCAATTTTCTCATACCAAGCTTTCGAAGCTTGTTTCAAGCCATAAATGGCTTTATTTAATTTGTAAACTTTATGTTCTTGACCTTTTATCTGGAAACCCTCAGGCTGTTCCATGAAGACTGTGTCTGTTAAATCACCATTGAGGAATGCAGTTTTCACGTCAAGATGCTCTATTTCCATATTGTATTCAGCTGCCAAAGCTAGCAATGTTCGTATTGTGGAATATCTGACGACCGGAGAGAAAGTTTCCTCATAGTCTATTCCATGCTTTTGAGTACAACCTTTGGCCACCAATCGAGCTCTATATTTTAAAAGTTCACTGTCCAAACCTCTTTTGATCTTAAAAACCCATTTACATTTGACAGGTTTCTGTGATTTTGGTCTATCAGTCAAGGTCCAACAATTATTATCAATGAATGATTTGTACTCACTAGTCATTGCTTCTCTCCAATGTTTCGCATCTTTCCCTGCGAGTGCCTCTTTCACAGTCTGTGGTGTATCTTCCTCTATAGATGTGCTCACCATATATGACGACTGCGACTCCATTGTATCATCATAATCTTCGTCAGATGAACCTGGGACATAAGTTTCATCGGCAGGGTCGCTGGCCTCCGGCGAGCTCGAGTGGGAGCTCTCAGAATCATCTATTGAGATTATACTTTCTCTTTGATTGTTTTCCAATGTAGTGTCATCAGATAAATCAATGTTCACAACAGATGATTCTGATTGTATGGGAGGTTCAGACTGATCAGGTTGACTATCATCATGAGTGCAATTTTGAAATTGTTCTGTTATCTTACTATCATCATTTGACACTTTACTTAGTAATTTACTTTCTAAGAAGGTAACATTCCTGGCTTTAATACAAGTTGTTGGAAACTCAGGGTCAATCAATCTATACCCTTTGGTTTCGTTGCAATAACCAACAAATATATATCTCTTGCATTTAGAATCTAATTTGTTTCTATTTTGATTCAATGCATATGCAACACAGCCAAATATTCGGAAATGTTTAATAGATACCTTTCTATTAGTCCATTTTTCTTCTGGAGTGCATCCCATTACTGCCTTTGTGGGACAACGGTTGCGTATATAAACAGCTGTGTTAACAGCTTCTGCCCAGAACTGTTGAGCTAGGTTTGCATCCTGCAGCATACACCTTGCTGTCTCCACGATCGTTCTGTTGGGTCGTTCCGCCACGCCATTTTGCTGCGGCGAATAAGGAACTGTGGTTTGGTGCCGAATACCATTGTCCTTCAGGAATGTCTGAAAATTTGAATTTATATATTCGCCACCATTATCACTCCTAAGAATTTTAATCTTTTTACCTGTCTGATTCTCAACTAAGACTTTAAAAGTTTTAAATTTCTCAAAAACTTCACTTTTTGTCTTCAAAAAATAGACAAAAGTTTTTCTGGTAAAATCGTCTATGAAAAGTAAAAAATATTTTGATCCACTAAATGAGGAACATGGCATCGGGCCACACAAATCAGTATGTACCAGCTCTAACGGTTCAGTCGCTCTATTGTAGGTTTTCTTAGGAAACGGTAATCTATTTTGCTTTCCTTGTATACATGTAATACAGGGTTCAAAACTAGAATCACTGTAAGAAATACCTGAAACCATACCTTTACTAAGAAGTTTCATGCTTCTTCGGTTGAGATGACCATGCCGTCTGTGCCAAACCTGTTCTGATAATGCACCTGGTACTGGCTCTGTCTCCCTCTCATAAGTGCCATCCTCAGCTGCTGTATTCAGCACCAGACACTCCACAGCCTCCTGAGAAGCTACTGTAACATCGCCAGAAGTGACTGGTAGTGTTTCGGCAATGTTTAGTTTATACATGCCTTTTGTAAGAGTAGCACTTACCACCTCTACTCCATCATCATATACATGACACCCACTGAGGCTGAATACTACCTTAAAACCTTTTTTAATCATAGCACTTACTGACAACAAGTTTCCACTTAATTTAGGTACATAGTAAACATTGCTAACTGTTTTTATTACACCATTTAACAATTTTAATCTTACAGTCCCTATACCTTCAGTGTATAACTTGTCCCCATTAGCCACTTTCACTTCTAAGCTTTTACTTTTCACAAAATTATACATCACTGACCTATCACAACACATATGACTTTTAGCGCCACTATCAACATACCAGGAATCTGCTTCAATATTCGCTGACAAGGCTGTAAGCAGAGCCTTCGACGCCTTTGACTCATCCACCTTCTTCAAGTTACTATTATGTTTATTTTTCCTTGGGCAGTCCCTAATAAAGTGACCTGTCTTTTTGCAACGGAAACATTTTGGTTGTTTCTGTACTGCTAAGGCCGATCCCCTGCTGTCATCACGACGCGAGAACTCCTGAAGTAACTTGCTTTGTACCACCTCACTTGATAATTTGATATTAGAATTTTCAATGGCCATTATTAGCGGGTCATAATCTTCAGTGAGGCCGCTTAACATAATGACTGCGATAAAATCATCATCGAGTGGGGATCCTATTTCATTAAGAAGGTGTGATGTTTCAGTAATCTTTCTTAGGTAGCTCTCCATGGTTTGGTTTTCCAATTTTGTACTAAATAATGTTCTTAATAGTGCCAATCTCCTACACAGGCCTCTATCCTCATACGCCTTTTGGAGGTTAGTCCAGGCCTCGTGTGCAGTTTTTGCAGACCTGACGTGAGTAAATGCAGCAGGCTGCACAGACAAAGCGATGCGTGCGAGCGCCTTTTGTACCTTTTTGTCCTGTCCGGCGTCTGTCGGCTCCTTTTCTACAAAATCCCACAGATCCTCGTGGATTAATACCATCTTCATCATAAATTTCCAAGAATTATAATTTTCTAGGCCTTTCAATTTGTCCACGACTAGGGAATTTGTTGTGTTAATAGTTGTCGCCATGATGCCGGCCGGTGTTTTTTCCGTGTGACGTAAATTTTTCTTTAAGACAATAAATTACGACGAAAATTACTAAAAATTTAATTGAAAAAACTACTAGGACCGTGCCTGGGCCCATAACCAGATGGTGTATAGGCTTAAAGAAAAAACTAATATTGAGATTAACACTGATTTAATTAGGAGAAAGAATAAGAACGTACAGGATCACCAAAAACCGGGAACGGAAGAGCGCAAGTGACATTTCACATTTACTGTCAATGTGATAGGAGCGTTTACAAAGTTAGTTTATTTTATTGTGTTTACAAAGACACCTTACTAACACAGCGCTGCGAGAGGGTCTTCTTCCCGCATGCGCTCCGCCGCCTCCTTCTGTGACATGACGTCCTCACAAAAGTAGGCCACCGCTGCCCATTCCTCCTCACTCCCCAGCATGGATGTTATTATGCTAGGGAGCGAGAGGTCGTCCCCGACCGCTGCCACCAAGGCGCGGCGGGGTTCATCCCAGGTAGGGCACACCTCTAGAGTGTGCTCTGCGGTATCCAACGTGGCGCCACAGTGGTGGCACTGTGGCGATTCCTCCCTCCCTATTCGGTGCAGGTACGACCCGAAGCAACCATGCCCGGACAGCACCTGCACCAAACGAAACGACAGGCAACCATGTTGCCGATCGAGCCAGTTGTAAAGGTCAGGCCCGATGGCGTCCAGTATCCGTCGGCCGACCGCTTCGGAGGCCCAGATCTTCGGCCCAGTGCTGGTTGATGGCCTCTCTCACTTCATCCCGCACATTCATCGAGTTCCCAAGGAGGGGTTCCCGCCAGAGCGCACGCCGCTGCGAAACCCACTGTGCGATATGCCCTCGCCACCCGCTGTGCAATGGCCCTTTGTGGCCTGGGGATGGCGGCGACGTTCTCCCGTCTGCACAGTGAGTCCGCCCAGATAGGTGCCCCATATAGGGCCATGCTCTTCAGAATGCCGGCCACCGGCGGTTAGGGAGGAGCCACGAGAGTCCCGCAGTCCTCAATAAGCGCGTCGACAGCCCACTGAAGTGTGCGCTGAAGCGCCACTTGCTAACGAGGACTAGGCCCAGGTACTTCATCTGGGCCTGCACCCCAATGCGGATACCCTCCACGTGGATGTGGGCGTCAGGCGGTTGGCGTTGCCGGGACCCGTGGAAGAACACGGCCTCGGTCTTGTGCAGCGCCACCGTCAACCCTAGGCGGGAGACTCTGTCCACCACCATTGAACCACCCGCCGAAGCCAAGCTGGCCGCCTCTCCGAAATTTCTCGCCCGGGCAGTGAGGAGCATGTCGTCTGCATAGCAGATGACAGACGTGCCACGGGGGAGGTTGCCCCGCAAGAGCCAATCGAAGCCGATGTTCCACAGGAGTGGTCCTAGAACAGAGCCCTGCGGAACACCGGACTCGACGCGGTACCTTCGCAGCTGGCCAGACTTGTCCACCAGAAGGAAAGTGCGGTCCCTAAGGTAGTCCGCCAAGAGTCCCCGCAAATAGGGAGGCACCCCGTGAAAGCGGAGCGCCTCTAGGATGGTGGAGTGGGGAATGGAGTTGAAGGCGTTGGATATGTCGAATAACACAGCCAACAGTCCATCCCCCGCTTCCATCGCCTCTCTCACCTGCTCCTTGAGTCGGGACAGGGCGTCGACTGTCGAGCGTTTAGCTCGAAAGCCGAACTGAGCGTCCGACAGGTCTGGGCCAACTGTGCACAAATGCTTCTTTATGCGAGCGGCGACGATCCTCTCGAACATTTTACCGACCTCATCAAGCAAGACGATGGGTCGCCCGTCCGGGCCTGGGGCAGTCTTTTTCCCCCGGAGGCAGAAGACCGCCCTCTTTAGCTCGTCCTCCGTCACCCAAGGGACCTCCTCTGCGGCAGATGCAGCCGTACCCCGCGTGGCGCTCATAACCGGCGGAGCGAAGTTGCTGTCCCTGCGCGGGAACAGGGACTGGACCACCCCATACAGCAACGACGGCTCAAGGGTCTCGGACAATAGAGAGCCGTACGGGCGCAGTGTGTTGCGCGCCGCCCTGTATGGCCTGCCAAGTTGGAGCAAGTTTTGTCCCCAACCCGGTGATCGGCTGGCTTGCCAGCCGTAGCACATACCACGCAGTGCAGCGGGGCGGTACAAGTGCCGGCCCTGTGACCGGGCTGACCGCAGCGGAAGCAGCGGTCGCTACGGTCTACCTCCGAGGTGCATTTGGCACCTACATGGTGACCAATAAGGCAGCGAGTAGGTTGTAACACCCAATTACAACCATCATTCGTTCATTATTATTCAATTATTCAGTTTCCTAAGCATCTATTCAGGCATTTTGTGCTAACTTCTTTATTCAAAAGAATGATCTAGTTGTTGAGTCATGCACTCAATGGCCTTCGCTGCAGGATGGACGGGACAACGGACGGCGGCGCGCGCGGCGGCGACCGCCTGCCCCGCGCTGCCCGGCTATACGTCAGTCAGCTGTTGCACGCCTAGACGCACGGTTGCGCTCGCGCTTTCTTACCCATATAGTTTAAATTCACTTCCTTATAACCGTTATTGTAACAGTCTTATAATTATTTCATATAAACCTTATTATACAGTCCACATTTAAATTATTTATCTCCACTGAACTATCGAACCGAACATTTTGGTCCTTCTACCGTTAATTTGTGAACCGACGTGAGAACAAAGAAAAATTCAAATGGCGACGGTTATGCAAGTCATCCATCAGCAATAATTTTTTCTGCGGTCTTCATCGTGCCAGCATCGAATTTTTCATCGTGCCTGCTTCGAGGTCCTCATCGTGTCTGCATTTGGTTCGTCGTGAATATCGGCACGGCTTCACTTTAGCCGTCTTAGCCGCCTACAAGCCAACGGACAAGTCATCAAGTGGAACTACATCAGCTCAGCAGTTGCAAATACACACTCTGAGATTGTCGTCGTGCATCGAGAAACGTGAAGAATCTCCTCGTCACAATCAACATAAGTGGTTTGCGACAACAAAACCGTGAGATCGTTCCATTTATTCCTTAATCATACCTCTCATAATCATTATCATTAACCCTATTTCCTATACATTTCATTAGTTTTCATCGCATAGTATTATTGCAGATCATTCAATTCATTTTTTTCTTCCACCTTCATCTTAGACTGTTACATCTCTTTATCACGATCATATTTAATTTTCATTAATTCATTAGTAAACAGCTTGTAGTGTCCATTGTAGTTATTCCTCATTTACATACGTAGTTAGTTAAAATTAAGTTTTTTTATGTGTAAATTTTTCCAGGGTGACACAACAATTTTGATGCAAAATTAAACGCCTTAACAAAATATTATAGCAAATCACGCTTCTGCATCTAGCTCAAATAATATTTACGCAACATATTGCTATCAATTTTTGACGATGCACTTGCTTAAACGCTTGTACAATATTTTATAGCAAATGCTTGATCAATCGTTTTTGTTTGCTCATAAATTTCAACAGGCTCTCACCTATTGTCATCTTCAGCTACCTTTACGCTTCTTTGCTTATTAATAAATTATGGCTGACATTAAAAGCCTTATTAAAAAGCGAGCTTCGCTTAAAGCCAAGCTTACGCAATTCTCTTCCTACCTAAACGTAGTCAAGTCTTGTGAAAAGTTGAGTGATATTCAGCTCATTGAAATTCATATACATTTAATCATTTGCAAACATGGGTACATAATATATAGATGTTAACAAAGTTTAGTTTCTCCATATTTTGCCTTCACTTGGCATGCAAGATATGTTGTAAAAATAATTATATAATAAAATTAGGTTTATTGAATTGAATTTTTAATCGTTGTTACAATACATTAATGTCAAAGAAACTAGAATTATTGATACCAATGAAGTCAAAAAATTAATGTCAAATTAGATATTTATATAATGTAAAAAGGTAAATGTCAATTATAAATGTCACACAAGCAATGTCAAATAAATAAAGTTAATTATTAATTATTGACCATAAGGATTCCCCTCAAGATAATCTTTCACACTATAGTACACTTTGTCATTAAGAAATTCTTTTAATTTCAATTTAAACATGTTGAGGTTCTCAATTTCTGAAATACAACGAGGCAATTTGTTGTATATTTTGGATAACATGCAAAAAACACTCTTATTCATTAAGGCAGATTTACTAGGCATACTTCTAATTTTGCCTCTATATCTATCACTAGTAAGGTTATCAAACATCTGAATATTACTTTTAACAAAAACAGCAATTTCGAATATATACTTAGTCGGGTCATAAGTTCTGTCACAAACTTTTGATGTAATAACTTATACGCCTTTTGACAATTATTTAAAAATTATATATGAAATGAAAGGTCATTAAATGTACAATATAATTTTATTTACATTATTCGAAATGCCCTCCCCCATTTTGAACACATGCCCTTAATCTACGCGGCCAGTCATCGATCGCTGCACGCACCACATTCATATCTATGTCTGCCGCTGCTTTAACCAGAGATGCTCGGAGAGACTCCAAATTCGGGTGAGGTTTAGCACAGACTTTTTCCTCCAAATATTGCCATATCTTGTAGTCCAGTGGGTTTAAATCTGGACTAGAAGAGGGCCAGTCTTCATGCCGGATGAAGTCAATTCCACGAGCGATCAACCAGTCTTGCGTACTTCGTGCCTTATGAGCCGGTGCAGAGTCCTGTTGGAATATCCAATGCCTGTTCCTGAACATTGTCTGAGAAAGAGGTTCCACTATGTTTGTTAGGACAGTATTTTGATAAACTTCGGCACTAGTTCTCACACCTTTTTCACAGAAAAACACCTCAGTTACGCCTGAATATGAGACTCCAAGCCAAACCATGAATGAGGAAGGGTAATGCCCACGCTGGACCCTCGCAATACGCGCGCTTGCTTCTTCACTGCTGTGGGCATACACCTTATCATTTTGTTTGTTAAAACTTTCTTCAATAGTAAAAATTTTTTCATCCGAAAAAAGAATTTCGCGGTATTTTTTTCCCGCGTACCGTCGTAGCAAAGCGCGGGATCTGTCTAGCCTAATTTTTTTTAAACGCTCGTTCAAAAAATGTCCTGTCTTTTTACGATAAGCTCGTAGTCCCAGGTCTTCATTTAGTACTCTTTTAACAGTGGTTCTGCTTAGCCCCATCTGCAGAGCTAGGATTTTTTGTTTACGTACGGGATTTCGTTCGATTCGCGCCTTCACTGCTTTGATGACCTTATGTGTCCGAACTGTGCGAGGTCGGCCGCTTCTCTTACGATCTTCGAAGCTTGACTCTTCGGTGTATCGTTTGATAGTACGATAAACAAACCGTAACGTTATTTTCAAATTTTGAAGAATATTGAAAATGTCTTTTGGCGCGTAACCACAGCGGTGCAACGCGATAACCGCGATTCTGTCTTCTTTATTCGACCACTCCATATTTAAAAATGAATAAAAAATAATTTCTTTTTTATTTTCTACAAGCGCGAAAGTTCTATTTTTAAAATAAGTCGAAGAATTTCTGGCCAGTAATCGAAAATTAAAAATATAAGGTTTTGACAGAACTTATGACCCGACTAAGTATAGACATGGCAGGGTTAAAATTTTCAGCTTTCGGAAGTATGACTGGCAACTATCCGTTACCTTTAGTTTGCATATTGCTCGTATACACTTTTTTTGACACTTAAATGCGGCCTCACATTCTGTTGAGTTGCCCCAAATAATTAAGCCATATCTTAACGTAGATGCTACGTAAGCATGGTAGGCAGTCACAGCGGTTGGCACAGTAACAGTTTTCCGAAGCATGTATAGCATGTATGAGAACGTATTCAACCTGGAATACACATTCTCCACATGTGCTTTCCAATTTAAATTGTGATCGACCAATAATCCTAAAAACTTTGCTACTTTAACTTCACTAATTGTTTTGGTTAAATATTTAATGTTTAAGTCTGATGACGGTACAGCTCTATTTCTAAATAACATTAGGTTACTTTTTTCTAAATTTATTAAAAGATTATTAGATGTAAGCCAATCGACAATAGAATTTAGTGCAGAATTTACTTCGCCCTCAAGTGATATATAATTTTTATTAGAAAATACGGCGGTGCTGTCATCTGCAAAAAGAATCATTGGAAAAGTCATTGCGTTTGGAAAGTCATTAATATATACAAGAAATAAGAGTGGCCCTAAGACACTTCCCTGGGGTACACCAAACGTCAATTCTCTATAGCCCGAAACAAACTCAACTTCTTTTTTTGTGGACCAATCGAATTTTGTTATCACAGTGGCTTGTTCCCTATTACTTAGGTAAGACGTTATCAGACACAATGCATTACCCCTGATCCCATAGGCATAGAGCTTTTGTTTTAGTATGTCATGATCAACGTAGTCGAAGGCTTTGGTTAAGTCCATATATAAAGCACAAACAGGTGTTTTACTATCAACATTGACAGTTACCATTTTTAGGAATTCGTAAATTGCTATGTTAATATTTTTGCCTTTCCTGAATCCCATTTCTTCGTTCGCTAATATATTATATTTTTCAAAGAAGTTGGTAAAGTTATTATAAATAATTTTTTCTAAGATTTTTGAGAATATTGGAATTAGTGCAATAGGTCTGTAACATGACATACTTTCTTTGTTCATCATCATCATCAGCCTATAAGTGCCCACTGCTGAGCAAAGGCCTCTTCTCACACGGAGAAGGTTAGAGCATTAATCACCACGCTTGCTCAATGCGGGTTGGCGATTTCAAACTTATAATTAGAAATTATAAGTCCAGGTTTCCTCACGATGTTTACCTTCACCGTATGTCAGTGGTATCTAAATAATCATAGAAAGTACATATAACTCGGAAAAAGTCACATTGGTACTTGCCAGGTTTCGAACCCACACTCTCATACATGAGAAGCGGGCTCCTTAACCTCCGGGCCACCACGACAGTCGTTCTTTCTTTCTTTCGTTCTTTCTTTGTTGTTTTTTTTAAATAGTGGCTTAACAATAGTTTTTTTTTAGTAATTTTGGGAAATGGCCGTGATACAAACAAAGATTGTAAACATGACATAAAACCGGACTTATAACATCATTGACCTCCTTTAATATCTTTGTTGAGATTCTATCATAACCTGTGCTATTTGTATTCTTAAGTAATTTGATTGTTTTAAATATGTCAGGGGGAGTAACAGGATTAATAAATATTGAATTATTATTATTAGAATGCTTATGTGTCATCTTAAATTTAAAATTATTATTAGAATTAAATGTCAGAGGTTTTACTTGATCAATGAAGAAGTCATTAAATTTATGAGCTATGTCAATAGGGTTTGTTATAATTTTTCCGTCAATATTAATTTGAGTAATGTTATTTTGTGGTATGGACATCCTACTTCTGTTAATGAAGTCCCAAGTAGCTTTGGATTTATTAAACGCAGTATTAATATAATAGGTGTTTTGTGATTTTTGTGTCTGTTTAATGATTCGATTCAATCGTTGTGAGTATATTTTCAAAGTAGCCTTATCATTTTGATTCTTTGTTCTCCTATATATCCATAGCAAATCGCGTTTTCTTTTAGAACAGTTTTTTATCCCTTTACTAATCCATTTTGGTCGAGAATTTACTGATTGTTTACTTCTCACTATGGGAAAGCATGAATTATACAAAAGACTGAAAATATCATGAAACTCGTTAAAAGCATTGTCTGGGTCCAGTTCTTCATAGACATCATTAAATGTAAGAGAACGGAGGTAATTTTTAAATTTCATGATATTTTCTTGACATTTTAGTCTCTTCTTTCAACATATCAGTACCTTATTTTAGGGTTATATTTAACGGGGCAAATTAATAATTGAGCTGAATGATCCGATAGGCCCAAATCAAATACATCAGATTTGCATCCATTAACATTATGTATGAAATGATCAATACACGTGTTACTAATTAATCGAGTGGGAGTCGTTACAGCTAGTTTTAAATTAAATTCTGCAAGTATATGCTTATAAGTAGCCGAGATTCTATTACTTTTAAGAATATCTATATTGAAATCACCACAAACTATCAGTTTCTTAGATTTATATGAAAAACAACGCAAAATATCATTCAGTTTCTTAAAAAACAAATCTGTATCCTCTCGATTGGTTTTAGGTGGTCTATATATGCATATTATAACTAGATTCTGATTCAATAGTTCTATAGCACTGCACTCAATGACATTTACAATTGTGTGTTTTGCAATATCATCAATAGTTTTGAACTTAAATTGAACATCGCCTCCATGTATTCGAAAATCTATATGAAAAATACGATACGTTACAGATGGACCTGGAGGAAGCGGTGGACAACCACAGCGAGCAATATGCGGAACGCGAGGATTTTGAGAAGCTGTATTATGCCTTAGTTGCTTCTTCACGTCAGCTGATTAAGAGTGCTCGTGGGCATCTCGTGGGAGACTCCGCGTCCGAGGTGGTATCTGGTATTTCGCACACACACAAACACTCATCAATTCGTTTACCCAAAATAGAACTACCTAAATTCTCTGGCAGTTATCATGATTGGTTAGAATTTAGGGACACATTTATTTCCATCATACATAATAATGAAGTCCTAGATAAAATCAATAAATTGCACTATCTTCGTGCTTCTTTGAAGGGTAGCGCCTCTCTTATTATAGATAATTTAGATTTTAGGTCAGATAATTACGACGCTGCATGGGAGTTGCTCTGTACTAGGTATGACAACAAAAAGACTGCTTGTCAATAACCATATTCAAGCCATTTTTAACCTGAATAGCATTAACAAGGAGTCAAGTAATTCACTGCGTCATATAGTTGGACACAGTAAATAAAAATTTAAGAGCCTTGTCCACTCTTGGTCAGCCTGTCCAGCACTGGGACACTCTAGTTATATACATAATGACCAGCAAGCTCGATCAGGTGACGAATCGTGAGTGGGAAGAGCACAGAAATTCTTAAGCTGACCCTCCAACATTAGGCGTGTTTATTAACTTCATCAGTAGCAGAGCTGACTTATTGGAGACACTCGAAGAGTCTAAACCTTTTAAGAACAAAATGGATGGCTCTGTTAATACTAATCTTAAAGCCAAATCATTTGCAGTAACACACGAATCTTCAAACTCAAAACTATTACCTTGTCCCATTTGTAAAGAAAGTCACTCCATTTTCCAATGCGAGAAGTTTAGAATCCTACCAGTTCAGGACAGGATCAAGAAAGCTCGCACTTCTAACGTATGTCTCAATTGTCTTCGACCAGGTCACTACGTACAAAAATGCAAATTAGGTCCTTGTAAGTATTGTACTGAAAAACACAATACCTTGCTGCACACGGACAAAGACCCTTCAAGTATGCAAAACATAGTTCTGTCCGCCAATCATCTTAATACATCAAAGGTTGTATTACTGTCCACAGCCCTCGTGAAAGTGTCAGACGCTGAAGGCAATCCTCACGAGGCCAGGGTCTTACTGGACAATGGAAACACTGCGAACTTCATATCTGAAGACTTCTGCCGCAAGCTACGTATCCACACTTATCCCATTGAATCCCAAGTAAAAGGCATAAACAACCAGTCCTCAGCTTGTTCACATGGTTGTACAATTTTATTAAAATCAGTACATAGTGAATTTGAAGTAGATTTAAACTGTATCTTCATCAATTCCGAATACCTTCATTCATACAAATCACATCTGTTTGCCTAGCTACATAGTCCTTGCCGACCCTAACTTTTATATTCCGTCTTCCATCGACATCCTAGTCGGAGCGGAGATATTTTGGGCCATCATAGGCACGACACGCATTCCACTAGGTAAAAACTTGCCTACATTGGTAGATTCCAAATTAGGTTGGCTGGTCACGGGCGTTTTACAGCAACCTAATCAATTAACCCCTCATATTTCCTCCTTTGTTACTCTTACAGATGACTTACGGCTGGGCTTGAATCGCTTCTGGGAGTTAGATTCAGTCCACCCACAACACAAACAGACATGCGAGGAGCGATCCTGCGAAGACATCTTCGTAGAGACCACTGTTCTTAAAACAGGTAAGTACAATCTACGTAAGTGGCAGTCAAATTCATGTGATGTACTAAAGGCCATTTGCGAAGATCAGGTCGCCTCTGATTTCGTCACTCTTAGTGAAAATGAAACATCAAAGACTCTAAACTGGCTAAACTGGAAGTGCTCTACAGATACACTGTACTTCTCAATCAGCGTCACTCCCAGTAACAGTACTACAAAGCGTCAAATCTTATCGACAATTTCACAAATATTTGACACAATTGGCTTGGTTGTTCCTTGTATCGTAGAGGCCAAAATATTAATGCAGCGCTTGTGGCTGGCAGGTTGCTCTTGGGATGAACCAGTTCCTGAAGAGCTTCAACATATCTGGAGTGACTTCTTAAACACTTTACCTCTTTTGAATCAATTCAAAATACCCCGATGGATCACCTGTGAATCAGTAGCTTCGTTACAGTTGCATGTCTTCACTGACGCCTCTGAAAAGGCATACGGTGCATGTGTATACGTTCGCAGTGAATCAGAGGACGGGAAGGTATACATTCAACTTCTAACAGCAAAAAGCAAGGTTGCTTGCTTCAGTCAAATCGACAACCATTCCTCGCCTCGAACTTTGTGCAGCATTATTAGGCTCACGTCTTTATGTTAAGGTTCATCAGTCACTGACATTACACTTTGACGAGATATACTTCTGGCGTGACTCAACAATAGTGTTGGGCTGGTTGTCTACATCACCAACGCAATTAAAGACCTTTGTCCGTCACAGAGTTTCTGAGATACAGGAAACTACTGCGGGAAGGTCTTGGCTCTACGTTCCGTCTTTTTTAAACCCCGCAGACCTCGCTTCGCGTGGACTCAGAGCGGAAAAACTGCTATCCTCTTCGTTGTGGTGGTCAGGACCCCAATATCTTTTTGAAGGAAAATCATCTTGGCCTCAATTTCCTACTTCAACTCAACATGACTTTAAACTTCCTGAAACAGTTTCTTCCTACCATATTGATATTCCTAATAAAACAGAAATTCTTATTTGTTCCTTATTTCCTAAACATTCATCCAATCTTTATACACTACAACGTATGATTGCATACATGTTACGATTTTATAATAAATGTAGGAGACAGCCGTCTGCTCACGGTGCACTCACTTCGTCAGAACTAAATTCATCTTTGCATTTTCTCTGCAGATTATCTCAACAGGAGTCGTTCTCCGAAGAGTATAATTTGCTTGTAGCAGGCAAACAATTACCTGCTAAAAATAAACTTCTTTCTTTGTCTCCATTCTTTGATAGTAACTCAAACTTGATACGTGTTGGAGGTAGGTTAAGTAATTCATTTTACGACTGTATAGTCTCTTGCTAGACCGTACACTATTTTAGATGATAGTGGAAAGGAATAAAAGAAAGTTAAATACTGAAAACTTTTGTATTGACCAAAATTTACTAGAAGGTAAAAATGAGCTTAATGGACTGTGCGGAAATGATGAGTGACGTAGCCCTTGTCGGCTGTAATGAGAACGCTTAGCTAACTTGGTGGCTCAACGCGAACTGAACATATTTATAATGAATTGTAATGTAAGTGGCGTAAAATGCTGATGTGCGGTTGCACCGTACATGCTCCCGAGCAGGAAGATGAATATGAGATGAACATGAAAAGATGAGTAACAAGGTGATGCCAATTGGTCCTTATAATATTGATGATTAACAAGGTGATTCCAATTGGTCCTTATTCTATGCTTATAGTCTCTACTTGAACTCCGTTTTACGCGACATAGGCACTGTACACTTTTCTAACTTATGCACTTTTGATACTGTAATCTGACACACACGGAATATCATGCTGATTACGCGCACTAACACTATATTCCACTGTAGACGATGACGGAGAGGCCCCAGCCTCTGCTCGTGCCGAGGTCACGTGTTGTGTTGCCTGTAGGCTCGCCATTGCGACCCTTGCCACCTCGAGAGAAGCGGATCTCCTGTGGTGAAGCCGTCGTATCATGAAGCCTGCTCCAATCACCATCACATCACCGATCATCACATAAAATGCTGTGTAGTGATGAATGTCGTGATAAGAAAGGACATGGCCAACTTTTGTATGGGCGTTTGCATAGTTATTGAATTCAATGTACATCAATGATTTTTGGTGTCTACATTCGTGAATATTATTAAATTAAATTGCAATAAATAAAACACCATGAAGAACTCGTAATTTTAACACACAAGACGAAAATAGTTTCACTAAACCTTTAGTCAGATTACTGGCCATAAGTGCACGAAATAAGATTTTGCTTTTAAAAACCATGGCGTTTTAATTATTTATTTATTTATAAAATAAAACAAAAGAATAGGTATAAATAATAATGATTTATTTATTAAGGAGAACGAATAAAATAAAACTACGTAATAATTCACTTTTATATTTTTATTATACAGTGTATTTTATTATGTTTGTGTATGGAATGTACGTTTCTGTAATATATATTCTGTATAATTGGGTAATAATATGGTAGTACTTGAAGGCCATTTGAAGCGGCCTGCTTAAAACAGGTGGTAATGGTGGTGGCTCTGGTGGGCTAACCACTTGATGATAAGGGGCTGCTGCATTGTTGTCAGAAGCCAATTCCTGCATGTTGTCTGAAGCTGATTCCTGCACGTTGTCCGAACCCAATTCCTGCAAGTTTCGTGATAAGTACTGCACTGTCTGTTTATTTGCCCGCATCCAGCACACATGACAAACATATTATTCTTGAGGTCTGAAAATAAACCCCAGTTAGAATAAACACATGTTTTCAAGTTTTATGTTATTGTACAATGAGAAGCATTATGTTACAACATGCCTACTTTAAAGAAGTCTATTCAAACATGGAAAATACATAAAGATAGATATTATAATCACACATACCTACTATGAGTACTATTTTTTATAGATTAATATAGATAAATACAAGAACACATATAAAATAATGAATAAAAATCAAAATGCTTACCACATTAATAGTATTTTGTGATATTAGGCCAGCTAGCAATGGAGAGTCCATACTGACATTATGGTGTCTTATTTTTCGAACCGATTTTCCACAACCAAGGCAAACCATGTTATACCCCAGTAGTCTCTCATATTCACCAGCCTCAGTATTCAATAATAAGAAGCATAGTTGACAAATGAATGTCCCCAGAGGCAACTTTAAAAAAGATGCACGGTTTCAAATTGCAGTTGATGCACCTCATCGTAATCCACAAAACAAATCCAAAACGCAAAACAGTTACTCCAGTATTATTAGCAAGGTTAACAAAAACACGCTGTCAAAAGTATCAAACACGTTCCGTTTCGTTTAAGCTTTTTTTTTTGGTGAATTGGATGAAAATTAAAACATAATATTATTATAATATATTTTAAAATGCAACTAAAACCAATGAATACAGTTTCGTATGAATAAAATGTTCCTAGTGTAATGCATTTGTCGATCATATCACACGTTTTCTAAGAGTGTAGTTTAAGACACGTGGTTTGGAATTGGAACGTCTTTTTATTTAACTTTCTCTATGGACTATTATGGCGAAACTTATCAAACGATAAGTTGATTTTGTTGCATTACTTTTACATTTTTTTAATAATAATTGTCAGGTCTGGAGAGGCTAAGAACTACGTAATTATTAATATTTCTATTTTTATTTTACAGTGTATTAATTGTGTTTGTGTACGTGGAATGTACTTTTTTGGCCATGTCCTTTGATTTGGTAACTTTTCACTTGCTTTAAGTATGCGGAGTTGTTTCTTGATTTCGTCTAACTCCTCGTTGCTTGAGAGAAGTTTGTTGTTTTCTATTAGTGGAGTAAAGATGCCTGCGTTTATAATATGATTTATTGGTTCTATTTCAGGTAGCTTTAATGATGGTTTTATGTCTAAGGTGCTAAAACCTTCATTACGTGAGTAAACAGTAAAACTTTCAGTTTTAATTAGACAGTCGTGTTCGACTCCGAATATGCCTGCTTTTATTAATTGCCCGGGCGACATATTATCATCGCATAAGACTCTTATCTCACACTGATTACAGCAGAAAAATGCATAATTGTTTATTTTGCTTAAGGCTGTCCATTGATTCGAACAAGTTGTAATGCTGATCTTACATTTGCTAGAATCTGGTTCTACTTTACATAGTTTTTCATTATTCTTGAGACGATAAATCGGTTTCTCTATATGACATAGATAATTGTCGACGTCGTCACGTAGACATGTCTGAACGTCGTTTAAAGACATTGGTAAATACGAGTCCTTCTTCAAATTGATTGCAACATGTTCAGCAATCGGAGTTAACGTAACCATGCTTGAGTTACCTACAGGTTGAGGTATTGGGATGATTTTCATGATTGAAAATGTATCTCTAGATACCAGAGGTAGTTTCAATTCAAAGATTAAAAATTCTTCAGTCATTCTTGCTTTGACTGTCAATAAATGATAAATGTTTTTAAAGTTGATTCGTAAGTTATTGATCGGCAACGTGAGGTCTTTTGAAAGGTGACTCGATATTGTGTTCAGAGTATCCTTCAGCTGTTCTGGTGACAATAAATGAATATTGAGTCTCCCATGGTAAACATCTGTTACGGTATATAATAAACTTCTTTGGATTGTTTTTAATTGTCTTAAGACATTGCTTGTAGCGATTGCGCCCGTACTGAAATCGTTCATGATTCGATTTCTCACTGATTCGTTCAATAAAACGTTTTCTATCTTATCTAGCTTGATTAATAATGTATTAAGCATCTTGTGTTGCTTATTAATTGCTTGCCCGTTCCTTTTCAAAATATTGTATTTTGCTTCAATTACCGTTGTTTGTTGTTTCAAGAGCGATAGTAAGTGATCTTCATTGTCATGTATGGATTGAATATCTTGTTTATATTGTTCTGCGAATCTCTCATCGAGTACACCGAATAAGTCGTTTGCAAGATATCCGACACCGTTGATAAGGCCTCGCTTGCGGCGGCGCAGGTCTAGTGCGCGGCGCGTGCTGGAATGCTGACTCGGCAACAGGTGGTTGTAATACTCGAGTTCTGATAATTCCTGCTTCAATTGTACTTGAAAAACGTCACAATGTGATGTTTCTTTAAACTTGTTACATAACTGTTCTAAGTAGCTAATGTATTTACTGCATGCTTCTGTACCTTGCCAAAATGGTTTCATGTCATAGTATGTGACTATCTTCCAATCGTCTCTGATTAATTGCATGTTTGCAATTTTGTCCAAATAAAAACCTTGATTATCCTTTAATTTTGTTACATTGTATGAACCGTAAGCTGTGGCCAAAATGCTCATGAAAGATAAAAGTAACATTACCAGCGATGAAAAGCTGTAGTTAACTCTTCTGTTTTGATATGGCTTGCTATTTTTCATTTCCGCGGAACGTAACTCTTGTTGGATTCTGTCATTTACAGGGAGAATAGACAGCTTGAGAATAGGCCTCTTGATTAGCCAATTTTTTGTTTTCAATGTGACCACCCTGACGTGACCATCGGAACCGGGATGCAGCTGGACCACGCGGCCAACTGCCCATTTCCCAGGAGGTAAGTTTGCATCGTTAATTGTGACAATGTCATTAAGTTGAATGTCTGGTTGAGAATGTCTCCACTTGTTTTTATAATAACTATCGTGAGACATACTAAATTAACTAAAAATCGCGGGTTACTCACGTGTGTATATTGAGAAAAGCTCTACTAGTTTCGAACTCCACTTAAATGTCTCCACTTGCTTCTTGATGACAGCTGTGTGAGATATTCTGTATGCCAACGTTTCCAAATATCTTGTACTATTTTTTAAGTTAAATGCCATCTTGTCCGCATATCTGTTTCTAATATAGTCATATCTTGATTTAGATTGATAAAGCTTGACGGAGAGAGGAAATCTAGGTCGTTGGGGTGGTTCAGTAAGAGGGCACAGTGGCCTTGAATTAAGTACTGTCTCTAACTGGGCCAGAACTGTGCTGAACTCTTCGAAGGTGAGCTTTTGCTCTCCAACTACTCTTATTAAATGGTATTTTAAACTTTTTACAGCAGCCTCCCACAGCCCTCCTGCTGTAGGCCACGAGGGTGCATTAAAATGCCATTCTTATATAGATATAGATAATTAAATAATTTAAGTAATCAAATTAGCCTAATTTATTGTAAATTCAATAAATATAGTAATAAGTATTGTGTTGAGTGTATGTGAAGTGTTTTTACTGCGTAATTACACATATACATTGTGATATTTACCGGCAACCTGTCAAACAAAGGAACTACGACGAACGGTGGATTCAAAATCATAAAACCGGGGGAGTATTTGTTTTTATCTTCATTTTTATTGTGTTAGAATTAAGTAGTTAATAATATTGTGTCGCTATATAATTGAATTTTAAACAACACTGACAAGTTTACTCTACTCAAGTCTTTGAGTAACGTCCCGTACACACCGGCACAGTTTATGTCTCCTTTTGCTTGACGATAAGTGGAAGCAGAATCGACGACGAAAACATTAGCCCAGACAATAAAAACTACATAACTGACTCCACAATTACATGTTAGGCCACTACTGTACTAACCTTTAATTTACGTTTTTCTACTAATTTTAAACTTTGTCCCTACCTGTTATTTTAATCTATTACTAGCTATATTACAGTCAAATCTGTCGTAATAATATTATAATCCATCTCCATTTCCAATTCAACTAACTTTTCTTTGTAATTTTAATATTAAATACTTTGTTTTATTATTTTTTTTTTCTCCTTTTTTTTCGGTCTACCTCCACTATTCACATACAAGAACTATTTTCAATTATTGCTAACACCTAACTTTTTACCCTTTCAGTAAATAAAGGACATAAGCCTAAGACTAAGACAATGATGACTCGGAGGGCTACCACCATTAAGGACCTGGAAGAGAAACTGCGGGCTACACTTAAAGAGCTGGAGAAAACAAAACAGCTGTGCAGCCAATTGCTCCAAGAACGGGATGACAGTGAGGTTGAAGTCAAAGTTATAGTTGACAAAAACACATCCCTCAAGAATGAGCTTGCTGAACTGCACATCCAGTATATGGATGTATTAGATCAACACAACCAGATGCAGTACACCATCTCCACATTTCAAGAGTGCAGAGACACACATGAAGCTGCGCTAAAACGAATATCTGCATTAGAGTCTGAACTGTGTGATGCCCATAATTTAGTTTCTTCTTCGCAGAAATGTATGTGTACAAATTATGTTGAACAAAACAATCACACATTGTATGAGGAACTGGTAGGCTGTAGGTTACAGTGTGAGGAACCAGAGCCAATTACAATAGACCTGACTGGTGATGACACCGTGCATAGATGTCCCTTTCAATCTCACAATAAACTTAAAAAATATATAAAAATTAATAATTTTTTAAGGAAAACACAAAGATCACTTAAAAAACACAATTTAATAAAAGTGAATCTAAGACTTAGAAAAGAAAGAATTAATTTAGTTAAAGATCTCCAATCTTGCACTACCCAAATGGATAGCAATAGGGAAATATATAATAATAATATAAGAAGCCTTCAGGGTGACTTATCAATAAAAGAGGGTATGTTGAGGGATATTTTCGAGAGGTATGAGGAATCCCAGCAGCAATTAAGCGAACGTCTGCTTGAGGCTGGGGAGCTGATGGACATGGTGAAATACAACGCTGAGAGATATGAGTCGTTAACAAATAATATTGTCTGCAGTTGTATGAACCAACCTCAGTCTCCTGGGCCTTCTTTTGAATCCTCCTCAATAGTAGCACACCCACAGAGAATTGTTGGTAGTAGTAATAGTAGTAATTTAAAATATAAAGCATTAATATATGGGGACCAGCTTACATCTGGTTTAGGTAACATGATATATGGTCACTTAGACCATAATTACATTAACAATAGTTATCATAGTCTGAGTTACAATAAGATTATTGAAAAAATAACTCAGACTGAATATAATGAAAAATCAATATTAGTTTTAATAGTAGGTAACAGTTTGGATGTAAAAAAAAGGGACATTTTAAACGGTGTGGACACTTTATTAAAATTAAAATTGGGAAAAATAATACTTTGTGCATTTCCCTATTCAAGTACCTTAACAGACTCCAAAAATAGACATTTAGGTGTACTTAACAATACACTGCACCAATTGACATGTTGTCATAGTGACAAACTTATATTTTTTGACACTAATAAATTTATTAGTGATTTTAGATTGACAGAGAGAGGCATATCCCTCTCAAAAACATATCGAAGTACACTTGCTATGCTTATAGCATTCAATATTAACTCTGTTATAAAAAATATAACAGATATTAGTTTTAGGGACGAAGCTGTGCTGTCTAGGCTACCTAACAACACAGTGATAGATTTAAACTAGATTTTAAGACAACAGAACATACCATCATATATAATGTTAGTAGTAAGGTATATTCTGGCAAAAAAAAAACTCATATCTAATGTTGTTACACAGGCTCAGGGGCAGCACAATTTAATCTTATTTTATATTAATATTCAGGGCTGCTCCTCTAAAATATTTGAAATAGAAATGTTTCTTGAGAAAACACAATTTGATATAGTTTGTTTAGCAGAACATTGGTTGAAAGAGGACCAATTAATATCTTTCAATTTTGAAAATTATACTGTAATAAGTAATTTTAGTAGAAAGAATATGTTACACGGCGGGTCCTTAATTTTAGTTAAAAATGGCATTAAGTCCAAAGAAAGGAAAGATATTGTAGCACTGTCAGTTGAACACACTATTGAGTTGTCCTGTGTTGAGCTGGATAGACATGTTGTTGTTTGTGTATATAGACCACCTAATTATCAGAATCTTGCATTGTTTGATTCTGTAATGGAAGATGTTTTGAGAAAAGTATGTTCTAGCCATAAATCAGTACTTGTATGTGGCGATTTTAATATTAATTTATTGGAGAACAATACAAGTGGCATGGAGCTATTAAATTTGTTTGAATCATTTAATTTAAAAAATGTTTTTCTAGAACCGACTAGGATAACACCCTCCACAGCCACATGTATTGATAACATTTTTAGTAACTGCAACTATTTAGAAAAAAAAGTTATAAACAGTGTACCTTCTGATCACAGTGGTCTTGTGGTTACTTACAGCTCTTATTTGCCTCTTCAAAAAATTCAAATAAAGTTTAGACATATAACAAATAAAAATTTAGAGAAACTTTATGATTCATTAGCATCTAAATTAAGTATAGAAAAATTTTGATGTAAGTAATCCAAGCAGGTTATACGAAAAAATTTTTACGGTGTTAAATAGGGAATTTCAAGATATTTTGCCAATGAAATATAAAGACGTCTATGCTAAGTTTCAGTTTAGCGATTGGGCTACCGCAGGTATTCGTAAGAGTAGAGATAAACTTTTTGAACTTTATGGCATGAGACCATACAATTGCGACCCTCTTTTTCATCAACATGTAAAATTGTACTCAAAGACATTTAGAATAGTATGCAAAACCGCAAAGCGTCTTTCATCAGTAATAAAATAAAATCAGCTGAAGATAAGATAAAGGCTACGTGGAAAATAATACAGAATGAGACAGGTAGGAATAAATTAAAACATTCGGCTTTTTGTTTAAACACAGAGAGGGGACAGATTTCGTCAAGCACAGATGTAGCTCAGGAGTTTGAGACTTTTTTTTGCTAATATACCTGTCAAATCAACGGCTCATTTAAAATCATCGGCCAGACTATCGGCAACTTTGCTTAGAGAAAATGTTAAATCATGCGAATGCGACTTTAGTTTTCATTATACTAGTCCTTTAGAGATAATAAAGGTTTTTAAAGAAATCAAGGTCAAATCAACTGAGGACCTTTGGGGACTATCCGTGAAAGTCTGCGGATCACTTATCCAAACTTTAGCGCCGTATCTGGTTTTGATTTTCAATAAAAGTATAGATGACGGTGTCTTCCCAAACCTCATGAAATACAGTAAAGTTATTCCATTATTCAAAAATGGTGACACTAAGGAATTAAACAACTATAGGCCTGTGTCTGTTCTGCCGGTTCTTAGCAAAGTGTTCGAAAAGTTAATGCTATCTCGGATGCTTCATCACTTTGATAAACATGCCATCTTCCATCACCAACAATACGGTTTCACTAAAGGTCGTTGTACAACTGACGCCGGTGTCACGTTGATAAAGGAAGTACTCGGTGCTTGGGAGGAAGCACAGGATGCTGTTGGTGTCTTTTGCGACCTCTCAAAAGCGTTCGATTGCGTTGATCATGAAACACTCTTGCTGAAATTAGATCATTACGGGATTAGACATACTGCACTCCGTCTACTAAAATCATATTTAGAGGATAGGCAGCTGAGAGTTCATGTAGGTGGTTATAACTCACAGGGCTTTGAGATAAGAATGGGCGTTCCACAGGGTTCAATATTGGGTCCGTTTCTCTTTTTAGTGTATGTTAATGACTTGCCATTTTTATTTAAAGCTGAGCCAAGTATGGTGCTGTTTGCTGATGATACATCATTAATTTTTAAAATAGGTCGACGTTCTAATAATTTTGACGAAGTAAACAGCTCCATTCATCAAGTTCATAATTGGTTTACAGTCAATAATTTAGCACTTAACGAGAAAAAAACAAAATGTATTAAATTTAGCTTGCCCAACGTACACAGTAATGATTGTAGCATAATTTTAAATGGGCAAAAGTTAGAATTTGTCAACGAGACAGTGTTTCTAGGTATCACACTAGACAATAGACTTCAATGGGGTTCCCACATAAAGACGCTTTCGGGGAGACTAAGCTCTGCTGTTTTTGCAGTTAGACAGATAAGACAGCTCACAGACGTGAACACAGCAAGGCTTGTCTATTTTAGCTATTTTCACAGCATTATGTCATACGGAATTTTGCTGTGGGGTCGAGCTGCGGAAGTAGAATCAATATTTATTCTACAAAAGCGGGCTATCCGAGCGATATATAACTTGCCCCGTCGCGAATCTCTGAGAGAACTATTTAAAACGATAAATATCCTGACGGTGCCTTGTCAGTTTATATATGAAAATATTATGTATGTAAGGAAAAATTTGCAATTATTTGAAAAAAGAAGCGATAGACATAATTTTAATACAAGAGGCAAAGATAGGCTGGCTGTGCCACGATTCCGTCTGTCCAAGGTACAGAAATCCTTTATGGGGTTCTGTGTAAATTGTTACAATAAAATTCCAAGTACTATATTGAATCTTAACGAACGAAAATTTAAAACTTATATTAAACGTGAATTGTGTAGACAGGCATACTACAAACTTTCAGATTATATTGAGGATAAGAATGCCTGGCAGCATGTTGGTTCGGCTCCACTGGACAATACTCAAATATAGTCAGCAGTTAGGTAAAATTCTCATAAATAATGCATCCTTAATTTATATATCCAAAAAGTTTATATAGAAGCACTCTTAAAGATTGTGAGTACGCATATGTGAGCGCCATGTTCGAGACGACAAAGGAGTAAAATTTTATGATAGGTCCCCTCATTTGTTCTTTTTTTTAACAACTTGTCTCTGCATTGTTCTCACATAAGGGTACACTAATGTATACTATAAATGTTATATTATTGAAATTGTAAAACAAATTTAAAAAAAAAAAGAGTAACGAATGGAGTTTCTTGCTCGTTCTTCTCCATTCGAATCTACAATTTGGAATGAGCACCTAGCTTCACTGACGAACAGACTGACAGACTACTTTTCTATTTTGACGTTTCAAAAGTACCTATTTATGGTTTAGTTGGAATAAATGATTTTGACTTTGACTTTGACTTTGATTCAATGTCCATGCTTGTAATTTCCTTCATAAAATCTTGATCAAATGTTTTTTGTATCTGCTCCAATTCTTCTTGTAAAATTTTGTTGGCGCCGACAAAGTTTGTACCGTTGTCACCGTACAAGTGCTTTGGCGAGCCCTTTCTTCCAGCCATTCGTCGCAATGCAGCTAGGAATGCTGATGATGTGAGGTCTGAGACTAAGTCTATATGAACAAGCTTTGTCACCATACAGACAAATACCACCACGTAGCCCTTTGTGGTTTTAATTCCACGGCCCTTGTTGGCCTTTATGAGCACCTGTCCGGTAAAATCGACCCCTATGTGTTCAATAATTAAGTTTGTTAATTGTCCTTCGTGAGGTATGATAATCGGATGCATCATATCTTGATTAATATTGGCCTTGCTTAGTCTTCCTTTGACTCTGAGAAGTGCCTCGTTGTCAAGGAATGGATTTATTTTTTGCTGATAGCGACTTATTTTCCTTTAGAGAATTTATTTCGTACGTAATTATTTTATGCTTCGCATTTTTTGATTCATGTAATGTTAAATAAGTTTGCATGCGGCTTTTCTTGTATCTCGCTTGCTTGATAAATCTTAATATCCACGCTAAAACTCTTGTTAGTTTAGATAGAGAACTATATTTTACTAATATTTCCCCCAAAATATTATCGCTTTCTTGCTGCGATATGTGGTTAAAAAAGTTTTTCTTGTTTATTCTTGCTTCTTCGTCTGTGGTAAACACTGCTTGCTCAGTTTCATGGTCAGGGTCATAGCTTTGCAGCCACGACGGTCCTTCCCACCACAGCGAATGGTTTTTCAATTGATCGATACCCAATCCGCGGTTTGCACAGTCCGCTGGGTTTTCTTCTGACTTGACGTAACGCCACCTTGCTGTAGGTAGCATGTTTGATATTTGTCGCACCCGGTTGGCAACAAAAGGCTTCCATCGTCCTGGCTCTCCTTGTAACCAGGCTAGGACTACTTTTGAATCTGTCCAAGTATATATCTTGATATTAAGGCTGATAAGGCATTATTGAATTTTAGACAACAATTTTGCTAGTAATAGAGCACCACACAGCTCTAATCTTGGTACTGATATCGATTTATTTACTGGAGCTAATCTTGCTTTTCCTGCTACCAAAGAGATCTTCGTTACCTCGTTGTTTTCAGTCTTGCTATAAACAACGTAGGCGTAGCCTTTATTAGATGAATCGCAGAATCCATGTAATTCTATCGTATTGTTTTCTGCTGTACCCAGCCAACGCTCCAACTTGAATTGATTGATTTTATGCATGTCACCTTTGATGTTTAACCATTCCTTGCCAATGGGATCGGGTAACTTCTCATCCCATTGACTACTTGACAGCCAAACTTGCTGAAATAGCAGTTTTAGCTTTGTTGATATCGCCCGAGCGTACGGCGCGTAGCGTTCCGCGCGCTCCTCAAAGAGCCATTAGACCACCACAGATGGGGCCCTAAAGGGCTGATGTTCAGCCGGGGTTGCGGGGTAAGCGCAATGAGGCACCGCGACCTCGGCACAGAGCAGGAGAAGGAACAGGGGGGTTTTTAGTCAGTAAGAGTCTGACACTCCCTCCTGCCCGGCCCTGGGCGGGAGAAGTCATTTGATGATTTTCCCCTCACAAAAAAAAAAAAAAAAAGCTTTGTTGATATCGGTGACAGCCAACCAAGGAGGGTCAAACAACTTTGATATGTCTGACAACATTGATCTCTTAGTTGGTGTTTTATTTGATGGTTCGATTTTTGATTGAAATGTAAATAAATCTGCTTTTGGATTCCAACGTAATCCCAATGTTTTTGATGTCTCCAGTTCCTTAAAATCGAAATTTTCTTGCTTTCTACTCGCCCCGATTGTATCGTCTTGTAAGGCTAACACGTTTGACGACCATTTTCTTAAATTAAAGCCCCCTGATTTTAGCAATGTGATTCAATCTTGCTTTAGTTTTACTGCTAACTCGACAGAATGAGATCCGTGCAGAACATCATCCATGTAGAATGATTGCTCCAATGCCTTGATTGCAACACTGTCGTAATTATGTCTCTCATCTTCAGCCAGTTGCTTTAAAGTCATCATGGCTAAAAATGGTGCGGCCTTGGTGCCGTATGTAACAGTGCATAGCTGGTATACCTGATGACGTATGTCAATGGTGTCCCTCCATATGATTTTTTGAAATTTTTGATCCTGTTTATTTATCCAAATGAACCGATACATTTTTTCAATATCTGCCGTAAAAGCGACGCAATATTGTCTCCACCTTAATAGTAATGATTGGAGATCTTGCTGTAGATTTGGGCCTTTTAACATGACGTCATTTAAGCTAGTTCCTGTTGTTGTTTTTGACGAAGCGTTAAAAACTACGCGAAGTGCTGTTGTAGTGGAATCGTTTCGCAATACACAATGGTGAGGTAAATAATAATCCGGTTGCATGTTACCGGACGCTGGTATCATATGTCCTAGCGTTTTATATTCTTGAATAAATAATTTATATTGTTTTGCTAATTCTTCATTATTGTGAAATTTCCTTTCCAACTGTTGAAATTGCGCCATTGCTTTATTTTTAGACATTCCCAAACGTGTTTCAAAATTTTCTTGAAAGGGTAATCTCACTTCATACATGCCATTTTCATGTCTTGTTGTGGTATTCTTGTAAAACTCGATGCACTGTAGATCTTCTGCAGATAAATTGGATGATTCTGAGATGTCTTCGTTCTCCCAAAATCTTTGTAATTCGTCCACTTGATTCAGGACTACGTTACAATGAAATGATATGAGAATATACATCAGCTCCCAATAAGATGTCGATAGGACGGCTGACATTGTATTCTGGGTCGGCTAGTTGTACGCCGGCCAGGTGTGCCCATGTTGGCTTGTTGAATGTACATCTTGGTAACTGACTAATCAGCGTGTCCATTATTACCACATCTGTTTTAAATGTAAAGTCATTGAAATGCGAACAACATGTTATGTTCGTTACACCCTTGCTATTGCTCTCGTTTTCTCCTATCCCGCAGATGACGGCTTTGCAATACTTTCTTGATAAAGCTAGCTGTTGTGTCGCTCTGGCTGTGATAAGGGAGGCCTGAGAGCCTTGATCTATTAGCGCACGCATTTTGTAGTATGATCCGTCACTTGCTTGAACTTTGATCATAGCGGTTGCTAATAATGTTTTGATCACGTTGTTGCCTTGTTGCGAAACGTGATTTTCTTGTGATTCTTGATTTTGCGTTGCAAGGACTGCTGGTACTTGATTCTCAGTAATCGTATTACATGAAGACTTATTGTTAAACGCTTGATGCAAAAGTGTATTATGTTTACCGTTACATTCGCGGCACCGTTTTTCTGACATACATTCTTTATCCCCGTGCGAATAAAGACAATTTTTGCACAAATTCTATCGTGTTATAGCTTGTCGCTTTGAACTTGGTGTCACGTTTAAAAACCTATTGCAATAATATATTCCGTGTGACTCTTTGCACAACGGGCATGTTACTTCGAAATTATTTACCGAAGTTTTACTTGCTGAATATTTATTCTTGAAGTATGAAGATGATGATTTATTTTGCTTGCTTGTTGATGGTTTGGAATTTTCGTTTTTCTTGCGTGAAGATTCCAAAGCGGTGAATCTGCTCTCTAAGAAGCTTAAAAACTCGTTCAAATTTGGTAGTTCTCTAGGTTTCTTTAGAGATTCCAAATAATGATCATGCGTGTCTGCATCCAATTTCAGCAATAAAATACGCACGATGAATGGATCCCAGCTGTCTATATTAACGCCTAGGTTTCTTATTGAGTTTAAGCATTCTAGAGTGGTATCATGAATTTTCTTGATCTGAAGGACGTTTGCTTGTTGCACTACTGGAAGATTTAGTACGAGATCTAGATGAGATGTAAATATCAACCATTTGTTGTTGTACCTGTTGTTTAATATCTCCCAGCAGACATTGTAATTGTCAGAACTGATTTGTAAATGCTGTATCAAACGTTCAGCTTCTCCACGCACCTTGCTTTTAAGAAACTGCATCTTATGGGCGTTTGATAATGAGACGTTACTGTGGATAGCTTCAATAAACAAGTCCTTAAAAGACACCCAATTTTGATAATTTCCATTGAAAAACGGGATGTCAATTTTTGGTGTCCAATTCTCCTTGTGAACTACTGACCCTAGTTTTTTATTAATTGCATTTTTTAATTCATTGTAAATAGTTTCTTGCTTCGTATACGACACCTCATATTCTTGATTCGTACCCTCCAATTCGCTGTCTAATTCCCAATGTAAAGAATCTATAATAGACCATCGAGCTTGTAGAATACGCAAGGCATCTTTCAACTCCCACTTTTCAGACATAATATCCAAATTTATCCCTGCCACAGTGCGCTGCAGCGCTCTAAAATTGCTTGCTTGTTTTTTCAAAAGTTCATCAAGCTTGCTAGATGAACCTCTGGAGCATACCTCGACGGGTGGCGATTGACGACTTATTACTTCTTGTTCTTCCTGTGTAGACCCTTCCTGTTGATCTTCTTTTATCTTCATCAACAAACCTTGATGTTGCTGATTAATAAGTGCCTTAGTCGAGATATATAGCTCTTTTGCTTTTTCGTATGTACGGCCAATAAAATACGGATGAGTCCTACTTTCTTCCGAAAGAAGACGGTCGTGATTGTACTGCTAATCGGACCAATACTGATTTAAAGTATCTAAACGTCGCTTGAAATAATCAGAAGTCTTACGATCCGCTGAATCATTTTTGATATTTATAGCCAACTTTTGGATGGCTGTGTAAAGTTCGTCTTGATTTGTATGTAAACCCTCCATGACGAGGAGTTAATTACAGTAAGAAATAAATGGAAAGATCTTACTTGACTGGTCTTGATAACTGCTTATGAATCCTTGGTGATCCGCTGAGACACCTGTTAGCCTCAGATCCTGATGATGAAGCGCTGCCTGAGACACTTGCTAGTCTCGGATCTTGATGATGAAGTTCCCTGAGACACCTGTTAGTCTCGGAGTTTAAATTGCTTGCACTGAACTCCTGATAGTTCACAGGTCCTTGATGACCCTGGGTCACTTGTTAGTCCCAAAGTTTTATAGTCACTCAACACAATACACACAAGTTTGAGTCACTGGTTAACTGTCCGCTACACTGTCCACGCGCGCGATATGGACTATGTAACGTGCAATGTTCACAATCGAAGGACCAAAAAATATGTATAGTCTCTTGCTAGACCGTACACTATTTTAGATGATAGTGGAAAGGAATAAAAGAAAGTTAAATACTGAAAACTTTTGTATTGACCAAAATTTACTAGAAGGTAAAAATGAGCTTAATGGACTGTGCGGAAATGATGAGTGACGTAGCCCTTGTCGGCTGTAATGAGAACGCTTAGCTAACTTGGTGGCTCAACGCGAACTGAACATATTTATAATGAATTGTAATGTAAGTGGCGTAAAATGCTGATGTGCGGTTGCACCGTACAACGACTATAACGTAAAACATCCCATCCTTTTGTCCAGTTCTCATATTGTTTGCAAACTACTATTCAATATGTATCACTCACGTCTTTTGCATCCAGGACCTCAACTCTTACTACCCTATTGGGGGCAGGAACTTGGCAAAGAAGGTCACTCATCAATGCGTGAAATGTTGCAGGATTAAGGCAAGCACTGCCATTGATGGGCAACCTTCCAGAGCAACGCTTGCACCTAGAGTTTCCCTTCTTAGATTCAGGTGTCGACTACGCCGGACCTATTATGATAGCTGACCGTAAGGGACGAGGGTGTAGGCTCGTTAAATATTTTATATGTGTTTTTGTGTGTCTAGCTACCAGAGCCGTCCATCTCGAAGTTGTATCGGATCTCACGAAGGAGGCTTTCCTGACTGCCATGAACCATTTTATTGCTCGACGGGGGAAACCACGTAATATTTTCTCTGACAACGGCACAACGTTTGTCGGTGCTTTCAATGAGTTGGCTAACCTACTCTCACAAGACTTACAGTTCAACGCAATTGATCCAGGCATCAACTTTTCATTTATCCCTGCCTATACTCCTCACTTTGGGAGTCCGCGGTGAAATCAACCAAGCACCACTTGAGGAGAGTTCTAGGTTTAACGAATTTAACGTTCGAAGAGATGGCAACATGTCTTATTCAAGTGGAGGCTATCTTAAATTCTAGGCCCTTAACTCTACTATCCAACGACCCTTCCGACCTTACTCCATTAACTCCAGCACATTTCCTGATTGGACGCTCACTTGTTATGTTGCCTCACCCACAGATCGAGAATACCAACATCTCCAATCTTCAACGGTTTCGACGCATAGAGTGCCTCAAACAACACTTTTGGAATCGTTTCTCTCAGGAGTACATTCTGTGGCTGCAGGAGAGAACGAAATGGCAGCGGTCGTCCGGAGCGCTGAAGGAGGGGACTCTCGTTGTCATCAAAGACAAAAGCCTCTACTCTGGCTTCTAGGGCGCATCACTCGGGTGCTTCCTGGCAGAGACGGCATCGCACGAGTCGCCGATATCCGCACACGAAAAGGTGTCATTCCGCGAGCGTTCAACACCATATGTCCTTTACCTGTGTCTGTTGAAGACTCTTCAACGGGGGGAGGATGTTGAGTCATGCACTCAATGGCCTTCGCTGTGGGATGGAGGGGACAACGGACGGCGCACATAGGTCGATTTAGCTAATTTAGGCGGCCAAAATTATTTGACAGTATATTAAGGTTTGGTAGTTGATTTTAAATAAAAATACGTAGTTTTTCATTATAAAAAGAAATATTTATTGAAAAAAAAAAGAAACATTATTCATTATTATCATTTGGCTGGCCAGGTAATAAAAGATCAATTGTCTCGGGAGAAAATGACTTCATTAAGGGTTTTTTGGACTTTTTCATACTGCTCATTAGCGGGTCTGAGCTTAAAAGTATATATCCGCATTGCAGTCCTCTCTAGAAAATTTCCTGGCGTAATTCTGGCGATATGTCCGAAAATGCTTATTTCGGGCTTCAGCTGCCTCTTCCGAGAGCTGTCCTATGGGCAGGAGGGCATTTTCTATGATGGCTCCGCCATGGATTAGGACTTTATGCATAGTTGGAGTCATTGGATGCCACCCATATAACTCAATGTATAACTTTGCAGTCTCTAAAGCGTACTGATCATATTTCTTAACATTTATGTTATAGCCACTTGATATGGCTTCTAAAATTATTTTCAGCCTGTAAATCAGATCAAAGTTGATTCCGGTGATGTCAGCCGCCAACTGTGGATTTTCAAAAAATCTTCTGCTGGTGTTGCCATCATTGGTATTGCCGAAATTAGCTTTTGGCATATCAACCAGGAGACCTGTTTCGAGGCGGAACCTTTCTTGAATTTCACGCTTTATATTTGTTTCTATATTTTTTTCTTCTTCCGTCTTTCTTGCACGATATTTTTTTATGGGTAATTTATATGCCAAGTGAAGGATACTTTCAAATATTCGGATTCGTGCGTGTAGCACTGAAATCCCAAAATCTAAAGTGTGTGAGCTGACTTCATTTTTTTTGGTTAAATTATTAAAGTCTTTTGAGGTAGCACCACATACATAACATTTATTGGTGGATGTTGTATTGGTTGCTGCATTGCAGACTTTTCCGTCAACCATAGTCATTTTGAAAATGTGCTTAAAATGTAATTTTTCACCTTTTAGGTCCACTTCTGTGGTCGAAAGTGACTTAACACTGTTTTCAACATAATTAATCTTTTCTTGGGTGACATCTTTAGATTCTTTAACGAATCTAAATCGTATTGGGCGACAGTCTCTTGGAGAAGACGGTGTGGGATTTTGCCAAATCACTTTTTTCTCTCCTTCCCCACACACAATTTTTAAAGGCACAAAGGAGCTTAAAAATATATGAGCATCTGTGTTATAAAAAGTTATTAAGGTACAATGTATGATCTGTGGTCTATGTGTGAATGAGACAGATACATAGCTCTCTCTCACTGACTGTCATGGCGGTTGTTCTGTAATAAGTTACGAGTTGATCCACATTATTCAACAACGTTTCTTTCAATTCAAATACGATGAAAATTCAGATATGTCCGTTTTTTATCGAAGATACAGGAGATGCAAAACCACTTAAAACAGCTCGGCGAAGCCATATCCGATAAGTTTGTTATAACGAAGATTTTAATGTCGTTACCGGAAGATTATAAGCATTTTGTCTCGGCATGGGAATCCGCTCCAGACGATAAGCAAACATATGATAACCTAGTCGCTAGGTTGCTTATAGAATAAGAGAGAAAGAAAAAGGCGGAAGCTCGCAATCGTCGGCAGCGTTTGTGGCTAAAAAAACAAACAGGAAAAATGTAAAGTGTTTTAAATGTAATAAGCTAGGACATTTTATAAGTGAGTGCCGATTTAATAAGACTGATGATTTTCGTAATTCCAAGGATCATCATTTGGAAGTGAGATGTTATTACTGTAATAAGCCAGGACATTTGAAAAGTCAGTGCCGTTTTAAAAAGAACAAAAAAGGTAATGCATTCGTGGTCATGGACAAAATTAGTGAATCTAGTGCATATTTTAATAAAACAAAATGGCTGGTGGACTCGGGTGCAAGCGAACATATGTGTTGTGATTACGAACGGTTTAATTCTTATTGTTCCGCAAAAGGTAAATCGGTAATTGTGGGAAACGGAACGCAAATTAGTGTCAAGGGCAGCGGGCAGGTGGCAGTACAAGTATGGAACGGGAACGAATGGATCGACACTACCATAGATAATGTACTACATGTTCCCGAACTGTCAACTAATCTGTTCTCTGTGAACCGCGCAACAAGTAAAGGTTATGTTATTGTAACAGGTGAAAATGAATGCAAGTTTTATAAAGAAAATAAGGTGATGGCAGTTGCTAAGCGTAATGGAAGCATGTATTACCTGAACTTTCGTTACCATAATACGTCCGAAGCTAACGTTGCGGAAATCAAGCGTTCAACTTTACACGAATGGCATGAAAAAATGGCGCATCAAAACATGAGTTATGTGAAAGAAGTGTTGAAAAATAATAAAGTTGATATTAATACTCAATCGTCCGACTCGGCGACATGCGAAAGTTGCGTGAAGGGTAAAATTCACCGTCTGCCTTACCCTAGAAGTGAAAATGTTAGCTCCAGGACATGTGAAATAATTCATGCAGATACATGCGGATCGATGGAAAAGAGTTCTATTGGGGGTTCGAGGTATTTCGTCGTGTTCAAGGATGATTTTTCAAAATACAGGGAAGTGTGTTTTGTTAAAGGAAAACATGAAATTAAACTTTGTATTAGAAATTTTATTACTCGGGCTGAAAATGAGACTGGAAACCGAATAAAGATTTTTCGTACCGACAACGGAACTGAATTCGTAAATAACGAGGTCAAGAAATGTTCCAGGCAAAAGGAATAGTGCATCAAACATCAGTGAGTTTTACCCCAGAACAAAATGGTCGAGCTGAAAGGGAAAATAGAATTTTAGTAGAGGCAGCCCGTTCAATGTTATTTGCGAAAAATTTTTCTACCAATCTATGGGCAGAGGCTATCAATACAGCAGCATATGTAATTAACAGAACCGGAAAAAGTTCAGTTGATGGAAAAACTCCATATGAATTATGGTCAAACAAAACATTTGATATCAACAACCTTAAAGTGTTTGGCACTCCAGTATATGTCCATATACCAAAAGAAAAGAGGCGTAAGTGGGACCCCAAGGGTGAAAAAGGTATTCTAGTTGGTTATGGAGAGAATACTAAAGGATACAGAGTATTTTTCCCACACATGAATACTGTAGAAACAAAAAGGGATATTATTTTTGTGAAAGAAAATAAAGAAGAAGAAACAAAGTCGACAACGGTGCCATGTGTACACAAACAAATGGAGGAGTTTAATCTAGATGAGGCTGAAGATCGAGCGCAAGTTATTGAAGAAGATGATAACACATTGAGTATCTCAGAGAGTGATTCTGAGGGGAGCTTGTACGAACCAAGTGATAGTAGTGAAGGTGAAAACTCTGAAAATCCACCCATAAACCATGGAAACAAGCGTGTCAGAAAGCAGACTCAATTCTTTAGCTGTAATAATGTTTTGGTAGAAGATTGTGAACCAAAATCATACGAAGAGGCTATGAGAAGTCCAGAGACATCTGAATGGAAGAAAGCGATTCAGAGGGAACTAAAGACATTAAAGGAAAATAATACATGGACAGTAAGTGATCTACCAAGTAATCAGAAAGCAATTAGTACTAAATGGGTATTCAAAATAAAACAAAACAACAATGTTATTCAATATAAAGCTAGGTTGGTAGCAAGAGGCTTTGAGCAGGAAAATGTATTGAGTTATAGTGAAATATATGCCCCGGTGGCTAAGTTGGCTACTTTTAGGTTGTTTATAGCTATAGCAACAAAATTCAACTTTCCAGTTTATCAAATGGATGTCACGGGAGCATTTCTATATGGGGAAATAAATGAAAGTGTATATATCAGACTACCTGATGGAGCTTATGAAAATAATGACTGTATTGTAAAGCTAAATAAAGCATTGTATGGCCTAAAGAAGTCACCGAAGTACTGGAACGATAAATTCAACTCTGTGCCAATTAGAGAAAATTTTAAAAGATCTAAATGTGATCCGTGTTTATATTCTAAGTGTAATGAAACTGAAAGGATTTATGTACTTATATATGTCGACGACTTATTGATTTTTGGTAGTAATGAAGATTCTGTGTCACATTTAAAGTTAGTGTTAAAAAAGGAATTTAAAATAAAGGATTTGGGTCTGGTCTCTGATTTTTTAGGAATTAATGTAAAACAAAATTTTGAAACTCATGTTACAGTATTACGTCAAAGAAATTATTTGGAAAATGTACTGAAAAGATTCAATATGTATGAATGTAAACAAATTAGCACACCCATGGACCAGAATTTTAATGTAAAGGAACTTGAGAATAATAAGTGTACAACTGATACTGAAAATGTATGTAGACAAATAATTGGATGTTTGATGTATGCAGCTTGTGGTACTAGACCAGACATTTGTGCTGTAATATCAATTTTAAGTAGATATCAAGATAGGGCTAGCAACATGTTGTTAGTAGCATTAAAAAGAGTTCTACGATACATCAAACACACATTAGACTATAAATTGATTTATAATTGTAATGATGATGAGTTGGTGGGATTCTGTGATGCTGATTGGGGAGGTGACCTAACAGATAGGAAATCTACCACAGGCTACTGCTTTAAGTATGCAAACTGCCTGGTTTCTTGGTGCTCAAAGAAGCAAAGCACAGTTAGTATTTCTTCCACCGAGGCTGAATATGTAGCAATGAGTATGGCAGGGGCTGAGGCATGTTGGCTGAGCAATATGTTGTGTGATTTTAATATAAAAAATGTAACTCCAGCTATCTTATTCTGTGACAATCAGTCTGCCATGGTTATTGCTAATACCAACACTGTAAAGAGATTGAAACACATAGATATTAAATATCATTTTATTAGGGAACTTATTGAGAAACAAAAAATTTGTCTTAAATATGTGAAAACTGAGGAGCAAATTGCTGATATGTTGACCAAAGCGTTGAAACATAATATATTGTTAAAATTGGTAAATATGTGTGGTTTAAAGTAACTTAACTGCTTAGAATATTATTATACTTACCAATTGTTATAGTAATTGCAAAGTTTCCTTTCTCAGTAGAATTTAATTTAAGTTAATACAATAGTAAATATGTATCCAGTTTATTACATTAAGAGGGGGTGTTATAAAAAGTTATTAAGGTACAATGTAATATCTGTGGTCTATGTGTGAATGAGACAGATACATAGCTCTCTCTCACTGACTGTCATGGCGGTTGTTCTGTAATAAGTTACGAGTTGCTTAAAGCTAATAAATATGTTTTTCGAAGTTTAAGCCCATCTTTCATTTATATTTTATCTATCTGTTTCCGCATCGCTGCTAAATCTCTGCTTAAACTGTGCCTGCTGGGAACCATCACAACCCCATTTGCTAATTATCTCCAGAGTATTCCTTTCAGCCTCATTAAGTGTCATTAAGACTTCTTCCAGGTATAGTGATAAGCGCCTAACGGTGAGATCTATTAGACACTGTAAATTACTTTCAACTGAAGTAGCAGTAACATGTATTGTTTCCTTGGGAGGATAACATTCCTGTTTTGCTTTTAATAAGAGATCATAGCACGGAAAAAAACTTTTATTTGTCGCCCTAATGATTTCATATTGACGTCTTGTCAAATCTGCTTCTACAAACATAAAAGTGCTTGCTGAGGGGAGAGGAGCAACATCTTCCTTTGTTTCGGAAAGACTTTTTTTATATTCGCCTGCACTTTCGGGAGAATTTGTGATATCTTTCAAGATTTGAGAAGCATTTCTTTTTCCTCTTTTTTGTAAAACCACCTGGGCAGCATGGATAATTACTTCTTCTTCCACGACAGAACGAATTTCTTCAGTCTTCCTCCTCTTACTTCGCTCGCTCGATTCACCAAATAATTTGCAGGGCCGACCTGGGTGATTTTTTTTCAACATAGGTATTTCAAATGTCCCATCTAGCCAAGAATCGTTGTTTTTCAAAAAAGTAAGAAAGAAAGAAAGAAAGAAGAAAGAAAAACCATTTATTTCACACACAAATGACGCAAGAAACAAACATACACGAATATAGTTAAAGAGGGACAAAACAAGCAATGAACATAAAAGAAAAAAAAAAGAAAAGCACTAAAATTGCGTCACTCATGCGTGAAAAAGGGCAGCGCTCAGCATAAATGCTGTGTCTCGCGCACGCAGGCACGATACAACAGCGCTGGTTTTCAGCACTGACCCTCCACGCGCCCTTGCCTCGGGACTATAAAAATATTGACGCCGTTTCGGCATTACTAAATAAAATAAGTATTCAAACACAGAAAATTACACATAAGGTACACAATTAATAAATGTTAAAATGCAAAAAGTTAACTAAACAAAAAAAAAAACAATGAATATTAAAACATGCCATAGACAAAACAAATCACAAGACGAGAACATCAAGATACAAAACATAGACAAAAAATTAAAGTAAAATAAAAAGTTAAGTTTCGAACCATAGACAGCTCGGCAAGTGTAATATGTCAAAGATGTAGGTTAACCGGCCAATTGCACGAGAGATATATTGTTATGCAATAATGATGCCGGAAATTGTATCGAGTGATGTAATAAGTGTATTGTGTTATGATGCTGTGCGTGGATATGTATTTGTATAAACAGAAGTATTAGTGTAGTGTGAGACGAACATGCTGTAGCAAACACGCAGCATAGAGGATGACCATGCGGTACAGTGTGTGAGTTGCTTTACAAGTATACATAAATCCAAGGTAAGAACAAAATAGTAAAATAAAACAATCCGAAAAATGAGAATCAACGTCAAGACAATTAATACCGATATTGTGAAATAGAATAATATAATTAATTAATAATAATTTAAATGTAAGAATTCATTGTGATACCAATCTTTGCCCATGAACAGATTCAGAAATAATATGGATGAAAATGGAATGAAGCAGACAGGAGGCAGCCACACCGCTCCACAGCACTGCTGGGGATCCCACCAAGGATTGTGGGCCATAACTAATGAGGTATGCAAATATATTTATATAATTTATTATTGAGATAATTGTTCTTGTAATAATTTCTTTTTTAGGTGGAATTTAAAAGTCTGGATTGTTTTCAGGCCCCTCAAAGGTGGTGGAAGGTCATTCCAGCAGTGTGTGGCTGCAAATCTGAAGCTGCCCCTGAAAGCTGCAGTTCTGTGAAGTGGGACCTTAAGTGGAGCAACCGTGGAGCGAAGACCATGTCTGTAGCATGTTTCTTTCCATACGAGTTTTTCATATAAGTAGTGCGGCTTATGGGTTGTAATGATTCCAAACATTAGGCTAGCAAGATGTAGTTTGCGCCTGGCAGACATTTTTAACAATTCAATTTGATTGATGTATGGTGTTACATGAAGCCTGCGAGGGACTTTAATGCAGAACCTGACACAGGCATTCTGAACCCGCTGTATCAGCCTATCTGTCCTAGCAAGCAGGCAAGGCCCGTATACAGTATCACAGTAATTTAGCTTAGATAGGACTAGAGTGTCAACAAGTTGTTTCCTAATAGGTAGGCTAAGAAAATTACGGATACCAAACAGTACTTTCAGTCTGTAGAAACAGTTTCTTACAATGTTATTTATATGAGCCTCAAAGTGCAGCTCCGGATCCAAGGTCAGGCCCAGACTACATGCTTGTTCTACACGTTCAATTTTTTCTCCCTTAATGATGATCTCAGGTTTGGCAGTTAAAATATTGGTGACCTGTTTCTTTGTACCGAGCACCATAAATTTTGACTTAAGGGGATTAAGCAGCAAACAATTCTCCTCAGACTCCTCAGACTGATACCATCAATACCCTGAGCTTTTGACCCCAGACCCTTGATTATCCCCAGAACAGTCTCCTGATTGGTACAAGTAAGGGAGAACCTGGCTGTGCTAAACCTGCATGAATTGAAATGGTGGTTCAAAGAGATATTGTCGCTACAGCTCCCTGGTACATTCAAGAAGGCGGCATTAATACTATCTGGGTTATCAAAAAGGCTTGGCAGCCGCTTATCTTTATGGTCAGGGAGAACATCTGATTTTAGATTTTGCCATAATAGTTTGGGATCTCTGCTTAGCTCGTTGATATTTTTTTTAAAGTAAGCTGACTTTTCCCTCACTAGTGCGGCTGCTGCCTCATGTTTAAGATCCAGATAGTACTGCTTGTGATGTGGGAGCCTTGTTTCGCGACTTCTCTGTCTAGCCTCATCTCGAAGCCTGAACATTAGGCGAATATTGTCTGTAATCCACGGAGTGGGCCGCTTATAATAGGTCTTTCTCTTCATAAGAACATGGAGATCAAAAAGTTGAGTTATATAGGTGTTAAATATTTGAACCATAGCATCAACATCATCCAAGTCTCCTATATCAGACCATGGAATCGCGTTCAGGTCTTTTTTGAAGTAATCTGGCAAGATGTCAGCGAGAGGACGAAACCTGACGATCCTTGGCTTACACTTTGGCTTCCTGAAGACTGTTTCACAAGTGATGAAGGCATGATGACCGAGCTCACTGATATGGTTCACTTCGACATTTCGTGTGAGAGCATCAGTGCATATTATATCGATAAGCTGCCTGGTCTTTGAGCTGTTTGAGTTTAGCAGGTTGACGTTTAAGTCGCCTAATAATATGATGTTGTCATATGGTCCTAAGGCGCTAACACTTGCAGTTATGGCATCTAAGAAAAGTTTCAGGTCCTGCCAGGGTGGGCGGTACGCGGTGCCTATAAGGAGCTTGGTTTTGTTCACTGTGAGGCCCAGCCAGAGCTGCTCGACAGTCGAGTGCTCAGGGTGAGCCTTGACTCTTGCGTTTATACCATTCCTGATATAGAAAGCCACACCCCCGCCACGCCCTCCTCGTGTAGAGACAGATCGTGGTTTATGTTTAAATTTGTACCTAGAGATACTTGGAGCGCGGTCCTCCTTACCACTGCGTAACCATGTCTCATTAATAGCCATGATGTCCACAGAGTGGTTACCCATGGCGATCAAGAACTCGTCCTGTTTAGTCCCCAGAGATCCCGCATTTAATAGACCAAATTTTATGTGTTTACTAGGAGCCATAAGTACTATTAGGTGCATGCATTACATGTGTGAGAGTATAGGCATGGTGTGGCGAAGTAAGGTGGATGTATGTATGAGAAGTATGTATAACTAGTAAGTGGTTAGGGTTGAGTGAATATAAGATATGTAAATAATTAGAATTAGGTGTAAATATGAATTGTACATATAGTGTAAATAAATAGTTTATAGCATATGAGTGATGAGACATTTGTGTTAAGTAGTTTGCGCGTACATGCAGTCTATGGTTGAGCATGGTACAAAAAAGATAATGGCAATCGTTTAGCCAGTTTATATATAAAAAAATTATTACATCAAGGTGGACTTTACTATATCTTAACTGTTTAAATTGCAGTGCCGAAGACACGGGATAAGTCCCCCTCTGTGCGGATCCTCTGCGCCTTGTCCCCCGGCGCCTTCCTGACGAGGATGCGGCCCTGCTTGGTCCAGACAAACTTCCGGCCGCTTCCCGTGCTTGACGAAATAACAAGCGGTTGACTTTGGTCAACCGCTCGTTAACGAAGAACCGCTGCGCCGGCCCGGACATGCCAAGATCCGTCGTAGTTGCGCCTCGTCGCACTCGCGCGCTCGCCATAAGTTGGTCCCGCAGGTCTCGGCGAGCAAGGCGCACCACTATCGGCCGCGGGCGTGATACTGTTGGTCCCGCTGAGTTCGTTGCATTGAGCTGCCTGCCACCTACACGCTCTGCACTGACGATATCACGATCATCCAGGCTGATCCCTAACTTTTGCCCTAAGGCTTTAATTATGTGGGTAGGGTTTTCCGCCCTTTCCTCTGGCAATTTGGACACCTGAATATCGTTAGCGAGAAGCTCCTGGTCCCTTTCATTGAGCTCTCGCCTGAGCTCCTCCACTATGTCGCCTACGTTGTCGGAGTTCGTGGGCCTCGAAGTAGCACGCAGTTCAAGTGCATCTACCCTGGCCTACAGACCGTCGACGCGCGCGCTGCAGCAGCTCAAAGTAGTCTTAAGCTCAGACATTTCCACCTCCATTTCTCTCCTAAACACCTGTATCTCCGCACGAACCGCTCTCAGCTCGTGAAGGATTACGTCCAGGTCACTGCTAGGTACAGGTGACAACTCACGAGTGGTGGTGGCGGCATTGAGCGACGTTACGTCTCTGCTCGGTGTGCTGGATTCCATGATCGAAATACCTGCGACATCGCTTGGAGGACTTTGCGTGGGGCCTCTGACTGGGGTATCATTTCTGTTGTCCCTAGCGATGTTTTTCTTACACTCGGGACATCGCCAAGTGGGAGGAACGGAGGCTTTAGCAGGAAATCCGCCACATACTCTGCAGTAGAGAACCCTACACTTCCCACACCTAGCGCCATCTACCGGCGAGACAAAGCGGGAGCAACCTCCACATTTTATACCTGGCATCCTCGGTGACACATCTTGTTTCAGTGGTTCCGGTCAGACTCGCCAGATGGCGATACAGGAGATCGACTACACCGATCAGAGAGCAACCTGTCACCGCGATACAGATGGCGCTGTTAGAGATGCGCGATTGGGCCCTAGTGTAGTCTGTGGCAACGATGTCAAAACTCACGTCGAGCTAAACAAATTAATTATTTTGGCGGGTAACCGTATAAGTTCATACCAAAAACCTGGTTTTAACTTATTGATTTACAGCCCAAGGTCGCACTATTTGAAGCTCACTACAAAACTGTTTATAGCTGTTAAACACTATGTAAACAATACTGAACAATAATAAATTTTTTTGATGCTTTTCGACTTTTATTTAAATTTATAATTGGGAGTCGCTTTGCCAATGACCAAGCCGAAACAGACGTCAACTGTCAACTGAAGTCTCTTTCATAAAAGAAAATCTCTTTCATAAAAAAGTCTCTATCATATTGTGCGCTTTTGACCATTTTTGTTTTATATTGGTTTTAAAATAGGAGAATTTATGCTTCAGAAGTGTTTTACTCTCTTCTGTGGCACCATAAGTCGAGAGGAGATAATTTTCCAAGAATTCAAGTTTTTCATTGATTGATGGCAGATTTTGCTCATCTAACTGATTAAACAGATGTCTACGAGTAATTATTTTTATTATTAAATATATATAAAAGTCAGAAATTATAAAACAAGAAAATAATGTTTTTTTTTTCTTTATTAGACAAACAATTTTTAAAATCAAATATTTTGAAAAACTGTGCAAACTGGTGGCCAAATTTTAGATAGATATTAGCTAAAGGCTTAAATTAATTAACGGTAATAAAATTATGATCGGGACGGACAGGGATATACTATAAAAATACGTTTTATACTAAATTTACTCCAAAAAATAAACGCTACCAAGACTATTTTTAAGAACCTACAAATATGTTAAATTAAAGGAATTTAAAAATACATATAAATATTATCGTTAAGGTGCTTACCTGAAGAACTAGAATCCATTTTTTATTTATTTTTTAACTGATTCCAACATAAAAATATTCACTTTGAAAACTTTGTTCACACAGAGAGCACCGAGAAAAGATACGTACACCACGAGTAACGATCAGATTCCGATTACCTGTAGGCGCTCTCTCGCACGATACAAGGGGTGGGAGGGGTTGGGTATTGTTCCTGGAACTACCTGCTAGGCCAGGTAATAACCGGTTTTGCTCCCGGATATACTATTGAAAATTCATTTTTGGCCGTCCAAATCCCTCAAATCGACCTATGTGCGGCGGCGCGCGCGGCGGCGACCGCCTGCCCCGCGCTGCCCTTTCTTACCCATATTGTTTAAATTCACTTCCTTATAACCGTTATTGTAAAAGTCTAATAATTATTTCATATAAACCTTATTATAAAGTCCACAATTAAATTATTTATCTCCACTGAACTATCGAACCCAACACTAGTAGTCAATCATTCAATATGCATTTTTATGTCCAATTTGTTTTTATATTGTTAAATTAGTATGTTCATTCAACAACATTTGACACTAGTATCAAATTCGAGCATATACTCGATTCGATACGATAGCCTAACGAAAATGGGATGCGCTCGCTATTATTATTTGCGCTTCCTTATATACCCACGTAGTGCAATAACTATAAAGTACATTTATAAGAATGAGGTAGCACGAAAATAAAAATACGTAAGTACGAGTATGTTAAAATCAATTATTTTATTTCATATATTTATATGAAATATTAGTCGATGCCTATTCATTAAAGTACCAGATACGCAAACTTATATTTTAAAGAATTAAACATTTATATATACAGGTATTACATAGTTGATTTTATTGTGTCTACACAATCAATACACAAATCTCTAATCTTGCTTGCAAAATCTTATACTCTTGGTTCGATGTCATCCTGAATTTTGGTAATTAATTCTTTCGTACTGGTGTATATATTATCGTATAATCGACATGTTGAACGCATACATCAGCCTCACAATTACACATCGGCTGTTCGGATTTTTGAAAACTGTCTACGTAGTAGATTTCTATTTTGATTATTTTTACCCCGCGAGTAACAGGCTTCTTAATATACTGAAAGAATGTTTGATCTGTTTTTGATCTCTTGCGAGCAAGACCCAGCGTCTTCTGTCCGGTGGTTTGTTGGACCGGTTGATTCATGGGTACGAAATTGAATAGATCTTCCGAGTCCTGAAATAACAATGCAATATACATATAATTTAATATAAGTAGATACACTACAAATGTTAAGATTGGAATAAAGGATTGTGTGGAAATACTTTATGCAGTAATGCTAATAACGTTGTTAATATCTACAATACTAGCTGTGCCCCGCGGTTTCACCCGCGTTTTTGTCGTTTCCGTGGAAATACCAAGATAAAATATGGCCTATATTATGGCCTCCCCCAATAAATGGACTATTGAATATTTAAACACTTCTTATCAGATCAGTATTTGCCGAGATTACCAAACTTTTCAGCTTTATAATATGAAGAGAATTATAGATTAACTTAAATTGTATAAGTCACAGGCTATCTATCTCTTCGACATTCAGCCAGACACGTAAGAATTACGACTACAAGCGGGAGTGTCCGTCCATTTTAAACCAAGTTAAAATATTATTTTAAAGTACTTCTGAGTAAATTATATGTTTCGTTTTATTTTCTTGTGGCTGAAAAATATATTGATTGTTTCCGCAACCTGATCTTGACAACGCGACAAAGCGAACTATAGTTGGCTGTGATTAAAACAGTCTTGTCGTAAATCTAATCTACACTTATATTATAAAGAGGTAAAATTTGTAAGTTTGTAAATTTGTATGTTTGTAAGTTTGTATGTAGGGGGTAATCTTTGGAACCACTGGTCGGATTCCCAAAAATCTTTCACTTATTGATAGCTACAATGTTCCCGAGTGCTACAGGCTATAAAACATCGCGCTACGATCAAATGGAGCCCAGCAGCGACTGAAACCGCGTGAGAGTAGCTAGTCCTACATATTTAAATGTTTGCCCCTGTGATTTATTTATCGGTACGGCAAAAGATAATTAAATTGGAAATAGGACTCTTTTAAAATGAGTCCTATTAGTCCGAGGTATAAGTAATGTTTGACCAACCGCTGGGCCAGTCAAAACTGTTGCAATGATCACGTTATTGTGAAGAAATTTAACCTGAAGTCGAGTCCCGTTACATAAATTTGGTCGCTTAAGATTTCTAAGTAAAATAATTGGGGCACCAATTTTAAATTTAAGAGAATGTGGTAGGAGGCCACTCGGGATTAAAGAGTTAAGAAATTCCTGTAGATAATGGACTGCATCTTCTTGATCCAGTACATTATCAATAGATGTTTAGGTGACTATATACCCTGGTTTATAAGTTTAGTTAAAATTTCGTCAACACTACTGTTTCTCGACGCTAATATTGCTCCTCCATACACACACACACATCGTACACATCAATTAACTCAAAATCGCGGGTTACCACGTGTAAATATTGAGAAAAGCTCTACTAGTTGTAGTCTACTACTAGCGGGGACGCGGCGAGAGTCGGCTGCGCGACGTCGCCGCGTCCGCGCACGCTACTCATGAGGAAGAACCCCTCTGTGGTTCGAAACTAGTAGAGCTTTTCTCAATATTTACACGTGAGTAACCCGCGATTTTGAGTTAATTTAGTATGTCTCACGATAGTTATAATAAAAACATCGTACACATCCATTGATAATATTTATTTTCTATTTCGACGATATCTAGGTAAACTTTTGATATTAATGCTTGTCACTTTTTCTCCTAAATCTTGATCAATAGGTATTTTATTTTCAAATGAGGTACTTTTCCTTCTCCAATTAAAAGTAACTTCAAAGGAAATCTCTCTCATGTTCGTACATAGTTTTAAGGTATGAACGAATTTCCAGAATAGAGGATTTTGAGGCAAATTTTTGCAATATCTGCTCTTGTTTCTCTTTCTACTATTGGTAAAGTTTGCCGCAAACATGACAGTAATCACACATGAGCTCTATGAATCATGGTACATTCATCCCAGATTAAAGTGACCTCTTTGAAAACTTTTCCTAAAGGGCCATTTTTACGATTAGGGCACACGCTATCTTTCTGTAACGAAACGGTTAGGGGCAGTTTAAAAGTGGAATGAGCTGTGCGTCCCCCAGCTAATAAAGTTGCCTGGAAGCGAAGACGCTCGCGCGCGTCTACAGTTTGCGCGCAGACGCGCGTCGCTGGGTCGAGGATCCTCTGCCGCGCCAAATTAGTGTGTGGCGGAATGAGCTCCGGCAAGATCTCATGGTAGAGTGGAAGCAACGACTGTCGCAATCGAGGGCCGGGCACGCTGTTAAAGCAGCGGTAAGACCCCTCTTGGAAGAGTGGCTTGAGAGATGCCACGGTGTCCTCACCTTCCGCCTGACGCAGGTGCTTACCGGGCACGGAAGCTTCGGTAGGTTCTTGTTTCGGATTCAGCGGTAGGAAACGCCCAAGTGTCGTCATTGTGAGGACCACCTAGAGGATACGGTTGCGCATACGGTGCCTGGGCTGCACTGCCGCCGTGTCCTCAGGGAAGTGATCGGCAGCAGCGACCTCTCGCGCCCGGCCTTAGAGAGACCATGGTTAGTTGCAAGAGGAACTAAGAAGCTGTCTTCTCTTTCTGCGAAGCAGTGATACTCGCAAAGGAGAAGGCGGAGCGCGTGAGGGAACTATCCTCCTCGCGCCCCAGCCACCGCAGTAGGCGACATTCCGGGAGTTGGGGATCGAGAAATGAACTCCGGCCACCCTAAGCGCGGGTCTACGACGAGTAAGGGTAGCTCGCCGCCCGACCAGAACCAGACCCGAGAGTACGGCGCGTAGCGTTCCGCGCGCGCCTCAGAGAGCCAATAGACCATTACAGACTACAGCCGGGGTTGCGGGTTAAGCGCAATGAAGCACCGCGACCTCGGCCCAGAGCAGGAGAAGAAAAAGGGGGCAATGCAACAATCATCAACAAATATATTTCGAAAAAGATTATTACAGGATTTTATGTTGTTAAAAAATGTTTTTATAATAACTATCGTGAGACATACTAAATTAACTAAAAATCGCGGGTTACTCACGTGTAAATATTGAGAAAAGCTCTACTAGTTTCGAACCACAGAGGGGTTCTTCCTCATGAGCAGCGTGCGTATATACATACAGTCAACAAAGTATCGGGAATGAATGTTTTTTTTATGGTTCCAAATTCGAATTTTAATTTTTTTTGTTGTTGTTAGATTGGCATAACTGTTTTCCATTTTGGCGCGGAATTTGAGTTGCATCTGTCATTTATATTAAAAACATTGCTGTTTTTAGTTTTATAATATCTAGTGTGTATTGCGAATTTCATAATGGACAAAAACTGTTAAATTATATGCAAATAATCTGTGAAAAGGCACTAGTAGCGCCATCTATTGTTTAGCTTAATAGACTGTTATACATATGTATCATGAGTGTCAAATAAAAGTTTAGTTCCATTCGAATCTCGAAACCGGCGTTTTCATTAGAGGTTATGGGCCCAGAACTACGTTGTTTCTCGCGAAAATACTTGCAAGTTTGTGCCGATTAGTTATTCGCAGACTGAGAATACACTGTGCTATTGAACTGTTGGACTGTGAACCGTATTTGTGAAGATTTTGTGCAAATTGTTAAAAATGGCGGCGAACTACATTGTTAGCGTACCTAAGTTGAAAGGTCGCGAAAACTATAGTGAGTGGGCCTTTGCAGCGGAGAATTTTCTTATATTAGAAGGAACTTTTGATTGCGTCAAAGTTACAAAGCCAGAAGAAGCCGCAGCAGACGCGAAGACCAAAGCAAAGTTGATCTTGACGATCGACTCGTCGCTTTATGTTCACATCAAAGATTCGAAGAGTACTAAAGAGTTATGGGAAAAACTGAAGCATTTGTTCGACGATTCTGGCTTTACAAGAAGGATAAGCTTATTGCGAACGCTTATTTCTATTCGCCTGGAAAATTGTTCATCCATGACTTCGTACGTCACACAAATAATTGAGACTAGCCAGAAATTAAGTGGATCGGGCTTTAACATCAATGACGAATGGGTCGGATCGCTACTTTTAGCAGGATTATCCGAAAATATTCGCCCATGATAATGGCCATCGAACATTCCGGAATTTCAATTACAGCGGACGCCATTAAAACAAAGTTGACGGACTTAGAGGAAGATAGTGGCGACACCAGCGGAGCATTTGCAAGTTTCCGTAAACATAACAAGATTGGTAGTACTGGCGGAAACAAAGACAATATGTCAATGTCAAACTCAAATATGTCAAAGTTGAAACCAAAGATTATAAAATGCTATAAATGTAAACAAACGGGACATTATCGAAATCAATGTACCAGTGACAAAGACTCGGTAAAATCATGTGAACGTAAACAAACCCATGCGTTCAGTGCCGTTTTTCTAAATGGAAGTTTCTCCAAAAACGACTGGTACATAGACTCTGGTGCAAGTGCTCATTTAACCGCCAACAAGCACTGGATTAAGAATGTTTCTGTCGAGCATCCGATCAAAGAAATTGTGGTCGCGAACAAGGAAAAAGTGCCGGTAGTATGCTCGGGCGATGTTGTGATTACGACTTTGACTGACGACTGCGAGTATGAAGTAGTTGTTGAAGGAGTTTTATGTGTGCCAAATCTGACCACCAATCTTATTTCAGTGAGTCAATTGATAGCCAAAGGAAATAGAGTACAATTCACCAGCAGTGGCTGTGAAATCTATAATAAGAATGGTGAATTAGTTGGTATGGCTTCATTGTTGAATGGTGTTTACAAACTGAGATTACCTGAAGCATTGATGGCAGCAGCAGTGGACTCATGTGATATTTGGCATCGTAGACTTGGGCATGTCAACAGCAATTACCTAAATAGAATGCAGGATGCAGTGGAAGGGCTCACACTGGATAGAAAGGCAGATGTTTCGAAGTCATCATGCATAGTGTGCTGCGAAGGTAAACAGAGTCGATTACCTTTTCCACAGAATGGCAATAGAAGTAAAGAGCTACTGCACACCATACATTCAGACGTGTGTGGTCCATTTAGCAAGAATTCAATTGGAGGTTCCAGATATTTCATATTGTTTGTGGATGATTATAGCCGCATGATCCATATATACTTCATGAAGAGCAAAAGCGAAGCTTATAGTTGTTTTAAAACATATAAAGCACTGGTAGAAAACCAGCTTAATAAGAAAATAAAGATATTGCGAACCGACAATGGCAAAGAATTTTGCAATAAAGAATTTGATGATTATCTCAAGATTTCAGGAATAATTCATCAAAAGAGTAATGTTTATCACCTGAACAGAATGGTTTGGCGGAACGTTGTAACCGAACGGTGGTGGAAAAGGCAAGATGTCTCCTATTTGATGCTGATCTTGAAGAACAGTTCTGGGCTGAAGCTAGTAATACTGCAGTCTATTTACAAAATAGGACAGTGGCATCAGCTCTTGATGGGAAAACACCTTTTGAAATATGGACAGGAAGAAAGCCTGACATAAGCCATTTGCGAGTTTTTGGGAGTGTGGTCATGGCACATGTTCCAAAAGAGAAGCGGCTTAAGTGGGACAAGAAGGCAGAGAGAGGCATTTTCGTTGGTTACCCAGATGAAGTGAAAGGGTACAGAATTTATAATCCCAAAAATAAGAATATTACCACTAGCCGTGATGTAATCATCATAGAGAAACCACCAACAGTAGAAGTTCAGAGTGATGAAAAACCAACAACTTTCATAGAAGAGCAGGAAGATTCAGTGGGGGAAATTTCAGATAGTTCCAGAAGTGAATATTTTACTGATGACAGTGATCAGACATATGTTCCAGATGATGAATCTTCTGCCAGTAGTGTTGAAAGTGTAGTGAGTGCTAATAAAAGGTGCGTTTTACGTAGGGAGAGACGGCAACCAGACAGGTATGGTCTTTCTAACTCTTGTATTGGTAGTAGTACAGAATTTACTGGTGAACTTTCAATTCAGGAAGCTTTAGAAGGTCCTGAAAAAGAACAATGGTTAGAGACAGTGCGTGATGAATTGCAATGTTTTGACGATAATTGTGCATGGGAGGTTGTTGATTTACCTGAAGATAAAACCATAGTGCAATGTAAATGGGTTTTACGCAAGAAGTATGACAGTGAAAACAAGGTTAGGTATCGTGCTAGACTAGTGGCTAAAGGTTTCTCACAGAAATATGGTGTAGATTACACAGAAACATTTTCACCCGTTGTCAGACACACAACTCTACGTCTTTTGTTTTCATTGTCAGTACAACTTGGACTTGATGTAACACATCTCGATGTCAAAACTGCGTTTCTTAATGGCGACCTAGAGGAAACCATCTACATGCAAAAGCCTGATTATTATGATGTTTCTGGTGGCTCTGGAAAAGTGTTAAAACTTAAGAAGGCCATTTATGGCCTAAAACAGGCTTCAAGGGCCTGGAATAAAAAGTGGATCATTCTTTGCTTGAGAATGGTTATTGTAAATCTAAGTTAGAACCTTGTATGTACACAAAAATTAATGGTAAATTCAAGACCATTGTGACATTATATGTCGATGATTTTTTCATATTTTCTAATTGTAAACTAGAAACTGAAAACCTTAAGAATGTATTGTCAAGTCAGTTCAAGATTAAAGACTTAGGTAGAGTAAAACAGTGTTTAGGAATGAATATTAAGTTTAATAAATTAGACAAGTCTGTAACTTTGAGTCAGGAAAGTTATATAAATAATTTGTTACAAAGGTTTAACATGACAGATTGTAAAACTGTTGATACTCCAATGGAGACTAAATTGAATGTTAAAAGTGATAAAAATGTAAATAATCAAGTACCTTATCAACAGCTTATAGGGAGCTTAATGTATCTATCTGTGTTGACTAGGCCAGATATAACTTTTGCAGTAAATTATCTAAGTCAATTCAATAATTGTCATACTGATGAACATTGGGGATATGCTAAGAGGATTTTAAAATATTTAAAAAAGACCATAAATTTTGGTATAAGGTATTGTGCAGATGGAAATACAGAAATAAAAGGTTTTGTTGATGCCGATTGGGCAAATGATTCTGTGGATAGGCGGTCTTATACAGGATTTTGTTTTGTGCTTGCTAATGGTATAATATCTTGGGAATGCAAAAAGCAGAAGACAGTTGCACTGTCGAGCTGTGAGGCTGAGTACATGGCCATATCAGAAGCCTGCAAAGAGGCTATTTATTTGAAGGCATTGCAATTTGAAATTACAAATAATATGTATGCTTTGACTTTGTTCAATGATAATCAGAGTGCACAGAGGCTGTCGACAAATCCTGTGTTTCACAAGAAAACTAAACATATTGATGTAAAATATCATTTTACAAGAGATTGTGTTTCCAATAAAGAAGTAAAGCTATTGTATTTGCCAACAGCCAACATGCCAGCTGATTTGCTCACAAAAGGTTTATGTTCTAAAAAGCATTATATTTTTATGGATTTATTAGGCATAGTCTTAGTGTAAAGTAACTAAATTAAATTTAGATTATTTGATATAGTGGGGGTGTTAAATTATATGCAAATAATCTGTGAAAAGGCACTAGTAGCGCCATCTATTGTTTAGCTTAATAGACTGTTATACATATGTATCATGAGTGTCAAATAAAAGTTTAGTTCCATTCGAATCTCGAAACCGGCGTTTTCATTAGAAAAACATCGAACAAAGAGTTTGTCTTAAATTTTGCATCGCCAATGAAATTTCGTGTTCGGAGGCACTCAAAATGTTACAGAAGGCTTACGGTGAATCGACTTTATGAAAAACACGTGCTTATGAGTGGTACAAAGCGTTCAAAAGCGGTCGAGATGTGATGGAAGATTTGCCTCGTTTTGGTAGGCCATCAACGTCTGCAACTGAAGTTAACATCGCAAAAGTGAATGAAATAGTGACTGAAAATCCTCATTCAAGTTTGAGAGAGATGGCCGCCGAACTTTCTGTATCTCACGAGTCGATCCGTACCATTTTAACAAATAATTTGGGTATGAAATGTGTTGCCGCTCTGCTAGTCCCAAAAGACCTGAATTTTCTTCAAAAACTAAATCGCATGAAAGTCGCTGAGGACATGCTAGAACGAGTCAATACCGACCCAACATTCATGAAACGCATTGTTACTGGTGACGAGACGTGGGTTTACGAGTTTGACATGCAAACTAGTCAACAAGCTTCGGAATGGCGTCTTCCAACTGAACCAAAACCGAAAAAACCACGTCAAAGTCAATCAAAAGTCAAAGTCATGTTGACTGTTTTCTTTGACTATCGCGGTGTTGTGCACTCAGAATTCTTGCCCGAAGGTCAAACGGTGAATAAAGAATATTATTTGAGCGTTATGCGGCGTTTAAGAAAAGAAATTCGACGAAAAAGGCCAGAAATGTGGAAAGAAAATTCTTGGATTTTGCATCACGATAATGCGCCTTCGCACAAGGCCATCATTGTAAACGATTTTTTGTTCAAACACTCAACAAACACCATCGAGCAGCCACCATATTCACCAGATAGCCATATCTAGCCGACTTCTTTCTTTTCCCACGCTCAAATTACCCCTTCGTGGCACCCGTTTTCAATAGTTAGAAGACATAAAGGAGAATTCGCGGCGAGCACTGAACTCAATTCCGGAAACAGCGTTTAAAAAAAGTTTCGATGATTGGATTATTCGTTGGCGTAAGTGTATCGTTTCTGAAGGAGCATACTTTGAAGGTGATAAAATAAATTTAGATGAATAACAAACATTTTGTGTATTATTGACTTTTTCCCGGTACTTTTTTTGACAGAGTAGTATATAATAATTATTATCTAACAATTTAAATATATCCTCTCAATCGGATATTTCGTTTAAAAGTTATCACGTGTGTAAGATGTTAAGAGTTGGTACCTGTTAATGAGTTATGGACCATAGAGTTTTTTAACAACATAAAATCCTGTAATAATCTTTTTCGAAATATATTTGTTGATGATTGTTGCATTGCCCCTTTTCATTCTCCTGCTCTGGGCCGAGGTCGCGGTGCCTCATTGCGCTTAACCCCCAACCCTGGCTGAGGTACCCTGCTACGCGCCGTACTCTCGGGTCTGGTTCTGGTCGGGCGGCGAGCTACCCTTACTCGCCGTAGACCCGCGCTTAGGGTGGCCGGAGTTCATTTCTCAATCCCCAACTCCCGGAATGTCGCCTACTGCGGTGGCTGGGGCGCGAGGAGGATAGTTCCCTCACGCGCTCCGCCTCCTCCTTTGCGAGTATCACTGCTTCGCAGAAAGAGGAGACAGCTTCTCAGTTCCTCTTGCAACGAACCATGGTCTCAACTAAGGCCGGGCGCGAGAGGTCGCTGCCGCCGATCACTTCCCTGAGGACACGGCGGCAGTGTTCAGCCCAGGCACCGTATGCGCAACCGTATCCTCTAGGTGGTCCTCACAATGACGACACTTGGGCGTTTCCTTCCGCTGAATCCGAAACAGGAACCTACCGAAGCTTCCGTGCCCGGTAAGCACCTGCGTCAGGCGGAAGGTGAGGACACCGTGGCATCTCTCAAGCCACTCTTCCAAGAGGGGTCTTACCGCTGCTTTAACAGCGTGCCCGGCCCTCGATTGCGACAGTCGTTGCTTCCACTCTGCCATGAGATCTTGCCGGAGCTCATTCCGCCACACACTAATTTGGCGCGGCAGAGGATCCTCGACCCAGCGACGCGCGTCTGCGCGCAAACTGTAGACGCGCGCGAGCGTCTTCGTTTCCAGGCAACTTTATTAGCTGGGGGACGCACAGCTCATTCCGCCTTTAAACTGCCCCTAACCGTTTCGGTACAGAAAGATAGCGTGTGCCCTAATCGTAAAAATGGCCCTTTAGGAAAAGTTTTGCAAGAGGTCACTTTAATAATCTGGGATGAATGTACCATGATTCATAGAGCTCATGTGTGATTACTGTCATGTTTGCGGCAAACTTTACCAATAGTAGAAAGAGAAACAAGAGCAGATATTGCAAAAATTTGCCTCAAAATCCTCTATTCTGGAAATTCGTTCATACCTTAAAACTATGTACGAACATGAGAGAGATTTCCTTTGAAGTTACTTTTAATTGGAGAAGGAAAAGTACCTCATTTGAAAATAAAATACCTATTGATCAAGATTTAGGAGAAAAAGTGACTAGCATTAGTATCAAAAGTTTACCTAGATATCGTCGAAGTAGAAAATAAATATGTATTATCAATGGATGTGTACGATGTGTGTGTGTGTGTGTATGGACGAGCAACATTGGCGTCGAGAAACAGTAGTGTTGACGAAAGGAGATGGCTAAACGACTGCCCTAAGCACGAATAAGAATTTCACACTATACTTTAGCATTTAAATATTCATTTATAAATTATTCAGTATTTAATAATTTCCTAGAACTTTCGAGAAATGATAAACATTAAAAAGTTTTTTAATTGTTGTTATCCTTTGTTTTGGTTTGACATGACAAGGTCAAGGAATTCCGCTATCTAGAGGCGAGACATAACGCATTTTCAGAATGTCAAATCGAATGAATGGATCCAACATCGATTTTTTACAACTGTTATCTAAGTTATTTATATTTTTAAAACTACATAATTGTAACAAGATAAGTGTATTGCTGACAGGTCGGACGCATCATATAAATGTAATAAATATTTTTTTGTGCTTGCCTTGGTCAACAACACATTTTATCGATTATTTTAACGATGAACAAAATCGATTATTTTAAGCCCGATCCATCTCTACTCTACGGATAAAAAACACGTCGTTTCGGTACTTTCGTTCGATTGTTTGTTGTGGTGTTTGGATTTGGATTTTGGATTTTCATTTATCCCTCCCTTGTTTATTGGATCGACATGGACTTGAATTGCAATTATGCGGTGCATAAATTGCGATGTAGCCACGCTAAGACTGCGGCGGCATTTCGCCTCTTTGCCTGCTCTTTTACTCAGTAACCTACCTAACACGATGGTTAACAATAATAATTGAGGTAAGTCATCTGCAACTTGAATAATTATTTAGCTAATCAATCTAAAGCACCATGAGCATGCGTTATTTTCAAGTTGTTTAACTTGGTTCTCAATATATATGTATATTACTTACCCACAGAAGAATAAGATTTCTTGCAATGTTACGACTAAAACAGCAATCTTAGATGTTATTTTATTCAATCAAATGATTTATTCAATCAAAGCTTAAGGTAGGTATTAATAACTAATATATTATGGTACTTAATAACATTTCTTTTTTTTTTAGATTCCTAGGGATGCCAACATTTATCATCCTTGGTACTGAATGCAAGCAAATGATGATCAGGTTCAGGTCAGGTCAGAGTTTATTTGGCCTTACAATGATGTGAATAACTTGTGGTTGTTCTATAAGAAGTGTATAATGTTGTGCAGTGGAAAGAACCGATTTGATGATGCGGGATTTACCTATGTCACATTCAGTTTTCCATCAGGTAATGAATATTAAAACAATAAATTGTTTAATTAAGGTATTCATTTATAGCAGGTTCTCTCCGCAGTTACAGTCAAAACTTAGTATTTATTAAATCTATATTTTTACAAGCCAGAAGGGAGATTTATTTTTAAAAAAAAAGAACAAGGCCTAACGGCCAATCAGTTTTATTCTTAAATTATTTCAACTAATCACAAACAACAAGATTTCAAACACAAATATTAACAATCCGAAGCTAAAAACAATTAGATATGACACAAATTTATGATAACCAGTAACCACACAACCGACGCGTCCGAAGAGCTCCGACAAAATAGGCGGCAGCACGTGCGTCGCTTGCTTTTATGCACAACCGCTCGGGCCAGGTTCGGGAGAGGGAGGAATAGGTAAAACGGCCATTCCTGATGGTGCGGCGTCCTCGTCCGCTTCTTCTTCATGGGGTCGATCAACGTCATCGTTATCAGCTTCTGAAATTCACAAACATCTGTTAATAAGCTGACACGATATGCTTACCCTCATATGGTTGTTTCAGAAAAACATTCAGACCTCAATTGCAAGAAAAACAACATGGTTCGAGTAAACAACAAAAAAAAATATCCGCCGTAAAAAAAAAAGTTGATACATTCAACTATACCACCACACGTTGAGATCTAAGCCATCTCAACGTGTCTGCCGTGTAACACGTTAAACGTGCACACGAAAATCATACTGTCTCCAAAGTAAGAACAGCATGCTGCCACAGGCTCAACAGCCGTGAAAAACCTACACAAGCTAGCTCCGAGTGAACAAAGCTTGTCTGCCGCAAGCATGATAAACATGCCTGCGAACACGTTATGAGTCATAACATGTCTGCCGTAGCATAACTATGGGTGCACTCGTTAAATTAAATATAAACTACTAAGGACATTATATGAGTCACTCACAGTTAGCTACGAATCAACTCACCGCCTTCGAAGAAAGCTGCAAACGTATGCGGCGTCCATTCGCCCCGCCACAGGACCATATGTTCTGCTGCCGCTTGGGTCTTTTTCCCATAAGATCCAGCAAGCAGCTCAAGCTCGTAGCGGTGATACGGGAGGACCTGGGTGACCTTGTAGGGGCCCCGCATGCCGGAGTCCAACTTCCCCGTGCTCTGAGAAGCCTTGTTGACGAAGACGAAGTCTCCAACAGCATATGCGCGAGGCTGACGTCGCCCTTCATTAGCATATTCATCTTGACGCTGTTGATTGGCTACTAACAGTTCTGATGCGCGCTGTCTTCGTAGTGTTAGGAATGCTTCCCTATTTGGATGAGAACTTTCTAGCGCCACATCTCGCACCAATGACCTTATTAATGGAGTTGCCGCTTCCACACCAACTAACAGTTTTAAAGGTGAAGTCTGTGTTGTTGCTTGTCGAGTAATATTAAGCGTCAACTGTACCTTCCACAGTTCCCTTGACCACTCGGCTCTCTTACTATTAACTTCGACCCGAAGCAAGTTAAGAATAGTTCTACAGTACCGCTCCACCTGGCCATTCTCGCGGTGCATTCCGGGTGTGATGAAGTGGATTGTGCAACCCAGTTTTTTTACCCAATTTTGAAATGCAGCACTCTCGAACATGCGTCCGCGATCGGTTATTATGGTGTCTGGTGTACCAAATAAAGAAATTACATTAGTAAACACCCTTTTTACTTCTTCAGTATCCTGTCTATAAAGTGTATACAATAAAGAGTATTTAGAAAAGGCATCTATTACTATTAAAATATACTTGAATCCGTGAGACTCAGTGAGGGGTCCACATCAACATCTGCATGTATCATAGAAAAGGGGATGTCTGGTTTAGTCCATGACTGTATCGGTTGTGAAGGTGCCCTGGGTACCTTTTTATGCGTTAGACAAGCTAAACAATGCGTTACATACTTCTTAACAAATGATCGTAACCCCGGGAACCAGAAGTGTCGTAATATTAAGTCTGTCGTTTTGTCTATCCCTATATGGTCGTGCTCATCATGAAATATCCTTAAAAGTGATAATCTATGACCCTTAGGTATAAAACAAAGTAACCGCGACTCCTCGCCAATTGAGGCGAATTTGTAATATAACAAGTCGTTCTTAATGACGTACCGTGTAGGATCGAGCTGTCCTTCTCTTACTTTTGTTATCATGTCTTGTCTTTCACTATCGGCCGTTTGAGCGATCTTTGCCCAATTATTTGGGTTACGAATATGGGACACCGTAACTGGGTTACGACTCAGAAAGTCAGCATGTTGCATGTAGCACCCCTTCCTATACTCAATGGTGAAGCGAAAATCCTGCAGGTAGACCCACCAGCGCGCGACCTTCGGCACCAAATCCTTTTTGCGTTCTGTTAGCTTAAGAGAATTACAATCGGTCACTATTTTGAAGTCAACACCAATTAGGTAGTGACGGAAATGCTGTAAAGCTCGAATTATCGCTAAAGTTTCTAATTCGTAGCTGTGGTACCGAGATTCCGCGCCCTGGGTGGACCTACTAAAGTACGCCACTACCCGTTTTCGCTTACCTTCGTGCTCCTGCATCAAAATAGCGCCATACCCTATGGAGCTTGCGTCAGTGTGAAGCTCCGTAGGCAGCTTGGGGTCAAAGATCGCTAAAACTGGCTCGTTGGTTAGACACTCAACAATATAACTCCGAGCAGCCTCTTGCTCATCTCCCCACGTAAATGGCTCACCTTTTTTAAGCAGTCGGGCAATGCAGGCGGTCCTGGAGGCGTAACCCGCTATATAACGCCGAAAATAGCCCGCCAGGCCCAAAAACTGTCGGACTTCCTTAGGGTTTTTTGGCTTTGGCACCTTGACTAGTGCTTCCTGATCGCCGACCTACAAACGTACTGTGTTGCATAATTTCGCAAAAGCCATTTTTAGGCTTAATAATTTAAATTCAGTGTTTCCGTGGTTCCCTGCAAAGGTACACCTATTGACGAGTAGCTGAACAACAAAGAACAGAAAGACTTTGTTAGAATGTTTCTACAGCTTTCACTAATAGAGGGCATTAGTTTCTTCGTCACCTGCTTTCCGGGCGATAATTACGACATCTGTTGACGGGTAGATAAACCACAACGCTACTTAGACACATACATATAAATTATTGACCAGACTAGATTATGACATCCAGAAGTGACATCTGTTAACAAATAGCGGAACTATCACGTAAAAGTTGCGCAAGCGCCGAGATTTCATAACTATATAAATTGCTCTGAACTTGCACTGAGTTGCACTATACACACAGAGAGGGCGCCACACGATGGACAGTACAGGAAATGTAACTTTTAGAAGACCTTTAACAAAATGTAAGTCTCTGGACAAAATAGATATGAGTGTTTCGTTTGATTCTACATACTCGGAATCAAATGAACTACTGACTAGAAGCCTAGATAATTCTAACCATATTACGGCGTTATGTAAAGAAGAAATGATAACAGAAATAAACAAGCTCAAGTCAGAACTTCAATCCACTCAACATGAACTCGAAAATATTATTATAGAAAATACTGAGCTAAAAAACCAAATCTTTCAGACAAACCAGGAACTGGAAGCTCTGAAAACAATATGTAAAAGCCCAGTAACGTCCCTCCGTAAAACACAGACGTCCTCCAAGAAATGTAAGGTCAAACGCCGACTCACGGACTCCCTCCAAAACTCCCCGCTTCTTTTAAGTGGTACTCCTAACATACAGAAAACCAAAAGTAATCCTCTCAGCCAAAAGGAGATTGATGAAAGAACGGCAACCGATGACAGGACTATGGGATTCATTCAAACCGAGAGAAAGGGCGCTGCTGAAGCGACACAAAACAATCATAGCAATAAATTGTTCTGCAACACAAAAACCCCGAAAGACGCTCATCACCAGAACATAATAATCTTAGGAGATCAACAAGTACGCGGTTTGACCAGCATTATTAAAGAACAGCGCGACAATAATAAATGGAATAATGTATACACAGTAACAGGAATAACCAAAACATATGCAAGTAGTACACAAATATTATGTAACCTTGACGAAATGCTAAAAACCATGAAAACTAATGACATAATAATATTAGGTCTAGGAAGTAATGATAGCAACCCATACATGCTCGGGCACGCTACCATAGCAGCGGTAAGACCCCTCTTTGAGGAGTGGCTTGAGAGACGCCACGGCGTCCTCACCTTCCGTCTGACGCAGGTGCTTACCGGGCACGGCAGCTTCGGTAGGTTCCTGTTTCGGATCCAGCGGGAGGAAACGCCCGAGTGTCGTCATTGTGAGGATCACCTAGAGGATACGGTGGAGCACACGGTAGCGGTATGCCCTGCCTGGGCTGAGCACCGCCGTATCCTCAGGGAAGTGATCGGCGGCGGCGACCTCTCGCGCCCGGCCTTAGTCGAGGCCATGGTGCGGAGTGAGAGGAACTGGGACGCCGTCTCCTCCTTTTGTGAAGCAGTCATGCTCGCAAAGAGAGAGGCGGCCCGCGTGAGGGAGCAATCCTCCTCCTCACGCCCCAGCAGCCGCAACTGGCGACACTACGGGCGTCGGGGATCAAGGGACGATCTCCGGCCACCGTAAGCACGGGCCTGCGGTCGGCGAGTAAGGGCAGCTCGCCGCCCGACCAGAACCAGGCCCGAGCGTACGGCGCGTAGCGTTCCGCGCGCGCCTCAAAGAGCCATTAGACCACCACAGATGGGGCCCTAAAGGGCTGATGTTCAGCCGGGATTGCGGGGTAAGCGCAATGAGGCACCGCGACCTCGGCACAGAGCAGGAGAAGGAACAGGGGGGTTTTTAGTCAGTAAGAGTCTGACACTCCCTCCTGCCCGGCCCTGGGCGGGAGAAGTCATTTGATGATTTTCCCCTCACAAAAAAAAAAAAAAAAACCCATACATGCTACTGTCAGAATTATGTTCCGCGCTTCATAAACTAAAAAATCATCATGTATTTATTCTAAATGTTACAAAGAATATATATCTAAATGTTGAACTATTAAATAACACTAAAAAATTATTTGTAAAAAATTATCCCAATTGTAAATTTATTGATACTGTAGATAATATATACAGAGATAACTATGGTTTAAAACAATTTAAGTGTTTTAAATTGGCTACTTCCCATTTGGTAAACTTCCCATTTCGTAAACCTCAAACTGTACCTACTAAAAAGTTGCGTTTGGTAAACATTATACATTTCATACATTTAGTCCCATTTCGAAAACATTTCAATATTCTTTTGTGTTATATCCCATTTGGTAAACTTTCAGATGAAATGGGTACAGTCAAGTAAAAAAAGAAAAACGAAACTAATGATAACATTGTCATTTATTTTGTTAAATATTTTTAATCACAGGTACAATAGTCGGATTATGTGTACGTATGCCATTTACACATATTGATATTTAAAAACAGAAATAAAAAGTGGGGTGTACAAATAACTTTCAAAATAACTTTCAGGTCATTGAAACAAAAATATGTACCTTTTCAGAAGATTTTCATAATGTTTAATATTGCCTGATATCGTTTCGAAAAATAAAATAATTGATGGCCTTTTTCCAATTTCACTATTGAAACTCCAATTCCAAGATTCCATGAGGTTTGTAGTGCGGTGTCTTTGTGCGTAGCAGCACCAAATATTCATCATATCTTCATTTTCCAACCACTGATCCACAAAGTAATCATTGAATTCAGTTATAGCTTTTTCTTCAAAACTGTAACATAATTAATTCGTTGAAGATTATGATACGAAAAACCATATATTACCTAGTTTCTAACGCATAAAAATGGCTGTAGAAAATGGCGGTAGAAGAAATATCCAGAACTAAACGCGTTCATTTCAATACTGCAAAATTAATTTACCTTTGACTCATAACGTATAGCCATCCATCGTTTATGTCTTCTTTTGGTAAATGTGCCAGAGCCATACATAGTTTGACGTGATAGTGAGATTCTTCATGTTGTAATAAGCCAAGAGATTTTGCCTTTCTTAATAGCGCTCTGTCAAAGTGAACAAAAACACCCCTTAACAATTATGTTTGGAAATGTCTTTTTAATAGCATTTATTGGAGCTTTTTCGAAATCTAAGGTAATAATATCGGCTGTCCACTCTGGTAAATGAAATTTTAGTTTGTAAAACAGTCTTTCATATGTAGTTTCTTCTTTGTTTGTCAACACTGCATAAAAAATGGTACATTATTTGTCCCAGTTTCTGTACTTCCTATGTCTCCGTGTACAACGTATAGTTGAAGAAACGGCTTTGCACAACATTTGAACGTTCCGTCCGCAAAGTAGTGACGGACGTCATTTAAATGTGCAATTGCACTCTTTGAACCAAACACAATTATTCTATTTTCACCGTCAATCTCATCAAACAATAAATTGTCTTTAAAACGGTCAGGAATCACGATTTCTGTAGAGTTAGAGTGCTGAGATTTTGTGATTCCTAGTTGTCTATTTCTGTGTCTATACAAACTGCTTTTAACTTTGTCAAAATTTGGTAATTCTTTAATAATTTCATAACCATTATCTTTCAGCTTTTTAGTACATTTCCTGTATGTAGCTGGAATCGGCTTCAGATCTTCACATATAGTTTGTTTACATTTTTCGATGGCTACTTTCACTTCATTTTTTTCAAAATTCGGAATACAAGAACTGCAGTGAGCATTTTCTCTTAATACATGGCTTCGATTTGAATTCAAAGTTACACTTGCTGAACATCCATCTTTTCTATTAACACAGCGCCACCAACTTGAGTCCTTATTATTTTTCTGTTTATAATATTGATGCCCAGCGCGTAATAAAATTTCACCGCCTCGTGTACTATTAATAATTTTTAAATTCACTGCACCACTAGAAGATCCCTCACCCGACATTGCAACGACCTTGCACTATGCATAAAACGAGTGAACTGATAAGTTAAACCCGGTAATAGATATAATTTACGTATACTTACTTATGTCTATCTCATTCACACCTTTTGTTTAAAACGATGGTAAGGACAATAAATCCCTACCTGAGCACCCGCTCGGTGCTTCTTTTGCGGGAAAAGCACGTGGTATTTTTAGTAGCATCGTGGTATTTTTACAGACTTTAATACGTTTTTTTTACTTCTTCTTGATCAGCCATTCTTTTTGATGGTCGAGATACTATCTCAAGACTGAAGCATTTAAAAATATATACATCTCTAATTTAATACTAATTTGACACTGACTGTACCGTACAAAAATAACAATACTAACAAAGTTTACCAAATGGGATTAAATGTATGAAGTAACGAAATGTTTACCAAACGCAACTTTTTAGTAGGTACAGTTTGAGGTTTACGAAATGGGAAGTTTACCAAATGGGAAGTAGCCTTTAAATTAAACATAGAAATAGATAATATTAACTATAAGAAGATCATGGATGAGGCTTTAAAGTTAAGACATAGCACTAAAGTATTATACAGTAAGACGAAATAACAGTTTACATCATCAATAAATAAGAAAGGAACTATCCCCTATTATTTCAGCAAACAGAAAAAAAACCTTGACCCCAATGGACAGATAGTAGACCTCAATAAAACCGAATCCGTTTTTTTTTCGAAAGTAAACAAAAAATATACTCTCTTTCACCAAAATATTGCCGGTATTCTAAATAAAAAAGATTTATTAGAAGTTGTCCTATTAGACCTAGAAAAAAACCACACCAATATCGATATTTTATGTTTTAGCGAAACATTCATAAGAAAAGGCTCAGAATCTAATTTAATAATGAACAAATATAAACTAGTTGCATCCTCTTCAAGATCTCATCAACGAAGGGGGGGGGACATGTATAATGGTCCAAAGAGACCTAGAATGCAAACCTGTACACAACTTAGTTGAACCATTGCCATACCATTTTGAATACTGTGCCATAGAAATCACTACTCTTAATTTGTATGTAATCTGTATCTATCGTACACCAAATTCGAACTTAAAGTTATTCTTTGAGAATCTCAACATGATCTTGAGAAAACTAACAAAACGAAATAAAAATAAAATAATTTTATGTGGGGACTGGAATATAGACGCGGTCGCTACTAATAAAAAATATAAGGAATTAGAGTCTATCCTGCAAAACTATAATTGTATAAATCATATTGACAAGCCTACCAGGAATTCATCCTGTCTTGACCTCATCGCTACTAACTTGGACAATGTACAAACTCAAATACACAACCTAGCATTGTCTGACCACGAAACTGGACAAACTATATCTTTTGAAACATACGCTGACTCCACAAAATATAAAAAACAATTTTGGTTTGAATGGAAACGTGATTTATGTGAGGAAAATATAGACAAATTTATATCTTGCATATCAGCCCTATCCTTTTCTCAAATTTACGAAACAGAAGATACCGACACAGCCTTCAACTATTTCCATGACCTATTGACGCTCTTCTATAATCTATGTTTTCCCATATTGAAGGTAAAAGTTATCAATAAACCTATAAAGAATAAATGGATTTCAAAAGGAATAAAAAGATGTTGTATAACTAAGCGACAATTGTATTTAAAATATCGTTTAACAAATGCTAATAAAACTCAACTACTAAAAAAATATAGAAACTACTGTAAAATTCTAAAGAAGTGCATGTTAAGAGCTCAAAGAGTTGACAATACTCGCTACTTAATTTAGTCTAAAAATAAATGTAAAGCGGCCTGGAAAATAATTAAAGATTACAGTATGGATAATAATAACGCTTCCGAAATCCCATCAATATCAACGGAAAAAGGCACATACACACAACCGGAAAAAATTGCCGAACTATTTAATGATTATTTTATTAAGTTGACTAATGACACCAATCTGAACTCCAAAATTGAATATAATTATGACATGGTTAATGTTTCTAATAGTATCTACTTGACTCCGACTCATGACATTACAGTATATAAAATTATAAATTCCCTAAATTCAACCAACTCAACGGGTTACGATGACATTCATACTAAAATATTAAAGCGTTGTTCCAAGATTATCGCTTCTCCTATTTGTCATATTGTTAACCTATCACTAGCACAAGGTGTTTTTCCCACTAAACTAAAGCTCTCCATAGTTAAACCACTTTATAAAAAAGGAGATAAATGTGAGCTAAGCAACTATCGTCCCATCACCCTTATACCGGTTCTCTCCAAGATTTTCGAAAAATTAATGTATGACAAAATTTACTCGTTTATAACCAAAAATCAGATCCTTAAAGAAGAACAGTATGGTTTCAGGAAGAATAGATCCACTATTCTTGCATGTTTTGTGTTCATAAAAATGATTACAGCTAGTCTTAATGAGAAAAAGCCAATATTATCTATTATGCTAGACATGTCCAAAGCTTTTGACTGCGTAGATCATAGTCTGCTACTGTATAAATTAGAACGGTACGGTATTAGAGGTAATGCACTAAACTGGATAAAGAGTTACCTAAACAATCGACAACAATGTGTTGAGATATCCAGAACCACAAAATATGAAAGAACCACATATAGGTCATCTTATCAACATAATGCAGTAGGAGTTCCGCAGGGAACCATATTAGCATCGTTATTCTTTATACTCTACATAAATGACCTACCAGGGGTTACAACGCATAACAGCATACAATACGCCGACGATACTACTATTAGCATTAAACTTGTGGACAATGATATTCCTAAATATGAAAATGACATAAATGACACATTAAATAATATAATTAAATGGCTTAAATGCAATAACTTACATATCAATATTACCAAAACTAAAATGATACAATTCCAAACATATAATAGTAAACGCTCAAACTTAAATATACAATACAATAATAATATAATTGAAGAGGTAGAAAGTGCAAAATTTTTAGGGATAACCATTGATAAATACTGCAATTGGAAAACACATATTGACGAGGTATGCAATAAATTACAAAAGTTTGTGTTTGCGTTACGTAGAATAACTCGTGTGGCCGGTGTTGGTGCTGCCTTACAGGCGTATCATGGATATGTATCATCCACTCTACGCTATGGCATTATAATATGGGGTAATTCCGTAGACCTCATCCGAGCGTTTAGGGTACAAAAAAAGTGCGTTCGAGCAATAGCTAATGTCCATCCATTAGAAAGCTGTGTACTTATATTTAAGAAATTTAAGATATTACCTCTACCATCTCTGTATATATTTGAAATATGTATGTTTGTTCATAAACACTTAAACTTGTTCGAGTTACAAAATGACGTTGTTATACGAAAAAGCCGGAGAATGTATAGGTTATCTGTACCCAGACAAAACATAAAATTATTCTCCAGCAGTGTTTTTTGTATGGCAATCAGAATTTATAATAAACTACCCGATATTTTCAAAACTATGACCTTGAGTACATTTAAAAATAAATTATTTATTTTTTTGCTGAATAAGTGGTACTACTCAACGACTCATTTTCTAGAGGATAAAATAACTAAACAACAAACAGCAAATTTACTTGACAAATCCTAAAATTTATATTCTAAGGTGTACATTCTGACACCTCTTTCCTAATGTAATAAATAATAAATTTTGACTGTCCCGATATAATAGCATAAATATTAAATTCTGACATACGTATCCTGTACCTATTATAATTATTTCGAATCTGACCACCTTATATATTGACACTTCTGTATGTATAGTATATTAGATAACTATCGTCATTGACGTGCCATCATTTTCTGTTCTTTTCTCCTTTCAAAAATAATGTTTGTACGCCGGAAACGGTAGAATATGATGTACCGAATTTCAATAATATGTAACACCATTTTAACAATATTCTGACAAATAAATGATTTATTATTATTATTATTATTCCACCTTTGTAGGGCTCGGCCTCACCTGACCCTGTCCAATAACACGTCCGAGGTATTCTATTTTTGTATCTAAAAATGTACACTGTGCGGCGGCGACCTCTCGCGCCCGGCCTTAGACGAGGCCATGGTGCGGAGTGAGAGGAACTGGGACGCCGTCTCCTCATTTTGTGAAGCAGTAATGGTCGCAAAGAGAGAGGCGGCCCGCGTGAGGGAGCAATCCTCCTCCTACTCACGCCCCAGCCGCCGCAACTGGCGACACTGCGGGCGTCGGGGATCGAGGGACGATCTCCGGCCACCGTAAGCACGGGTCTGCGGTCGGCAAGTAAGGGCACCTTGCCGCCCGACCAGAACCAGGCCCGAGCGTACGGCGCGTAGCGTTCCGCGCGCGCCTCAAAGAGCTAATAGACCACCACAGACCCTACTCCAGGGCCCTAAAGGGCTGATGTTCAGCCGGGGTTGCGGGGTAAGCGCAATGAGGCACCGCGACCTCGGCACAGAGCAGGAGAAGGAACAGGGGGGTTTTTAGTCAGTAAGAGTCTGACACTCCCTCCCGCCCGGCCCTGGGCGGGAGAAGTCATTTGATGATTTTTCCCTCACAAAAAAAAAACATAACTTTTTCCATGTTTAGAACAATCCATGGTGATGTACTCAACATCTCTAAACGCTTTTTTTGTAAAAAAAAAACGAGATATGCTTTCTTTGGTAAAAAGAACAGATATATCGACCAGAAAAACGTTTCATTGGCTGTATCCGTTTTCCGAAAGGTAAAACATTGTTTTCCACTGTTAAATCCGTTGCGTTCCCAGAAAGAGCAATCAGGAACGGAATTCTCTGATGTGATGAGCACGTCAGAGAATTCTGTTCCTGGTGAAAGGTGATGGTGGTGTTTCTGGAATCGTAATATTGGAGGTTTGTCTCATCAACGATGACGTAACAGTTCTTTGTTTTTTATGCACTCTTTCATCATCAGTGGATGAACACAATTCATCAGTATTGCAAACACCCGCCACTTGTATCGCTTAGCACATTTATTATTTAGTATCATATGTTTTAACAATTGGTTGGAGATTTAGATACAACTACATTTATATTTGATTACACATAAAAACAGATTTGTGTAGAATGATTTAAGTCAAGTTGTATTACTTTTCACAAAAAAGGCATACCTTTACATTCAGATTTGTAGATACATGTCGATTCGTATCCTAGACGCATATCGAAAGAATTAGTCCAAAAGGATATTACTCTAGTCACATCAAAATTCACGATAAATGTAATGAAAAATAAAATGTGAAGCTTCGTGATTTAAATGCAATAGCATTTAAATCGTGCTTCGTGCTTCGTGATTTAAATGCAATAGCATTTAAATCACGAAGCACGAAAAATAGTGTGTTACGTGACCGGTTTTGGGGTTAGAACTTTACAAATATCGATTGTCCCAAAAATCCCATTAGTTGTATCACTTTGCACAAAATTATCTCCGAAACTATAGCAGATAGAAGGACGTGAGTTAGACCAAAAACACGTTTTGTTTTTTTGATAATGCTCGTGTGAAAATCACAAAAAGGGTACAACTCGAGTTATATCACTTATCACAGGAGGCACAGAATTGTTTTTAGTTAAGCCACCATTTCCATTTAAAAAATTAACGGAATCTGAAAAGAAGGTAGTTTGTTGTATTTAACGTAACAAAAAAATATAGTGGAATGAAGGATTTGTACCTTATTCCAATTACCAGACATTGGTGTCCGATATATTAAAAGAAAAATGTATTTATGTCAAAGGTCAGAAAAAGTTTTATGGTTAAAGCATATTTTAGAAAATAGTAATAGTAATATATTTAATTTAGAGGATAAGGGTTGTTCTAGTTTAGTACATATATATGATCAATATAATCAATCTGAAGATTTATACAGTATGTAAATTTGAACGACGGACTTATTGAAGGAGAAGTGGTCAGTATTCGATTCTCGACCCAAATATGTAAAAAAACTAGGACCTTAATTTTTGATCTAACGGTCCGATAAAATATCGTATTCATGAACACAGAGCGCAAAGCGAACCCGGAAATAGTAAAATGCCTACATAATTACGCGCCAAACACGTGCCGCTCCTGTCGCTAAGGAAGCGAGCGAGTAAGCCCCGCTCCTTTCCTTTGTTATGTCGCCGACTGCGCCGAAGATGTAGGTTCGGTTGATGTAGGTTAGGTTAGGTTTCCGAGGGAGGACCCACTCTTGCCCTCCACCACCCCTTCCAACCAGCCGTGGGTGAAGGTGGTGTCGAGGAAGCGGAAGGGGAAAAAGAAAGTGGCCCCCAAGCCCCCTGCAGCCAAGCCTGCTGCCGTAGTGGAGAAGAGGAAGAAACTCCCTCTTCCTCCGAAAAGCGCAGCCGTCGTGGTCACGCTGACCCCAGAAGCAGCGGAGCGAGGGGAGACGTACGAGTCCGTGTTGCGGCGGGCTCGTGCCAACGTCGACCCCGCACAACTCGGAGTGGGTAGGGTCACGTGCCGAAAGACCCAAACGGGGGCTCGCATTTTCGAGTTTTCGGGGGCACAAGGTGGCACTAAGGCCGATCTCTTTGCGACAAAGCTCAAAGAGGCTGTCGCGAACACGGCCAAAGTCGTTAGGCCGGTCAAATGTGTGGCACTTGAAGTGACCGATCTCGACGACTCGGTCACGCAAGAAGAGGTGATCGCTGCGGTTGCGACGGCGGGAGGCTGCGCCGTCGAGACGGTAAAGGGTCGTGCCATTAGACCAGGCCGTGGGGGTATGGGCACCATGCGTCTGGAGTATAATTACTCAGACAACGCACTCGTAACTCCTCCGTTGCGGGTGTCCATGGGCAGCGCTGATTGCTTACCATCAGGTAATCCATCTGCTCGTTTGCCGACCTATTACATAAAAAAAAAGAATATGCTATTAAGTTGAATGAAATATAATGTCAGTTACGTTAAAATAAAATAAAATATTTCCGCTAAATTGCATTTTTACTGTGAGAAATTAAATGTAAAACGAGCGCTTTGTCGGCGCGACAAAGAGAAGCCGGTTCCTAGTAAACTAAGAAGCCTGTTCCTAAAATATTGTATATTGTATCAAAATGCACTTATTAGGTATTTTACATAAAGTGTGTTTTTTTATTTGAAATGAGGTCCCATAATATAATAGACCTAATCGTATTTATTTTTCTTCTAATAATCTATACTAATATTTTAAAACTGAAGAGTTTGTTTGCTTGGTTGAACGCGCTAATCTCGGGAACTACTGATCCGATTTAAAAAATCTTACAGTGTACAGATAGCTCACTTATAATGGAAGGTTATAAAGCCGCATAACATCACGCGATGACCAATAGCAGCAGAGTAATAAATATGGGTGTACAACAGTACCTACACCTCTTGGGCTTAGCTAGCTGGATGCACTAGATGATAATAATTTAAAAATCTTATGCTAACACAAATATATTAATAAAATCAGTTTTAAGACATCGTAATTTGGGAAAAACATCCTATATATATTTTTATGCTAATTGATGTGAACATAAATGCTTATTTGTGTTAAAAAATAATGCTGCAGTTAAACTCTAAATCGGTGTAATCCAAACAATTACTAATGTTGTATATAAATATGTCATACAAAACTATTTGCTTAAAAAATGATGTCTTAAGTTTATTGATGTTAAGAATTATCTTTTCTAAACAACAAAACATTTCAAAAATCATGAAAAATATCTTATTATGAAAATATTATTTAAAAGAGATTATTTTGTCACGATATCAGGTTGTCACCCAGTCGTTTGTCGTTCAAGCGGAAAGTTCGAGAGCTCCTGTTAAAGAGAGTGGCAGAGTCGTCAGAATCATGACATGATATATATAGTGTGTGTATGATTATATGTATTTATGTAATATTATGTGTAAGTTCTTATGTAAGTATACATATATGTATTTACTTGGTAATGAATGATATATATATATATATATGAAAGGCTGATGAATATAGTGTATGAATATTTATTATAGTGGTATATATATTCTTCAGCCTTTTACAATTTCATAAATTTCATGCTTGCTTCTTGCATCTGCCATTGTTATTCTTCTCTGCATCACCCAAAGGTCAGACTGGTAGAGAATGCTCAAAGCATTAAGTCCACCTTGTGTACAGTATCTTGTGCATGAAGCTTATAATAAATAATAATAAATAAATATTTTTAAGTATTAGCGTAACTACAAATCATTTGCAGTTATTAAAAATGTTTTCGAAACATCGTACTTTTGAACAAAATACAGGAAATCATGGAAAAGTCAATAAAAACTTAAAGTATTAATTATACACTGCAACATGCATAACGACTGTGGCAACAACACAGTCATCGTTCCTAGAAAGTACCGGTGTTCATGTGACAAAACATTAAACAATTCTACAGTTTGTTATATTATAGAGTCGCATTTACACTATATTCATCCGGCTGATTACGAAAGAGTACTTTGTTAAAATTATTTGTTGTCCTTTCAAAATTAACGATAGATTGTATTTAGAAGACATAGATTTTTATCAAATAAAGCACATAAAAAAGTTTATAAGCTTTCATATTACACACTTACATTAATTTACTTCTTGCAGTAAAAACCGGTATGAAGTCGTTAAGACGGAAACCGTATGTGTAAAAGGGTCTTAGTTAGTGCACACGATTATGTATTATATCCACAGATCATTCATTAGTTACTTGTGGTCGTAAACGTGTAAGGTTGTGGTGTTGTTTCATAATTAAATTAAAATTTGGATGTCCTCGAACCAATCTGGTCACAGAAAATAGAATGGTGTGTTTCTTGCTTTTGTGGAGAGACATGAGACAATCTGTCCCAAATTTTAGTTTAATATATACGGTATCCTAAAGTTCAGATGTCCTCGAGCCAATCTGGTTACAGAAAACGGAGTATGTGTAACCTGTAGTGATGCACAATCTTTAACTTTGTGGAGAGACATGAGACAATCTGTCCTGAATTTTAGGCTAGCGGTTCATACAGCGAAATACCTTGTTTGTTAACGTGTAAATAAAGTGTGTGTGAACTGAAATAGTGGAATGGCGCCCAATCCGTTTGCTGATCGAACAAGGTAATCCATTTATATTATTGGGCATTCTAATCCACCGGGAGTGGCGGAGGCGAACGGAGTGAGCCGCAGGAACGGAAGGTGGAATAGAATGCCCAATAATATCCTACTGACCGTACAGAAGAAAATTGGACAGCCTATAAGATTGCAAGAAATAGGTATAACCAGAAGGTGCGTAACGCTAAGCGCCGCCATGTTCTCGAAAATATCTCTAATTCCTCTTCTGCTGATATCTGAAAATTCCTTCGAACTCTAGGTGTCGGCAAAGCGCAATATTCAGGTCTTCCCAATTCAATTGACTTAGATGATCTCAACAATCATTTCTCCACAGTCCCTCTTATGGATCGTCTAGTCAAAAAACGCACTCTGGACTTTATTTCTGATCTGATGCGTCCCAACATCTCTCATCCTTTTCTCTTCATACCGGTTGAGTTATCGGAGGTCCGTAAGATAATCCTATCCATCAAATCCAAAGCTGTAGGTTGTGATAAAATTTCTCGTCATATGATCATTAATATCTTGGATCACCTCCTGCCAGCTTTAACCCATATCATAAATTATTCCCTCTTTTCCGGAACCTTCCCATCCCTGTGGCGTAATGCCTATGTCCGTCCTCTTCCGAAAGTCACTGTTCCTACTATACCCTCTCATTTTCGGCCTATATCTATTCTCCCGTTCCTATCCAAAGTCCTCGAAGCCTGTGTTCATAAACAGCTTTCCAGATTCATTTACACGAATGTACCCTACAATCTGGATTCAGACCTGGGCACAGCACAATTTCCGCCCTCCTCAAAGTGACTGGCGATATTAGAGCGGCCCTTGAGGATACCAAGGCCACCATTCTGGTTTTGGTTGATTTTTCGAATGCCTTCAATATGGTCAGTCACGATATCCTTTTAGAAATCTTATCCCATCTTGCGATCTCTGGCAAATTGTTGGAATGGTTCTCTTCCTATCTTCAGAACCGTCAGCAGTCGATTAAGCTTGATGAGATTTCATCTAATTGGTGCAAACTGAAAACTGGCGTTCCTCAAGGCGGTATATTATCAGTAGTATATGATTGGGCATTCTAGACCACATTTCGCTCGGCGAAACAAGTTCGCCATCGCGGTAGTCTAGAATGCCCAATCGTCAACGGTCGACTCGATCAATGATGTTAACGCGAAAGAGAACCTAATAATGAAACGGTCAATTCGGTTTTACCTATAGATATGCGATACATTTTTACCATCGAACGGAATGACTGTCTCGACTTTTTTCAAACGCAATTTACCATCGCTTACATCGCGATGGTAGTGTGGTAGTACAGAACTCAAAGCGTTCAAAAAGGTAATCGATCTTTATCGTTACCTAATTATATCGTACGTCGTACGTTCTACGGTTGAATCGTGTTCTAGCTACAGTGACATAGAATGTGTGTGACTGTTTATCTATCGTTTTGTGATATTTAATTGAGTTTGTATCACAGGTGTGTGTGAATTGAAGTATGTGTAGTAATGTGTAGTAGGGAAATAAAAATCATTCAATGAAATAAGAAAATAATTTATTTATTTGTCATAAAACATGGGTTTTTCGAGGAACAAAACATCAGCCGAACGCACAAACTCCTGCAATTTCCGCCACTGAGGAGAATCTACGTCGGCCTGGAGCTTGATACGTACGATTGCCTTCTTCCACAGCTCCAACGAGTCGGTGTTGCGCGCGTCATTAGCATGGTACACCTTGCAATCGATGTAGTACTCGCCATCGGTGCGAGCTGTGCGTCGCTCGCACCCGTTAGCCACTCGGTACACGAACAGCGATGGCAGGCATGCTCGATCTGATGATCTCTCTCCGGCTTCCGCGCCTTGGTCGGGACCCTGGCTGATATCAAATATGTCGCTATCAGTCGTAGCTTTTCTACTGAAAAAACAAAACAAACTTTTGTTAATTTACTAATTACAAACCCAAAAATATAAACAAGAATTATTGTTGATATTAATTTGGCTTATCGCTTAAATAATTAATTTAATTTCTATATATTTTGTCTGTATAAACGCATAATTTTTAGAATTTTGGTTAGCTCGTAACTGGCTAATGTATATGACCTACTGCCTATAACTTTAAACCACTTTGTATACATAAGCTGTGAGCCTACCTTATAATAAATAAACAAATAATAATTCGTTAAGAAATACCTACATAATGCTGCTTTATTTTGTAAGTAGTAAAAGTAGCGGCAACCATCATTAAACTAATGAGAAAAACACAATGAAACATATAAAACAATATGCAATTTACCTGGGACGGGCTGATTTTGATGTGCGCTTTCTGTTATTTTCTGTGGGCTTACGATCAGTTTTCATTTTTGGTTCAATGGTTGGTGGTGTTTGATAGTATGAACCCTCAGAATCGGACCTGAAACAAGGTATTCCTACAACCGTTAATATAAAATAAATTAATAAGTGGGTCGGCTGTGGTACTGGAGATGACAGTCAGAAGAGTTTTGAATATTATATGTACATATACTTACATGTTTTCCTTGACTTGTTATGAACTTACTCAACTTCAAGTCGGTAGCAGAGCTGGCAGGCACGATGATTTTCTTTGACTGCTGTTGCTGATGGCGGTTGACGACACTAACTGTACTGACTGAGTACAACCATTTACCGATCGCGAATCACGAGTGCGACTGTAGTCCGGAGTCGCAAGTTACTAAGTATTACTTAGTTCACTTATAAGGCTGGAAATGGCTAACATGAAAAGTAACTTAAATTCTTTAGGTTTCAGCGGTTATGGGCCATTTTAATTTACTTGTATTATAGACCTTCAAAAATACAAACTAAGGCAAATTAAAGTAGAATCAATAGCTGATGCATCAAAAACACTTAGGGTTTACACACCGTTTCTTACAATTTAGCGCAATGACAGCCCTATGTAAAATAGCTGATTATAAAGTTGCATCGTTGCATGCACGTGTACACATGTTGCAATACTAACGGAAACGTTGAAAGATGATCTATAATAGTGTTAGTATTACATATTGCGAAACGTTGACGTTGTGGAATATTCCAGAAATAAAAAAAAGGTTTATTTCTGTGCACGAATGTTACTTTTTAAAATGTATCATTACAAGTTGAATACTGAAATCATGAGCATTAATCAGGTAATTATTATTTAAATATTTCATTTTTGATAATATTATTTTGATACTTGTCGTCAATTTGTGATTTAAATAACAATATTTTTATTCTTTTCAGCTACACATGAATCACAATTCATATTTGTATATATATGATCAGTTGAAGATTTATTCGTAAGACAAATATTTAAAGCTACACACAATTTAAATGTGATATTATGGACATGTGGACCTAAAGGACATAATTCTTAAGTAAATATATTCAGAACCGTTTGTTAAATTATTAATCCACATGTATATCTAATAAATCTTTGCATTTTATGTTTCCAGAATATAGGTGTATAGATACGTTCAAAACAGACAAAACCACAAATGAGGAACGGGGGTTGCAACTGATCAAGATATTCATTTATAATGGTGGTTCTAATGCATTTTTGAAGCTGTAAATCTCTATGTACATAATATATTTATGCAAAACATATTAAGAACATTTTAAGTGTGGGAGAGCCATGCTTCGGCACGAATGGGTCGGCTCGACCGGAGTGATACCACGGCCTCACAGAAGACCGGCGTGAAACAACCACAGCGTTGTGTTTCGCCGTGTGAGTGAGGTTACCGGAGGCCCAATCCTTCCCCTCCCCCAATCCCTCCTTATTCCCTAAATCTCCAAATCCCTAATCCCTAAAAGGTCGGCAACGCACTCGTAACTCCTCCGTTGCGAGTGTCAATGGGCGGCGCCGATTGCTTACCATCAGGTAATCCGTCGGCTCGTTTGGCGACCTATTAAATAAAAAAAAATATTAAGATATCCTATTAAAACTTGTGTCTAAACGCTGAAATAACTATTAATCTTTGTCTATCAATACTAAGTGATTTGTGCATTCCATTACAATGCCTTACTGCACAGAGTGTGATGTATCTGTAGATAATCGTTTGTGGTCTGGTAATTTACGAAGTAATAAACATAAAAATAATAGCGTAGCTCCTTTTAGTAGTAATGTAAAAATTATTAAGTCATCATTCAAAGGACGTATTGTAAGTTATAGGATTATTGCAACTGAGCAGTTAGCCCATCAATCTCCAGAGAGTTTTTTATTAAAAACTCGTGAACAAGTCAAGGATCTGATAGACCTGGCACTAAAAAAACATACATCTGTTAAAGTTAACTTTGAATTATTTTTGATTTTTCTATTGTTCAAAAACGATCAGCATAAACGATCAACAGAAATTAAATCATATGCTTGAAAAAACTTTATTATTAATTTAAATTACGATTTCGATACAATTTTTAAAACAACAATTACATTGCTTCTTAAAAAAATAGAAGAGTTTCAGGAAAGAGATAGCGGCTGGACATTTCTAAATAACTCATATTTTGAAATTAACATTAATAAATATCAGCCTCTCAGTGGATCCAAATTTATTCCGTTACCAAATTTTATAAAAAATAAAAAAGCTTGCCTGAATATTAAGAACAACGACAACTATTGTTTTCTATGGTGTGTTGTGGCTGCCTTATATCCTGCAACCCGACATGCCAATAGAGTTCCATCATATCCACGTTTTGACGATGTTTTAAATATTAATGATTTATCATTTCCCATGACATTCACGGACATAGCAAATTTTGAAAATATAATCGTCATATAAATATTTATGTATATGGATTGAAAAATAATAAAATCGTTGTAGGACCATTATATAAAACAATTAATAAGAAATCTACTAGCATACACTTATTGTATTTAGAAAATGATACAAATTCTCATTACTGTCATATTAAGAATTTACCCCGTTTAGTTCGAACTCAAATTTCTAAACATCATGGTAAATTATATTATTGCGAATCTTGTTTATTATTTTTTCCTACGCTTGATCAACTTGAAATACATCTGTGTGGAGGGGTTGTCATAGTTTTGCCAGATAAGGGATCAGTACTAATATTTTAAAATTATCAAAGAAAACAAGATATTCCATTCGTTATTTATGTCGATTTCGAAACACTGCTAGTACCAATTTCTGGCAATGAATTTGATACTGCTAATACAACATATACTCAGCGACACACGCCAGCCGCTTTTGGTTATAACATAGTATCTTCTGTTGATGATAATAAAAGATATAGAAGTTATCGTGGCGAGGATTGTGTCGCAAAATTTATAGAGTTTCTTACTCAGGATGTAATAGAAATATATAATTTGCTAACTAAAAACAACCCTATGATTTGTACTGATAAAGATGGTGAGGATTTTAGGAATGCAATTAAGTGTCATATCATGTCTGACAGAGTAAGGGATCACTGTCACATCACAGGCAAGTACCGTGGTGCAGCTGGTGTGGTGCAGCAGAAAAGGACGGATTTGTGATTAGTAACACTAGGGAAGTCGTTTATGTAGAGCAAGAACAGCAGCGGGCACAAAATACTGCCTTGAGGCACGCCGTACGTGTTCAACATGAGTGAAGATTGATATGACTCTATGGTTTTAGTTTTCTCGTTATATCTGTTTAATTCCACTAACTGTTTCCTATCAGATAAATATGAATCCAACCAGTTGTATGCTGTTCCTCTGATACCATATCTGTAAACCGTATCTAATAAACGTTTATGGCAAACATGGTCAAAAGCTTTGCTCATGTCCATAAAAAGGACAGAGACAGGGATCTTATTATCTATATTTTCTGTATAATCGATTTAATTAGTTGAAAAGCTGCTAATGATGTACTTCTATTTTTGCTAAAAACCATTTTGTTCATCTTCAATAATTTTATGTTTTTCTATGAAATTTATTAATTTATTATAAAATACTTTTTCAAAAATTTTAGAGAATATAGGGATTAGGGTTACAGGCCTATAGTTATCCATAATAATAATAATATCGTTTATTTCTCAGTATATGGTGCATACAGATCTTAAAATACAGCAGTTTCACATACACAACCGTCACCGGTGTAGAAATAATAGTAATAGCATAGAATTTCATAGTTGACATTGTTTTTAAATAGTACTATCCAGTTTATTAAATATCTGGACCACCTTCGTTACAATATAAAATAACATAGACTTTATAAATGTCGATAGATAAAAGTCAAAAGTAATTAAGTAGGTAGTTCGTTCATTAGTCACAATGTAAGATGTCAAGGAATTTAATTATTAGATACAATACAATAGTCATAAGAATATAATCATAAAATGTCAAATTATAAGTACAATTCATAAAAAAGTCAAGTAAGTACCTCCATACCTTAATTTATAAAAAAGTCGAGTTACTTTATAATTTGTTTCCATGACTTATCCTCTAAGTATTCTCTAACACTGTAATATTGTTTTTCTACTAGGCGTTTAAACAATAACTTCTTGAATATCAGGACAGGCAAATCTTGAAATTTGTTTGGTAAATTATTATAGATGATAATAGCCATGCAGTAAACATTTCTCTTAAATAACATTAATTTTATTTGGGGTAATTTCAATCTATCTTTATGTCTTGTTCTACTATTTGGTTTATACCAGTTTTCTTCAAATAAATTATGATTCCTTTTTACAAACATGCATGTTTCAAAAATATAAAGACAAGGTAAGGATAAAATATTAAGATTTTGAAACAACGGTTTACAACTGTCTAAAAAGTGGGCTCCACACATTGTCCGGATACATTTTTTTTGGGCTTTAAATGCTGTTTCAACTTCGACCGAGTTTCCCCAAATTACAATCCCGTATCTAATAACCGATGCTACATAGGCATGATAAGCAACTATAGCAGTCCTTAGATTTATTGTTTGTCTCATACGTCTTAAGACATACACAAATCGATCCAATTTTTTTCGTATGTTGTCTATGTGAGGTTTCCAGTTGCAATGTTTGTCTACAGTTATACCTAAGAATACACATTCATTGACCGTGTTTATGGTGAAATGTTTAAATTGAATATTAAGTAAATGTGTGTTTGTGTGATGTGCTTGAAATTTTATTACATTAGTTTTTGTCATATTTATTTTCAAGTTATTTTCCTCTAACCATTTAGTCGCCTTATCTAGTGCTTTAACAATTTGTTTCTCTAAGTCGTCATTATTTTTGCTTTTAATTATCAGTGTTGTGTCGTCAGCAAATAGAACACATTCTTCATTGATCGCTTGCGGCAGGTCGTTAATGTACAATAAAAAGAACAGAGGGGATAAAATTCCTCCCTGGGGTGTACCACTGTTTTTTATTTTGTACCTTGATTTGTATGTGTTTTGTAGATTTTTATGAGTTCTTGTTATTTCTACGCATTGTTGTCGATCAGAAAGAAAGTTTTTAATCCATTCGTTGGCCTTTCCGTGGATTCCGTAATACGAAAGTTTGGTGAGTAGTCTCTTATGACAGACAAAGTCAAAAGCTTTTGTCATGTCTAGAAAGATACAGGCTACTTTAGATTTTTGGTTTAGACTTTCTGTTATTTGTTTGATCAGTGAGAAACATGCTGAAGTCGTAGAGCTCCCCTTTCTAAACCCAAATTGTTGCTTTCTTAGGATATTGCATGACGTTAAAAAGTTGTCTAGTTTATTATATACGAGTTTTTCAAATATTTTTGATAATATCGGGATTAGCGTGATTGGTCGATAGTTACTCATATCCTGCTTTGAGCCTTTTTTGTATAAAGGTTTTACAATAGAACATTTTAGACGGTCTGGAAAAATTCTTTCACTTAAGGAAAGATTAATAATGTAGCTTAAGGGCGAAACTAAGCTCAACGAACAAATTTTCAATACTTTAGTGTGTAATTCGTCATAGCCTGTTGCATTTGTATTTCGTAGACTATGCACTGTTTTATAAACATCCCTTGCGTCTATTGGTGTTAGAAAAATGCTTTTCGGATTTTGAGGAATCGTATAGCCGGTATTCTGATTGTTTTCCTGGTGCTTTTGGTTTGTGTTGGTTAGAGATAAGTAGTAGTCATTAAATTGGTCACAAATATTATTAGGATTGTCAATAATGTCATTATTGATTATTATCGATTCAATGTCAGAGTTACTTTGCGTATTGTTAATGTTAGTTTTTATTAAGTCCCATGCTGCTTTACTTGCATTTTTTGCTTTGTTGATGTACTGTAAACTATTAATTTGTTGTGATTTTTGTATGCATCTCTTCAATATCCTAGTGTAGTCATCAAAGTTCTGTTTATTTCGTTTTTTATTATCCCTACAAAGCCTGTATTTCAGATACAAGGTTCGTTTTTTAATACAGCACCGTTTTAAGTTTTTAGTTAAACCTCGGTTTTTCACTTGTTTATTACTAACTTTAATTTTAATAATGGGAAAGCATAACTTATAGAAGAGTATAATAATATCATGAAAACAATTGAATGCTTCGTTTGTTGATTGGCATTCGTATATCTCAGAGAAAGATAAGCTTGACAAACAATTTTTAAATTTCGCTATGTTTTCTTCACTAAGGTCCCGTATAGTTTTAAACCAGAAAATGTGATTGATTCTCGCTTTCTCGTTTGTCTCCACGTTCATTGTTAGCGATTGAGCTGTTTCGTGATCGGAGAGTGCCAAATAATGCAGTTCAGATTTAGCGTCATGTTTATCGCTAACAATTAAGTCCAAACAAGACGTGTTCCTCGTGGGTAAAGTAATGTGGCTTTTTAGGTTGTTATTATTAAGTAACGAATTCAAGTCCTTAGATATTTTATTTATTTTTAGCATGTCTATATTCCAGTCGCCACATATGACGACGTTTTTGTTAACGTTTTTGCACAGTTTATTAATAAGCAGTTCCAGATTTTTTACAAATATCGTTGCATCATATGTAGGGGTTCTGTATATGCATACTACGGTAAGGTTAACTTTAATTATTTCAACAGCACAGTACTCGAATTGGAGAGGAATTGGGGGTATAAGGTTCACTACCTCTTTGTATTGCAAATTTTCCTTTATTAGGATACATGAACCACCCCGACGCTGATTTGAACGAGAGAAGAAGGATGCTACTCTGTAGTTATCAAGTCTGAGATTTGCTTCAGAACCCTTCTTAAGGAAGGTTTCTGTTAGACATATAATGTCAATAGAGCCAAGTTGAAGTTCTAATTCCTTTATAGCTACTTCAATTTGTTCTTGTTTATTTAGTACACCTGCAATATTCTGATGAATCAGTGTTATTTGTGTGGTTTTATTTTGATTCACGAAAAAAGTCAGTATTTAGTTTTGTTTTGTCAGGTATCGCTTTGTAATAGGTTGTTATCTTTGTTTGTGTTGTTTTTACGGGTAGTTTGTATGTGTCAGATTTATTTTGCTGAAAGTGAGTATTTCTTAGGTGAGTTCTATTTTGTTTATTTATATATTTATTGAGAAACTCGCTGTGGTATTTCTTATAATCAATTTCCGTATTCAATCTAAAACACAAATATTTCAAGTATTCTCGTCGGTTCATTCGTTTAGCGTTATTGTACTGTTTGTGTGCCAAGTTTTGAATTTTTATATATTTACAATTGGTGTAGTTCTGTATTATTAATTCTAAATTATAATTAATTTTATTTTCGTTCAAGTGCGGATTGAGTTGCACATCAGTTACGAACACAGTATGGCTACGCAGTTTATAAAGTACATTACATATTTCAGTTAAAAATAAATAAGGGTTTTTGTCGTTCGAGCCTAAGACTAACACTACAATATCATCCGGCGTCAGTACTTTTATAAAGTCGTCACTGCAGCTTTTGAGTACTTGTTCACTTGTGGCCGCTGGTTTGATAAAAAACCTTACGTTGTACACATCATTCCATTTGTTAGATCTGCTATCAGTCAAAGATTTGTTGAGACCGTAGGCTTGTTGGTCTCCAAAAATGTATATGTTCCGCTTACTATCAATTTTAAGTGGTACGTTTTCCTCTTTATTGCTGAGAAGTGATTTATTATTTATTTTACTTTGCGGTTCCAACGTTCTAGTAGTGACATCTATGAATTGACTGGTACCTGGTTCTTTATAGTCGTTAATTTTGTAGCTAGTGTGTATGGTCTCATCCAATAACGTACAGTTACCCTTAGTTTTTCTTCTTCGGACAGGGGTTTTGTAACACGGTGAGCCCTGGTAAACTTCTTTAAATTGTGAGAGTTTTCTGTCTTGGTCAATAGTTTTTTGTTTTAACTGGTTATTTTCTATTGTTAATATATCAATTTCTTGATGCGCGCTCTCTAATTCATTTTTGAGTTTATGTATTTGTTCCTTTAGTGATTCCACATCTTCAATATGGGTTGTAGATAGGTCCGGTAAACTTCTTATATGTGGGTTGGAAGCAAGTGACGAAAAAGACAAGTTTAAGGATTCGTTGGATATGTATTGTTTATTTCTTCTCTGAGTAACATTATTAAAGCTCATTCGTCTGTCAAAATTATTCATTTTGTTATTGATGGGAACCAAAAGGTGTGATGTGATGTGAAAAAAATATATTTATCAATGTTAACAATGTTGTCTAATATATGCCACTAGATGGCGCTGTCTTCAATAGCAGATATTTTTTTTTTCATCAGCCATTCTTGATTCAGAATCAGAATCAGAATAATTTATTTGTTAAACATAGGTAGTTTACATAATAAGGTCTTACATATAGATAGTCCACTATGTTTTGCCGTAATAGACATACAAATATATTAGGTAGGTACATTCGAAATATTATTAGAAGATTAAAATTGAGATAAATTCAGTACAATGATAATAATAAAATAACAAAAATTAAGTAGGTATGTCAAAAATTAAATCAATTATAATAATAAAATAACAAAAAATTTAGTAGGTATGTCACAAATTAAATCAATTACAATAATAAAATAACAAAAATTAAGTAGGTATGTCAAAAATTAAATCAATTATAATGATAAAATTAAAAAATTAAGTATGTCAAAAAAAAATCAAATAGGTATAATAATAAAATAACAAAAATTGAGTATGTCAAAAATTAAATCAATTAAAATTGTCAAGAAATATTGTCATTAAGGAATTCTTCAACTGAGTAATAACATTTGTTTAATAATAGTTTGGTGAGAATACTCTTAAAATTAATTAATGTTGTAGTTTTTATTTCATTGGGAATTTTATTGTAAATTCTAGGGGCATTACCAAACAAACTTTTGGACATAAGTGCTGTTTTACATTTTACTTGGCTTAGCTTATTAATATATTGGGTGCGTTTGGGAACATTCCTGACAGAGCTCAATTTTGGAAATAAGTGGGGATTTTGTTTTACAAACATAGCTGTTTCCAGTATATACATGGAGGGAAATGTTAATATTTTAAGTGATTTGAAGTGTGTAGTACAGCTGTCTATGGTCTTTAAACCACACATTGACCTTAAACATCTTTTTTGCATTCTAAACACAAGCTCTCTATCTGTAGACTGCCCCCAGAATATAATGCCATAGCGTAATACCGAGGCAACGAGTCCATGGTACGCTGCAAGAAGAGCCTGAATGTTTACTTTTTTTGAAAGTTGAAAAAGCGCGTATGCGGAATTACTGAGCCTTTTGCATAACTCTTCAACATGAGGCTTCCAGCTCAGGACGTCGTCAATGGTTATACCCAAGAAGCTAGCTTTATTTGCTTGCTCAATACAGTGGTTTTCATACGCGATTTTAATATTTTTTTGATGACGGCGTTGGTGAAAGTGCATAACCTTTGTTTTGTTCAAGTTTATTACCAAATTATTTTTGTTAAGCCAATTGATGATATCATATAAACATTTATTTATCTCATTTTCATAGTCGAGTTCATTTTTACATTTTATGATTACTGTGCTGTCGTCTGCATATAGGACCATTTTATGTGATGTAATTTTCGGTAAATCATTGATATATATCAAAAAAAGTAACGGCCCAACGACGCTGCCCTGAGGGACGCCATATTTAATATGTCTTCGTTCTGATAAATAAGTAGTTTCTATCTTACTTTTCGGACATAGCCTACAGATCTCCGTATACTGAATTCTATCGCTGAGGTACGATTTCAAAAGTTGATGGACGTTTCCTCGTATACCGTAACTGTGTAATTTATTTAACAAAATATTGTGATCCACATAATCAAAGGCTTTTGTCATATCCGTATATATAGCGCAAACCGGATTTCTTTTATCTATAGACGTTATAATATCGTCTAGGAAGTCAAATACCGCCATGTTTACTGTGGTGTTTTTCCGGAATCCCTTCTGCTCGTTACAAAATAAGTGATATTTATCAAAATAGCTGTACAGGGAGTTATATATAACTTTCTCTATAATCTTTGAGAGTATGGGTATCTTAGCAATCGGCCTATAATTTTTTATACATGTTTTACTGTCCCTTTTATGCAGTGGTTTTATAATTGTATTTTTTAGTTTTTTTGGAAATATTCCCTTTGTTATACACATGTTAATTATGTGTGCTAGATGTGGGGCTATTATTTCCTTTACGTATTTAATAGAATTTGTCGATATTCCGTCATAGCCTACCGTATTAGTATTTTTAAGATTACCTATTATTTTAATTATGTCTTTAGCTGTTACTGATTGCATAAATAATGAATTAGATGTCCATTGTATAGAATTATTATTATAAGAATTAATATCATTATTAATATTATTTTCAATTTCATCAATAAAATAATTATTAAATTCATTAGCAATATCTTCTGGGTGTGTTACTATATCATCGCCCTTTTCTAAGCACATTATTGATTCTCGCGGTATGCACAATTTTGATTTATTTATTATTTGCCAAGTAGCCTTCGATTTGTTTTGAGAAGTGTGTATAAAGTGATTATTTTGTGCTTTTTGGGTTAATTTGATATTTTTTTTATATAGTTTTGTATATGTTCTTAAAGCCATTCTATTACTGTGGTTAGGATTTAATCTGTCCAAAGTAGTTTTCTTTGTTTCTTACTGCACAGCTTTATTCCATTGGATAACCATTTAGTGGCTTTGTTAGTTTTAATAGTTACAATTTTTTCTGGAAAACATAAATTATAAAGCAATGAAAAATCGTCAAAAAATAAGTCAAACGCTTCATTGGCATTTTTGGTATTATACATTTCAGTAAAGGATAAACAGCTTAGATGATATTTAAATTTATTTAAATTTTCAATAGACTGATCCCGTTTTTTGATTTTCCAAAATTTAAGTTTACATACTTTATTGACAGGAACTTTAAGTACAATAGATGCATGATCCGATAAAATTAGATCTAAGATTTCTGTTTTGCATCCTTTTGTAATATTATGGGCGAAGTTATCGATGCAAGTCTGACTGCTTAATCTAGTTGGTGTAAAAAGTGTTAGCTGCAGATTGTATTGGTTAAGAAAATTCTTAAATTTCAAAGTGGTTTTGTTAGGCTTTAAAATATCAATATTAAAATCTCCGCACAAAATAATTTTTTTGTTAAATGAACGGTAAAGGTAAGTTAGTATTAAGTCTAATTTTTCATAAAATATTGAGTAATTATATTTCGGAACCCTATATAAACAAATAATAATAATATTATGGGCTGTTATTTCTACAGCGCAGAACTCAATGACGCCTGAAACAGATTGTCTTGCTACATATGATATTTCCTTAAAGTGTATCCCTGCTCTAACGAAAATGCATGTACCACCACGTTTAGAATTCCTACAAAAGAATGCAGCCGGGCAAAAGTTTGGAATGTGTAGTTGATCTAGATAACCATTTTTAATGAAATGCTCTGTAATGCAAAGGACATCCATCGTGGTACCTTTATTAGATAATTCGTCCAGTTTAATAGTAAGTGAGTCGGATTTACTTATTAATCCCGCTATATTTTGGTGAAGTATGGTAAGGTAGTTAAAGAAAAAAACTGACTATCGGCTTGATGCAATTGCGAAGATGAATCATTTTGATATTTGAGGGAGCAGTCAACATTTGAGTGTCTGTAATTTTGTATGCTGTGTTCATTTATTAGGTCTTGTAAATCTGATAAAACAATCTTCAAACCCCTACTATTCAGAGTTCCGTAACGTTTATTATATGTTTCAGAACTATATGGCAAATTGAGATTAGAATCTAATATATAAGCATAATTATAGGTACATACATCCATCCAAAGTAAGTTACTGAATGTTTCAATACGGCTATTAAACATAACATTGAAATTCTCCATGTATTTGTAAGTTGGCAGACATATTATAAAGTTCGTATGATGTAGTGGCAACATTTTTTGTCTAATAAACGTAACAAGCTCAATATAGTTTCGCGTTGTTCGAAAGTCTTCTTCACTAATATAAACAACACAATAGTCTGATAATGCAAAGTTCTGTACTTTTTTTTTCTATTTGGTCTAAAATTTGTTCTACCCCGCATTTAGGTTTTCGGAAGTGACACATTCGATAATTACATAAATCAGTTCTATCTGCAATATTATACAATCTATTGGAGGTTTCACTGCTTATTAAACACAATTGGTGTTTTCTCGTAGTATTGTTCATTGCTTTGCCCGGCATTACTAAATCTGATCCCGTGTTTTTAGTGTTCAATTTCATTTGGCCGCTACTTGTAGACGCCGGAGGGTAGTTTACAATATTTTCGTGCGTTTGAGTTTGCTTTGTTGCTGTCTTTTTGGTTTTCTGTAATTTTGGTGTAGTTGTTGCTTTAACTTTAGCTGGACTGCTCACAATTTTTTTGTAGACATCGTTTTTTTTAGCATATTCTGCGTTACTTTTCTTTAAGGTACTGTTTTCTAATAATAATGCTTCAATCTCTTTATGGGCACTATTTAATTGGTATGTAAGCTTAATAATTTCGTCTTTCATTAATTTTATTTGTTGTTGTTCATCTTCATCTTCGGATATATCCGGCATACTGCTAGTTGTACAGTTTAATGTTTGTGAGATGACGTCACTGTCATCATTGCTTGGTTCGGAACGTGTGCGGTGTCGTCTAAACGTTATATTTTCTAAGAAATTCATTTTGTGAATTCGTATTAAAATCCAAAAAGTATTTCTAGTTCTGGGATTTGAACCACCGTACTTCGTCACCCAAATCCGAGCGTGTTACCACTAGGCCAAATCGTATATGATATGAATGTTTGAATTTGCTCTTCTATAAGTTGTTCAATAGGTGATTTACTGGTCAATTAATATAGATGGCTCTGTACTTAATATTAATTGGACGACTATTAGTTTTAATTTATTTTTTTGCTTTGGCAACAATGTTACTTTGTATGTCATTCATGAGTTAGTTTAGGAATGTCACACAAGACGGCGCGAGTGTCGCGATGTTTTCAAATAAAAAACGAATGTTTTGTGAAACTTATTTTGGAAATTCACCGATTTCTTTCTATTTTTATCAATAATGTGAGTTTTTGTTCACACTACTATGAAACTGATCTTCATTGTATTACGAATTGTCACTTTTTACGGCCAAGATATAAGATGCCAGGCACTGTTATAGTATATTTTAAACACTGTAAATTTTTGTTTATATTGGAAAAAAATCTTTGATAACACTGCCACTGATGGTTACTGTGTCCACTTTCACTTTAACATAACTTTTACAGTCTGAGAATCAAAATAAACTATTTTTTAGATTAAATTAAACAGAGTGTTCGCTAAATGAATGTTTACTTGACAGCGCCCTCTGTCAGAACTTTATAATAATGCGCAAGTAAATATTTGTAGATATGTGATTGTACCGGTTTAAAAGTGGTTTGTACACCACAATATCGACGGTTCCATTCACAGAACAACAAAGTGCAAGCAATTCTCGGTGGATTGTCTTGGCGACGATAGAATTATAATAAAAAAATTACATTTACCCACATACTAGTTTTGTTGGCAATAAATAATATCACTGTTCAATGTTATTGTAATTAGTTTTTAGTTAGAATACCACTGTTTGTTGTCACTATTGGTAGTATTTTGTGTATGTTTGCACGGTTGATTTATTATTTTTGTATTGTTATAGGTCACGGTAAGTAACTTTCTTAGCACTATTTCGTGTATTGTCTTGAAATTTTATAACACTTATAATGTTTTTGATCCGTACAGTTTCGTTAGAGATAACACTTGCACCTTTAGTACTTTACTTGCACTTGAAGAATATAGTACACACAGTGAGATAATGATGTTATTTATAACTTTTTGAAAAAAATTAGCAGAGCGAACGCGTGTATGTTTCAAGTTTTTTTTTTTTTTTTTTATATCCGCCTTTTATAGCCGCCATATCAGCGTTATCTCCTTTTTTTTATATAAAGGTTTTACTACCTATCTTTTCAAAATAGTTGGAAATATTCCTTCTTCTAGAGATTGATTAACAATATGTAAAAGCGGTTCCAGAATAATATTCATAGACAGTTTTATGATATCTGTGCGAACCCCGTCATATCCACTTGCTTTGAAGTTGTTTAAAGACATAATAATACTTTTAAGATCACTGGGTTGTACTGGATACAAAAATATCGACTTCCCGTTTGATTTTATATTCTTAATGCTATCAAGTCTTAACTGTTGGTTGCCGTTATCTGAAATACTGCCATTAGCTGTATCAATGAAGTATTGATTGAAACAATCAGCAATTATACTGGGATGAGTGTATTCATGGTTGTTCACTGATATTTTAGAAATATTACTATTGTGTGGTTCTCTTTCCGTATGTTTTTTTATAACATTCCATACCGCTTTGCACTTGCTTTGGGCTTTGTATATATATTTTGCATTATTATTTTTTGTAGAAGATAAAATGCAATTTTTTAACAAGTTATTGTACTTTCTGTAACTCTCTCTGCTAAATTCACTATTTTTATTTTGTAATCTATAGTATAGCAGTCTTTTTTTTTACAGCTGATTTTAATTCCTTTAGAGAGCCAATTTAATTTAAGTTTATTTTTATTCGTTATTTTTACACGAATGCTAGGGAAACATAAATTGTAAAATAATAAAAACGTGTTAAAAAAATTACTAAATGCAATTCATCAGTGCAATTTGCTTCAAAAGTCAAAAAAAGTCAAAAGTCAAAATCATTTATTTCAATTAGACCCATACAGGCGCTTTTGAACGTCAACACAACTTTAAAGATACAAAGTGCCAGTCTGTCGGTCAGTCCTCTTAGTGAAGCTATTCGCTCGTTCCAAAGTGTAGATTCCGATGGAGAAGAACGAGCAAGAAACTCCATGGTTACTCTTTTAAAATCAGTGTCACATAAACATTCTTTGTTACATTATTTAGTTGGTTTGAAGATGTGAGAACAGTGTAACGCGTGTATACAGAGAAACATAAAAAGAAAATAACCTTAAGGACAATCGACAGTCCGGAGCTGACCAGTCCCAATTGACGGCACCCGTTCACGAGCATGACACGTACACCAGCATCGCCCAACTCAACCATAATATAGGGAATCGAGCGATCCAGTGACCGTGCGACCGCCAATGTGACCTTTGAGTGAGCATGACAACTCCAAGCTGACATAAGGACCGATTTTGGACCGATTCTGCTATCTAACTAATTTTAATAGGTTACAGGGCACTCACATTTACAAATTTATTAAGTTTAACAATAAAAATAGCATGATTACAAATTTACAAAACCTAAGAACTTCCGTTCAAGCAAAGATCCACTGGAACATTATTTATATTCGTGTAAGTATATTATCCTGTTGAGCAGGACCAGCCCGTCTCCAAGCATCCTTATCCTCAATATAATCACTCAGTTTGTAATATGCTTTTTTACACAAAGTTTTCTTTATACATAATTTAAAATTTCTTTCATTTAATTGTTGTATTTCGCCTGGGATTTTGTTATAACACTTAACGCTGAATCCCATTAACGACTTGTGTACCTTTACCAATCTAAATAATGGCTGACACAATCTATCTCTATGTCTAGTTTGGTAATTATGTCTGTCTGATACCTTATCAAATAATATTAAATGTTTCCTAACATACATTATATTTTCATAAATAAACTGACCGGGCAAAGTCATAATATCTTTAAATTTTTCTCTAAGAGATTCGCGAAGCCTTAGGTTGTAAATTGCTCTGATTGCACGCTTTTGCAAGACAAATATAGACTCAATGTCAGCAGCCTGTCCCCACAACAAGATGCCATACGACATAATGCTATGAAAGTAGCTGAAGTACACCAGTCTTGCAGTGTCCGCATCTGTTAGCTGTCGGATCTTCCAGACAGCAAATGCTGCAGAACTCAACCGTCCTGCCAGAGATGTGATATGGGGGCCCCATTGTAATTTTTCATCTATGGTTATACCCAGAAAAGTAGTCTGTTTTACAAATTCCAATTTCTTGCCGCTTAATAATATGTCACATTCGTTACTTTTTACATTTGGCAAACTAAATCGTATACACTTTGTCTTTTTGTCGTTTAGAACTAAATTATTAACTGTAAACCAGTTATGAACCTTCGTAATAACATTATTTACTTCGTCATAATTATTTGTCCGTCTATTTATTTTAAAAATCAACGATGTGTCATCAGCAAATAATATCATTCCCGGTTCTCGCTGAAATAAACGAGGTAAGTCATTTATGTAGACCAAAAATAGGAAAGGACCTAATATCGAGCCCTGTGGTACGCCCATAGATATGCTAGCACCCTGAGAATTCACTTTGTTTACCTGTACTTTAAGCTGCCTATCCTGGAGGTATGATTTTAATAAATTGAGTGAAACCCCTCGAATACCATAGTGTTCCAACTTCGGCAACAGTGTCTCGTGTTCGACGCAATCAAAAGCCTTGGACAGGTCACAAAAAATTCCAATAGCGTCGTGCGACTCCTCCCACGAGGCAAAAACACGCTTAATTAAAGTTACACCGGCGTCAGTTGTGCATCGACCTTTGGTGAACCCATATTGTTGATCATGAAAGATGGAATTCATGTTAAAGTGACGCAGCATCTGAGAAAGCATCAGCTTTTCAAACACTACACTACACTAAGCACCGGTAAAATAGATACCGGCCTATAATTATTAGGATCGGTATCATCGCCAGATTTAAACAGTGGAACTACTTTGCTATGTTTCATCAAATTTGGAAAAACTCCCTGATCTACACTTCTATTATAAATTAAAGCTAAATGAGGCGCTATAGCTTCTATAAAAGCCCTACACACTGCAACAGACATTCCCCAGAGATCCTCTGTAGACTTGACTTTAATGTCTTTAAACGCCTTTATTACTGATTGGGGGTTTGTGTACTGAAATTGGAAATCAGAACGGCATTCTTTAATATTTCTTTTAAGAAGACTAATTGAAAGTGCCGGAGATGATAAGTCCTTTGTAGTTTCAATAGGGATATTCTTGAAAAAAAATTCGAATTCTTGTGCAACTTCCCGATTTACACTAACATGTCCATTTCCGGTATTTAAATTAATTTTCGTGTTATGCAATTTATTTCTACCTGTCTCATTGTTAATTATTTTCCATGTAGCCTTTGTTTTATTTTCAGCGTTCTTAATCTTACGGCTAATGTAAAGAGATTTTGCTTGCTTACAGACCATTTTAAATATTTTTGCATATTTGGACACATGCTTGCTAAATGCTTCGCTCGTATTAAATGGTTTCATACCACATAGTAGACACTAGTAGTAGACACTTCATAGACATCACAGAAAGACAGGCCTGCTAGTGAACTTAAAAATTATAATTTGTTTTCTTTACTATAATCTATTTTGCGTTCATACCACCATTTAAAAGTTGGTGGTTGACGTTTCTCTACTGACCAGGAATATGTTTGAGTGGTATGGTCCGATAGGCCAAAATCATGTACTAGCCCTTTTCCTTTTTCTAAATTTGTCGCAATGTAGTCAATACAAGTTTGCGAACTTTCTTTTATTCGGGTTGGTGTTAAAATGTAATGAATGACTCTAATAAGGTACAATAGTCCCTACCTTCTTTAGATTTTTTTAAGATATCTATGTTAGTATCCCCGCATAATATCACTTTCTTTCTGTTGCTACGACAAAGCAATCCAAGTAGAGATTTAAGTTTATCAAGAAAAACTGTTACGCTAGAAGAAGGCGTCCTATAAAGACATATCAAAATTATTCCGTATTTTATTAATTCTACGCCGCTAAATTCAAACACAAAGGTCTCGCTTAAATGTTGTAAATCCTGTATTGGTTAATATTCAATGTCATTTTTATAGCAATAATGACACCACCTCTTTTAGATGATTTCCTTGATTAGTATGCTGCAGTCGTGAAGCCTTTAAGGCTGAAAATTTTTTCCGTATTTTCTAGCAGAAATGTTTCACTTAGACAAACTATGTCTACCACAATATCCTGATCTTTTAGCTCTAACAAGGCATATGAAATTTCGTCGCGTTTGTTTAAAGCCCCGGCTATGTTTTGATGCATGATTGTTAAATGAGGATTGTCATTAGAGTTAAAACTTACATATTTTTGTGGCATGTTTTGATAATTATTACTCGGCCCGAAAAAACTTAAAATCATCATTTTCTGAGTTTATAGTTTGATGACTGATAGTCGTATAACCATAATACATATAATCATTGTTAATTCTCTGCAATATGTTCTTGTAAATATGCTTCATTCCACTTTCCATAATATTTCCAGTCTTTGAGGAGAACATATCTAAAGATACAACCAAATTTGTGTCATAGAAATAGGCATAGTTATTTTTTTGGAGTTCCAACCATAAAAGATTATTAAATAATTCTATTTTAAAGTTATATATAGGAGCCCCACATATGTAAGTTGGAGCACATATAATTATATTTGTGTTCGAAATACACTGTAAAGCTTCCCTTATTTGTTGTATTAATTCTACGTAGTTATATGTCTTTTTAAAATCTTGTTCACCTAACATAATAATACAATAATCGTTTATATCATAATCCTGTAACTTATATCTATATTTTCTAGTAAATCTTTAATATTGCTATGAGGGGATGCGTCGCGAATGTAATGAAATTGCTGACTGAACGTATCTTCTATAGCTTGCAAAGTTCCGCTAAAGGCACAGTTGGTCAAATTACATAGTTTCGTTTTTTTAGTTTCTAGTACCTGCGTGGCCATGTAACGGTGAGAGGCTGATAAAATTTCTTTACTTGTTTCTTGTGGTACTGATAGTTGTAGAATTGAAATCTGTTCATTCAGCTGAGTTATTTCCTTATTAACCGTTTTCAGTTGTACTTCGAGATCCATGACTTTACGCTGTAGAGTAAGTATGTGACTGGATACTTCTTCAGTTTTTTGTGTTGTTATTGTTTTAATGGGTGTAGCTATCCCTGGATACTGTAAAGAACATACACTATCCTTTTTGGTACTATAATGTATCTTGGGCTTCTTCGGCGGTGTGTTGGATAATATATATAAAGTTTTTAAAGTTTATTTATCTCTGTTGAGTTTGTTGACTTCTTTGCGAAGATCATTATTCTCAAGTATTAGATTTTCTAATTCATTCTGCGAACAACTAAGCTCCAGACGTAATTTCTTTATAATTTGTTTCATTTCTTGATTTTTATCCACTTCTTTAATTGTAGAATCCATAATTTTAGACAATGTTTGCTCATTTATGCATATATCATCTGAAAAGGTATCTGAGAATACACCGAGTTGGACTTTTCAGACATATTGCTTGACGGGGTACACCACGGCGGTGTTTCTTGTGATGTATTGGATGATCGGATTATACGATTCTTTTTTATAATTGATCCAGGTTTTTTTTTTAAGTCTACTTAAAAACAGATGTACTTTTACTAACAGATATATTTCAAAATTTTAGAAAAACTTATAAACAATATTATAAACTTGACCCTGCATTTTATATAACAACTCCTAGTTTATCTTTCGATGCGATGTTACCTAAAACCGGCGTCCAATTAGAACACAGTTGACAGATTTGGCGATTGTTAAAATGATTCAGGATGGTATTAGAGGAGGTTTGTGTATGTGCTCGCATCGGTATGTAAAAGCCAATCATAAATATATGCCTGAATATAATTCCGTAAAGCCAGATTGTTTCATAGCGTATCTAGACTGTAACAATTTATATGGTTATAGTATGTGTCAGTATCTACCATATTCTAGTTTTAGATTTCTTAATGAAAATGAATTAATACATTTTCGCGTTCAGAATGTTGAAGATAATGCAGAATGGAGCTACATTTTAGAAGTCGATCTTTTATATCCTGATCATTTACATAATTACCATAATGACTTGCCTTTTTGTCCTGAAAAATGCATTCCTCCAGGTGGTAAAACAAAAAAGCTTATCGCAAATTTATATAATAAATACAATTATGTTATACACTACGTTCATTTAAAAAAGTGTCTAGAGCATGGTTTGATATTACGTAAAATTCACAGAGTTATTACTTTTAAACAAAATCCATATTTAAGAGAGTGTATAGAACTGAACACTCGGTTACGACAGAAGGCAAAAAGTACATTCAAGTAAGACTTTTAAATTATTAAACAACAGTGTCTTTGGTAAAACGTTAGAAAATACTGAAAAGAGAGTCACCGTACATTTAGTTAATCAATGGAGTGATAAAACAAATAAAACCAACAAATCAATATCCGCTGATAAGCTTATAGCTAATCCTTATTTTCATAGTTCAACTATATTGACTGAAAATTTAGTTGCTATACAAATGAAACCAGATCGAATAATCTTAGATAAACCAATTTACATAGGTTTCACAGTTTTAATATTTCTAAGTCGCATATGTATAATTTTCATTACAATGTTATTAAACCTTTTTATCATGATCGAGTACGTCTATGTTATACAGATACAGATTCTTTTGTGTATGAAATATATACCAACGATTTTTATTGTGATCTGAAATACCATTTTTTGCAATACTTTGATAGCAGTAACTATGATAATGAGAATGGATTTGCAATACCGCTAAACAATAAAAAAATTCCAGGTCTTTTTAAGGATGAAATGGGTGGTAAATGTTTCTATGATTTTGTTGGGTTGTAGGTCAAAGCTCTATTCTTTAAAAACTTCAAATAAAGTTATCAAAAAAGCAAAGGGAATAAAATCATATGTGCTACGGGACTTAGATATTATAGACTATAAAAGCATTTTATTAGATGGTGGAGTTATTCGAAGAAAAAATATTATGTTTAAATCATTGAAACATGAAATTTTTACCCAAAGTGTTAATAAATTGTACTATCTAGTAACGATGATAAACGAATAATTTTGAAAGATAAAATAGCAACGAAAGCCTGGGTTCACAAATGTATGATAGGTAAAAAAATATAAAATACATTTCTCACAATACTTATATTGTTGTTAATTTCTTTAAAGTATTAATTGTATTAGTGTTAGTTACCATTATATTATTTAGCTTTAGGTTTTAGAATAAAGGATTTTATGTTAATTAATAAATATGTAAATTATATGCTTTTACTTGTTTTATTTGTCATCATATATTACACATCACCTTTATTTATTTCAAAATGAGAAAGCAACTTTGGCATGAGGATGAATAAATCGTTAAGGAAGTTTGTGGGGATTCGAACCCATGACCTTTTGTATAGAAGTCTGTTAATTTCATTACTATACCATTGTAGATAATTAATCAACCTACGTGTTATAACAAGTTAATACATGTAGCTCAAATGTAATACGACACTGCACACCGTCACGTTCATTGTACGAGCAAAATGCATGGTTTACATTTTTAGGTGTCGCAATGCAACCTATATTTTAATGCACGATCTTTTAAAATTAATAACATACTAATTTCTTCACGTGGGTCTGCTAGTTAACGCTACTTACAATCATTTAGTTATTTGATAAATATTATCCACTCTAGACACTCGTACTGCGTGACATATCATATTGTAAACATGACTTCGGTAAGTAAATAATGTGAATTAATTAAAATACGTACGTTTATCATATAGGTTGATTCTTGTGGTTAGACATAAGATAGTGATTTAAGTGTTGTGGGTTCCATCCCACATAAGGAAAGAATTTTAATGGTCTCTAAATAATTATTTATCTGAGTTAGAATTTCATTTGTATTCATTGATTGCATATTTGTAAAACTATTTCTGATATCGGATTACATCAAGTGCAGTGGTTTTAAGTTATCTTTTTTAATGTTCTGTTCAATCTTTGTTTCAGATAGCAGGATCTGAAATTGCGTTTAGTCAATACGCTCAGGATCCTTATGAAGAGTTTAATGAGATGCTTCGATGCGAACACGAGACTAGCAATCAGGTTCCGAAGGAAAAGAAGTCTATGCCTCGTCGCAGGGAAAAATCTAAGAAACATAATTCGACTCAATCTTTTGTCATGAGTAAGCATCATCGGCGGGGCAGTAAACTAATAAAAATAACAGTGATCGATCTTTGTAATAATTGTCCAGACAGTGATAGTGATAGTAATAGTGATAATGTTATCCTACAAGCCCAATACGTGGTCAAAGACGCGGTTGACTTTATTATGGACGAAACGGAGTCGTTAGTTAAGAAAATATCGAAATCGTTAATCGATAGCGATTTTTAAAAGCCAAATACATTATGGTAGTTAAATTTAGATAAATATTAGGTTAAGTTAGTTGTCTAATGTTTTTAAACTTTAATATTGTATATTTTGTATTTTTATTTGTATGCAATTATTATGGAGGTTCAAAGAAAATAAAAGCCTGTTATATGAATAAAAAAATGTTTTATTTATTAAAACTTTACTATACAGGTAACTTGCAAACTAATAAAATTACCACTTTAAAAACTTTTTTATACACAACACATTTCTAAGAGCACGATGTTTTAAATGATGATTACAATTTAAATTAGCTTTTCTATTACAGTACATTTCAGCTGACACAGATAGTTTAGGGCAAGTTTCTTCGTGAAGCTCAAATACATTACAGTTGGCACACATGTCTTTTATCCATTTCACTTTTTCTGAACCTTTTACATAGACATTCTAGTTTTCTAGGTATAGTACGATCATGCGTTGGAATTCTTTATAGTCAATATAGCCTTCGTTCCAACCTAATCCCTTATTTTTTTCCAACCACTCGACTTGTCTCTTTTCATCTCTTGTTAAGTATGTGAACTGGTACGGTGGTTTAATTAAAAACGTTTGTGTATATTCATGTGTGGTAAAAGCTAACTCCTTTACTATAAAATTATTGTAGAGATCCTTAAATCCTTATACATCTAATATTATAGTATTGGTATTCATGATATTTTCCTTACAATATTACTCAAAAGTTTATACTCAATTATACAATCGTTTAATATAAGACAGTATGCACAGGTTTAATCTGGTATTTCCAATTCACTCTCGATTTCCACTCTCACATCCACCTCAGGACCAGTTTTAAGGTTATCTGACTGTCTAGAACAATCAACTACAAATAATGGCGCTAGATCCTTAAATTGTTTCTCACTTAGTAAGGGTTCCGAACGCCTGCCATAATACAATTGTTGAAATCGTGTATATTGCTCGTATATTAATGCAATTTTGTTATTTGCAAAACTAGCATTTAGATTTTCGTACGGAAAGCAAGTAGAATTGAGATACACTTTAACATCACGAATATAACAGTGATCAAACTGTGACATGTCCGCGCTTGAATTGTTTTTTCTATTTGTTTGTAAACCAATAATGATATATCTTGGTTTCTCTATTTGCGATGGAGTTTTAATAGACCAAGTATGTTTTGTAATTTTAGGTAAAGCTGGATATTCAGACCCTAAATTATTATGGCGCAATTTAAAAGCGGATGTGTTGCCTGACCACAAACAAAGACTCCTACCGGGGTACTTTGACAACCCTGACGATATCAATGCGGCGTTCCTGGATGTTCCCGGCAATTGTGATCTGAATAATTCGCAGTCTTCTTTCTTTGAGTCGCATAGGTTTAGCGATGCTACGTTCTCTCTGTCAGCTACCAATCCTGGGGCAGTCCACAAGATAATTAAAAGCCTGGAGTCGAACGCACAGGGTGTCGATGGCATTAGTCTGGAAATGATAAGACTTACGTTACCAACTACCTTACAAGCCATCACAGATATTATCAACTGTTCAATAATGACGTACACATTCCCTGAACTCTGGCGATGCGCTATTGTACGACCAATACCCAAAATTACCAGTCCAACTAATATAAAGGATCTAAGACCAATCAGCTTACTACCCTGCCTTTCAAAGATCTTAGAACGAATAGTGCACTCACAGGTTATTAAATACCTTGAAACTAATAATATTCTTCCTGATCACAATCTGGATTTAGGCAGGGAAGGGGCACTGCAACGGCTCTGGCCGATGTAGTGGGGAATATTCTTGAGGCACGGGACAGAGGGGAGGGTGCAATCTTGGTTCTATTTGATTATTCCCGTGCTTTTGATGCATGATTTAAATAATTTTGACTTTGACTTATTAACACTGCTCTGCTTCTGTCTAAGTTGGCTTTCTATGGTTTCGACAAGGACACGGTAGGGTGGTTTAAGAGCTATCTTTCAGGCCGGTCCCAATTTGTGGAGATGCAAAGAGAGGATGGGTCGAGGGTGGCATCATCCCCCCTCAGCGTGTTCAGGGGCGTTCCCCAGGGATCGATTCTGGGGCCCTCGCTGTATATCTTATACAGCGAAGATATAGTAGTCAAGTCTTTTGCTCATTGTAAATATCATATGTATGCTGACGATATACAACTTTACTTGACATTCAAGGCCAGTGAAAAACATGAAGCGGTGCAGAAAATCAATGAGGATTTGCACAGAGTGGTTGTATGGTCTGAATCTAACTCACTGGTCCTTAACCCGCTTAAATCAAAATTCATGGTTCTGGGGTCCAGAAACCAGGTACAAACTATTAAGTCGGCTAACCCTAGGATAGTTATTATGGGGGAAAGTATCGGGAGAGTTGAGCAAGCATGCAGTCTGAGTCTAACTTTGGACCCCGACCTGCGTTTTGAGGCGCATGTAACAAGAGTCTTGGCAAACTGTTTCTATAGGCTAAAGGTATTATATGGAATACGGAAATATCTGAGCATTCCGTTGCGCAAACAACTTGTTGACAGCTTCATCCTATCGAAATTAAACTATTGTGATATAGTATATGGACCATGCCTTCTCTCTAGAACGGAGCGCGTTATCCAGCGAATCCAAAATGCCTGTGTTCGTTTTTGCATAAATATACCACGAAGAAGTCATGTTACTCCATATATAAATGAACTAAAGCTACTGAAGATGGCTGCTAGGAGAAAGCTCCACTTGGCCAATTTGTTGTTTGGCACTGTCGAGGCACAGGCACCAGAATATCTTTTTAAAAAACTGACCTGGAAACACAGCCAGATGAGGCATGGTCTTCGCTCCATGGTGTGTCCATTGGCCGTTCCTAAGCATCATACTATGGCATTCAGGGGATGCTTCAAGTTTGCGGCTACGCGCTGCTGGAATGATCTCCCTCCCCCACTTCGGTGCCTGAAAACAAAACATGGATTTAAGGCACAATTTAAAAAGTTTTTACTACATCAGCAAGTGAGCCTTAACTTGTGACATTGCTTCATACCTCAGGGGTCTTGGCACGCATGCTCCGGATTGGGGATCACTTCCTGCAGTGTGGGTTGCCGTCCACTCAAACCTTTGTTCTTCATGAGTGTCATTGGTACTGTGTTTTTTCCCATTTTCTTGTCTGCAATATCAATTTAATTCCTTAATTATATAATTTACATCTCTGTTTAATTCATCTATGCAATTATTATTTTATTTTTTATTTTATTTTTTTACCAATCTGAAGTCAATTTTCATATTGAATTATAATGACTCGATAAAACCTCGACTTATGAAATAATTAACACAAAATTAATACTATTCATCATAATTTTATAACTAATACTAAGTAATTGGTCAGTGGGTGGCCTTGGGGGCGGATTTTTAGGTTATGTATAAATCCATATTAATCCAATAGTGGCGTGCATGGGTAAAACATCACTTACCTGAATCATCCTGGTAGAATTCGATAGTCCTCCATAGTCACATTTTGCAACTACATTCATTACACAATTCATATTCTTTTTAACTCACAACACAACATATTTAAAACACTTATCTCCATAACATTTATATGACGGATTGCATAATAATTATTGGTATGCGTCGCCATTACGTAATACAAATACAATTGTAAATTACTATAATAAATTGTTTGTGGCACGTAGACAGAGAATAGTGAATAGACTTTTTGATCGAATGCACAGATCGAATGGATTGGAAGCGCGAGCGTCGCTTTCATTCGTTCAGTGTTGCCACTGACAAATGTCACATAGTAAGGCGTCTATTATTTAGTACTTTTATTTTTCTGTTTCTTTTTTTTACTCTATTTTTAATCATATGTGGTTTGTTTTTTGTAGTAGTATAATTATTCAAACAATTATATATAAAAAACATATTTCAGTAGAAAATAAGTTAAATACTTATTTTCTTAGCTTAAGTTTCTGCACAGATTGGCGTCATGCGTTAGTGTCGGCCATCGCTGAAAATCAGCGCCGCGACCCCGTATCATACGGGGTCGCTGCATATATGCTGAGCGTGGGCCATTTCGCGTGCTTGGACGCATATTTTTCTCCTACCCTCTACTTTTGTGATATTGTTTTTACCATGCTCAATGTATTTTTATTTTATTATCTTGTTCGTTTTGTGTCTTTTATGCGTCCCAGACGCGAATAAATACTTTTTCTTTCTTTCTTCTAAGTTATTAACGTCTCTTTCTAGACCCGGCCAAAAATAATATTTTTTAATGTTGTTGAACATTCTTGTTATGCATGGCCACTTGTCGGCAGTATGTGAAAGTCATTCAAAATAACTCTTCTATCGTCTATGTTATCTACTCTTTCTATATCATTTAAAATACATAATCGCGGCCCTTCCCATTTAGTATATTCTTTAATTTCATTAGTAATTTTTTTTTATAAATATGCTATTGCATTTATTTTCACAAAATATATTTCATTAATATTATTAACATTGCAAAAATCACGCATCGCTCTCACAAATGCGGCTGGCGTCAGATGTAATCGAGCAGATGGATTTATATACAGAACCATTTTTTTCATTATCATAAGAAAATATATTATTTTCCTTGGAAATTCTTTTTATTTCCCGTAACCTGTTTAGGTACGCTTGGTTTTTGGAGGATTCGCTGCATTGTCATCTCGATATCAGGTAAAATACAGTATTATTTCAACGTAATTAGCTATTTTGCCTATTTATTTTCGTGTTTACATTGATTTCATGTAGCGCAACGAACATTCGCGGTCAAAATAACAACAAAAAATACCCTTTTTGTAGTTGGTGGCACAACTTCTTTGTCTAAGCAAACTTTTACTTAACTTATCTAGTAACTTCCTTACCTTAATTTACATAATAATTTCAGCTTCCATTATAATTTTCTAATTCTATCCCTTACCTTTAAACTTCCAAAATGATTCTCACTCGCAAAGCCCATGCTCGCCAAGAGGAGTCTAAACTCAGCCTGGCTTTGAGCGAATTGAAGGCATCAAAGGAGTTGTGTGATCAATTGTTGGGGGAAAGGGCTGACAATGAGAGGGAATCTTGCTTATTTTGGACCAAAACAAGAAGCTGAAACGTGAAATGGCTCTGTTAAACATTCAACACACAGAAGCCATTGAGGCCCGGGATAGGCTCCAATTCGTTGTGGACGAATTCAAGCAATGTAGCGAGGAGTATGAAACCACTTTAAATGACAAAACGCTACTAAAACAACAGCTACATGAGGTCAACAGTCAAATTTCTGAACTAGAAACATTAAATTTAAACATCACGGCCGGCTTGAATAATAGTTTATTCAGTGAATTGGTGTCAGCCCAAGCTTCTCAACTACAATATAGTGATGTAAATTTAGATTTAAATCCATTAACTACAAATCAGACTACAGATAATGATGCAAGTCACCCAGTGAAATTTGTTAGTTCTAGTAATAAGAAGCTTAAGAAATACATACGAATCAGGGCTTGCGTCCTGGCCGGATCCCCGCCCTGGGACCTAGAGGCGAAAGTACTCGCGTCATTATATCGATGGCGCGAGGCAGAGCGGGCACGGGGCTCGAGACCGGTGCAGCGGCAGATCGCGCGGCGCCGAGAGGAGCTCCGTCAGGTCCTGGTGGCGGAATGGCGGCAGAGGCTTCTGCGCCCTACCGCCGGCCTCGCTACCGTCGAGGCGATCCGGCCAGTACTCGACGACTGGCTCGGGAGAAGGCATGGCTCCCTGTCGTTCAGGGTGACACAGGTATTGTCGGGGCACGGTTGCTTCGGCAAGTACCTGTGTCGCATAGACAGGGAGCCGGACGCTCGGTGCCACCACTGCGTCCATTGTGGGGAGGACACGGCGCAACACACGCTCGCCGAGTGTGTGGCTTGGGAGGAGCAGCGCCGTGCCCTCACATCAGAAGTAGGAGGCGATCTGTCGCTGCCGGCCGTGGTTCGTAGTATGGTCGGTAGCGCAGAGTCGTGGGACGCGGTGGTGTCCTTCTGCGAGGACGTGATGTCGCAGAAGGAAGCTGCGGAACGGGAGAGGGAGATCTCCACTCCCTTCCCAGGCCGCAGAAGACGCACCGGGCGCAGAAGAAGGGCGGATAACGCCCTCTTCCGCCCCCCATGAATGGGTCCAGGGGCGACGGACTTGGGGAAGTCCCCGCCCCCTATCCGATGGACCCGAGGCGAAGGCGCGCGCGGTGTCTACGCGCGCCTCTAAGAGGATGCACGGGGTAGTCGAACACCTCACTACCCCGTGCTAGAGACGAGGCCCGGACAGACCGGGCCAGCACTAGTGTGGGGCTGCGGAAGAATGTGGATTCCCGCGGCCCCGCGCGCACGTGCGAGAAGACACCGGGGTGGTTTTAGCCGGTAAGAGTCCGGCACGCCCCTCCGCCTCTCCCCAGGCCAGGCGGAGGAAGTCCATGAGGATTTCCCCCCGTAAAAAAAAAAAAAAAAAAAGTTATAGGACGTGAATTAAGAATGGCTTCCACCTGAGTCAGACAAGTGTGCATTTCTTCATACGTGAAATGCGTAAGTTTAAGAAGCCTACGAAGATGATATTTCGTGGAATGGACTGCAGATTCAGCCATACCATTGAAATGGGGTGTGTAGCTCGGAATGAAGAGGAACTCTATACCCTCTTGGGCGACTGCGGAACTGATTTGGGAACTTGAGTCCTGTAAGAAACGGTTTAATTCGTTACATGTACCGACAAAATTAGTCCCGTTGTCTGAGGTTATACTTTGAGGCTTCCCTCGACGAGCCACAAACCGATTTAGAGCGGCCATGAATCCCTCTTTAGTCAGATCTGTGACGAGTTCTAGGTGCACGGCCTTTGTAGCTAAGCAGACAAAAATGGACAAGTAAGATTTCATTAGTTGGCAACCTCGACCTTTACGGTTAGCTATCATGACTGGGCCGGCATAATCCACTGAACAATGTAAAAAGGGGAATTCCAGTGTAGTTCTGGATTCAGGTAACTGCCCCATAATGGGCTGGACATTGCTGGCTTTATATCTGAAAAATTTTATGCAACCCTTTGTTATAGATTTAGACAGATTCCTTCCTCCCAAAGGCCAATAAGTTTGACGAATACTGGACAGCAATAACTGAGGTCCAGCATGTAGAAGTTTCAAGTGATGCATGTGAAATATAATTTTTGTTAAATGATGTTTTCCACATAATAAAATAGGATGCTTTGTGTCATAGGTATAAGGTGAATTATCAAGTCTACCGCCTACTCTCAAGATATCATTTGAATCGATGAATGGGGTCAATGATATTAACTTATTTTTCTTTGGTTATGAATGACCTGATTTTAAGATAAGATATTCATTCGGGAACATTTCCAACTGAGCAATATGTATAATAAAATTAAATGACCGTTGCAATTCTTCACAAGAAAGATGATCGCGAAATTTGTTTGTTTTAGTTTTGCAGTTATGAATGAATCTGTATATATAGGCTATAACTCTTTGTAAACGTGTAAATTGTGAATATTTAAGTATAAGTTTTGTAAATAGTTTATCGTCATCGTTTTTGTTAACATTATTATTTATAATAAGACAAGGTTGGAGATCCGGTAGGTCCCGTTTCTGGGTCTCATTAGGCATTTGTGGCCAACTGTGCTCTGATTTGAGTAGAAACGATGGGCCCGACCACCACAACGAGGCGTCGCTGATCACATCAGCCCTCACCCCGCGAGAAACGAGATCCGCCGGGTTCTCCTTGGACGGCACGTAGCTCCACGTGTGACCATTAGTGCTTTCCTTGATTTCATTAACACGATTACGTACGAATTGATTAAGTTGAATTGAAGGGGTGGACAACCACCCTAATACGATCGTGGAATCGCACCAAAAGCGACACATGTTAATGTTTAATTTAAGTGAATTTTGTACTTTTGTACACAGTCTTGCACCTAATAAGGCCCCACACAGCTCAAGACGTGGGATAGTTGTGGGTTTAATCGGCGCAACCTTGTTTTTTGAGACTAAGAGCTGAACACGCACAATCCCTGAGTTACACACAGACCTAATGTAGACGCATGCCCCATACGCACTTTGAGAAGCATCTGTGAATATATGGATTTCAATCTTTACACAAAGATCACTAAGAACCCAACGAGTTATTTGTAACTTATTAAGACAGGGTAATGTGTTAGCAAAAGAAGACCAGAGTTGTAAAATATCTGACGGCACTTCTTCGTCCCAAGAGCATTTACTAACCCATAATTTCTGCATAATTAACTTAGCTTCGACAACGCATGGCCCAACAAGGCCTAATGGGTCGAATATTTGGCTTATAACGGAAAGAATATGGCGTTTTGTAACCTTCTCATGAAGTTCAATATTAATTGAAAAAGATAAGGTATCCTGCTGACAAAGCCAATACAAACCTAATGTTTTTGATGATGTGTTTATGTTATTATCTGATAGATCTAAAACTGTATTTGAATCAATAATTTGACCAGAAAATAGCTCTTTAATAACTAATGTGTTATTCGATTTCCACTTGCGAATATTAAATTTTGCCGAGTTTAAGGTGTCAGTAATTCCTTTACATAAATCTATAGCTTCGCTTACAGTACTAGCCCCACTTAATAAATCGTCACAATAGAAGTCATGAGCTATACTATATTTGACGCTATTATCGCTGACTGTGGATGTCAGGCTACTCAGACATTTTGTCGCAAGGTATGGCGCTGAAGCGGTTCCTTGACAAACTGTATTTAGTGTATAAGTTTTTAAACGATGCGATGGATCAAACCTAAATACAATTTGCTGTAATGAGCGTTGACTAGGTACAATGTCAATAGATCTAAACATTTTTTCTATGTCTGCCGATACTACAATTTTATGCTGGCGGAATCTGAGGAGAATCGATAAGAGATCGTCTTGGACTGTAGGACCGACCATCTGAATTTCATTGAAGGAAATTCCTGAAGTGGTGATGGCAGAAGCGTCGAAGACAGTACGCAACTTTGTCGTTGTACTTGACTCCCGAAGTACGCCATGATGAGGAAGGTAGTAGTTGGCATTGTCACTGTATGGAAAAAGAACTTTATTTTCAGTCATGTGGCCTAATTGCTCGTATTCCTTCATGAAGTTCAAATATTTCTCCTTGAATATTGGTTCTCGTGTAAATTTTCGTTCAAGCGATAAAAACCGTCGCTTCGCCATCTCAAAAGAATCGCCTAAGACCTGTGGATCTTGCTTGAGAGGGATGGTGACGACAAAGCGACCATCGTTATTTCGAGTTGTGTTAACGGCAAAACTGTTCTCACACGCACGTTCCTCCGCGGATTGAGAATGCTCAAGAGAAACACTATCTACTTCCCAAAAACGAGTGAGATCAATATCAAGTTGACCTTGAGTAAAAAGACATTGACTGAATGTACTTTTCGGACTCGAGATGTGACCAGTGACTATCCATCCTAGCTCCGAACTACGTAACATAGGTTGATGCTTGCCTAGGCTAATCTTTTTGTTACCTAGAATATCCCAGAAGATATCTGCCCCGATAAGAATATCGACCTTAGAAGGTATATTATAAGTGGGGTCAGATAAACATAAGCCAGCTGGAATTTGAATATGTCGTGTGTCAATGTATGTGATCGGTACTGCTGTGGTGACGTTGGTAAACACATAACAATCAATGTTAGTCCTATAGCTAGTATTCATTGACTCAATTGTGAGATTGCAAGACTGTGTACTATGGGATACATGATTGTTAAAACCTGATACCGTGGAGCTCACGTTCCGCCTCGGCAAACCCAGCTTACTGCAGAAAGTTTCGGAAACGATATTTATTCCGCTACCGTTGTCCAAGATCGCCCTGGCGGTGTGTTTGTTGCCTTTGCCGTCAACCACCTTCACCAACGCTGTGAAAAGGAAAACACGCGTCGGAGTAGTAACCGGTAGAACATCAGTTGTTAATACAATGTCTTTTGAAGACGTAGATGACGAATCACGAGAAGCAGATTGCTCAGATTTTTCCAAGTGTTGTGCTTTTCATTGCAATATTTGCAGTGTGATAAAAAACATTTCTTTGCTACGTGACCAAAGCGCAAACAGTTTAAGCACACCTTAAACTCTTTTACCATTGAAATCCGAGATTCTACAGGAAGACTTCTAAACGATTCGCAATTGAACAGCTGATGTGACTCCTCGTCACACAATGGACATGATTTACGTTTATAATTTTTATTTTTATTGCTATTATTAGTATTTATTACTAAACTTTTTGCTTTTACGGGTTCTGATTTTAATTTATTATTTTTACTATTCTCTTCCAAAGTTTCTAAAATGTGGGCTCTTTGACTTAAAAATGTTATGAACTGTGATAGGGTTGGGGACGAAGTCAGTGTATTTCTATGTTCTTCCCACTCTCGACCCGTCACACTATCAAGTTTAGTTGACATCATATAAATTACAATCGTGTCCCAGATCGGTTCATTCAATGATGCGAGAGCCCTAATGTTCTTGTTAGTAACATCAATAAGATTTTGAATCGACCTACTTGATTCTGATCGAATGGGTTCTATGTTAAACAAAGCCTGTAAGTGATTATTTACTAGTAAGCGGCTATTATCAAATCGCTCACACAATAACTCCCATGCAATTTTATAGTTGTCACTTTTAAAGTCGATGTTTTTAATAATCAGAGCGGCATTTCCTTGAAGAGAAGCCCGTAAATAATGGAATTTATTAATATTATCTATGCGATCACTGTTGTGTATGAGAGAAAGGAATGTGTCTTTAAATTCGAGCCAGTCTTGATAGCCACCGCTGAAATGTGGTAAGTCAATTTTAGGTAGCCTAACCAAATTTCTCACTCGCCCACCTGATTCTGCGTCGCTGAACTCCGCCACAGATTCGCTGTCTTTCCCCCTGGCAGCAAGCAGGCTCTTGGCTCGGGCCACAAGTGAGTAGTAGTCGTTGTCAAACTGCACACGCTCCGCGGGAACCTCCTCGACTGGTGGCTCATCAGATAGGATCTCGATCTCGGTCTGTAAGGTGTCGAACTCCTCGTATAAGGGCTCAATTTTTCCTAAACGGCACTGTAAATCTATGATTTGTAACTCCGTTAAGGTTTTAGAAGCTTCAATTGGACGTAGTTATGCAGAAACGTTCCAACCCACAAGTCACCCGAAATCGAGTTATTGTGATCAAACTACCTTAAATGACATGTAGGGCCAGATTAGCAAAAAGGTTTCAAGTTTTAAGCCACAAATCAGAAAATATTTTTTTCACTTACGTTCCATTCCACATCGTTTATCAAATAATAACTTGTGTAAATTAACTAAAACGTACTATTAGGACAGAAACATTTAATATTTTACGAAACAATATATTTTTTTATTTAAAACGCCTCAACAATCTTGTAACGTTTTAGCAAAACCATGTTAAACCATTTTATTTTGTAAAAATGTTCCATTTATATTTGAAACGTTTTTGCAAAATAACAATAACGCGGTCAAAACGATCCAAAATGTGTGGTACATTATGTTTCAGACCTTAATAACATAATTGAAAAACTTAAAAGGTTTCATGAATTATGTACTACTATGTAAGTACCTAAATAAAAAACGCATTTCGAAAAAAAGTTTCATTATTAAAGGGACCATTTCTAACAAACTTTAATTATTAAATGTTAGGGAAAATATTTAGTTTTAATTCCGCGACAAAAATCCAGGCTTGTTGCAGGATGCAATCCCACTCCTATGCAATCATGCATATGCACATGCAGCAAGGGTCCCACCCTCCGGCCCACATGCATATGCACACATACACAAAACGGAAAAACATGCCACGCAATCAAACCTATACTCGACACGTGTTTCGCCCCTCCACAGGGCATCCTCAGGAGATGTTGACTCGACGAGCGCTCGGCTGCGAATGATTGCATAGGAGTGGGATTGCATCCTGCAACAAGCCTGGATTTTTGTCGCGGAATTAAAACTAAATATTTTCCCTAACATTTAATGTCATGGATTTCCGCAAAGTAACGCCTGATTCTATAAATTAAACTTTAATTATTTTACTGTTTCCATACACAACCACAAAAAAGTATTTATAACACGTTATGAAAAAGTTTATTGTCTTTGTAGTTATTTACAAATAATAAAATATTACTTTGAAACTTGTCGTCATAGACATCATAAAGGAAAAAAATACTAATGACATTAATCCGAAGCTATGCACAACCGGGAACGCATCTTTTAATAACTTTTTACTGGTGCAAGCGAGACGGAGTATTTTCTTTTTGACATCGAATCTTATTTGAGTTCGCAACGATCATTCTTGTAACAAACGTCGCGGAAGAGGTTGTTTCCGTCGTCTTTTGTTTGTAATTAAAGTAAAAACAGTTAATCGTGGTACTGTGTACTTAATATAATTAGAGTAAACAATGGAAGTTAATGAACATGTAAGTATTAAGTAGTGATTGTATGATATTTTGTAATATACCTACATATTTTATGGTCATTAGTTTTGTTTCAAAAGTACCTATTTATGGTTTATTTGGAATAAATGATTTGGCTTTGACTTTATCTAAAGAAGATTTTAACTAATTTCCGTTATACCTATTTATTTTTAAATTAATTATTATTTTTTCGGCTTGCTCACGTAATAATTTGACGAGATACTCGACTAGTTTCAAGCCATGCTAGACTAGACCAGACTATTTATTTTTACAGATTTTGTCATTAGAACAGTTATTAGCTAAAAAGCGGAAATTGATGGAACTCAGAAACCAAGTTATCTCTCAAGGACAAATCAACGGTCAACTCGTAGTTGCAGACTCCAGAGGTATGTTGGAATTTAGTTATACGAACATAATATTTTTTATGAATTTGACAGCGTATTAACTTTATCCATTTCTTAGGACCATTTTTACACATCCAAGCGGTTTCGGTTGCATGTGCAAAGTGAATCGTATCTTCTGCATGTATTGTGTATAATAATAATTCTTGTTGGTGCTTAGCTATGATATACGAGCATGATTGTTGTTGTTGGTGGGGCTATCAAAAATATGATCTACTAATAATTTAAGTATCGGCATTGGATTATGACTTATGCTTACCTATTAAATATATCTACTGTTTATTGAAAATGATATATTATGGATGGGATGGGATTGTATGTGATGAAATATGTATCAGTTTGCATAAATTGTTTTTTTTTTTAAGTTGACTCAAATCCAGTTACGCCATATTCAAACACGCAGCCTTCAATCTCTCCTCCACCATATTCGCCACTCACTCCACTAAATTTTATGAATAAAACAATTACGGATAATAATTTGCAAGGTAAGATGATTATTTTAAAATTATCACCCCAAAACTACACGACACCTGATGCAGATTATAGTATTAAAACCTTTAAATATATTTGCTACACTTTACCGCGATAACACTGCCACGCCGGTCGCAATTAATTGTACCAATAGTTTACTTACGTGAATATGTACATTGTTTTAGATACTTGTGATCCTGTTATTATACTAGAAGAAATACGGGATGAAGTTTCGCCATCATCATCACCTCTTCGACCAATGTCCCCAGAAACGCAACAACTATTTGATATATTAGCTGAGCATAAACCAAGTCACATTAACGAAAATAATGATATTTCAAAACACGTAGATGCACCTGACTATTGTGATAGTGATGACAGCGTTAGAGATCCGAATTATGTCTCACATAGTAAAGTAATACATATAGATGAGTCGACAACCTCTTGTTCGTCTTTTAATGATAGTTTAGACCATGAGGTAAGTAAAAATAATAAATTTCAGTTAAAAGAAAAGCCCAACAATGAGGGTGTAGAAATGCTAGAACCTAACAATGAAGAATCAACAGAACTTTTACCACCTATAAGCGACGAAGATTTACCATCCAATTCGGGAACTGGTAGACCGAAAAGGGGCCGTAAGAGAATTAATCCTCAACTTAGATCTCAGAGGAAATATAATAAATACAATAATTTAGAATACACGACCACTAAAAATAAATTAGTAAAACCAAAAATCTTTATTGAATATAACTGTAAATGTTTAAAAAATTGTGCAAGCTTGATTCCAATAGAGAAAAGAAAGGAAGAGTTTGAAAAATTTGTGCGTCTAGGGTCCTATACTGCACAATGTTTATACGTAGGATCATGTATTAAAGAAGAAAATAAAAAACGAAGTTACACTATGACTAATGTTCCTGAGACGAAAAAGAAGCCAAAGCAATTTAGCCGTGTCTATTCTATTAATGGTACAAAGGTATGTCGTGATATGTTTTTAAATACTTTTCAAATTACTACTCAAAAAGTTACCATTGCACTTAAAAAACTTAGAAGTAGTGAGCCGATAATGGATGGTAGAGGTGTTACCACAGGTGGCAAGAATAAATTATCAGATGAAATGTTTAATTTCATAGTCGAAACTATTTCAAAACTACCAAAGTATGAGTCGCACTACAGAAGAGAAAAGAACAATGACACTTTATATTTACAACAGGGGATGACGTTAACCAAAATTTATGAAATATATCAGCAGGAGTACACAAATACTTATGGTGAAGGGCAAAAGTGCGCTTCCTTCGAATCGGTCAAAAAGATTTTTTATACTAAGTTTAACCTTAAGTGTAAATCGCTTAAGAAAGACACCTGCAATAGGTGTGATATGTTAGCTGTAAGAATTCAAAATGCTAGAAACCCCGAGGAAATAGAACAAGCTAGAACAGAAAAGACACGACATTTAGAAAAAGCTGAAAATTTGAGGAAACAGATGAACTCCGACTTTAATAAAGCTCAAACCATGTCGACTATTGAATGTGTAACATTTGACTTAGAAAAAACTTTACCATTACCACGAATACCTACAAATGTTGCGTTTTATAAAAGGCAACTGTGGCTTTACAACAGTGGCATCCACAGCGCTTCAGATGTCATTGGTCATTGTTACATATGGGTTGAAGGAGAAGCAGGAAGAGGTGCGCAAGAGGTGGGATCGTGCCTTATTAAATATATTCAAACTAAACTAAGGCCCACTGTTGAACACCTTATTCTTTGGAGCGATTGTTGTGGAGGACAGAACCGCAATATAAAAATAGTTCTTATGTTAAAAGCACTTTTAAACTCACACGACACTTTAAAAGTAATAACAATGAGATTTCTTGAATCTGGGCATACCTTTCTGCCTAATGACACAGACTTGTCTAAAATTGAAACTGCTCTCAAGCACCATCAACGCATTTATACAGCCGAAGAGTATATGTCTATAATTAAAACATGCAAAAAAAGAAAACCACTAGAAGTGGTTAAAATGAACAAGATTGATTTTTATGGTATAGAAAAATTGGAAAAAAATATAATAAATAGAAAAAAATTCACAGACAAAACAAAAGTTAATTGGTTAAATACAAAAGAAATAAGCCTTGAAAAAGAGAAAGTGTTTTTAGTTTTTATGAAATCATCGTTAGAGGAAGATTACAAGGAATTAAGTATTGAAAAAAAAGTTAAAAGGGAAACACGAAATATTAACATGTCCGATTTCTGTTTATTGTGGCCGGATGGTAAAGCCATTGCTCCAGCCAAACTAGCAGATTTACAATCCATGTTACAGTACATCCCTGAGGATTGTCATGAATTTTATAAAAACTTGAAGAGTACGGAGGGAATCACAGATGATGTCGATGGATTTGGTGGGGAACCAGATTTCGAAATAGAAGAGGATGATGAGTATGACGTATGAAGATTTTATCATCACCCTAAAGCAGTCTACTGCTGGCCTCCCCATGAGCACAAAATTTTGTACTGATTTTTAAATTGTGACCAAGTAATAAAAAAATATATGATAAGCAATTATTTTATTTGTTTTTTAGGTTTAATATTTATTAAAAAAATCAAATGATTGTGTAAAATATAGATAAAAAATTAAGGTACATATGGATAAAAAGTACCTGAAACGTTTGTGCAAAATTAATTTGAAGCTATGTTCATGTAAATATTAATTATGTTAAAATGTTCCAGTACCAATATATATATTTTTTCTTATTGTATAGTGAATAGCCTAAAATTTAACATATGATTATCTAAACACAATATAATTCAACAATAAAACCTTTAGTATAAACCTGTACTAGTTACAATAAAAAAGAATACCATTGAAACAAGTAAATGCGTTTATCTCAAATTCAACCTACTGTGGGATGGAACATTTTTGCATAACTACGTCCAATTAATCTAATATGATTGCCAAAAATAGTGAGCTTTGATTTTATAGCTGAGCGTTTTTTAATTAAAGTTTTAAGTTCAGACATGATCGCAAAGCAACCCTCAACTCGATAATGGCAACAGCTGATTTAAATTAACTAGCTAATTGATACACCGTTATTAAGATATTATTATGTTAGCAAAAAATTAAAACCAGTTTGCTAAGCTCAATGACTATGCATTTCGATTTGAAGTAAACAAGATGATTCATGCATCCAACGCTCGAGTTTTACGACCGTAGGTAATTAGCACACAAAGCCTCGAACAAAGAAATTGACAATGAAATAAACAGTTAAAATATTATAGATAACAGCGCAGGTAATATCGCTTGAATAGTAACGTATGAAGAATGCACAAAGCACTGACTCAAGTTTTAGCAAAATGGGTATGAAATTGAGAAAGGAGAATATGAATTTTAATAGCAAAGAGAAGATGGAATAAGAGGAATAAATAGGAACGAACTCACAAGATGTCTTATCCTTTGTCCACAATGACTTGACGGTTTATTCGTCCTTCAAATGTCCTTCCTTGACCTTCTCGAAAGTCGTCGCGTATAAGCCGGCGCGTGCGACTCGTTAAAATTTCTTGATTTCTTGACACGGAACATTCTCCAAAAAAGCCTCAAGACGTCCTTAAAATCCTTCTTCACGGAGAGAGGACCACTTTGTTTGCGATACTCAGAGGTGGTAGAAATAAAATAGCGGACTGTAAATATATGTAGGTTCGTATATTGGATAATAAGAACGCGCGCCTATGTTCCGTGTCGTATGAGTGAATGATCGAGCGTTTTGTAGCGGCGCGGGCGGCGGCAACTCGCGGCGCCTCGTCCCCCGCCCCCCGCAAGCCGCTGACGTCCTCGGGTCATCGCAGTGGCTCACGGTGCGATGTATGTTTTGTCACCAACAACCTGGACAGTCAATATTTAATCACTGTATGCCCGGCTGTAGTTTTGGTAATATTTTGGATAAAATTAATAAATATAGATTTAATCAAGATTCTACCCTCATTATAATGTGTGGTAACAGAGGTAGTCTAAATAAAAAAAGTTTAATCAATTTCCATAATTCACTTGCCAGACTTAATTTAAAGCAGATAATTATATTTGCATTGCCTTATATAAAATCATTGCCACAGGAAGAAAACAATAGTAGATATAAAATTAATACCACATTGTATAACTTAAGTAACAATATTAATGTTCATTTCATAGACACCAACAATTATGTTGGTCTTAATATATATAGGACAAAAGATAGGTACTATCTTTCAAAATATTATTTAAGACAAATAGCAATGTCGCTATCATATTTTTTTAATATATCAGGCAATAACTTGGCTAAACAGGTTACTCCTATTAAGCAACCAAAAAATATTGACATTCATAATGAGTCACCTAATACTGACACTCATAATAATTTAAATTATTAAATAAGACAATAGAGACAACCTCTTGCAAATTAAACAGTAATAAGGTTATTAATCAACATTGGAGACTCAGTTGCTGCCATTAAGGAGAAAAAAAAAAAAAAAAAAAAAAAAAGGTTATTAATCTGGTTAACCAAAACATTTAAGGCTTTATGAGTAAAGAATTGGAAATAGAGTTATTTTTAAATTGTAATAATGTGGATATTTTGTGTATTGGCTGTGTACATTGGCTAAAACCCCATCAGCTCGTGTTCAATTTTGGTAAGCACCAGATTGGTAGCTCGTTCAGCAGAGAAAACGCTATACATGGTGGGTCACTTATACTGATAAGTAACCAGCTTAAATTCAAAGATCGCAAAGATATAGTTAGTTACTCTGTTGAGCGTACTGTTGAAATAGCCTGTGTGGAATTGGAGCGGTTTATTGTATTAAGCGTGTATAGACCACCTTCTGGTTTGTATGACTGTTTTGAAACAGTAATGGATGAAGTTCTCAGTAAACTTACAAATTCAAAGAAATCCATCATTACATGTGGTGATTTTAATATAAATTTATTAGAAAAATGTAGTTTAAGCACAAAAATTGAAACTTTATTTTCTTCATACAACCTTGCGAATTTGTTTCTAGAGCCAACTAGGATAACACCCACTAGTGCCACTTGCCTGGACAATACTTATACTGACATTGTGCCAGTTAACAAAGAAATAATTTCAGTACTTGATTCCGATCATTGTGGTCAGTTAATTTCTTTAACAAATGAAATAAATATAGTGTCAAAACAATTTATCACAGTTAATCCAAAGACTAAAAGACGCACTGAATTTTTCAAAGCTAAACTCGGCAACAAATTGCCTTTGTTGTTGAATTATAAGAATTCTAACACTTTATAAGTTTTTAAAATGTACCTAACATGAGCTTTATAATGAGCGGACATATATTAACACTGTTGAAATCAGTGAATATGTAAAAAACTATTCTAAATTATTCAAAAAGGTTTGCTCTATTGCTAAATCATTATTCTTAAGCTCTAAGATAAAGAACAGTACCAATGTTATCAAAGACACTTAGAATATTATCAAAAAGACTAAGTTTATGCAAATTTTTATTTAAATTATTAATTATCATTAATTTGTTTCAAATTTGTTGTCAATTTGTTACTAAGGGGTTGAATAAGGGCCACTAACGTTTGTGTGTATTTATGTAGCTTTATCATTAAGTTACACAACTGCCTGCCGGCTACATCAATTGCACTGAATCAAAGCACTACTTCACTTCACTGTACTTCACAAATATGGCAGAATTTGGTGAGGTGCTCTCTGTGCTGAACACAGTTCAGGATAGTGTAACCAAGAAGATGGCGGCAGTGGAAGCACAGATCCAGAATGCGGGGCCATGTAAGGACACTGTTGCAAAGGTGGCAGAAGAGTTCCGCACTTTCCGGGAGCTTATCTTCAGCATACTCCGTCTGCTTCGGGTCCAGATGAGTGAGAGTGCCAAACAAATTGATCACCTTGAAATGAGGCACCGTCGTAAGGCACTGGTGTTCCAGGGTGTCCCAGAGGCAGATAAAGAAGATACCGCTGGAGTGGTCCTGGATGTGCTTCATAACAAGCTGGCATTGAAGGTTGAGCCAGGTTCTATTGCTACTTGCCATAGGATTGGTGCTATGAGCAAAGACCATCATCGTCCCATTCTAATTAAATTTACGACCATTGAAACTAAGGCCACTGTGTGGCGGGCGAAGACCCGCCTGCGGGGCACCTCAATATCAGCCAAAGAGTTCCTCACAAGGACCAGGCAGGCGGTATTCGCGAGGGCCCGCCAGCACTTTGGAATGAGGATATGTTGGACCCAGGACGGAGTCATCCACGTCAAGGTGCCTGACGGAACTAGGCACAAAGTCACTACAGACGCTGAACTTGACGTCCTACTCAAAAAGTATCCAAAGTCATCAGGCGTATCCTCTATGGAGAGTGATGTCGGTGCGGCCAGACAACTGAAACCAGCGAAAAAGTGATTGTTAAAACAGTATGTACCACATTTCACGTTTGTGTCGTAATATTTCATTTTCATCATTTTAATCATCACTATAACTATTTAATACTCACTAGTTGATCTCTTAGTTGCATTCCTAATCATTTTCAAATTTATCATTTCATCATTGTAGTTTCTCACTAGTTAGTTTTGCGCAGTAACAAAATTTATTTATCAAAATAGGTAGTAGTGACTTCTTTCATCAATCCCCTACCCTCAGTTTCATTTATTTTATTTGTTTTTATAACTTGTACTCATTTTAAAGTTTTGACATCCTCGATGTTTTGAGAATGTTGTCAAATTATTTATTCATCTGTCACTCCTCGCTGTCAACTATCTGTCAAAGTCACTTAATAAATAGTTTTCGTTTAGAAATGTAACTCCTTCATTATGATTTTTGTTAGTTCTGTCCATTTTTTATGAGTATAGTTGCCATTTCTTGTGTGTCCATTCTTTATGTGTATAGTTGCCGTTTCTTGTGTATGTCATTTGGCTGCTGCTTTTTTGTGTTTGGTATGCGGGTGCTTTGGAATGCTGATTATTTTTGTTATTGGTAATATAGTATTAATCAATTCTTGCTCAGTATCAGCCGGCGGGCGGTGCAAAGACTCAGATTTGTATTTTTGTTTTTTTATATATATTTTTTTTAAGTTTTAGTCTAGCACGATACATTTTAATTAAATTTATTCATATTCATATTTATATAGATTTAAACTTTATTTTATTTTATGTGTGATAATAATGATATATTTATTTCTATTAATAATTCTGCCTCATCTTCCAGTGATGATAGTTTTTATTCCTGCAGTGGTACCCTTGGTGAGTTCTTACAAAATACTTTCGATAACTCAGTAGATAAATTACTGAATGTGTGTCATATAAATGCCCAAAGTATTGCCAGCCATTATCACGAACTATATGATGCATTTCATAATACTAATGTACATGCGGTTCTGATATCCGAGTCATGGCTCAAACCATCTCTTCCTTCCACCACTTATCCCCTCCCTGGTTACGTGCTTATACGTAATGATCGTGAGTCCAGGAGGGGGGGTGGTGTTGCCATATATCTTCGCAGTGACTTCCCTTTTAAAATACTATATATGTCTCCTCAAAATCAATCTGTGGAATATATTTTTCTTGAGGTTGGTGTCCGCTCGACTAAAACCATTATTGGCGTAGTCTATTGTCCTCCTAACCTCAATTACTTCACTGAATTAGAAACAGTATTAGAATCTTTGGGTTCAGAGTATTCGCATCACATTATAATGGGTGATTTCAATACCAATCTCCTTGCTCCTACCTCTCTCCGAACCCGCAAACTCCTAGATATGATCGAGTCGGTTAGTCTCTGCCTTTTGCCGCTTAAGGCTTCTCACCACAACACTAATGGGGAGGATACCTGGCTCGATCTTATCCTTACCTCTAACCCTTCCCTTGTTTCCTCTCACGGTCAACATGATGCGCCTGGATTCTCACACCATGATCTGATCTTCCTTTCCTATATCCTGAAACCTCCTAAACCCAAGCCTAGGGTCCTGTGCAGGCGGGCTTTTGCTCGTATGGATTGCGAGAGACTTAAGAGTGAGGCTTCTGCCATCGACTGGGCGCCTCTGATGGAGGCAAATACTGTCGATGACAAGGTGGCCTACTTTAACTCCGCTGTAGTCCAGCTCTACGATCGCCATGCTCCACTCAAGGCAGTTAAGGTAAAGCGCCCACCGGCGCCGTGGATGACACGAGCTATTCGTATGGCAATGCGACGCAGAGATCGTATGTTCCGAAAATTTAAACGTGACCGCACTGATGATCACTGGGCGGCTTACAAGACAGCGCGAAATAGGTGTAATCAGATGATACGCAATGCTAAACGCCGCCACATTCTCGATAATATCGGTTCTGCGTCTTCTGCCAACATCTGGAAATTCCTTGGAACTCTAGGTGTTGCCGGATCACGTGTAACTGATGTATCTATTTCTGTTCCATTAGAAGATCTCAATTGTCACTTTTGTTCGGGTCATGCCTTAGACCATATCATTGAACAACAGACACTGTCCTTCATCTCTGGTATGACGCGAGCAGACACTGACGGTTCCTTTCAGCTTGTTTCAGTTGCGCCTGAAGAGATCAGAAAGATTATCCTATCCATAAAATCGAAAGCGGTGGGGTGTGATAATATCTCTCGTTTTATGATCATCACTATCATAGATCACATCCTACCGGCGATTTCCCATATCGTCAATTTTTCCATGTTTTCCTGTGTTTTCCCGACCCTGTGGCGAAAAGCGTACATTCGTCCGCTACCTAAGGTCACTAATCCTGTTGCTCCTTCACATTTCCGACCTATCTCTATCCTTCCCTTCCTATCAAAGGTGCTCGAGGCCTGTGTTCATCGTCAGTTTTCCAAATTTGTGTTTCGGAACTCGCTCATTTCCCCACTGCAATCTGGATTCAGGCCCGGTCATAGCACTGTTACTGCACTCCTTAAAGTGACTGGCGATGTTAGGGCGGGGCTGGAGGACACCAAGGTAACGGTTCTGGTGCTGATTGACTTCTCCAACGCCTTTAACATGGTCAGCCACAATATTCTATTAGCAATCCTGTCCCACATTTCGGTCTCTGATGGTGCACTGAAATGGTTCTCCTCTTATCTTCGTGGGCGTCAGCAGATGGTACGGGTTGATGATATGTCATCGAATTGGACTAATCTGCAATGTGGCGTTCCACAAGGCGGCATACTTTCTCCTCTTCTATTTTCTGTTTTTATTAATCTCATAACTTTTGATCTTCAGTGTGCGTATCATCTGTATGCTGACGACCTGCAAGTGTACTGTCATGGGACGGTGGCTGAGCTGGACGGGTGTATAGCGAAAATTAATCGGGACTTGGCTGCTATCGAGAACTGGTCCAACCGGTTTGGAATCGCAGTCAATCCTGACAAGTGCCAGGCAATTGTAATAGGTAGTAACCATAATATCGCCAAAATTGATGTAAATACTCTACCATCAGTCACTTACAGCGGTACACCTGTCCGTTTTAGTGACAGTGTTAGGGACTTGGGCTTGCACATTGACAGCACCCTCAGTTGGCGGAATCAAGTTGCCAGTGTGAGTCAAAAGGTTACAGGATCATTGCGGTCTCTGTATCGCCACAGAAACTTACTGCCTCCTAGCACTAAGGCGATGCTTGTACAGACCTTAATCTTCCCCATCATCGATTATGGTGACTTGTGTTACTATGACCTGAATGCAGATCTCCTCAATAAACTCGACCGTCTTCTAAATAACTGCATTCGATTCGTTTCCAACTTACGTAAATATGATCACGTGTCTGAGCAGCGATCATTGTTGAAATGGTTGCCTATCCGTCAGCGCAGAGAGCTAAGGGCGCTCACAACTTTATTTACTCTTCTCAACTCTCCCTCTTCCCCTGACTATCTATCTTCTTATTTCCAGTACGTGTGCGACAACCATACTAGAAGTCTGCGCTCTTCGCACAATCGTCTTTTGCATGTCCCTGCCCACCGCACTAACTATACTCATTCTTCTTTCTTCATACAAGCCATTTCCTTGTGGAATAAGCTTCCCTCGGATATCAGAGCTGCAACCAGCCGGTTGTGTTTCAAGCGTAGGGTGCGTGAATACATAGGCAAGATGATGGTAGTTTCCCCACTTAGATTATAAATTGTCCTCATTATATATATATATATATATATATATATTTTTATATTATATTATTTATTTATATTATGTGTATTAGTGTTTATATATGTATGTATTTTATATATGTATATATTATTTTTATGTATGTAACTTAGAATTGATTTACACCTCCACCTCACGTAACTTCCTAAATTGCTGTATATCACCTACCACACATCTCTGCACTACCAAAAGGTTGACTGGCAGAAAATGCTTCTAGCATTAAGTCCTCCGATATGCAATTGTATATAAAGAATAAATAAATAACAGTGAGGCAGGAAGGTCTAAAAAGAGAATAAATCAACATAGTCTTGTGATTGATAATAAGTTAATAAAAGCGGATGTAGAAATTGCAACTGCTTTTGAAAATTTCTTTTCCGACATTCCTGTATCCACTACTAAGTCACTGAATTCATCTCCCACTGTTGCAGAGTCTTTACTCAAAAAACATGTTGTAGCTTGCGATTCAGGGTATTCCTTCGAGCACATAGATAACAAGGAAATTGTTAAAATCTTTAATACTTTGAATAACAAAAAGACTGCAGATCTATGGGGTAATTCTGTGTATATTACAAGCTCTGTAATAATTATTGTAGCACCTGTATTAGCTCAAATCTTTAATAACTGTATTGACTGTGGTGTGTTTCCTGATCTTATGAAATGTAGTAAAATAATTCCATTATTTAAATCAGGTAGTACTTCTGACCCCACTAACTTTAGACCAATTTCAGTGCTACCTACGTTCAGTAAAATTTTTGAAAAAATTATTTTAGATCAAATGCAAAGATTTTTTAATAGAAATAAATTATAACATGCGAAACAGTTCGGATTTACATGGGGTCGTTCAACAACTGATGCCGGCGTTGAACTTCTTAATCACATTTACGACGCGTGGGAGGACTCAAGCGACGCTTTGGGAATATTTTGTGATTTATCCAAGGCGTTCGATTGTGTGCTTCATGATACACTGATCAGGAAGCTATCCCATTACGGAATAAGAGGTACATCTCTGGACCTTCTTACCTCATACCTGAGTAATAGGGTTAAAGTGAGGAGACTATGATTCAGCCACGATGCCACCCTTGTAAGGCCACTCTCGGCCGATAAACACACCCCATTCCAAGTTTTAGCAGTAAATACGATGGCCGTGTCATCCGCATAGGAGAAGATACGCCCATTTTCAATCATTGTCATTAATGTAAATAAGGAACAAGGTAGATCCAAGAACACTCCCCTGGGGTGCGCCGAAATTAACCAAAGACTCCGAACGAAGGACGAATAAATACGACTCAATTCTGACCATCTGTCTGCGATCGCTGAGGTAGGAAGTAAACAGCTTAAGAGCATGCCCTCTTATGCCAATACGGTCTAGCCTTTGTAAAAGTAGGGGGGTAGACACAGTGTCAAAAGCTTTTTTCAGGTCTAGGAAAACGGCAAGACTCTTGGCTCCGAAATCAACACCATCAATCACACCAGACGTTAATGAGAGCACTGCATCCTCAGTAGACGTCTGAAACCAAACTTAGATGGCGAAAGTATATTGTATCTTGATAGAAACCTCATTAAGCGGGAGTTTATAATCTTTTCAAAAATTTTTGAAATGCACGGAAGTACTGAAATTGGTTTATAGTTACAGGGGTCAGCTTTATCACCAGACTTGTATACTGGAGTTATAAGAGCCACTTTCAGAGAATCCGGGAAAATACCCTGTTCAAAGCATATTCTAAGTGGGTTAGAACTGGTAAAATTTGTTCATGTGCCGCTTTTAGAAAGTTGGCTTGTATTTTGTCCCATCCAGCGGCGGCGTTTAAACTCATTAGAGTAGATCGAACCTCATCAGGATCCGTATCAAGAAGAACAAAAGATGACAATAGTCTATCAGTTGAAAGTATGTGAGGACAATAATAAGTTGGCGTTGTCACACGAGAACCTATAATGTCTTCAGCAAGAAGTGTTCCAATGCTACAGAAATAGTCATTAATCTTGTCTACAGAGTTTTGTGGGGTTGGAAGCATATCTAGATGCCCCGAGTTATTTATTTTTATAGGTTTACGTGATGTTTGACTTTAATTTTACAACAAGCACAGAGCAGAAAGAAACAATGTCACAGATCACTGATATCATCACTGTCCATAAGAACGTGCAAGAAAGCTTGCTGAAGAGGATGGGTGATATAGAGGCCCAAATCCAGTCAGCTGGATCGTCGAAGGACACCGTGGCCAGGATAGCTGAGGAGTTCTGCACCTTCCGGGAGCTGGTCTTTGATATGTTAAAGCTGCTGCGGTGCCAGGTCACAGAGTGCTGCAGAAATATAGATGGTCTTGAAATGCGAAACCGTCGGAAGGCTGTTATATTTCAAGGCATCCCAGAGGAGGACAAGGAAGACTGCAGCCAGGTAACGTTGCAAGTCATTAATGCCAAATTGGGCCAGGATTTCCCAATGTCTGCACTTAAGGTGTGTCACCGACTTGGAGTGCATAATAAAAATCATCATAGGCCAATCCTGGTGCGGTTCTCTAGTGTGGACTACAAGGCTTCGGTCTGGAGGGCAAAGACTCGACTACAGGGCACCAAAATCTCTGTCAAGGAATTCCTGACTAGGCCCAGACAGGAGGTATTTGTTAGAGCGCGTCAGCATTTCGGCATGCGTGCTTGCTGGACTCAGGACGGCAACATCTTCCTCAAAGCGTCTGACGGAAGCAAGCACAGAGTAATTTGCATGGAAGAACTTAGTCCTCTCCTTGACAAATATCCTAGTGTGCAGAGTGTGTCGCAGAAGGCAGCCGGGGGCGGAGCAGAGGCACATACGGTGAGCCTGAAATCAACACGCAAATAATTAGTTTAACTTGGCTAGATCAACTAACCATACTGTGCGAGAGGTTTTTTTTTTCAACAACTTATAAACTTACCGTTTGTGTTTTTATGTTATTCCTGTTCCCGTTTTGCTATAAGTTAATTTCCTGTGATCTGCAATATCTTTACTTGTACTTTTCTACCCACAATTCTCGTTGCAGTACTTTTCCTTCGCACCAGCCGTGTAAAAAAGACGTAACTCAACTTACGTCAAAAATTTTTTATTACGTAAATAAAACGAACATCATGGTTTACACCTTCTGTCAAAATTTCGTGGAGATATTTACAAAAATGAAGGAATAAATGCAAAAAAAAACAAAAATTTTGCGACTTTAAAAAACATAAAAATTCAGCATAAAATAGAGGTATGTATATTTACATTTATTCGCTTTCAAATTTACCCCGCTGATAAAGTCATAATAACGTATACGTAAATTTTAAAATAAGATTTACAAGAAACTCTATAACGCAAATATACATAATTACTTGTTCCTGTATTTTACAATCTAGGACTATTGTGTAATTCTAATTACTTATTTCTTCTACAAAACTTTTAGCTAATAGTTTATGTGTGATTATAGTTACATACTTTCTACCCAGCAAAACTTCACAACGTGTTAAGTGTAGTTGCAGTTACTTCTTTATTACACGAAACATTTTATAAACGATGTTGAGTGATTTTGAATTCATGCTTTTACAAGAAAAAATAAACAAAAATATGTTTGTGTAATTGAAATTAAATAAAAAAATAGTCTGATTTAGTGTCGTATATAGAAAAAGAGTACTTATTGAATGTATTTCACCGAACGACACAAGGCGCGCAATTGTGCATACACCAGCTCGCGGGAGATTTCCATTATAAACACAAGTACCTAAGTACCTCTCAACCGGACCGGCTATAACATCATAGTCGATGCTCTTATTGGCTCATCAGACCACTGAAGGTCAGCGGATTGGGATGGGATGAGATGCTTCTTTGCATCCTATCCTTGGAGACGAATCTGTTTCTCCCACGATGATCCCAATGCTGCTGCTGACTCTCTTGCTGACGTGGTGTTGCAAGGGATGGAACTCTTCGTTCCGTCCTCTGTGGTCCCCGTCGGTGGCAGATCTCAGTCCCTGTTTTGGCTCTTCTTCTAGAAAAGCTTCGTGCAGGAAGTAAAAGCCTTACCCAGCCTTGGCTGACGCGGTGGCGGCGCGGGATTTAAAAACCGTTTAAAAAGGAGTATAACTTTGCCTCCAGGTCCTTCAAAAGAGTCATAGCGGGTCCAAGTCAAACCATATCGGTAGGGTTGAAGAGAGGCTTGAGCGCCTTTTTTGAGGAACTCGTGCGTTCTGGTCTCTCGACAAGCTATAGAAGCCAATTTCTGCAGACCATCATTCTCACCTCTGCACGTGGGGGGAGAATCGTTGGCGCACGACCACGACGCAAAGGAAAAAGCTTTTGGTAAATCCTTTCCGTCAAATTGGCCATTGAATGAGGGGGGCGTAAGCAGCCGGTTCTGCCATGGCGCGGGTGTAATGCCGGATATTCGGTTTACCAGCTCTTGGTACGATTGGCGCTCATGTCTCTTTACATCTGACTCATCATCGTCACGGATCTGACGGAATTCCACCCATTGTGTTAAAGATGTACGTTCCGTTATTTAAATCTGGCGATGACAATGATCCCAATAATTATAGGCCGGTATCAATTTTACCAGTGCTTAGTAAGGTGTAATGCTTTCTCAGATGTTACGACACTTTAACATAAATTCCATCTTTCATGACCAACAATATGGGTTTACCAAGGGTCGATGCACAACTGACGCCGGTGTAACTCTAATTAAGCATATTTTTGCCTCATGGGAAAAGTCAAACGACGCTATTGGGATTTTTTGTGACCTGTCTAAAGCTTCTGATTGCGTTGAACACGCGACACTGTTGCTGAAGTTGGAACACTACGGCATTAGAGGGGTATCTCTCAATTTATTAAAATCATACCTGCAGGATAGGCAGTTCAAAGTACAAGTAAATAAAGTGAACTCCCAGGGTGCTAGCATACCTATGGGCGTACCACAGGGCTCGATTTTAGGTCCTTTCCTGTTTTTAGTGTACATAAATGATTTACCTCATTTATTTCAACGTGAACCGGGAATGGTATTATTTGCTGATGACACATCGTTGATTTTTAAAATAAATAGACGGACAGATAATTATGACGACGTAAATAATGCTATTACGAAGGTTCAGAATTGGTTTACAGTTAATAATTTGGTCCTAAACGACAAAAAGACAAAGTGTATGCGATTCAGTTTGCCAAATGTTAAAAGTAACGAATGTGACATATTATTAAACGGTAAGAAATTGGAATTTGTAAAACAAACTACGTTTCTGGGTATAACCATAGATGACAAACTACAATGGGGGCCCCATATCACATCTCTGGCTGGACGGTTGAGCTCTGCAGCTTTTGCTGTCTGGAAGATCCGACAGCTAACAGATGTGGACACTGCAAGACTGGTGTACTTCAGCTACTTTCATAGCATTATGTCGTATGGCATCTTGTTGTGGGGACAGGTTGCTGACATTGAGTCTATCTTTGTTTTGCAAAAGCGTGCCATCAGAGCTATTTACAACCTAAAGCGTCGTGAGTCTCTTAGAGAAAAGTTTAGAGAGATCAATATTATGACCGTGCCATGTCAGTTTATTTATGAAAACATTATGTATGTTAGGAAAAACTTAAAAATATTCGATAAGGTGTCAGATAGACATAATTATCAAACTAGACATAGAGATAGATTATGTCAGCCATTATTTAGATTGGCAAAGGTACACAAGTCGTTCACGGGATTCTGTGTTAAATGTTATAACAAAATCCCAGGCGAAATACAACAATTAAATGAAAGAAATTTTAAATTATGTGTAAAGAAAACTTTATGTAGGAAAGCATACTACACATTGAATAATTACATTATAGATAAAGATGCTTGGAGACATGCTGGTCCTGCTCCACAGGATAGCAAACCTACACCAAAATAAATAACGTTTCAGTGGATTTTGCTTGAAAGGGACTTCTATATTTTAGTGAAATTGCATTATATTGTATAACTATAACTTGATAAATTTGTAAATGTGAGTGCCCTGTAACCTATTACAATTGTTTAGACTAGCAGAATGTCGGTCCTTATAACAGCTTGGAGTTGTCATGCTCACTGAAAGGTCACACTGGCGGTGGCATGGGCGCTGGATCGCTTAATTCCCTATAATATGGTTGAGTTGGGCGATGCTGGTGTACGTGTCATGTTCGTGAACGGGCGCCGTCAGTTGGGACTGGTCAGCTCCAGACTGTCTATTGTCCTTAAGGTTACTTTATTTTTATATTTGAATAAATATTAGTGTTACACTGTTCTCACATAATTGAACCAACTGTTTGTAAAAGGAATCTGTATGTGAAACTGATTTAAAAAGAGTAACCATGGAGTTTCTTGCTCGTTCTTCTCCATCGGAATCTACACTTTGGAACGAGCAAATAGCTTCACTAAGAGGACTGACCGACAGACTGACACGATACCTTCAAAATTTTGTTTTGTTTTGACGTTCAAAAGTGCCTGTAAAGGTCTAATTGGAATAAATTATTTTTGACTTTTGACTTTTGACTTCTTCTTAACAGGTCTTTTTCGGCTCTCATACTCTTCAGGCGTAGTCCCGAAAAAAGGTGATCGCTCAAATCTGTCCAATCACAGAGCAATAGCCATAATTTCCCTCTTTTCGAAAATAATGGAGTCATCTATTAACTGCCAGCTCCTTCGGTACTTGGAGGATCATCAGCTTCTTAGTGACCGACAGTACGGTTTTCGTAAGGGCCAGTCCGCTGGTGATCTCCTTGTTTACCTGTCACTGTTGGGCACAGGCGATCGAGTCCAAGGGGGAAGCGATGGCAGTCAGTTTGGACGTAGCGAAGGCCTTCGATCGGATTTGGAATAAAGGGCTTTTTTCGAAGCTGCCTTCCTAATGAGCGTCCCAAGAAACTGTGTAAATGGGTATCTAGCTTCCTTACTCAGACAGAAGCATAGAGGCCGCGGTCGACGGTGAATGCTCTGATTGCTTGTCTGTGAACGCTGGTGTCCCTCACTCTGTTTCTCCTCCATATCAATAATATGTTGGATGACAGCACGGGTCACGCCTTTTACGCTGGCCGTGCTAACATTTCTCGGGAAAAAGTCATCGAGAGTCGAAACAGGCTTGTCTGAAATCGAGACTTCTTTAGAGAGAATCTCAGATTGGGGTAGACTTTCCTTGGTTGAATTTAAACCCTCAAAGACACAGATCTCCGTGTTCACAGCTAAAACCTCACAGCTTCGGCCGGTATTGGGATACTTGGTGTCGACACATTGAGCGAAGTCCAGTTCCGTGGTCATCTAGAGGGAAGGCCAAGTTAGCCTCGAGGAAGCTCGGTGCAATAATAGATCGAGGCAGTCCTAGTAATAGCTTCTGGAACGCATTCAACGACTAGCTGTCCAAATTGTTGACTGCCCTGTAATCTCGGGCCGGTTGGAATCTTTGGCACTGCGTAGGGATGTAGCCTCATTATGTGTTCTCTGTCGCATTTATCACGGGGAGTGTTCTGAGGAATTGTTCGATTTAATCTCCGTCGCTTCTTTTGGCCAACGTCCAACGTGAAAGCATTTTCATCCCCATCACATAGATGGTTGGCAGTCAACAACTGTGCAATTCACGCGAAACTTTCTGCCCCTGACAGCAAAACTTTGGAATATGATCTTCCCGCGGTGGTATTCCCGAACCGATACAACCTCCAAACCTCCAAGACACGAGCGTACTCTTTCTTAAAAAGCCGGAAACGCACCTGTGACTCCTCTGGTTGCGGGTGTCCATGGGCGGCGCCGATCGCTTACCATCAGGTGATCCATCTGCTCGTTTGCCTCCTATTCAATAAAAAATGCATCTATAGCATTAGGTATAAAAATTACAGAAGATTTTTACAGAAAGGTCGTACGCAAAACGAGGGTGACACGATGTACTCCTGCATTGAAAAAAGCAAAAACAATCATGTATCTTCCATTATCATCTATATTCCAGAAGAAATATATGCAATCATTCGAAATGCAAAAGGACAAAGTGAAAACACAATGTCAAAAAAATGACTCCAGATCCTTTTTTAGATTTCAAAAAGCCTGTAGCCAACAATAAGAATCGGGAAAAAGATGACTTCGGTAAGGAACTTAGTTGGAGTAAAGTGAAAGAGATTTCGGTAGATCCTCAATGTCCGCAAAATTATACAAAGACTTGATAGGTCTATGAAGAGATAATAACATACCTCCACACTGCCAGACTTATTAAAAGAGCGTTTTTTGTGAGGAGAAAATTATCAAATTACTTCTCCCACCTAGGGCCGGGCGGGAGGGAGTGTCAGACTCTTACTGAATAAAAATCCCTTCGTTCCTTCTCCTGCTCTGGGCCTCTTCGCCGAGGTCGCGGTGCTTCATTGTGCTTACCCCGCAACCTCGGCTGAATATCAGCCCTATAGGGCCCCGTCTGTGGTGGTCTTTTGGCTCTTGGAGGCGCACGCGGAACGCTACGCGCTGTACGCTCGGGTCTGGTTCTGGTGGGGCGGCGAGCTACGTTTACTCGCCGTCCGCAGACCCGCTCTTGCGGTGGCCGAAGATCATCTCTCGATCCCCGATGCCCGGAATGTTGCCTACTGCGACAGCTGGGGCGCGAGGAGGATAGTTCCCTCACACGCTCCGCTTCCTCCTTTGCGAGCATCACTGCTTCGCAGAAAGAGGAGACGTCTTCCCAATTCCCCTCGCTACGAACCATGGCCTTGACTAAGGAAGGGCGCGAGAGGTCGAAGAGCTTAAGTACTCAATCTGCTGCCAGCGAGTCTGATTCCGAAATTGAGGATAATTAATAAAGGTCAACAAAAATATCACTATTTTAAACATTTCTTGATTAAGTATGCATGTGATAAACATTTTTTTTAATAATTTAATAATATCCTATTATTGATCGTAAAATAACCCTCATTGTTTTCATTTTCTCTCAATTATTTTGTTTCAGTATTTACAGTTTTGCCATACATACACTATTTACTATAAGAATTAGGTATTGCATGATACAAATTTAATATTCGGTTACGTTCCGCATTATAAAAGCTTTTTTTATAAATACTCCTACTAAACTTAAATAAATAGCTAGCTAAAAATACGTAACTCTATTTACAAAAAAGGATTTTCCGTTAAATAACAACGTGATTACACTTACAACTCTAGATTATAATGAAAAATAAGAGAGTGTAAAGCCATAAGTAGAGTTAAATTAGTTAATATATTTAAAAATACAATAATAAAAAGCAATAATTGTAGTTACTCCTGCAAATATGTGATGTGTTTCGTGGAATAAAGAAGTAACCGTGTTTTTTTAGATTATCTCGAAGTACATCAATCTGTTCTTCAATTAACTAACAGGTGTAGTTGAAGGCAACTGTGACCTGCAATTTTCTCTTTGAAGCTTATTTCTAGACCTCGTAATAAAAATATAGGACAGTTTTTTAAGCTCCTGAAAAGTTGGTGAAAATCACTTACTTCCTTTTTCCACGAATAGTGCGCTTTGTTCTCTTTTAATATCATAGTATCATACGAAGTTACCCCGCAAACTATTTGTTAATTATTGTCGTTAAAACTTATTTATTATTCATATCTGTGTCACGAAGATCTAGACGTCACTTGTCATTGTCATCGTGACATTTCCACTCTCTAATATGACATATTGTATGAAAGCGAGTTGCGTTCGGATATCGCACCGAATCTAAATGTCTCTTTTTGTAATGTTCTTTTTTTTCCACTTGGTTTTTTTAATGTGTTCATTAATGGTATACTAGTACTTTAATTTTTTTTTTTTTTTATTATGTATTTTTCTATCTGTGTGGCTGGTGAATAAAACCAACGATGTATGACAAACAGGATTGTGTTTATTGTTCAATACACAAATATCTCGACTTTTAGTGTACAAGGGTAGTACTTAGGTAACCTATTGATGGTTCCTGGGATCGACTGCGGGGCTATCGTATCCCGTAACCTCCTAGCTAGCTATTCCTGAGGGCTGCGGGGCTACCGCTCAGAGCAAGCTTTGACAACAGGGGTGACTGCGGGGCTATCGACCTCTGTGCCGTGTGGCTAGCTATCGAATGAAGTTTCTTCCGAGGCCGGTGCTTATATAGGTGGCTCGATGACTGTGTGCGCTGTGTAGGTATACACCTTCATATGTGTTTGCATAATCTTCAATGGTATCATCATAACTTCCTTTGGTAGATAATAGATGGCAGCACTAGTCTATAAAGTTACTTGCATTGATCTTCAAAAATAATGTATTATGCGATCTACTCGGTGATGAAGTGTTATTAGAGCGAACCGGTAGATGGCGTTTTGTTACATTCTCCCCCTCTGGTACTCTATGGTCGTCCCGACTGAGTACCAGGACCAATTTGTTTCCGTGGTCTTCCTCTACGACGTATTGGATATATTGGTTTGGTTACCATGGTATCCCTCTTTTCAAACTTTGTGATTGCTGATGTATGATACTTCACAATTGACTTGTTTGGTATATCTGGATGAGCAACTTCATAAGTCGAGGATCCATGTTTCTTCAACACTATATACGGACCATCGCGTCTTGGAGCAAATTTTGTGGTAAACTGGTAATGTGGTAATGTTGCTCACAGGGTGTGATTCTATCAAGACTAGATCTCCAACTTTGTAGTCTGGGTCTGGTCTTCGTTTGCTGTTTGCTCTTTGTCGAGTCACATCTTTGTTGCATTCTATATTTTCTCTTGCGAGTTCTAGGTCTTGAATTATTTGCTTCAGTTTTGGCGTAATTTCTGCTACAAAATTTTCACTTTCCACAACAGAGCTTAGATCATGTGTCAATTCGTATAATGTGCGCATTTCTCTCCCAAATGTTAGATAAGATGGTGAGAAACCTGTAGTTTGACATCGAGCTGTATTCATTGAAAATCTTATTGCAGGTAAGGTTGACGGCCAGTCATGATGTTTCTCTTTCACCATAATTGCAATTTGTGACTTCATGTCTCTATTTTTCCTTTCCACTACATTTGGTTTCGGATGGTATACTGGAGTGAAAATTTGTTGAATCTCTAGACAGTATGCAAGCTTTTGCATTATTGCTGATATAAATTGTACTCCATTATCGCTAATAATTTTCCTTGGTAACCCATACCGAAGGAATATTTCATTAAGCAAAACCACTGCACAATTTTCAGCAGTTGATTCGTTTAGTGGAAATATTTCAATCCATCTTGTAGCTGTATCTTCAACTATGAGGATCCATCTTTCTCCTGACGGTCCTTTTGGCAATGGACCGAAAAGATCAACGGATAATACTTCAAATCTTTGAGCGGTTGGAGTTGATTGATATAACCCTGCTGGTTTTTTGTTTGTAGGTTTGTATTTTTGGCATTCCACGCATGTTTTCACATACTTTATAACATCTTTCCGTAGTCCTGTCCAATAGAACTTATTTGTTATGCGTTGTATTGTTTTCTCTACTCCCATGTGACCAGCCGTGGGCGAATCATGGGAAGCCTTCAATACATTTTGTATTTCATGATGTGGAACTACTAACTTAGCGTTTTCGTTTTCTTGTTTTGGCGCGTAAAAATATAGGACACCTTTGTGAAGTAAATATCCCCTCTTTATATATCCTATATAATAAGGCGACGCCTTTCCTTCTTCTAGACTTTTAATTATAGCTTTAACGTTTTCATCTCTCAACTGTTCTTCTCTTAATTGTTTTTCATTGTATCTAGGTAGGTCAATATCTGTACTACATAAGATACAATTTTCATCATACGTCTCACATGGTGGCCGAGATAGCATATCAGCTAAAACATTGGTTCATCCTGGAGCATATTGAATTTTGAACTCATATGGTTGTAGCTGTAGAGCCCATCGTGCAAGGCGACCAGTAGGCGTTTTAAGATTCATTAACCATTGTAACGGTTGATGATCTGTAATAGTTATAAACTTTGTTCCTTCTATATAGCCACGAAATTTTGATATAGCCCATACTATGGCTAATGCCTCCTTTTCTGTGACACTGTAATTGCGTTCAGCTTTAGTTAATGGTCTACTTGCGTATTCTACAGGATGCTCATTTTCGCCCTCCCCCTGCACCAAAGCTGCTCCAATGGCATACTGGCTGGCATCGGTTTTGATAACAAAGGTCAAATCGTCGCTTGCCTGTTTTAATATTGGCGAAGTAGTCAATGCATTTTTTAGCAATAAAAGCTTCTTGTTGCTCACGTTCCCATTTCCAACTTATGTTATTATTTGTCAGATTGGTAAGCGGTTTCGCAATTTCCGCAAAATTATTTATAAATCGTCGATACCAAGATGCGGCTTGCAGAAATGATATCAATTGTTTTATATTTTTAGGCGCCTGCCGATCTGCAATAGCAGATATTTTCTCTGGATCAGTTTTAATACCTTCCGGAACTATTAGGTGTCCTAGATATTTAATTACTGAACACATAAATTTACATTTCTTCCTGTTTACTCGTAACTTATATTCTCTAAGCTTTGTAAATATTTCTCTTAAACCTTCTATATGTTGAGAGAAAGAGATAGATCTAATTATCAGATCATCCAAATAACTAAGTACATACTTCGCATGTAATCCTTGTATAAATTTGTCTATTAATCTTTGAAACGTAGCGGGTGCGTTCCGTAAACCGAATGGCGTTCGCTTGAAACGGAACGTTCCAAATGGTGAAACGAAACTTGTTTTATCGCAATCATCTGGATTTACTAAAATCTGCCAGTAACTACTCTGTAAATCTATCGTAGACATATACGGCATAGCTTTTGCCTGATGTAATAAATCATCAATGCGTGGTAGAGGATATCGGTCAGGTTTAGTTATTTCGTTGAGTCGGCGGTAATCCACACATACTCTGACATCAGAGTCTCCCTTTGGAACTAGAATTACAGGTACTGACCATGGGGAATCACATTCCTCTATAATGCCATCCTTAATCATATCATCTAGCTTTTCCCTTAATTGTTTTTGCCTTGTAGGAGATAATCTATATGGCTTAACACTAATAGGTGGATGATTGCCTGTATCTATTCTATGTTGTGTAAATGGAGTTGGTTCTGTGTTTTTCTCAAAGATGTCGCTGTACTCAATCAACAGTTTATTGAACGTTATTTGTTCGTTATTTGTAAGTAAGGTTCCTTCATCTGGTTGTAAATAAATATCAACAGAATACAAAGAAGTAGGATTTATTGGTATATAATGAACTCGTGGATCTACACGTGATATGTCGTCTGCGGGTTCTCGTGGACGTACAGGACGAGGCGGTGTATCCACTTTATGTAGTATCCATCTGGGTCTCTTGCTTACCGGTGGACTGTCTTCTACATTTCTATATGGTGATGGTGTATCCGGCATAGGTGACAACATGTTCAATTCTTGAGCCCAGTTGATGAATTCAGATGCAGCTTTCACCTCCACTGGCTCTTCAAATGTCAAACACTTCATTGCCTTTAACGGGATACTGCCGTTATTCAGTTGAATAAAACCGTATGTTAACTCGGGTTTATCAATAAAATGCCAACTGCGCTGTCCCAAGTTGAGTATGATTCCTGACTTTTCTAAGAAGTCAATGCCAAGGAGAGTTCGGTTGTCAACAGCTTCTGGTATGACTGATAATTTTATTGGAAGTGTGCGGTCACCAATTAATGTATCGATAGTTGTAGTTAACATATTCGATGGCCGTATAGTGCCATCCGCCAATGTGATGTCAGTCATTTGCTGATTGAATGTTATTCCTTTCCTTAATAGCATTTTGTATAGCTGTATACTGGCGACACTGCAACGGGCAGCAGTATCTATGTACACATATCCCTCTTCGCCTTCTTAGTTTACCTTAATAGTCGGTATCTTGGCGTCAGTCTGCAAAATATGTTGCATTGTGTAAAATGCAACGGGTTTGGGCGGCGTTTCTTTGTTTTTACATGTGCTGCAGTTGCTTCTAAATACGCCTGGCGCTCCACATCCATAGCAGGTGATTACAGGCGGCTTGTCTTCTGTTGCAGCTGTTTCTTTCTGTTCAGCCAACCTCTTGCGGCATACGTCATATAGGTGTCCCTTCTTGCCACAGAAAGAACATCTTTTAATTTGTTTCTTCTCGAGATTAGAACTTACAGTAGTCGTTATCTCACCAGCTTCCTTTTTGAGACTTTCCAGGTGTCGACCACGTTCCAAGAGTTCGGAAAACGTCTTAATATCGGTACGAGCTATTTCTTTCTTATACGCAATATCCAGCAGTCCGTAAACGAAATCCAGGTGTTCGTCTTCCCGGTGTCTTTTTGCAGGTAATTGACTTAGCAAGGCACGTTTCTCACAAACAAATTCATCAATTGTTTCTCGTGTTTGCTTTTTCGAGTATACTGCCAAGTATATCTCGTGAGGTTGCATTTTCGGTGCAAATGAACTTCTAATGGCGTCTAACGCTTGGTTCCACTTCTTAATGTCGCTCTTAATACCACTCCACCACGTAGCAGCGGCACCGGATAACAATAAGGTTAGGCCTTCCAAAGCGTCTTCGTCACAAATTTTTTCAATTTTTTTGTAAACTGATATGCTTGTTATAAATTCTTCGACTTTACAATAGTTTCTTTCACCGTCGTATCGTTTTGTACACCGAGCAAAACTTTTACTGGCATTATTTGTAGTTTCGTTCGCTTCTGACAGCTTGTTGATAAGTGTAGTGAATTGATCCTGATTCATCACCACCATTTCTTGTTTTTTCTCAGTCATGTCAAATTAATACTAATAATTGAAGGTAGACTTGTATATTTCCGCCAACATGTGGGTACTCCGTCAATAATGTGGGTACTCGCAAATATTAATGCGGGTAGATGAAAAATTTTTCGTTGGGCGCCAATGTGATGGTGGCTGGTGAATAAAACCAACGATGTATGACAAACAGGATTGTGTTTATTGTTCAATACACAAATATCTCGACTTTTAGTGTACAAGGGTAGTACTTAGGTAACCTATTGATGGTTCCTGGGATCGACTGCGGGGCTATCGTATCCCGTAACCTCCTAGCTAGCTATTCCTGAGGGCTGCGGGGCTACCGCTCAGTGCAAGCTTTGACAACAGGGGTGACTGCGGGGCTATCGACCTCTGTGCCGTGTGGCTAGCTATCGAATGAAGATTCTTCCGAGGCCGGTGCTTATTTAGGTGGCTCGATGACTGTGTGCGCTGTGTAGGTATACACCTTCATATGTGTTTGCATAATCTTCAATGGTATCATCATAACTTCCTTTGGTAGATAATAGATGGCAGCACTAGTCTATAAAGTTACTTGCATTGATCTTCAAAAGTAATGTATTATGCGATCTACTCGGTGTCCAAGAACCTGGCGTCCAACTGGATTCCCACGATGCCCCAAGTTCTAACAGACTCAGAAAAATATTTTAAAAAATCCACCCCATGTACTTACAGAATTATACTGATTTCAAAAAAAAAGGGGAAATGAGCACTCTGTGACATACTTTTGAATGCTGTGACTGCTAATGCTGATAATTTCGATATTTCTTGGAGGTTTTGTAATCTAGGGTATTGCTGTGTCTAAATAGAATGTAAAAATAAAGTACTTATTGTACCATTTTAAAATAAAATATTATTTTAACTAAAGGTGATATGGAAAACTATTGAATTTCGCAACTTTGACCGACTGTAGTGTAAAAAAAATGTACCGAAATAGTATGGCAAGTGACGTCAAATTTTGACGCGTTTATTCCTCTTTTTAAAAAAGTATAATACTTACACATTAATTAGAAAAAAAAAATTTTTGATAATATTTTTACTCAACAACCCAATTTTTACGATGTCTTACAGAATTCTTAGAAAGAAAAATTTACGACGAATTCAATCTAACCTCTAAAGAATTACTATTGTATGCTCATAAAAATAACAACAGGCCTCTCAAAAAACAGGTTAGACCGTAAGGGACGGTATGTGCATGCATCTCACCATAGTGATTCGTTATTACAACAGGAGGGAGCAAGACAGAAACTATCTTTGCGATTTGCTGGTTCTTCTTTATGGTACCCCATTATTCAGGTAAGAGTGAGGGAGAAAAAGGTTAGAGGCGCGAGTGAGATAGATAGTGACGCTATCTAGGATCGTGCTATTTAGGATAACAGTACGGTCAGTACGCGTCACTGCCTCCTGCCGTTACTACGCACCTCTCTCTTATTGTTACCATTGATCACGTACTACGATTTAAAGCTTTGTTTATTGGACTCGATTACTCTTTGTGCTCTGGACTTTGAAACGAACTCTTTACGACGACCTTTGCCTGTGTTTGGACAGTTTGTGTTTTGTGTGTGCTACCATGGCGACCTACACTCCGCAAGAATACGCAAATATGCACTACATTTATGGAGAATGTAGAGGTAATGGACGAGCTGCAGCGAGACTTTACAGAGAAAGGTATCCGAGGGCTACGCGATATCCCGACCATCGAGTTTTCATTAATGTGCACAGATCACTATGTGACGGGCGGTTCCCCAATCAAGTAGCTGTGAAGGACGACCCGTAAATGACTTCATACGCGATGAAGTTTTAGAGGCGGTGTCGGCAAATCCAAGCATCTCTGTGCGAGGAATAGAAGCTGATACGGGGATACCGAAGAGCACAGCACACAGTATTCTCCAAAAAGAAGAATATCATCCGTACCACGTACAGCGAGTGCAAAGTCTTTTACCTCGAGACTATCCGAGCCGAGTCGCGTTTTGTGAAACAATCCTGCAAAAACATCAGGAAGACGAAAACTTTATCGACAAAATTTTGTGGTCAGATGAATCAACATTTAACCGATTCCGTGCGGAAGTCTTTTTAGCAATCTTTAGTGCCTGGCGTCAAACAAAAATTCTGTGATGCCTCTGAGGCACCAAGCGCCAGAAAGTTTGATGATTCCCCTGGGGAATCATCCGCCATGAATTGTCACTTTTAGCTTGTTTTTGTGTTTCTACTTGCTAAAATAATCATTTGACATTGTGTATCTAACGTAGGCAGTCAGTAAATTCGTTCAGTGCGTTTAAAAGTGACGATCTGTGTGTTTTTATGGAAATGGAAGGTAAGTGACTAATTTATATTAGGGGTCGTAAACCTTTTTGCATTATTTCATGGATTTATTTATTCAAGTGTTGTAAAGAATTTATACACGTACCACTTGAGTTTGTCGCGAGGTGATATTTATTTATTATTATTTATAATACAGTGTTTTGTAGGGAAACAATATTAACTTCACTATTTTGATGATAAAATTGTTTCTCTACAAAATACTGGATTACTGTAGAACATTTAACTGAATGGGAAGTCCTATTCTAATGAATCAAAAATATTGTACTCGTAGGTACCTATAAACATTTACATGATTTTGAAGTGTTTTATTTGGATAAGAATGTAAATGTGTTTTTATTGATAAAAAATATCTGTCTATCCATTTAAAAACTTGGATTTTGTTAAGCGTTTAATTGACAAGTTTTTTATTTTGTTGTAAAGTTACCCAGAAAAAAAATGAAATATATTCCTGACTAAACTAAATATAAGACAGAAGTGCGGGGCCCCGCCGCCCCGGCCGGGATGAAATAGTTATGCACCGCACAGTTAGTATGAAAAACTAGCAGGACAAAATTATTTTGTACCAATACCAGAGCAAAGCAGCTTGTCTTGATTCTTTGGTGTTAGAAGGATCATTTAAGACATGTCCTAAATTGACTTTTGTCCATCTAGTTTATCAAAATATTAGGTATACTGTGCGCCGGCGCAAACAATTATGAAAGGCGTAGTTTTATACGCAAGGAAATACGGTACTTCGTAGCCGAAGGGCCGGCGAACAGCGCAATCTTTGTACGTTTTTAGGCAACAATGAACCTTATGACAAAAGCATTTGATTTTTGAGAAACATTCCAGAAAGTGGGCTGTTAGAATTATAATCAATAATAAAATGTGTCGGCAACTTGGTTTACAACCCCTGATGTCAGCTAATTTGCGAAATTACTTAAAACGAACACTGTGGGCATGATAAGGGTGACAAATAAAGACACTTTTATTTAGAGGGCTCTTTTAACGAATGTCGTTTAAGCCGAGTTTTGTATGATTTAGTTTTGTATCCTCTCGGGCACCATACGCCATACGCAATAGATTTACATGGTGCCTGTGCGGCATCATCCGCACGGAAACGGTTAAGAAGGATGGCTACATGAACCTACACAACTTGCACGAGTGGCATGTGGAAAATCCGCACTTGATGCGAGAAGATAGATCCCAGTACCGGTTCAAAGTGAACATGTGGACCGGTATTCTCTGTGGTAATATTATTGGTCCATTTGAGATGCCCGAGAATTTGACTGGCGAATCATATTTAAATTTTCTTCAAAATGATTTGCCAAACTTACTAGAAGAGACCCCACCAGATATGTGGTTCCAACACGACGGCTGTCCAGCACATTTTCGCGTATCCGTTAGAGAGTTTTTGGACGAGCAATACCCGAACAGGTGGATTGGGCGATCAGGAACAATCCCGTGGCCAGCCCGCTCACCTGACTTAAATTCGCCGGATTTTTTTTTCTGGGGAACTATGAAGGAGCTCGTTTATGCGAAGCCCATTAATGACATCGCTGACCTTCGTGAGAAGATAACACAAGCAGTGCAGGTGATACGTCAAAAAAGTTACTCGCGAAACATAAAGCGGTCCTTTTTAAGGAGAGTGAGAGCTTGTATTGCCGCGGGTGGTCAACATTTTGAACATTTATTGTAATAAAATATCTTTAAACTAACATTCTTTGCTTTTATTCTACTGGGAACCCTTGGAACCGAAGTAAATAATAGTAGTAACATAACAGTTTCTAAGATAAGAAAGGGTCCGACAGTTACCGTTAGTAGGTAGGCACTTCGTAAAAATTGGGTTGTTGAGTAAAAATATTATCAAAATTTTTTTTTTCAAATTAATGTGTAAGTATTATACCTTTTTAAAAAGAGGAATAAACGCGTCAAAATTTGACGTCACTTGCCATACTATTTTGGTACATTTTTTTTACACTACAGTCGGTCAAAGTTGCGAAATTCAATAGTTTTCCATATCACCTTTAGTTAAAATAATATTTTATTTTAAAATGGTACAATAAGTACTTTATTTTTACATTCTATTTAGACACAGCAATACCCTAGATTACAAAACCTCCAAGAAATATCGAAATTATCAGCATTAGCAGTCAAAGCATTCAAAAGTATGTCACAGGGTGCTCATTTCCCCTTTTTTTTTGAAATCAGTATAATTCTGTAAGTACATGGGGTGGATTTTTTAAAATATTTTTCTGAGTACTGTTAGAACTTGGGGCATCGTGGGAATCCAGTTGGACGCCAGGTTCTTGGACACCCTGTATATCAACATTTATGTAAATGTTGATTTGACAACTTCAAAATAGTAGATTTTAACATTATGTTTTCCTGACGATGAGTTTAGAATCGTGATAAGACTGTCTTTTCATGTACGTATTATTGTAGCATAATAAATCTGAAATGCACAAATATAGGTGTAGGGAAAGTATGACCTTAATATTATGTTAAATATTCGAAATAACGTAAACTAGTGGATATACTCATTACCTACATAAGAGAACAATAGCCCTGTTATTTACTTAATAATGTGATATTGAATTAACTAAAATTTCTGCTGCAGCAGCAGTTCTGCTCATGAGGAAGAACCCCTCTGTGGTTCGAAACTAGTAGAGCTTTTCTCATCATTTACACGTGAGTAACCCGCGAATTTTAGTTAATTTAGTATGTCTCACGATAGTTATATCACATTGTTTATAAAAACAATGTGATATTGGTGATTAGATATTTATTAAAGCGATTTACAGAAACCGAAAAGCCTTATATATTTTGGGAACGCCGTATTATCTTAACAGTTTTAATCGATAAACGATAAACAAATCGATTTACGATTTAATGATTAAAAATAATAAACCTGGCAACATTCACTGGCGTCTGTCAGGCTCCAAAAAAAAAAAATGTCACACTCATGTCACAGTAATTCGGACTTCGGAAATTCGTAATCGTTACATTCGTGATTATTTTGTGTATACAATGAGTATTGAATTCTATTTACGATACGTGCCTTTTCTGCTATTTCCGAATTGAATTAATAGGTACCTCGGGTACTTAATGTTTAGTGAGATAACGGACGCTTATTTGTTGTGTTGTTCTTAGTCAGTTATTTGACTCAAGTGCTATTTTCTGTGAGATATTGGACTCCCGTGTGAGATATTAGACACCGAGGAATGGGGAGCAGCGTTCTTTAAAAATTATCGGTGACCTAACTGCCAAGCGTGGCGAGTATTGGCAAATCCCCCCCATATGAACTGCTCAGATAAAACCAGGCCCCCAGTCTCCGGCGGTCCCGCCGATCCTGGCTACCGTGGTAGCGGTCAGGGTAACGGCGGGACACGGGGTGCTAAGAATCCCCGGAGGTGGAGAAAAGGCTACCACCCCCGACGACGACTGGCCCTGGTAACACACAATGTTCGCACTTTGAGGACAGACGAGAAGATTATTGAGCTGGAAGAGGCATTGGGTAGGTTGCACTGGAGTATTGTGGGGTTGTCAGAAGTCCGACGAGAGGGCGAGGACACGATAACCCTAAGATCCGGCAACCTATTCTACTACCGGGAGGGCGAACAATTGTCCCAAGGTGGTGTCGGGTTCCTCGTCCACAGGTCCCTCGTCAACAACATTCTTACCATCGAAAGTGTGTCGAGCAGGGTGGCGTACCTGATACTCAGGGTATCCAATAGATACTCGTTGAAGGTTATCCAGGTTTATGCACCGACCTCGACACACCCAGACGAGGAAGTAGAGGTTATGTATGAGGACATAAGTAGGGCCATACATACTAATAAAACCTACTTCAATGTTGTTATGGGGGACTTCAACGCGAAACTGGGAATTCGAGGCGATAACGAGCTGAGAGTGGGGCAATTCGGGTATGGGCAACGGAAGTTCCTGGAGAAGGAGGACCTCTTTGCGATGAACTCCTTTTTCCAGAAGCCGTCTCACAGGAAATGGACCTGGATGAGCCCGGACGGTTCCACAAAAAATGAGATCGACTTCATCATGACAACAAAGCTACAGATGTTCAATGATGTCTCTGTGATCCATAATGTAAAAACCGGCAGCGATCACCGACTGGTCAGAGGCACATTGAATATCAATATAAAGCTGGAAAGATCCCGTCTGATGAAGTCTACGCTCCGACCTTCAAATGCACATATCGGTTGTCCCGAGAGCTTTCAGATCGAGCTATCGAATCGTTTTGAGTCCCTGGAGAATTGCGAGTCAGTGGACGAGATTAGCAACAGGTTTGTAGAAACTGTCCATGCGGTCGGGTCAAAGTTTTTTAGACGCCGCCGAAAAGACAGACCGCAGAAGCTTACCGACCGCACCCTCGAACTCATGGCAGAACGACGTGCTATGGTACTCCAGACCTCTACCGATGCTAAAGCACATCGGCAGCTCAATAGACAAATATGGAAGTCCATGCGACACGATATCCGCAACTTTAACGCCAATAGGGTTAAAGAAGCGATAGAGCGGAACCAAGGCTCCAAAGTGTTCGCTAGGGACATGTCTATTGGGCAAACACAGCTGACGAAGCTGAAGGCGGAGGATGGCAGTGTGGCGTCGACGAAGGCCGAAGTTTTGGGTGAGATCGAGAGGTTTTATGGGCAGCTATACACATCGGTCACTAAACCTGTTAGCTCAGTCGCCGATCCAAGAGCTGAACTCACCCGACACTATACCGAGGATATCCCGGACATCAGCCTATACGAGATTAGGATGGCCCTGAAGCAGCTCAAGAACAACAAGGCGCCGGGCGAGGACGGAATCACATCAGAGCTTCTGAAAGCGGGCGGAACGCCGGTACTGAGAGTCCTTCAGAAGCTCTTCAACTCCGTTATATTCGAAGGAGCAACGCCGGCGGCATGGAGCAGAAGTGTGGTGGTACTATTCTTCAAGAAAGGAGATAACACTCTACTGAAAAATTATAGACCCATCTCACTTCTGAGCCATGTCTACAAGCTATTCTCGAGGGTCATCACAAATCGTCTCACACGTAGGTTCGATGACTTCCAGCCTCCCGAACAAGCCGGTTTCCGGAAAGGCTATAGTACCATAGACCACATCCATACGCTGCGGCAAGTTATACAGAAGACCGAGGAGTATAACTTGCCACTATGCTTGGCGTTTGTGGACTATGAGAAGGCTTTTGATTCGATCGAGACTTGGGCTGTGTTAAGATCTCTCCAGCGGTGCCATATTGACTTTCGGTACATCGAGGTTTTGAAGTGCTTATACATAAACGCCACTATATCGGTTCAAGTACAAAACCAGAGCACGAAGAATATTCCTCTGCAGCGAGGTGTAAGGCAAGGAGACGTCATATCTCCGAAACTGTTTACCGCTGCATTGGAAGACGCTTTCAAGCTCTTGGAATGGAAAGGATCTGGCATCAACATCAACGGCGAGTACATCACTCACCTCCGGTTTGCCGACGACATTGTAGTCATGGCAGAATCGCTGGAGGATCTGAGCACAATGCTCGATGACCTCTGTAGAGTTTCTCAACAGGTAGGGCTCCGAATGAACATGGACAAGACGAAAGTCATGGCAAACGCCCATGTCACGCCCTATCCGATATCAGTTGGGAGTTCTAACCTCGAAATTGTTGACGAATATGTATACCTGGGACAAGTGATCCAGCTAGGTAGGTCCAATTTCGAGAAGGAGGTCAATCGTCGAATCCAACTTGGATGGGCAGCGTTCGGGAAACTACGCAACATATTCTCGTCCAACTTACCTCAGTGCCTTAAGACGAAAGTCTATAATCAATGTATGTTACCAGCGATGACCTATGGAACTGAAACGTGGTCTCTTACTGTGGGCCTTATAAAGAAGCTCAAGGTCGCTCAGCGCGCTATGGAGAGGGCTATGCTCGGAGTTTCTTTGCGAGACCGTATAAAAAACGAGGATGTCCACAAACGAACAAAGGTTTCCGACATAGCTCAGCGGATTAGTAAGTTGAAGTGGCAATGGGCAGGGCACATAGCGCGTAGAACCGACGGCCGCTGGGGCAGAAAGGTTCTCGAGTGGAGGCCATGTACCGGCAAGCGCAGCGTAGGACGTCCACCCGCAAGGTGGACAGACGACCTGATTAAGGTCGCAGGAAGCCGCTGGATGCAGGTCGCTTCCAACCGGCCTATCTGGAAGTCAATGGGGGAGGCCTATGTTCATCAGTGGACGTCCTGTGGCTGATATGATGATGATGATGATGATGATTGGACTCCCGAACAGTCTTTTTAAAACTATGTCTACACCAGCCAGAATTCCGGCACACCATCTGCCTTCTCGACGCTGTATTAACTGTTCTATTTTATCAACACCTAACAGCTGAGGCGTTGAACGAGCAAATGATAGTTCTACGAACTTGGAAAATGCCAACACATGTAAGTTATCGTGGCACATACAACAATATTTATACATTCAGTCAACAAAGTATCGGGAATGAATGAAACGAATTTTAATTTTTTTTTGTTGTTGTTAGATTGGCATAACTGTTTTCCATTTTGGCGCGGAATTTGAGTTGCATCTGTTATTTATATTAAAAACAGTGCTGGTTTTAGTTTTATAATATCTAGTGTGTATTGCGAATTTCATAATGGACAAAAACATCGAACAAAGAGTTTGTCTTAAATTTTGCATCGCCAATGAAATTTCGTGTTCGGAGGCACTCAAAATGTTACAGAAGGCTTACGGTGAATCGACTTTATCAAAAACACGTGCTTATGAGTGGTACAAATGTTATCAACTGTAAATTATATCACATTTTATCCAATTGGGTTTGTTAAATTATGTTCAATTTTAATATTAAAAGTATTATTTTGACTACTATAGTACCGACTGAGTTCGTAGATGGCGCGACTTAACAATCATAGCACATCGTTTGCAATGTAGGTAGAATGGTGGGAGAAAAATAACTTTCGTAGTCGTGCCAATCTTTCGAGCTCAGTCGTGTACCAGACGTCGAGCAGTCGACTACAAAATTAAGTGTTGTGCTTGAAGTATACCTGGTGCAGATTGTGAAGTATATTGTATTTTTTTATTTTTTTGTATCTTGGAAAATACAAGTGAGTATCTTAATATATGCCTATTATTTCTTACCCCGTTTTTGGAAGGTGTAAATCTGACCAGTGATTTAAATTGTATATTTAAACTACCACTGGATACTTTGTACGGGTACAGAGTCTACATCTCAGAAGTGGGATAAAGATTCCTGTTTGGCCAATGACAATTTTTTTTTTATGTGTCTTTCTTTCTCTTTACCCTTGATTGTGTAACTGTAAGTATACTTATTAAGCCATTGTGGTGTTTTTTGTTTTAACTTTTTTTTTTGTTTTTATTCCTGTACCAAAAAAATAAGAAAATAAAACAAAAACGTACGGTACGGTAAGTTGTTTGTTCACTTAATGTATTGAAATCCACTGTATCAGATAGGTATTTAACCACTTGGAATATGTATTTTAAACATGGTTGCAAGTTGATTCAATGGTATTTAACTCATCTTCTTTCAAATTGGATTTTCTTCAATGTAAAATCTAATAAATACTGACAGCATAGCCGGTGTTAACTGGTTTTCATACAACTGATACAGCAACACATTTAGACAGTGTGTAGGTGTATTGCTATTGCGGCCCTTTTATTAAAATAAAATAAGATATCTTTATTGTCAGGTATCGGGGCCCATAGCATTACATCAGTATTAAATAAAATATAGACAATTATAAAAAATAACAATTTAATATCTAAATTAAAATAACGTCCTACTTACAAATAAAATAAGAAATTACATAATGAGAAATGAAATTGAACTAAAATCACTACAAAATTAAAATTTGAAAAAAAAATGTCGTGTTTATTTGCGCGTTGACTAATCATTACCACCACAATTATTACATTAGCTGCTCAAGTGTATGAGCTTACATATGGATTAATCATGCTAACGTTGGCTGAATAAAATCGGTAACTGACTCTTCTGTAACCATTTATTAACTTAATGATGATGCGTAAGGTTTGTTATAAGTTTAAATTCTGACGTTATCGTTTCTTCCGACTTTGTTTTATAGTTAACGATTAGTTTGTTAACGATTTCTTGGGGATATAATTAACGTTCCAGGTTCCCATGGAGAATAACAAGCGTGGACGTATCCTCTACACACCGACTGATCCGACGGGGTCACCCAGTGCCAATCGGAGGTCACGCAGTCCTGTACGGCGTCAAACCTGCAGCCGGGACTTGAATCGGTCACGCAGCCGGTCGGACCGTCAGTCAGGAGGACGCCCAGATTGCTGCTCGCCAGTTGAATCGGCGCATCATCGGGCTCGGGATTGCTCCCGCGCACGCAGTAGCCGCGCATCGGGCCGCAGCCCGGATCGCCGCGCATCAGGCCGCAGCCCGGATCGTCGCGCATCAGGCCGCAGCCCGGATCGTCGCGCATCAGGCCGCAGCCCGGATCGTCGCGCATCAGGCCGCAGCCCGGATCGCCGAGCATCGGGCCGCAGCCCGGATTGCCGAGTATCGGGCCGCAGCCCGGATCGCCGCGCATCGGGCCGCAGCCCGGATCGCCCCACATCGGGCCGCAGCCCGGATCACCGCGCATCAGTTCGCAGCCCGGGCCGCCGCACGTCAAACCGCCGCTCGGACTGCAGGGAACCAAGACGTCCGAATCTGAGCTGCCACCGTTCACGTAGCCCAGTAAGACAGCAGGTCGCCGGTGCGGCAAGAAGCGTACAAGCCACCACTCGGGGTAAGATCGCAGGTGAGCAAACTTCTTCACTCGAATTATCTACTCTTTCGGACCTTGTCAATGTTTTAAAATCGATGTCTAACAATAGTGCAGATAAGTTAGGTTCCTTGAACAACACAATTCCAGAGTTCGACCCAAGTAAACGGGAACAGACAATGACAATGTGGTTGCATAAAGTCAATGAATGTGCGACCATTTATACGTGGTCAGAAAAGCAAGTTATTCATTTTGCATTACCAAAACTAAAGGGTATAGCACAAAGATGGTACGAAGGCCTTCCGTCAGTCCTGTTTACTTGGGCTGAATGGCAGGAGAAACTTTTGGCTACCTTCCCATCAGAAGAAAACTATGGTCAAATGCTGAGCGACATGTTAGCCAAACGGGCTAGGTTTGCGGACTCCTTAGAAGAGTATTATTATGATAAGCTGTCTCTAGTCAACAGATGTGGTATAAGTGGGAAGAGGGCAGTAGAATGTATTTTACATGGCATCGACGACCGGTCGATTAGATTGGGTGCTGAGGCGGCTCAGTTTGATGACCCTAATAAGCTTCTTTCATACTTACGTAATGCTCGTAATACAAAATTCAATAGCGAGCTTAAATTAATTAAAGGACAACCTCAAAAACATCAAGGTAGCTCCAACCCAAGACCAACGCGTTGTTCTAACTGCAAGAAAGATGGTCATGTCACGTCTCAGTGCACCCAACCCATTAAGAAGTGCAGTCGATGCAATAGAGTAGGTCACGAGGTGGAACAGTGTTATGCCAAACTGCCATCGACTGAAGAGAAGAAGGTTATGCGAGTCGAGGATAGGGGTGATGTAGGCGTGGTTGACTCTTCAGAAGTAACCACTTCAGTATCGGAATCCAACAAGAAGTATTTCAAAACTGCTACTGTTAACGGTTCTTCCTTTACTGCATTTATAGATTTTGGTAGTGAATGTTCAATGATTAGGTTGTCAGTATTTCGAAAAATAGGTTCTTGTTATAATGTCAATAATCTTCCAGTATTAAGAGGTTTCGGTAATTCGAGTGTCCAATGCGTCGGAAAACAGATAGTCCAAATTGTTATCGATAACGTGGAGGCTAATCTCGAGTTGCTGATAGTCCCAGATGACGTCATGCATGTGCCTCTCCTAGTAGGACAGACGTTCACGGAACAACCACACGTGATCATTCGAAAGACTAGCGACTCGTTAGAAATTTCTGAACTTCAGCTCCAACATGTAGCCCCTCATTTAAAAATAAATTTGTATTGTAAGGACTCTGTCGAGTTTGTAGGACTCGCCATTGTGGATGTTTACACAAACCCGCCATATGAGGGTGAAGTTTTTGTCGTTGGAGGTACTAGATTCAGAAAGAGTGTTTGCTATTCAGTAGCCAGTGGATTGTTCCTGATGGGAGAAGGAGGAATAGGACAGATCGTTGTCAGTAACACCTCTTTAACTCCTTTAGCGCTCCCAAAAGATTTTCTTATTGCTCGTGGTCGTTTGGCTCAAGAAGAACCCTGCATGCACGTTTTTATTTATTATTTATTTTTTTTTATTTATTTATTCAGGAAACAAACAGTCACATACAAAAACTTACATAAGAAAACAATAGGTTCAAAAAGACTTAGAGTTCCATACAATTTTAAATAGTGTAGTACAAGTACCTACCCACAATTTAAACATAATACATACATGCAGTCAAATATAAATTACATTATGTGGTATTTAACAGTTGATTGCGCAATTTCATCTTATAAGATGCTAAGCTGTGGTTAAATATATCTATTTCAACAAATTTATCATTATAAGTATTTGTGCTACGTCTGAAGAAGTTATTACTGGTGTAAATTGTTTTATAGAAAGGGACTGAAAATAATTTTTGTGAACGGGAACCAGGTCTCGGTACTTTTAAGGCAATTTTTTCCAAAATGTCAGGGGCGTCAATGAAATTATTCAAGATTTTATAAAGAAATACTTGGTCAAACATCACGCGTCGGTCGGCAAGAGTAGTAAGAGAGTGACGAGTAATTGAATCTACGTATGATACATATTCATGATTTCCACGGTAATCTAAAGATTTAATAAATTTCTTTTGCACTTTTTCAATGCGGTCAATATGACAAGCATAGTATGGATTCCAAACAGTACAAGCAAAATCTAGCAGTGATCGGACGAAGCTAAAATACAAAACTTTTAGAGTATGCGGATGTTTAAATGGTTTTGAAATCCTTAATATAAAGCCAAGTTGACGGAAGGCTCTGCTTACTATGTCGTCTATGTGTAAATTAAAAGATAATTTTGAATCCATAATTATACCTAAGTCGCGCACAGCTGTTACCCTACTTATAGATTTATTATTGACCTTGTAATCAAAATTTAGAGGATTATGTTTACGGGTATAGGATATAATAGAACACTTGTCAAGGTTTAAATACAGTTGATTTGATGAGCAATATTCAGATATACGATCCAGGTCATACTGCAGTTCCAAAAAATCGTCATAACATGTTACTGTCTTAAAAATTTTCGCATCATCCGCATACAATAGAATTCTCGAATAATTTATGACTTTCTCAATGTCGTTAATATATAAAATAAAAAATAATGGCCCTGCATGGGATCCTTGAGGAATTCCTGATGGAATTTCTAGGAACCTAGACACATATCCCTCTATAGAAACTGCTTGGGATCGGTTTTTGATGTAGGAGTTTATCCAGCGGAGTAGGTCGCCATGTATACCGATAGTCCACAGCTTTTCTATAAGCAAATCATGATTAATTTTATCAAATGCCTTGGAAAAATCGGTATACACAACGTCCACCTGTGACTTCTTGTCCATGGCGTTCACTAAATAATTTGTAAAAATAAGCATGTTAGATTCAACAGAGCGACCTTTGCAGAAACCATGTTGATTGCTAGAGATATGATTCTTCAATGAGCCTACAAGAGTAGAAGTGACAATTTTCTCAAAGATTTTACCAAATAAGTTAGTTTTAGAAATAGGCCGATATTGAGATACATCATTTCTTTTGTCATTTTTAGGAATTGGGGTTATAAGAGCCTGTTTCCATACTGATGGAAATATTCCCACTTCCAAAGACTTATTAAATATAAAATGTAAAGGTAATGTTAATAGATCCGCACAGTTACGAATAAATAAGGGATGTATTCCATCATGTCCAGGTCCCTTGTTAATATCAATTATTTTTAGTTCCTTGTGAATAACTTCCATGGTGATGGATACAGAGCCGATATTAACTGGGGAGTTTAAAGGCGGACAATCAAAATCGTAGGAAGTGGGACGCGGTACACTTTCAACAAAAACGGAATTAAAATATTCGTTAAACAAATTACAAATGTCTTCACCACAGTTGAACACACGCTCCTCCCACTTCACCATTTGAGGGATGTGACTCGATGGTAACTTTGATTTAACGAAGCGCCAGAACAATTTAGGGAATTTTTTAATATTATTTTCACTCAATCTAATATATTTATGATACTCGACATTATGAAGACTAGCCTCTCTCTTTCGAAGTTTTGAAAAAGTTTGGTAATCTAAAGGATTTCCATAGCGTTTCCACCTTGTATGAAATTTTCTTTTTTCTTTGCCTATTTTAATTAATGGAATAGTATACCAAGGTGGATAGCGAGCTGTATTAATAACTTTACGTGAAGGAATATGTTTATTCATTATGTCACTGATAATGTCATAAAATTTACTTACCATGGAATCAACACTGGTGTCTTTAGAGGTGGAAAGCTTAGAAACCCAATCTATTGATGCCATTTCCTCTCGAATTGCATCATAATTACCACGGTGAAAAAGTTTCCTATTAGTGAGTTTACGAGTCAATGGAAGAGAGGCATCAAGGTGTAATTCAATTACTAATGATTTATGATGTGTGTCTTCAGTAGTTATAGGATCATTACAAGTGATAACGTTGCAGTTTTTATTACTAAAGATTAGATCCAATAATCTATTGTTACAATTAAAAGAAGAATTAAATTGCTTTAAATTCGTAAAACTTACAAAATCGGCTGTCAATTGCACCAATGAATTGTTGTTGACACGCATTACCATCGAACTAGAATCAGCATCATAATACCAATCTGCGTACGTGACGTTAAAATCACCTAATATTAGAAATATGTCATTCGGGTACTGTTCTATTAAATTACTAATGGATTCAAAAATTATATTCAATTCCGTCTCGTGGCGATCACTGTGTGGTATATATACGCAGCAGATGTGTATGAAAGCGGGACTAGAAGTGGAGGTGGTGTTTGTAGGCTTGGAGAGGGGAATACTGACCCATATATTATCTGAGTATATGGATGCATTCCACTCCGTTCGCGGGATAGGATTCATTTCCCGACGTACGGCAATAAGAACTCCCCCACCCCTCTCCGCTCCCACGACAGAAGCATCCCTATCACGCCGAAAAACAACATATCTGTCATCAAAGTATTCTGAACTATAGTAATGTTTAGTGAGCCATGATTCAGTTAAGCAATAAATTTCATAATTGTTAAGAAGAATTTCATTTAAAAAAGAATGAGATTTGGTTCTGAGTCCCCTCACATTTTGGTAATATAAGGTCAATAAATGTGTGAATGTGTTAATTGAAAATATAAATTGATTACTATTGTGAATATGTAGGGTATTAGAAAATAATTCCAGTGATAGTGTACCTCAGACTTTGGCACCGTTTTATAACATATTTTTATAAGTAAATAAATGATAAAACACACCATGTTTAGTAATAACACGACCTGACGCTTACGTTTCAATGCAATGTTCGTATAAAAAAATATAATCAAACTAGTGACACATTTATATGAAAAATAGTTTAGCTTAAGCACACAACAATTATACATCGTTTTACAACGCATTCCTATGTGTAAATAAATAACAAAACAGACCCCATTAAGTAATAATCTCATAGGACGCTTGCATTTAGATGTAATATAAAATATTAAAGTTAAACCGGTATTAGAAATTAAACGTAGTCATATTATGTTAGACAAGACTTCGTGACTTGAGATACGAATGACCTTAGAAGTATCCGATTTACGCATAAATATTTTACAATCGCGGATCCATAGGTATTTAAAACAATGTTGTTCTTTTAATTCCCGTGCACGCTTGAGAAGTTGTTTGTTAGCCGGTGTTAGGTGATCGCTTATATAAATGTTGACTGCAGGGCCCGATAATCCGATGTCCGAGGTAGTTACACCACGGCGCGCGCGCACCGCGGCTAACAGCTGATCCTTACAACGCTGCCTAGTGTAGCGCACAATAATAGCTGGTGGTCGGGTAGACGCATTTTTCTCCTCGAAACGCCGCACACGGTGAATAAAATTAATGTCGGTCATCTCCAAACTCAAACCTACTTTTGTATAGATGCTAGTTAAAATACTGTCTAGGTTTTCTCCTTTATGAAATGGAACACCAGATATCTCCAAGTTATTTAATCTAGCATATTGGTCTCGATCATCATTGTCTTTTTTTAATTGAGTGTTGATGTTACGAAGTTCCTTGATGGTATTGTTAGCTACGCCAAGATCTTCTTGTAACACACTGATTTGAGACGTAACCAGTTCCATACTTTCAAGACGTCCTTCCATTACCTCCAATCGTGTATTCACGTCCTTCCAATGAGTGGCTAGTTCTTGAATCGTTAGTTTCATGCCGCTGACGTCCGATTTCATCGCATCAAAGTCGCTACGAAATTCCTTTAATTCCTTCAGAACATCGGCTAAATTGGGAACATTTTGCGAATTAGTGTGACGGCATCCAATGCAACGCCAATTATCCCTCTTTTCAGAAGTCATCTTGCGATATGTAGTTTCTGAAAGACCGGAACATCCAAAATGTAGAAGAGCACTACACTGACTACACAGAACTCCATCAGGCACCTCGCCGTTACATTTAGCGCAAAAACTCATTGTTATTATTGTTTCCAAGTACCGCAATCAGTAACAATCGACTGTATATATTTGCTACACAATAACAATTATCGACGCGATCGGTGGACACGAGTGTTGCGACCGAGCGGTTCGAGCGTACTGAAGAACGTTTTGAATATTTCACCAGCTGGTAACGATAAAGTTAAACCTATTTCTGAGGCTGAATTGAATCTCGAAGCCGGATTTTCTATTGAGCATAAAACCCAATTGTTGAACTTGCTCAATAAGTATCGATCCTGTTTTGCTTTCAACTTATCAGAATTGGGGAATACCAAAACTGGTTACATGACGATAGATCTCCATGACAACGAACCTGTCGTCTACAGGCCCTATCGTTTGTCGATCAGCGAAAAGGAGAAGGTTCGAGAAATGATCTCAGAGTTATTGGAGAATGATATCATACGGCCTTCAACGTCGTCTTACGCTAGTCCTATCGTAGTGGTTAGGAAAAAGACGGGCGAACTTCGTTTATGTATCGATTACCGGGCCCTTAACAAAAAGACGGTTCGCGAAAATTATCCTATGCCACTAATTGACGATCAGCTAGATGCTTTGTCCGGTAATAAATATTATTCGATCCTAGACCTTGCGTCTGGGTATTACCAAATCCCAATACGCGAGTCAGACAGACATAAAACTGGGTTCGTAACGCCGGATGGCCATTACGAATTCAATCGTATGCCATTTGGCCTTGCTAATGCCCCGGCTACGTTTCAACGGATAATGCATCAGGTCCTTGGGTCACTGCGACATAAAGAAGCCCTGGCCTATTTGGACGATGTCATTATCCCTTCAAATGATATAAATGAAGGAATGTCAAGATTAGAGTCGGTTCTGTGCCTTTTCGCTGATGCTGGCCTTACGTTGAAGCTTCCCAAATGCTTCTTTTTCCGTAGCTCTGTAGAATATTTGGGCTTTCAAATTTCAGTTAATGGCATCCGTCCTGGCGAAATGAAGTGGAAGCTGTGAAGCTTTTTCCAACTCCTCAAAGCCAACATAATGTTAGACAGTTCCTTGGGCTGTCTAGCTTCTTTCGTAGATTTGTCCCAAATTTTTCAGTCATTGCGAAACCACTTACACAGCTCTTAAAAAAAGACTCTAAGTGGTCATGGGGTACAGAGCAAGAAGCCGCGTTCCGTCGTTTACAGAAAGAGCTAGTACAACGTCCCACCTTAGCTCTATACAATCCGAGGGCGGATACCCAACTTCATACAGACGCTTGTAAGCTTTGGAGTCGCAGGTATATTATTGCCGGTTGCTTATTTTAGTAAGCAAACAACGCCCGAGGAACAAAATTACTCGTCTTACGACTTGGAAACACTTGCCGTGGTTTCCTCCTTACAGAAGTTCCGCGTTTATTTGATAGGTATCCCTTTCAAGATTATAACCGACTGCAACTCTCTTCGTGCAACTTTTCAGAAGAGAGATATGATCCCTCGAGTCGCTAGGTGGTGGAAACAAATGCAGGAGTACAATTTTTCCATCGAATATAGAGCCGGTCATCGCATGGCTCACGTCGATGCACTTAGTCAGAATCCTATGCGACAGACGCACGATGTTATGGTTGTTAGTGATTCCGATTGGCTAGCTACAGTCCAAGCCGCAGATAGTGAGATACAAAGGATAGTTGGCATTCTCAAAGATCCTCAATTTGACGACGTAATTGACATAAAATCAAATTATAGGGTGAAGAACGATAGGCTTTACAAGGTAACTAGTAATGGAGATAAATGGGTTGTGCCTAAAGGGGTTTTTTTTTTGTGAGGGTAAAATCATCAAATGACTTCTCCCGCCCAGGGCCGGGCAGGAGGGAGTGTCAGACTCTTACTGACTAAAAACCCCCTGTTCCTTCTCCTGCTCTGTGCCGAGGTCGCGGTACCTCATTGCGCTTACCCCGCAACCCCGGCTGAACATCAGCCCTTTAGGGCCCCGTCTGTGGTGGTCGAATGGCTCTTTGGGGCGCGCGCGGAACGCTACGCGCCGTACGCTCGGGCCTGGTTCTCGTCGGGCGGCGAGCTGCCCTTACTCGCCGACCGCAGGCCCGTGCTTACGGTGGCCGGAGATCGTCCCTCGATCCCCGACGCCCGTAGTGTCGCCAGTTGCGGCTGCTGGGGCGTGAGGAGGAGGATTGCTCCCTCACGTGGGCCGCCTCTCTCTTTGCGAGCATGACTGCTTCACAAAAGGAGGAGACAGCGTCCCAGTTCCTCTCACTCCGCACCATGGCCTCGACTAAGGCCGGGCGTGAGAGGTCGCCGCCGCCGATCACTTCCCTGAGGATACGGCGGTGCTCAGCCCAGGCAGGGCATACCGCTACCGTATGCTCCACCGTATCCTCTAGGTGGTCCTCACAATGACGACACTCGGGCGTTTCCTCCCGCTGAATCCGAAACAGGAACCTACCGAAGCTGCCGTGCCCGGTAAGCACCTGCGTCAGACGGAAGGTGAGGACGCCGTGGCGTCTCTCAAGCCACTCCTCAAAGAGGGGTCTTACCGCTGCTATGGTAGCGTGCCCGGCCCTCGGTTGCGACAGTCGTTGTTTCCACTCTGCCATGAGATCTCGCCGGAGCTCATTCCGCCACGCACTAATTTGGCGCGGCAGAGGATCTTCGCCCCGGCGACGCGCGTCTGCGCGCAAACTGTAGACGCGCGCGAGCACCTTCGCTTCTAGATCCCACGGCGGTGATCCGGCAAGGAGGTTCGCCGCCTCCCCGGAGATCGTGCGATACCCGCGGATTACTCGGATAGCCATGACCCTCTGGGACGCGACCAGCGTACGAGCCGGCCGCCGCTTCAAGTCCGGCGCCCACACAGGGACACCGTAGAGGGCCATGGATCGCACAATCCCCATATACAACCTCCGGCAGGAGGCGTTTGGCCCCCTAAGGTTGGGAAGGAGCCGCTTGAGCGCGGCCCCAGAACGTTCCAACTTAGGAGCCAAACGACGAAAATGCTCCGTGAAGTTCCATCGGCTGTCGAGGAAAGAAAGAAGAAAGAAAGAAAAAGCATTTATTTTCGCGCAAGCGCACACACATAAAACAAAAATACAAAAAAAGAAGAAAATAAAATAATACAAAAAATCTAAACTAAATGACACAGATAAAAATAAAATGGTTTTTAGAAACAAATTAAGAACAAAAGAAAAAACAAAAAGTTTTGTCTATGGTCCACAGAGTATTTCAACATTAAGCGCGAGGTCGCGTGTATTTTTATTATCTGTGGACCATAAGGACAAGATAGTACCTAACATTTGTGTTTGCAACAAACAATAACAAAAAAAAAACATAATTATATTAATTTAATTAAATTGATAATTTCCTCCTTACTACCGTTTTAACAATATAATGTGGTACGAGCGCAAAAAATGGACATGCTCAGCATTTGCTGAGACCCCAACCACAAGGGATTGGTGCCACAGCGCTGATTTTCAGCATATCCTTGGGTGACGTGATGGCGTCCCACCATATTTATGAACATTTTGAAGCGAAAAGCAGCGTGAGTACAGGCCATTCAAATAAACATGTAATCGTGTAACAAGCGTATTGTTATATATGTACTATGTATAGTAAATTGCAAAGAGGCAATGCTGACTTAATGTATATTAAGTTACATACATGCAATGCTGACTTAGCCCCCTGGGTCCTTCCTCCCGGCCTGCCTAGATTGGGGAGCCCAGTTCTAATTCGCGTGTCGTGACAGAAACTCGTTTCTAATTCCAATTTCTATGTCCAATGTATTAATTATATAGTTTTATTCTAAATAATAATAAATTAAGTGTTTAAAGTTAAAAGTTCTTTTTTTAAAAACCAAATTACCAGATTCCGTATAACATTTGGTGGCAGCTTAAGGGATTTCTTAGAAATCCGGGAACGCCTCAGTGAATAGAAAATCATTGTGAAAAGTGCAAAATCATTGTAAAAAGTGCTATTTTGTGTGAAAATAAGTTTCCAGTGAAAGTTTTATGTGAAATTCGGCGTATTTTGCCGTCTCGCCTCGCCGTGCATGCTACTGCAACATCCTGAAATCAGTAGTTGGTGAAAGTATCCCGACTATCCTAGACTATCCAGAGTTTTAAAATCATGTTCCCGCTATACCTGTGAGTTATTTTTAGAACATTATTCTTGTATGACTTTGTCCAGACGAATTTCTATGAAACATATCTCGCCTACGCAGTGTCTCCCGCAACTTCCGAGAACTGAAGTAATAAAAGTGATAACGATTGAGCATCTGTGCAGTGTTAAAACTACTTTTAAGTTTAATATTATAACCTTGGTAATACCTTTACTATATTACTAATACAATTCAAACTTATTTTGTTATTTTAATGTCTGATCTTATACGTATCGGCTCTTAACACATTAAATTGTCTATAGTCTATACAATTTCTATTTTTCTTATTATAAAACTTTATCCATGAGTAAGTCTAGGGAAATTAAAGACGAAGAATTACAATCAAAAATGTCAGAAACAGATTTAAATGTGCTCATTAAATTTATTGGAACTTTCGACGGTTCCCGAGAGAAACTTAACCCATTTTTAAATAACTGTCGAAATGCAATTAGTTTAGCCTCATCATCACAGACTGATATCCTTTTTAAATACATTTTAAGTCGACTTGAAGGCAAGGCCCAAGCGGCTTGTACCGTAAAAGTATTCACACAATGGGCTCAGTTAGAAGAGTTTCTAAAGACCCAATTTGGGGACAGGAAACATTATGCCTATCTCCTTTCTGAGTTACAAGACTGTAGGCAAGGTCGTACCGAAACCGTTAGCCAATACTCTCTCAGAGTCGAATCGTGTTTGTCAAGATTACTGACGGAAATTAATATTTCTATCCCTACGAAGAAAAAGGATGAATTAGGTGGCAGGGTTGCAGCCATGCAAGATCTCGCATTAAATGTATTCTCGGTAGGCCTGCATCCTCAACTAGCTACAATTGTGAGGTGCAAGGATCCAAGCACTCTTAACGAAGCGATAAATTTCGCAATTTCTGAGGAGAAAATTATTGGGGCATCATATAAAAAACACATACACTTTTCCTCAAATGCCCAACCTCAAAGCCATAGTCAACATTCGAATACAACTAAGTCTCAATTCAGACCGTCTTCCTCTAATGTTCCGATATGTCGTTACTGTAAGAATCTCGGGCACACTATTGAAAATTGTCGGAAACGCGAGTACAATCAAAACCGTAACCGTAATTTTGATTGCCCTACCAGTTCCAACAGACCATTCTATAATAGACCACAACCTCAACCTCACAGAGTCAACTTTGTCGAGCAATCCGAAAGCATCGACGAAGTTGATAATGAGGTATTAAATCAAAAAAACATGTAACCGTCTCGTATGGGTGTCGTGCGAGACACAATTTTTATACTAAATCCGACACCGATCCCAAGACCTTTTCCAATGCAAACGTAAAATCTGCTAAATCTAAATCCACTGAATCTACTAAATCGAATATCGCTGTACCTACTAAGTCGAATATCACTGAATCTGCTAACTCGTATACCACTGCATCTACTAAATCGAAATCCACCGAATCTCCTAAATCAACTATCACTGAATCTACTAAATCGAATTTCACTGTATCTACTAAATCAAATTCCACTGAATCTCCTAAATCAACTATCACTGTATCTACTAAATCGAATTCCACTGAAACTCCTAAATCAACTATCACCGAATCTACTAAATCGAATATCACTGTATCCACTAAATCTAATGCCACTGCACTTTCTAAAACCAACTCCACTGTACCTTTAAAATTTAACAAAAATAATATTAAGTCTAATCAAATCCCTATTGAATCACAAGCGAATTCTACCATCTCTGGTATGTCATTTGAAAATTTTTCTAATTCTACTAACAAACATACCAAATCTGTCTTAAATAAATCACACCATAATGAATCCATTAATTTAGACAATACCAACATACCCATAAAAACATACAATGTAACAACAAATCCTGATAAAACCTATTTACCTTTTATAGAAGTTAAAACATCTCTATCCTCCAAACCTTTAAGTCTCCTTGTTGATAGCGGTGCATCTGTTAGCCTCGTTAAAGCAAGTTCTATTCAAAATATGCCTGAGATAAAAAATAATATAATTTCATTCAGCGGTCTAGGCACTACAAATAATCCAGTGCAATCTTTGGGCCAAATAACTATTGAGTTTAATTCAATCATACATAAATTTCATCTTATACCAGATTTATGCTTTCCTTATGATGGTATACTTGGCAACGACCTTTTTTCTATTTCAAACAGTAAAATAGATTACTTAGAAAATACTCTTGTCATTGACAATATTAAACTTGACCTTAAATTTCAAGATCCAATTTGTACTATACCTCCTAGGACAGAAACTATAATTGAATGCTCGGTATCTAACCCTGAGGTTAAAGAAGGCTTTATTGTCGACCAGAATCCCATAGAACATCTCCTCATAGCAAATTGCATAGTCACCGTCAAACCAAATCGTAGAGTTAATATATCTGTAGTAAATACCTCTGAATCTACGCTAACAGTTAATTCCAATCTTCAGTTACAAATTTCTCCATTGTATAAAGACGACGCTCATCACATATTTTACTCAACCAAGTATAACGATTCTAACGCTTTAGACCGAACTGACCAAGTTCTCAAACTTTTACGAATTTCACACCTGAATGACGAAGAAACTAATGCTTTATTCGACTTATGTGCTACGTTTTCCGATATCTTCCACTTACCCAATGATAAATTAACATGTACCGAAGCCTTGCAACATGAAATAACTACTACTTCTTCCATACCAATTAGTACCAAATCCTACAGATTCCCAGAAATACATAAACAAGAGGTCCAGTCCCAAATTAACAAAATGTTAGATGAAGGGATAATAAAAAATTCAACATCCCCATGGTCTTCCCCTATTTGGGTTGTCCCAAAAAAAGTTGACGCATCTGGTGAACGCAAATGGCGAGTAGTTATAGACTACCGCAAACTTAATGATATCACAATTGGAGACTCATATCCTATCCCAAATATTTCCGAAATCCTTGACCAACTAGGGAAGTGCAAATACTTTACTACCCTCGATCTTGCTTCTGGCTTCCATCAGATTAAAATGTCAACGCAAGATGCACCTAAAACCGCATTTTCCGTCCCACAAGGTCATTTTGAATTTACCCGCATGCCCTTTGGTCTTAAAAATGCACCCGCCACCTTCCAACGATTAATGAACTCTGCTCTCTCTGGCTTACAGGGTGTCCAATGCTTTGTTTACTTAGATGATATTGTAATATATTCTTTTGACCTTGAAACACACATGGATAACCTGACAAATATCTTTAATAGACTCCGCACGTTCAATCTGAAACTTCAGCCTGATAAGTGCGAATTTCTTCGTAAGGAAGTGTCTTACCTCGGCCATATAATAATAGACAGAGGCGTCAAACCTAACCCAGAAAAAACAAAAGCCGTCCAACTATTTCCAATTCCGAAGTCCCCTAAAGACATAAAATCATTCCTTGGGCTAGTTTCCTACTACAGAAGATTTATCCCTGATTTCTCCAAAACTGCAAAACCCTTAACTAACCTTTTGAAGAAAGATGTCCCATTCCTCTGGCAGAATGAACAACAATTAGCCTTTGAAACCTTAAAATCTACTCTTACCTCTGCTCCCATACTCGCCTACCCTGATTTCACCAAACCTTTTGTTCTCACCTGCGATGCATCAAACTTTGCTATTTCAGCTATTCTTTCCCAAGGTCCTATTGGCCATGACCGTCCAATCGCTTACGCATCACGAACCTTGAACAAGGCGGAAACGAATTACAGCGTTACTGAAAAGGAATGTCTAGCTATAATATTTGGAACCAAAATGTTTAGGCCATACCTATATGGAAGACGCTTTAAAATTATTACTGATCACCGACCCCTTAAATGGCTCTTTAACTGTAAAGATCCTGGTTCCAAACTCATAAGATGGAGGCTAAAATTAGAAGAATTTGACTACGAAATAGAATATAAAAAGGGCAAAATAAATAGTAATGCTGATGCCTTATCTCGTTTTCCAGTAAACCCAATAGTAAATCCGCAACCTTCAACCTCCACTGATCTCACTAACCTAAACTCACACCAAGAATCAGAACTTCCTAAAGAGGTCCTTGATGAATTAACTGATCTCGGTGCTTTAGACTTTAGTCCACTAGAAGGCCAAAATATAGATTTTAGTCCTCTAAATCCTCCTTCCATACCAGACAACCCACCTGTACAAAATCCTTCTCCAGTCGAAAATCCTCTCACCGAAACCACAAATCCATCTTTAGAGACAATGCTAAACCCTACAAGTCCCAATCCTAATTTTGAAAATAACGACTATTCCAATTTCCTTAAATCTTTTAACAATAAAAAGACATCTTACAACACACACATAAAAGAACACAATGAAAGCCTTCTCAAATTCACATCAAAGACTATTTTAATCCCAGTATCAATTGATTTCGATGAGTCGAATCCAAAGATCCAAACCCAATAACTGAAGGTGAACGCCAACTCCATTCCTTTAAAAAATTCGTAATCAAAGATAAAACATTCTACCTCCTTTTCACTAAAGTATACTATTTTGACAATTGCACATACCCAGATTTATTCAAAACTATTAAATCAGCGAGAGATGATATTTTACTCAGCGGCGGTATCAATGAAATCTCTATATCTGACTTCAAAAATCCATTTGAACAACATTCATTTGTAAAACTATACGGTATGATTATGTATTTATTTGATAATTCTAACGTGACAGTTAATATACACCATAATACCGTAATTTACCCAGTCCCTACAGAAATACAAAGAATTCTTAAAGAAAATCACGATATTCCAATAGCAGGGCACCTAGGTTCTAACAGAATGTACAGTAGAATAAAAGAAAGGTATTACTGGAAAAACATGCGGACAGACATAGAATCATTTGTAAAAAATTGTAAATTATGCCAAACTAATAAAGCTCTCAGGAAAGTAAACAGATCTCCAATGCAAAGGGGAATGCCAATTTTAGGCCCAGAGCTGCACAACAAATTGGTTTCAGTAGAAAAATACCTTGTTATTTTACTCATGTCTTGCATATATTCATAAGTCTGTGCATGATGGGATATTTTTTCAAAAACATTAAATAGATATGAAAATGACTAATCTTAGGAAACATAAAAATATTTTCAAGATGTTGCCTTTACAAAAAAAAACTACCAAGAATGAATCTGAACAATAATAGTGATATTATTTTTAATAAACAGAGATATTTTTCCGAAAAGAAAATGAATTAATGAATATCATGTAATGGAAACTAATATTATTTCCATTAAAGAACATTTTTTTGTGAAATAATAATATAATCGATCTATCGATTTTTTCTTCTTATGGCAACATCAAGTCAACTTTTGACAAGCCGCCGGAAAAAGTTAATGTCAAAATGATTGCTTGTTTGTTTACTTACGACTTGTGTATACTAATCGTGGTTTAAATTGACTACTTTCACTCATTAACTTTGAGGATTCTCCTATCCTTGACGACTACAGCCTGATTATGGATTCTGCTTCTGCTACTCATGACGACACTGGTGATAAATTGGATTTAGTATTAGACGCTTAGGCTTACGAACCCGGCATTCAGTCTGGACTTGAGTATCGACAATGTTGATTTGGTATTACACCGTACACGCTTCGACCGACGACGAACCCGGCATTTACTCTGGACCTAGTTATTCACAACAGTCATCTACTGCTGTGAGTGGTGATCTACGTTGTTTATACTGCGGTTTGAATGTATCTAGAATTCGAAAACATACTTTGGAAATCACTGAAGTTCGAAATCTTATACAACGATGGATTAGCCAGGTAATTAATAATCATATATATTTAAAATCTCTTAGTACTTAATAGTATTTTGAAAGTACTTTATGTGCTGATTTTGTAACTGCTCTCATCTTTTCTTGTAGGTACAAGTTTCCAGTGATAGTCTAGTGTGCCATGCATGTAGGACAAATGCTTGGAATGAAATGCGACATACAACAAGATTTGAGCCAATTATTGGTATGTAAATGTATGTGTCATCACTGTGCCACATCATTTTTAAGGTAACAATCACATACATGGAATACAAACACTAGGTACTTGTGAAGCAGATTTTCAAAACATTACTGTTAATAATGAGATATAAGAAGATTCCCTGGTATAAATATAAATAAGTGATTTAATATCGATTGCTTGTGACACTTATTAACTTAAGCAAGCTCGCTCATACTATGGCGAGCAAATGAGATTTACCGGGGCATACTGTATAGAAGTATGTACTAATAATAGTAATAGAACAATCACTATATTTGCACAAATCTGTTCACTGGTAAGGACCAGAATCGCTAGTCGTCATGTTCGTCGCAAAAAGCTGTATATCGGTTTTAGTTGGCACTGTTGACACAGGCCATGCAGCAGTAACTGTATTGGTGGCTGGCGTACTGTAGGATGATGTGCTTATATCATGACCGTGATAATAATATGGTATTTAGGATGGACAAGGCATCAAAATAATGTATTTCCACCCGCACAATTTGTTGATGATGTTTTACTCATATATGGTGATGATCAACAAGAATAAATATGTAAAAATAAAGGTGTTTTGTGTTATTTTACTCCCAGTTATTATGCTTTACACTTCCACACTATAAAATTAAAATAATTATTATTTTGTTTTTTTAACGTTACTAGTGTTGATGAAATAATAAAACCTTTAATAACTTTTAAGTGCCAAGTATTTTTGATATAATTTCTTTTACCAATTGATTATTGGAATTACCCTCTATTATAATCATGAACTTTTATATGTGTGCACAGTGGGCCTAAATTACTATGGGGACTTGGCATTCCCCTTTCTTCTACATCAAGCCGTCCATTTGACAGAATCAGTCTTGATATCGTTGGCCCCCTGCCAGAAGCAGGATTACAAAAGCTTAAATACATACTCACCCTTCAGGATGACCTTACAAAATTTTCTATTGCATATCCAATATCAAATGCTACTGCCGAAGAATCCTGCGAATGTCTTGTCCACTTCATTTCATTATTTGGAATCCCTAAATCAATTTTAACAGACCAAGGGACTAACTTTACTGCAGAACTCTTTAAAATTACCTGCCAGTTCTTAAAAATTAAACAAATTTGGTCCTCGCCATACCACCCTCAAACTCAAGGTGCACTTGAACGAAGTCACTCTACCCTCAAGGAATATTTAAAATGCTATGTAAACGAGATTCAAACTAATTGGCATAAATACGTGTACACTGCGATGCTAACCTATAATTCTACAGTCCATTCCACCACACAATTCACTCCCTACGAATTAATTTTTGGTCATAAACCTCACATACCAGATTCTATTTTTAATAAAGAAGATAAAGCTACCTATCCTGAATATGTAAAAATGCTCCAACACCGTCTCAAATTATCGAGAGAAAAAGCATTACAAAACATAAATGCATCCAAAGAAAGGTCTAAGACTTATTATGACAAACACTCCCGATCGGTCCATTATAAAGTTGGTGAATATGTTTACATTAAAAATCATATCAGACTCCGCAAGGCCCTTTCTCCTCTATGGAAAGGTCCTTATAAAATTATTAAAATCCACGGAAATAATACTCTAACTCTCCTTATAAACCGACGTCATGTAAAACATCACTATGATGAAGTTAAACCAGCATATGACGTCTAAGAATAATTTATTCTACTATATTATTAACCGCCCACTATTGTCATATTAGTCTACCTAGCCCATACAATAATTACTTACCTTGTTCTATTCTATTAATAAGATTATTCATAATAACTTACTAATAATTGTCATTGCAGAATGTTTGCGGCCTTTAACATTATGGCTACTGCTGACGACAGATACGTCAATTACATCACCGAAAGTCCTGGCATGATTTACGACCCTGTTGGTACAGTTAAGATTATAAGTGATCAATTCCATATCGTAATTCCTATAGACGTGTCTCCATTTAATGAATATATCGAAAATGTTCATGATATACTTAATATCATTCAAAACCAATGCCGACAAAATGAAGAAATTGATTACTCTTTATGCCAAAACATGTTGCAACCCCTAGAATCTCTTTTCAAGGATTTACGCCGTGATTACAATTCTATTTCTCATATTGTTTCTAATAATCCAAAGAGAAGGTCTGCTTGGTTCTCAGGCATCGGTGTCGTATTTAAGCACATTTTCGGAACATTGGACGAGGACGATGCTGAAAATTATAATAAGGCTATAAGGTCCCTTTACGATGACGATAAAGTATTGGCTAATACATTCAAAAACAATATCATGATTTCCCAAACTGCTATTTTGAATATTAATAATACCCTTCATGAGATATACATAAACCAAGCAAAATTAAATAACGTTGTTGATGAGATATCCTTGTCCGTTAACAATATAACTAAAATCATAAACTCTGATAATTTCAAAATTAAACTTAACTATGTTCTAAATATTTTACAAGCCCATCTTATAACTCTTGCTTTTAAACTAGAAGACATTCTCAATAGTATTCTATATGTGAAGAGCAATATCCTTCATCCTTCAATTTTAACCCCCAAAGAAATGTATAACGATATCATAAGTAGTCTTAAGGTTATTCCTAAGTATAGAGATTTTCCTTTAAATTTAGAATTAAGTAATATACACTCTTTAATTAATGTTGCTAGCTTAGTTTGTTACTATTTAGATGGTAAGATAGTTTTTGTAGTAAAAATACCTTTACCTATACCTTAGTACTCAAGAATACAATCTCTATAATACTATTCCTTTACCTGTTCCTCATAAGACGGATAACCCTAATTCTTATGCTATGATACTTCCATTTGATCCATTTCTAGCAATAAGTAAAGATAAAACTTCCTTCTCATTTATGAAGGATCTAAATTCATGTAAAAGTATTATTCCTAAAACTTACCTTTGTGAAATCATAGACATATATAGTGTAGTAAGTAATCCGTCTTGCGAGATAGAGATTATTACAAAAGTTATTTCCAGTTTACCGAACATTTGTCAATATAAACTAATTCATGGTGATATTGATATTTGGCACAAGTTGAATAATAATAAATGGGTGTTTGTTCAATCAAAACCCTCGAAATTATCTATTGAATGTAAAAACAATGTTATATTTGAATCTACTATATCTGGAACAGGAACTCTCAATATTCCACAAGATTGTATAGCTTATTTTAAGAATATCAAATTTACTTCTAAAGTTCATCCAGAAATACATATTCCTGTAATAAAACCTAATTATAATATAGTTAATGATACATGTTGTAATTTAAATAATTTTAAGAAATTAAAAGACCTGTATCCTGTTTTGAAAATAAGTAATATAAATCTACAACAACTTAAATCCTATAAGCAAATGTCAGATGAAATAATTAGAGATGTCAAACTTTCTAATCCAGAAGAATATTTGTACAACCATTTCAGCTTTTCTATTATTAGCATTATTTCTTTTATTTTAATATTAAGTCTATTAATTTACGTTGTATACAAAAAAAATACGAATTGCCTAAAAAATGTAAAGAACCCAAAAGATCTTAAAGAACAATCCGAATTAGACGATATTAATGACCACCCCCGTCTTAGAATAGACTAGGTCAATAAAATATTGTTAAATATAATTTTTATAACCATTAACCATTGTGACTATGAACCATTGTAAAAACTTCCCTTAAAATGGTAAGTTTTCTCTTAAAGGGGGAGTTGTTATATATGTACTATGTATAGTAAATTGCAAAGAGGCAATGCTGACTTAATGTATATTAAGTTACATACATGCAATGCTGACTTAGCCCCCTGGGTCCTTCCTCCCGGCCTGCCTAGATTGGGGAGCCCAGTTCTAATTCGCGTGTCGTGACAGAAACTCGTTTCTAATTCCAATTTCTATGTCCAATGTATTAATTATATAGTTTTATTCTAAATCATAATAAATTAAGTGTTTAAAGTTAAAAGTTCTTTTTTTAAAAACCAAATTACCAGATTCCGTATAACAGTATGTCGTGTATGATTGTACTGTGTAGGTGTGTGTAGTAAATGTGTGTCTTGTTTCCAGCATGCAGCCAAGGGTTATTTGCAGAAACACGTGTGCTATACTAACAGGGGGAAAGGATGTATTCGCGGACAATATCTGTTGGATGTATCCCTTGCAGGAAGGCCGCGACCTTGAAGGTTAGTAATATATAATTTTTTAGGTTAGGAATATATACTTATTTTTGTAATTTGCGTAGATAAATAGATTAATAAATATTGAAGAGAGTTAGGTTGAGTTCTGTAGGTTTTGTAAATACTTTTTCATTTGTAGTAAAAAGTTACTTTTTGTTTTCAGGCCTCGCATTGGTGGTGGCAGGTTATTCCAACAGTGAGTCGCAGCATACCTGAAACTCCCCCTGAAGGCCGCAGTTCTGTGTTGAGGAATAGATAGTGGATTTGTTGCAGAGCGTATGTGGTTTTTACATGAATGTTGCCTCCAATTTAACTTCTCATACAGGTACCGTGGTTTTTGAGTAGTTATGACTCCAAACAACAGACCTGCCATGTGTAGTCGTCTTCTAGCCTCCATTTTTAATATATTGTTTTGATTTGCAAACGGGGTGACATGGCTTCTCCTTGGTATGTCGACACAGTACCTTATGCAAGCATTTTGTATACGCTGGATTAATGTGTTTGTTCTTGCTAGCAAGCACGGGCCATAGACTGTGTCGCAGTAATTTAACTTTGACAGTACCAGGCTATCCACAAGCTGTTTGCGCAGAGCTACACTCAAGTGTTTTCTAAATGTGTAGAGCATTTTAAGTCTGTAAAAACAGTTCCTCATGCAATTTACAATGTGCTTCTCAAAGTGTAGCTCTGGATCCATAGTGAGACCTAAGTTGGTAGCTGTGTTCACCCTTTCAATGTTATCTCCCTTAATTGTTATAACTGGCCCAGCTGACAGCGTGGCACTCACTGCCCTCTTACTACCCAGAACCATGTATTTAGACTTAGCTGGGTTTAGTACCAGGGAGTTATGCTCTGCCCAAGTGGCAACCTTCTGCAGATCGTGATTCATTTTTTGTGTAGCCTGTAGCACTTCCGCAGGCCTACAAGATATGTAAATTTGTATGTCGTCTGCATACATGTGATACTTGCAGTGTTTAAAAGACTTTACGATATCCGCACTGTAAAGAATGTAGAGAAGTGGCCCCAAAATTGATCCCTGAGGTACTCCGCGCGAGACAGGAAGTGGGGAGGAGGACAAGATGGATCCATCCTGGTTACGAATTTCAACATATTGAGACCTTTTTTCCAAGTAGCTACCAAACCACCTTACTGTTTCCGCTGCAAATCCATAATATGCCATTTTGGAAAGCAGTAATGCGGTGTTTATAGCATCGAAAGCCCGAGAAAAATCGAGCAAAGCCAGAATCGTCCCCTCCCCCCTGTCACGAGCCTCAAGAATGTTTCCTATAACATCAGCGAGTGCAGTTGCTGTCCCACGCCCCTTTCTGAACCCAGATTGCAAATCAGGCAGTATGTTGTTATATTCCAGGTATTCGATGGTTTGAGTATACACTACCCTCTCCAGGACCTTTGACAAACAGGGCAGGATACTGATGGGGCGAAGATCCTTGCAGGAGTCTGGATTGCTGACTTTTGGTAAAGGCCGCACCACAGCACACTTCCATGCATCTGGGAATGTATTGGTCTCAATAGATGTGTTTACTATGGAAGTGATAGTCTGAAGCGTGCATGGCAATGTGAGTTTCAGCATATCCAGGCTCAGCCCATCAGTGCCAGCTGCATTAGTTCCAAGGTCCTGCAATATCCTAAAAACATCTGCTTCGCCAACACTCCTGAGCACGAACCGAGTACCATGAGGCACGTAACTGTTAAACTCGAAGAATGTTAGCTGAGATATCGATACATTACATGTCCCTGGAACATCAAGAAAGGCCCTGTTTATATTGTTTGGGTCATTAAAGTGGTCCGGGAGGAAGCTATCCTTGTGGTCGGGTAAGATGTGGGCTTTTAAATTCCTCCATAGAACTTTAGGATTTTTTATCTGTCTGTTAATATCTCTGGAGAAATAAACATCCTTCTCCCGGGCCAAAGCAAATAATGCCTGTTTTTTGAGGTCTGTATAATATTTCTTGGCAGTTTCAATGTGATCTATGTTACTAGCCTTCTTTTTTAAGTTATAATACTTACCTCGTGCCTCATTCCTTAACCTAAACATCAGCTTTATGTTGTCAGTAATCCATGGAGTAGGGAGGTTTTTAAATGTTTTTGTTCGCATGGGTGCGTGGAGGTCAAATAGCTGAGTAGTAGCATTAATAAATTGTGTGACTATATTGTTGACATCATTTGACCTCGTCATTCCCAACCATGGTATGGATTTCAAGTCCGCTGTGAACTGTTCCATTAATATGTCCTGTAATGGTCTGTAGGATACAGTTCTTGGTTTGACCTTCTCCTTCTTAATCACTGCCTCACATGTGATGAAGGAGTGACTTCCAAGTTCGCTGATGTGATTTACCACGACGTTCCGTACCTTTATGTCTGTACAAACAATGTCAATTAGGGTACCACTATCCCCCACGAAATGCGTAGGCGTCTGAACTACTTGGTTCATTTGTGTGTAGTTTATAAAGTCAAGCAAGGTAGTAGTCTTGTAATCATTAATTAATAGATTTACATTAAAATCCCCTAACAAAATAACATAATCGTAAGGGGCCAATGCAGTGACGCTGTCAGTTATACCATCCAGGAATCCAGTCAAGTCAAACCATGGCGGTCTGTAAGCAGTGCCTACCACGATCTTCCTACCATTTACGATTATGAGAAGCCACATCTGCTCTATATCTGATTGTTCAGAGTGTTTCATCACTCTCGCCTTAATTCCTGTTTTTATGTAAAAACCAACGCCTCCACCTCGTCCTCCCCGCACAGAACTCGACCGCGGTACGTGCTTCAGTCTGTAACCCGGGACACTAGGCGCACGCCCCTCTTCACCCGGTCTCAGCCATGTCTCATTGATCGCCATGACATCTACAGAGTGTTCAGACATGGCTATCCTAAATTCATCATGCTTTGTTCCCAGTGACCCCGCGTTCAAGAAACCGAACTTTAAGCACTTAGACTTAGGCATGTTTGTGTATTTTATTATTTGTAAATAATGTTGTGTATATATTGTATAGTGTTTTTAAAGTAATAGTTGTGTATAGTGTGTATGTAGTAAAATATGTGTAGATATAGTATTTATTATTAAAATAAAGGTTAGGTCTGTAAGTAAAATACTTTATTTTTATTAATTGTGAGACTTTGTATATAGTTATTGTTGATTTGTTTCTATTAGACTTAAGATAGTTTCTAAGTGTAAATATAATTGTGTATGTAGTAATTGTAGATTTGTATATATAAGACTTAAGATAGTATTCAAGTGTAAATATAATTATGTATAGAGTAATTGTTGATTTATATTTATTAGGTTTAAGATATTTGTAGTAAATATAGGTTGATTTTGTTGGTGTGTTGTCTCCAATTCTGTAAATATGTTTGCCAATTGTACAATTAAGTAAACAGCTGATCTGCGACTCATGCTCCTTCCCGGAAAAAGCACCCGGTTATGCCCGAAATGACGCACCAGCCAATCATTATAGTGCGTAAACATGGTAAACCCTACGAGACTTAACTTAAACTGTATATATATATGTCTAAACTGTGTATTGTCCAATGATTTCTTGAATATCGTGCTCAGATCCAATTCTGCGGGTCTGGTCTCCAGGCTTATTTCGGACCAGAATTCGTCCCCGTTTCGTCCAGACGAAGCGCCAGCCATGGATACCGGCAGCCGCACGCGTCTTACGAAATAAGTCCTGGTTTGTCTTGGTCAGCCTTTCGTTGACGTAGAAACGACCCACAGGACCCGGGAGACCCAAATCTTCCGTCGTTGCTCCTCGCCGCTGTCTCGCGCTGTCAAGAACAGCATCTCTGAGGTCTCGGCGCGCCAGACGCACCATGACAGCACGAGGGCGGACCTCTGCTGATTTTGTTGGGCTCGTCGCCTTAAGGTGTCTCCCTCCAACCCTCTCAGCATACACTATATCCCGATCATCGAGTTGGACACCTAGCTTGGTGGCGATGACTTTCACTACATGAACCGGGTTCTCTGCTTGGGATTCGGGCAAATTCGCTATCACCAAGTCGTTGGCCATAAGCTCCTGATCCCTCTCATTTAGGTCCCGCTTCAGCTGCTCCACCACCCCTTCAACGACGGTCGCAGTACCTGGCACATCAGCATGTCGCTCCTCCAGGACCTGCAGCCTGGCCTCGATCGAGTCCATTCGCACATTACAAGCCTCGCCTGAAGATCTCACCTCTTTCCTGAGTTCTAGAACCTCTATTCGCAGGTTCCGTAACTCTCCCATGATTGCTTGTAACTGGGAAGCAAAAAGTCAAAAGTCAAAGTCAAAAATCATTTATTCCAATTAGACCTTTACAGGCACTTTTGAACGTCAAACAAAATTTAAAATAAAAAATAGTGTCAGTCTGTCGGTCAGTCCTCTTAGTGAAGCTATTTGCTCGTTCCAAAGTGTAGATTCCGATGGAGAAGAACGAGCAAGAAACTCCATGGTTACTCTTTTTAAATCAGTTTCACATACAGATTCCTTTTACAAACAGTTGGTTCAATTATGTGAGAACAGTGTAACACTAATATTTATTCAAATACAAAAATAAAGTAACCTTAAGGACAATAGACAGTCTGGAGCTGACCAGTCCCAACTGAAGGCGCTCGTTCACGAGCATGACACGTACACCAGCATCGCCCAACTCAACCATATTATAGGGAATTAAGCGATCCAGCGCCCATGCCACCGCCAGTGTGACCTTTAAGTGAGCATGACAACTCCAAGCTGTTATTAGGACCGACAATCTGCTAGTCTAACCAATTATAATAGGTTACAGGGCACTCACATTTACAAATTTATCAAGTTATAGTTATACAATATAATGCAATTTCACTAAAATGAAGAAGTCCCGTTCAAGCAAAATCCATTGGAACGTTATTTATTTTGGTGTAGGTTTGCTATCCTGTGGAGCAGGACCAGCATGTCTCCAAGCATCTTTATCTACAATGTAATCATTCAGTGTGTAGTATGCTTTTCTACATAAAGTTTTCTTTACACATAATTTAAAATTTCTTTCATTTAATTGTTGTATTTCGCCTGGGATTTTGTTATAACATTTAACACAGAATCCCATGAACGACTTATGTACTATCAGTGTCATATGTGCATGGATGATTCTAAATCAAAATCGTTTGTACGGCGTTTCATCGCCTTAATTATATACCATGGACGACATAGATGGCGCTAGTATACTAGTGGTATTGAAAAATATACATTTATAGTTTTTATCAGATACAAAGTTATTAACTTAATAAATTTTTATACAAATTAATGCTACGATATTCCAAACCTTTTTAAAGCAAAGCACGCAATAACCAGGATTCGAACTCGGTAGCATAAAATTAACCGATGCCACTAGCCATTAGGCCATTACGTAACCTTGAAATGTATTGAAATTATCCTACTCTTTATTATATTGAAGTTGTTTAGCAACTATAACCCGATCATAAATCTCAAAACAGTTGAGGGTAATTTAAAATTAACTGTATAAAAATTAAACCTTTTTGTTCAATCATAACATTCTTTACTATCTTTGAGTGAGTTCAGTCACGATTTGTTTAACAAGTTTTTAATATTTATTTTTATTATGAATTTGCGTTCAAATGTTAATATGGCTACGAGGGCCCAAATAATAGCATTGCATAACCAAAGCTTAAATTATACTGGAATTTCTAGAGAAACTGGCTTAAACGTAAGTATTCTTATAAATGACCGTTTGTTATTTATTTTACTACCCATGGTTATCGATACATGAAAATAATAAATAATACACGTCCCTTACAGGTAAAGACTGCCACTTTATGGATATCTAAAGCTGTTTCAAGAAGAGGGTTCATTGGAGCACCGTAGTGGATCTGGCAGAAGACGTGATATTGACTCAGACCAGTTTCAACTTATGGGGCAAGGTTATGAGGAAAATTACTGGAGCATTGTCATCTTCAGTGATGCAAACAGTGAAAACTACATAGATGTGCTGAAAGACGTCATGAAGATGTGCTAGTGATAACGTTCAATTGTCCTATGTGTAATGTTCCATAATCGTGCAAGTGTTTAGTCAGCAATCAGACATACGGATTATTCCTTGGCCAGCGAGATAGGAGAAATAGGATCGATAAAAATGGCGGCTACACTAGTTCTTAAAAGAAAAGACATTGTTGACTATAGGATTAAGCAATTACAAGACCGGGGTAGCTATAATTTATTTAATGGATAAATGTTCAAACTTAGTGTTAGTAGGATAAATTTATTGACTACTTTATAACCAGCGACTGTTATACAGTAATGATTTTAATGTTTTACTAAATATGAGAAATAAAAATAAAAGCAATATTAATATTTACAGATGCTATTGATTGCAAAATAATAAATTATTTATTTATTAATTACTATGAACAATTCGTCCCATATCTAGTGAATGCTATATCCCGGTCTTAGAAATGTTATTGATTTAAGGTCTAGCTTCAATTTCTTCCTTGTTCTGGAACGAATACTTAAGCTATGAGCCTTTGTTATAACATGATACACAAAATGAATCACTTTAGTCAATACTTTAATTAAATTTTATGGGGAGGTAAAATAGTTGCAGAAGTAAGGTTGCATATTATATAGAATCGTATTATAACATTGTGTTTAAAACTAACTAATAAATGACTAGCACAACACAATTTTGATTTAAAATACTTATTAATCTTATAAAAAGTGTAATAAATAATGTGTCAGTTAGCTGAAAAGTTATTAGGTCAGGGTATACACTATATAAGAAAGAAATAAATATTATGTTTTAAGAAATAAATGTCTGAAATTATAATGTCACTAAAATAGTTTTATTTGTTATCCTTTATGAGAATTAAACTTAGTATTAGTCTTAATCTGTAAGAAAAATATGTTACTTTTACATTAATAGTTAGCACATATTATAAAAGTTATTTAAATATATTTATTAATATAATTTTATTCTAAAATAATATATTTATTTATTTTTGTTATCTTTTATAAATATTAAACGTCAAATATTTTATTTATATATTATTATCATTGATTTTATATAAAAAATATAAAAAAACCATTGTTAAAAAACCTGAATTTAAAAATGATAACCCGGAATTGAACCGGTGCCCTTCGACTTCATTATACTATCATTCTTATTTATCCGAGCTACCGATCGCATTTTTTATGATATCGAAAATGCGGGTTAGTTTATAACTTTTATTATTGTCTATTATTAATTATTGACGCCATCTTTTAATTGGTTTGCTTGACTTGACTTAGATGGCGCTATATTAAGTCCTCGGAAATGTGAAAATTAACATAATTTATGTGTATTTGAATATAAATATATTATTGTTTCTTAATTATTATTTTAACCATTAAAAACCTTATTGTGTGCCTCTGCAGTGTAAAGTATTCAAGCTTTGCAGGGTTATTTTCATTTAAAAGCAGCGCCATCTAGTTATCAATGGTAGCGTTATGCAAAACCTGTCAGTCAATAGTCGACCTTAAGCTCTCCATGCATTTTTGTCACCCTTAGTACCTTTGCCAATCTAAATAATGGCTGACATAATCTATCTCTATGTCTAGTTTGATAATTATGTCTATCTGACACCTTATCGAATATTTTTAAGTTTTTCCTAACATACATAATGTTTTCATAAATAAACTGACATGGCACGGTCATAATATTGATCTCTCTAAACTTTTCTCTAAGAGACTCACGACGCTTTAGGTTGTAAATAGCTCTGATGGCACGCTTTTGCAAGACAAAGATAGACCCAATGTCAGCAGCCTGTCCCCACAACAAGATGCCATACGACATAATGCTATGAAAGTAGCTGAAGTACACCAGTCTTGCAGTGTCCACATCTGTTAGCTGTCGGATCTTCCAGACAGCAAATGCTGCAGAGCTCAACCGTCCTGCCAGAGATGTGATATGGGGCCCCCATTGTAGTTTGTCATCTATGGTTATACCCAGAAAAGTAGTTTGTTTTACAAATTCCAATTTATTACCGTTTAATAATATGTCACATTCGTTACTTTTAACATTTGGCAAACTGAAACGTATACACTTTGTCTTTTTATCGTTTAGGACTAAATTATTAACTGTAAACCAATTATGAACCTTCGTAATAGCATTATTTACGTCGTCATAATTATCTGTCCGTCTATTTATTTTAAAAATCAACGATGTGTCATCAGCAAATAATACCATTCCCGGTTCACGTTGAAATAAATGAGGTAAATCATTTATGTACACTAAAAACAGGAAAGGACCTAATATCGAGCCCTGTGGTACGCCCATAGATATGCTAGTACCCTGGGAGTTCACTTTATTTACTTGTACTTTGAACTGCCTATCCTGCAGGTATGATTTTAATAAATTGAGAGATACCCCTCGAATGCCGTAGTGTTCTAACTTTAGCAACAGTGTCGCGTGTTCAACGCAATCAAAAGCTTTAGACAGGTCACAAAAAATCCCAATAGCGTCGTTTGACTTTCCCCATGAGGCAAAAACATGCTTAAGTAGAGCTACACCGGCGTCAGTTGTGCATCGACCCTTGGTAAACCCATATTGTTGGTCATAAAAGATGGAATTTATGTTAAAGTGTCGTAGCATCTGAGAAAGCATTAGCTTTTCAAACACCTTACTAAGCACTGGTAAAATTGATACCGGCCTATAATTATTGGGATCATTGTCATCGCCAGATTTAAACAACGGAACTACCTTGCTAAGTTTCATCAAATTTGGAAAAACTCCCTGATCTACACTTTTATTAAAAATTAAAGCTAGATAAGGCGCTACAGCTTCTATAAAAGACCTACACACCGCAACAGACATTTCCCATAGATCCTCTGTAGACTTAACTTTTATGTCCTTAAACGCCTTTATTACCGATTGCGGGTCCGTGTACTGAAATCGGAAGCCAGAACGGCATTCTTTAACATTTCTTTTAAGAAGACTAATAGAAAGTGCCGGAGATGATTCTAAGTCTTTCGTAGTTTTAATGGGGATATTCTTGAAAAAAATTTCGAATTCTTGGGCAACTTCTTGATTAGCATTAACTCGTCCATTATCCGTATTTAAATTAAATTCCGTGTTTTGCAATTTATTTTTGCCTGTCTCGCTATTAATTACATTCCACGTAGCTTTTGTTTTATTTTCAGCATTCTTAATCTTATTGCCAATATAAAGTGATTTAGCTTGCCTACAGACTGTTTTAAATATTTTTGCATATTTGGACACATGCTTGCTGAAGGCTTCAGTAGTATTAAATGGTTTCATACCATATAGCTCAAATAACCTTTCCCTACTTCTACGAATACCTGGTGTGGCCCAGTCACAGAATACAAATTTACACTCAATAGTTTTTCTTCTTAAGGGGAATATTTTATCAAACTGGGTTTTAATCACGGACAGTAGATTGTCATAAATCTCACTTGGACCTTCATAGTCATGTGATGGGCTGCATAATTTATGTTTCAAATTGTTATTTAATAACTCAACCCTTTTATTTGTGATTTGCCTAAACATTATTTCCTTTTTTGGCACCTTTGTGATGTTGTTAAGGTTCATTGTTAACCCACTGTGGTCAGATGGTAAGGTATTTATTATATCCTTATGTAAATAATTACAGTTACAAAATATATTATCTATACATGTAGCCGAGGTGGATGTTACTCGGGTGGGCTCAAGGAAAACATTAGACAAATCAAAAGATTTAAAAAGACTTACCAAATTAACACAATTAGAATTATTTTCTAAGAGATCAATATTAAAATCGCCACATACTATTGTGAATTTACTTTTCGAACACGCTTTCTGCAAAACTTGTTCCATGACTGAGTTAAAAATGTTTAAGTTCTGTAAGTTAGGAGGTCTATAAACGCATATTACAACATGCCTATCCAGCTCCACACAGGACAATTCAATTGTATGCTCAATGGAGAGTGAAGTAATATCTTGTCTTTCTTTATATTTAATTGAGTTTTTTAATAATATTAAACTACCACCATGAATCATTGCTTGACGGCTAAAGAAACTACCAACACAATAATTTTTAAAACTCATAAATTCTACCTGATACTTCTTCATCCAATGCTCTGTTATACAAACTATGTCAAATTTATTTTTTTCTAAAAATAATTCCAATTCTAATAACTTGGATGAAATGCCCTGAATATTTTGACTGAGGAGTGTAAAATTTCCTCGCTTGTTTTTAGAATATAATTTGTTGCGAGAAGATACCTTTTGATAACTTGTAGCATTAGAATTTAAAAGGTTATCTTCTGTTGTCTCAAAATTTAATTTAAAAAGTTATCTGGAGTGCTACCCACATTTGTCACAAAATGTTGAGTCTCCTTCGTACTATTATATGTACAGTCTATCACTACATTATTAGAGTATCTAAATAATGCAGTATCGTCACTTAAACTACATGCTAAGTTAATAATATTTGCTAGAAGGCTAGCAAGTAAAACTTTACATTTTCTAGGAATTGACAAAGATTTCCTAGTCAATTTAAAACCACTAACAAATTTGTTAGTATCAAAAAATAATAAATTGTCACTATGACATGTCAAATTAAATATCATATTATTTATGCTATTTATCCTCTGATTTTCAGACACTGACATAGTGTCTGAATATGGGAAAGCACATAAAACTATCTTTCCCAAATCCAGCTTTAATAAGGTGTTGATACCATCTAGGATGTCTTGTTTTCTAACACCTGTACTATCCCCCATCAGTAAAACTACAGGCTGATGTCTTGTGATATGTCGCTGGACTATTTTGTTGATCATCTCACAAAATTTTATGTTGTGGTAACAGTAGTTAGTTATACCACAATTTTGATTTAGGCTGTTTGAAATAAGTGATCCAATGCCTATGCCCATTGAGTCAGTATATACACAAGTGTTATATTTTATTATTTCTTGTGTTATTTTAGGGACTTGATTCATAGGCTCCGGCTCGGGAGCATGGTAGCAGTTACATGACAGATTATTTGCAAGGGACTCATATCGTTCAGCACTGTATGTTACTAAATCTACAAGCTTGCCGGCTTCAACCATATTTTTATTAATTTCTAGTTGGGCCAACTCATACTTTTGGAACAAATCATTTATAAATATTTCTCTTTGTAGAAGTTGTTCTCGGAGAGCATTTATATCTACTTCATATAAATCCCTACTTTGATCAATCTGGTTATTACAACATTTTAGTTCATTACTTAAAATAACTTTTTGTTTCCTTAAGTTTAAATTTTGCTTCAAAAGATTTTGTCCCCTAATTGTTTTTTTAAATTTTCTAATTGTTTTATTCAACCTAATATATTTTTTAATTTTATTATGACTATTGAGTACAGGGTGTGAGGGGATAGTATCATCACCAGTCAAATCTATGGTAATGGCCGGCACACATATGTCACTAGACCCACCATTAATCAACTCATCATATAAACAGAGAGTATCACTTGACTGTACTAATTGTTTACTAGCCTCAAGTTTGTTAATTATATTATGGGCTTCTCTGAGATCATGCTCAAGTTGTGATATGCGTGTCAGAGCATGTTCATGAGTCTCTGTACACTCCTTAAAAGCAGTAGTTTCATTTAATAATCTAGTATGTTGGTCTAGCAGGTCTGTGTAACATACATGTAGTTCGGCCAATTCATTTTTGAGTTTGGTATTCTTATTAATAATATTCTTCACTTCCACTTCACTGTCGTCCCTCTCCTGCAGCAGTTGGTCACACAGGAGTTTGGATGACTCCAGTTCCTTAAGCACTGCCCTCAGTTTACTTTCCATTTCCTTTGCCCGGGTCATCATACTGTTAGGTATGTAGAAGTGAAACACTGAAATAAAGGAAAAAGAACAGCAAAAAAAAAGACTGCAAAAAGAAAGACAGGGAAATTGACTAAGAAGGGAATGAGTTAAAGTATCTAAAGTCTGGGACGTAAGAGACAAAGAAGATAAGAGAAACAATAATTAACTTCAAATTTAAATAATGGTTCTTAGATGAAATATTTTTCAATATGTAGGTGGGAGCAAAAGATTGGGATCTAATTCTTCCTTAAATAGTCATATACTTAAACATGGGCACAAATTAAGTTAATCAAAGTTAATTATACTGCTTAAGGGTATAATCTAAACTGATTCTACAGGACAATTGATAGCAACCTAGCGAATTTTTAGTTTCTAAGTATCTAGTTACAAGTTTGCCCACTTTGTGTTATATCCTACTACATACGAATTTCGGACGTTATACACAGGAGTTTATGTAGTATTTTAGTGTTTTTCCTATTATTATATGGTAAATAAGTAATTATCACATATACTCCCCTGGTTTAATGATTCAAATTAGTTGATATCTCCGTCCGTTGACAGCTGCAACAACTTTTCGGTTTTGTGGAGGAAGTATTATTAATATCACAAGGCACACACTGCCTATAGTAATTACGTTAATATTCTAACACAATTAAACGTATTTTAAACTTAAATATCACTTAAAACTAATTTTAAAATTAAATTATAACTTGAGGTCGTTTTTTGACGACCGGCTCACAGTGTTGCCAGATGAGAAACAACAACAAACAGCAACAGACACCGACACCAGACAACTGAGAAACAGCAACATCTATCTGCTGCTCGTGAACTATGTCATCTATGGCGACACCAGTCTCCCGGGCACAGACCGCTGGTTCACCCACACCGATGTCCAGCCCTTCATCTGCAGACTCCTCCGAGTTCGTGGACCGCAGCACCGGTGACTCGGCAGAGATCAATGGAGCCGCAGCTGCCTGCACCTCAGCCTGACTGCTCCTGACAGGCGTCTCAGACTTGTTGTCCCTACGAACATTTTTCCTACATTCTGGACACTGCCAGAACGACGGTAAGGCGCCTCTACCAGTCAGGGCTACACATACCCGTTGTTAGTGCTCGTTACATTTCGTGCACCTAGCGGCATCTGCCGGCGAAATGAATTTACCGCATCCTCCACATTTGATCATCGGCATTATTACTTTAATCAAGGTAAGACAAGTGCGAGGAAGTTACAACCTGGTCAGCTGTTTACTTAAAACGATGTGAAAAAAATTTTTTTTTTTTTCAGAGGGTATACGTGAAATAAGTACTCACGAATTTTTTTATTATTGGGTTTATTTGATCAAACAACAATAATATAGGTCCTATGTTAGCACTCACTATCTGTATCTTTTTATGTATGTATCCTTTCACCTCTCACTTCATTAAACTGTTCTTAACACTGTTGTTTTATTTACTTAAATGCGCAAGAATTTGACACCAAGACCGAACGGTACGAACGCCAAAACGTCACTCCAAGGACGGAGGACGAGACCCAGGTACTTCATCGCCGAGTCGACGCCGATGGTAACTCCTCCTGCCGTTATTTGGGACCCACCTGGAGGTGGCGCGCTCCGACGGCCATAGAAACATGGCCTCGGACTTGTGGAGCGCCACCTCGAGTCCCAACTGCCGGATCCTTGCAACGACTGTCGCAACCGCTTGTGACATCAGGTCGGCCGCCGCCTGATGCGACCTCCCGTTCGCCAGCACCAGCGTGTCGTCAGCATAACAGACAATGCTGACGCCGCTCGGGAGGTCGGTGCGTAGCACCCAATCGTACCCGATGTTCCACAGGAGAGGTCCCAGGACCGATCCCTGTGGAACACCGCGCGACACCTCTCGCCGATTCCACACGCCCCGGTGACCGGGGTAGATGACGCATCTGTCCGTCAAGTAAGCCTCGACTACACGACGGAGATAGGCAGGCACCCGGTGATACCGGAGTGCCTCCAAAATGCAGCTCCAGGGCAACGAGTTGAAGGCGTTGGCGATGTCCAGAGACACCGCCACGACGACTCGCCTCCTGGCCAACGCAGTCCCCGTCGTGAGGTCCTTCACGCGCATAATGGCGTCCACCGTGGAGCGCCCTCTGCGGAAGCCGAACTGGCCGTCCGCTAAATCCGGCCCCCTTCCAGACAGGTGCCCGACGAGGCGGTCTGAGATTATCCTCTCGAACAGTTTTCCCACCTCGTCGAGCAGCACAATGGGCCGGTACGCGGACGGAGAGTCCGCAGGACGCCCCGGCTTCTTCACGAGGACCAGTTTACCCGTCTTCCACGACAGCGGAAACTGGCCTCTCTCCAAACATGCGCTGAACAGACCAAGTAGTCGAGGCCTGAGAGCCTCCGAGACCAGGACCCAAACCTTGGCATGCAGCCCGTCAGGTCCTGGGGCGGTATTCTTGCCGCTCAGCCGGCGCACCGCCACTCTCAAATCTACCTCGGTCACTTCCGGAGCGGATTCATCGTCGTCGTCGTTGTAGCCCGCATTGGGCACCGCAGGGGGCGGGGACATAGCCGGAGGCGTGTAACCCATCTGTGGTCGGGGGAATAGCGCCCCAACCACTTCGTCCACGACCTCCGGTCGGAGACTCTGAGTCAGTGGGAGCGCCCAGGTGCGGAGCTTATCACGCACCATCCGGTAGGGGCGTCCCCACGGGTCTCTGTTCAGAGTCTCCAACATCTCCTCGCGGGCCCGATCTTTGGCCCGCCGGATCTCCACCCTGAGGGTGGCCTTCGCCGCCCTGTACTCCTCGTATACCTCCCCCTCGCCCCGTGGCCAAAGGGGTAAGGTGGCAGATTGTCAAACAAAATCACGACGATATAGGCCACTTCGCACTTGACAAAACTTTGGAACGTATCAAAGCGACATACTGGTTTGCAAAGATGCGTAACTTTGTAAAGAAATATATCGGTTCATGTCTAGAATGCGCTTATTCAAAAGCCTCTGGATGTAAGAAACCTGGTACTTTACACCCTATACCAAAAGTTGATGTTCCCTTTGACACAATCCATGCCGATCATGTTGGCCCTTTTGTCCGTAGTGCGAGAGGAAATATGTACATCTTGGCTCTGATTGACGCATTTACTCGGTATATATACTTGAAACCCGTAAGGAACACTAAAACCTCTACCTCCATAAAGGTTTTTCGTGAATATTTTGGTTTGTTTGGTGTCCCAAAAAGACTTATAACTGATCGCGGAACCTCATTTACTAGCGAAGCCTTCAAAAGGTTCATGATCGAGAAAAACATTAAACACGTGTTGAATGCGGTTTCTACCCCAAGAGCCAATGGTCAAATAGAACGCTATAACAGGACACTGGTCGATGCTTTGACTGCGAAGTGTATTGGCTCCCCTGAAAATAAATGGGATGAGCATTTACCTGACGTTCAGTGGGGCATGAATAATACATTTAACAAGGGCATAAATAGAACACCGTCAGAGGCTCTATTTGGCATAAGACCATCTGGTTCAAGCGACTGTAAAATTGTATCGGAATTGGCAGACGATACAGCCGGTTCTTCTAACACACCGGACCTATCACAAATTAGAGAGGACATTAACTCTCACGTCAATTCCTATCAAGAGTCGCAAAAGAAGGCCTATGACGCAAAGCATTGTCCACCTCCAAAATATAAAGTAGGTGATCTTGTGAGGGTCGAACGTCAAGTCCCAGCTACAGGAAATAGCAAAAAGCTAGTTCTGAAGTTTCAGGGACCCTATAGAATCACAAAAGTTTATGATTTTGATCGTTTTCAAATTGAGGATACACCCATCACACGTAAATCTAATCGACCTTATTCCACAGTTGTTGCAAGTGACAAAATTAAGGCTTGGCTAAATTTTCAAAGACCACATGACCAATCGTCAGATAATGACAGCGAATAGCCTTATGCCAATATTATTATGTAATTTGTGATTATGTGTTAATCTTTTATTTATTTCAGTTCACCTGAAAGTAAGTAAGTATACTTAGTAAATACCTGGGCCATGAAATAATGCCCTTAAGTCTAAAATTTTTCAGACCAGTAGACCATGAAATAATGTCTACTGAAGTCATCCCTGGCCATGAAATAATGCCAGTCGCTTAAAATAGGCCATGAAATAATGCCCGATTCACATTGAGCCATGAAATAATGCTCGCCGTTAATTGTAATGGGCCATGAAATAATGCCCAAAATTGTGATTGTTAGCTGTAATCTGTTATTATCTCATCAATCTATTTTTTTTACAAGAATGCGATTGTTTACTTATATTATTATATTTTTAAGTTTATTCAATAATTATGTTTTGGCTAAGTTTGTTTAATATTGTATAATATTATGTACTCACTACACGAGGACGTATACTGTAACTAGGATGGCCGACTGTTATCAACTGTAAATTATATCACATTATATCCAATTGGGTTTGTTAAATTATGTTCAATTTTAATATTAAAAGTATTATTTTGACTACTATAGTACCGACTGAGTTCGTAGATGGCGCGACTTAACAATCATAGCACATCGTTTGCAATGTAGGTAGAATGGTGGGAGAAAAATAACTTTCGTAGTCGTGCCAATCTTTCGAGCTCAGTCGTGTACCAGACGTCGTGCAGTCGACTACAAAATTAAGTGTTGTGCTTGAAGTATACCTGGTGCAGATTGTGAAGTATATTGTATTTTTTTATTTTTTTGTATCTTGGAAAATACAAGTGAGTATCTTAATATATGCCTATTATTTCTTACCCCGTTTTTGGAAGGTGTAAATCTGACCAGTGATTTAAATTGTATATTTAAACTACCACTGGATACATTGTACGGGCACAGAGTCTACACAAAGCGTTCAAAAGCGGTCGAGATGTGATGGAAGATTTGCCTCGTTCTGGTAGGCCATCAACGTCTGCAACTGAAGTTAACATCGCAAAAGTGAAGGAAATAGTGACTGAAAATCCTCATTCAAGTTTGAGAGACATGGCCGCCGAACTTTCTGTATCTCACGAGTCGATCCGTACCATTTTAACAAATAATTTGGGTATGAAACGTGTTGCCGCTCGGCTAGTCCCAAAAGACCTGAACTTTCTTCAAAAACTAAATCGCATGAAAGTCGCTGAGGACATGCTAGAACGAGTCAATACCGACCCAACATTCATGAAACGCATTGTTACTGGTGACGAGACGTGGATTTACGAGTTTGACATGCAAACTAGTCAACAAGCTTCGGAATGGCGCCTTCCAACTGAACCAAAACCGAAAAAACCACGTCAAAGTCGATCAAAAGTCAAAGTCATGTTGACTGTTTTCTTTGACTATCGCGGTGTTGTACACTCAGAATTCTTGCCCCAAGGTCAAACGGTAAATAAAGAATATTATTTGAGCGTTATGCGGCGTTTAAGAGAACAAATTCGACGAAAAAGGCCAGAAATGTGGAAAGAAAATTCTTGGATTTTGCATCACGATAATGCGCCTTCGCACAAGGCCATCATTGTAAACGATTTTTTGTCCAAACACTCAACAAACACCATCGAGCAGCAGCCACCATATTCACCAGATATGGCTCCAGCCGACTTCTTTCTTTTTCCCACACTCAAATTACCCCTTCGTGGCACCCGTTTTCAATCGTTAGAAGACATAAAGGAGAATTCGCGGCGAGCACTGAACTCAATTCCGGAAACAGCGTTTAAAAAAAGTTTCGATGATTGGATTATTCGTTGGCGTAAGTGTATCGTTTCTGAAGGAGCATACTTTGAAGGTGATAAAATAAATTTAGATGAATAACAAACATTTTGTGTATTATTGACTTTTTCCCGGTACTTTCTTGACAGAGTAGTAATTGACAATAAATAAAGCTTAATTTGCTCGAATCAAATGTTATTATGAGTTATTTTCATGAGAGTTTGTTATGTATTTACAAGTATAAGGCGATATAAATGAAGAACAGTAATAATTTTATTTTCCTTTACAGGTAACATTGGATGATATTCTGGGTATTGAATGTTATTTGCTGTTGCAAGAACGGATTTTATCACATAGTATTGGATCCCACATTGATACATCCCCTGCATTATGGTCATTATTAGAATATTTGTTATGGATGTGGCATTTCTATTGTGAGTCAGAGAACCAATAGGATTGAGTCAGACTACCCAATGCAGCATGATTTTAAGATGGACTCTAACACACCAGGTCAGTATATTTTTCAATAATATATTCATATAGTCTCACTTGTAATCCCCAAATATAACCCAGCAACCCAACCTGGGAAAAAAAACTGAGACCTCATGCTCCGCTATTGTGCTTTACATTTTATAAATATGTTTAAGACAACTTGCTACACTGTATCTTTCTAATTAATAGTACTATTTTTATTCACATGCTTCAACAATAACAATATAGTGTTTGTTGCACATAATGACTTTCACTAATACTAACTTTTGTATTACAGGCTCCACATTTACAAACAGTGTGCATTCCTTGCTGGTTAGCAGCAACTCAGGAAACATGTTGATTGGAGGTTCTTCAAGATACAAACATGACTCGATAGTGTCATGGGTGTACATTTATTAGAAGACAGTGGAATACCAGCAATAGCTGCAAGAACCCAACTACTACAAGCACTACAACTACAATCTAAACTCACAAAAGTATAAAAGTAGCTGCAACTTCTTGTTGCTGCATGTTTGTAGGATGTGAAAATAATGAATGTCTTTTGGTGCCTATGACCATCAAGGAATTGTTGTTATTGCAGTACAATATATTAAAATTAAATAAATATCAGTAATGTTAACGAAATAAAAAAATAATCCAGTGCTGAAGCGAACTAATTGTGCTTTTTTTGTTATATTTATAGGCATATGTTATTATTCTACACAATAAGTGAGTACCTATTTACTTATGAATACATAGTCTGGCCATAAATACTGTTATAATTAAAAATAAACAAAATATTACATTTGAATTTGGAATCTGTCATTTTTATATAATTTTTCATTGTGTTTTCTTATGTTGGCGCCAATAAATTGTTCAATATTTTGCGATATTAAAATGGAGTGGGGTGATAAAGAGAACCGAATCGCTGTGATTGCATTACACAAAGTGGGTATGGAGCCAAATGCAATTTTTAAAACTCTCCACACGCTTGGCATTAGTCAAATGTTTGTGTATCGGGCTATTAATAGGTACAATGAGACCTCCTCTGTTTGTGACAGAAAAAGATCTGGCCGTCCATCCGATTATGCGGATGTCTGCTATTACGACCTGAATGCAGATCTACTTAACAAACTTGACCGCCTTCTGAATAACTGCATTCGATTCGTCTTCAACCTGCGCAAATACGACCATGTCTCTGCATATCGATTGCAACTAAAGTGGTTGCCCATACGTCAGCGCAGGGAACAACGCGCGCTAACCACTTTATTCTCTCTTCTTTATTCCCCTACTTCTCCTAGTTATTTGGCCCCTTATTTTCAGTATGTAAGCGCCAACCACAGCAAATATCTTCGGTCCACAAATAATCGTCTCCTCCACTGTCCCTCACACCGAACTGACTTTATACATTATTCTTTTTCTGTCCAATCAATTTTGCTGTGGAATGCGTTGCCCACGGATATCAGGACGGCAACCAGTCGGCTATCTTTCAAACTTAAAGTTCACAATTATTTGCTAGAGAAACTGACAGATTCCACTAATTAGTGTATTGTTATTTTTGTTCTTGTATATACTCGTAATCTATTCTTCCCATATTTAATTATATTATTTATGTATTATTTATATGTTATATGTGTATTTGTAGGTTATATTTATTGTATTCATATATTATATTTTTGTATTATATGTATATGTCGCCTTATATACCTATGCTTTTTAATCATTTGTGTGCTTGTTTAGAACCTATTGTTAACACTTCTCTGCATCACCCGTGAGGTTGACTGGTAGAGAATGCCTTCGGGCATTAAGTCCGCCTTTGTATGTATTTTTTTTTTATATGTACATAAAGTGTTAAATAAATAAATAAAAATGAATAAATAAAAATAAATTATTAATTGCTAGTTTGCTAGCAAATAGTATTAATTTATTAATAAGTAGTTTTAGTGACAATACTATATTGCTTTGTTTTTATAATAACTATCGTGAGACATACTAAATTAACTAAAATTCGCGGGTTACTCACGTGTAAATGTTGAGAAAAGCTCTACTAGTTTCGAACCACAGAGGGTTTCTTCCTCATGAGCAGCGTGCGCGGACGCGGCGACGTCGCGCAGCCTACTTATTCCTATATTGCTTAGACAATCTAACAATATAGAGATTAATTGTACATACAATAGTACGAAGGAGGCTCCAGATTTATTGACAAATCTGGATAGTACTCCGGATAGTATTCTTTTAAACTGATTTCCACGACAACAGAAGATAACCAATTAAATTACTCAAAAACCGCATTCATTGAAAAAGTTTCTTCTGGCAATATTATTAAGCATCAATTTAAATTAAAACATAAAACGAAATTAGATAACTTATTTATTATGTTTTCGGCTTACTCACGTAATAATTTGACGAGATACTCGACTAGTTTCAAGCCATGCTAGAGGCCATTAGACAAATCACATACAAAAAAAATAATTCATTAAATAATAAGCTAAAACATGAATTATGCAGCCAAGTACAAGACAATAATTGCCCGACTGAGATATATGCTAATTTATTATCCCTTATAAAAATACAATTTCGATAAACTATTTCCTTTAAAACGTAAAAATATTCAGTGTAAATTTGTATTCTGTGACTGGGCTACACCAGGTATTCGTATAAGTAGAGACAGGTTATTTGAGCTATACGGCCTGAAACCATTTAATAGTAGCGAGGCTTTTCGCAGACATGTTTCCAAATATTTAAAATAGTATGTAAGCATGCTAAGTCGCACATTAGTAATAAAATCAGGACCGCGGAAAACAAAATAAAAGCTATCTGGAATATAATTAATAAAGAAGCAGGTAGAAATTAATCACAAAACACTGAATTTAATTTAAAAACCGAAAAGGGATATACTAGTTCAAATTCGTCAGTTGCCCAGGAATTCGAAAGATTCTTTAAAAATATTCCCCTTAAAACTACGGAAACGTTAAAATCATCTCCAGCACTTTCTGTTGAGCTTCTCAGGGGTAACGTCAAAGAATGTCCTTCTGACTTTAGTTTTCAATACACAACCCCCCAGGCAGTAATAAAGGCGTTCAATGAGATCAAAGTAAAGTCGACTGAAGATCTTTGGGGAATGTCTGTTCGAGTGTGCAGGTCGTTTATAGAGACTATTGCGCCGCACTTAACTTTCATTTTTAATAAAAGTGTAGATCAAGAGGGGTTTTCCCAGATTTAATGAAACATAGTAAAGTAGCCTAATAACTATTGGCCGGTCTCTATTTTGCCAGTGCTTAGTAAAATGTTCGAAAGGTTGATCCTTTAGGTTCATAACGACAACTTCCCAAAACGTTCACACTCCCAAAAGGTCTACTTCCCAAAATGGTAATTCCCAAAATGTCTATTTCCCATTTCGTCTACTTTCCCATAACGACGACAAATCTATAATTCCCGAAAAGTCTACTTCCCATAAGGTTAACTCTCAAAACGCCCACTTTCTAAATAGTTTTTTTTTAATCAAAATTTTAGGGGTTCCAGTAGGAATTTAAATTTAATTATAGTAGTTCGCTATTACAGTCGCTTAATTAGTCATAGTTCAAGACAAATAGTGCAAAACAAATTATGATGTTAGTCGTATTGTACAGAATTAGCATTAAACGTTCTTTTGAACATTGTAAGGTGCGTGTGAATATTCAAATTGCTTTTAAAAATGGACTTAACAATAATTAAAACCCAAAAAGGTAACGACTGTGTGTTGTCAGATGGCTATCGCTATTATTTAGCAAAACGTAATAAAAACAAGACTACTTTATGGAGATGTGAAAACCGTGTTTCGTGTTCTGCAACCATAACGTTGAATAGTGGCCGTACCAATATTTTGAGAAAGACGAATCACTCCTGCGCATCAAACAGTCATCGAAATGAGGTATTTAAGTTCATTGATAAATGTAAGAAAGATGTGTGCGAAAATTTAGAACCATACTAACTTTTAAACTTTCGCGTTTCATCTTAACAACATTATATTTACGCGGGTATTAACGCGGAAAATTATAATTTGAATACCTTGGTAGGCTTGACGTTTCGACCCGGTTGCACAGGTCGTGGTCACAAGCAGACTGAAGACGCGATGTCACAACTCCCTGCATTCGGGTGATGAATCTTCATCTACCCCCTTATTTTAAGATAGGATCCGTCCTTAAAAAAATTTCGAACCCGACGATCTACACACCTGAGGCTAAACTTCATGATAAGGTAGGCACGGCGAAGGGTGTACTGCCGCTACAAAGCCCAGGTGTTTATAAGATCAACTGCAGCTGCGGTAGTTCCTACATTAGACAAACGAAGCGGACCATTGCTGAGAGGCTCAAAGAACATATCGCCGCAGTCAAAAAACCGACAGAGCAACAAATCAGCGATAGCAGAACACCTGCCCCAGGCTGGTTCTAATCACTGGGTAGAATTCCACCGACCGCAAATTCTCTCCACTGATCGCCACTACCATACAAGACTTGTGCGTGAAGCGGTTGAAATAAAGAAATGCCCAAATAATTTCAATCGGGAGGACGGCTTTAAATTGTCGTCGACGTGGAATCCAGTGCTTCGCAAAACACAACCTCGCTTTCCTTCAAAGTCGGTTAACACATCTGTGGATATAATCAGCGTAGTGTGTAGACGGCCTAATATGGTAGAAAATGAAAATAAGGGGGTAGATGAAGATTCATCACCCGAATGCAGGGAGCTGTGACACAGTAAAAATATCATACAGTATTGTAACTCGGCCGCTTGAAAGAAATAAATACCTACAGCCGCGCGGTACGTAAACATGCGTTAGGGCTGCTCGTCTCCAGTATTTTAATTACCTTTGTCTACTTTCTGTTTCCATTTAGTTTTGTGATTGTAAATATCCTTTTTTTATATAAACAAATAAAGTGCTTTAAACATAAACAAATAAAATTTCTTTGGCTACCAATGCCGAACTGAACAGCTGACTACGAATGTTCTAAAATCACAACCCTCAAACATCAAAATATTACATGAGTCTAGCTGTTATTATTGTTGTTATTAAAACCGAGAAAAAAAAACAGTTGTAGCGACATCTATCGCACAACCATAACAACAGCACCAATCACGTGCAAGATTCTACATCGCGCAAGTGAAGTTAACGCGCTAAATAGCACAATAGAAAAATCCCGACAACAACAGTCGGGCAGTAGCCCAGCCAGGCACGAACACCTCGCCTGGTCGGAGGATCCTCCCTTTTCAATGGAGGATGAGGAAGTTTCCATCCTGTTCCTCATACCTCCAAACTGGTGACCCCGAACATGAACATCAAGCAGCCTTCGTGCAACTACTTCATAGCCATGACGTCATCACTTCCTGGAGCTTTCAAGCAGCGAATCCTACAGTCAGCCAGCTTCCACGGCTACAACGGGTTCCCTGACCACCAGCATGCAGCCAATGCGCATTCCTGGTCAGCACCTACAGCCTCATCAGCAACTTCGGCACAGCATACTGCACCGGCCGGTCAGCAAGCAGAGACGTACTCCCTCTCCTGGTCGACGCAGCAGCCAGCCACTCTTCAGCACTGCAACACCCCGACTCACTGGGGCACCCCCGCAGACAGTTCCGACTCACCGTGAACTATGCGGCAGCGGTTCCGACGCACTGGAACCATCAACTGGCTCGACAAGACAAGACATTCAGACGACTCAACCTGCTAACGACCTCCGGTCTCGGAGGGGAGTGGTGTAGCGACATCTATCGCACAACCATAACAACAGCACCAATCACGTGCAAGATTCTACATCGCGCAAGTGAAGTTAACGCGCTAAATAGCACAATAGAAAAATCCCGACAACAACAGTCGGGCAGTAGCCCAGCCAGGCACGAACACCTCGCCTGGTCGGAGGATCCTCCCTTTTCAATGGAGGATGAGGAAGTTTCCATCCTGTTCTTCATACCTCCAAACAGTTTTTATTGGTATTATGTTGTTAAAGCAGCAGCAAAAACTCTTTATGAAAATTTCGAAAACTATGTAATGACACAGAGACTGTCAAATTTATTTTTTCTAGTATTATTCATAAACACAGATAATAAACAAATATTATTAATAATAAAATACCACACTCTCTACTTTGAATTATACAAACTAACAAAACATACATGAACCGTTTTAACACAAGCGTAAGTAGGTAGGTACCTAACGTATCATGATTCATTCAGAACCAGAACCGCCTATAACTACCTATTTCACTCGTCTCAATAACTTTATTCATTTTATTTATAAATTCAAACACCTGTTTTCGTGAGATAAAAGGAAATAATGATCCATTATAAAGACACACATTATGTACCTATCTAGGCTACTAGTAGGTAAGTAAAATTATTTTATAGTCTCACCTTTCAGTTTCCAGGTAATTTAAAAAAAACTTATGTCTGGATGCGTTATTCACGAATTCATGCAACCAAACACAGCACAATATTTCCTATTCGTCATATTAAATAATGTACTCGAGCTGATTTCTAAATAAAAGACAACACACCGTCCGTTCGTAACTGCGGTACAGCCGCGTCTGTCTGCATCCCGAGCGCGCCCCGACATCGGGCGCGTAGGTATAGTTCGCGTTTCGGCCGTTTCTATGAAGTCGGAATACTTGTAGATATTATTACCTTGGCTGTGACATCGCGTCTTCAGTCTGCTTGTGACCACGACCTGTGCAACCGGGTCGAAACGTCAAGCCTACAAAGGTATTCAAATTATAATTTTCCGCGTTAATACCCGCGTAAATATAATGTTGTTAATTTAGAACCAATCCAGTAAATTCTTGAGGATAATGCACATAATTTACGGGAAACTTGCTTCTCGAATTGCGAAAAAATTCATTAAAAATGACAAACTTGGATCTTATTACGGAGACGGCACTTTTCGGTGTTGTCCGCCACCATTTTATCAGATTTACAGCATACATCTTGATGTTGATAATTCCAAAAATTTCAGCAATATTGTACCGGTGATCTATGGTTTATTGCCCAACAAAAGAGAAGCTACTTACATCCGTTTCTTTAATTTATTAAAAAGCAAATAAGGGGTAAAGATACTTCACTTTAAATGTGACTATGAGCAAGCTCAATTTAATGCTATCCAGAATGTATACCCAGAGGCTCAAACTACTGGTTGCTTCTATCATTATAATCGTGCAGTCTGGCGCAAATTAAAAATAAATAAATTAAATAAAACAAGATCAGAAAGAAATTTTGGTAGGCTTATTACTTTGTTGCCCATGCTTCCTCCAAAATACATACAGAAGACATGGAAAGATATATTAGCAAATGTAAAAATGAGTACAGGTATGAAGAAATTTAAAACTAAATTTTAAAAACAGTGGATGGCCATATCTGCCCTGGTAATCGAAAGGGCAGTAAGTCGAAGGTAGCCATTTTTTTATAATCGATTCGGAATGTACTAAGGGTGACAAAAATGCATGGAGAACTTAAGGTCGACTATTGACTGACAGGTTTTGCATAACGCTACCATTGATAACTAGATAGCGCTGCTTTTAACCTTTTCACCGCCAATGGCATGTATAGATGCCATGCGCAAGCGTGCCCTGTGCGCCACCGACATCTATAGATGCCAAGAAACAGATCATAGAAAAATACAAAATAAACATATTAAATCATTACTTTAACGTGTTTTATTGATACACCTTAAGAACTGAATGCCCAGTTATTACATAATCGTACACAGTAAACAAAATTGCTAAATAGTTATGCAAATATTTGATTGATAAAAGCATGCATTAAAAAAACATGATCTCTCGCGCCAATGGCATGTATACGTGCCTGCTAGTGATGTAGTGTAATTAAATTTAAATTTTAGCCAAATGAATCAAATTTGCTTAATTTTTGTTATAACTATCAAAATATATATATAAGCTTAGTCACTGAGAAAAATGGTAAATATACTATATTTGAAACTGAAAAATACTTCAGTATAATAGCATATTTTCAATATTGTCGATGTTCCTTATTCGCCAATCATGCGCATCTCTAGCACATGTACCGATATGCAATCCCTTCTGCGCCATTGACATGTATAGATGTCGGACTCGTGACGTCGTAAGCGCGTGCCGTGATTTTAAGTGCGGGGAAATAATACATAAATAAATTTATATTATTATAATTGAAAAAATGGCGAGTGAAGAATTATTAAGCACAGAACAATTATTGCGCATTCTAGAAGGCACTGATGGAGATGAGTTTTCGGATTCGGAGTAGGTAAATGAAAATGATTTTGAGGTAAGTTAATTTTAATTTAATGTCATTTCATTATTGTTATACTTATTAACTTTAAAATGTACCAAAGTATTTACAGTTTTTTTTCTAACGTTCTAAACAGTTAGTAGGTACTTACTTATCGCCTACTAGGTAAATTAACTCAGTTAATACTAACAGATTACCTTTATAGTACCTACTTATTCCAAATAAAATTTTATTTTAATGTTATTCCAAAACAAGGAGTTTGTAATACAAGGCTGCTAATGAGCATAATGATTATATCCGATTGCTGAATTTTTATTATTTTAAGTTTTACGCTTTACGAAAACAAACATTGAATCATCCAAACTTTGAAGCCTGGAGCTTAGGAAAACCATGCCCTAACGAATGCTGCTGGGCACTAATAATGTCCCAGAATAAGTCAGCACCGATCAAAATATTGACTGGGGATGGTTCATTGAAAGTAGGGTCTGCTAACTGAAATCCTTTAATATTAAATTGTTTTAAATCAAATTTCGATTTAGGCAAGTAGCCGGTTATTTGCGGCAAAACTAAACATGAAACCGATACATTAAAGGAACTTGTCTCAGAGTGAATGCGTAGAATACAGCGTTCTGTATTAATATTTAATTTGGTATTACCAATACCTACTATGGCAGTGTCTGATGGCTGAGGAATCAGGTTTAGATGGCGCTTCACGGCCTGTGTAATAATTGTCGACTGACTCCCGCTGTCGAGCAAAGCTCGCACTATCATAGTTTCATTTGTGGCAGGATTGGTAACCTTTACTCGAGCAGTACACAAAAGTACTTCAGAAGAACACGTTGAGGACATACTAACAGAATTAACAGAATTAGAATTTTCCTTTCCTTCTGTTTTATGTAGAAGAGTATTATGCCGTTGCTTACAATGACGACATGTAGCTGAAAGGCGACAACGTTTAACGACATGCCCAGGTCTCAAACAATTCTCACATAATTTGTTAGAAGAAACAAAGGCTATCTTCTCCTCCAATGAGATAGACTTGAAAGATGGACACTCATACAAGCGATGGCCATTTTTACAAAATAAACATTCTGATGTTTTAGGGAAAGTGTTAGTTTCGTTTGGTACCGCCACTACCAAAGACTTGGAAGTGTTATGTTTGTTTTGATTAGTGGATGATTGTTTTTGTTTGTTATCTTGAGGTTCATGTTTATGGTGGTAAACGGTCTCCAATACATCAGCGCGACGTTTAAGGAAATTGAAGAAATCATTAAGGGAAGGTATGTCACTCAAACTATTTATGTGTTCTTCCCATTTAAAATATGCACTGGAACTTAATTTACCAGCAATAAAGTATATAATTAAAACATCCCATTTATCCGTAGGTAGCCCTAGTGAATTAAGTGCGCGAAGGTTTTTAGTAACGTGGTCAATCACATATCTTAAGGACTTATCGTTTTCTTGAATATTATTAAAATTAAACAAAGATTTAAGGTGGTTATTTATCAATTGACGCTTGTTGTCGTACCGTTCGCATAAAAGCTTCCATGCTTCGGGATAATTATTATGAGAAACCTCTAAATTAGCAATCACCCGAGCCGCTTCTCCTTCCAAATAAGATTGCAAGTAATGATATTTATGAATGCTTTCGATCTTATTATTATTGTGAACTAACGAAACAAATGTTTCCTTAAATTCTAACCATTTAAAATACGTACCATCAAAGTTTGGAATCTTAATAACCGGTAATTTAAAACCTAACGCATTACAACTGTGATCGTTATGATGACACGTAGCCACAGACGATTTATTTTGAGATTGATATTCATTGTCTTGCTGTTTTCTAATTAAGCTTTGAGCCGTTGCAATACAATGGTAAAAATCGTTTTCTATTAAATCTCTTGTAGCTAACTCGCTGCTTTGAATTTCTTCGTTACTTATTTCTATAAGATTCTGCACCTCGTCAAATTCAACGAATAACGTCTCAATTTTGGATAACTTCAATGCGAGTTTATCTACTTCTAGATTTGAAATTGATTCTACTAATACCAAACTATCCAAATATAACTTAAATTTCGTAACGCGCCCTCTAATAGAACCGCGTTTGATTATCAATTCCTTTAACTTTAAGGACTCAGACATTGTAACAAACTCGTAATAAGCTAACACAAACAGATATTAAATAAACAAAGAAATAGATATAGGTATAGCATACGATACGCTCCTCGCTCTGTTGATCAACGGGTGCCCGCGGCCCGCGTCGATTGCAATGCGACGGTGAGATGGGCCGGAGGGTCGCACCGGCAGTCAGGTAACAGCGATGCGCAAGCGATGACGTGTTACGAATGATAACGCACGATCTCTGAAACAGGTTTACCCGTGTGTCTTAGTGTGCTAGATAGAAACAACAATTAATCACTCGTATAGCGAATAAATGACGGCATAAAAGTTTATTACTTTGAAAAGTCGGGATATTTTTAGTATGTACGAGATTTAAATATTTAATTGAGTGATAAATAGGAGATAGAAGCTAAAATCAAGGATGGTTTGATGAAATTGCTTAGTTTGAATAAACAATGGAATTATTAAGAGGTTTAAAGTGCAACAATTAAAATTAAAATGGCGGCGAGTATAAGTGAAATTAATTAGGCGAATCTGTGGAAATTTTAGACCTCTACAGCTTAGTTAGGTGAAGCAAATTAGACACAAATCGAAACGTAGGAATTTCACTTGACCTGAGAATCTAATGTAGTAGTAAGTCTATATAACATATTACTAAGTACATTGTATCTCTATAATCATGTATTTAATCTATTGTCCTAACTTAAATAAAGGCAGTATCGTCTCAGCAATTGGACCTTTCATTTCTCGCTTAACCCGAACCTTACATGGCGACCCTGCCATCGCTTGAAGTGAGAATTCGATACTCTTCTCCATAAAAGGACTGGAATGTTTTATAGTGCTCGAACGTTCTGTTACTGTGAAGATGTCACGAGTGTTATTTTATAATCCTGTTATTACGCACGGGTGGTCTACAATCACATATTACGAAAATGGGAAAAGGTCAATCTAAATCCAAAGAAACTGTCGTTGTCCAGAACACGGTTGGAGGAAGTAATATAGCCACGTTGGAAGAATTTCGGTACCATTTAACAACTACAAACATACTGTTGCTGATAATCGTTTTGGGCGTTCTTTTGGCAGTTTTGTGCGTGGCCTATAGGATGTATAAAAGATGCCATCTGGATTGGATAACGCGCGAAATAAATAGCAATATGTTAAGAAGATCACTCGTAAGGCGCCAAGCTGTGACACCAAAAGGAGATTGTGAAGCTGTGTAGCGACGCAGCACGACCCCGCAGCATAACACTACAACCACGTTCAATAATTCAAGTTGTTAACGTTCAATACTATTGATGGAGAAAGTAATATTTGGATATTGCCACAATTCGCAATACCTTCATGAAAAAAAAAAACAGTGACAAAAAAAAAAAATTTTACCATTTTTTTTTTTCTTTTTAAGGATGGAGGTGTAGTAGTAAGTCTATATAACATATTACTAAGTACATTGTATCTCTATAATCATGTATTTAATCTATTGTCCTAACTTAAATAAAGGCAGTATCGTCTCAGCAATTGGACCTTTCATTTCTCGCTTAACCCGAACCTTACACTAAGTCCGCTAAATGCACAGACTAAGGGATAACACAATAGGTTTATTAGTAGTATGGAACGAGCTCACTTTAAATAGGCAGCCAAACTGATCATCTGCAATCCCCTGGCAGGCAGGAGCACGCATGTAGCTAGGTGTCTCGTTCTATAGTGGACTTTGCTCGATCGGGCTTCCGCGGTCCCAGCAGTTCTAAGAATGACTTGGTGAAGGTGACGTTTTTTGTTCCGAGGTAGTAGACTAGACCAGGAAGACCATGTAGCAGGACTATAGGCACGGTGATCTTGGATTGTCAACGCGGCCCGTTGCTGCTAGATTACATTAGATCATCCGGTGTCGACGGCGCCATCCACGTGTTCTCGATGTAGAACAAATGACTTGCTGTTGGCCGCGCTTCGATGCAGGTCCTGTCACGGTCGCCACTTCTTGTTCGTGATGAATCAAACAAGATGTTTTCAAAAGAATATTTACTAGGGCCTTTTTACAAAATGGTAATTAATATTTGAACGTACAGCGTGAGGTGATTTTGCAAGATATAAAATTTGAATGAGCGAGTGCATGAATGCATGAGTGCATGAGTGAACGCGCGAATGCATTGCACTATGATAGGTATGCAGATTAAATATTATAGATGAAGGAATGCGTCGTAGACAATAGTTGTTAGTGATGTAAATAAATAAATAAATAAAAAAGTGTTGGGCAGTCACAAGATGGTTCTGAATTTGAGCACGAGTGGGCTGTTATGCTGAAGTTCTGTGCTGGCTTCGAACTGCGTCGGATTGCGAATGGTATGAATGTGGTTTTGGCAAGGTTAAGTGTCAGAAGGTTAGAGTTCAGCCATTTCATTACTCTGGACAGGACTTCTTCTGCGGTAGTCTTAACCACGTCCCAAGTAGGTCCGTGAACGAGAATTGCTGTGTCATCTGCGTATGCGTATATATCAGTGTTAAGTAGGTTCATCTTGCAAAGGTCGTTTACATACATTTGGAAGAGAATTGGACCTAGAATGCTACCTTACGGGATGCCAAAAGTTATTAGTTCCTCGTCACTATAGGACTCACCAACCTTGACAACCTGTGTACGATTACTTAGATAACTTTTGAAAATTCCAGCGGTTTACCTCGCACACCTATATGTTCCAGTTTGTCAATAAGTTTGGGAACAGAAACCGTGTCAAAGGCTTTGAAGAGGTCTAGACAAATTCCCAGGCACTTATCCTTTTTGTCCAGCTTTCTGGCAACCTGTTGTGTAAAGTCTATAACTGCATCTTCTGTCGATACATTTTTACGAAAACCATACTGATTTGCAGCAACGATTTGATTTTTATCAAGGAAGTTCCTAAGAGACCTTGTCAGGATCCTATCCAGAATTTTCGAAAGGGCGGACAAAACCGAAATAGGCCTATAGTTACTGACACAGCTTCTGTCCCCTCCCTTGTGAATAGGGTGAATTGATGCCTTTTTTTAAGGCATCTGGAAATAGACCCGTTTGAAGGCAGCGATTAATGAGAAAGGTAATGGGTGGAGTCAACACGTGGCGACATAATTTGAGCAGTTTGGAAGAGATTCCGTCCCATCCGACGGCGCAGTCATGTCGTAATTGTAATATGAGGGATTCCACCTCCGCCTCATCTACCTCCAATACGACAAAAGAACAGGCATTAGGATTAAGACCACTGGTTGTAGGTTGTGTGGGAGGACGTTGTTCGATTGGTGCAGATGTCTGATCTGTTACCTGCGACATAATTTTTGCAGCCATGTTTTTACCTTTATTACCAAAGAAGTAATTGACCGCGTTTAGAGAAGATTTAGGGTCGTCACTTAACTTCAGCAGCTCAACCGGGCTGGCATGTGTCTTTTGTGTGTTTGTTATTTGTTTGATTGTATTCCATAACTAAACTAACTAAATAAATTACACAGTTACGGTATCCGAGGAAACATCCATCAACTTTTGAAATCGTACCTCAGCGATAGAATTCAGTATACGGAGATCTGTAGGCTTTGTCCGAAAAGTAAGATAGAAACCACCTATTTATCAGAACGAAGACATATTAAATATGGCGTCCTTCAAGGCAGCGTCGTTGGGCCGTTACTTTTTTTGATATATATCAATGATTTACCGAAAATTACATCACATAAAATGGTCCTATATGCAGACGACAGTACAGTATTTATAAAATGTAAAAATGAACTCGAATATGAAAGTGAGATAAATAAATGTTTATATGATATCATCAATTGGCTTAACAAAAATAATTTGGTAATAAACTTGAAAAAAACAAAGGTAAATCAAATCGCGTATGAAAACCATTGTATTGAGCAAGCAAATAAAGCTAGCTTCTTGGGTATAACCATTGACGACGTCCTTAGGTGGAAGCCTCATGTTGAAGAGTTATGCAAAAGGCTCAGTAAATCCGCATACGCGCTTTTCCAACTTTCAAAAAAAGAAAACATTCAGGCTCTTCTTGCAGCGTACCATGGACTCGATGCCTCGGTATTACGCTATGGCATTATATTCTGGGGGCAGTCTACAGATAGAGAGCTTGTGTTTAGAATGCAAAAAAGATGTTTAAGGTCAATGTGTGGTTTAAAGACCATAGACAGCTGTACTCACACTTCAATTAACTAAAAATATTAACATTTCCCTCCATGTATATACTGGAAACAGCTATGTTTGTAAAACAAAATCCCTACTTATTTCCAAAATTGAGTTCTGTCAGGAATGTTCCCAAACGCACCCAATATATTAATAAGCTAAGCCAAGTAAAATGTAAAACAGCACTTATGTCCAAAAGTTTGTTTGGTAATGCCCCTAGAATTTATAATAAAATTCCCAATGAAATAAAAACTACAACAGTAATTAATTTTAAGAGGACTCTCACCAAACTATTATTAAACAAATGTTATTACTCAGTTGAAGAATTCCTTAATGACAATATTTCTTGACAATTTTAATTGATTTAAATTTTGACATACTTAATTTTTGTTATTTTATTATTATACCTATTTGATTTAATTTTTGACATACTTAATTTTTGTTATTTTATTATTATAATTGATTTAATTTTTGACATACTTACTTAATTTTTGTTATTTTATTATTATAATTGATATAATTTTTGACATACTTAATTTTTGTTATTTTATTATTATAATTGATTTAATTTTTGACATACTTAATTTTTGTCATTTTATTATTATTATTGTACTGATTTTATCTCAATTTTAATCTTGTAATAATATTTCTAATGTACCTAATATATTTGTATGTCTATTACGGCAAAACATAGTGGACTATCTATATGTAAGACCTTATTATGTAAACTACCTATGTTTAACAAATAAATTGTTCTGATTCTGATTCTGATAACATTTTGGGGTTGTTTTTTGCTTTTTCTAATTCTGACGTTTCGTAAGCTCTTTTCAATTTTCGAAGTAAGTTATTGCAGAAGTTCCTGTATCTTAAGTATGTTGTTTTTAAGCTAAGGTTATCGGGAGCTCTTTTCAGTTTGATATGCATTTTGTCTCTATTTTTGATACATTTTATTAGACCAGGGGTTATCCACGGCTTAATAACTGATCAGTAATAGCCTCGTAATCCAGACGGGTCACAACGGCATTCTGTTCTCTTGGTAATTCAGACGGGTCACAACGGCATTCTGTTCTCTTGTGGGACTAATGCGAGTTATGGACAAGAGAACTGGTTTATGATCCGTCACATGAGACTCCAGTACAAGTGTTGTGGATCGGTAGTTAGATTTGAGAAACAAGTGATCGATGCAGCGTTCCAGCCGAGTTGGGAACAGGTGGGTTGGCAACAAGCCATACGATGCATTGACTGTAAGGTATTCGAAACTTCGGTCGTGTCTACCACTTGAACTAATATCTATGTTTAGATCTCCCGCTAGGACAATACTGGAGTACGAAGATATTTCCCGATAAACATTACAAAGACTTGTAGTAAAATGGTTAAAGTCCTCTCTAGAATTGAAGGAAGCAACCACAGCCAATTTTTTGTCAATCTGACATACTAGGCAATTACCACCTTGAAAAGACGGCTCTATTACGGAACATTGTAACCCTAACTTAGTGTATATTATAACTCCGTCATTTTGGTTAAAGTTGATCGCGGTCGAGTGAGACTGATATCCAACTAAGACAGGCAATGCAATAACTTTACTCAGCCAGCACTCCGTTAGAACAATTATGTCAATGTTTGTTTTTGTTAAGTTTAACAATACTTGGAGTTGGTCGAAATTTTTGTTCACGCTTCGAATGTTTAAATGCAGTATATTTATATTATTGCTGGCTATGTTGATGTACTTAGGACAGTCTTCAGGGTCACAGTTGAAAGAGTTACCGGAATTTAAATGGTCTAAGTCATTATTAATGTTGTTTATGGCAGCCATTTGTAGTAGTACGTATCATACATATATATAATCGAAATATACCACTTCAGCATGTCACGGTGTTTTACAGTTTTGGGAGTCGCATACTTTTATACATTATGTTGTGTGAGGATATGCGATTGTGTGTTAAGACGTCTTTGTATTGAGTGATTTGTATGTTGAGTATCATAATATAGTATGTTGTGTTTGTGGACTGTGTAAAGTACATGTGAGTATTATTAATATAAAGTACACAATAAAATAAAATAAAATAAATCTTACATGAAACAGAGATCAGAAATAGGACTTAAGGAGGAGTTTAACTAGTCAGATATTACAGTTGCTCAGATCATGAAGACATTTTTCAGTCTGTATTTGTAGCTGCTTATTCCCTTCCTGCTTACGGAGGAATATGTTTCCATTACTTATCCAGCAGTATGAGTAATTGTTGTTTTTAGCAAATTGACGTCCAGTCTTAGAACAAGAAGCTTTATTTAAGAAATAAAGCTTCTTAGAACTGGAAGGAATCTGCTCCGCTACAAATACAGGCATGCGTTTCCCTGGTAGGTTGGCGTTTGATGAATTAAGTACTTGCCTAATTCGTACCACTTAAGGAGAAACTCGAAAATTTTGGAAATGAACAATGATACACAGTTATTTATATTAAGTAATTATAATTTCACTAATGTTCTATTAGTATTTCAACAAAAAATAACATAAATCTTTTAAACTTCTGAGAAATAATAAATTTTCAAAAACTTAAAAAAAGTACGATTTAAGACCATTGATCTTAAATCGTACCAGTATATTCTTAAATCGTACTTTGAGATCCTATCATTGTTTTACAGTCTTAAAAATCACAATCTTAATAATCTTCTAATCTTTTCAATCTTAATGTACCTAGATTACCTAATTCTTATTAATACAGCGGATGGTCTTTGCCAAATCTTGAAAATCATCGCAGTAATAAAATTTAGTTTTTTTAATTCGTCCTGCACATAGCTCATGTGTAATACTTCACAATTACTGCATAATTCATGTTTTTTTTAATTTTTTTAAATAAAAAGAAAACTAAAAAATAATCAAGTAAGTAGTTAATATTTACTGTCAAATTAAACATTGTTTTCCTAAATCGTACGTACGTAAGTTTTAAGAAGTTGCTGCGAGTACGAATTAGGCACAAGTATCAAATGAATTTCAAATTAGCCGCAAAAAAACTGTCAACGAACAAGCCGGCTTTACTATGTGAAATATATTCAGAAATATACGCATCAATATATAATAAACAGTTAAACAACTTATGAACGGTATACTTGGAAGACAGTTCTTGTGAAGTATGCAAAAAAATTACTCAAAAAGTGAGAAAAAACTTACCTGTTCAATATTTTTGTCGGGAGCTACGAAACAGGTGTTTATTTGTCATATGGCAATTTGGCCGACTATTATTGACATTTTAGGCGAACACCATAGGCGCTGGTAACTATTACCCATGCTGAGATATAGACGAGGTACGATTTAGGCGCAGGTACGAATTAAGCAAGTTTACCTATATACCAATAGATTCAGTGTTCAATTTTTCTTCCTTTGGGTGCTTATTCTTATTATACAGACGAAGTGCTGATAGAGGAGGTTAAGCTTAGTTTGAACTTTAGTGAACTCCGCTATGATTAGACGTGAACTAGAAGGTGGAGTGGCTTTCCCAGGGACTCGATAAACATCTCGTATCTCTGCTTCGGATAAAGGTACTCCAACGAGTTGTCCGATTTTACAGACAGTGTTTACCAGGGTGATTGGTTTCTCCTTCTCTGGCTGTGGGATGTTCTTAACTTCTATGCTCGATGATCTAGACTTATGCTAAAGGTCGGTGATTTTTTTTTCCAGCATTTCGATATAGCCTCGTTGCTGCTGACGCTCCTTTTTTAAGTCTTCTACCTCTTTCCTTAGTTCTTCAAATTTTTCATTCATGAAAGACATCGCCTGTTCAATCTGAGCACTTGTTTTACGGATTTCGCTGTTAGAATCCTGAATTTTACGGTTTTGTGCTTTAATTTCCCCAATGTCTGCTACTAATTTAGCCATCTAATTTTGCGCGCCGTTTTCTCGAAACCGCCTTTTTTACTTACTACTATATCGATTACCAGAGCAGATATCTTCCCATAAAATAAGTGTATATAAAGATAATCACAGAACAACAAACCAAGTAGAAGGATGGCATCGACGTCTCCGAGCCCGGATACCACAAAGCCCTAACTTTTATTTATTTTTGTATAAAATTAAAAATGAGATTAAATATCAGGACAACAGACTAACACATTGCCTTTTCGAGACAGTCAATAAGACTAGACGAAATGCGGACATTTTATTTGACGAACAATACAGCACGTTACTGAAAAAAATACATAAAAAAGAAATTACTCCGATTAAGTTTCTAAAAAAAATATTTACATGCGACTTCTAATCAAGTGTAAGCAAAACAAAACGAAATAAACATTTCCGAGTGAGACCTAGATGAATATAAACAAAAAAAAAATGATTCAGACATTTCAGTTTTAGAACTATTTTTCCTTTTGATTTGATTTTTTTACATTCAATTTTTTAATTACAATTCAAAGAAAAACATTATGTATTTTGTTTTTTAATTTTCAGAAGTGATTAATGTACCTACCTATTTAGTGTAAAAGTAATGCTAAATTACTGGATTGAAAATATTTGATTATCATTTCCTCGTACCTATCGAAGATTCGTATTAAAATGGTAGAATGCAAATAAACCTTTTTAATCTCCACTACGCAATTTTATTTACTCACTAGCTATGCTCGGCATGCGTTGCAATGCTCCGTCTAATTAACCAATTTACCCTACCTACCCTACGTTTAAGTATTCTTACTTGTCAATTTTCATAATTCTTTGTTTTTTCTCTTATAAGAACCTTTACACACATCCGAACTGAGAACCTCCTCCTTTTTTAAGTCGACTAAAAAGGACTATAAAGCGATTCTTTTGGTTTTCAAGAAAATATTGAACAAGTGTTAAATTTTATGATGTAGAAGTTTTGGAAGTAGTCGGTTTGAGAAACAGACTATTTGGGAATTGGTCGTTATGGGAAAGTAGACAAAATGGGAAATAGACATTTTGGGAATTGCCATTTTGGGAAGTAGACGTTTTGGGAGTGTGAACGTTTTGGGAAGTTGTCGTTATGAACCTAAAGGAGGTTGATGCTTACTCAAATGCTGCGTCACTTTAACACGAATTCTATTTTCCATGACCAATACGGGTTCACCAAAGGACGTTGCACTACGGACGCAGGAGTATCACTTATAAAACAAGTTTTCAACTCGTGGGAAAAAACACAGGATGCCATTGAAATATTTTGCGACCTTTGAAAGGCATTCGACTGTGTTGAGCACGAGACGCTGTTACTGAAGCTAGAACACTACGGCATTCGGGGGGTATCCCTAGATTTATTGAAATCATACCTTCAAGAAATAAAAATTAAAGTACAAGCCAACAAAGTTAACTCATTGGGTGCTAGCCTATCTATGGGCGTACCGCAGGGCTCAATATTGGGTCCTTTTCTATTTTTAGTTTATGTGAAAGACCTGCTCCATTTGTTCCAAAATGAACCGCATATGGTATTATTCGCTGATGACACTTCATTGATTTTTAAAATAAATAGACGAACAAACAAATATGACGAAGTTAATAATGCCTTAATGAAGGTTCAAAATAAGTTTACAATAAACAACTTATTACTAAATGATAAAAAGACTAAATGCATTAGATTTATTTTACCAAATGTTAAAAGTAACATAAGTGATGATATATTATTAATGATCAGAAACTAGAATTTGTAAAAGAGACTACTTTCCTGGGGATTACTGTAGATGAGAAGTTGCAATGGGGGCCACACATCAGGTCTCTAGCAGGACGATTGAGCTCTGCAGCTTATGCTGTCTGGAAGATCCGTCAGCTAACCGACGTAGGCACGGCAAACTGTAGTGTACTTTAGCTACTTTCACAGCATCATGTCGTATGGAATTCTGTTGTGGGAACAGGCATCCAACGTTGAGTCTATCTTTATCTTGCAAAAGCGTGCCGTTAGAGCTATATATAACTTAGGTCGTCGCGAATCTCTCAGAGAAAAGTTTAAGGAGATCAACATTCTGACCGTACCGAGTCAATTTATTTATGAAAACATTATGTATGTTACGAGAAACCTACACTTATTTGAAAAGGTATCTGACAAACATGATTATCATACTAGACATAGGAATAGATTGAGTCAGCCTTTATTTAGATTGGCAAAAGTGCATAAGTCATTCCTGGGTTTCTGTGTAAATGTTATAACAAAATCCCAGTTGAAATTCAAAATCTAAATGAAAGCAAATTTAAATTATGTTTAAAGAAACATTTATGCAAACTAGCATACTACAAACTAAATGATTATATGAGGCTAGCTGGTCCTACTCTACAGGATGTCTAGAGGAATTTTTGATTTTAATTATTAAATTGTACACTATATTGTTAATTGTTGATGAACTTCTAAGTTTTTGTAAATGTGAGTACCCTGTAACCTATTATAATTAAGTAAGACTTGTAGAATATAGGTACTTGTGTCGGCTGGGAGCTGTCATGCTCACTCAGAGGTCTCATTGGCGTTGGCACGGGCACTGGATCGCCCAATTCCCTATAATATGGTTGAGTTGAGCGGTGCTGGTGTTCGTGTCATGTTCGTGAACGGGCGCCGCCTATTGGGACTGGTCATCTCCAGGTTGTCTCAATATGTTGTCCTTGAGGTTCACTTCTTTTTCGTACCTTTTGCCTGAACATTAGTGTTACATTGTTCTCACATATCAGAACCGACTAAATGATGTAACAAAGAAATTTATTGTAAAACTGATTGAAAAAAAGAGTAACCATGGAGTTTCTTGCTCGTTCTTCTCCATAGGAATCTACACTTTGGAACGAGCAAATAGCTTCACTAGAGGACAGACGGACAGACTGACACGCTTAATTGTAAAGCTCTTGTTATGTTCTTTTTTTCCTTTTTGCTTGACGTTCAAAAGTGCCTACTGTGGTCTAATTGAAATAAATGATTTTTGACTTTTGATAAATTATTCGCATTGTTTATTTTATTAAAATCAGTTTTAAAAGAACTTCTCGTTTCTGTTTATACCAATAATGTATATCAATGCTACGTCGTAAGTAATTAATGTGTTTAGGAACGGAAATTTACTTTTTGAAAATGATTATTCAATCAGTCACATTCGATTAAGAGGCGAATCGTTGTAATAAAAAACATTAAAAACATTATTACGCAAAAAGATAGTACATCACTATTTAGCCTAGCGTTGGTGCTAGCGGGAAATAAAGAAATGAATTGTTTCGGCGGCATTCTTTGATACGGGCCGCTCGGAAGCCTTGTCGGCGTCGTCAAATGTGTTGTCGGTGTATTTGAAAGAAATAAATAAAATAAAAAATAAACATAAAAGGGGCCGCCAAAGGATAAAACAGAATTCCGCCTAAAATATTGACTACCATTTGGTTGTGTGAAAGAGATAAGTGTAGTTTTGTTTCAATCCGGTGACGACTTACCTACGCGTTATCGCTTCAAAGTGCACGAGTGCCTCGCCGCAGGACTTTGCGAGATTTGCCACCGCGGGCGCCGCCGCGTTTGTCTAATACTCTTATTATTATTTACGACGACGGCTACTTGAGCCCCAAAATCACGGTAATGGCAGTCCTGAGTTAGTCAGCTTTCAGTGCCGTAAATCGTTGAGGAATTCCCTCGAATGTCAACGACTTCCATCATCGGGTTGGTGCAAAGTGCTCACCAATACGAATCATTCAAGCCCAAACACAAGGCAACTAGTCCAAACAGTCAAGGAGATCCTTCGACTGTCTTCCGGCTCCATCACCAGGTCGAGTTCGAACATCGGCAAATTGTAGCGTTGTCAAAAGCCTACTTAAACTACATGCAAAAGCACCACTCGCCCCTACAAGTTTTAAAAGTTCCCCTCGGTTTCTCTGGTCTTCCATCATCAGATCCTAATTTCCTTATCATGGGACCATTCTGAGACTGATCTGATTCTGAGATCTCCGATCAACCGATTTTGATAATTCTTTTTATGTTGGAAACAACAAAAAAAGAATTATCAAAATCGGTTCATAAATAACGGAGATATCGGCGAACAAACATAAAAAAAAGCATATCAGCACGGTCGAATTGAGAACCATCCTCCTTTTTGGAAGTCGGTTAAAAAAGACGAGCTGGAGCGAGATGGTTTGCCTTATAAAACCAAAGCGAAAGTCAGATCAGCTAAGGTACCTAAAGAGACAGATTGCTTCAAGTGTCAATTTAAGTGTTCTGATGTTTTTGATACTACCTACTGATAAAGATAAGTTTTGTAGATTCTTTTGGAACTTAGACTTTCAGGGCAAAAAGAATTTTATTTTAGCAAACGTTACTATCCAAATGCCAAAACGATTTCTTTCTGTACGTAACCGGCGTCCAGAAAAAAAACTAAAAAGTGTTTCTTTACTAAACAAAATGAAAAAAAACAGGTATGTCAGAAGTTTTTTTTGTAATACTTTAAGTATTTCTCCTGCAATAATAACTGATGCAATATATAAACGGAATGACATGAACTTTTTTGATCTAAATGACCAAAGAGGTGCACACGAGCCTGTTAATAAAACGAAACCTGACATTATCCAAGGAATTAGAAAACATATTGAATCATTTCCGCGTATGGAAGCCCATTACAGTAGAAAATACACCCAACGCAGATATTTAGATTAAAATCTTAATATTCGAAGGATGCATTTATTGTACAAAGATGAGTGTTTGAAAAATGGTTCTGAGCCAGCTTCTGAAATTACTTACCGGAGAATATTTTCGAAAGAATATAATTTGAGTATTTTTGTGCCCAGGAAAGATCAATGCTTGGTATGTTTTAATTATGCCCAAGCAGATACAGAGAAGAAAAGAGAACTTGAAGATTTCTACTTAGCTCACCAAGAAAGAAAGAAAATTTGCAATAGAGAAAAAGAGAAGGATAAAGTTAGATCAAACACAGATAGGCATTTTAGCTCTGTAAGATTTGATTTGCAAGCAGTCCTCCAAGTACCTGCCTGCGACGTAGGTCTCCTTTATTATTCTAGAAAGCTACGTGTATACAACCTCACCATCTACGAAGCAGCCCTACCCAATAATGCCTTTTGTTTTACATGGTCAAAAAAATTGATAAGAGAACCATACTAGGTAAAAGAATTTAAGTATGACGAGTTTTTTGACCTGAAGCACCTTGCTGGTGAGATTATGAAAAATAGAACGACAGACGAGAAAGGAAAACCAGTTCAATGGCTAAAATTAAAGCGGATAAAATATATTAAGGGGGAAGACAGAAAAATATTTTTCAATTATGACATGAGCGACGACTTTAACGTATTAGATATTGGAGACATTCCATCAACATCCCAATCAGATAGTGCGCAGAATCACAGCTATTCAACGCGAAAGAAGAAGCGACTGACTGAAAATGATTTACCAGCTGTTAATTTTCGATTTCCAGATCAATTACACCGCCTTTATAAAGAGCCACTTAAGATAAGCGCGGCCAAGAAAAAGATCTTTTAAATCTCTGTTGGAAAGGCATCATACCGGAGGAAGTTCACGGTTGGTTCGAAAATTTAAATGTTGACAATCACGCTATTGCTAAATTGCCAGAACCAGCAGCAGATGAAATTGAAAGTGGAGAAGAAGAGTGATTACTGATAAGTAATCATTATAGTTGATATTAATGAAAATACAATTTATAGTAGGCAGTTACATTCCACACTCTTACACTTTCAAAATGCTTTTATTATGATTTTATTACACAGTAAAAATAATACCTATATTTTGCATTTAACCTTTTTTATTTTATAACACATTTTTCCTAAGTTATAAAACATTTACAGGTAAAACCAACTAACTTTTTTCTTTCATAGATTACACAATAAATTAATTATTTTATGATTCTGTCATCACATAAAATGCAGTTACTAATCAGTAGCTATTCAACATTAATTATAAAACCATCTAAAACATAATTAATCTCGGTAAAATTACATTTTAGTAACTTACGGGTAAAACCGACTAACTGCACGCTCTTACCTAATAATTACCTTCTTTTTAAGATTTCTGTCACACATATTTTATTCAGAATACACAAAAAATAATCATTAATGTATATCCTAGCTTATGACTACAAATTTATGTGGAGGATAGTAAGTCTTTTGTGATTTTATTAGGTGTAAACATTTAGGACTCTATAACTCAAAACTAACTTAGCTGCGTTTAGCGGGTTTTTGTAGTAAACCCTCGATATATAAAATCATAAATGGCCATATTAATTGTTTTACCCATTCTAAATCCTTTCTGTTCTTTGCATATAATTTTATAAAAAAAAAATGTTTATTTCATCAACTTATGCATATTACAAAAAAAAAACGACATTTGGAATCACCTTTTAAGCAAAGTTTTGCTTGTATTAGGTTGATTCGCTCTTTCTGTTTACAGTAGCTAAGTACATAAAGATGAGAAACGAGATCTATACGACTAAAAGTAAAAGACAAAACAGGGATATAAACAAAATAAAGCAGGAGGGAAGTGCACACAGGTTATGTATGCGCGCGCGCTCGCGTCTGTGTGTGTGTGTGTGTGTGTGTCTGTGTCTGTGTGTGTGTGCGTGTCTGTGTCTGGTGTGTGTGGCTTGGACTATTTTTACGAGTTAACCGTTAGTGTGTAACATAGATTCGATTTCCTCGTAACTCTGTTTTCAACCAATCAGAGAGTATCTTTTTGCAGTCATGGTAAGTCAGGTGATATACTTGTAGTTCTTTGTCTACAAAATTGTAGATGCGAGATGACGATTTAGGGATGTCTTGTGGCAAATGTCGTATTTACTGTGGGTTCTGGAGCAACCTTCTTCTTCCTTCTACTTTGAATATTAGAAGGGTTGAAGGGAAGAGATTTATGTTTTTTCAAAGCAGTTTGAAGGACATATAACTTTCTTACATACAAAAGGTCAGTGGTTGAGTATAAACTAGCAGTAGGGAATCTTAGTGGCTTGAATAGCATAAGCTTCAGCAGTGCTCTCTGGGCCCTTTCTAGTTCCAAAAACTTGCCCTTGGTTGCGCCGCCCCATATTGGCAATCAGTAAATTAGTGTAGATTGGGCTAACGAGATGTATACTTGTTGGATACGATCTTTCGTTGCCACATGACGAAGAGACTTGAACGTCCACATTAGCTTCCTGACTCGGCCCATTAAAAGTTCCAAGTGAGGATGCCATGTTAGGTTTTGGTCAAGTATTACACCGAGATATTTGATATTACTGACTTTGCTAATTTTTAGACAAGTGCAGCTGGAATTAGAAAAATCAGGGCATGTATGGATTCTAATTTGAAAATCTTGTGATGGTTGAGTTCGTTTATTTAAGGAAAAGCAAATATAACTAGTCTTTGAGATATTCAAAGATAGTAGGTTGGTGTTGAGCCAAATGGCTACCCTGGCCAAGCCACGTTCGGTACGGCGAGCATTGTCCCATGTATCACCCGAAAAAAGTATTGCGGTATCATCAGCGTAGGAAACTATGCGGGCGGATTGGAGGTTCATGCTACACAGACTGTTTATATAAATGAGGAACAATGTCGGCACGCACACTACCCTGTCCAACACCATATGTGGCTATTTCTTCAGAACTAGTGACTGTGCCGATCCTAACAACATAGCTGCGTTCGTTCAGGTATTCGCTAAATAATGTTAGCGGTGTTCCTCTAACTCCGATGCCTTCTTACCTGCTTAAAAGGGTGGGGACAGACACTGTGTCGAAGGCTTTTTTGAGATCCAGGAAGACCGCCAGGCACTTACTTCCAGCGTCTAGTTTTTCAGTAACACTGGATGTGAGAACCTGGATTGCGTCTTCAGTAGACTTACCCCGTTGGAAGCCAAACTGCGAAGAGGATAAAATCCCGTTCTTTGTTAAATAACCGAGTAAGCGCTGATTTATTATTCTTTCCATTATTTTTGACAGGGATGGAAGGACTGATATTGGCCTATAGTTTGACGGGTCAGCGCTGTCCCCACCCTTATACACAGGAGTGATTATAGCTCGTTTCAGTGCTTTTGGAAAGGCTACTTGTTCGAAGCAGATGTTGATAAGATGTGAAATAATAGGTGAAACAATCAACTGAGCAGCCTTAAAGAAGTTTATAGGAATTTTATCCCAGCCGCTAGCACTGTTAGGTTTTAAACTCCTAATTACAGTTGCAACTTGTTCAGGATTTGAGTTGAGTAGCACAAAAGACGAAACAGGTGAATCCGTATTTAATTTTTTTGTAAGTACGTTGGGGTCAAACACGGTTTGTCTTCTTGTGGTAGTTAGAATCTTGTCAGCAAGGCACTTCCCTATTGTAGTAAAGTATTTGTCTACGTTATCAACGGCCTCAACAGGGGTGGCGGCTAGGGCATGAATCTCGGAATCTCGGAATATCGCAATATCGGAATCTAGGAGCGCAAGTTCCGATATTACAATTCCGATACTGGGTGACCCAATATCGAAATCGGATAATGTTTTCTATATTTTGAGTTTTAAACTAAACCAATATTTTAGATCCTTGTGTATTGCCATGCGCGACTGCACGCTACTGTATTCCTGTTGCCAGCTCGCTAAGCATGCGATACAAGAACAATAATAGTGTTATCTGTCTCGCTCACTCTTTGCCTGCTCGGTACTACTTACTTATTCAAACAAACGTTAATCAGTTGCGCATATGAACAGTGTAAGTTAAGACGTGTTTGTTGTGTTTTATGTGGCTACATGCAACGTCGCTTTAAAAGATGTAAGTACAAATTACTATTTAATTGTTGTTTTCCAATTCAGTATAAACTATAAATATCTGTGTTTAAATGATTTTATATTTGTGCTAGTTCAAAATAGAACAAAAAAAAAGCCGAAAGTGATTTTTTGGTTTGTAGGCTTTTAAAATGTTACTTTGAAATTGTAAAAAGATGGTTACTCCATTTTTATTTCGCGAAATAAACAGAAGTTAATAATTTATAAAATAAAGCAGAAAACTAATACCTATTAAGTAAATGTAGAGAGAGTCATAAAACCTATGTATAGCAAGTAATATTCAATATTAGGTAGAGGTATGCTTATTTATTCCAGGCTTGGGTAGCTCGGGCACGCTACCATAGCAGCGGTAAGACCCCTCTTTGAGGAGTGGCTTGAGAGACGCCACGGCGTCCTCACCTTCCGTCTGACGCAGGTGCTTACCGGGCACGGCAGCTTCGGTAGGTTCCTGTTTCGGATTCAGCGGGAGGAAACGCCCGAGTGTCGTCATTGTGAGGACCACCTAGAGGATACGGTGGAGCATACGGTAGCGGTATGCCCTGCCTGGGCTGAGCACCGCCGTATCCTCAGGGAAGTGATCGGCGGCGGCGACCTCTCGCGCCCGGCCTTAGTCGAGGCCATGGTGCGGAGTGAGAGGAACTGGGACGCCGTCTCCTCCTTTTGTGAAGCAGTCATGCTCGCAAAGAGAGAGGCGGCCCGCGTGAGGGAGCAATCCTCCTCCTCACGCCCCAGCAGCCGCAACTGGCGACACTACGGGCGTCGGGGATCGAGGGACGATCTCCGGCCACCGTAAGTACGGGCCCTGCGGTCGGCGAGTAAGGGCAGCTCGCCGTCCGACCAGAACCAGGCCCGAGCGTACGGCGCGTAGCGTTCCGCGCGCGCCTCAAAGAGCCATTCGACCACCACAGACGGGGCCCTAAAGGGCTGATGTTCAGCCGGGGTTGCGGGGTAAGCGCAATGAGGTACCGCGACCTCGGCACAGAGCAGGAGAAGGAACAGGGGGGTTTTTAGTCAGTAAGAGTGTGACACTCCCTCCTGCCCGGCCCTGGGCGGGAGAAGTCATTTGATGATTTTCCCCTCACATCAGCCAGGTCTACATTAAGTATTTCATGAAACATGTCCATCAATCTACTGTGTAATTCCCATTCAGTTTCATTGTGCTGTTCAGAGAAGCCATAAATCACAATTTTTTTCGAATTATTTTCTGTGTGTTTTGGTTCTGTGATAGTTTTCATGGTTTGTAATTCTTTAATTTCCTCTTTCAAGGTTTCGTTTTACGAAAAACGAGGAAAGAACACTAGAAATAAAAAATATTAACAAAAAGATTGAAGATTTAAACGAACAAATCTTCAATCTTTTTGTTAATATTTTTTATTTCTAGTGTTCTTTCCTCGTTTTGTTTGGATAATGTATTGGTTCTTCCTTCTAGTTCTTCTTTTAGTTTAAAAATTGCCTTTTTTATTTCGTCCTCAATCGTGTTTTTGATTTCGGAAATTGTATATTTATTGTTTTCTTTTAATCTGTGCATTGTGAGTTCTAAAGATAAAGATAAAGATATATTTATTTCGCAAATATGGGTAACAATCAAGATGACAAATTTTTAACAAGCACAGCCATATTTTACCATTGGGCATGCAAAATATAAAAACATTGCTCGATAAGTTAAATAAAAAAATTAAAATAAAAACAATCTACAGCAAAAATACAAACTTAATACAGACTAATAACCTAATAACAATATAACTCAATAGCAATTTACACTTTAAGTTAGACATAACCTGAAGCAGGTTAACAATGACATACAAAAACTTTTTCATTTAGAAACTCGTTTATGTTATAATATGCTTTCATTACTAAAAAGCTACGAAGCCTTTTTTTAAATAATAGGAACGGCAATTTTTTCCACTTTTTTGGTATTTTATTTAAGATTTTTGGAGCCATGCAAAAGACACTCTAGCGCATAAGTGCAGTTTTGGCTGACTGCAAACACAGCACGCTGCTATCGCGTCTGTTTCGTACAACTACATCAGCTAGACGTCTAAAGCGGTTGGGTTTGCCTTAACAAACAGAGCTATTTCTAGTATATATAGACATGGTAGCGTTAAGATTTTATAAGTTTTAAAAAACGATAGGCAGCTGTCAGTAGTTTTAAGTTTGAACATTGCTCGAATGCATCTTTTTTGCGCCTTGAAAACTGTTTCTCTTTCTGTGGAATTTCTCCAAAACATGATCCCGTACCTTAAATGTTATTCTACGATACCATAATAGGCGATAATAAGGGCATCCTTATTGATTATAGGTGATAATGAGTGTAGTGCGTATGCGGATTTACTAATTTTCTTACATAGCATGTCTATATGCGACACCCAATTTAGTTTTTCATCTATTTCAAGGCCCAGGAATTTTGTACTTTTAACTTCTTGTATAGTATCATTATTATATTGTATGTTAATGTTTATATTAGGGGTTCGTTATTTAAAATGAATGACTTTAGTTGTGCAAAAGTTTATTTTTAAATTATTCGCATCTAGCCAATTTATAGCCTGTTTCAAACAATGGTTAACATCACTTTCGTATGTTTCTACACTTTTACAGGCTACAGTTATAGTACTATCATCCGCAAATAGTGTTAAATGCTGTTCTAGATGGTTAGGTAGGTCATTTATATATAATATAAATATAAAAGGGCCGAGTACACTCCCTTGTGGAACACCAAATAATAATTTACGCTCTGAGGACTGAAATATCTCTTCAAATCTATTATTTATGTTAATTTTATTAATTTCAGTAATTTGTTTTCTGTTTCGTAGGTATGAATTAAGTAAATTAAGGACATTTCCTCTAATCCCGTAGGCTTCTAGTTTCATTAGCAATGTAGGGTAATGTACTAAGGGTGACAAAAATGCATGGAGAGCTTAAGGTCGACTATTGACTGACAGGTTTTGCATAACGCTACCATTGATAACTAGATGGCACTGCTTTAAAATGAAAATAACCCTGCAAAGCTTGAATACTTTACACTGCAGAGGCACACAATAAGGTTTTTAATGGTTAAAATAATTATTAAGAAACAATAATATATTTATATTCAAATACACATTAATTATGTTAATTTTCTATTTCCGAGGACTTAATACAGCGCCATCTAAGTCAAGTCAAGCAAACCAAGTAAAAGATGGCGTCATTAATGAATAATAGACAATAATAAAAGTTATAAACTAACCCGCATTTTCGACATCATAAAAAAAGCGGTCGGTAGCTCGGATGATTAAGAATGATAGAATAATGAAGTCGAAGGGCTCCGGTACAATTCCGGGTTATCATTTTTAGGTTCAGGTTTTTTAACAATGGCTTTTTATATTTTTTATATAAAATCAATAATAATAATAATATATAAAAAAAATATTTGACGTTTATAAAAGACATCAAGAATAAATATATATATTATTTTAGAATTAAATTATATTTATAAATATATAAAAATAACTTTTATAATATGTGCTAACTATTAATGTAAAAATAACATATTTTTCTTACAGATTAAGACTAATACTAAGTTTAATTCTCATAGAGGATAACAAATAAAACTATTTTAGTGACATTATAATTTCAGACACATTTATTTCTTTAAACATAATATTTATTTCTTTCTTATATAGTGTAAACCCTGACCTAATAACTTTTCAGCTAACTGATACATTACTTAATTCACTTTTTATAAGATTAATAAGTATTTTAAGAAAAAATTGTCAAAGTGCTAGTCATTTATTAGTTAGCTTTAAACACAATGTTATAATACGTTTCTATATAATATGCAACCTTACTTCTGTAACTATTTTACATCCCCATAAAATTTAATTAAAGTATTGACTGAAGTGATTCATTTTGTTCATCGTGTTATGACAAAGGCTCATAGCTTAAGTATTCGTTCCAGAACAAGGAAGAAATTGAAGCTAGACCTTAAATCAATAACATTTGTAAGACCGGGATATAGCAGTCATTAGATATGGGACGAATTGTTTATAGTAATAATAAATAAATAATTTATTATTTTGGAATAGCATCTGTAGATATTAATATTGCTTTTATTTTTATTTCTCATATTTAGTTAAACATTAAAATCATTACCGTAAATAAGTTGCTGGTTATACAGTAGTCAATAAATTTATCCTACTAACACTAAGTTTGAACATTTATCCATTAAATAAATTATAGCTACCCCGGTCTTGTAATTGCTTAATCCTATAGTCAACAATATCTTTTCTTCTAAGAACTAGTGTAGCCGCCATTTCTATCGATCCTATTTCTCCTATATCGCTGGCCAAGGAATAATCCGTATGTCTGATTGCTGACTAAACACTTGCACAATTATGGAACATTACACATAAGACAATTGTCCTGCACGAACGTTATCACTAGCACATCTTCATGACGTCATTCAGCACATCTATGTAGTTTTCACTGTTTGCATCACTGAAGATGACAATGCTCCAGTAATTTTCCTCATAACCTTGCCCAATAAGTTGAAGCTGGTCTGAGTCAATATCAGGTCTTCTGCCAGATCCACTACCGTGCTCCAATGAACCCTCTTCTTGAAACAGCTTTAGATATCCATAAAGTGGCAGTCTTTATCTGTAAGGGACGTGTATTATTTATTATTTTCATGTATCGATAACCATGGATAATAAAATAAATAACGAACAGTCATTTTAAAAGAATACTTACGTTTAAGCCAGTTTCTCTCGAAATTTCAGTATAATTTAAGCTTTGATTATGCAATGCTATTATTTGGACCCTCGTAGCCATATCAATATTTGGACGCAAACTCATGATAAAAATAAATATTAAAAACTTGTTAAACAAATCGTAACTGAACTCACTCAAAGATAGTAAAGAATGTTATGATTGAACAAAAAGGTTTCATTTTTATACAGTTAATATTAAATTACCCTCAACTGTTTTGAGATTTATGATCGTGTTATAGTTGCTAAACAACTTCAATATAATAATTAATTGATTTTACTGTGTGTGGCATTTTAAATTTTGATGTATCGTATTAATGATGTTGATATCGAACTCTTGTATGGATCCTGTCCGAAATAAATGCTTTATTATTATTATTATTATAATAAACAGTAGGATAATTTCAATCTATTACAAGGTTACGCAATGGCCTAATGGCTAGTGGCATCGGTAAATTTTATGCTACCGAGTTCGAATCCTGGTTATTGCGTGCTTTGCTTTAAAAAGGTTTGGAATATCGTCGGATTAATTTGTGTAAAAATTTATTAAGTTAATAACTTTGTATCTGATAAAAACTATAAATGTATATTTTTCAATACCACTAGTATACTAGCGCCATCTATGTCGTCCATGGTATATTTAATTAAGGCGATGAAACGCCGTACAAACGATTTTGATTTGGAATCCTCCATGCACTTTTGACACTGATAGTACATGGTCAAAAGCCTGCGTCATGTCGCAAAATATACCTCATACAGGCTTTCGTTGATCAACATTTTTAATGACATTGCATTTAAAATCATATATGGCCATATTTATAGTTCTATTTATTCGAAAGGCTTTCTGTTCCTCACAAAGAATATTATATTTATCTATGAAATTGTATAACTGTCTGTAAATATGTATATTGTTCAAATATTTTAGAAATTATTGGAATCAGAGAAATTGGGCGGTAATATTCCACCCGTTCTCTATTCTCCTTCTTAAAAATTGGCTTAATGATAGATATTTTTAAAGCATCCGGTTATACGCCTTGGCTTATACACAGATTAATTATGTAACTTAAATGACTACATATTTCCAAAGATACATGTTTTAATATTTTTATAGTAATGCCGTCATATCCTACACTATTTGTGTTATTTAATGAATTTATTATTTAATAAATATCTATTGGTACACTAGGAGACATAAACATTGTATTATAATTTGTGTTGATTTTATTCTCGTTAGGTTTGGTATTCACACCAAGTTTTCCCTGTATTTTATCAACAAAGTAATTATTAAAAGTTTCTGCAATGTCCCGGGGATCTGTCAAAATGTGATTTTTATTTATAATTTTACATATACTAGACTTGGGCAAGTTATATTTAGCACGATTTATAATTTGCCATGTAGTTTTTGACTTATTTTTGGATGATTTTATTTTATGAATATTTTGTGCTCTTTGTGTAAGGAGTATAATTTTTTTATGTAGATAAGAGTAGTTAATGAACGTATTTGTATTGCATTTGGTTGGATTTAGCCTAGATTGCCAAAGAAGTTTTCTTTTTTTTGACTCCGTAATTTTATTCCTTTAGACAGCCATTTGGGTTTTTTTACGACATTTATTTTAATTAATTTATTCGGAAAACATAAATCATACATTAATTTGAATAATTCAATAAATTTATTATAGGCTTCATTTGGGTCTGTTGTAACATATACCTCTGAGAAAGATAGATTTGGTATATAATTTTTAAATTTTGAGATATTGTCCATACTGTAGTCCCTTTTGTGTGTATACCAATAATTAATTATACATTTGGTTTGAACAGGACAGTGAAGCAGCTGTGCTGTGTGATCAGACAATGCCAATTCCAGCACGTTAGCTTTGCACGTTTTTCAAAAATTATGGGCAAAATTGTCTATGCATGTCATACTGGCTATGCGCGTGGGCTGTTTTAATGCTAGTTTTAAATTATAACTCATTAAAAGACATTCAAAAGCGTTTGTATGACTATTATTTTTCAGTATGTCTATATTAAAATCGCCAGCAACTACAATATTATTATATCGCGAGCGCGATATCTCTTGCAAATGATTTTCTAATTTATCTAAACAGTAATTGAGATTATTTACATTTGGAATTCTATAGACACAGATGACAATTATCTTATAATAAGTGAGCTCAATAGCACAACACTCAAATATGCCAGGTGTCGATAACTTCGAAATTTTCTGTATTTCCTTATATTGAAGACCACTTCTCACAAGAATGCAAGCGCCACCCCTCCTTCTGCCCTCTCTACAGTAATAAGCAGCTAATTCATAGTTTGGGATGTACAATTGGTCTTTTTTTTTTTTAATCTTTATTGATAAAGGGCTTTAATCGCAAAGCGATGATGCCAGCCCCATAGAAAAAGTAATAATAATAATAACAAAAATAATTAATAACTAAGATCTTAACTTAATTAATTTAACAATTAGACAACATATCTTAAAAGCTAATTTGGATGTTGGTTTACACAGAATAATGTTACACATACCAACATCTCTTAAATTTATGCTGTATTTGTATTCTAACTCTCTCCGGTCCACGCCAATCCGAACACATTCCACCAAAGCATGGTAGACATCTTCTCTTAAATTGCAAGTCAGACAGTTAGGAGAGTTAGTAACTTTCATAAGATGTCCAAACGCATTCATTGGAATGTGCCCGGTTCGCAAACGTAAGCATGTAACCAACAATTGTCTGTTCATCTTCACCTCAGTAAACCAAGGAATCTTAGGTGCCTCGGATTGTATAGTTTTGTACCATATACCCTTCTCTTCAGATCGTTTGTCAAAATATTCTTTCCACACTTTGTAACATGTATGTCTGACGTCTGTTAGGATATCCGTGAAGAAGGGTAAATAGCTAACAGATATTCCTTCATATATTCCTGCTTTTGCTAACCTATCTACTATTTCATTTCCTACCAGACCTACATGCGACGGGATCCATTGAAATTTAATTATTTTGCCAATATTTCTCAACCTTATATAGGTCTCTAATATGGAATAAGCTACAGGCAAGCCTCGTATACCCGAGGTGCACCGAGCTATATGCTGCAAAGCGCTTTTGGAATCACAAAGTACAACAAAGTTTATATTATTGCACGATTTTAAGTAAGACAGACACTCTGAGATCGCATACAATTCTGCTGACATTATAGATAGTTTACAATTTAATGCAAAACTAGCTCCCGTGTTACACTGTGGATCAAAAAATGCTGCTCCCGTTCCATTGTCGTCCTTGGACCCATCGCAATAAATCTGATAGAACCCATAGTAATGTTGTGCTATCGTTTCTATACAATTGTTTATAAGTTCGAATGAGGAATTAAATCTTTTAGGGCCAGCCATATTACAAATGTTTAGATTTATATGTGACTTGATATCTATATTCGCCATCCATGTTGGCAGTGAGAACATTTCTAGGACTTTGGAACTATGTAAAGATTGATTAGATAACTCACTGTTCACTATAGTTAACAACGGTTTTTTCTTATTCCGCCAATACAATTTCTGCTCACATAGCAATGTTAATTTTAATATCATCGTAATAGTTTCGCCATTAGCAACGGACTTAGCTTTCAAATAAAATTTAGTAGCTAAATATTTTCGTCGAACAAACAGTGGTGGCAAACATAACTCCGATTCCATCGTGTGAATTGGGGAACTCTTCAAAAAACCGCCAACTACTCTCATGGCTTGATTTTGAATTTTATCTAACCTTGAAATATTAGTCTTGGCACTATTATCGAAAAGAAAGCTGGCATAATCTAATCGGCTTCGAATTAAAGCAATATACAGTCGTCTTAGATGTAATGGATGGACTCCCCAAGACGAACCTGCTAGAACCTTAAAAACATTTAAGAATTTCATGCTCTTTTCATAAATTTCATTAATGTGTTTGCGCCATTTTAAGGATGAATCTAACCATAAACCCAAATATTTAACGGTTGAAACGTTTTCCAAGTTAATATTGTTGATTTTGACTTCTACTAATTGTAATGACTTTCTCCTAGAAAATAAACAAATCTTGCTTTTTGAGGGAGATAATTCCAAACCCAATTCTTCTAACAAATTTACTAAAATATTTAATGCTTCCTGAAGGGTAGCAGTCATAAGTGCAAGATTTTGACCAGAAATATAGAGGACGAAATCATCCGCATATTGTGATACATAAACATTCATTATCTTTTTGCAAATGTCACTTGTCACTATATTAAATAGAATTGGCGACATAGGGTCTCCTTGCGCCAATCCCATGCATGCCCATCTTGTAATCGAAATATTACTCCCCACTTCTGACACAGATAGATGCCTTTCCCTTAAGTACTCCCATATATACCTGCATATTGCAGCCCCGACCCTCATTTCATCCAGTTTCTATACTAGTCTTATGATATCGACATTATTATAGGCATTATTTATATCTACAAAACATCCCAATGTCACTTGATTATTGGTATAACCTATTTGAATCTGCGAAACTAGGCGAACTAAATTATCCAGACATGACTTAGATCTTCTAAATCCTATAGTGTTATCGGAAAAAAGATTTTTACTTTCATAAAACCATTCGAGACGTCTTGTTAAAATGTTATGAAATGATTTACAGATGCAAGATATGAGCGAGATAGGTCTCAGTGAGGTTATGTTACACGGATCGCGTCCAGGTTTTGGTATAGGTACTACTTTAATATTTCTCCACTGAGTTGGGACCCCACCTTCGTTCAAACATTTATTAAATAACTCGATTATAAGCTGTTTGTCAGGGAAGTTATAAATCATCGAATAGGATATATCATCTTCCCCTGGTGCTGTATCCTTTATCTTCAACACGTTCAACAGTTCATGCGTTGTGATTTCTCCTTCTAACTGTGGGTTAATTGACTTAAAAACAGTACATTGTGGGCTTACGTAATCTGGAGTCAATTGTCTTAAGAATGTGGTAGCTTTCTCTTCATCTAAACACATTTTATTACTACGGTAACCTTTAAGCCATCTCATTCTGCTCCATAACTCACTGCTAGATGTCTTCTCTCCGATACTGTCACAGAACTGTCGATAGGACTCACTCTTGCTATACGAATTAGCCTCTGTGCCGTAGCAACCTTTTGTTTAAGAACCATGAAATTTAATGGCGTAGGGTTCTTCCTAACCTGTGTCAATGCCAATCTACGTTCTGCGACCGCTTTCGATAATGCGGGGGACCAATATGATCTAGGTATAAATTAACTAGTGGGGTCTTCAGGAATTTTAATTTCGGGAATCGCTGATTGAGCCGCGTAATTAATTAATTCTACAAGGTCATTATAAATTTGTTGGTAGTTGCCGGTTAATCTAAAACTATTTATTTTATTTGAAATAATATCCGAATACATTTTCCAATCTGCTTTTTTAAAATTACGTTTTAACTTTGTGAGGTTATTGCATGTTATTTCAGTAGTGATAAGGATCATTAAGTGGTCACTGCCCAAATTTTCATTTAGAACAGTCCACTTAAACTGTAAAGCTATGTCTGATGAAACAAAAGTGATGTCTGGTGAACTTTTTTGAACCTGATTTAAAACTAACTTGAGTCTGGCATGGTCTCCAGTGTTAAGGGAAATATAATGCCATTCATCAGCTGCATCGTGGATTTGTGAACCCCTAGAATCAACTTTATATGACCAGTTGGTGTGATGCCCATTAAAATCTCCCCCTATTAAGGTTTTATTAGACCAACCAGAGAATAAACTTTTCCAATCCTCGTCTAAAGTTTGAATATTAGGTGGACAATAAGCAGCTACAACATTTTCTATAAAACTACAATTAAATATCTTAATATGGAGTACTTGAATACTTCGATTACGTAAGGTAAAGCTGTTGATCTGAGTTTTAACGGTGTTATGTACCACAATTGCGGCGCCGCCGAATGAATCATCATGATCCTGCCTATAAATGTTATAATTACTAATTTTCAGATGACTCTCAGGTTCGAGCCAAGTCTCAGTTATAATGCAAATATGAATTTTACTGGTCAAAAGAAAATTTTCAAAAGCTTTAAGTTTAGGTCTCAGACTTCTTGCATTCCACTGCAGTAACTTTAACTGAACAATTTTATTTTTAGGATCAATTATTTATTTAGACCAAGGAATAACTCCAAACACTTATTTACAATAGGCCACTCAGATATACGATCTACAAAAACTAACACTAGCCATTTACTACAACACTTAATAATCTCATAAAACTTTTCGTTAATACTATAGTTTCGCATAAAGATAATATCCTTCAATCGATTTATCAACTCATCAAAATGTACCTGCCGCGTATTGTTTACATTATCGCTGGCATCCTTATCAGTAGTAGTTGGATGCTTAGGAATGTTGTCCGACGACTCCCGATGTCCGTACCATGCAGATTAATTTTTATTATATAAATGTGATTTCTTTTGTTTACTTACTTGCGGTGAGCTTGCTCGCTTTGGCGTAAACAACGGTGGGAATAGATCTGTTGTATACTTATAACTACTACCTGATTCTTCAATAATTAAACCATTAAAGCTGTTGTTGGAATCGATCTTTGGTTTTTCATTTTGTCTTACTGTTTGAGAATCAAGTGGTAGTTGAGGTTTAACGTACATGTTATATGCTACGTAATAGGAACAGTTATATTCTGCCATGAGTTCTCTAACACGCTTCTCTCGAGTATAAACCGGACAATTCCTGTTCAATGCCATGTGGTCACCTCGACAATTCACACATTTGAATGTGGTAACTTCACAATTATTGTGCTGTTCTGTACACTTAGGACACACAATTTTATTAGATGGACATCTTGTTTTAGCGTGACCAAACTTCCAGCATTTTGAGCACTGAGTTACCGGAAAAACAAAAGGATCTACCTTGGTGCGTAACCAATCTACATAAATAAAACTTGGTAAGTATGAGCCACTGAAGCCGATCCTTACTACCTCACTCGGTTCCCAGCCGCTTTCATGACGCCTCTGCAACCTTTTCACAGATAACCTTTAAGTACCGACGTGCATTTTTTGTAACGTTAGTACCGATGTGAGGCCTGAGAGGCCGCGTATATTATATAGTTTTTTTTTAAGAAAGTTATGAATTAAATTATTTTTCCTTCCATTATGACGAAAAATAAAGGTTTTTGAAAATAAATATAGAAATGTAATCAACTTTATTTATTTTTTTACTTTAAGTCTACAATAATATTTGGCTTGAATTTTGGAAAAAAATCAGACTCTTTGTTATAAAAATCATAAACATCAAAAATACTCCTCTCAGAATAACAAAAAATTGTATTTGTCACTTACGACTAATATAACTCTTAGAAAAAAAATAAAGTAAGAATATACACGTTCTGAAAAAAAAATGTCCACAGTCCAACTACACCTTCAATTCTAAGCACAGTCAGGGTACACTTGTTTCGCGCACTGCAAACAAACGTGTTTCTTGCACGAATAACATTTATATGTCGATTTTCTTTTCAACTTAGGTGGACATGAAAGACCTGTCTTTCGTGTCTTGACTTCCTCAGCTCCATCTTCACACGTCTCTGGCTTATCAGAACCAAGTACTTTTGCGAAACTAATTCTAAGTTCATGGGGCAACCTTAGGTTACAAAATCTTCGCTTTTTATGCTCGAATACCAACTGTCGAGCTAATTTTTTTATGGAGTCTCCTCTGTCAGTTTGTCTTCCCACATGTATATCATGTAAAAGATGAGATTTGACGGAACTAATATCCAAAATCCGGTAAAAATTTGTCATAGCCCCAAGACCCAGCGTCTTGATCGGCGGCTGCAAGTATACACAGAGCACTTCTTATTTATTTCATCTACTCCGCCTTTCGTAGAATTATGAAACTGTATAATTGCTGGCTTCCCTGAGTCCGTCCTTTTTCCTTCATTACGATGCATTGATGAAGCTAAAATGACCGCTTTTTTCTTCTTGGGAACATTAGACAATAACATTGTATCTTTTGTGAAAACTATATAAGGTTGAATTTTCTGGTCGCACAACTATTTCACTTATTAGCGGAAGTCCCTGGTGTATCCATAGTTCATAATATCTGTGAAAATACCAGTCTGCTATACAAAAAAAAACTTACGTAAATACCGACGTGAGGCCTGAGAGACCGCGTCGGAATTTCGAAACGTTTTTACTCACCAAATACGCATGCGACAATAACACTGCCTGTTGCAATGTCAACATGGGCACTTAACTTACAGCTACTTAAAATTGGGGATTGGTATTTTGCGGGGTAAAGAGTAAACTAACAAGTCAAGTATCTGCCGGGGCCTCTCAGACCGCACGTCGGTACTTAAAGGTAAATAAAACTTGGTAAGTATGAGCCACTGAAGCCGATCCTTACTACCTCACTCGGTTCCCAGCCGCTTTCATGACGCCTCTGCAACCTTTTCACAGATATTATTTGAATATTACTAGGACACTTAATCGCAGTTAGTATTTCTTCTTCTTTTAAATCCAGGTCCACGTTCCGTATAACACTATATGAGGTATTGACATCCGTGGCGCTGTACACCTTCCAGCCTTTGTTTTGAAACGCTTGACAGTCTAATAACTCCTCAGTCGAAACTTCAATTTTTTATTTATATGAGTTTATGTACTTAACATTATTTATCTCAGTTAAACCTATACTGTTAAATAATTTTGCTATGGCAAATTGTTTAGGTAGCTTTTCTTTACTCCATATAAAGACTTCTTTTTTAAATTGTTTATGTTTTTTTCCTTTGTCTCTTTCTACTTTAGTCCAACTTCCTTCATCATCTTCTTCTCTATCTCGTTTCATTGGTTTACTTATTATGTCTTCTTCCATAATATGTACTTCGTTACTAGTAGGTTCTGCAGAATTTTCTACCAAATCGATTTTATCTCCTCCTTTCTCTTCCATTAAAATGTGTGACATCCATCTATCTCCTTGATCCGGATTGATGTCTTCTTGGTCACTGGTACTGTCACTGTACCCTGTAGCCATTATTATAGCCCGCGTTCATCGCCGATGCGTCAATAAAAGATTAATTTAACTACGTTAATCTGCACGCGAGTGGTTCACACGAGTGCCGTGACAGAACTGTACAATTGGTCTTGACATCCTTTCATAATGAAATGTTCCGTTATGCACAAAACATCGACGTCAATTTTTTTTTCTGTTAATTCATCTAAGCATACCAATAAGCTATCTGATTTAGTTATTAGACCAGCAATGTTTTGGTGAAATATTTTAAGATACTTATTTGAGAAAAAACTGAGTATTTACTTTCTATACTTGAAGGAGAAGTAGGCGTTACATCACGGTCAATAGAATGAGAATCGTCGCAACTAAAGAGCTCATCGAGCCATAAATTTATATTTTTAAATATGTTGATCATACCGTTGTTATTAACAGAACCAATTTTAGGCCAAAACATTTTGTTATCATATGACAAATAAAAGTTTGTATCAAATAAATAAGCGTAGTGATGTGTACAAGCATCTAGGTATAAAAGGCTGTTAAACTTTTCTATTCTACCGTTATACATATTAGAAAATTCATTCAGTTTAAATGTAGGAGCGCATATTATTACATTGGTATGAGTAATATTTAAAAGAGTTTCCCGCAAAGTAATTACTAGATTAACATAGTCATTCGTTTGCCGAAAATCTTCCTCACCGATAAAGATCAAGCAGCAATCTTCCTTCGTATAATTTTTTAACTTGAGATCTATGTTTTCAATAAGCTTCTCGACCCCACAGCCCGGCATTAAGTAATGCAAGATTCGGTATTCTGGGAACGTATTTTCTGCGATCGTAAGCATTTTGTTTTTGCTGAAGTCTAAGCTGAACTACGCTGATACGGTCATTGGTCCTAGACTTTTTGCACGGACTGAACGGTTAATACAAAGGGTTCAGAATACTTGTGCACGTTTTTGTTTTAAAATACCTCCAAGGAACTATGTTATACCTTACTTAAACAAACACAGCCTTTTAAAGATGAAATTGTTGTAGTCTCCTATTTGTGTCTATATATATAATAACTATGTACTATTTGTTAAGTGTATGTATCGGCTCATTAACCTCACTCTAGCACGTCTTCACTCCGCGCGGTGGGTGGCAGACTCCCCTGTGCAGACTGATTCCCCCACCCCGCACCCTGCGTGTGAGTGTAGGAACGAGACGACAGATGTTTGATAGTGTGTGTGTAGTTGTATGGTTGTGTGTTTATTTGTTATAATCGTGTATGCTACAGAAATCACGACGTAAGCTCCATCTGGCATATCTCCTCTTTGGCATCATCAAATACAAGTGTCCGGCATACCTTTACTCGAAGCTCTCGTGGGTTAATGCTCATAGGCAGCGAGAGGGTAGACGGTGAGCACAACAGCTGGCCATACCGCCACACAAATCGGCTGCTTTTTGAGGAAGTTTCCGATATACAGCGTCCAAATGCTGGAATAACATCCCTCCGCCAATCAGGAACCTGGAAAGTGTAAGTAAGTAGTTTAGTTGCTTACTTAGAGAGAGATATGAGTGTGTAGGTATATGATGACAAGTACTTACGTATATTCGTGTCATTCGTCGCATTCAATTCAATATGTAGATAGAAGAAAATTAAAACTATGTTTATTAACTAAGGGTTAATATGTATTATCATACATGTACATAGTTTTAAAGTAAAGCTTAAAGACTTCATTACTAACTCACAAATCGGCAGTGAGGGAATCGGTATTCACATTTCTTTTATTTAATATTTATTCCATTTGAAATTTCTGTAATTATTAGGAAACGCCTTGCAAACGCGAGTTAAGTATTGGCGGTCGGGATTTTGATTAAAAAAAATATTTATTTATTAATTACAATTTAATTATAATAAGTCAATTACAGGATGTTATTTAGCTGGTGATTGCGATTAGACTGACTATTGAATATCATTATACAATGCAATTGAAAATTGAGTAAATGCTGCGTTGCATGTGACCCTAGCTGCTACATCATCAAAAGGGAACGAAACGGCGGGTTACGATGAGTTAACTCCTCCCTCCATAGGATAGAATTTTTTTTTTTTTTTTTTTTAATTCGACGATTGTGGGTTCATCGAAATTTGGGTACTGCAATATTGGTGAATTAGTTAAAATTTGTTTGCACTTATGAAACGCTTCTAGGAAGTCTGAGGAATGTACGACTCTACTATTTTTCTTAAGACAAAGGGTCATTGGCTTGGTAAGTTTAGCGAAGTCCTTGATGAATTTTCTATAATAGCCCACTAAACCTAAGAAAGCTTTGATCTCTTTCTGGGTTTTGGGTAACGGAAAATTTAATACGGCTTTTATTTTGTCTTTATTAGGTTTTAAGCCTTCGTCTGTTAGTTCATGACCTAGAAAATTGACATGTTTCTGTAGAAACTGTGATTTGTCTAACTGAATTTTCGGTCAAAGACTTGTTTTAGTTTTTCTATGTACTGCTGTAAGGACGTGGATACAATTATTACATCATCTAAGTACGTGTAGACATTATCGATGCCTCTTAGAATGTGGTCCATTAGTCTTTGAAATGTACTTGGTGCATTTTTAAGTCCAAAGGGCATTCTAAGGAACTCGTAATGACCTCGTTCTGTACTAAACGCGGTTTTCTCAATATCGTCGGGGTGCATTTCGACCTGATGGTATCCACTAGCGAGATCTAGGGTTGTGAAATATTGCGCACGCCCTAATCTATCTAATATATCGTGAATATTAGGTAAGGGGTACTTATCTTCGATGATACGATCATTAAGACGACGATAATCTACGACAAGTCTCCATTTTACATTGCCTGAAGAGTCTGGCTTTTTAGGGACAATATGTACGGGGCATGACCAAGGGGATACGCTCTCTCGCACCACACCTTGTTGGAGTAGTTTATCTACTTGTTTGCGAATTTCCTCACGTTGTTGCGGGGGTTGCCTATAATTACGAACGAATATCGGTGCATCGTCGCTAAGTCTGAGCTCATGTTTGACAGCGTGTGTAAAGGTAAGTGGAATTTCATCTGAATGAAACAATTCTCTGTACTGATAACATAGCCGGGTAATTTCTCGTTTCTCTTCCTCGTTCATATGATCGGTTTGAATTTTCTTTAAATTTTCAACCAATATCTGATCAATGTCAGTTTGCATTTGAACGGTATTAATTTCGTAACTATTAATAGAATTAACATGAGAATATGATTCGAGTTCAATTGACGGGTTAACCGGGATACATTTCTTTTGATCACTGTAGTTTATTACCGATATGTTAAAAGAACCGTTGATAACATTAACTATGGCTGCGGGAGATATTAAACCGTCTGACCATATAAAGTCATCCTGTAAATATTGACCGTCCGAATAATTCGTTTTAACCTTGACTAACTTTTCGCATCTGGGGTCAACGTATATTTTACGGGGTGGTGAAGTAAAATGTATCGGAATTTCTGCTGTGGGTGTACGTACCACGTTATTGTTTAAATCAATGTTACTCTTTAATCTTTGTAGAAGGTCACAACCGATAATACCTTTGTATTTAGGATCAAAATCGAATATTAAAAATTTATGTGTAATATCACTATTAAAGAAAGAAAGAAAGAAGAAAGAAAAAACATTTATTTTTGCGCAAGCGCACACACATAAAACAAAAATACAAAAAAAGAAGAAAATAAAATAATACTAAAAATCTAAACTAAATGGCACAGATAACAAAAAAAATGGTTTTTAAAAACAAATTATAATAACAAAAGAAAAAATAAACAAAAGGTTTTGTCTACAAAAAGTTTTGTCTATGGTCCACAGAGTATTTTAACAGTATGCGCGAGGTCGCGTGTATTTTTATTATCTGTGAACCATAAGGACAAGATAGTAACATTTGTGTTTACCAAACAATAACGAAAAACATATATTAATCCAATTAAATTGATAATTTCCTCCTTACGGTTGTTGTAACTAACAATACAATGTGGTACGAGCGCAAAAAATGGACATGCTCAGCATTTGCTGAGACCCCAACCACAAGGGACTGGTGCCACAGCGCTGATTTTCAGCATATCCTTGGGTGACGTGATGGCGTCCCACCATATCTATGAACATTTTGAAGCGAAAAGCAGCGTGAGTACAGGCTATTCAAATTAACATGTAATCGTGTAACAAAAGCGTGTGTCGTGTATGATTGTACTGTGTAGGTGTGTGTAGTAAATGTGTGTCTTGTTTCCAGCATGCAGCCAAGGGTTATTTGCAGAAACACGTGTGCTATACTAACAGGGGGAAAGTATGTAATCGCGGACAATATATGTTGGATGCCTGTATCCCTTGCAGGAAGGCCGCGACCTTAAAGGTTAGAAATATATACTAATTTTTGTAATTTGCGTAGATAAATAGATTAATAAATAATGAAGAGAGTTAGGTTAGGTTGAGTTCTGTAGGTTTTGTAAATACTTTTTCATGTGTAGTAAAAAGTTACTTTTTGTTTTCAGGCCTCGCATTGGTGGTGGCAGGTTATTCCAACAGTGAGTCGCAGCATACCTGAAACTCCCCCTGAAGGCCGCAGTTCTGTGTTGAGGAATAGATAGTGGATTTGTTGCAGAGCGTATGTGGTTTTTACATGAATGTTGCCTCCAATTTAACTTCTCATACAGGTACCGTGGTTTTTGAGTAGTTATGACTCCAAACAACAGACCTGCCATGTGTAGTCGTCTTCTAGCCTCCATTTTTAATATATTGTTTTGATTTGCAAATGGAGTGACATGGCTTCTCCTTGGTATGTCAACACAGTACCTTATGCAAGCATTTTGTATACGCTGGATTAATGTATTTGTTCTTGCCAGCAAGCACGGGCCATAGACTGTGTCGCAGTAATTTAACTTTGACAGTACCAGGCTATCCACAAGCTGTTTGCGCAGAGCTACACTCAAGTGTTTTCTAAATGTGTAGAGCATTTTAAGTCTGTAAAAACAGTTCCTCATGCAATTTACAATGTGCTTCTCAAAGTGTAGCTCTGGGTCCATAGTGAGACCTTAAACGCGGGAGGTAAAGGGAGATACACTACCTTATCGTGAACTGATGAACTATGAGCCGTTTTAATAAGAAAGAGTTCGGTTTCAACACAGTACTCGAATATGGTACCTGCGATAACGTCGGATGCCACAGTAGAGTGACTTGCACCTGTGTCTAATAAAAACTTACCGTTGAATTCTGGTAGTATAATATATGGCAAAAATTTTTTATCTTGGAAATTAATCGATACTAGCTCCGGTTGTCTCGGTTGATGTCCATGGTAAAATCCTGACCGTAACTTACCTCTTGTTCATCCAAGGTCACATTTGGGAAAGAACCGTCTAAATTATTACCATCAATGACATGATCGCAATAATTCTCATCAATGGATCCCAGTTGTTCCTGAGTATTTATTTGACTCGGCATATAGAACATTTCTTGAGAAGCGAACTGTGGTTTTTCTGGCTTACCTGCCGTACGCATCGTAACGTCAGATGACACCGGCGTGGGAACCGATGGTTTAGGAATGTTCGGCTGGTTCCTAAAGCTACCGCTCCTAAAATTGCCTGAACCATTTGGTCTGAAATTACCTGATGATGGTCTATTCTTCCATGGCAACATGGACTGAACCCACTGCTGACGTTGCTCGGGGGTTAAATTATTTTGTTGAGGAACAAAATTCGGTTGGGGTACAAATGGGGTAACTGGTTGGTTAGTAAAATTAGGCTGTACGAATGGATTACGAAGGTTATTATTATTAGTTTGGTGTTTAGGTAACTCCTTTGGTTTCGCTTGAGACGTTGAAGGGTTAAAATAACTTTGTCTATTGTATGCAAGCCTAGCCTCCTCTTGCCTAGCCGCTACGATAGCCTCTTCGAAGGTATCCGGTTTAGCTATCCTTACACCAAGAGACACGTGGAAATCTAACTGGTTCACGTATTGCTCAATGACCATCTTCTCGTAATAAGATTTATTGCCGTGCTCACCTACCGAATATAGGGTGTCTAACAACTCGCGAAGGCCCTTACCAAAGGTCTCGGCGTCCTCTGTCTTAGCCCTACGTACTCTAGTGAGCTCCTGCAGGACTTGAATCTCGTTACGCGGTTCACCTAAACGTCTAATAAGAGCATTTTTAATCGCGTCCCACGAATTTAAGTAATCTTCGTATGCTATTGCATCTACGGCTGTACCACTAAGCCTACTCTTAATTAAGCACACTAATGCTGGATGTAAACGATCTGCTTCACTGGTTAATCTTAATAAACATTCTACCTCTCTAATATAGTAATTCAGTAATTTAGGATTACCGTCATATTTTGGCATTAAATCTGCAACAAGTTTGTATGGTTTGTAGTTCGCATCTTAATCTCTGAGCGACATTGTACTTCTCTAACTTATCTGTCTAGTGGCACTCGGTGCGAAACAATGGGAGTAATTCTACACCTGAGTTTATTCTAGGAAATTACGAGTGGTTGCCTACTGCGATTGTAGCTTATAGACAGACACTTATCAATTTAAATAAAATACACAAATTAAAGTAAGGCAGGAAATAGAGCAAGGACACTTGGTAAAACGAGAGTACTTACCAAAGCAGCCACTGCATCTCCTGTCGAGTCTCCTCTCTATCAGCGCAGCTTCCTCCAATTCTCCGGAGATTTATCCCGATGACTATATAGGTGTTCGACCGCACGATAGGTTCGTTGCGGATCGCGAAGGAACGATTTAAGAACCGTCGCTCTTATCCCGAAGAGGTTTATCCGAAATTCGAACGTCGCGATCCTACCGACTGCGCCAGTTAAGTATTGGCGGTCGGGATTTTGATTAAAAAAATATTTATTTATTAATTACAATTTAATTATAATAAGTCAATTACAGGATGTTATTTAGCTGGTGATTGCGATTAGACTGACTATTGAATATCATTATACAATGCAATTGAAAATTGAGTAAATGCTGCGTTGCATGTGACCCTAGCTGCTACATCATCAAAAGGGAACGACACGGCGGGTTACGATGAGTTAACTCGCGCCTTGTTTTTTTTTTTTTTTTGTTTTTTTTTTTTTTGCTCTGGCAACACTGCGAGCCGGTCGTAATAAAAACGGCCTCTTAACATTTTTAATATAATTAAATAATTTAACTAATCAAATTAGCCTAATTTATTGTAAATTCAATAAATATAGTAATAAGTATTGTGTTGAGTGTATGTGAAGTGTATTTACTGCGTAATTACACATATACATTGTGATATTTACCGGCAACCTGTCAAACAAAGGAACTACGACGAACGGTGGATTCAAAATCATAAAACCGGGGGAGTATTTGTTTTTATCTTCATATTTATTGTGTTAGAATTAAGTAGTTAACAATATTGTGTCGCTATATAATTGAATTTTAAACAACACTGACAAGTTTACTCTACTCAAGTCTTTGAGTAACGTCCCGTACACACCGGCACAGTTTATGTCTCCTTTTGCTTGACGATAAGTGGAAGCAGAATCGACGACGAAAACATTAGCCCAGACAATAAAAACTACATAACTGACTCCACAATTACATGTTAGGCCACTACTGTACTAACCTTTAATATACGTTTTTCTACTAATTTTAAACTTTGTTCCTACCTGTTATTTTAATTTATTACTAGCTATATTACAGTCAAATCTGTCGTAATAATATTATAATCCATCTCCATTTCCAATTTAACTAACTTTTCTTTGTAATTTTAACATTAAATACTTTGTTTTATTATTATTTTTTTCTCCTTTAATTTTTTTTCGGTCTACCTCCACTATTCACATACAAGAACTATTTTCAACTATTGCTAACACCTAACTTATTAACCTTTCAGTAAATAAAGGACATAAGCCCAATGACGTATTATATATAGACACGTCATGAACCAACATCGCGGCGCTTAAAAACGGCGAAAATACTAGATACCTACTTCTACGAGTAAAGAAAGGGAAAGAAAATATGACATCGTATAGTGGAATGCCTTTGCTAGAGGGAGATAAATATACATCTTCAGTTATGCCGACGGCACGTGACTATACCTTCATGCGGCGGCCGCCATAAGATGGCGGGCGCCGGCGTCGAAAAAAATAAAATAAAAATAGGTTGTTTGGTGAACTTACGCATGAAATGACACATTTTTGTCTTTAACTTTTGGAGTATAATTTGTACATCGTCTGAACACATACGACGACATGCTTTCTTTATGTTTCGCACAGGTTTACACACGATATAAATTAAAAACAAACGTAGCGTCGCGCGGCAGGTTGGTGCATAACTAAGCGCGATGTTGTCAATTGCCTTCATTTCATGTTGTCATTTTAGAGCGCGGACAACGTATCTATAGTTTTATACATCATTGCATAAGCCTAAGACCAAGACAATGATGACTTGGAGGGCTACCACCATTAAGGACCTTGAAGAGAAACTTCGGGCTACACTTAAAGACCTGGAGAAAACAAAACAGCTGTGCAGCCAATTGCTCCAAGAATGAGATGACAGTGAGGTTGAAGTCAAAGTTATAGTTGACAAAAACACATCCCTCAAGAATGAGCTTGCTGAACTGCACATCCAGTATATGGATGTATTAGATCAACACAACCAGATGCAGTACACCATCTCCACATTCCAAGAGTGCAGAGACACACACGAAGCTGCGCTAAAACGAATATCTGCATTAGAGTCTGAACTGTGTGATGCCCATAATTTTAGTTTCTTCTTCGCAGAAATGTATGTGTGCAAATTATGTTGAACAAAACAATCATACATTATATGAGGAACTGGTAGGCTGTAGGTTACAGTGTGAAGAACCAGAGCCAATTACAATAGACCTGACTTGTGATGACACCGTGCATAGATGTCCCTTTCAATCTCACAATAAACTTAAAAAATATATAAAAATTAATAAAATCAAAAACACTTAAAAAACAAAATTTAATAAAAGTGAATATAAGGCTAAGAAAGGAAAGAATTAATTTAGTTAGAGATCTCCAATCTTGCACTTCCCAATTAGATAGTAATAGGGAAATGTATAATAATAATATAAGAGGCCTTCAGAGTGACTTATTAATAAAAGAGGGTATGTTGAGGGATATTTTTGAAAGGTATGAGGAATCCCAGCAACAACTAAGCGAACGCCTGCTTGAGGCTGGGCAGTTGATGGACATGGTAAAGTACAACGCAGAAAGATATGAATCTTTAACTAATAACATTGTCTGCAGTTGTGTGAACCAACCTCAGTCTCCTGAGCCTTCTCTTGAGTCCTCCTCAATAGTAGCACACCCACAGAGAATAGTTGGTAGCAATAATAGTAGTAAATTAAAATATAAAGCTTTAATATATGGGGACCAGCTTGCATCTGGTTTAGGTAAGATGATATATGGTCACTTAGACCATAATTACATTAACAATAGTTATCATAGTCTGAGTTACAATAAGATTATAGAAAAAATAACTCAGACTGAATATAATGAAAAATCAATATTAGTTTTAATAGTAGGTAACAGTTTAGATGTGAAAAAAAGGGACATTGTGAATGGTGTGGACACTTTATTAAAATTAAAATTGGGAAAAATAATACTTTGTGCATTTCCCTATTCAAGTACCTTAACAGACTCCAAAAATAGACATTTAGGTGTACTTAACAGTACACTACACCAATTGACATGTTGTCATAGTGACAAATTAATTTTTTTTGATACTAATAAATTTATTAGTGATTTTATATTGACAGAGAGAGGCATATCCCTCTCAAACACATATAGAAAAACACTTGCTATGCTAATAGCATTCAATATTAACTCTGTTATAAAAAATATAACAGATATTAGTTTTAGGGACGAATCTGTGCTGTCTAGGCTACCTAACAACACAGAGATAGATTTAAACTAGATTTTAAGACAACAGAACATACCATCATATATAATGTTAGTAGTAAGGTATATTCTGGCAAAAAAAAAACTTATATCAAATGTTGTTACACAGGCTCAGGGGCAGCACAATCTTATCTTATTTTATATTAATATTCAGGGATGCTCCTCTAAATTATTTGAATTAGAAATGTTCCTCGAGAAAACACAATTTGATATTGTGTGTTTAGCGGAACATTGGATGAAAGAGGACCAATTAATATCTTTTAATTTTGATAATTATATTGTAATAAGTAATTTTAGTAGAAAATATATGTTACATGGTGGGTCCTTAATTTTAGTTAAAAATGGCATTAAGTCCAAAGAAAGGAAAGATATTGTAGCACTGTCAGTTGAACACACTATTGAGTTGTCCTGTGTTGAGCTGGATAAACATGTTGTTGTTTGTGTTTATAGACCACCTAATTATCAGAATCTTGCAGTGTTTGATTCAGTAATGGAAGATGTTTTGAAGAAGGTATGTTCTAGCCATAAATCAGTACTTGTATGTGGCGATTTTAACATTAATTTATTGGAAAACAATGCAGGCAGCATGGAACTATTAAATTTGTTTGGATCATTTAATTTAAAAAATGTTTTTCTGGAACCGACTAGGATAACACCATCCACTCCCACATGTATTGATAACATTTTTAGTAACAGTAACTATTTAGAAAAAAAAAATTTAAACAGTTTACCTTCTGACCACAGTGGTCTTGTGGTAACTTACAGCACTTATTTGCCTCTACAAAAAATTCAAATAAAGTTTAGACATATTACAAATAGAAATTTAGAGAAACTCAATAATTCAATAGCAACTAAATTAAGTGTACAAAATTTTGATGTCATTAATCCGAGCACCTGCTCGGATTAATGACGAAAAATTTTTTGCGGTGTTAAATAGGGAATTTCAAGCTATTTTGCCAATGAAATGTAAAGACATCTATTCTAAGTTTCAGTTTAGCGATTGGGCAACCGTAGATATTCGTAAGAGTAGAGATAAACTTTTTGAACTTTATGGCATGAAACCATTCAATTGCGACCCCCTTTTTCATCAACATGTAAAATTATACTCAAAAACATTTAGAATAGTATGCAAAGCCGCAAAGCGACTTTTCATCAGTAATAAAATAAAATCAGCTGATGACAAGATAAAGGCTACGTGGAAAATAATACAGAATGAGACAGGTAGGAAACGATTAAAAAATCCGGAATTTTGTTTAAACACTGAAAGGGGACAGATTTCGTCAAGCAAAGATGTAGCTCAGGAGTTTGAGGCATTTTTTGCTAATATACCTGTCTCAACAACTGCTCATTTAGAATCATCAGCTAGACTATCGGTAACTTTGCTTAGAGAAAATGTCAAATCATGCAAAGACGATTTTAGTTTTCATTATACTAATCCTTTAGAGATAATAAAGGTTTTTAAAGAAATCAAGATTAAATCAACTGAGGACCTTTGGGGACTATCGGTGAAAGTCTGCGGATCACTTATCCGAACTTTAGCGCCGTATCTGGCTTTGATTTTCAATAAAAGTATAGATGACGGTGTCTTCCCCAACCTAATGAAATACAGTAAAGTTATTCCATTATTCAAAAATGGTGACACTAAGGAACCAAACAACTATAGGCCTGTGTCTGTTCTACCGGTTCTTAGCAAAGTGTTTGAAAAGTTAATGCTATCTCGGATGCTTCATCACTTTGATAAACATGCCATCTTCCATCACCAACAATACGGTTTCACTAAAGGTCGTTGTACAACTGACGCCGGTGTCACTTTGATAAAGGAGGTATTCGGTGCTTGGGAGGAAGCACAGGATGCTGTTGGTGTCTTTTGCGACCTCTCAAAGGCGTTCGATTGCGTTGATCATGAAACACTCTTGCTGAAATTAGATCATTACGGGATTAGACATACTGCACTCCGTCTACTAAAGTCATATTTAGAGGATAGGCAGCTGAGAGTTCATGTAGGTGGTTCTAACTCACGGGGCTCTGAGATAAAAATTGGCGTACCGCAAGGTTCAATTTTGGGTCCGTTTCTCTTCTTAGTGTATGTTAATGACTTGCCATTTCTATTTAAAACCGAGCCAAGAATGGTGCTGTTTGCAGATGATACATCATTAATTTTTAGAATAGGTCGACGTGTTAATAATTTGGACGAAGTAAACAGCTCCATTCATCGAGTTCATAATTGGTTTACAGTCAATAATTTAGCACTTAACGAGAAAAAAACAAAATGTATTAAATTTAGCTTGCCCAACGTACACAATAATGATTGTGACATAATTTTAAATGGGCAAAAGTTAGAATTTGTTAACGAGACTATGTTCCTAGGTATTACGCTAGACAATAAACTTCAATGGGGTTCCCACATAAAGACGCTTTCGGGAAGACTGAGCTCAGCTGTTTTTGCAGTTAGACAGATTAGACAGCTCACAGACGTGAACACAGCAAGGCTTGTTTATTTTAGCTATTTTCACAGCATTATGTTGTACGGAATTTTGCTATGGGGTTGAGCTGCGGAAGTAGGTTCAATATTTATTTTGCAAAAGCGGGCTATCCGAGCGATATATAACTTGTCCCCTCGTGAATCTCTGAGAGAACTATTTAAAACGATAAATATCCTAACGGTACCTTGTCAGTTTATATATGAAAATATTATGTACGTAAGGAAAAATTTGCAATTATTTGAAAAAAGAAGCGATAGACACAATTTTAATACTAGAGGCAAAGATAGGCTGGCTGTGCCACGATTCCGTCTGTCCAAAGTACAGAAATCCTTTATGGGGTTCTGTGTAAATTGTTACAATAAAATTCCAAGAAGTGTATTAAATCTTAATGAACGAAAATTTAAAACTTATATTAAACGCGAATTATGTAGACAGGCATTCTACAAACTTTCAGATTATATTGAGGATAAGAATGCCTGGCAGCATGTTGGTTCGGCTCCACTGGACAATTCTCAAATATGTAGTCAGTAGTTATTAAAATTCTTAAAATTAATGAAACCTTGAATGAGTTTATATAGAAGCATTCTTTTGGATTGTGGGTACGCATATGTGAGCGCCATGTACGAGACAACAAAGGATTAAAATTTTAATGATAGATTAAATAGACCATAATTTGTTCCTTTTTATTAACAACTTGTCTCTGCATTATTCTCACATAGGGGTACAGTCATGTATAAAAAATGTATTATTGATGAATTGTAAAACAAATATTTTTTTTAAAAGAGTAACGATGGAGTTTCTTGCTCGTTCTTCTCCATTTGAAACTACAATTTGGAACGAGCACCTAGCTTCACTGACGAACAGACTGACAGACTACTATTCTATTTTGACGTTTCAAAAGTACCTATTTATGGTTCATTTGGAATAAATGATTTTGATTTGATTTGATGAAACTTACCTATAATTCTTTCGATGTCTGCGGTAGTCAATAAAAAATTTTGACAATTCTGCGATCACTTGTCCGTCACCCTCAATATTCTAACAACACACTACTGATATCATTTCTTTCTGATTTTTTATGTTTTTTTTTTATTGACGGTATGCAAATTGCTTATAATACGTAATATTTTACTACTATTGCGAGAGCATTATATGGAGATTCAAAAGCCACCATATTATTCGACGGAACATACATTTATATACAGAAAAGTAAGAATTTCCTGTTCTAGAAAATAACATACAGCCTGCACAAATTGAAAAACTTATTGAAGCCATTCCTTTTAGTCTGCCCAGACGGGTATATAATAGATATTCTAGGACCCTACTCTGCTAGGACATCAGACGCTCAGATTATGAAGGATATAATGAATAACATTTATTCTCCGATTCATTACTTGCTCCACGAGAATGATACGTTTATATCAGACAGAGGCTTCAGAGACTCGATTCCTGCAATCGAAGAATGTGGCTATGAGCCTCACATGCCACCTACAAAAGACAGAAACGCAACGCAGCTCACGAATGAACAAGCGAATAAATCGCGTCTAATAACAATTGTCCGCTGGGTCATTAAGGCGATAAACGGGAGATTTAAACGCGACTTTAAAATGTTCAGGACCGTGGTATTCAATAAATCACTTTTTCACTTCTTCACTGACTTCCGGATTGTTGGAGCGCTTCTCAACACCTTCAGGGAGCCTTTTCATGATAGTGTCTATACCACAGAGTTCGTAGAACGAATCAGTCACAGAATTCATATCAACAATGACTTGGGCAACTACGTTGTTGCAGAAAATGTTAACAGGCAGCGGGTTGCGTTCAGGACATTGACTGATGGGTCCATAAATATTCCGTTCCTTGAATTGTCAAACGAAGATATTATTTTGTTTAGTTTGGGGACATATCATCTAAAACTGGCAGCTTCCTATGTCAGCGAACATTTACGTAGCGGCGTCTATAAGATAGAGGTTTGTGCAACTCCAAGCCCAATTATGAATCAATACGGTATAGACACGGAAGATTGCACTCTTCTAAGGGGTCGAATTTTATCAAGACATAGGTCTAATGCGACCTATTATACGTATTTAATACTGAATAACGCACAGGGAATAAACGCTATTCAGGCATATTACTGCTCATGTTTGACGGGTATGAGGACAGTTGGTGCCTGCGCGCATGTCGTCAGCATCGTTTGGTACTTTGGGATTGGAAGGAGTTTAGAGAATTTCATTGGGCCAGCCAGTGCCTGGGACAATATTGTAATAGATACTGAAAACACCGAATAAAGGTTTTATTTGTAATTAATAAGGTATTTTATTTGAAAACTCTTAAAAAAAAACGTCAATGGTAACCTCACAAAACCAATATTCAGCAGAATTCTTTATGAACTTTTTTCTGCTCCGTGAGTTGTTCCCGAGCGGGAGTCAGCATTTAATTATAAAGAGTTGTTTGAAAACTCCGAACGAAACCATCCCACAGTAAAAAGAAATGCATCGTGATCGGAAACATAATTATTATTGTGACTGATTCCGGTTTCTTCATGTCGATATAACTTTTTTCGGATGCACATTTCCGTTTTGCTGTCATACAATAAAATGATAAAATGATCGTGGCCCTTCGGTTAACATAGGTTTTAAAGTGCTACAAGTGTGGGGACGGTGTCCATACACTCAATAGTTTTTCTTTTTAAGGGGAATATCTTATCAAACTGGGTTTTAATCACGGACAGTAGATTGTCACAAATCTCACTTGGACCTTCATAATCATGCGATGGGCTGCATAATTTATGTTTCAAATTTTTATTTAATAACTCAACCCCTTTATTTGTGATTTGCCTAAACATTATTTCCTTTTTTGGCACCTTTGTGATGTTGTTAAGGTTCATTGTTAACCCACTGTGGTCAGGTAAGGTATTTATTATATCCTTATGTCATATGATAACAAAATGTTTTGGCCTAAAATTGGTTCTGTTAATAACAACGGTATGATCAACATATTTAAAAACATTAATTGATGGCTCGATGAGCTCTTTAGTTGCGACGATTCTCATTCTATTGACCGTGATGTAACGCCTACTTCTCCTTCAAGTATAGAAAGTAACTTAAATACTCAGTTTTTTCTCAAATAAGTATCTTAAAATATTTCACAAAAACATTGCTGGTCTAATAACTAAATTAGATAGCTTATTGGTATGCTTAGATGAATTAACAGGAAAAAAAATTGACGTCGATGTTTTGTGCATAACGGAACATTTCATTATGAAAGGATGTCAAGACCAATTGTACATCCCAAACTATGAATTAGCTGCTTATTACTGTAGAGAGGGCAGAAGGAGAGGTGGCGCTTGCATTCTTGTGAGAAGTGGTCTTCAATATAAGGAAATACAGAAAATTTCGAAGTTATCGACACCTGGCATATTTGGGTGATGTGCTATTGAGCTCACTTATTATAAGATAATTGTCATCTGTGTCTATAGAATTCCAAATGTAAATAATCTCAATTACTGTTTAGATAAATTAGAAAATCTTTTGCAAGAGACATCGCGCTCGCGATATAATAATATTGTAGTTGCTGGCGATTTTAATATAGACATACTGAAAAATAATAGTCATACAAACGCTTTTGAATGTCTTTTAATGAATTATAATTTAAAACTAGCATTAAAACAGCCATCGCGCATAGCCAATATGACATGCATAGACAACTTTGCCCATAATTTTAGAAAAGCGTGCAAAGCTAACGTGCTGGAATTGGCATTGTCTGATCACACAGCACAGCTGCTTCACTGTCCTGTTCAAACCAAATGTATAATTAATTATTGGTATACGTACAAAAGGGACTACAGTATGGACAATCTCTCAAAATTTAAAAATTATATACAAAATCTATCTTTCTCAGAGGTATATGATACAACAGACCCAAATGAAGCCTATAATAAATTTATTGAATTATTCAAATTAATGTATGATTTATGTTTTCCGAATAAATTAATAAAAATAAATGTCGTAAAAAAACCCAAATGGCTGTCTAAAGGCATAAAATTAGGGAGTGAAAAAAAAAGGAAACTTCTTTGGTAATCTAGGCAAATCCAACCAAATGCAATACTACTACGTTCATTAACTATTCTTACCTACATAAAAAAAATATACACCTTACACAAAGAGCACAAAATATTCATAAAATAAAATCATCCAAAAATAAGTCAAAAACTACATGGCAAATTATAAATCGTGCTAAATATAACTTGCCCAAGTCTAGTATATGTAAAATTATAAATAAAAATCACATTTTGACAGATCCCCGGGACATTGCAGAAACTTTTAATAATTACTTTGTTGATAAAATACAGGGAAAACTTGGTGTGAATACCAAACCTAACGAGAATAAAATCAACACAAATTATAATACAATGTTTATGTCTCCTAGTGTACCAATAGATATTTATTAAATAATAAATTCATTAAATAACACAAATAGTGTAGGATATGACGGCATTACTATAAAAATATTAAAACATGTATCTTTGGAAATATGTAGTCATTTAAGTTACATAATTAATCTGTGTATAAGCGAAGGCGTATACCCGGATGCTTTAAAAATATCTATCATTAAGCCAATTTTTAAGAAGGAGAATAGAGAACGGGTGGAATATTACCGCCCAATTTCTCTGATTCCAATAATTTCTAAAATATTTGAACAATATACATATTTACAGACAGTTATACAATTTCATAGATAAATATAATATTCTTTGTGAGGAACAGAAAGCCTTTCGAATAAATAGAACTATAAATATGGCCATATATGATTTTATATGCAATGTCATTAAAAATGTTGATCAACGAAAGCCTGTATGTGGTATATTTTGCGACATGACGCAGGCTTTTGACCATGTACTAAGGGTGACAAAAATACATGGAGAGCTTAAGGTCGACTATTGACTGACAGGTTTTGCATAACGCTACCATTGACAACTAGATGGCGCTGCTTTTAAATGAAAATAACCCTGCAAAGCTTGAATACTTTACACTGCAGAGACACACAATAAGGTTTTTAATGGATAAAATAATAATTAAGAAACAATAATATATTTATATTCAAATACACATAAATTATGTTAATTTTCTCATTTCCGAGGACTTAATATAGCGCCATCTAAGTCAAGTAATGCAAACCAATTAAAAGATGGCGTCAATAATTAATAATAGACAATAATAAAAATTATAAACTAACCCGCATTTTCGCCATCATAAAAAATGCGATCGTTAGCTCGGATGAATAAGAATGATAAAATAATGAAGTCGAAGGGCACCGGTTCAATTCCGGGTTATCAGGTTTTTTAACAATGGTTTTTTTTTATATTTTTTATATAAAATCAATAATAATAATATATAAATAAAATATTTGACGTTTAATATTTATAAAAGATAACAAAAATAAATATATATATTATTTTAGAATAAAATTATATTAATAACTTTTATAATATGTGCTAACTATTAATGAAAAAGTAACATATTTTTCTTACAGATTAAGACTTATACTTACTAAGTTTAATTCTCATAAAGGATAACGAATAAAACTATTTTAGTGACATTATAATTTCAGACATTTATTTCTTAAAACATAATATTTATTTCTTTCTTATATAGTGTATACCCTGACCTAATAACTTTTCATTTAACTGACACATTATTTAATACACTTTTTATAAGATTAATAAGTATTTCAAATCAAAATTTGTTGTGCTAGTCATTTATTAGTTAGTTTTAAACAAATGTTATAATACGATTCTATATAATATGCAACCTTACTTCTGCAACTATTTTACCTCCCCATAAAATTTAAAATTTAGATTTAATTAAGTATTGACTAAAGTGATTCATTTTGTGCATCATGTTATGACAAAGGCCCATAGCTTAAGTATTCGTTCCAGAACAAGGAAGAAATTGAAGCTAGACCTTAAATCAATAACATTTCTAAGACCGGGATATATATAGCATTCATTAGATATGGGACGAATTGTTTATAGTAATAATAAATAAATAATTTATTATTTTGCAATCAATAGCATCTGTAGATATTAATATTGCTTTTATTTTTATTTCTCATATTTAGTAAAACATTAAAATTATTACTGTAAATAACAGTTGCTGGTTATAAAGTAGTCAATAAATTTATCCTACTAACACTAAGCTTGAACATTTATCCATTAAATAAATTATAGCTACCCCGGTCTTGTAATTGCTTAATCCTATAGTCAACAATATCTTTTCTTCTAAGAACTAGTGTAGCCGCCATTTTTATCCGTCCTATTTCTCCTATCTCGCTGGCCAAGGAATAATCCGTATGTCTGATTGCTGACTAAACACTTGCACAATTATGGAACATTACACATAGGACAATCGTCCTGCACGAACGTTATCACTAGCACATCTTCATGACGTCTTTCAGCACATCTATGTAGTTTTCACTGTTTGCATCACTGAAGATGACAATGCTCCAGTAATTTTCCTCATAACCTTGCCCCATAAGTTGAAGCTGGTCTGAGTCAATATCACGTCTTCTGCCAGATCCACTATGGTGCTCCAATGAACCCTCTTCTTGAAACAGCTTTAGATATCCATAAAGTGGCAGTCTTTACCTGTAAGGGACGTGTGTATTTATTATTTTCATGTATCGATAACCATGGATAATAAAATAAATAACGAACGGTCATTTTAAAAGAATACTTACGTTTAAGCCAGTTTCTCTCGAATTTTCAGTATAATTTAAGCTTTGATTATGCAATGCTATTATTTGGGCCTTCGTAGCCATATCAATATTTGAACGCAAACTCATAATAAAAATAAATATTAAAAACTTGTTAAACAAATCGTAACTGAACTCGCTCAAATATAGTAAAGAATGTTATGATTGAACAAAAAGGTTTAATTTTTATGCAGTTAATATTAAATTACCCTCAACTGTTTTGAGATTTATGATCAGGTTATAGTTGCTAAACAACTTCAATATAATTAAGAGTAGGATAATTTCAATGCATTTCAAGGTTACGCAATGGCCTAATGGCTAGTGGCTTCGGTAAATTTTATGCTACCGAGTTCGATCCTGGTTATTGCATGCTTTGCTTTAAAAAGGTTTGGAATATCGTAGGATTAATTTGTGTAAAAATTTATTAAGTTAATAACTTTGTATCTGATAAAAACTATAAATGTATATATTTTTCAATAGCACTAGTATACTAGCGCCATCTATGTCATCCATGGTATATTATAAAGGCGATGAAACGCCGTACAAACGATTTTGATTTGGAATCCTCCATGCACTTATGACACTGATAGTACATTACCCTACACTACTAATGAAACTAGAAGCCTACGGGATTAGAGGAAATGTAATTAATTTACTTAATTCATACCTACGAAACAGAAAACAAATTACTGAAATTAATAAAATTAACATAAACAACAGATTTGAAGAGATATTTCAGTCCTCAGAGCGTAAATTATTATTTGGTGTTCCACAAGGGAGTGTACTCGGCCCTTTTATACTTATATTATATATAAATGACCTACCTAAACATCTAGAACAGCCTTTAACACTATTTGCGGATGATAGTACTATAACTGTAACCTGTAAAAGTGTAGAAACATACGAAAGTGATGTTAACCATAGTTTAAAACAGACTATAAATTGGCTAGATGCGAATAATTTAAAAATAAACTTGAGCAAAACTAAAGTCATTCATTTTAAACAACGAACCCCTAATATAAACATTAACATACAATATAATAATGATACTATACAAGAAGTTAAAAGTACAAAATTCCTGGGCCTTCAAATAGATGAAAAACTAAATTGGGTGTCGCATATAGACATGCTATGTAAGAAAATTAGTAAATCCGCATACGCACTACACTCATTATCACCTATAATCAATAAGGATGCTCTTCTTATCGCCTATTATGGTATCGTAGAATCACATTTAAGGTATCATGGGATATGGGATCATGTTTTGGGGAAATTCCACAGAAAGAGAAACAGTTTTCAAGGCGCAAAAAAGATGCATTCGAGCAACCTATTTGACATTCACGCGCCAGTAAGAACATGCACTATAAAAGAACAATCACCACCTTGGATTACAGACACGGTAAAAATCATGATGCGTTTACGAGATGAAGCGTTGAATAATTACAGAAAAACGAAATTAGCCTCTAAAAAGGAATATTATAAAGACAACAACATCAAATATCAATAACAACATCAAAACTCCTAAGTTATTGTGGAAAAATTTAAAAACAACGCTTACATCTAATAAACCTGCACAGGAGCTTCCATCGCATTTTGCAACTCCAGATATTATAAATAATACCTTTTTGATAGTTTCAGGGAATACAGTGGCAAGTCCGTCGCTCGTGAGTCACTATACCACTAATAAATATTGCGAAGCAACCTTCACGCTCATTCCCGTGGAGCAAAATTAGATTGTACGTGTTATCTCTAACCTTAAAAGTAACGCGGAGGAACACGACGACATTTCCCTGGATATTTATTATTTATTTATTTATTTATTCACTTCATGCACAATTTATTTGTACATAAGGCGGACTTAATGCATTGAGCATTCTCTACCAGTCGACCTTTGGGTGATGCAGAGAGTCCAGTAGTAGATGCAAGAAGCAAGCGAAATAGAATAGTATAACATAGGTTTATATAAACATACATAAAGTACATAGAACTATACTTATATATATTATAAAACACATACTACTTAATATACTTACACATATAAATACATATATACATATATATACATAAATGTAGTCGTGATCACGATGACTCCCTAACCCTCCTCAGAAGAAGCTCCCGAACTCTCTGCTTGAGTGTCAGCCGACTAGTCACAGTCCTGACATCGGGGGGTAGCGCATTCCACAGAAGAATAGCCTGAACAAAAAAGGAGGAGTGAAGAAATTTTGAGTGATGAGTTGGACAGTTGAGGAGACGATTATTAGATGAGCGAAGATATTTACTATGGTTTGCGCAGGTGTATTGGAAATAAGGGGACAGATAGGTAGGTAGGCAAGGTGAGTTGAGAAAGGAAAATAGAGTGGTAAGCGCCCTTTGCTCCCTGCGCTGGCGAATGGGCAACCACTTTAATTGCAACCGATGTGCAGAAACATGATCATATTTGCGCAGGTTGAAAACGAAACGAATGCAGTTATTCAGAAGTCGGTCAAGTTTATTGAGGAGATCTGCATTCAGGTCATAGTAACAAACATCAGCATAATCTATTATAGGGAACAACAAGGCCTGCACAAGCATCGACTTGGTGACGGACGGAAGCAAGTTTTTCACGCGATAAAGGGCCCGCAGCGAACCGGTCACTTTTTTGCACACGCTAGTGACTTGTGTATTCCAGTTTAAATTCTTGTCAATGTGTAAGCCTAGGTCTTTAACGTCACTGCTGAAAGGAACGATCGCACCGTCGAAAAGGACAGCTGGCAGAGATGCACTGTCAACCCTAGATAGAGATCGAGAGCTACCGATGACAATAGCTTGGCACTTGTTCGGGTTTACCGCAATGCCAAACCGTACAGACCAGTTCTTGATGGTAGTTAAATCATCGTTTAGTTTTGAGATGGCATTGGGCAAGCTGTCTAAGCCAGCCCGACAGTATAGCTGCAAGTCGTCTGCATACAGATGGTACGCACAGCGAAGGTCAGAAGTGATAAGATTGATAAAAATGGAGAACAAGAGAGGTGATAGTATGCCGCCTTGAGGATATGCTCAATATGACTTTGCCGTTCACTCTAAATATTATTATAAGAATTATAAACCGCTCCATAGTAACGTCAACATTTCCTGACATATGGAAAATTGCTTGTGTAAGGCCATTACCGAAAGTCTCAAATCCGGTAAAAATAAAAGACCTTTCGCCTTAAGGTTTTATATAAAATGAGACCTTATTTATCCGAGCGGCTTCGAGAGCAACTAGTAGAAACCCTGGTCTTGTCCAAATTAAATTATGCAGACACAGTATATGGCCCGCGACTACTAGCACGAACACATAAACTCATACAACGAGTACAAAACGCTTGCACTCGGTTTTGCTATAGTATTCCTCCCAGAGTTCATGTTACGCCGTTTCTTAATAAAAAATATGTTTTAAAAATGAAATCGCGACGCAAATTACACTTAGCTTGCCTTCTGTACGGTGTAATTAAATATCAAAAACCAGATTACTTATACAATAAGTTATGTTGGGTAACGGCTAGACGAGAATGCGGGAGGAGACTATGTTCTCAACAACTTTCGACCCAGACACACAGAACAGCGTCATTTGGAGGCAGTTTCCGTTACGCGGCATCAAAATTTGGAATAATCTGCCACCGCCTATTAGGGAACTAAACACAATAGATTCTTTTAGAAGATGCCTACGGCAGTTTCTGGTGGACGCACAAAGGGAATTAGACATGCTAAATCAAAACATATCAATTATTTAAATAAAACATCTAGCTCACTTATCATTCATTCTACCACCATAATTTAGATTTAAAAAAATCAAACAGCAGTCCATTGCGTACGGATGCCTGTTGCGTATTGGGTTGGGAGGGGAGCAAAATATCGGTCTGTTGATATTTATTGTCTCTTAGTTAGGTAAAGGAAACATGTTCACGCATCAACCGCGTGATCATGTCGGCGGACGACGGCGACGGCTGAGGCGCGGGCGCGGGGCGAGACAGCCGGGAAGCGGCGAGCGGCGGCGCGGCGGCGCACTTCACTTCGCATTCGATCCGATCGTTGTACACGTCGTTAACCACGATTAAACACATTATTGAATACAGTCCACTCTTTTGTGCATGAACAACCCTGAGCTCCCGAACAAATGGTCCTTCTACCGGGAATAATCAAGAAAAACTGAAAAATTGAATTCGAATGTCGATAGTCACCGATCAGCAAATTCACCGTTGCAACGGGAAGAAGTCAACCAGTGAAACGGTCAAGGACCTCTGTGAGTTCGTTCCAATTATTTACCTTGTTCCTAGACATCCATTTCACACAATATTGATGTGTTTTTAAAATCATTTTTTCTTCCCACTATCGTTTATTTCGCCTCTATTTGGGACAGACATAAGCAGTGTTAATAATAATTTGCAGTCGTGTTATATCGTGCATGTTTGCTTACGGGTGGCGTAGGTATAAATCTATTCTATAGCGGGATTTGTCAGTGCGCCGTATATATAAACTAGCACAAACCGGTTATCGAATACGGCGACGCATCCTTTTTGTTATCAGCTGTGCTTGCTACCGACTTAATTGTTTTTAATGCAATTTAACGGTTAATTAGTCAGCTGACTGTTCTTGTGAATTGATTTCTTCGATAATTTGCTACTAACATTGAGACGTCTTGCTTAAAATAAACAGTTTGTTTGGCCTTGAATTAATTTCATCAAAACATAACAGGTTTTTGAGTCTTCAAGTTTCAATATTAAGAGCAGCATGGATATCGATAAATTAGTAAAACAGCGCAGTGGCATTAAAGCGAAGCTTACTAACTTTGAAAAGTACATTACTATTCTTTCTTCGTCAAAGCTTATATCCGAACTTCAACGGATTGATTTAGAAGGTCGCTTGAGCAAGTTTGAAGCTTTGTACGATATTTTTGATGCATTACAGATGGAGATCGAGTTAGCATCGGCAAACCCCGAAGACGAGTACGTGGAACGAAATCAGATTGAAGAACGGTACCACTCATTAATCGCCAGCGCGCGCAGCCAGCTCCGGACCAGCGGCTCGCAGCGTAAGGGGTCGGAGACGAGCACTACAATGGACTCCAAACCAGGTGCATCGTTTAAAAATGGCTTTGTTCGCTTACCTAAAATTGATTTACCACAATTTGACGGGAGCTTCCAGTACTGGCTAGAATTTAGAGATACCTTTATATCGTTGATACATAACAGCGATTGTATCGATGGAATAAATAAGTTTCATTACCTCCGGGCATCCCTTAAGGGTCGCGCGGCGGAAGTAATTAAGAATATTGATTTTAAGGATGAAAACTATGTGATTGCTTGGGACTTACTGTGTGATCGCTACAACAACAATCGCCTTTTAATTAATAATCATGTGCAGGCTTTATTCGATTTTGAACCTATAACTAAGGAATCATCAGCTTCTTTGCGACGTTTTATCGATGCCATAAATAAAAATCTACGTGCACTTAAGGCTTTAAAGGAGCCGACAGAGTATTGGGATACTCTTATAATATTTATGATGTCTAGAAAGTTAGATGTAAATACAAACCGAAAATGGGAAGAGTACCGCAATGCATTGTCTGAATCTCCTACATTAACGAAATTAATTTCATTTATTAATGGGAGGGCTGATCTCTTAGAAACGTTAGAGGTTAATCAGAATAAGTCTACTAGCACTAGTGTCAATAATTTTTTTTTTTTTTTTTTTGTTGGTATAATTGCAATCTATCATGCAGATATTCAGCAATATTTTTCGAGAGTGTAATAGTTTTGCACGCAGGCTATCCAATGACTGCCCCGATTATTTATATAGCCTCCTAAATGAGGTCTTGCGGTATCTTTCTCTTCAGTCTCCTAGCGACTGTTTGGGTGTCCATCAGGTTTACTGCTAGCTTGTTTGGATGATTTGTGATTCGAACCTTGTACGCTTCAGTCCTTTTTGAAATTTCTTCCGTTACGGTATTTATACAGAGGTCGTGATGGAGTCTGCTATTAGAGACATACCATGGTGCGTTTGTTATTATTCTTAACATTTTAGACTGGAACCTTTGGATGATTTCAACATTTGATTTCGCCGCTGAGCCCCAAAGTTGTAGGCCGTATGTCCATGTAGGCTTTATTATGCATTTATATACCAACAGTTTATTCTCCATTGAGAGTTGGGATTTCTTACTGAATAGCCAGTGCATTGTGCGTATCTGTTGCCCCATGGCCAGCCGTTTCGTAAATATGTGCTTTCTCCATGTCAAGCGTCTATCCAGGTATATACCAAGATACTTGGAATGGTCCTCTTGCGGGAGAGGTATGCCATTTAGAGTGACAGGAGGACATGTTTCTTTCCTGTTGGTGAACGTCACCTGGACAGACTTGGTTTCGTTGGCTTTGATTCTCCAGTCTTTGAGCCATTTGGATATTTGATCGAGGCTAGTTTGGAGTTTTTGTGATGCAACGTTTGATGAAGTGTCTGCCGAAAGAACAGCTGTGTCATCAGCAAATGTTCCAGTGACTACGCCCTCGGTTATTGGGAGGTCGGATGTGAAAAGCAGGTATAGCATTGGACCCATCACACTGCCCTGTGGTACTCCAGCTTTAACAGTATGCAAAGTGGTTGTCTCCTCACCATGTTTTACAAAAAAGTGTCTATCGCTTAGATAAGATTGTATGAATATGTAGAAATTTATAGGCAGGTCCCGTTTTATTTTGAACAGGAGCCCGTCATGCCACACACGATCAAATGCCTGAGTTATATCTAAGAAGGCTGCAGTACTGTATTGTTTTGACTCAAAAGCGTTGTTGATATGTTTCACTAATCTGTGCACTTGCTCTATAGTACCGTGGCCCCGTCGAAAGCCAAACTGGTGGTCAGGTAAAAGTTTATGCGAACCGATAATCGGGAGCAATCTACGTAAGATAAGTATCTCCATGACTTTCGAAGGTATGGGCAGCAAGCTAATGGGTCTATATGATTGTGCTTCTACTGGGTTTTTACCAGGCTTAGCAACCATTATCACTTGTGCTACTTTCCATTGGGGTGGAACCCCACACCCCTTTGCAGGATAGCATTGATGAGAAAAGTTAGAAACAGAATGCCTTCTCTTGGTAGCTCTCTTAAAATTTTGCCAGTTATGAGATCATATCCAGGGGCTTTATTTGGGTCTAGCGCGTTAATTGCTGTGCTTAGTTCCTTCTTTGTGACTTTGGGAATAGGAAGATCTAGTTGATTGATTTGGTTCAATAATTGGGTGACTTCATTAATTTTAGAAGAGCCCGTATCTGGGTTTGGTATGAAAACCTGTTTAAGATACTCAGCAAATGTGTCAGCTTTGTCTGCATCGCTGGAAGCCCATTCTGAGCCACTCTTACGGATAGGAGGTTGATTAGAAACAGGACGTTTTAGATTTTTTGTGATTTTCCATAAAGAATAATTGGTTCCTGCTGTTGCGTTCAGATTTTTTAAGGAGGTTTGCATCTTTTGGTTATCGTTATCCTGTAGTAGTGATTTTAGCTTTGCTTGCAAGTAGTTGAGTTGTGTTTTGTCAGCAGGATATCTGGTCTTTTGCCACTTTTTTCGAGCCTTCCGTTTTTCAGCTAGTAGTTCTCGAACGGATAAGGGACATTTTTGTTTGTGTTCTGGATCTCTGGGAACTGGAGTAGCAAGCCAAGCAGACTGTTGTACACAGGTATTAAAATGTTCAACTGCTTCTGTTATGTCATTGTTTGTCTTTAGAGGAATTTTTATATCCAAACATTCCACCAGTATCTGCCTAAAGAGGTTCCAGTTAGTTTTATTGGTATGCAATTTGCATGGCTTAGGGGTAACCGTGACTTTCTTTTTTAACATAGCTTCTACAGGAGAGTGATCAGAGGATAATTCGGTACTCGTTCTGCATGTTAGAAATTTATTAGGAATTCCTTTTGTTATAAAAAAGTCGAGCAAGTCTGGTATTTTATTCCTGTCTGTAGGCCAGTACGTGGGTTCTCCAGGTGAAACAACATTAAGATTTAACATCTCGATGGCCATTAGTAGCTGTCTACCTTTCGCAGTTACAGTGCGTGAGCCCCAATTATGGTGCTTAGCATTATAATCTCCCCCAGCTATGAATCTGTGTCCTAGTGTGGAAAGGAACTTCTCATAATCTTTTAGTTTAAGTTTATGTTTAGGAGGGCTATAAACAGCAGATACTGTGAACGGTCCTGTCCAATCTTCAATGACAATATTCGTTGCTTGAATTTCCTCTGTGCAGAAATGTACAGCTTCGTGATGTTTTATGTTAGATTATTATTATTAGTACCGCACTTCCGGCATGTGCACTGCCATCGGGATGCATTGTGTGATATATTTTGTAGTTGCGAATGTTAAAGTGGCTTTTTTTAGTAAAATGTGTCTCTGTAACTAGTAGAATATAAATTTTTTGTGTCTCTAAATATGTTTTAACCTCAAGGATATGTTGTGACAGCCCATTGGCATTCCATAGGGCAATTTTTAAGCAATCGAATTTGACAGCTTGTTTGTGAGGGCTATTATTAAGTTTGTCAGGGTAGTCAATTGCTGCATCATTTGCTTCATCAATGTCATTACTTCATGCATATCGGGTTGATTAGCGTGTTTTGTCTCTATTGTTGTATTACTAACTTCATTTTTATTGGTAAGTACGTCTTTGTAAGTCTGATGTTGGTTGCTATGTATTTGTTTGTCCGTCGATTTCTGATTTTCTGTTGTTAAGATATTCTGTTTTTTAGGTATATTGGTTTTTCTGTGATCCGGTGCCTTTGGAAACTTGAGGTTTTGAAGATCTCTGTATATTTGGCAGCCTTTGTAGTTTGCCGGGTGGTTACCATCACAGAGAACACATTTCACACTGTCTGATCTTGTTTTTCTTAAGCAGTCAGTAGAAAGATGATCACCAGCGCATTTGATGCATTTAGGGCTACGACGGCAGTACGTTTTGGTGTGGCCATATTGTTGGCATTTGGCGCACTGGGGTATTTCGCGTTTCGGGCGAGGAGGTTCAAAAGTTACGATGCAGTTCATTAAGTTTCTAACCTCATAAATACATTTATTGTTGTGATTAGTTTTTAGTTCTATTATGAACAGTGGCAATGGTTTTTTTGTTGTTCTTTGTTTAATGTTCCATATATTGGTACTGGTATGTCCTATTTCGTTTAATACCGCTTTGATTTCCTCAGGGTTTGTTGAGGGATGCATGTTTTTGAGAACCACTTTAAAGCCTCGTTCCTGTCTAGGTTTATATGTAAAGAACTCTGTATTTCTCAGTTCCAGCTGGTGTACAATGTTCCTGTATGTGTCTGGATCTTTGGCCTGTATTTTAACCTGATCATTGTTCAAAACTTTAAGGTTATACTTATCATGCGCATGTTCATTTAGAATGGTAAGAAGTGGTTGGATGTTTCCTACCTTGTCGACAAATATTGGTGGAGGCTTGTCTATCTTTTGTTCGACAACAGTTTCTTCTGCCTCGAGGTTGTCACTTTCTAAGCAAGCAAATTGGTTCGTAGTTGGTATAGGTTGGCTTTGGGACAGCCAATATGTATCCAGTTTGGTTTGTTTTTGATTCGCATTGCTTTCTGGGCTTGAATGAGGTCTCTTTTTTCCAGTGACTTGTGTCCAGTTATGATTATCGTTGCTTCCACAAGGTTCTGAAATTATGCTATGTGCAGCAAAATTTGCATTTGGATGATCACCAACTGACAGAGCTCTAGGTCTAGTTTCAAACATTCCTCTATGAAGAACTTGTTGTGTTAAAGTTTTTTTGCTAGTTGTGTTTGTTTTTTGGTTGTTTATTAAAGAATTATATTGTTCATTCATTTTAATTCCCACGAGTAAGGACGATTTAGCGGTCACTACCTGGGGTGACGCCTATTCCCAGGAGAAGGCAAATACAACAGTGGTTGCCCGTTCCACTGAGGTTGGCGTTAGAGGCTGGTTTCCCCACCAGTCATACATCCTGTCAGCACGTTGCCCACCTTAGGATTGGGGTTATTTGATTATATTTCTTTGTAACGAGGTTTTCTTCCTCGAAGGCCAGACAATTAAGCCAAGCCCCTTAGGTGTTCTGAGATTCAGAGGCCATTTCCTGCCTTTGGTTAGTCGAGTTTGTTGACCGCCGCTCGATACTCGGCGTTGTTGCTCGTTTAGCACCACCCGGGGGACACGTGTAGGGTGGGTCAGGATAGATGGTAAATCCTACGGACGCGAGTGTCAATAATAAACAAAAATCTTTTATTATTTCAAGTACCAAAGATAATCAGCATACCCACGTAGAACGGGTGAACAACAAGTTAGAAAATAAAAATGCACACAGTAATAATTTACAATACAAATCAAAATGTCCATTATGTTCTAACGATCATCTCTTATATACATGTGATTTATTTAAAAGTTTACCTACTGAGACACGAATACAAAAGGCTAAGGAACTACATGTCTGTCTAAATTGTTTGTGCTTGAGTCATGTCACCAAGAAATGTCGATTAGCTGGTTGTAAATATTGCAAATCCAGGCATAATACTCTCTTGCATGTTGAACCGACTGAGCAGCCTCATCAAGACCCGATGCCTCCAGCGTCAAATAGTGTCGCCTTACCAATCGATACTACAAACAGTATCGTCTTATCAGCTGATACTATACACCATACTAGTACATCCAATGTGTTACTGTCCACAGCTATCGTGAAAGCGGTGAGCAACAACGGTGAGAATGTCAATGCTCGAATTCTGCTCGACAACGGCAGCACCGCCAACTTTATGACAGAAAGCCTCTGCACCAAGCTGGGTTTGTTACGACGTAAGACTACCTCCACTGTCACAGGTATCAACCAACAGTCTTCCTACAGTACACAGTCTTGCAATCTAAATATTGAATCTTATAATGGTGACTATACAGGGTGTAAGGGACAGCCTTCCGCAAACTGATAGGGTGGATTCAGTATATCGTCTTAAGTTGACCGGTACATGAAATTATTTCAGGAACGTTATGGGAATCCAATTAAACCGATTTGTTTCATTACCTTACACGCAATGTATCGCTACCACCGCAAACGCACGCAGCGAACGGCAGCGCTTTTAGTATTATTACTTTACACTATGGGCAGCGCCGCGACCTTACGTTCAGACAAACGGTCGCGCTCCCGCCACGTTTAATAACAATAAATTATTATTTAAAAGATAGCCGCATTACTTACAAAAGACAATGTAATAATCGCGCTCGCGCCACGTTTTAATAACAATAAATTATTTATTATTTAAAAGATAGCTGCATTACTTACAAAAGAAAATCTAACAATCATAACATGGCAACTGATAAATGATAAAAAAAGAAAAATGCGTAGGTACCTTAGAATCGCTCCGGTTTCCGGCTCTGGAAAGCATTTGTGATGCGGTCTCGCATTTCGTACTCACTTGCACACGCACTCACAAACACTTTTTCTTTTACGTAACCCCACAAAAAGGGGTCCAAATGGGTTAGGTCTGGGGATCGTGCTGGCCACGGTTGCGGTCCAAACCTACCTAAACTACGTTTAAATAGGAAAGCACTAATAAGTGGTAGCGTCTCGTTACGTTAGCGAACCAATTCCAAAATCCACGTAGGTATTGGTCTTCCGGCGCCTTTTTGTCTGGGAACAATGGGCTGGTTTTCTAGCAAGCGTTGATAGTCACCAGTAACTATCCTGGAGTCTGATGGATGGCGACGGTCAGGATACCTACACTACTACAACACATTATCATCTCCCCATAATCACGCGCGCTAAACGTACCTAGATAGTAATTTCGCACAATTTCTACAACAAAACTTCACTACACTTCACACACTACATAACTAATAAAACTTAACAACACTACTTATAACAAAACTTTTAAGCCGAATGCGCGAGCGATCCGTGCCGATACACGCTCGCGGTACACAAACAATAACATCGCAACAAGGCACAATGGCGACTGCATGTGATGAGACACACACAGACATAAATCTGTTGTTGCCAATTACACGAAAATTACAAAATTTCGGGGTAAAAAATAAAAAATTATGCATGGTCGTAATTTATCATTCTGTTATTTTTTGTAGAGAAATGAATTGATTAAATCAATTTAATTCTAATTTCATTGTTTAGTTAATTTAGAATAATAAAAGTGCAGTGTGATAGAAAGCTGTGCTTCCATTCGAGGGAGATTGTGTTTAATTTCTGGCTCGACTATCAATTCATGGCTATTGTGAAGCCATGTAAAAATCTGTAAGTAGTTTAAAAACTAGCCAGTAATCGCTTAAAAAGAACAATCAATTAATAAATTAGGTAGTATTTGTAAATGCTTTAAAATTAAAACTGGACTAATCTTTATTTATTTCTTATTCAATTTATGAGCGCGACAAGATTTTCATTGATTGATTAATGAAAATCTCATCAACGTAATTATGAATGCAAAGGAGTTCTCAAGTTTTAGATAAATTTCGCTAGTTCTAACATTTTCGTTTACTACCTGAGGTAACAAAAGTTAAAAATTGGCAACACTGGTTCAATCGGGCAAACATTGTGCAAAGAATCGGGGAGACGGGGAGACGCGGAGGCGGGGCGATAGAAAGGGACGCAGCTATTCTGTACGTTGGACGGGATCGTAGGTATTATACCTAAGGCGCGCGGCGCGGCGATCGGCGCGGTGGGGCGCCGAGCCGATGCGCCGTGACCGCGGTGCGGTGAGTTCAAACGACTCGCGCTAGGTAGAAATTGAACAGCTGATTTCATGCGTAGTTCTTTAGAGAATTCACACAACCATTGCGTATTTTTTTGTTTTAGCTGTGTTATTTACATTAATGTTATTCTTCATACATAGAATGTAATTATACATTGAAATAGAGGTGTAGGAACTGAAAAAACGAAAAAAAAATTGAAAATTTTCCTGAAAGAATTTTCACTGGAATATGATTCAGAATAAGGAGCTGAATGCACCCTGTTAATTTGTGGAGGGCTGTCCCTTACACCCTGTAGGATTAATTTGGACTGCCTAATTTTGCCTGAGATTACTAAGCGTTTGCCAGCCTCTTATGTCGATACGAAGAACATTCCTATTCCGTCAAGCCTTCGGTTAGCTGACCCTACATTTAATGTTCCTGCGGTCATTGACATTTTAGTAGGCGCAGAAATTTTTTGGAGTGTTATAGGCACAGCTTCGATAGATTTAGGTAAGCGCATGCCCAAGCTATATGAAACCAAATTTGGTTGGATAGTGTCTGGTCCAGTTTCTCAGCTTCGTTCGTCTTTAAAAAATGGCTCACATTTATGTAATTTTACCCACTTAACTGAACAACCTGATTTAACAAGGTTTTGGGAGCTGGACTCCATCTCTTCTAAGCACGCCCTTTCTCAAGAGGAACGGGAGTGTGAATTAAGTTTCAAAGAAAAAACTATTCGCAATGATAGTGGCAAATTTATTGTTACTATGCCTTTGAAAAGTGATCCAAGTGTATTAGGCGACTCGTACAATATGGCAAAACACCGTTTTCTGTCGTTAGAACGTCGCTTTCAACGGGAACCAGAATTCAAGGCCAGATACATCGAATTTATGAATGAGTACGAAAGCCTTGGTCATATGAGTGAAGTTAATAACTCAAGGCCGCATTCAAACGACTGCACCGAATACTTCATCCCTCATCATGGAGTAATTCGCGAATCCAGCACGACAACGAAGCTGAGAGCTGTATTTGACGCATCTGCCACTACGTCTTCTAAGGTATCACTTAACGATATTCTAATGGTAGGGCCTAAGGTAAATCATCCTGGATTTATTTTCAATATTGTTAAGATTTCGGCAACATAAATATGTTGTTACGGGCGATATCGAAAAAATGTATCGTTGCATAGAAGTAGCTCATTCACAACGACCATTACTGCAAATTATTTTTAGAAAAGATCCCAAAGAACCATTAAAAACGTACAGATTAAATACAGTCACTTATGGAACGTCAGCTGCACCTTATCTAGCAACAAAGTGTCTGGTGAGTCTTGCGGATGATGCTCCCACAGACAACGTAAGGTCTGCAATTGCACGCGATTTTTATGTAGATGATTATTTGGGCGGAAGTTCGACTATATCAGAAACTATAGATCTAGTGAAACAAATTAATTCAATTCTCTCATCTGCTCACTTTTTTCTGCGTAAGTGGCAATCTAATAGTCCAGAAATTCTCGAAGCAATAGATGGTAACTCAGGTAAATCTGGTTCATTAGACTTATCCAGCAACACCCAGTCATCAAATAAAACCTTGGGTCTGCACTGGTTTTCCGACACTGACACATTATCCTTCTCAATTAATATTTCCGCAGAGGAAAAAATAACAAAGCGACACATTCTTTCTGTGATTAGTCAGGTGTTCGATCCGCTAGGACTGGTTGGCCCTTGTATTGTTGAAGCAAAGTTAATAATGCAGCGACTATGGGTTGAACAGTCCGAATGGGATGATGAAGTCTCGTCTGAGATAGCCGAAATGTGGTCTACTTTTGTTCGCACACTTCCTAGTCTAAACAGCTTAAATATTCCACGTTGGGTCTGCTGCAACCTAGCGGTAAAACATGAATTGCATATTTTCTGCGACGCGTCAGAAAAAGCGTATGGCGCATGCATATATGTTCGATCAGTAAGTAATGACAGATCAGTAAATGTACAACTTTTGGTGTCCAAAAATCGTGTAGCACCAATAAAGCCCGATACTATTCCGCGCCTTGAGCTTTGTGCTGCGCTATTAGGTGCAAGACTGTGTACTACCGTAACAGAATCCTTGACTATGCCCATAGATAAGCGATTCTTTTGGAGCGACTCGATGATTGTGTTGGGGTGGCTCAACATATTACCAAATCAACTAAAACCCTTTGTACGTAATCGAGTCGCCGAAATTCAGGAAAGCACTGCTGGAGATAGGTGGAGGTATGTACCGTCGATGGACAATCCGGCGGACCTCGTTTCTCGCGGGGCGAGGGCCGATTCCATCGGTGCATGCTCGTTATGGTGGACGGGCCCTAGTTTTTTACACGGCGGCGAAAGTAGCTGGCCTATTATGCCCTGTAATAGCGTGAATCACAAACTACCTGAAGTAGTGTGTAATTTAAAAAAAAGGCGGTCCATTTGGAGCTCGTCACCGACCTTACGAAAGAAGGCTTTATTGCAGCTCTGAATCGTTTCACGTCTCGCCGTGGTAAACCTCAAAGCATACTATCAGATAACGGCACGAACTTTGTTGGGGCTGATAATGACTTAAAACGAATCATTACTGACTCTGGTGTTGCATCTGCAATGGCAGAGCAGGGCATTAAATTTGTTTTTGCTCCTCCTTATTCCCCTCACTTTAACGGCATGGCTGAAGCTGCCGTACGGTCCACCAAAAACCATCTAAGAAAGTTGCTAAGTCTCACTAACTTCACTTACGAAGAACTGGCAACCTACCTGTGTCAAATAGAGGCTGTTCTCAATTCCCGTCCTCTAACTCCCTTGTCCTGTGACCCATCTGATTTGTCTGTCCTCACTCCTTCTCATTTTTTAATTGGACGAACACTCACGTCTATACCGTGTTCACAGGTTCGTGACAAAACCATCAGCTGCTTAGACCGCTTCAAAAGGATTGAGTACGTTCGTCAACACTTCTGGCAGCGTTTCTCTAATGAATATATTTCATTGCTTCAACAGAAAACCAAATGGTCAGTCCCTTCAGATAGGAAGCTCAGAGAAGGAACACTCGTACTCATCCGAGAGAAGGCGCTTCCACCACTTGTTTGGGCACTAGGTCGTGTAGTACGAACCTATGCAGGTGTCGACGGCATCACACGCGTGGCAGACGTGAAGACAAAGAGAGGAGTCATCACAAGAGGGTTCAACAATATTGGCCCTCTTCCCTTCGAAGACGTCAACAGGCGGGAGGATGTTCACGCATCAACCGCGTGATCATGTCGGCGGACGACGGCGGCGGCTGAGGCGCGGGCGCGGGGCGAGACAGCCGGGAAGCGGCGAGCGGCGGCGCGGCGGCGCACTTCACTTCGCATTCGATCCGATCGTTGTACACGTCGTTAACCACGATTAAACACATTATTGAATACAGTCCACTCTTTTGTGCATAAACAACCCTGAGCTCCCGAACAAACAGGTTTTGACTCGCTCGTATTGCGATCCTAGTTTTGTTGTCCGCTATCATATTCAATTACACTCACACATACACACCTACTCAAATCACACGATACAACACATATTTATTTATCACCAATCTAGCATTTATATTTATCTGTTTAATCTGTTTACTTTTATTTAATTCTTTAATGTTATAATATATTATCAGGGACTGGTTACATCCGTGATCTGATCACTTGAAGGTCCAGTTGAAAACCAGCGCCAGGCAATAACCGCCTGGCATCGAAGCTGAACTGGGCCTTGTCCAACGCTGAGACACACATGACTGTTTTTTTTTTATTATTTTTGTTTTGATTAATTTTTACTGGTTTTTTTTATCTACTTTTGTATCTGTGTCCAGGTTGTGCAAATAAAATTATTTCTTTCTTTCTTTATTTCTTTCTTTCTTTATTTCTTTCTTTCTTTCTATTTGGTTCATTCCATTACCGGCCGGCATGTTCATACGCGGCCGGCAATGGAAATTGATTAATTTTTTTTTTTTTTCTGTGAGGGGAAAATCATCAAATGACTTCTCCCGCCCAGGGCCGGGCAGGAGGGAGTGTCAGACTCTTACTGACTAAAAACCCCCCTGTTCCTTCTCCTGCTCTGTGCCGAGGTCGCGGTACCTCATTGCGCTTACCCCGCAACCCCGGCTCATCCGGGAACATCAGCCCTTTAGGGCCCCGTCTGTGGTGGTCGTATGGCTCTTTGAGGCGCGCGCGGAACGCTACGCGCCGTACGCTCGGGCCTGGTTCTGGTCGGGCGGCGAGCTGCCCTTACTCGCCGACCGCAGGCCCGTGCCCGGTGGCCGGAGATCGTCCCTCGATCCCCGACGCCCGGAGGAGGATTGCTCCCTCACGCGGGCCGCCTCTCTCTTTGCGAGCATGACTGCTTCACAAAAGTAGGAGACGGCGTCCCAGTTCCTCTCACTCCGCATCATGGCCTCGACTAAGGCCGGGCGCGAGAGGTCGCCGCCGCCGATCACTTCCCTGAGGATACGGCGGTGCTCAGCCCAGGCAGGGCATACCGCTACCGTATGCTCCACCGTATCCTCTAGGTGGTCCTCACAATGACGACACTCGGGCGTTTCCTCCCGCTGAATCCGAACCAGGAACCTACCGAAGCTGCCGTGCCCGGTAAGCACCTGCGTCAGACGGAAGGTGAGGACGCCGTGGCGTCTCTCAAGCCACTCCTCAAAGAGGGGTCTTACCGCTGCTATGGTAGCGTGCCCGGCCCTCGGTTGCGACAGTCGTTGTTTCCACTCTGCCATGAGATCTCGCCGGAGCTCATTCCGCCACGCACTAATTTGGCGCGGCAGAGGATCTTCGCCCCGGCGACGCGCGTCTGCGCGCAAACTGTAGACGCGCGCGAGCGCCTTCGCTTCTAGATCCCACGGCGGTGATCCGGCAAGGAGGTTTGCCGCCTCCCCGGAGATCGTGCGATACCCGCGGATTACTCGGATAGCCATGACCCTCTGGGACGCGACCAGCGTACGAGCCGGCCGCCGCTTCAAGTCCGGCGCCCACACTGGGGCACCGTAGAGGGCCATGGATCGCACAATCCCCATATACAACCTCCGGCAGGAGGCGTTTGGCCCCCCGAGGTTGGGAAGGAGCCGCTTGAGCGCGGCCCCAGACCGTTCCAACTTAGGGGCCAAACGACGAAAATGCTCCGTGAAGTTCCATCGGCTGTCGAGGACGAGACCCAGGTACTTCATCGCCGACTCGACGCCGATGGTAACTCCTCCTGCCTTTATTTGGGACCCACCTGGAGGTGGCGCGCTCCGACGGCCATAGAAACACATGGCCTCGGATTTGTGGAGCGCCACCTCGAGTCCCAACTGCCGGATCCTTGCAACGACTGTCGCAACCGCTTGTGACATCAGGTCGGCCGCCGCCTGATGCGACCTCCCGTTCGCCAGCACCAGCGTGTCGTCAGCATAACAGACAATGCTGACGCCGCTCGGGAGGTCGGTGCGTAGCACCCAATCGTACCCGATGTTCCACAGGAGAGGTCCCAGGACCGATCCCTGTGGGACACGGCGCGACACCTCTCGCCGATTCCACACGCCCCGGTGACCGGGGTAGATGACACATCTGTCCGTCAAGTAAGCCTCGACTACACGACGGAGATAGGCAGGCACCCGGTGATACCGGAGTGCCTCCAAAATGCAGCTCCAGGGCAACGAGTTGAAGGCGTTGGCGATGTCCAGAGACACCGCCACGACGACTCGCCTCCTGGCCAACGCAGCCCCCGTCGTGAGGTCCCTCACGCGCATGATGGCGTCCACCGTGGAGCGCCCTCTGCGGAAGCCGAACTGGCCGTCCGCTAAATCCGGCCCCCTTTCAGACAGGTGCCCGACGAGGCGGTCTGAGATTATCCTTTCGAACAGTTTTCCCACCTCGTCGAGCAGCACAATGGGCCGGTACGCGGACGGAGAGAAATTGATTAATAACTTATCATTATTTTCATTTCCATTGCTTTTGGTATAGTTAGATTTTTTTCCAATAATTGTTGTCTGTCAATGTGATCCACTCCCAAATGCAGCCCGACATAATTGTTACTGAGACACTCCCTCACAATAACCAATAAACGTTCGAGCTTTCGTCGTGACATGTTAAATAATGTCGCAAGTCTTTCATTTGGCTCCCCAGACCGCAGTTTTGTTAGATAAATACCTAATGCAGTTCTCGGCTCTCTACATCTTTCATTTAGTGCAGGTGTTTGTACCAATATATTATCAAACTCTTCGCATTTGCGTCCTGTCCAAAAGTGCATCTCTTCGTTAGTTAAAGCGCCTCTCGTGTTGAAGTCTAGCCGAGGTCCACGTTGTAAGGCCATTCTTAACATGTCACAAATGTCAGTAAACTGTTCTGTATTAAAATCATGAGTGACATTACATGTTTGAGGTAGCTCATCCCAAACGTTGTTCTCTAAGTGCTGTGTACACACTCTTGCACCATTTGGAATATAAAGCTTATATTCACAAAAGATGTGAGTTTTAATTGTTATTGGGATTCGATGGCGAGTTGCGTTTGGACAGTTGTTAAATATACAATGCCGTGGTGTGTTTAGAGCACGTGTATACACGGGATTTACTGCTCTGGCATCTTTCCTCAATGCTCTTATAGTTGATACCGATATGTAATGTTTTAAATCTACTCACTTATTGATAAAATATATATTTTGTATTTAAAGAATGCTTGTTTTCTTACTTCTTTTAATAATAGAATCCTAAATGTGTTATATCATGTTATTCTAGCTTTATTTTACTTATATAAGTAGTTTGTAATAAATTATTCATCATTTATAAAACACAAGCTGTTCCCCGTGGTTTCACCCCTGCTGCTCGGCTCCTTTTAGTCGTAGCATAGCGATGATATATAGCTTATAGCCTTCCTCAATAAATGGGCTATCTAACACTGAAAGATTTTTTTAAATTGGACTAGCAGTCCCTGAGATTAAAGCTTTATAATAATAAGTATAGATAGTGAGATTACTGCTTTCCAAACGTGAATAGGGACAGGCGCCATGGTAGACGTTTTTCTGCATCAAAATGTCTATTCAATGATATATTAATGAGGACTATTGGAGCGGGTACCACATTCCATACATTTTTGCCCATTGTCTAAATCTCCATCAATTGTGATAGCAATAATGCACCTAGTACCTCTAGTCTAGGTAACGTGATCGGTTTATTGATGGGCGCAACTTTTGTTTTTGCACAAACTAACTTTGATGTGCGTTCGCCTTTATAATTATTTGTTACAACATAAATTGCACATGCATAAACCTTTTCCGAAGCATCGCAAAATACATGTATTTGAATATTGTTAGGTTCGCAACTTTTCCCATTCTAATGATATGGATGCTGGTAATTGTTTATCCCATAATAGGTTCGCAGTCCAAGTGCTCTGGAACAATATTTTTGCTCTGACTGTGAACGGTGATAACCAACCAAGGGGGTCAAATATTTTAGAAATATCTGACAACAATTGCCGTTTCGTGTACGGGTTATCGCTGTGTTGCGGTTCTATTCTTGTGTCGAAAGTAAACACGTCACTAGAAGGAATTCACCACGGGCCTAATGTTTTTCGAGATTCTGTGTCCTTGAACTCTAATGGAGCAGTTATTTGTTCTGGCTGTAGGTTTTCAATAATAATAATAATAATAAGCCCGCAGGGCACCTTGAGGCGAGGTGACGGGAATGCCCGCAGGGCACCTTGAGGCGAGGTGACGGGAATTAGCGATCCCGCGGGCTACCATCATCCCGATTGCTCCAGGGAGGAGTCACCGTTCCTTTTCTCCGGCTTGCCTTTATTGGCTGGCCGGAGTGAACGATGACGAGGAACAGGTCTCCCGCCTCTGGCTTGCCTTCATTGGCCGTCCAGAGTGGAGTCGCGAGAGTAGTGATCCTGCTCGGAGGGTGGAAGCTGTTCGTAAGCGGCGAGTGGGCCAGTGATGCAGGATGCTTAGGCAGATGCAGATGATCTGAGTAGAAAGCTGGTGGCAGTTTCTTCACCCTTCAGCCACTCACATTTCCGTTGTCCCTCTGTTGCTATTACTAGCAACCATTCCCGGGGGCCCGGTCGGTGAGTTGGCGAGACTCCGCCTGCCATTTTTACGTGTATAAATTACATTGTTTCGGCAGGTGCCATAGTCCTTCCATAGTCCCCATCATACCGGTCCATAACAACCCACACCCATAGCCTTATTACTTACTTCCATTATCCGCAATAGTCCTACACTAACCGGGGACTGTCCTTGGGTGTATTTCCATAGTGCATACAGGGATAGTCGCCGGTTTGTGTCCCATTTCATTTAGATTAAAGTTGTCTAAAGGGCCTCTGCGCAGTTGGCTCCGGCCCCTCGTACGCCTCCCAAATGACCGGGACCCTGTGGTCCCGTGATTGGTAAAGACATACAATAATAATAATAATAAAGCCCGCAGAGCACCTTGAGGCGAGGTGACGGGAATTAGCGATCCCGCGGGCTACCATCATCCCGAGTGCTCCAGGGAGGAGTCACCGTTCCTTATCTCCGGCTTGCCTTAATTGGCTGGTCGGAGTGAACGATGACGAGGAACAGGTCTCCCACCTTTGGCTTGCCTTCATTGGCCGTCCAGAGTGGAGTCGCGAGAGAAGTGATCCTGCTCGGAGGGTGAAAGCTGTTCGTAAGCGGCGAGTGGGCCAGTGATGCAGGATGCTTAGGCAGATGCAGATGATCTGAGTAGAAAGCTGGTGGCAGTTTCTTCACCCTTCAGCCACCCACATTTCCGTTGTCCCTCTGTTGCTATTACTAGCAACCATTCCCGGGGGCCCGGTCGGTGAGTTGGCGAGTCTCCACCTGCCATTTTTACATGTATACATTACATTGTTTCGGCAGGTGCCATAGTCCTCCCATAGTTCCATCATACCAGTCCATAACAACCCACGCCCATAGCCTTATCCCTTGTTTCCATTATCCGCAATAGTCCTACACTAACCGGGGACTGTCCTTGGGTGCATTTCTATAGTGCATACAGGGATATTCGCCGGTTTGTGTCCCATTTCAGTTAGATTAAAGTTGTCTAAAGGGCCTCTGCGCAGTTGGCTCCGGCCCCTCGTATGCCTTCCAAATGACCGGGACCCTGTGGTCCCGTGATTGGTAAAGACATAATAATAATAAATCCGCAAGGCCGCTTGTGGCGAGCTGTTGGGCAGTGGCGATCCCACGGACCTGACTCCCGGGAGGTGTCTTGTTCTTCTCTCTCCGGTTAGTCCTCGTGACTAGCTGGAGTGAACACTGATGAAGAACAAGCCCTCCCACCTCATTCTTGCCTTAATTGGCTGGCTTGAGTGGAGATTCGCAAGAGTAGGAGTTGATGGGGACTCGGGGGAAGGATGTATCTCAGTAAGATGCTGGTAGGTGTCTTAACCGTACTTCCGGGATTGCTCTGATAGCCGTGGGATGCCTCTCCTTCCCCAAGCAGCTCAACTTATGTTGCCTCCGTGTCGCTACATGCTAGCGGCCGTTTCCGGGGGCCCATTGAGTTTGCCAGTCACCCCCTGCCTGTTTATCCGTATGTATCAATATTGGTCAGGGGCAGGGGCCATAGTATTTCCATAGTTATCATATCCACCAGTCCATAGCCACCCATACCCATAACCCTTTCAATTATTACCACATTTCGCAATAGTCCTGCATCAACCGGGGATTATCCTTGGGTGCACTTTCATAGAGCATACAGGAATAATTGCCGGCTGATATCCCATTTACTTATATTAAAGTTGTTCAACGGGCCTCTGCGAGTTGGCTTCGGCCCCTCGTACGCCTTCCAAAGGTCCGGGATTCTGTGATCCCGTGAACGGAAATGAATATACAAATAATAATAATAATAAGTTTATTTCAGACTACAGAGTCCATAGTTTTGTTAGTATTCTTTTATATGTTAGTAACAATAGTGCTCAAGTAAATAGGTTAGTATTGTTAGTTTTTACATGATAATTACTTATTTATATTTAAGACTATGGTTTAGGTAGGACTGTTCATACCCAGTGTCTGAAAGGGGCAGTCTGGTCTGGCAGCAATCATTTTCAAAATACTGTTGTCACTACTATGCAGGCGCTGTAGTAAGGAGGCTGCTTTCTTTCTCATGGTGGCGTTGAAACCATCTGTGCGAGCCTCTGCGAACATTTCCAACGCGCTACAGTGGCATGGCAGTCCCAACAGCATTCTGAAGGCGTTGTTAAACTGAACACGCAGGACATTGTTGGCTCGCCGCGTGTATGAAACCCACAGGCCGCTCGTGTAAAACGATTGACAGAATGCCTTAAAAAGGGTTACTTTGACGTTAGTAGTACAACGAGCTAACCTGCGGGCGAGCATATTGCTTCTTTCTATATCTGCGTCGTCCCTTAAGTGACTTGTGACGATGTGGCCGAGGTACCTAAAACAATTTTTAGTACTACGCCGTTGAGGCCTATGGGCGGAACACTGCGCGGCTGCTGCTTTGGCGCTCTAAATACAAGAAGTTCACTTTTCTTCGAGTTATATATCAGGCTATGTTCCGCTGCATAGGCCTCGCAGGTGAATAGCAACTTCTTCAACCCACCTATCGACGGACTAAACAGCACCATATCGTCTGCATAGCTTTTGTTATTGACACATTGTGACTGTTTCTAGCCGACCCTAGGCTAAATAAAATTTTCGTTTTTCCTAAATCAAGGAAGGGATGGTATACGGCTTACCCTTTCTAGGGAAATGGGCAAGGGACTGAGCTCCGCCATCCGCCCAGTCCTGTAGAGCTCGTCCTGTTGCTGGTCACTCTCCCACCGTTTACGGGATAATGAATTCTCAATAAATAACATAATTTATTTTATTGGTTTACTTATGTTATTTATACTTTATATTTATAATATTTCAAAAGTAAGTACAAAGGGAATTAGAGAATTCATTAAGGAAAGGATGTCTTATTATAATGATTCTACATTAACTAATAGAATAAGAGGGCAACAAAAGGTGAGGGTGTAAACTACATGGAAGATTACTTTACAGATGCACTTGTGTACGCCGAAGTGGCCATTCAGATCTACACATCATTACACCTCCTTAATCGAACCCCGTTTTGACAGTGCATGTTTCGTCAAATATATTTTTTTTAGATTAGAGATTGCCACCACAGCTTTGTTTAGATTTGACGAGACACACATGTGTTATTAAACTAGTGTTCCTTTCGAACAGAGCTATCAAATGTATGGAGAGTCTCCGAGATACTTGGTGAAGCCTACCCCCGCTTCCTGGAGATGCGCATACAACAAGTACAGTGCAAAGCACTGTTCCGGGATACAAATAGGATAGGATTTGACCCTAACCTACAATTAAGACCACATTCACATACCCGTTCGCTGCACTCACACTGCTCTCCTTCCACACTTCACACTGACTTTACTTTGTAATACTGAATTGTAAGAATCAGCTCTAGCTTATCTAAGACAACCTATCGTCTCCGCAGTTCAAGAGTAAGTAACCTATCGCCTTCATCACATTTCTAACATCCTCTCGCCAGAGCCCTTTTCCCAGGCCCTTGCATTTGGGGTTTTATGACACTTTTTGTGCAATGTCTTAATTGTTTCTCTGGACCTTTCACGGGTCAGTGTTATTGCAACCAGATGTGACGTTTCGTATTGTATTGGGCGCCCAACGGTGCCACTTATTCTTAAGATCCTTTAACAAGTTGCAACTCGATTGCCTGTCAGTAATTATCAGTAGTGTGGATCCCATAAAGTATAAGATGAATGGCCTAACATGTGGCTCATTGGAAAGTTGATACTTTAAAATATTGGGATACTTTTGTTTATATTTTTAGGGGTACCTGACGGACAGTCACAACATGTTCCATCAATATGGCAGCCGACATGTATACTGCTCAGTCGCTCGACAAGCTGGTTAATATACAGGTTAAACGGCAGAGATGAACTTAACCCTCCCTGTCTAACACCGCATTTCAGACCGTATTCGTCCGACAGGGTACCAACCCACTTCACACGGTTCTTTTGATTAGAGTACCAATATTTGAGGAGGGAGCTGTACTCCGCCGAAACACCCGCTTCCCTCAACTTGTCCCACAGTATATCATATGCAACTAGATCAAAAGCTTTTGACAAGTCAAGGAAACACGCGTACACGGCGTCCTCCTCGCTGTGTAGTACATGACAGTTCGCTTCAGGCTCAGAATAGCGCTCTCCGTTGAGACTCCTGCTTTGAACCCGAACTGGGCATCGTGCAACTCCACCTGTGCAGTGAAGCGACTGTTCAGCAGACAGTCCAGCACCTTAGCTGTTGTGGTTGCGAGTGAGATGGGCCGGTAGTTACTTATGTCAGACGTGTCACCCGTCTTATTTTTGACTATTGGAACAACAATTGTCCGCATTAGCGGCTCCGGTAAATACGAGTGACCGATGCACTGACTGAAAAACATGGACAGTACCCGCGGCAAGTGAACCCCAGCATATTTAAAATGCTCGATACTGAGTCCATCGTGACCGGGAGATTTTCCACGCTGCATTGCTTTAATAATTTTAGCCACACTCTTGGCAGGTATCTTTATATTCTGCCCTGTCACAATGGGCGCAACATCTCTCACCTCTTCAGACATGGGAACCAAGGGCGACCGTACAGTAAAGTGCTCTCTAAAGGCCTCGGCAATGCTTCTGTGGTCAGCAGAACCACCGACACTCATCGGGAAGCTAGGCCTGACTTTCATTTTGTTGGTATGTTTCCAAAAGTTTTAAAAATCCCTAGAGAAGTGGTCCAAAGCAAGGAGGTCCATTCTAAGTTGCTCCTGCCTAACCTGACACTATTTTAATTTCGCTTTAAAATGTCTCCTTGCCTCCGACATCTCCTCAAAGATTCGACCATTAGCTAGTCGCCCAGCTAAATTCCACAGTTGAAATTTAAGCCGCGCCTCCCGATGTGGGCCCGCTACGTGCTCATTCCACCCAATGACACAACCTACCTTTCTGCGACACTTTTTTTTGTATGTTTGGATGGCTGCTCGAGACAGCGTACCAGTAGTTTGCTCATATAATTTATCAAGAACCGCGTGATGTTCCTTGTTGGTACAAAAACCATCACAACATTCACTTAACTCCTGTGGAAAATCTATCAATCGTAGTTTTGAATGACAAATGTCATGGTACCGATTAATTTGCTGTATCTGTCTCTCGCCCCATATCACACAGTTAACAGGTTATTGTGTTAAATCATTAACTTTAGGCTTAAGCTTATTTAGATTACATTCTACTACGAGTGGATAGTGGTCCGACCAATACACGTCATAACGTACAGTCACACCAACGACAGAATCACGTGCCGACTGCGTGACGATGCAGTGGTCTAACCATCTAGTACAGCCGTGAGCATCACTAAAAAATGTATAGGTGGTTTTAGGGCACATTTTTAAATCTATACAAAGCCAATTAAGATCCACACAAAAATCTAACAATTCATTATAAAATAACTCATTTGGGTGGGCATTAAAGTCGCCCAATATATAAAAGGCCTCAACTCCATTGTTCTCCTCCACCTTAATTACCGAACGAATCGCACCAAAACACGCGGTAAACTCAGGTAGGTCGTCATAAGAGTTGTGCCTGCCGCATACGGTTATCTTTATCGCACACACGCGCTCATTTTTATTTTTTTTATTTATTTGACACTGATACAATAACATGATACATCCAAGAGACTTATAAGCTAGTGTACCAATTTCTTATAGGTAAGCACATCATGCATAAATTATTGATGTTGAGCGTAGCTTAAAGCATCATTAAGAACATTATAAAAATCATTATATATAAATTACAATTAAAATATATATGAAATTAAAAAAAAAACTAAATTAAACAAAAAAGCGAAATTACATTAAAAAGCAAAATCAAGATAGAATTAAAACATAATTAAAACTGAAAACAAAATCAAAATTATTACTTACAATCATTATAAAACAAAATACTTTTACAAGTGTTTGTGCATAATATATGTAGTTCGGAACCTGCCAAGCGAGTCAGAGTGTATGTCGATGAGATGACTGATTGACAGCAATTGGAGAATTAGCACCGAGGACAGTTCTGCGAAGAGGAGGACATAAGTGAGTTAAAGGAGCTCGTGGGCTTTTTGTAGGTACACGGAATTTGATTCTACTCAGCAATTGGGGACAGTCAATTTTGCGTCTTATGATTTAACTAAAAATAACGCGTCCAATAAATCTCTCCTCTTCTGTAGAGGTATCATATTGAAGTGCAAGAGCCTCTCCCTATATGATCGTTTCCTCTTAGCTATCCCGGAGGTGTATGCTAAGTGCCACAGAAACCGGTTTTGCACCCTTTCCAAGCTTAGGAGGCCGCACTATGCCTCGCACACAAGGCATAGACAGGTGCGGCCTCCACACAGTGCTGCAGTATTCCAATGAGCTCCGAACCAAACAATTATACAGTATGTAAATTTGAACGACGGACTTATTGAAGGAGGGGGTGGTCAGTATTCGATTTTTGTCCCAAATATGTAAAAAAACTATGACCTTAATTTTTCATCTAATTGTCCAATAAAATACAGTGTCCATGAACACAGAGCGCAAAGCGAACTCGGAGATAGTAAAATGCCTACATAATTACGCGCCAAACATGTGCCGCTCCTATCGCTAAGGAAGCGAGCGCGCAAGCCCCGCCCCTTTCCTTTGTTATGTCGCTGACTGTGCCAAACATGTAGGTATGCCGATACCTACATGTTTGACTCCGTTTCGCACCGGCTCGCACGCACCCTGCCCGCGCCCCCGCTCCGCTGACCGGCAGTCTATGCGAACGCGCCGCCGCTTGCGCATTGTGTAAACATCCCCGTTTACCAAATTTATGTAAAGTGCATTTTCTAGTGTTAGGTAGTATATGAAGTGTAATAATTTCGTCCCAGTATTCAAATGAAGAATATTAGGATATGGTTCGTGCCTACGCGCAAATGATCGTGTGCTATCTGACATTAATGTTTTTTTTTTATTTTTTTACGGGGGGAAATCCTCATGGACTTCCTCCGCCTGGGGAGAGGCGGAGGGTCGTGCCGGACTCTTACCGGCAAAAACCACCCCGGCGTCTCCTCGCACGTGCGCACGGGGCCGCGGGAATCCACATTCTTCCGCAGCCCCACACTAGTGCTGGCCCGGTCTGTCCGGGCCTCGTCTCTAGCACGGGGTAGTGAGGTGTTCGACTACCCTGTGCATCCTCTTAGAGGCGCGCGTAGACACCGCGCGCGTCTTCGCCTCGGGTCCATCGGATAGGGGGCGGGGACTTCCCCAAGTCCGTCGCCCCTGGACCCATTCATGGGGGGCGGAAGAGGGCGTTATCCGCCCTTCTTCTGCGCCCGGTGCGTCTTCTGCGGCCTGGGAAGGGAGTGGACATCTCCCTCTCCCGTTCCGCAGCTTCCTTCTGCGACATCACGTCCTCGCAGAAGGACACCAGCGCGTCCCACGACTCTGCGCTACCGACCATACTACGAACCACGGCCGGCAGCGACAGATCGCCTCCCACTTCTGATGTGAGGGCACGGCGCTGCTCCTCCCAAGCCACACACTCGGCGAGCGTGTGTTGCGCCGTGTCCTCCCCACAATGGACGCAGTGGTGGCACCGAGCGTCCGGCTCCCTGTCTATGCGACACAGGTACTTGCCGAAGCAACCGTGCCCCGACAATACCTGTGTCACTCTGAACGACAGGGAGCCATGCCTTCTCCCGAGCCAGTCGTCGAGTACTGGCCGGATCGCCTCGACGGTAGTGAGGCCGGCGGTAGGGCGCAGAAGCCTCTGCCGCCATTCCGCCACCAGGACCTGACGGAGCTCCTCTCGGCGCCGCGCGATCTGCCGCTGCACCGGTCTCGAGCCCCGTGCCCGCTCTTCCTCGCGCCATCGATATAATGACGCGAGTACTTTCGCCTCTAGGTCCCAGGGCGGGGATCCGGCCAGGACGCAAGCCGCCTCGTAGGAGATCGTGCGATACCCGCGGACGACTCTGACGGCCATCGCCCTCTGCGGCTTCCGCAGAATGGCGAGAGTACTGGCCGTCATGTCGAGCGCCCACACAGGGGCCCCATAGAGGGCCATGGATCGCACGATTCCCACGTACAACCGCCTACTACCTGCGTGCCTGCGCCTACCTGCGTGCCTGCGACTACCTACGTGCCTCATCTGCCTTCGCTTCCGGCGTCTGCTAGCGCGCTGTACACCTACCCGTCTGCCGCTGCCGAGCTGCCTGACTACCCAGGATAGTGGTGTTTCTATAGGCGGGCAAGAGCCTAACGCGCGCTCGATATTCTAAATTCACACCCAGCTCTGCCGATCCTTTTTCTTAATATATTATAATAATTGAACTAGTAATTATTTTTATTTTTTTTCTACAACTACCTACCACCTACGTAAACGTTACATACAGTTAGATGCTAGGTGTCAACCAGCGGCTACGAACTGTTAGGATGGCGATCCGTGGGTCCTTTTTTTTAAAAAAAAAACACTTGTTACTGCTAAAAGAATGTTTATTAAGAAAGGTTACACTACACAAGACACACTGGTTACACAACACAAGAACTGAAGCCGGACAAGGCTTGATTACCAGAGTCTATGTTTGGAAGACTTTTTACAGATTTGTTATCATTTTCTAAATCATCAGAGATTTCAGTAAGTTCTATGGATGAGTGAACATTATTGTTTTTCTTCATTTGCTTGGTATTATAGCATTGGTTATAAATCAAATGAAAAAATTGGTACACAGTTTATAAATAATAAAAATAATAATTGCTGATATTATAACATAAGTCAGCCCAGAATAATAATTACCGTATTTAACAATATGGGACTGATTTTCGCTATTGCGAATTTCGGTTTCTAAGTTTTCCAATTTGTGTGAAGCCAATTTCAATGGTTCTAAATCAATATTTGATAAGCTAATTGGGTTGATAGAATGAGTACTTTCATTCAGAATATTATACTTGCAACAATCATCCAAGGTCAGATCAAAACTCAGAGTTATCTGACTCGGTACTGTAGACTTACATTCAGTCAACAAAGTATCGGGAATGAATGTATTTTTTATGGTTCCAAATTCGAATTTTAATTTTTTTGTTGTTGTTAGATTGGCATAACTGTTTTCCATTTTGGCGCGGAATTTGAGTTGCATCTGTTATTTATATTAAAAACAGTGCTGTTTTTAGTTTTATAATATCTAGTGTGTATTGCGAATTTCATAATGGACAAAAACATCGAACAAAAAGTTTGTCTTAAATTTTGCATCGCCAATGAAATTTCGTGTTCGGAGGCACTCAAAATGTTACAGAAGGCTTACGGTGAATCGACTTTTTCAAAAACACGTGCTTATGAGTGGTACAAAGCGTTCAAAAGCGGTCGAGATGTGATGGAAGATTTGCCTCGTTCTGGTAGGCCATCAATGTCTGCAACTGAAGTTAACATCGCAAAAGTGAAGGAAATAGTGACTGAAAATCCTCATTCAAGTTTGAGAGAGATGGCCGCCGAACTTTCTGTATCTCACGAGTCGATCCGTACCATTTTAACAAATAATTTGGGTATGAAACGTGTTGCCGATCGGCTAGTCCCAAAAGACCTGAATTTTCTTCAAAAACTAAATCGCATGAAAGTCGCTGAGGACATGCTAGAACGAGTCAATACCGACCCAACAATCATGAAACGCATTGTTACTGGTGACGAGACGTGGGTTTACGAGTTTGACATGCAAACTAGTCAACAAGCTTCGGAATGGCGCCTTCCAACTGAACCAAAACCGAAAAAACCACATCAAAGTCGATCAAAAGTCAAAGTCATGTTGACTGTTTTCTTTGACTATCGCGGTGTTGTGCACTCAGAATTCTTGCCCGAAGGTCAAAAGGTAAATAAAGAATATTATTAGAGCGTTATGCGGCGTTTAAGAGAACAGATTCGACGAAAAAGGCCAGAAATGTGGAAAGAAAATTCTTGGATTTTGCATCACGATAATGCGCCTTCGCACAATGCCATCATTGTAAACGATTTTTTGTCCAAACACTCAACAAACACCATCGAGCAGCCACCATATTCACCAGATATCGCTCCAGCCGACTTCTTTCTTTTCCCACACTCAAATTACCCCTTCGTGGCACCCGTTTTCAATCGTTAGAAGACATAAAGGAGAATTCGCGGCGAGCACTGAACTCAATTCCGGAAACAGCGTTTAAAAAAAGTTTCGATGATTGGATTATTCGTTGGCGTAAGTGTATCGTTTCTGAAGGAGCATACTTTGAAGGTGATAAAATAAATTTAGATGAATAACAAACATTTTGTGTATTATTGACTTTTTCCCGGTACTTTCTTGACAGAGTAGTATACACATTTGAGGGATGAAATTGCAATGTTTGAAAATATGCTACACAATTATTTTCTAAAGATAAAATTCCTGTTCCATGTAAAATATAATCAGTAATGTTATTGTCACATTTCAAAGTTAATTTATTAGGTTTAGATTGTACATAAATATATCTGTTGTTATTTAACTTTTGCCAAACATTTATAACACCATAAATAACCTTGGAGTCACAAATTTCAGGAAGTGATAAGGTCACTTCGGTTAATAACTTAGATTCACATGAGGGATTGTTAATCGTTGACAATATTGATGGTGGATGACATAAAATATAATCACTATTGACGTGCTTACATTCACTTATGCTATCTTATAAAACGTAGGATAATCTGTCATCCGTTACTGCTACGAATAACTTTGAAGGACGAATTAAAACATAAGTTAAATATTGATTTGTATCGCTTGGGGTAGGTAGCGGTAAATTCTTGTATGTAAGGTTGAACTTAATAGGAGACATTAATGGTACTTGTATGATAAATATTAGTTTGTTATTATAATAATATACAGTTAGTTTGGATAAGTCGATTATAGTGTGAATGTTTTGCAATGTTAGCGAAACCGGGAACTCGTTGGTTCTCTTTAGTTGACTGTTATTCGATAACTCATTGTATAATTTCTTGGGAGTTATGACGTACGGGTGTAAAATATTAGCTTTAGCGAATAAAATTGAGTTAAGTACTGTGTCTAAAACATTCGAAATTGATAGTAATGAGCCTTCAATAATATTAAACATAGAATTGATTTTTTCCAAATTCAATATGTTGTTATTTGTCCTAGAACTACTAGCAAATATATAGTTAAGCTTTTCAATTTGCCTATTGAGTAAGATTTCATTATTGTTTAATTTCTGTATAGAAACATTAAAACTATTTATCGTAGAACGTACAACATGTATGTTATCTTTCATTAAAGAATAATTATGATGCTCATTTTATTGACAAGCGCTAACAGCTTCATCATATTTTCTCGCGTCGTCAGCATCTAATGTACCGAAAAAGAATTTTAAAATTTCGCCTCCAAATTCAAGAGCGCGTTTTTGACGATTATCGAAAATAAGATGCGATAAAGATTCTAACTTAAGATTATTGGAATTAATAAGTATTTCTAAGGGGTTAATAGTATCCTTACACTCTAAATTAATGTTAGGTAAATTACGTGCTTTTTCGCAAAAAGTCGATATGTTTTCACTAGACTTTTTTATATTTTCCATATAAGGTCTAATATTAATCATGTCTACATATGTGATAACATTCCAGTTATCGGTTTGGAAATAAACTATTGATGTTGGATCAAAATAGATTCCTGCACTATGTTCTATTATTTCAATTGGCTCGGAGAAACTTGAACACACGAAACATCTGAAACAAATATTCACACCGGTTTAATTTCGTTAACATGATATTTTACTTGTTTTCTATTAACGCATAGAGTGACGTTATTTTTGCCGTGTGTTTTTAAAATCTTAAATATACCCTTCCACACAGGGGACAGAGCCTTACGGAGCCTGTGATGGTGCTTTAAATAAACTAAATCACCAGTTTTGTATGTTTACTCGGGCTGTCGAATCATAATGTTTTTATTTATTTATTTTATTTAAGACTTCATGCACAAAACATTGTACATAGGCGGACTTAATGCAATGAGCATTCTCTACCAGTCTACCTTTGGGTGATGCAGAGATAATCTAGTGGCAGGTGCAGAAGCTAGGAAATTCAGTTGAATATATATGAAAATATACATAACACACTTTACATACATACATACTATATATATATACATTACAATACATATTTATAAGGCAGTAAATATATATACATATATATATACGTATATGCAGTCATAGTCCCGATGATTCCCCCAACCTCTTCAAAAGAAGCTCCCGAACTCTCTGCTTGAAAGACAGCCGACTAGTCAAGATCCTGATATCGGGGGGTAGCGCATTCCAGAGAAGAATAGCCTGAACGAAAAATGAGGAATGGAGAAATTTTGAGTGATGAGTTGGACAGTTAAGGAGACGATTATTAGAAGAGCGAAGGTATTTATTGTGGTTTGCGCATGTGTATTGGAAGTAAGAGGACATATAGCTAGGTGGGCAAGGTGAAAACGAAACGAATGCAGTTATTCAGAAGTCGGTCGAGTTTATTGAGGAGATCTGCATTCAGGTCATAGTAACAGACATCAGCATAATCTATTATAGGGAACAACAAGGCCTGTACAAGCGTCGTCTTGGTGACGGGCGGAAGCAAGTTTTTCACGCGGTTAAGGGCCCGCAGCGACCCGGTTACTTTTTTGCACACGTTAGTTACTTGTGTATGCCAGTTTAAACTCCTGTCAATATGTAAGCCTAGGTCTTTAACATTATCGCTGTAAGGAACGATCGCACCGTCGAAAAGAACGGCTGGCAGAGATGCACTGTCAATCTTACTTAGCGATCGAGAGCTTCCGATGATAATAGCCTGGCATTTATTCGGGTTTACCGTAATGCCAAACCGAGCTGACCAGGCACTAATGATGGCTAAGTCATCATTAATTTTTGCGATAGCATCGGCCAAGTAGTCTACGCCAGCCCGACAGTACAGCTGCAAGTCGTTTGCATACAGATGGTACGCACACCGAAGGTCAGAAGTGATGAGATTGATAAAAATAGAAAACAAGAGTGGTGATAATATGCCGCCTTGAGGAACGCCAGCTTTTAATTCGCACCAGCCTGATGATATATCACCATGCTTGACCGACTGCTGATGCTCCTGAAGATAAGAAGAAAACCATGCCAGAGACCCACCAGAGATTGCAAGATGGGATAGGATGGCTAAAAGAATATCGTGACTGACCATATTGAAGGCATTTGAGAAATCAACCAAACCAGGACTGTGGCTTTAGCGTCCTCAAGGCCAACTCTAATATCGCCAGTCACTTTAAGGAGGGCGGAAACAGTGCTGTGGCCTGGTCTGAAGCCCGATTGGAATGGACTGACAAGTGAATTCCTGTAAATGAAATCAGATAGTTGTTTGTGGACACAGGCCTCAAGCACCTTGGACAGGAAAGGAAGTATGGATATAGGACGGAACTGACTGGGAAGAGTGGGAGTAGAGACTTTGGGAAGTGGGCGGACAAAGGCTTTACGCCAAAGGGATGGGGAAGATCCGGAATACAGGGAAAAATTGATAATGTGGGTTATAGCCGGTAGGAGGTGATCTAGAACAGTTATAATCATGTTACGAGAAATGTTATCACATCCTACCGCTTTTGATTTAATTGAAAGGATGATCCTACCAATCTCTGCCGAATCAACTGGAATGAAGTGGAAAGGAGTAGCAATGTTGGGACGCGTAAGGCCAGAGATGAACCTTAGAGTATCTTGTTTCACTAGACGATCTATGGTAGGTACTGTAGAGAAATGATGATTTAGATCGTCTAAGCGAATTGAGCTGGGTAGTTCTATATGATGCATTTTGCCGATACCTAAAGTCCCAAGAAATTTCCAAATATCGGCAGAAAAGCAGAAGAGATGTTTTCGAGAACGTGGCGGCGTTTAGCGTTACGTACCATCTGGTTACAGCGATTTCTTCCTAGCTTAAAAGCTGCCCAGCTTTCATCGGTGCGATCCTTCCTGTGTTTGCGGAAAGCGCGGTCCCTACGTCGCATAGCCATTTTAATACCACGAGTCATCCAGGGCGCAGGCAGTCGTTTATTCTTATTCGCCTAATAGGAGCATGTCGGTCATAAAGGCTTATTATTGTGGCGTTAAAAATCTCAACCTTTTCGTCGACTGAAGTGGCTTCCATTAGGGGCTCCCAGTCGACTGATGACGCGTCTTCCTGCAATCTTGCTCCGTCCATCCGCGCAAAACAACGCCTATACAAGACCGTAGGCCTCGACTTGGGTGGCTTTAGGATATAGGATAGGAAAACCATGTCGTGGTGAGAAAAACCCGGAGCATCACGCTGACCATGGCAGGATACAAGGGAGAGATTGGAAGTAAGGATAAGGTCAAGCCAGGAGTCGTCGCCTGCAGTGTTGTGGTGAGTGGGATTGAGTGGTAACACATGTAGATTAGCCGACTCAACTATGTGAAGGAGTTTACGGGATCGAGGGGACTCATTGGAAAGGAGATTGTTGTTAAAGTCACCCATGATTATGTGATGCATGTACTCAGAACCCAAAGATTCCAATACTGATTCGAATTCAGTGAAATAATCAATATTAGGAGGACAATAGACCACCCCCAACACAGTCTTCCCCCCTTGGCTACAAACTTCTAGAAAGAGATACTCAGCAGGACAGTTCGGTGAAGATGTAAATAGTACCTTATAAGAGAGTTCACTGCGGAGATATATACCTACACCACCCCCTCGCCTGGTAGTTCGGTCGTTTGAGGATTCTTTATTTTTATTCATATTTTCAATAGCTTTTTCGCGAGAGTATCTCATCCTATATTGTAAGGCACGAATATATTCTTGATAGGTAACGTTATCGTTCGACTCGTAAACACTACTAGGAATTGACGGCTTATAACCGTATAGAAGTTCGAAAGGCGAGAATTCGGTAGTGCAATGAGGGGTTGTATTATATGACAGAATCGCTGTTGCTAGATAGCAATGCCAGTCGTCCTGATTGTCATTAACAAAAGACCTAAGTACTCCTTGAGAGTAGCATGGCTTCGTTCTAGTGCGCCATTTGTCTGAGGATGATATGGAGTAAAAAATAGACTTTTTATTTTAAGAATTTCAGTTAACTGCTTAAATAGATCTGACGTAAAGGTTGTACCTTGATCCGTCAACAACATTTTGGGGAAACCAAATAAAGAAAAGAAATGTACGAGGCTGCGTGCAACTTCATCAGTCGGACAGGTTATCATAGGATAGGCACATGAAAATTTTGTTAAATCATCCTGAAGCGTTAAAATATATTTAAATTTCTGAAGGCCTGTCTCGGGTAAAGGACCAACGATATCGAGGGCTAATCTTTCAAAGGGCCTAGTACTCGTTGATGTTATTACCATAGGTGCCTTATTTGATGCTCTTAAAGGTTTACTTACTTGGCATAACTTACAGTCTTTAACAAATCGTTCAATATCTGAACGCATTCCTTTCCAATAGTATGAGGCTTTGATTCTACTTAATATGCGTTTAACGCCTGGGTGACCTGCTATAGTCGTCCCGTGGTGTTCTTTAAGGATATTACCGATCTCGGCAGGAGTTGGATAAAGTATTTGATTTTTATAAATATGGACCTTAATTTTAGTGCCATGAAAAATGTAAGATATTATATTATATATTTTAATGTAAAATAGTTTAGAAAATGGTTCGGAAAAATCAGGCAAAGCTAACTCCTTTTCATAATCATTTTTAGAAATAATATCATCACGTAATTTAAGTAGTAAGTTATAAATAGTTTTATAAGTTGTTTCATCGAAATGATGGACCTTAGTGTATAAGAAATAGAGTATCTTATTGTTTTTACAGACAACCGTTTGTAAGGTGTCAGGTTCACGTTCGCCTGCGCGAAATTCCTGTGGGTTGTCAAGCAACGCTAATAATTGCTCAATATGCGGCATTGAGTTGTCTAGATCTAAAGAAACTGGACAGGCAATACACTTTTGTTTTGTTTTGTGTAAACTCTCGTTATGTTCTACGATTTTTGTGTCGCAGACCGAAATGGTTTTTGTGAATTGTTTTTTAAAGTATTCCTCATACGTAGTCGAGTTGATGTTGGAACTTCGGGTAGTCACAGCATTGACTGGATAACGCGATAGCGCATCAGCGTTACTATTAACTCGACCGGGTTTATACACAATCTCATACTCGTATTCTTCGAGTTTTAATCGCCATCTTAACAAACGTCCGCCCGGATCTTTAGCGTTAAATAACCACGTTAAAGGGCGATGATCAGTCACGATTTTAAATTTATAACCGTAAATATAAGCCCTAAATGTGTTAACGGCGAAAAGTATAGCAAGGAGCTCTTTCTCAGTTGTTGAATAATCACCATTATGGGCTTATCTTTGCCTATCTCACCCTGTGATAAAACTGCTCCGACGGCATAATTTGAAGAATCCGTCGTCACAATAAAAGGTTGAGAGAAATCAGGGTATTGTAATAGAGGAGCTGAGATGAGCTTTTCTTTAAGCATGCTGAAAGCTTGCTCTTGTTCGTGAGACCAATGAAATTTAACATCTTTTTTTAGTAAAGATGTGAGAGAAATTCTCGATAAAGCAGCGGTAATAACCGGTTAATCCAAGGAAAGATTTCACATCTTTCGGGGTTTTCGGTGTGGGGAATTGAGATATGGCCTTTACCTTATCTGGATTAGGCGAAACAAAATGAACATAGATAAATTAAAACTTTGTCATGCATATTAATTTGTGGACCCCTTCAGGGTAAAAGCCTCCTCCAAAGAATCCCATTTTTTTCTATTTTTGGCGGTAGTCATCCAGTCCCTTCCTACGTAGGCCACAATATCATCTTGCCACCGAACGCGCGGGCGACCTCTGTGCCTAACGCCAAATGGTCCTTTCCATTTTGTGATGTTGATTGACCATCGACTGTCTCCATATCGCGCCACATGACCAGCCCACCTCCATTTTAGACTTAGAGAGAAGCGCAAAGCATCTTTTACATTGGTTATCTTCCGAATGTCTGCGCTTCGTACTCTGTCTCGAAGTTTTATATTTAAACAGCTCCTTTCCATTGCCCTCTGTGTGGACTGTATTTTATGCCTCGCCTTGCGGTCATAGATCCACGTTTGGCAACCATAGGTAAGACATGGCAAAATTGTGGTGTCCAAAATAATATTCTTCATCTTAACAGGTAGTCGTGACTTGAGAATCTCCTTTTGTGCCCAGTACTTCTTCCATGTTATGGCTACTCTTCTATCTATTTCCTCTATATTTCGATCTTTCCGAAATGAAATTTGTTTCCCGAGGTAAATATAACTCTCTACGTACTCGAGTGGCACATCAATAACATCAATAATCCGTATTGGTGTTAATTTACTGTTAGTCATAACTTTGGTTTTCTCCAAGTTCATTTCTAGGCCCACGCAAGCACTAGCAGTTTGAAGTTCATTTATCATTCTGTTGAGCCTATATGGGCATTCAGAGAAAACGACAATGTCATCTGCAAAGCGTAGATGGCTTAGGTGAAGCCCATTCACATTTATTCCTTGCTTTGACCATGGTAAGTTTTCCATTACGTTTTGTAGAACTGCAATAAATAGTTTCGGCGAGATGGGGTCACCCTGCCTAACTCCTCGGTTAATGCTGATCCTAGTGCCCGCTCTATCTAGTCTTACTCTACTTGTACCGTCAAGATATATATTTTTAATGATGTTTATGTATTTTGCATTAATATTTTGTTTGTTAAGTGCGTCCCAGATGCTAATGTGTGAAAAAGAGTCGAAAGCTTTCTTATAATTAATAAATGCTATATAAAGGGGTTTATTGTATTCCACATACTTCTCGAAGACGTGGTCTATTGTGTGAATGTGATCTATAGTGCTGTATCCACTTCGAAATCCCGCTTGTTCCTTCGGTTGGCATGAGTCTATTTACGAAGATATTCTTTGTAGTAAGCAGGATGCGAAGAGTTTATATAAGCAAGACATAATATAGTACTTATGGGACGGTAGTTTCCAATGTCTTTTGGGTCTCCCTTTTTATATAATAAAATTATTTCCGATTCTTTCCATTGATGTGGTACAGATTCTTATTTGAGTATTTTATTAAATAATATTGTAAGGGGTGTCAGTAAAACTTTTCTGCCGTGTTTGATGCATTCATTATTTAAACCATCTGATCCGCAACTCTTATCTAGTTTTAAATTATTTATTTGTTTCAAAATTTCCGTTTCATCAAAATTTTCTACAACCGACGTATTTTTTGGCTGGTCTTGATTTTGGTTCACTATTGGGTTTTGTGTGGAACTATACAGGTTTGTGTAGAAGTTTGTGGCAATTTTTATAATGTCATTTCGTGTCTTACTAATTGTAGACCCTTGCTGAAGAGAAGGGATCCAAATCTTTGACCGATCTAGTTCTTTGTATGCCTTTTTTGCTGATCTTGTTTTTTCTATACATTTCTCTAGTATGTGAAATCTTGATTTTCATAACATTTTTTAATCTTTTTATTTGTTTCTTTATATAAGTGTTTGAGATCATTTTTATCATTTTTTGTTAGAATCCTTTTATTTTGTAGTGAACTTCTCCTTTTTATTAACTGGATTACCTCGTCTGATAAAATTGTTCTTTTACTTGATTGTTTTTTGTTAATAAGACTAGTTAGTATAGAGTTTTCGATCTTTTTGTAGTATTGCATAACTGTATAACTTTCATGTCTTTCTATTAGTGCAGGTATAAATTCGCTTAAATTTTTTAAGTAGATATCTTGGTCTTCTATTGTCTTTAATAAGTTCTTCGGACCGCTGAAGTTTCTTCGGCTCTGTTTTTTCGTACTTAGGCAAAGTGTCGCTCTCAGTAGTCTGTGATCTGTGCCAAATGAGAAAGAATTTAACACTTCATAATTTGAGAAGAATTTTGGTTTAGTCGTTGTTATATAATCAATCTCTTTTCTAGTATTTTTGTCAGGTGATACCCAGGTCCATCTCCGATTAGCTTTTGATTGAAACATTGTATTGATTATCTTCAGGTTATACTCATGCGCGTATTGGATGAATCTTTCTCCTCTCTTGCTTCTGTTCCCAAATCCGTAAATGCCTGTTACTTCGTTTTCGTAGCTTTTCGGTTTGCCGATTTGTGCATTGAAATCGCCCATGACTAATATATTTTGAGTGTTTACCATCTCATGTGCTTCTTTTAAGTCATTATAGAATTTATCTATTTCTACTTGCGAGGAACCTTCCGTTGGAGCGTAACCCTGTATAATTGCGAAGTGTAGTTTACCCAGGAATATTTCTAATATGCAAACTCTTTCAGATATACCGGAAAAGTTTAAAATGTTTTCTTTATATTCTTTTTTTATTAGGAACCCTACGCCATACAGACCTTTTGTTTGTCCTATATAGTATAAAATATAATTTTCATCTTCTATTATGTTTTCACCCAGCCGTCGCACCTCGCACAGGCCCAGAATATCATGTTTTATGTTACGAAGAGCTGTTTTCAGTTCCAGCAGTTTTTCAGGTGTGGATAGTGATCTTACATTAAGGGTACAAATATATATTTCATGTTTCGTTTTCAATCGATTTTTCTTTGGAGGGTTGTGGTCAATATCTCCCGTGGTGACCAGCCGTGGTGGGAGTTGAGATAGAGGGCACGACTGTATTTGCTATGCTAAGTTGGGCTGTGATGTATTTGCTTCTTCATGAGTCGTATCGGTTTGGTTGTATAAACTACAACTACTATCGGTTTTTGAAGTATATAATCTCTCATATTGGTAACTTTATTTTTCTTCGGCGGTTGTTTGCTATTGTGTTGAATTGTAAAGCTGCTGGAGTGCGGTGCGGTGGTATTATCTCCGGGGATTCAGACATGTTTCGCTTACTTTTTTGTTGGCGATTGTTGATCTTATTGTTATCCAACACTATAAGCTTGTCATATTTTATAAAAGCAGTTTTGCCTGCTTCTTTTTCCTTCTGTAATTGCGCTTGTAGTTCCTTGCGCTTGTTCAAGACCTCCTTGGGGTAATCTTCTTTTATATAATATGACGTATTTTGCAGGCTACTTTTATTTTTCAGAACCTTTAGTTTGAAGCCCAGTGTAGAAAATGTTATTAAAATTGGCCTGACTTTATCCCCTTTTAACCCTAGTCTTCTGACTGCTTCGATTTGAGATCTGTCGAATGAGATTTTGAAGTGCATTTTGATAACATCAATTATTTTATCTTCTAATTCGTGGTATGATTTTTCGCATTCTTCTATCCCAAATATAACTAAATTTCTTTGTCTTCCCAATCTTTCTAGTCTGTTTATTTTTGCGCATTGTACTTCTATTTTTTTCTCTAAAATTGCATTTTTCTGATCCAAAATGTCAAATTTGTCGTTTATATTGTTATTAATTGTGTTTTTTATATCCTCCTTCATATCCAGCATATCTTGCTTTTGCTGTGCCATATCTTGCTGCATTTTTAGTAACAATTGTTTAATTTCATCCGTGATAAGTGAATTTATGACACGTTTTTACCTCGAATATCGATAGTTAGTTTAAACCTTCTATAGCGACTGTTTACGCAGTCTTATCGTATCACTGATTGCTTCATAGGATCCTAGTAGTGTTTTAAGCAATGTTTGTCTATTTATGCATCATTTACTCTTAAAGATTATTTATTAATTTTAAAAGCTTAAACAAATACGAGAAATATTTTTCAAATACTGGCTCGGTGAAACCTGCTGGATTCTGACAAGGTAATAAGATTAACAAAAATTGATGTTCAACTCGGTTTCGATCCTGCGTTGCGCACCACGACAATCCGATGCCGGCGTCAAACAGACATCGCTACTTGATTATTGATGACAAAATAAAGGTTCTATAAGCTTCTGCACTTTTTCGAATAAAAAGGTTATTTGAGGGTACTAGTTTTTTTTTTTTCACAAACTTATCACTTTTTATTTTTGTTATCTTTTAACCAATTTTCACTTTTACTTCACTTTTTTATTGCACTTCACATTAGTTTTATTGATTTTATTAGTATAAGATATGAATTTAATTAAGATGAACGTTTTTATTGAGTTTTTATTATAGATTTATGTTGTTCACTTGCAAGTGTTTTTTTTTTGTTTTGCTAATCAGTACTAAGGATGACAAAAATGCATGGAGAGCTTAAGGTCGACTATTGACTGACAGGTTTTGCATAATGCTACCATTGACAACTAGATGGCGCTGCTTTTAAATGAAAATAACCCTGCAAAGCTTGAATACTTTACACTGCAGAGGCACACAATAAGGTTTTTAATAGTTAAAATAATAATTAAGAAACAATAATATATTTATATTCAAATACACATAAATTATGTTAATTTTCTCATTTCCGAACACTTAATAAAGCGCCATCTAAGTCAAGTCAAGCAAACCAATTAAAAGATGGCGTCAATAATTAATAATAGACAATAATAAAAGTTATAAACTAACCCACATTTTCGACATTATAAAGAATGCGATCGGTAGCTCGGATGAATAAGAATGATAGAATAATGAACTCGAAGGGCGCCGGTTCAAATCCGGGTTATCATTAAAATTCAGGATTTTTAATCATGGTTTTTTTTATATTTTTTTATATAAAATCAATAATAATAATATATAAATAAAATATTTGACGTTTAATACTTATAAAAGATAACAAAAATAAATATATATATTATTTTAGAATAAAATTATATTAATAAATATATGTAACATAACAAATCCCAACAACGCCCGAGCGCACGACGCGTCATACCATCGATACGTCATACCGGGCGTGGCCTCCCCGCAGCGGCTGCCCCCACCGTGCGCCGCCCCTGCCGGCCGGCGACTATAAAACACGGCCCCCGCCGTGTGCGCAGCGAGTGTTCACTGCGCTCTCGGACCGCTCCAACCTTTCTGGTGATAGCACCGAGAACCAGTCTTACGCTAGCACACGCACGGGGATCCACTCTCTGTACTGTTCTAGTTTATAGTATAATTATTGTTATTGTTTGCATATAATTAATAAACTACGTTCTGTCGAAAATTGTGTTGGTTCGTTTAAACCTTGTTACAATCTGGCGCACAACGCGAGGCCGAACCAAGGCATTAATATTGAAATCCTACGTCGTCTTCCACATCGCGAACTCAAGATGGCCATATCTAACGAGCAGTTCCAGCAACTCCTGAGCACCATTACGGCCAATAAACGAGGAACATTTGCGTCGTGCACCTTCACATACGACGGGAAAAAGAACTCGGATGCAGTAGAAGCTTTCCTAGCCGCAGCTACTGTATTTAAGTCGACGGAGAAGATAAGCGACTCAGACGCACTGCAAAGTCTCCCGCTTTTGCTACGTGATGAGGCAGCAGTATGGTGGCAGGGAGTGAAGACTGGTGTGACGCAGTGGGAAGATTTCTGCACTAAGCTCCGCCACACATTTGCCCCGAGAAAACCGACATTCATGGTGTACTACCAAATTACACATGAAGTCCAGGAGGCGAACGTTACGACAGAAGCGTTTATCGCAAGAAAGAGGTCCCTGTTCTCGTTGGCTCCTCCTCCAGCATTCACCGAGTCACAGCAGATTGATTTAATCTTCCCCCTCATCCGGCTGGACATAAGGAACCGCATGCCTCGAGATACAGTACCCACTTTTTACCAACTTCTGGAGACGGCACGAGGTATTGAGGAAACTCTACATGAGTACGCAGCAAGTTCGGAGACAGGCGAAACTGGGAACGCTCCGGGGAAGAAAGTAAAAATTAGGTGCACCTTCTGCAAAAACCTGGGACACACCGCAGATGTCTGTCGTAAGAAGAAGCGGGCTGAAGGCACTCTTTCTGCTACAGTGAAGGATGTCTCAGAAGGTCAAACCCAGGCACCATCTCCTTCCCAGCCGAAGTTCTCCTGCTATGGGTGTGGAGCACCCGGAGTTTACAGGAGTAATTGTTCCACATGTAAGAAAAGCTCATCTCCGGTAAAAAAGGGAAACGTTGCTTTCTGCGCCGTTGACGCTCCTGAAGAAACGCACTCACGACCTGTGGTGTTCGTCGAGGTGGACGGGCAAAAGGGAACGGCATTCATGGACACATGTGCCAAGATGAGTGTCGCATCTTATAGCCTCTACCAGTCCCTGCTGAAGAGTGGATGCAAATTCATTGAGAAGACAGTAGATCTCACGTTAGCCGATGGCATTAAGAAGGAGCAGGTGGTGCTGGTGTGTAAAGCCGTGGTGAACCTGAATGGTCGCAATATAGCTACCAGGTTCATCGTGCTGCAGGAAGCTCGGGACAACCGCACACTGCTAGGCGTTGACTTCTTGCAAAAAGCGGGTGTGGTAATAAACATGCCTCAGTATACGTGGTCCTTCATCGACGAACCTGACTTGCATTACGAGCTGTACCCAGAGGAGTTCACCATCTTTGAATCCACTATCATCAAGGAAATGATGACTTTGCCAAGCCCACTCAGCGCGATGACAGTGACAGACAGTGAGGATACTGCTAGCGTGTGCAACGCTATGCCTACGCCTCCATCGACCCCTCCTCCAGCGATAATGACCGCGGGTGAACCAGAAACTCCTACAGAGGATCAACAAGGGATCACAGACTACAAACTCGCGCTGATTGACCTCACTTCCACACCACCAAGCAAGAAAAAACCTCGACTGTTCGATGGGTACTCTCCAAGTTTCACGGACTTCATGATGCGAGATGCTCAGATAAATGTCCATCGAGAAAACGCCGAACTATCGCCACAAAGTAATAGCCTCTTTGATGCGAATAATTGGGACGTTCGTATAGACTCGATTGACGTGGTAGCACATATCACTCCGGATCAGGATAAGCTAGTGAATCAGCTGCTGGAGAAGAACAACGATGTTTTTAATACGAAGCGAGAGCCCACGAAACTGATTGAGCACACAATCAAGACAGTGGATGACAAACCAATCTCGGTACCTCGGTAAAGATTGTCACCACCTCGAAAAGAAGCTCTGCAGCGAGAGATCAAGGCTATGTTAGCAGATGGCGTCATCCAACCATCTGCGTCATCATGGGCGGCCCCTGTAGTGCTAGTACCCAAGGCTAACGGGACCATACGAGTCTGTATAGACTATCGCCGACTCAATGCGATAACTGTACCCGACCCATATCCTATTCCAAGGATTGATGATCTCCTGCACGAAGCGAAACCGACGCCTTATATGTCCCTGCTAGACCTGAAAGCTGGGTACTGGCAGATATGCGTTCGGGAAGAAGACCAGGACAAGACGGCATTCATCACCCCTTTTGGCATTTACAAATTCACTCGCATGCCGTTTGGTTTACGGAACGCTCCAGCCACCTTTCAGCGACTCATTGACCGCATGCGAGTAGGAATGCCGGACGTGAAGCTGTTGGCATATTTGGATGACCTGGCTATATTTTCGCAAACGTTTGAACACCATTTGGAAGACTTGCAAAAGGTATTCAATCAGCTAAAAGAATTTGGCCTTACTGCGAATCGAGGAAAATGCCATTTCTGTTGTTCCACCATCAAATACTTAGGACACTATATCACGCCGAACGGTTTACAAGTGGACCCTGAGAAGACTGCAGCTATCGCAAAGCTACCCACGCCCTCCAACCTGAAACATCTAGTTGCATTTCTGCAGACATGCTCATGGTATAGGAGATTCATAGAGAACTTTGCGAAGATTGCGGAACCCCTGACTCGCTTAACAAAGAAGAATGTTAGTTGGGAATGGACAGAGGAACAGCAAAAACGCCTACAATGAGTTGAAAAAATCGTCTATCTTCTGCTCCAATTTTGAGACAAGCCGATGAAACCGTGCCGTACGTCATCAAAAGCGACGCCAGCTCTTATGCATTAGGAGCAGTTTTGGTCCAGGGGGAGGGTGAAGACGAACATCCTGTAGAGTTCGCTAGTCGTCTTCTGACATCCGCTGAACGGAACTATACAACTACTGAGAGAGAGGCGCTTGCTGTAGTGTGGGCAGTATCAAAATTTCGCGGATATATCGAAGGGCTGCCTGTCACCGTAATCACGGACCATCAAGCCCTGAAATGGCCCATGTCCCTAAAGACTCCTACTGGCAGGCTGGCGAGATGGGCCCTACAGCTGCAGGCGTTCGACATTACCATTAAATATGCTCCTGGGAAAACGAACGTCGTCGCTGATTTCCTCTCCAGACCGCCGTGTAATAATGAGACAGTGGGATCCTGTGGCATCTGTACAGTGACCATAGATATGCCCATACGAAGTCCCGCTGAAATTAGAGACGAACAGTTAAAAGATGAAAGATTACAACAGATAGTGAAGGACCTAGAAAGTTTGAACAATGACGAAAAAGCGGTGTACTGGAGCAACAAGGGTTACCTGATGAATAATGGGTTACTCTACCGACACAGTCCCATTCAGATTCCGAAGAGGCACAGTTGGCAGTACCCGAACATGAGTGGGCCAATATATTGTCAACATATCACGACAACCCCTTGGCCGGTCATTACGGTTCAGATAAAACCTACCGCCGAATCTCAACAAGGTATTACTGGACTGGCATGAGGAAATACATTGAGAGTTACACAAAGAACTGCCTGGAGTGTCAGCGTTACAAGTCATCGAATCAAAAGCCTGCGGGATTTCTCCAAACTACTGTAATGAATCAAAGATTCGAAGTCATTTCCTTTGATTTGTTTGGTCCACTACCAACTTCGCTAGATGGCAAAACCTGGATTTTCATCGTGGAAGATGTCGCAACGCGATGGGTGGAACTCTTCGCCTTACACCAGGCCACTGCAGAAAAATGCGCCATGACTCTGATCAACGAAATATTCCTTCGCTTCGGTTTTCCTCGTCGTATGATCAGTGATAATGGACCCCAATTCGTCAGTGCCGTCATGCAACAGGTTGCTTTTACAATGAACATCAAGCATGCCTTCACTCCTGTGTATCACCCAGAGACGAACCCAGTGGAGAGAAAGAACAGAGATTTAAAACCTCAGTTAGCGATCCTAGTAAAGGATAAGCATAGAGAATGGCCGGAGCACCTTCCAAGTATTAGGTTTGCGATGAATACTGCAAGCAGCCTATCAACTGGATTCACGCCGGCATTCTTAACTTTCGGCAGGGAACTGAGAACACCAGATGACACAACCCACGATTTTAGAAAGATCCTGCAATCCGAGAACTTCGTCCCAGAGATTACCCCAAGGTTGATGCAATTAGCCAATACCTTGCAACAAGCTCGAGAAATTCAGGAACATGGCGAAGAACGACGTAAGAAGTACGTCGACAAACAACGGCGAGAAAACCGGGGTTACAATCCTGGTGAACTTGTACTTGCTACAACTCATACCTTGAGTAATGCTTCACGTGGTGTAAGTAACAAATTCACACCACGACGTGATGGACCCTACATCATCAAGAAACGGCACGGTCCATCCTCGTACGAAATTGCTGATCCACAAAAGGCAGACGTGGTGATTGGGGTATATCACTCCTCAGCTTTGACGCCTTATATCGGAGAGTCATCCATGCTACCAGCTCCTGTACAGCCCCTGCGGAAGAGAGGACGACCCCGAAAGCAAATTCTGGAGCATGGCAGTGAGACAGGGCGAACGCAGAAACGCGGAAGACCCAGGAACACGCCTCCACTTGCTGGATCATCGTCGGGACGCCTTCAGATCCAGAGGGGGAGACTGTAACATAACAAATCCCAACAACGCCCGAGCGCACGACGCGTCATACCATCGATACGTCATACCGGGCGTGGCCTCTCCGCAGCGGCTGCCCCCACCGTGCGCCGCCCCTGCCGGCCGGCGACTATAAAACACGGCCCCCGCCGTGTGCGCAGCGAGTGTTCACTGCGCTCTCGGACCGCTCCAACCTTTCTGGTGATAGCACCGAGAACCAGTCTTACGCTAGCACACGCACGGGGATCCACTCTCTGTACTGTTCTAGTTTATAGTATAATTATTGTTATTGTTTGCATATAATTAATAAACTACGTTCTGTCGAAAATTGTGTTGGTTCGTTTAAACCTTGTTACATATATATAAATAACTTTTATAATATGTGCTAACTATTAATGTAAAAGTAACATATTTTTCTTACAGATTAAGACTAATACTAAGTTTAATTCTCATAAAGGATAACAAATAAAACTATTTTAGGGTGATTCTTTAAAACCGAGGGAATTCGACTCATTGGTATGGCTTAATTATTTTTGTACAATATAATCTCAGTAAGGATATTAATTTGTCCGGGTAACTAAATGTAAAAACATATGTCAAAGGCACTCATTTGCACCTAGTGGCTTACGATTTAGAGCGTGCTGATTAATTGATCAGCCAGATGAATTATGAAAAAGGCAGAATAATGAGATTTTGCGCCAGATTAATTTTTATCATGCAGATAAATGATAATGTCACTTAATTTTCAATAGGTAGGTTTTATTAATTAAACTTTCATAATCACAGTTGCAATTTAAAAATAACAAAAAAATTATTTAAACATTAAATAAGTTGAGTTTTACCTAAATCACAATTTTGACAGTCGCCTTTCGTTTCGAAGAAAATTCTCACAAACACTTTAAAATATAATCATGTAATCTTAGTCATACGTCTGCGCTAACGCGTAGTAATGCTCTTAAAAAGGTAATAAATGCAAAATAATTCAGCCTTTATTTTCAATTGAGGAAACTTAAAATAATCTTCATTATAAACAAAACTCCTAATAACATACAACAGAAACAGCAAAGATCTTGATTTTAAACTAAACCCCAAACTTAACCACTAATAATAAAAACAGTAAAATTTTAAAAAATAAACACTTAATAATAATGATAGTCATGAGAATCAAAATCAGTCCTAATTTAAAAGAGGTTTCACTAACATGAGATCAAAGAATCAAATCTAGGAATATTTCTACCTAGATATCAAAAAATATTTAAATCTTCGTCATCAGAGTCTAATAGATACGGATTGACATTTTCTAAATCAATACTAAAATGTTGGTTTCCATCCCTTGAAAAAGTTATCTCCGAAATATTATCGAATGCATCTCCTGTAGATTCAATAAATCGATCTGCTCTATCGTTCCCTTCTCCTTTAGTTTCATTTTTTGTCATCACTGTTGATTCTTTTCCAATGGCACCTTGTGTATTATGTATTCCTAATTTACTCTTACTATGTGAGCAGTTCCGTATTTTATCAATCTCAGACAAATTACTCCCTTCTTTATTTGCTGTTTTGTTAGGCGTCCCGCTAATATCTTGGTGTTTATTCGTTTTATTACTCATTGTCCAAAAAGATTCACCAATTTCTCTCAGTTGTGTTGTTGAATTAGCTAACGGTGTGACTGGCAAGGTATGAGGAACTTCTTCAAAGCGATAAAACCCAAGGTGGTTCATATGGTTGCAACAAATGGTTTTGTATAGGCATTCTGTATTAACGCAGCTCAATTTCCGAACGGCTATCACTGGTGATTCTAAGTTCCATACTATTTGGTGCATTTTCATGCACCCTGAAAAAGCTTTAACTTTTTGTGGAAAAAGTAAGTCCTTCTCACTAACATTATACTCAGAAACAGTTCGCAATATAGTTTTTTTTAAGTTATGCTTCATGATATTTAAAAAATCATCCAGATCTTTTATGTCTTGACCTTGAGAAACAGCTCGATCTGCTGTTCTTTTAATTATTGCTCCTACTCCATCGGGGGCACCTTTTCCGTGGCCAGACTCACTATAGTTCCATGTAATGGTTCTGATTGAGCTCAAGTATATATGTAAATAAGAAATCAAATGAAAAACTTTTTTGTTTCGGTACTGGCTAGATGGAGAATCAGAAATAAAATGAACAGTATGAATGCCTGTCTCTGTTTCACCTATATATTCAAGAATAGGTACTATGTGGGCCCATACTGCTGATATGGTATGACTGAATTTCGTTATTACATTTGACTGCATAATTCTCACTGTAATCAATATGGATAATACACTCACCCTCTAGAAGATGTTCTTTTAAATGTTTGAAAGCCTTTTGCTGAGCAACTATATTTCCACAATGTATAAGACACTGATCCAGTGTTGATTCCAATTTTTCAATACACTTTTTAGGCTCTTCTCGTTTTTTCAATTTCTCAGTTGTTCTTATTTTTCTAGCTGTCCCTTGTATTGTGTGTTCTTTAGTTTCCCACTGCCAGTACGTAATTTCGATTGAATTATCAAATTCCTGATAACTTACAGCCTTATTTTTGCATGCTGAACAGGTTCTATTCAAGCAATTAACATTACACACGTCGCAACATATCAAAGATAGAAAATCTTGAGACGTCTTAGTTGTTAGTATCTTACGCTGATACAATCCTTGAATGATTAAAGCCATATTAGTGTGCAATTTGCATAAACAAGTGTCTCGTGATCGAATATCAGGCAGAAGAACCCAAAAAGGCCTCATCTTACAGAATGCTGAATAGCTAATAGTATAAGAAGAAGTTTTTAGAAACTTTTCATGCAGGTTAACAAGAGTGTCGCTAATGTACCACTTTTGCTTACGAACTGTGTTTCTTGTTATACATTCCTTTTTTCCAGAGCAAAGCCGACTATTTTCGTCGTCTTCAAAAAATACTTCGATTTCTTTTCGCAGAACTTCAGGAATAGTTTTTAAGCTATGGATTTGTGTTTGTTTTACCTTTTGTTTCATTCTACTATTTCTTGTATTTCGATCGGTCAGAACTGGGGAAATTTCCTTTATTTTTGCTGGCATTATTCTTTGTATTTGTTTTTTATAACGTTCATTTTGTCGCTTCATTTTTAGTATGATTTGTTTAAGATGATTTATTTCTTTATCTTTATTGTATCTGATACGTCTCACGGCAGAAGAGACAGGTGAAGAACAGACAGGAGATTTTCTACAAAATGAATTAGCCTCTACGTTAGGGAATAACCTACAGCTCTGTTCACTATTGCTACGCGTAATTCTAGATGGTCCTGGTACTGGTGACTCTAGTTCTCTGTTTATTGACTGGTCATGTAAAGGTGATTCTTGAATGGGGTTTTGGATGCCTACCAGTTCAGCATCTGACAAAATATTGGGACTTTGTGGTGGAGTGTTTTGTTCAAGTAAAGCCGCTGTTCTTTTTTCTTGCTTCTTTTTTAGATAATAAGTCTTAAAGTTTGTTCTCCATCTCTTTCTCTGTAGTCGTTGTTCCCTTGGAGGCATTTCATTTATTGGAAGCTGTTTCTTTTGTTCCTTTCTACGTATGTAGCTTTTTCTATTCTTTTCTTGTTTTTCTGCCCATAACTCTGCATTATTTTTTATGTTTTCGTATCTCTTCTTCTCTACGAGCCTCTTTTTTCGAAATCTTTCTTCTCTAGTTTGTTTCTTTGGTTTTGCCATCGTGATTCCTAATATAGATCTGAAACAAGAAAATGGGGTTTTATTATAAAAATGAAAAGTGGGTAGGTAAAATCTAGTCTAACTTAAGATATGAACAAAAATCATAAACTGCCACTTTCGCGCTCAGTCTACATTGGTGTGCCACTATATAGTCGGACGTCAGTTACCAAAGTTGCGTGTAATAAACTTTGGTCTATCACTATATATATTAACACAATAAAGTTATATTTTTCATTAAGTAATTCATAACTAAGTTCGTGTGAGGTTCGCCCATGAAAAGAAATCTAATTCATCTGGACATCTAGATTCATCTGGCCTTAAGAGCCAGATAAAGCCAGACTAATGCGAGCCAGATAAATTAGGAAATCGAAGATAATTAAACTCTGCTCTTTTATTTATAAAATTACAAAATAAATAGTGTAATCAATGGAAAATAAACAACGTGATAACACACTTTGGTTTTATATCAAAACATATGGACATATGCACAATTCATAAATTAATTATGCCGCTTACCTTACAATCGCCAGACGACAGGTTTCGATCGCACTTTTTCGCCAAATACACGCGACGCACGACCACTCAACGCCACGGATCGGCAACGACTGGCGCAGCCAATCACGAGTCGATTTTATTAAATGAAATACTTGATGTTTACGTTGAATTCATGCGTGGCAAAACTGCGCCAGACAAATTATCATTTTAGTCGGGGACAATTTTTAAAGTATTGTTATTACGAGAATATACAAGTATCTTGAATTTAAGTATGATAATACTAAGAAATAAACATTCAAATATCGATAGAACTTACAATTATTTTTTTATTTCGACAATTGGTGACAGGAAACAAAATTATTTAACAAAAACCGACATTGGGACACAGCAGATTAATTAGAATTGACTGTTATCTGCAAACTTATTTAATATTAGTTTAAATAAATCGCAATAATGATATAAGGCCACGATAGATAATAACTATTTACATAACACCTGCAAAGGATATTTCAGTCGGACATTACTTTCTTATGTTCTTCAATGAAAATATTGTCAAAACTGTGGTTCAAAGAATCACCCTTCTATGCAAGGTTTTGTTTTCTAAATCGTTAATAAGCATTTTGTTGCTTAAATGTTGTTTTTTGTATCACGGTGGGCGGAGTTCTCTCGTCATTGCAAAAACGTTAACATTTTAAAATTTTCAAACACATAAATTTTATATGCATGTTATTTTTAAGTATAGCATTTAAGAACATACCAGTATTACTAATAGGTACATATACAAAGGTTGTTAGACATTAGTAGGTACTCACAATGTACATTTTGATGTGTTCTGCATCTTAAATTTATGTCCTGAAGCTTTTTGTGTTTTGTAGATCGATATTTTTTTAAGTTTATAAAATACTACGTCGTACGTCGTACGTAGCGACCTTTCACGCACACAGTCATACTTCACACACTCAAATTACGTTCATACAGTCCACTCATCTGAGGGTGCGTCTACATCTGGCGAATGTGCCGCGAATGCGCAGCTCGCGAGCCGTTTGCGAGCTGCCCGCGAGCTGCGCGCGTGCAGTCACTGCAATGGTTTGGTGCGCCTCTTTAGCGCAACTCATGCAAGGCTCTTATAGAGCGCGCGAGCGGCGCGCGATCTGCGCGCACTCAGTTCTCGCCCTTACAGTACCGTTTACTGGCTCAGTACTATCGAAAATGTCAAACGACACTAGTGTTTTTAATATAATTGCTGCATCATTAGCTATTATATTACTGATAAAAAGGAGAAAAAAGAGACAACGGCGTTGGTGGCAAAATCCTTTTATTAAAAGAAAACAGAATATAGAAGCGGAGTTGAAAATCCATCAATTAAGTTAAGCGGACACTATGCAAATTTTTTAAAATTGTCACCAGAATTATATGAAAATCTACGACAGATGGTTAGTTTTAAGATTTGCAATCTTCAAAAGGAAACGCATTTTAGGCTACCAATTTCAGTTGAAAATAAATTAAGTTTGACATTACGATTCTTGGCCACTGGAGATTCCTACACAAGTTTTCCGTACCTTTTTAGAATTTCTAAGCAAAGTATAAGTATTATTATTCCTGAAGTCTGTTTAACGATTATCAAGTGTTTAAAGGAAAACGTACGTGTGAGTATTTTTCTAATTATCTTTATTTAATTTTAGGGTTAGTTATTGACGAACATTTTAATTGGAAAGCACACATAGATCTCATAACATGTAGAATAAATAAATTCGTATATGCTCGAAGACAAATAAAAAATATTACAAATACTAACACAGCAGTAATATATTACCGTGCATATGTAGAATCGTTATTGCGCTACGGACTATTAATGTGGGGTAATAGCACAGACATACATAGAGCTTTTATCGCGCAGAAAAAATGTATCAGAGCAATATACGGCCTACAAAATGTCGATTCTTGTCAACCCATTTTTAGAAAACTTGGATTACAACCTTTACAATTACTCTATATATTTGAAACTTGTAATTTTGTGCATAAGAACATAGAATTATTTAAAACTGCAAAAGATATATATCCACGTAGCCGACGATATCCGGACAGACTGGTCCTAAGTGATGCACCCAGACTCACTAAATATAATAAAAGCTGTGTAGCTATGTCTATAAGAATAATAATATATAATAAATTACCATGTCAAATTAAAGCACTAAATATAAAACTGTTTAAAAAAAAGTTATACCACTGGCTAAAGGAGCAAAATTTTTATAGTGTTAAGGAGTTCCTGGAATTTAAAGTTTAAAGATCCTGAACAAGTAGTATAGAATATTTGCATGCTATTTACGATGTAGCTAAAACATGTTTGTACTTATTATTATTTCTTGTAACACCTTTATACCATGTTTTAATGCGAATAAATATATTATTATTATTATTATGCCTTTACCAATCACGGGACCAAAGGGTCCCGGTCATTTGGGAGGCGTACGAGGGGCCGGAGCCAACTGCGCAGAGGCCCTTTAGACAACTTTAATCTAAATGAAATGGGACACAAACCGGCGACTATCCCTGTATGCACTATGGAAATACACCCAAGGACAGTCCCCGGTTAGTGTAGGACTATTGCGGATAATGGAAGCAAGTAATAAGGCTATGAGTGTGGGTTGTTATGGACCGGTATGATGGGAACTATGGAAGGACTATGGCACCTGCCGAAACAATGTAATTTATACACGTAAAACTGGCAGGTGGAGACTCGCCAACTCACCGACCGGGCCCCCGGGAATGGTTGCTAGTAATAGCAACAGAGGGACAACGGAAATTATTATTATTATTTAGAGTAAACTTTCGTTTTTCTCGACACTGTAAAAATGTCGGTAATTGAAATGAAACCACGGGCTTAAGCCAAGTAAATTTCATTTAGGGGATTCGATTCAGTAGACGCATCTTCCTGTAAGAATTTCCGAACTATTCTACACGTGTTTAGTATAGTGGCTTTCTGCATTGTAATGTATGTGTTCGTGGACAATTTGTGGATACTGGCGTGAGAATAGTTCGTGCAATCGTTTCCTATATGTTGTCATATCAGTTTCTAACTTTGTAATGTAATAATAAGTGCGCATGATAAATATGTTAACATCTCTACTCCAAGACATGCGCACTCTTGGTTTACCTGCCTTGGTGGACGCGGGTAAAAAGGTATTAACCTCCCGCGCAACATCCAAGACTGGTGTAGGCAAATCTTTTAATCTAACTGTGGGTGGTGATAAACTAGTCGACGAAGGTAACGATTGCAATGACGGGGTATATGATATGGTGCTAGGACTATATGGTTCAATTACATGATTAGCTTCAAAGTCATTAAGACTATCAGCAGTATCTAGTTCGGCTGTAGTAACTTCGGGTGACCCGGTGGGAGCCCGCCTGCTCAGCTCCTCACCACTGACGGTTTGCATGCTGAAACACCCAGCGTCAGCTCCAGGTGTGCCCCGGCGATCCCCGGGAAGCGGCCCTCTCAATTTTCTTTTCAATCGTGTCTCCATGATGTATGGGTTTCCATTGCCATGTTAGCCGCGCCAGTAACTTTTAAATCGCGTGTCCGCCCCCCACATGAGTCTGATGGTCGACTCGGACGTATGGTTGGATTTGGGGGGCTTATTATTATTATCCTTTCCACTCACGGGACCACAGGGTCCCGGACTTTTGGAAGGCGTACGAGGGGCCGAAGCCAACTCGCAGAGGCCCTTTGAACAACTTTAATATAAGTGAAATGGGACATCAGCCGGCAGTTATCCCTGTATGCACTATGAAAGTGCACCCAAAGACAATCCCCGGTTGATGGAGGACTATTGCGAAATGTGGTAAAAATTTATAAGGTTATGGATATGGGTTGCTATGGACTAGTGGATGAAAACTATGGAAATACTATGGCCCCTGCCCCTGACCAATATTGATATATACGGATAAACAGGCAGGGGGTGACTGGCAAACTCAATTAATGGGCCCCCGGAAACGGCCGCTAGCATGTAGCGACACGGGGGCAACAAACGTTGAGCTGCTTGGGGAAGGAGAGGCATCCCACGGCTATCAGAGCAATCCCGGAAGTACGGTCAAGACCCCTACCAGCATCTTACTGAGATACATCCTTCCCCCGAGTCTCCTTCAACTCCTACTCTTGCGAATCTCCACTCAAGCCAGCCAGTTAAGGCAAGAATGAGGTGAGAGGGCTTGTTCCTCATCAGTGTTAACTCCAGCTAGTCACGAGGACTAACCGGAGAGAGAAGAACAAGACACCTCCCGGGAGTCAGGTCCGTGGGGTCGCCACTGCCCAACAGCTCGCCACAAGCTGCCTTGCGGATTTATTATTATTATTATTATTTTGTGTGTTCCTTTCCACTCACGGGACCACAGCGTCCCGGACTTTTGGAAGTCTTACGAGGGGCCGAAGCCAAGTCGCAGAGGCCCTTTGAACAACTTTAATATAAGTGAAATGGGACATCAGCCGGCAATTATCCTTGTATGCACTATGAAAGTGCACCCAAGGACAATCTTGGTTATGGGTATGGGTTGGGGTGCGCGCCAGAAGACCTCCCCGTGGTGCACCCTGGGTGCGGGCGACAGTCTCCCTAACGGGACGGCGACAGGGTTGGACTGACTGTCGCCCGCAGCGAACTTCTGGCCGGGCGGAGAACCCGGTCGGGTTCTAGAGGCGACCGGCTCTATGCTGGCATAGGGTCCACGCCTCCGTGGGGGCGTTCCTCTGCACGACTCTCTGGACCTAGCAGAGTGCGGGGCGGAGAAACAAGGGCGGCGCTCGTTGTGCACTCACCCTGCCAATGAGTAGCATCGGGGCACTAGTTGCGCCCGACTGCACCCGTCGATATCGTAATCCGGGAAGAGATCATGGTCATGTTTTATGACTCGGACCGGGACGAGGGTCTTGGCTTAACCGCCCGGACCGCGAGGAAGATAACCTCTATAAAAAATTCCTCCAATACTAAGTTCTGGTGCGCGGCGAGGGTATGTATGGCTGAGGAGTAGGATCAGTCGTGAGCGCACCCCCAGCTAGAGGACCGGTGGACCCCCTAGTTGGGAGACAAATGCACACTTATCCAGGGACAGGGGGCTCTCCCTGGGCGGACCTTTTATTTCCCCCATACTCGTGGGACTTTAATGGAGACACCAAAACAATTAATTATACCACCTAGTGAGGAGAAGGCAAGCGAGGTCAGCTCGCTTGGAGGCGATAGCGAGGGCCAGGGTGGCTCTCGGTTTCGTGGAGAGGCGCTGGCCCCGTCCAGCAAGTCCCGGGCACGGGCCCCGGGGAGGAAGGAGTCGGACTCAGAGTCCGACTCATCATTGTCTGGCGTCAGCATCGCGCTGCGCCAGAAGAGACCGGGGCGTTTTTAAAGGTTGGAGGATGGTCGAGAGCCGTCCTCCATCGAGCAGGAGGCCCCAGCCCCCAAAATCCCCACGGCTGCGCGGGGTAGGGGCAAGGGGAAGGGCTCCACAAGGGCGGCTGGGAGCCGCTCTGAGCCGGCAGAGCGGCTGGCAGCGGAGGGGAGCGCTCTGGGAAAGGCTGCCCCCACGGACTCCTCGGAGATGGAAGTGTCCGGCGGTGAGGGTTCTGTAGGCGGCTCTGAGAGCCTCCGCCTCCAGGTTAAGGAAGCACTCCGCATGCTGGCTGGGCAAAAAACCCAGGCTGGCAGAAATGGAGTGCTTAAGCACGCGGAGGCCACAATTATGTCGGCGGTATCCCAGCAGGGCTCAGCAGAGCGGCAGATGGCCGCTATGCACAAAGAGCTGGCTGGAATGCGGCGGGAGCTGTCCCGCTTGGCGGCTGCCAATTCTGCCCTGGAGGCTGAGCTTCGGGCAGCCAAAGCAGAGCTCGCCGCTCCTCGAGGAGCCCGATCCCAGCCTGCGCAGCCAGCTGAGGCCGACCTTCTCGGCCTTATACGGCGGGAGATGGCCGCCTTCCAGCAGCGTTTTGACGTGCTGGAGGGTAGGCTCCTCCGACCTCCACTCGCAGCCGGGTCGTATGCTGCCGCAGCGGCTAAGCCCAAGCCGCCAACCAACCGTGGGGCACAAGTCAGCGCACCGGTGAAGAAGGGAGCGAAAGCGCCGCCAGCCTTGACACCGATGAGGGCGTCTGAGTCTCCCTCGGCGCTAGCTCCTGCGCCGATGAGCCGAAGACCAAGGGGAGCAGCGGTTGGAGCTCCAGCCGGATCGGCACCTACTCCGTCGTCTGAGTTGCGTGCTGATAGCGAGTGGCAAGTGGCGGGGGAAGTGAGGAAGGTCGCCAAGGAGAGGAGGAAGCTCCGGAAGAAGGAGCAGCGGCAGCGGCGACGGCAGCGGCGCAAGGAGAAGCGCGCTGCGGCAATGCTCCTCGCCCCAAAATCTTCGGCTGTAGTGATCACACTACAGCCGGACGCGGCAAAAAAGGGGGTGACGTATGGCGAGGTCCGCGCCAAATTAAATGGGGCGGTAACTCCCGCGGAGTTTGGCGCACCCGACGGGTTCGCAGTGAGGGTCACTGTCACGGGAGCCCGTCTCTTGGAGGTCCCCGGTGCGGCCAGCGGCCCGTCCGCCGACGCCCTTGCCGAGAGGCTCAGGACGTGCCTTGCGGCGGACGAAGCTCGCGTGTCCAGGCCCACCAAAAGCCTGGAGCTACGCATCATGGGCCTGGACGACTCCGTGACGGAGAATGAGGTGGCGGCCGCTGTCGCCAGAACGGGGGGTGCCCTGCTGACCAGGTGAAGGCAGGCACCATCCGCCCGGACAATACGGGGCTGCGGACTGTGGTAGTCAGCTGCCCCGTCACAGCGGCCAAAAAACTGTCGGAGGGCAAAAGGCTTCTGGTGGGCTGGGTGTCAGCGCAAGTAAAGCCGCACTGCGTAGTATGTGCGGCGGCTGGCAAGCCGGCCGATCACCGGGTTGGGGGCAAAACCTGCTCCCCCCCCACCAAGCCCAGGGGCAAAGGTAGGCCCTTAGCCACCTCCACCGCTCCCACCGTCGCAACCGCTGCCGCCACAGTCGCCAACACCCCTGCGACTGCTGCTGTCGCCGCTGCGGTCAGAGAGGAGGTCGTGATGGATACCCAATAATGGCTCCATTACGCCTCCTCCAGGCGAACATCAACCACTGCGTCGCTGCTCAGGATCTCCTGCTCCAGAGCATGGCGCAGTGGTCGATCAATGTTGCTGTGGTCTCCGAGCCGTACTTCGTTCCACCCAGGGAACACTGGTTGTCAGACCTGGACGGCTCGGTGACCATCATCTCGTCGGCCGCCGCCGGTACCCCAACCCCTGAAGGGCCTAAGCGAGGCAGGGGTTGCGTCGCGGCTCGGTTCGGAGAGATCGCCGTGGTGGGCGTGTACTTCTCTCCGAACCGAACTCTCGTCGAGTTCCACAACTCCCTCAGGAAATTAGTCACCGTCGTCGTCGGGTTCCGTCCCCTCCCCGTGCTCGTCCTCGGGGACTTCAATGCCAAGAATTTGGCTTGGGGTTCTCGGCTCACCGATGTCCGGGGAAGGATGGTCGAAGACTGGGCTCTGGAGACAAGCCTAGTCGTGCTGAACCGGGGTTCTGTCCCCACGTGCGTACGGATGCGGGGCGAGTCAGTGGTGGACATTTCGTTTGCTAGCCCCGCTCTGTCATCGCGCGTTGTCGACTGGCGCGTCATGGAGGAGGTGGAGACGTTTTCGGACCACCGGTATATACGGTTAGACGTTTCCGCCGAGTCCGCAGACCCGCCAGTCAGACAGGCCCCGTGTGGCCCGCGTTGGGCGCTTAGGCAACTGGACCGGGAGCTTTTCCTGGAAGCCGCAGTCGTGGGTGATACCACCGGTCAGGACCGCCGACGTAAACGAGGAGGCGAGATGGCTCCAGGACGCCATGTCTCGGATGTGCGACGTGGCGATGCTCCGGATCCGGGCGTGCCAACGCAAGCGCCAGGTGTATTGGTGGTCGCAGGAATTGGCAGACCTGCGCGGTGAGTGCACCGCGGCGCGACGCCGATACACCAGGCACCGCAGGCTGCGTCTCCACCCTCTGGACGCTGAAACCAGAGATGCGAGCTATACGAGGAGTACAGGGCGGCGAAGGCCACCCTCAGGGTGGAGATCCGGCGGGCCAAAGATCGGGCCCGCGAGGAGATGTTGGAGACTCTGAACAGAGACCCGTGGGGACGCCCCTACCGGATGGTGCGTGATAAGCTCCGCACCTGGGCGCCCCCACTGACTCAGAGTCTCCGGCCGGAGGTCATGCTGGAGCTGCATTCAGCAGGCACTCCGGTATCACCGGGTGCCTGCCTATCTCCGTCGTGTAGTCGAGGCTTACTTGACGAACAGATGCGTCATCTACTCCAGTGTCGCGCGGTGCTCCACAGGGATCGGTCCTGGGACCTCTCCTGTGGAACATCGGGTACGATTGGGTGCTGCGCATTCGCGGCTCATTCGCCAGATGTGGACGCACCCTAAAATGAAATTGTAAACAAGGCAGCATAAGACAATAGAGACAACCTCTTGCAAATTAAACAGTAAGGTTATTAATCTGGTTCTTTGGTGAACTAGATTAATAACCTTACTGTTTCTTACATTCAAAGTCAAAGTCAAAGTCAAAATCATTTATTCCAACAACCATAAATAGGTACTTTTGAAACGATAAATAGGTACTTTTGAAACGCTTTATGAGTAAAGAATTGGAAGTAGAGCTATTTTTAAATTGTAATAATGTGGATATATTGTGTATTACTGAACATTGGCTAAAACCCCATCAGCTCATTCTCAATTTTGGTAAGCACCAGATTGGTAGCTCGTTCAGCAGAGAAAACGCTATACATGGTGGGTCACTTATACTAATAAGTAACGAGCTTAAATTCAAAGATCGCAAAGATATAGTTAGTTACTCTGTTGAGCGTACTGTTGAAATAGCCTATGTAGAATTGGAGCGGTTTATTGTATTAACCCTTGAATACTAATATAATTTTCATATTAATATTTTTTTTTTGTCTCGCTATTTCTTTTTCCTTTTTTTTGTAAGCTGGCGGGTGGTGCAGAGTTTTAACCAATAATTTTGTTGTTTAGCAAACGCATTATACGTATTATATATCAACGAATATTTTAGCATTATATTGTGATTAATATATTTTATTTTATTTATATTGATAGTTTTCTATTTTTATAATTCGTTTTATCTAGGATGTCTGATGATGATTCTTTTAAATCAGCGAATGAATTCTCTGATAATGGTAGCTTCTGCTCTTTTGGCGACACTCTTAGTGATTTTATCAGTAACCAATTTCAAAATAACCGCAATCGGTTATTGAATGTGTGCCATCTGAACGCGCAAAGCATTCCCAGCCATCACAATGAACTTTTCACAGTTTTAGAATCCTTAGGGGTCTGAATATATACATCACATAATCATGGGTGATTTTAACACCAATCTCCTTTCCCATGAGTCCCCCCGTTCCCGTAAACTCCTAAACATAATTGAGTCGACAAATTTACATGTATTACCTCTTGATCCCACTCATCATAACACTGTCGGTGATGACTCCTGGCTTGACCTTATCCTCACCTCCAATCCCGCCCTCGTTTCCTGCCATGGTCAACATGACGCTCCGGGCTTCTCTCACCATGACCTGATCTTCCTATCTTATATCCTTAAACCACCCAAGGTGAGGCCCAGGGTCCTGTATAGGCGTTGTTTTGCGCGGATGGACGGAGCAAAATTGCAGGAGGACGCATCGATGATCAACTGGGGGCCTCTGATGGAAGCCACTTCAGTTGATGAAAAGGTTGAGGTTTTCAACATGAATGTGGTCAGCCTTTATGACCGTCACGCCCCTGTCAGAAAACTAAGGGTGAAACGGCCACCGGCGCCATGGATGACTCCTGGGATAAGGATGGCTATGCGCCGCAGGGACCGGGCGTTTCGCAAACACAGGAGGGATCGCACTGACGAAAACTGGGCGGCCTTCAAACTTGCGAGAAATAGGTGTAACCAGATGGTGCGTAATGCTAAACGCCGCCACGTTCTCGAAAACATTTCTTCCTCTTCTTCAGCCGATATCTGGAAGTTCCTTAGAACTCTAGGCATCGGCAAAACGCAATATTCAGATCTTCCCAGTACAATGTGTTTAGACGATCTCAACAAGCATTTCGCTACAGTACCAATCATGGACCGTCTAGTGAAACAGAACACGCTAAGATTCATCTCTGATCTGACGCGTCCTGATATTGCTAATCCTTACCACTTAGCTCCGGTTGATTCGGCAGAGGTTGGTAAGATTATCCTTTCCATCAAATCCAAAGCGGTAGGTTGTGACAACATTTCTCGAAACATGATTGTGACTATTCTTGATCACCTCCTACCAGCTATAACCCACATCATTAATTTTTCCCTTTTTTCCGGCTCCTTCCCCTCCCTTTGGCGAAGAGCTTTTGTTCGCCCTCTCCCAAAGGTCTCCAGTCCTACTCTTCCGTCTCAATTCCATCCAATATCCATACTTCCTTTCCTGTCTAAAGTTCTTGAAGCCTGTGTCCATAAACAACTTTCTGATTTCGTATACCGGAACTCGCTTATCAGCCCTCTTCAATCTGGTTTCAGACCAGGCCACAGTACTACTTCCGCCCTACTTAAAGTGACTGGAGTAGTATGTTATTGGGCATTCTATTCCACTATCGGCAAGTCGCTCGGCGAGTGCGCCTCGCTACCGATAGTGGAATAGAATGCCCAATAACCAATAAGCGACTCGACTCTTTACTCGACCGATAAATTCGAACGGAACAGTTCATTGTGTTTCGTACTTGATTAGGAACGAGTAACTTGTTCCGTACTACTATCGTTCGTTAAAAATTAGCTACTCTACTATCCACTTGCTTACTGACTCGACCGACCACTCGATCGAGTTTGCATTCGCTGTTAACACCGAATGTCAAAAGGCGATGGCGATTGATGTTGGTGTGTGTATGTGTGTGAGTGTGTAATAAAAAAAATATAAAATTAACTTGTAACCAAAGCGGTAAAGGTTTGTTAGTGTAAATAAGAAACGACTATAAATTAGCTACTTCGTTTAATTATCATAAAATCATTGGCTTATCTGGAAACAAAATATCAGTCGCCTGCACGAGCTCTTGTAATTTTCGCCACTGTAGAGAGTCGACATCAGTCTGGAACTTCATTCGGATGAGTGCTTTCTTCCACAGCTCAGCGGAGTCGGTAAGGCGAGCATCTTCAGTCTTGTATACCTTACAGTCGATGTAGAACTCTCCATCGGTGGTCGTTGCGCGACGCTCGCAGCCGCTGGCTACACGGTTTACAATGAATGAAGTTAGATGATCCAGTGAATGTTCTTTGTTTGGGATGTTGCGGTTTTTACTGATGCCGAATATGTCGCTGTCAGTATTGGTTTTCTTACTGAAACAAAAAAAGATGTTATTAGTTAATGTTTAGTACGAGAAGTACAAGGGGGGAAAATATTATCAACTTGGTTAAAAATATAATTTAATATTTTATGAAAGACAGCTCAGATATTTCCTTAGAAAATGCTCCTCTCCTATGTATAACTAAAAGATTATATGTAATTCAAATGGTAGATACGTGTCCATACAATTTACTTTTATAATTTAAGCAAAGGTGGATAGTTTATGAAAAATATTAGTTACCTTGCTCGAGCTGACGTTGTATGTGACTGTATCTTGCGTTTCCTATTGCTTTCTGCAGACGGTTTGCGGCAGGATTTTGCTTTTTGTCCAGTGCTGATCGATGTTGTTGAGTATTCACACTCTGAGTCTGACCTGAAGTAAAGATAAGAAGGCTAAGGTTAGTCATACAATTATTACTATTTAAGTATGCCAATGGAGTAATATCCATTGCGCAGGGCAAGTGTTTGGACAAATACTGGTTCTCTCATATTCCAATGAAATAGCGCTGCTTGAGAATTTACCTCTAGTGGCAGATCGGTTGAAACAAACATATAAATTAACAAGCGGATCACAAGTACGAACGATGAAAATGAACAGAATATTTTGATATAATAGATATAATAATAATAATTATTGATACACTTACATTTTTCAATCAGAAGTTCCGCCTGGTTTGGTGATTTGTTTGGTGATGACAGCAACTATATTGTCACCGATATTGTAAGGAACTCGGAGTATTTGTATACTGTTGATATCAGAACACTTCGTTGCACTTTGAAGACTGCGAATACTATGTATCGAATACTTGTAGCTTATAAGTTAAAATTGAATTATAAGTCAAGCATGTTAAAATCCATTAAAGTCAATCTGGTATTGCAGTATTAAAGTTACTTTTTCTATAGTCGTATTATACACATTTGTAAATGAAGACATAGGTATCATTTTTCGCTGTAACGACAATGTCGATGCAGCGAAATGACCTAGGGCTGACCAAACGATAGCGTGCACGGATTTGTCATACACTACATTGTTTTTATTTTTAAAAAATTTAGTAAATATCTCTTAGGTACTAATTTTGTATTTAACTTTTAGGTACACCGTTGTACACGAACTCTCTGTATTACTGTTTTAAAATGTATTTAGGTGCAATGAAGAGTAAACTCAACGAAGTCTAGCTTAGAAAATATAAACTTATTGTGTAGATTTCCTTAAAACATAAATACATAATTCATTTAACTACGTCAACAACCACCATAAAACCATGCGAATAATTATTTCTCGATATACTATGATAGATATAAATGGTATTTAGTGTAAAATTTGTATATTGCTAATATATAGATTGCTACCGAGTTATTGCCAACCCTGACTAAAATAGCTGATTATTGCGATTGTGAAATAAGTAATAAGGTTTCGCACACGTGTAACTATTGGGTAATAACAAATTTTATGATGAAATATTTTATGATTTGTAGACAAAAAATAATAATAATAAAATATAGCCTAAAATATTATTTATTACCTTAAAAGCCTCTCTCGTAGTGAGCACCTTTCTAAATTGTCTGTAATTTTTTTTTAAATATTTGATTGATCGCACACAAGAAAGTATATACGAAAACTTTCATCTTTTGAAAAAAAAATTCGGGACCTGAATACATAATCTACATATTTGGATTACACACATACTTATGTATTAATGATTACATATTGTGCAGGTAATTATCAACTATTAGAACATAATAATAATTTTCTCAATTTCAACTTAGAATTTACAATTATATACTTATTTTTTATTAGTACCTAATAAATTAAACATTTTTTTTTATTTCAGATACCAAACAAATAACTTGTCTTTGCAAAAGTATTTAATTACCTGAAGTTTATCAACATATTATTATTTGGACCACGCAGATACATATTCTAATGTACGAAACATTTCATTTTTCGCAGGTAATTATTAGATATATTAATTTCCTCGGAACGTACCGTAACCTACCTACTAATCATATAAAGTACCTAATGCATATTTTTTTTTATTTCAGATACATTCCGCATGAATATTATTACCGATTTGCCTGTGAATAAAATTACACAAAGACCCTGGAATGAATATCAAGTTGTACTAATTTTATAAAATATTTTGTAACAATACACCTAAGACCGTGAATATTACTTGTAAGTATTACGTAATCTAATTGTATTGAAGTAATTATTTAGTAATCTTTGATTTAAACAATAACATAATGCCTCACTGTTCTGATTGCAAAGTATTTGTAGATAATCGTCGTTGGTCCAGTCATTTACGTAGCAATGTACATAAAAACAATAGTTCTACCCCTATTTATGATAATGTTGAAATTATTAATTCTTCTTTTAAAAAACGAATTATAAGTTATAAAATCAAAGCGATAGGTGAACAAATACAAAGTTTTCCAGAGATGTTTCTCAATAGTATAAGTACACAAGTCAAGCATCTAATAGATAAATCAATACAGAAACACACCTCTGTCAAAATAAACTTCGAACTGTTTGCTTCGTTTCTTTTGTATAAAAATGACCAATTTGCCAGACTTCGTGGCAAGGTAAATAATGAGACTGTAGATGGTTAAGGTCTGTTTATTACTTTAATTGCTGGTGCTTATATACTAAGAAGATGCGTGAGATTTTCAGATTTAGCTATCCTAACAAACGTGCAACAATTAACATGTATGTCTTATCTCTATCGTATCTAAGTAATGTAGCGACGTGATAGTGCCGCTACATATACTCCCCCCTTTTAAAAATAATTAACATATAAATTGAAAAAAATTAGTATGTACCTAATTATATAATAACTTAACCTTGCTGATAAATTACATCCTATGCGTAATGTAATGTCATTGTTGCTAATTCGAAGGAAATAAAAACTGCTGCCTTTGTTGTGACGGCGGCGGCAGTCGATGAACTATCCACTGCATTTGTGCTGATTGTTTGCTGCGTCGATTTGATCAGGGTTGCGGGCGTTGTCAGCTCAGTTACCCTATCTATGAGTTTTCGACCAGCTATATCGACTAATAGCTTATAATGCTCTAAAAAATCTGCTCCAATAATCGGTTGTGTTACATCGGCGATGACAAAGTTTCATACAAAGTTTCTTCGTAGCCCGAAGTTTAAAGAGAGTGTTTTTTTCACCATATGTCTTAATTTTTGTACCATTGGCGGCATAAAGTATACATTGTTCATCTTGTATTAGTGAATGTCTCTGTGGCTTGCTAATAACTGAAATATTTGCTCCCGTGTCAATCAAAAATCTCATACCACTTTTTCGGTCGGTAATAGTGAGGCGGTTGGACGGGTGAATAGCACAGAGTTCCGCCGTTGTCCGTGCTTCAATTAGTTTCCCTGTTTCCTTGAGTTGAGATCCTGTTTCCAATCACAAGGTTGAACACACTTTTGTGCATATTTTTTAAATCTTCCATGGTAAAAACAAAAGTGCCTTCTTTCTCTTGAACTCGACTGTGGTAGGAAATGCCGACGATTGGAATAACTTTGAGTGCTGCGTCGATAGTTTTTTTGACCTTGCTGAATTGCATTTAGTTCCAATTGCATTTCTGCTAACTGTGCTAGTATGCATGACATTGTATCGTCGCCAGATTTGTTTCCGTTTACAGCTGACACCTCTGTACGTGTTGAATTTATTAATATCTTGTCCGCGATCTGGCTCATCTTGTTCATATCTATGTCTTCTGTGACTGCTAGAACCGAAGTCACTGATGGTGGCAGAAGCCTCAACCATAGAAGTTTGATGGTTTCGTCGCTGATATTTCCGTTACTCAGGGTCCGCATCTTGCGCAGAAGATGTGATGGTTTCTGGTCGCCGAGATCCATTTCAGACAATAATTTTTGGAGCTGACGTTGGTCTGATTCCTCATAGCAACTGATTAGGCGTTCTTTGATAGCCTTGTACTTTTCTATTGGCGGTGGGCAAGTAATGAGGTCACTAACCTGTATTATTTCTTCTTTTGGCAGTTTTGCAATGACCGTATAGTACTTGTAATCGTCTCCTTGCTTCTGTGGTGCTACTATGGCTTCTAGTTGCTTAAACCATAATCTGGGTTGGTCCCTCCAAAATTCCGGCTGATATCTCCAAGGCTTCTTGTTGGCTGCTGCTTGATTTGCAGGGTGAATGAGTCATGTTGATTGTTCTTCGTCGGGTCACCAATTTGCCAGACTTCGTGGCAAGGTAAATAATGAGACTGTAGATGGTTAAGGTCTGTTTATTACTTTAATTGCTGGTGCTTATATACTAAGAAGATGCGTGAGATTTTCAGATTTAGCTATCCTAACAAACGTGCAACAATTAACATGTATGTCTTATCTCTATCGTATCTAAGTAATGTAGCGACGTGATAGTGCCGCTACAACCAACAAGAAATAAAATCATTCCGTTCAAACAATTTTATTACACACTATAATTACGATTTTGATTCTATATATAAATTAACTGTTAACTTACTATTAAAAAAAAATTGAAGAATTCGAGGAAAGAGATAGTGGTTGGACCTTTTTAGGCAATTCGCACTTAGAATTAAATATTTATAAATATCAACCACTAGGTGGATCTAAATTTTTTACTTTGCCAAAATTCATAAAAAGTAAAAGAGCTTGTTTGAATATTCGGAACAATGATGGGTATTGCTTTTTGTGGTGTGTTGTGGCGGCGCTGTACCCCACAAACAAACACCCTGATAGAATTTCGTCTTATCCTCACTTTCAGGATGTTTTGAATGTTAATAATTTAAAATTTCCAATTACATTCTCGGACATAGCTATCTTTGAGAAAAATAATCCTTCTGTCAATATATTTGTGTATGGTTTAAAAAATGAGAAGACAATTATCGGGCCGTTGTATACAACGTTGAATAATAAGTGTAATAAGAGTATCCATCTACTGTTTATAGAAAACAATAATAATTCTCATTACTGTCTTATCAAGGATTTATCTCGTTTAGTTAGAAATCAGATGACCAAACATCATGGTAAATTATATTTTTGTGAAACCTGTTTATTATTTTTCCCGACCCTTAAGCAAATTGAATCCCACTTGTGTGGAGGAATTGTCACGGTATTACCGGAACAAGGCTCGTTTTTGAAATTCAAAAATTATAATAGAAAGCAAAGTATTCCGTTTGTCATATATGCCGACTTCGAAACGTTACTTGAACCCATTTCTGGTAATGAATCCAACACCGCTAATACGACATACTCAAAACGCCACGTGCCAGCGGCGTTCGCATATAATGTCGTCTCATCAAATAACAATAATACCGTTGAGGGCTATAGAAGTTATCGCGGCAAAGATTGTGTGTTCAAAGTTTATATATTTTCTTACTGAGGATGTGAAACAAATACATAAAATAATATCCCAAAACGAGCCTATGATATTCACTGATGAGAATTCTATTGAATTCAAACGTGCCGTAAAGTGTCATATTTGTGATAATCTACTCTTGTCCGATAAAGTAAGAGACCATTGTCATATTACAGGTCGTTATCGAGGTGCAGCACATCGGCATTGTAATTTGTTACATAAAGTACCAAAATTTGTTCCGATATTTTTTCACAATTTATCCGGGTACGATTGTCATCTATTCATAAAACAGTTAGGGGAAATTCCCGGTCCGATCAAAATTATCCCCAAGACTAAAGAAAAATACGTAGCATTTACTAAATTTATTCCCGTTGCTGATAACGCGTATATTTGTATAAGATTTTTAGATTCATTTAACTTTTTAGGAACGAGTCTAGACAAGCTCGCTAAAACGTTGCAGGTGGAAGATTTTGTTAACCTTCGATTTCATTTTCCTACAGATAGTCAGTTTAATTTATTAATAAGAAAAGGAATATATCCATATGACTATATGACCGATTGGGAATGTTATGATCAAAAATCTTTGCCAACTAAAGGTTACTTTTATAACTCTTTGACTAACGAAGACATTACTGATGAGGATTATAATCACGCGCAGTCTGTTTGGAGTGAATTCGAAATAGATAACCTCGGCGAGTATACAGACCTATACTTAAAAACGGATGTGCTTTTGTTGACAGACGTATTTCAAAATTTTCGGAAAACGTGCAAACAATATTACAGTCTTGACCCCGCGTTTTACATTACTGCACCTAGTTTATCTTTTGATGCAATGTTGCTAAAAACGGGCGTTCAGTTAGAACTCGTATCGGACTTAGCTATTATCAGAATGATACAAAGCGGTATACGCGGCGGTTTATGCATGTGTTCCCATCGGCATGCTAGAGCTAATCATAAATACATGCCTGAATATAATCCATCACAACCTCAGAGTTTTATAGTGTATTTAGATTGTAATAATCTTTACGGTTTTAGCATGTGTCAGTATTTACCGTACTCTAGTTTCAGATTTTTAAGTGATAATGAATTAGCAAATTTTAATGTTACCTCTATAGAGGATAACGCAAAGTGGGGCTTCATATTAGAAGTTGATTTATTATATCCCGAGCATTTACATAATGAGCATAATGACTTACCATTTTGTCCCGAAAAATGTGTACCCCCTGGAGGTAAAACAAAGAAACTTATAGCAAATCTGTATAATAAGTATAACTATGTAATTCATTACGTTCATTTGGAACATGGTTTAATATTACGTAAAATTCATAGAGCTATTACTTTTAGACAAAGTTCATATTTAAAACAGTACATAGAGTTAAATACTCAATTAAGGCAAAAAGCAAAAAGTTCTTTCGAACAAGACTTTTTTAAGTTATTAAATAACAGTGTTTTTGGAAAAACATTAGAAAATACAGAAAATAGAGTAACTGTTCATTTGGTTAATCAATGGTGCGATCAGTCTAATCGAACTAAGAAATTTATATCCGCTGAGAAACTTATAGCCAACCCTTATTTCCACAGTGTATCGGTTTTAACTGAAAATTTAGTTGCAATACAAATGAAACCTGATCAAATTATTTTAGATAGACCAATATACATCGGCTTCACTGTGTTAGAACTTTCGAAAGCACATATGTATAACTATCATTACAATATTGTAAAGCCTTTTTATAAAGATCGAGTGCAGCTATGTTACACAGATACCGATTCCTTTGTCTATAAAATATATACTAACGATTTTTACCACGATTTGAAATACAATTTCTTGCAATATTTTGACACCAGTAACTATGAGGCCATGAATGATTTACAGATACCACTAAAAAACAAAAAGGTTCCCGGTCTTTTTAAAGATGAAATGGGAGGAAAATATATAACAGATTTTGTTGGTTTGAGATCGAAACTTTACTCTATAAAAACCTCTAACAATATAATTAAAAAAGCGAAAGGGGTAAAATCACCCGTGGTTAGGGATTTAAACTTATCCGACTATGAAACCATTTTGTTTAATGGAGGAGTAATTCGGAGGAAAAATATTATGTTTAAATCGATAAAACACGAAATATTTACTCGAACTGTAAACAAAGTTGCTCTATCTAGAAACGATGACATTTAAAGATCGATATCTGTTGATCAAATATCAACTCGAGCATGGGGTCATGCATTAATTTTTAAGAATAAATTACTTTGATTTTAATTGTTTAAGTTTTACATACACTCATGTATTAGTTTAAGTTTAGTTTTAGAATGTACTAAATGTTACTGACACTAATTATGATGTTATTTAAAATAAATAAAACGTGAATTAAGTGTTACAACTATTAACTCGTTTTATTTATGATATCCTATTTAAAGAAAGTAAAAACTGATTGCAGTTATTGAAGTTAAACTATGCACCTAGAATACCCTGCATCATAAGGTTGATTTTCAAGTAACTATCACTCTCGAGTAATGTGCTTACAAGGCACTATATGAATTGTCATTGTGTAATTATTACCTATGTTGGAGTTCATTGCCCTTAGCCTGGAGACATAAATGCTCAGTTGACGTTAGTATGACAGGTAATTTTGTAATAATATTAATTATTAATCATTAACAAAATATTGTTCACGGCGAACGTCTGTTTAATATTTCTAATTTTCACCAAAAGTCATCATGTCGGTGAGTAAAATATTTCTTAATTATGTGTTTTTTTTTATTGTTTTAACGATTATAACACTACGTTTGTCAAAGGTGTGTTAGTATACTTACATTTTGTCAGAGCCTATTTTCACCCGACTGCTGAGAAGGGTTACCAGTTAACCATTTATCTAAGCCTAGATTTCAAGCTGTTTTTGAGAAATGTCTCGATAGAGAACTGCGCAAAATTTACATGATACTGGTATAAGTTGTGTTTATATTTGGTTCCAGATTTCTTCAGAATCCGAGATTGTGTTCAGCCAGTATGCTCAGGATCCCTTAGACGGATTCTCTGAGATGTTTCGCAGTGAACCCGAGCACAGCAAACAGGTCACGAAGGATAAAAAACCAAAACAACGGTGCAGAGAAAAGTCGAAAAACCCAACAAATCCTTCGTTATGAGTCGACTACAACGAAGAGGGATTAAATTAATAAAAATTTCGATGGTAGATCTCTGCAATAACAACTCTCAAAGCATAGACAGTGATAGTGACAGTGAGAACGTAATTATGAACGCACAATATATTGTTCAAGATTGTATCGACAGTGTTATGGACGATACTGAGTGTTTGGTTAAGAAAATATCAAAATCTTTAATAGATACCGTGTAAACCATGTAGCCATGTATGTAATATACTATACTAAGTATTTATATTTATGTATTATATTTAATATGTACGGGGTGTTAAGTAAAATAAAATCATATTTAACTTATTTAGATTTTTTATTTAAAAACCAATAACCTAAGTACATTACACATTATAATTTACATCTTAAGCCCATTCTAAATACTTTCTTAGACAAAGTACATTTTTAAGCGCACAGTGCTTTATATGTTTATTACAATTAAAGTTAGATGTTCCTTCACAGTATTTTTCATGCAAAACAGATAAATTAGGGCATTGTTCTGGACCAAGGTCTGAAACTTTACAATTTACACAAAGATCCTTTATCCAATTCACCTTCTCCAAACCCTTTACAATTATTTCCTTATTTTCTAAATACGGAACGATTATACGTCGAAATTCTCTATAGTCAATATAACCTTCATTCCAATAAATGCCTCTATTTCTTTCTAACCATCTAACCTGTCTCTTTTCGTCACTTGTTAAGTATTTAAACAAGTATGGTGGTTTTATTAAAAATGTTTGCGTATAATCACGACTAGCAATAGCTAATTCTTTTATTATAAATTCATTTTTTAGGTCTTTGAACCCTTGAACATCTAGTATGATAGTATTCGGATTCATGATATTTTTCTCACAGTATTACTCAACGGCTTATACTCAATTATACAGTCATTCAATATAAGACAATATGCAGAAGTTTGATCTGGTATATCCGTCTCACTCTCGATTTCCACTCTTACATCCACAATAGGACCTGTCTTTACATTATCAGCTTGTCTAGAGCAATCTATGACAAATAGCGGTGCCAAATCTTTAAATTGTTTCTCACTTAATAAGGGTTCCGGACGACGACCGTAATAAGACTGTTGAAATCTGACGTATTGCTCGTATAATAAAGCAATTCTGTTATTCGTAAAGCTGATATTTAGGTTTTCATACGGGAAGTAAGATGAATTTAAGTATACTTTGACATCACGAACATGGCAGTGATCGAACTGAGACATATCAGAAGTTGAATTGTTTTTTCTATTTGTTTGTAGACCCATAATTGGTTATCTTGGTTTCTCTATTTGTGAGGATGTTTTGATAGACCAGGTATGTTTTGTAGTTTTAGGTAAAGCGGGATATTCATACAGATCCCAATTTCTGAATATCATCTGGAGTGGTCGATCTTTTTCTTACAGTTTTAGCAAAGTTATTTTCTCTTTGTCGGACACTTTAACATGTGGTACACGCCAGATAATTTTATTTATCTGTACGTCGTCTACAAATTCACCGGTGTTAAGTTTGACCGCATTCAGATTAGTGTTACTTCGTAGCAATATCAGTTCATGTCTACCATTTATCACCACTTTTTTAAAATCTTCTGCGAAACCGAGGATGTTACAGAGTGGTATAGAAACAGAAAAGCTACCCCCATTAATATTTTTTATTCCATCGATATTCCAGCCCCATGCATGAGATATCTTCGACTCAATTTCACTCATTGATATTAACGATTTAATGGTGGTAGTTACACCAGCATTTTTTATTCTATCGATTTCCACGCCATTTAGCTCGTATCTTATATCTTGGAATAGATAGAGTAAAGCATTATTAGTAAAATGAACACTAGTGGCTTTCTCTTTCATATCCTTTTTGTTGACGATAACAGTTCCTTCCAAATACAAGGTACTAGCTGACGGAAGTATATACAGGTCCTGTTGGTTAATAGGTATGCGGATTTCATCGTTCCTGTTGAAGCTCGTTACGTAGGGTTTGTAAGAATGAAATTCAATTCCTTCAACAGTGTTGTCATAGGTTGGAGCGGATAACACGTCTAAAATATTCATTTTAGTAAACCGATTGCTTTGAGGAACGCTTTGTTTTCTTTAGTCAATTTTATCTTCTTCTTCGGGTGAGGTCTTATTTGCTTGATCACTTTAGTAGAACTGACGTTTCCAGTTTGTTGATGTACATATTTATTGTAGTCAATCATTTTTCCTTCGAATATGTAAATATAGCTGCACTTCTTCACCGCGTAGGTTTATTAAGCGATTGTTGATATCCAATAATCTGATGTGTATACAATTTATGTTATTTTGGTTGACTGGGAAGTATATGGCGTTTTTCGGAATTTCTATAATTCTATATCCAGGTGACACGTTGAGTGCGAATTCGTGTACAATGTGACTGGGTTTTCCGTTTATGTACGAACCACTTACAATATCACATTCTATCCTGATCACGGTCGTAGGCAAAATGTTGACTGGTAACTCGGATACATGCCATTTATTTGCTTCTAAAATCTGTTTATTAAAACCTAATAATTTCCTAAAAGTCCCATCTTTAGTAAAATCTATATCTTTAGTACAGTATATTAAAGCTTTTAGAGTGTTATTATTACATTGTACTTTTATTGAGCAATCTTTCATTTCTGATTTTAAATAATCGCTGATATCTTGTAGTTCGTAGGAGCCTTCAGGTATTTCGAGAACTTCGTTAGAGCCATAATATAACTTATTATTTGTTTTGTCGATGTTTGGAATTGAATTAAATGTTGAGAAATGTAATAAGGCACACTCATAATGTCCATCGAGCTGTAATGTATTGGGATAATACGTAGATAAATCAGAGGAGTTTGCAGTTATAGACAAGGTGAGTGACATGTTGAAAATGATTTAAATAAAAGACATGCGTAACATTTATACGTATTTATTCCAAAATTTCCAAAGATATTCCAAACATAAGTGTCCACAGTTAAATGTATCAAATTGTTGAAACCTAGTATAATTATAAAAAACATTACAATTTTTAAAGTACTGCATTAATTCCATTGGAGGTTTCAAATCCCCATAGCTATCAAAGTATTCACAATAATTGTTTATTTTAGCATAAGCTACCCAATGCGTTCCTTCATTTCGTGAATCGTCTAAGTTGACGATAGCACATTCAATGCGTTTTGGTGTTTTTGGTAACCGATCCTTCATATACACTCCTCGAAAGTAAGGAATGTCACGTGCATGCTTACTGATATCAATATTAGTTAAAGGACGATTAGGTAGCCTTTCATTCAGTTTTTTGGAGGTTTTATAAACAACCCTTTACCGCTTTTATGGGGTTTAATATAACCCTTTGCCCAACGCTAAAGCTTCCATGGTCTTGTTGTGTCGTTCCGTTTCTTGCAAGCTTTTTTGGGCAGCCTTGTATTCGTTTACGGTTTTTGCAATACCGGCTGCACCACCCGCTAAACTTCCTAAAGCAGATAATCCAGCGAAAATTGGGATTAAAGGTAAGACTCCTCCTGTCTTTGGTATGGGTATAACACGGGGTATGCGAATCTTCTGAATGTCTGGAAATATCTTTTTCGCAGCTGAGTAAGCAACGTTGATTAGTGCTTTACTGTTTTTAGGTTTTAGTTTTTTAATTTGTGACTTAATTTTTGACACAAAAGCATTAAATGTTTTAATACCGGCTCCTGACTTTAGTTTGGCTTTCATAACCTTGCTCACTATCCATGAACTAAGTTTTTCACCTTTCCCTGCATCTTTTGATTTTAGTCTTTGTTTAGCCATATTTAAAAGTTGTAAATCAGCTTTGTGACGATTAGGTAAGTCTGTGTGATTTGCATATGCGATGTCGTGATGCATACAAGCTTCATCTAGTTTATTCACACCCCGATCACCTCGCAGCAATCGTTTCTCAAGTTTTGTTCCCGGTCCACAATAGTTATACCCAGGCAAATGAAGTTCGAATGGTAGATTATTAATCACACTGTTGACTAGTCCACTGCCTTGCATAGTAGTCAGTGAAATGAATAAAAAAATCCTTACGAGCCTGGTTATATATTCATAATCCTAACCCACAATTGCATCTTTATCAATCCAACTATTTTCTTCGTTGCTTAAGCCCAACCATTTCACGTAAAGTTTCTTTCCTTTCCTTTGAAGAACCTTTTCTATCAAATAAACACCTGGATAGCTAGTTTTTTGAAGTTCTTGTTCGTAGAAACAACCTCTAATGGGTTGCTTTCGATGATCTTCTAAACGATATGTTACTGGTATGGTATTATTAATCCTTTTTACAGTAAATATTTCGGTTGACCAATTAGGCATGTAACCTTTGTCAAAAATATGTTTGTATTTACTGATCCGAACATTTTCACCCACTTTGAATTTAGGACAACATTGTCGTGAAGTTAGTTTTTGAGATTTTTTAATATTTTCTTTTATCTTTGACTCGTTCAACTTATTTACCTCGAATGGTTTGAATTTGATGGTGCGATGTTTTGTACTATTATAGGTTTTTACAATAACTTCTAATGGTGAACCTAACCATTTATAGTTCCCAATAAAACTAAAGTATTTATACATTTTATTTTTAATTGTTTTAATTACCCGTTCTACAATTGAAGCTTTCGTGGTAGAAAACGTGGAGTAGTGGTTAATATTGTAGCTCTTCATAAGCTTTTGGAATGTAGTGTTATAAAATTCTGTTCCAGAATCAGTTTGTAAATTATCAGGTTTTCGTTTGCTGGTAGTTAGTATTCGCTCAAATGCACGAGAAACATCTAGTTTACTTTTGGATTTTATTGGTTCTGTCCAGGTGTACTTTGAGAAACAATCAATCACTACTAAAATGTAACTATAACATTTATTAAACTTTTTTAGGTTTTGCATATCTATCAGATCAGCTTGCCATAAGTCATCTATACCTTTTATAATAACTGAACGTCTAACAAAATTTCTTCGTGCTGCTTTGTGTAATTCATTAACAATTTGTTGTTTTACCATCATGGAGAGTTTTTAGATAATTTTTGTACTTCCGCTTTGTTATAAAACTTATCCTCCAACTGGATTAAAATGTCAGGTATCTTCGCTTTTAAAGTAGCTTGGACCGTTATTTCTGCTTCTTTTATGATTTGAGCACGCAACAACCCGATCATTCTATTCTGCTCCTTTATAATCTGATCGCACAATCGATCAACGTAATCCTTGTTGACGGCATCATCTGGATCTACAGGAGATCTGATTCCTCTCAATCTACATTTTTTCAAGTCAAAATCACCGCTTTCCGATTTTAGCAATGCATTTCCATTGAACTCTAATAATTCAGAGAAACGCATTCTCTTATGAATATGGTGACCGAATTTATCTACATTCATATTTTAGTTGTATTATATTTAAAGGTTGATAGTAAAATGAACAGCGATTTTTTTTTTACCATTTATTTATTACTTAATATATTTACTTTCACGTAGTTCTTCAATAATAGATATAATTTCGTTGTCTAATCCAGTGTTACCAGCGTCTCGAGATGCAATTAATAATTTTAACCTATCCACAAGTTCATTAGGATCATCCCAATATATAAAATCCGTATCTTTCTTCCACATTTTTGTCAAAGGTAGCCCTTTTCCTTTTGATTGATTGTTTTGAATAGCAGTTGGCGGTTGGAAAAGAGGTTTTATGACTTGCATATATTTTTGTCCCTTATTACTTTTTATTGGTTTGTTTGAGTCAAAGTCTCGACGATGTGCGTTTGTTGTAATCAACATCATTTTATAATTCTGCAGATCAGATTCTTTAACCATGCTCAAATCTACGTCCTTTTTTAATAACAGTTGTCTTAGTCCAGGAGTGCTTGGATATTTCCGTCCAGCGACGGTGATATAATTGTCACTGATCGTTATGACAGCAGAACCTAACATCAGTTGTCCTTGCGCCGTACGAACACCAAACGGGATATCTGAAAGTGCTTCTGAAGATATTGACCAGGATGATGTATTTGTCTCTGGATTGTTGTCTCCCAAGGCTTGGTACGACTCGTCACTGTCTGTATAACATTCATTTTCTTCCACGTCACTTTCTCCTCCATTTATAGTATAGTCTTGTTGCAATGTTTCGTTTTTGCACGGAATTTTTGTTTCTTCAACTTCTTTAGATCGCAAGGGGTCAGTTTGCTTATTGCTGTTAGCAATTAAATTAAGAGACTCTGTTACAGGTCTAAAAACTGATTCTAATGCCTGCTTATTCTCAGTGTCAAAATCTCGCATTTTTCGTATTTTTTTCTTTACAGCTTCTGCAGCATCAACAATTTGTATTTTTAATGATTTTTCCATTACGGTAGACTATGATTGTTATCGCTTAAGAGTCGGTCAAAGAGTAATGATATCAAGTAAGCATCATAGTCTTAAATATTTGTATTTCTAATCAAAGACTACAAATGTATCAAATTTATTTCTATAACATCCGTTATTTTTATTACAGTCTTTATTAATTACAACATAATTAAAGGGTTCACTCCATATTTTAGAACACATTTCTCGAAATTCAAGCCATGTCATATCAGTGTTAACATGTTCTTCATAAACATGCCTCAAGTTAATATCATCTTGTTTAAATAATACAATTAAACGGGTATTCAAAACAAGTCATCGATAATATTATTCAGAAAAAACAGAATGACAGGGCTCGCTCACTACTTTATGCATGTACCCCCGAACGAATTAACAAGTATGTCGGTAGTCTGTCTTACATAGGCCCCATTTCTGATAAAATCGCGAATATTCTTAAAAAACACAATGTTTTCGTTACTTTTCGATCAGATCACAACTTACGTAATCTTTGTAACGGTAAAGATAAATTACAAAATTCAAAAAAATCCGGTATTTACAAATTAATTTGCAACGAATGCAACGGGGTCTATGTGGGTCAGACAGGCCGTAATTTTGAGGTTAGATTTAAGGAGCATATTGCCGCTTACAGGAATGGCCATCCGGACAAATCACATTTCGCTAAACATTTAATTGACACCGGCCATTCCTTGAGCGACAATAACACGTATACTATTCTGCATGTTTGTGATAAAAATTTCCGGTTGTGTGTGTTGGAACAGTTAGAAATCTCCAAACATAATAATAATAGTAATTTTACACTGTTGAATGAGCAAACAAACTTAATTGCATCCCCTCTTTTAAGTGTGATTACAGGTAGATCGTAGTCGATGCAGACGTCACAATGACGTTTGTATCGATTGTATCGATTGTGTAGTCGATACAGGCGTCACAAAGACGTTTGTATCGATTATGTGTCATCACGACACTATATAAGAGGCGAGAGCTGTCGTACTAGCTCATTCGCAGCCGAGCGCTCGTCGAGTCAACATCTCCTGAGGATGCCCTGTGGAGGGGCGAAACACGTGTCGAGTATAGGTTTGATTGCGTGGCATGTTTTTCCGTTTTGTGTATGTGTGCATATGCATGTGGGCGGGAGGGTGGGACCCTTGCTGCATGTGCATATGCATGATTGCATAGGAGTGGGATTGCATCCTGTCACAAGCCTGGATTTTTGTCGCGGAATTAAAACTAAATATTTTCCCTAACATTTAATAATACAATTAAATTAGCATTATCTCTTACTAACTGCTTAGGGATTTTGCTATATGTTTGATTTAGATAAAAACAATCGATGTGTTTATGCCTCCCCATTGCGAAATAATCACGCATGTTAGTTTGATTCTCGCAAGCAACGTCATCGAATATAATTACAGAGTTCGGTTTTGCGTCCTGAACGCTTATAACTTCCTCGTTCCCTTGATATTTCTGGAGTGAGATATTTGGTACCCGTTGTAATACTTTTTCTAAAAAAATGTACTTTGGTTGGTGTAAGGTTTTTGAATAAACATAAACATTTTGAAACCGTAAACCATTTTCATGTATAAGAAGTCCAATAAGTAAATTAGTTTTGCCACAATTCGATGGTCCGCAAATAATACATCGTACTGAATTAGGTAACAATTCTCCATGACGCAAACTAGTTTTACAAAAGTCACCGCAAATCGTGCCTACATGCAGCGATTGTGGTTGTTTAACAAATTTCATGATTTCTGTTGTCAACAGACTGATTAGTAATGAGTAAAATTTTACTTCCACAATCTTTACAAACTTAAACAGCCTACCTAGCTACTATCTATTTTACGTTCATTTATCGGAAGTAAAATAACTTGAACTATCGTTGGTCGAGTAGAGAGTCGAGTCGCTTATTGGTTATTGGGCATTCTATTCCACTATCGGTAGCGAGGCGCACTCGCCGAGCGACTTGCCGATAGTGGAATAGAATGCCCAATAACATACTACTGACTGGCGATATTAGAGCTGGCCTCGAGAGTACTAGTGCCACAGTCCTGGTGCTAGTTGATTTCTCGAATGCGTTCAATATGGTCAGTCACGGCATCCTTTTGGCCATCCTATCCCATCTTACAGTCTCTGGCGAGTCTCTGGAATGGTTCTCCTCTTATCTTCAGGAGCGTCAGCAGATGGTCAAGCATGGTGACACCACATCAAATTGGCGACAACTAAAAGCTGGCGTTCCTCAAGGCGGTATACTATCACCTCTTTTATTTTCTATCTTTATAAATTCTATTACTTCTAATCTTCAGTGTGCGCATCATCTGTACGCCGACGACTTGCAACTATACTGTCAGGCTAACTACGATAATATCCCTGATGCCATCTCAAAAATCAATAACGACTCATCAGCAATTAATAACTGGTCGGCAAGATTTGGCATTGCGGTTAACCCCAATAAGTGTCAGGCGATTGTCATTGGGAGCTCTCGTTCTCTGAGTAGAGTAAACGTTGCATCTTTACCGGCTGTCCTTTTCGACGGTGCGATCATTCCATATAGTAGTGACGTCAAAGATCTCGGCTTACTTATTGATAGTAATTTAAACTGGCATGCACATGTCACCAGTGTGTGCAATAAGGTGACCGGTTCGTTGCGGGCACTTTATCGCGCCAAAAACCTGCTCCCGTCCATCACCAAGTCAATGCTGGTGCAGGCCTTGTTGTTTCCCATAATTGATTATGCTGATGTGTGTTATTATGACCTGAATGCAGATCTCCTCAATAAACTTGACCGACTTCTGAATAACTGCATTCGCTTCGTCTTCAACCTGCGTAAATATGATCATGTTTCTGCACATCGGCTGCAATTAAAGTGGTTGCCCATACGCCAGCGCAGGGAGCAAAGGGCGCTAACCACTCTGTTCTCTTTCCTTGTTCTTGATATTCCAATACACATGCGCAAACCACAGCAAGTATCTCCGTTCTTCTAATAACCGCCTTCTTCAATGTACAACTCATCACACAAAGTTTCTTCATTCTTCTTTTTTTATTCAATCTATTATTCTGTGGAATGCGCTCCCCCTCGATGTCAGGATGGTGTCGAATCGTTGGGCGTTCAAGCAAAAGGTTCGGGAGTTGCTTTTGAAGAGGTTGGCAGAGGCATCGTGATCATGACATCAAATAGCAAAATATGTATAATTTTAAGTAGTATATGTAATTATATTATTGCTGTATATATAATATATAGCATGTATGTATATACATTCAGTCAACAAAGTATCGGGAATGAATGTTTTTTTTTATGGTTCCAAATTCGAATTAAATTTTTTTTTGTTGTTGTTAGATTGGCATAACTGTTTTCCATTTTGGCGCGGAATTTGAGTTGCATCTGTTATTTATATTAAAAACAGTGCTGTTTTTAGTTTTATAATATCTAGTGTGTATTGCGAATTTCATAATGGACAAAAACATCGAACAAAGAGTTTGTCTTAAATTTTGCATCGCCAATGAAATTTCGTGTTCGGAGGCACTCAAAATGTTACAGAAGGCTTACGGTGAATCGACTTTATCAAAAACACGTGATTATGAGTGGTACAAAGCGTTCAAAAGCGGTCAAGATGTGATGGAAGATTTGCCTCGTTCTGGTAGGCCATCAACGTCTGCAACTGAAGGAAATAGTGACGAAAGAGTAGTAGATGGCCGCCGAACTTTCTGTATCTCACGAGTCGATCCGTACCATTTTTTAACAAATAATTTGGGTATGAAACGTGTTGCCGCTCGGCTAGTCCCAAAAGACCTGAATTTTCTTCAAAAACTAAATCGCATGAAAGTCGCTGAGGACATGCTAGAACGAGTCAATACCGACCCAACATTCATGAAACGCATTGTTACTGGTGACGAGACGTGGGTTTACGAGTTTGACATGCAAACTAGTCAACAAGCTTCGGAATGGCGCCTTCCAACTGAACCAAAACCGAAAAAAACACGTCAAAGTCGATCAAAAGTCAAAGTCATGTTGTCTGTTTTCTTTGACTATCGCGGTTTTGTGCACTCAGAATTCTTGCCCGAAGGTCAAACGGTAAATAAAGAATATTATTTGAGCGTTATGCGGCGTTTAAGAGAACAAATTCGACGAAAAAGGCCAGAAATGTGGAAAGAAAATTCTTGGATTTTGCATCACGATAATGCGCCTTCGCACAAGGCCATCATTGTAAACGATTTTTTGTCCAAACACTCAACAAACACCATCGAGCAGCCACCATATTCACCAGATATGGCTCCAGCCGACTTCTTTCTTTTTCCCACACTCAAATTACCCCTTCGTGGCACCCGTTTTCAATCGTTAGAAGACATAAAGGACAATTCGCGGCGAGCACTGAACTCAATTCCGGAAACAGCGTTTAAAAAAAGTTTCGATGATTGGATTATTCGTTGGCGTAAGTGTATCGTTTCTGAAGGAGCATACTTTGAAGGTGATAAAATAAATTTAGATGAATAACAAACATTTTGTGTATTATTGACTTTTTCCCGGTACTTTCTTGACAGAGTAGTATATATATATAAGTATATGTATGTATATTTACAGTATATAATATGTATTTGTAACGTCTCTGATGATGCTTGTTTTGTGCACCTTTATATTTATCTCTGCATCATCCAAAGGTTTGGCTGTCAGAGAATGCCCATGGCATTAAGCCCACCTTTGTACATTTGTTTTGTGCATAAAATATTAAATAAATAAATAAATAATTTATATACTGCTTAATACTAAGGATCGCTTGCTAGGCTACTGTAAGAAAAACAAGAGAAGTTTGTTTTACATTTTTTATTGAAAGTAAAGGAAAATAATAAACGTAATAGGTCAACCTCTGCCTTTCTTAAATATATTATAAAATTTTACAAAATAGTACTACCAGTCTTTTAAATTGAGCCTTAAACTTAATAATATTCTTAAATTTTTCGCGACTTAGACATTTGGTACATAAATAAAATTTTAAGGAAAATTAAGTAATTATACAAAATAAAATTAACAATCACGTTCTACGTGAATCATACTTAGAAATGGTAACAAAAATTCTTATTTTAATAATCACATTTTCATGGCACATAAATTTAAAATCAGTCTAATGTTTTTTGGCACAATCGATGCAATGTGGAGACCTATGTTCTAGACAATAACTTTTGTTGCATTTGGCACAACAATAAATGCTCATGCGCCTTTTCTTTGCTGGACATATAGTACACATGCTCCTCTTGCCTTTTTTTATTAAAAAATCTTCATTATTATGTAAATTTTCAGCACCTTTCTTACAGAACCTTCAGCACGTTCTTTATTGCTTCTCTGACACGTTTTCTCATCTTTGGTCTTTCTTCGCAACTTATATTGCACCAGGGGCGACACAAATCATCACTTAGGGTTTTCATAAATTCTCTTCTATTGAGTGGCTTATCTCCACGTGTTCGCGAGTTGGTAACATGTAGTACATAGCTATTCAGAACAGCCATATTTATCATTCCATAAAACATACAAAGTGGCCAACGTCTAGTTTTGCGGCTGCATGACAAATGGCTACACATCTGATCGAATGTATCAACTGCCATAATGAAATTATTTAGTTTCATTATAAGACATAATTATTGCTGGTTTTTTTCATACAGGATCTATGGTCAGCTTGTCATGCATTGTAGATATCAGCAGCACGGTTTTGTGTGGTTTTGGTTTGTAACTTACAAGTGTCAATTTATCATGAAAGCCGAACATCGAAGTACCAACGCGACGGGAAGAATTGTGTTTGAATTCAGATGGTATTTCTTTCTTGTTCGCTTTGATAGTTCCTAGAAAAGTCAGCTTATACGGTTCAGAAAGAAGTTGTTCAGCCAGAGGCACAGACGTAAACCAATTATCTGCAGTAAGATTCCGATTACTGCCATGTATTGTTTGTGTTAATAATTTGCAGTAATGGGTCCCAAGTGGTTCATTAGGCACTTCACCGTTTTTTCCTAGGTATGGACAAGCATCAAACATATATTTGCTGTTAACATCACAAGCTAGAATTATCTTCAGACCATACTTCGCAGGCTTATTCGGGATATACATCCTAAAAGGGCATCGGCCTCTAAAACCAAGCAACTGCTCATCAATAGTAACATAAGATCCTGGCTTGTAAAGATCTCGACACCTTTGTATAAACATCTCCCAAATATTTCTGATAGGTGCAAACTTATCATTTCGTCTTCTGTCTTCACGTGTGTTACGGTCATCAAAGTGGAGACAACGCAACAAGAACTCAAAACGTTCTAAACTCATTGATGCCATATATTTTGATCCGCACAGTGTAGGATCAAAAAGTTCTCTGGTTGGCAAATTATTATTGCCCATGGCACCACTGAATATAATAAGTCCAAGTAGAGCATGAAGTTCTTCCAGCCTTGTTTGTGATATGGTCGTAGATTGGTTTTTGTATTTGTTGGCTTTGAGCGTAGTATCTTCATTTGTCCGTAAAAAAATTTCGTCAAACATGGTTGGTGTAAAAAATTTCTGAAAGCACTCCAAGGGCTTTATTACATCTCGTCCTTCTTGTTTTGGCCCGGGAGTAATATGGACTACATTTCTTGAGGCAGTTCTATTTGATCTTGATCTATTAGAGCTCTCGGTTGCCCATATGTAATTATTCTTCCCTCTGACAGATGATGTAGTAGGAAAAACGATGAGAGATTCTGAAGTCGTATCTGTAGCTGGAGAATTGGGTCGTGGAATAGTTGATGTGGTCGACCGATTACTTGTTGATGGCTCCTGTAAAGTTGAGACTTCATCGAGTTGGTAAGTGACAAGCGTAGTGATGGATGAGAGTTCGTTTTCTTGTTGATTAGGAATCAAATATGTAGGATCAGCTACACTGTCATCAGAATCGTAGTCTTGCACTTCTAAATTATCTTCTATTTCACTGTCGGAGTCTCCGTTCAACAAAAAATTCTCAATATCGTTGTCGTCCATGTTTATCTGCAAATAAAGTATTTATTAGTATGGTTTTATTATATAGCATTTCAAAATAAAACACAATAACTTAAAACAAGTAATACAAATATAAGTTACCTTTAATACTAAAGATCGCCCGTAGTAGATAGGCGATCTAGAAGTCAATAACTCGGCAACGGTGAACTCCCGCGGGCCGCGCGTCTGCTATCCACCGCGGCGCGGGAGGTACTGAGTTGACACGGACACACACGTAATTTTTGGCGCGCGAATTGGACTTACAACGAAAAATGTGATGAGTCGCGGCCTCGCGGGGATGTTTAGTATTCTAGGGTTAAGCGTGTATAGACCACCTTCTGGTTTGTATGACTGTTTTGAAACAGTAATGATTGAAGTTCTAAGTAAACTTACAAATTCAAAGAAATCCATCATTACATGTGGTGATTTTAATATAAATTTATTAGAAAAATGTAATTTAAGCACAAAAATTGTAAGTTTATTTTCTTCATACAACCTTGCGAATTTGTTTCTGGAGCCAACTAAGATAACACCAACTAGTGCCACTTGCCTGGACAATATTTATACTGACATTGTGCCAGTTAACAAAGAAATAATTTCAGTACTTGATTCCGATCATTGTCATCGGTTAATTTCTTTAACAAATGAAATAAATATAGTGTCAAAACAATTTATCACAGTTAATCCGAAGACTAAAAGACGCATTGAATTTTGCAAAGCTAAACTCAGCAACAAATTGCCTTTGTTGTTGAATTATAAGAATTCTAACACTTTTTATGATAAGTTTTTTAAAATGTACCTAACAGAGTTTAAGTCTACTTTTACAGATAAAACTATACCAGCTAATAGCAATGCGTCTTTCGGTGATTGGGCAACCACTGGTATCTATAAGAGTAGAAATCGCCTCTATCAGCTTTATAATGAGCGGACATATATTAACACTGTTGAATTCAGTGAATATGTAAAAAACTATTCTAAATTATTCATAAAGGTTTGCTCTATTGCTAAATCACTATTCTTAAGCTCTAAGATAAAGAACAGTACCAATGTTTTCAAAGACACTTGGAATATTATCAACAGTGAGGCAGGAAGTTCTAAAAAGAGAATAAATCAACATAATCATAGTCTTGTAATTGATAATAAGTTAATAAAAGCGGATGTAGAAATATCAACTGCTTTTGAAAATTTCTTTTCCGACATTCCTGTATCCACTACTAAGTCACTGAATTCATCTCTCACTGTTGCAGAGTCTTTACTCAAAAAACATGTTGTAGCTTGCGATTCAGGGTTTTCCTTCGAGCACATAGATAACAAGGAAATTGTTAAAATCTTTAATACTTTGAATAACAAAAAGATTGCAGATCTATGGAGTAATTCTGTGTATATTACAAGCTCTGTAATAACTATTGTAGCACCTGTATTAGCTCAAATTTTTAATAACTGTATTGACTGTGGTGTGTTTCCTGATCTTATGAAATGTAGTAAAATAATTCCATTATTTAAATCAGGTAGTACTTCTGACCCCACTAACTTTAGACCTATTTCAGTGCTACCTACGTTCAGTAAAATTTTTGAACAAATTATTTTAGATCAAATGCAAAGGTTTTTTAATAGAAATAAATTATTACATGCGAAACAGTTCGGATTTACAAGGGGTCGTTCAACAACTGATGGCGGTGTTGAACTTCTTAATCACATTTACGACGCGTGGGAGGACTCAAGCGACGCTTTGGGAATATTTTGTGATTTATCCAAGGCGTTCGATTGTGTGCTTCATGATACACTGATCAGGAAGCTATCCCATTACGGAATAAAAGGTGCATCTCTGGACCTTCTTACCTCATACCTGAGTAATAGGGTTCAGAGAGTTGAAGTAAACGGAGTGGTTTCTGCCGGATCTGTTGTGAAGATGGGTGTTCCGCAGGGTTCCATTCTCTGCCCGTTTTTACTTCTAATCTATATTAATGACTTGCCTTACCTTGTAAAGGATAAACACGAGATAGTGCTGTTTAATGATGATACCTCACTATTATTCAAACTCAGACGACGACAATCAGTTATTGACAATGTAAACAGTGCTCTCTCTGAAACAGTTCACTGGTTTGGTGTTAATAACTTATTACTAAACGAAACTAAAACTAAATGTATTAAATTCACAACACCGAATGTTAAACAGGTAAAAACCAGTGTGCTTGTCAAGGGTGAGGAGTTGAGTCCTGTAGATACAACTGCCTTTTAGGTATAACCCTAGACGCTTAGCTCCAGTGGGGCCCACATATAGATGGCTTTTCGAAGAAGCTCAGTTCTGCAGCATATGCCGTTAAAAAAATTAGAAATTTAACAGATGTAGATACTGCGCAGTTAGTTTATTTTAGTTATTTCCACAGCATCATGTCATACGGTATTTTGTTGTGGGGGAATGCTGCTGACATTTAGTCTATTTTTGTTCTGCAGAAAAGGGCTATTCGATCAATCTATAATCTTAGTCCGAGGCATTCACTCAGAAAATTATTTACGGAATCTAAGATAATGACGGTTGCCTCACAATATATTTATGAAAATGTAATTCACGCTCATAAAAACAAAAGCTTATTTAAGAAGCATAGTGATCTACATAATATTAACACACGAGGGGGAAAAACAAATATGTTGTCCCGGCCTCCAGGCTTCAGAAAATAAGTAGTTCGTTTAGATGTCAATGTATACGCATTTACAATAAAATTCCTAGGGATATTCAAAATTTGAGCCTCAATAATTTTAAAAGTGTAATAAAGGCTAAACTTTACTGTAAAGGATTTTATAAAATAAAAGACTACTTAGAAGATAGTCAGGCTTGGGAATGAGCCGCTGTTACTTCTGCACAGGTCATGTTGACATGTTTGTAACATAAGTTAAGCTTTTTATATACAATTTGACATTACGTTTATTATTATTTTTTAACAATGACATTATCACCTATTTTGACATTTTTATTTTTATTTGACATTTTTTTATTTTATTTTTTAAAATTATTTATTGACATTATTATTATTTTCTATTATTGTTAGTGTAAGGACCGTGTGAGACTTGCCACGCTTTTTGACTATCAGTTATCTGCGTTCTGAAAGTTTGAGTACTTACGTCAAAGAACATTTGGGTGGTTCACCCACCCAAATGTTCTTTAGATCGGTATTGTTCGTCGGACAACTCAGCATCACTTGCTATACTGGTTGCAAACTGACACTTGCGTGCCTGTCTTTAGAACGGGTCCACTTAAACTGGTGTGTTTCTTTTATCAAAAGACCACTACAGAATGAACTTGCACGGTTCTCTCACATTATGTTATTTTACATTGTCTGGACTTGAAAAGAGACTGACTGTGCAGGATCGTTGGTCTCGTCCTTATTTGTATCCGAAATTCCCAATAAAAAAAACGTCTTGTGCTTTACAAACTTATATTTCCACCTTTTACATGGTTACAAAACTTATATTTCCACTTTTTACATGGTTACAAAACTTATTACCAAACTTATTACAACAACGACGACAAGGGAAGAGAGAAAAAAAAAGAACAGTTCGGAAGTAGATGGCGCCGGAAACGATCGGGGTGTCAAAACGATTTTATTTCGCGCACATTTGGTCACTAGATGGCGACACATATTTATCACTCCACAATTCACAGAGGTATTACGATAGATGGCGCGAACATGGCCCCGGCCTTGGAACCTGCGGGTTCCAACCTGGTATCGCAGCGATGTCACGAATCTTCGCCCATCGGTTGAACAGGCAGTGGACATATTTTTGTCACAGCTCGACGAATGATGCCCGAAGCAGTGCGAATGTCGGCGACTCGAGTTACGCCGTCTTTTCCCGGATGGACACGGACAACTCGCCCCAGTTGCCAATTAAGAGGAGGCAGTTTGTCATCCTTTATGAGTACGAGGCTGCCTAAATCAATGTTGTTTTGTTGGGTCTTCCATTTGGTACGTTTTTGTAGCTCCGAAATGTACTCCGTAGACCAGCGTCTCCAAGACTGCTGTCGAAGCTGCTCTATTCTCGCGTAGCGGGACAGCGTCAAAGTTGGCTGTTCGGTGAAGTCTTCCGAAGATGGCGGTGCGGTCAACGGTCGGCCGATGAGGAAGTGAGCAGGGGTGAGTGGAGTGAGGTCGGAAGGATCGGAGGATAGAGGTGAAATTGGACGGGAGTTGAGGACTGCCTCGATCTGTGTTAAAGCTGTACTGAACTCCTCGAAGGTTAATCTCGCGTTACCTACTATACGCCGGAGATGATACTTGCACGAGCGTACCCCACTCTCCCACAGACCGCCAAAGTGTGGGGAATACGGAGAAATAAAACGAAATTCAATGTTATTATCTGTCGCGTAATTAGTAATAGTCTCCGCTGCTGCCTTCAGAAACAAAGGAAATTCTTTGTCAGCCCCAACAAAATTTTTACCGTTATCGGAAAAAATAATATTTGGTTTACCACGTCTACTAATAAACCGCTTTAAAGCTAAAATATAATCACTGGAAGAAAGACTAGTAACAAGCTCCAAATGCATAGCCCGCGTCGCAAAACAAACAAAAACGCATATGTAAGCTTTGGCTAGCTGAGCTCCTCTGCCTTTACGAGTTGAAATATACACTGGCCCCGCGTAATCTACGCCTGTTCTAATAAATGGGAAGCCAGGCTCTAAGCGATCAGCTGGTAAGTTACCCATAATAGGTGTCAGTGTCTCACCTTTCATACGTGTACACTTAACACACCCATGCACAGTTTTCCTGGCTAAGTTTCTACCGTTTAATGGCCACCAACATTCACGCAAAGAAGCTAAAAGTAGCTGAGGACCTGCATGCAGTAATCGTAAATGTTCATATCTAAATAAAAGAACAGTGAAAGGATGTTTACTACACAATAAAACAGGATGTTTTTTATCGTAGCTAAAATTAGACGAATAACTCAATCTTCCACCGACTCTCATTATATCATCAGTATCAATAAAAACATTTAAACTAGAAACTTGACTATACTGTTTACAACTTCGCTTTAAAGGAATATTATTAACTAAGTTATTATAAACGTCTGGAAATGATTTTCTCTGAACTAACCTAATTAACATTTTTTGAGCGGCATTGCATTCTCTCACTGACAAGGAACCGGTTCGACGGTTGTCCTTATCTATTTTCTTTATACGTGTATTATCTATAAATCGAAGTATATATGCACCTACCCGTTTAAGTTTAGAAAATGAACCGTATCTCTCGAAATCAATTAAATCTTCGTATTCTGTGGTCAATAAACACGTTTGTTTACCTTTTAGTTCCGGTAAATTTTGAACATCCATAATATCGCTTCTGTTATCAAAATTAACTAAGTTCCGTAAATATGGAGGACCGTTCCACCACAATTCGCAATCCTTTAGTAAATCTAAACTATAACCCCGCGACAACAGATCAGCTGGGTTGTCTTTAGTACCGACGTGTAACCACACGGAATCGCCCGTGAGTTCATTGACCTCGCTCACTCGATTCTGAACGAATGTCTTGAGTAAATGTGGTGACATTTTAAGCCAACCCATGACTATCTTACTGTCAGTCCAGAAGTAAACTTTACTAAATTCTAATCTTAATGACTCGACTATTTTCTTGTATAATTTAGCTCCTATTAATGCACCACAAAGTTCCAAACGCGGAATACTAATCGACTTTAGAGGTGCGACCTTACTTTTAGCGCACAGCAAACGCACTGTTACATCGCTATTATCACTATAAGTACGTATATACGCGCACGCACCGTACGCGTCTTGCGATGCGTCGGAAAAAATATGAAGCTCGGTATACTGAGCATACGCTCCCCGAACGTGACGAATAATACGAATATCTTTCAAATATTTTAATGTTTCAACAAAATTATGCCAAATCTTAACAATATCCATAGGTACAGGAGTATCCCAATCAATCTTGCTTAACCATAGTTTCTGTAATAATAATTTAGGTATTATAACTACCGGAGAGAGAAGACCTAACGGATCATAAATCTGTGATATAATAGATAGCATTACACGTTTAGTTAATTTTCAATAATTATTATCAATATTCGTTGCGAAATAAAGGTCATCATCAGTGTTGTGCCAACCTAATCCGAGTGTTTTCGTTTGCGAATGTTCACCAATAAAATGTTCAACGGATTCGCTTTGATAAGTGTCTGAATTGAAAGTCCACTTACGCAAAAGAAAACAACCAGATTGCAACACTTCTGATGTCTTTTGACAAATCGAAAGTAATTGATGATGATCATCATCACCAGTTATCAAATCATCTACGAAAATATCTTCAGTAATGACTCGTGCTATCACTTTATCATCGCATTCCAACGCTAACTGTCTGATACAACGCATACTTAAATATGGAGCCGATGCGGTTCCGTACGTCACCGTATTTAGTTGATACGTATCTAATGGTTCCGTAGGACTTTCGCGCCACAATATTAATTGTAACGATCTTTGATCAGGCTGGACAAGCACGTTTCTAAAACACTTTTCCACATCTGCACAGGCGACATATTTATATTGCCTAAAGCGCAGCAAAATGGAAAAAATATCGTTTTGTAACGCGGGTCCCGTATACTGGATATCGTTTAATGATTTGTTTGAGCTAGTCACAGCACTAGCGTCAAATACAACGCGTAACTTGGTGGTCGTGCTACTTTCTTTAACGACCCCGTGGTGTGGAAGATAATAATTAGGGTGACCACAATCACTAATTATTGACATATGACCTAAATCATTGTACTCTCGCATAAATTCACTATACATACGTTTAAATTCCGGTAAACGTTCAAGTTTACGTTCCAAGTTCAGAAACCGCTTATTCGCGAGCGTATAAGAATCACCCAGTGTGTCCGGAGATTCACTCAGCGGTATCCGAACCGAGAACCTACCATTTTCTTCGCGTAGATGTGTATTAATAAACAATTCCTCGCACTTACGTTCATCCTCCGTAAGGACTGAACGAGGCGGTGTAGGTATACTCTCGAGCTCCCAGAACAATCTAAGTTGCTTATCAATATCTTGGCTAAAGTGACACTTGACATACGTCGTCTGAACGTCCTTTGCAAATATAGGACCGGACAACAACCAACCTAATTTCGAATTATGTAGGTATGGGCCACTCGGTAAACGTATTTTATCATTATTTAAAAGGTCCCAAAATATATCTGCACCTATCAGCAAATCAATATCCGCACTAATATTAAATGTAGGATCTGCCAGTTGCACATTATCGGGAATACTAATATAACCTGATTCGATGTTTATCGTAGGCAAACTGGATGTTATGCATGGCAAGATAATACAACGAATCTTGGTAGAATAATCGTTTACTTTAGATCGCATAGAAATATCGCATGAATGAGACGACTGTGTGACATACTGTCCCACACCCGAGATATGTATCGAGGACTCTAAATAAGTCGCATTTATTCGTTTAGACAGTTTCTCCGTAATAAAACAGTTCTGACTTCCGCTATCTAAAAGCGCGCGAACCGTATGAAACACGTTATTATTATCAGCGACTTCCACCAACGCCGTGGAAAGTAACACCGTATGTATCAACTTAAAATTATTAGTAGCTTTGTCGCATACGACAATATCATTCGCATCGGGTAAAGAATGCAACACGGTTGCGTTCTGTGTGTGCGTGCTGCTCGCCGCCTCTCCGCGCGACTCGTTACGCACACACGCACAATTTACGCTATTATCGAAATGCAGTAAACTATTATGTTTTCCCTGACATTGCCTGCACGGACCAAACACGCAATCGTCAATCATATGTCCCGAACGTAAACAATTTCGACACAATTTCTTCTCATTAACAAACTTCGACCTATCACTAACCGACATATTTAAAAAACTTATACACGTATAGAGAGTATGACCTTGATTACACAATACACAATTTGACAAATCCTTTTTAATATTATTACGATTGAATTTACCCTTTGAAGAAACATAACTATGAATACGATTTGAACTACGATTGTGATACTTGTTATCACTCTTCTTATCACTAGTAGTAATTTGTGATACTTCTTTCGGCTTACTATGATTCGCGGTTACCATATCGAGCATGTCAGCACGGTTCCTAAGAAATGAGAGTAAATCATCTAGCTTGACCTTGTCCTTGACACCTAATGACATCGCACCTTTGTGATTCTCCCACTCACGTTCGGTGGACGCATCGAGCTTAGTTACGATAAGATAGATAATAAGCGTATCCCATTTCTCCGTGGGTTCGTCTAGTGAGTTGAGAGCTCGTAAATTACGTAGAATAGTATCTATCAATTTTCTAATCTGCGTAGAGGATTCCGATTTCTAAGGTCGCACTATTGAATAACGCTTTCACGTGGTTATTAACCAATAATCTTTCGTTGTGAAACCGATTTTCCAATAGCTCCCATGCATGGATGTAGTTAGCCGGACTAAATTCTAAAGCACTGATTACCTGTAGGGCACTACCAGTGAGCGCTGACCTGAGATAATGAAATTTCTGTATTTCGTCTAAGTCTGAACGTTTATGAATCATTGTACTGTATGAATGTTTGAACTCGAGCCAATTGTCACAGGACCCATCGAAAATAGGCAATTTTATCTCCGGTAACTTGACGTTAGGTTTACGACACGCGCTATCATCCGGAGTCCTGCTACTAGTCTCCACGCTATGAATTAAACAATTGGCACCAGCTATCGCCGTAAAATATATCGACTCTAGTGAGTTTACATACTCCGAATTAGTTTGAAATTCCGCGTCCGACAAAAATGATTCGAGCTCGGTCTCGATAGCGTTAAATTTTGAAAATAAATCACTAGCCGCTTGTATTCTAACTTTGAATTCTTCAACTTGCAATGGCGTCAAAGTGGCGCCTTGGAATGAATCAACAAACTTTTTAAACTGTGTAATTCGGCCTTTCAAGCTTCCCCTTTGTTTCCTAAGGTCAGAGATAGTTTCGTCGGAAGTTTTATCGACAGGCATATTGACGGTGTACGAATAAAGCGTAAAAGGAAGATATGTAGGTACTCACGTGCAAGTATCAGCGGGCGAAGCGCCGCGCCACAAATTCGAATCAGGAAAACGTAAAACCACTCACGTATACGTAAAGCACAGCTTCAACACTCACGAATTAGGAATTTGGATAAGACGGGATCACAAACCAAACCGTTGCCTAATTTCTCTCGTTCTCTCGTAAACTTTTTCTTCGTGGAAAAAGTATGGCGGCTGGCTCGGCGTCTCTCTCGTATTCTTCGTATGCAGCAATCCGGCTCGAAGGACCAAATTATGTGCAGGATCGTTGGTCTCGTCCTTATTTGTATCCGAAATTCCCAATAAAAAAAACGTCTTGTGCTTTACAAACTTATATTTCCACCTTTTACATGGTTACAAAACTTATATTTCCACTTTTTACATGGTTACAAAACTTATTACCAAACTTATTACAACAACGACGACAAGGGAAGAGAGAAAAAAAAAGAACAGTTCGGAAGTAGATGGCGCCGGAAACGATCGGGGTGTCAAAACGATTTTATTTCGCGCACATTTGGTCACTAGATGGCGACACATATTTATCACTCCACAATTCACAGAGGTATAACGATAGATGGCGCGAACGCTGACCTCTGAGTTTGTTTCGGCATTTCTTCGCATAATAGTCAGATAGGAAATGCCGGCTTCATCTAATTTTTCACATATAAATTGACGTGTAAAAGTGCCGTTTTATGGCCTATTTGCAAAAATAAATTCATTGTTTCATTGTTTCATTGCAGTGTGCAATAAATACACTTTGATTAAAGACGTATTAAAAAGTTTTTTTTTCACCAAACAAGCCGATATAGACCTTATCGTCGTGAACACTCGCTTTTGCTCAAAAATACTCAACCACAGAAAGAGCAAAAAATAAAAATAATCTACTTTTTGAAATAGGAATCGTTGCTCATCACACGCGCCTGAAAGTAACCGAGAGCTGTAATCGAGGCGTTTCTTAATTCACCAAAACCGTTTTTGCCATCTGGATACATTGTATACCAACACAATTCTTCCATTCTTCTTTCTCGTTCAATATTTACTGTTTTTCTATGAATATCTGTGACTCTATTTTCATTAAGATTTCTGTTATCTGATTCTTTGACACTATCTAGATAGGGGATGTTTTCATCGATATCATACAACATACTCGTTGATAATATTAGGCGCCTGTCTTCACTGAGGTTGTTAATAACTTCTCTAAAATCTTAATCTAAAAATGTTGTTGAATTTGAAGGAAAATCTTCAACATTCTCTGTTCGTAAATTAGATTAGTAGAAGAACTAATCACATTCAGTAACATATTATATTTACGCGGGTATTAACGCGGAAAATTAATATTTGAATACCTTGGTAGGCTTGACGTTTCGACCCGGTTGCATAGGTCGTGGTCACAAGCAGGCTGAGCCACTACCATACAAAAATTGTGCGTGAAGCGGTTTTAAATTTGGCTTTACGGCTTTAAATTGTCATCGACGTGGAATCCAATGATTCGCAAAACACAACCTCGCTTTCTTTCAAAGTCGGTTAACACATCTGTGGATATAGTCAGTTTTTGAAAAAAGCCCGCTTTTTGGTTTTCTCATACATTAACTTTGGCAAAAATCCACCTATACCAGACAAAATCTTCGAACAAACGAAATATCTCGGAAACCAAACAGCCGATTTCGGAGCGGTTTTCGGTTCTCTCGAACTAAACTTGGCCACCAATTGTACCTTACGATGTGTACCTAATATAATTAATTTGATTTACTTATCCTTCATGAGCCTTCCAACATAAATACAATCTATATGAATTGCTTAGTGGACAAAATTTAACGTTGACCTTAAGTGATCAGCTCTTAGTCATACGCCAAAATTTGTGTACCAAGATATTCCAAACAATCTAAAACCAACTTACATACTTATACAAACAATATAATCTCTCCATAGCCTACATAGTTTCAAATTTCATTCATTTGATTTATTTAGCCAAAGCGAAGTGCAGTTGTTATTGTTAATCGGTGTCAAGTAACATGATTCCAATACAACATGACACTCAGTATGACTTCACTTTCTATATTAGGGCATGGGAACATTCCTATCGGATCTTGTCCCTTACAATTTGTACTAATTTATAATTTTATTAAAACATTAACATTATATTGCCAAAATATATTACAAAACAAAAATTAAATGAAATCCTAATGGATACGATTGTCAACAGGCGGTAACTTATAACTATGCATAGAAGAAAAAAAAATAGTCCTTAATTATTGTATCCCTAAACTTAAATATAATAGTCATATTTCTAAAATATCTATACTATTTTCCTATTTAAATATAAACATAATGTCTATAAAGTTATAGAATCTAGGTTCTTATATCTATTAAAAAAAAAACTATCTGGTGTCCACTTTCACTAAATTACACTATCACATATTTGAGTCCAGCTGCTTCATTTTTACGTTAGGGTAGCGGAGACATTCTCAAACGCTACCCTGATCTCGCATCTCTCTTGTCCTGCAACGGACACTTGCACCCGGCTGCACACACATCTGGCTGCATCGTCTCCCGCATATATATCTTCTTTTTTATTATTACGCACTTTTAATCCAAATTCTCAAGTCTATTTAATAGTCTGATTTAACATTGTTATTACACCAAAGCCAAACTTTGTACTCGTGCGCAGCGCTGCCCGCGTGGCAGCACTGGCAGGGTCGCCATGCAATGTAAGGCGCAAATAAGACACGTGTTACTTGGACGATCGTCTTTAATTAAGTGCTACATTACTATAAAACTTACACTACTTATGGGGAGAGGTGTCACACACACTACACCGGGAACCCCAAGCCAAAATCTTGGCATTGAAGTCCCCGAGGACCAGCACGGGGAGGGGACAGAACCCGACGAAGACGGTGACTAATTGCCTGGGGGAGTTGTGGAACTTGAAGAGAGTTTGGTTCGGAGTGAAGTACACGCCCACCACGGTGATCTCTCTGAACCGAGCCGCGACACAACCCCTGCCTCGCTGAGGCCCCTCGGGGGTTGGGGTACCGGCGGCGGCCGACGAGATGATGGTCACCGAACCGTCCAGGTCTGATAACCAGTGTTCCCTGCGTGGAACGAAGTACGGCTCGGAGACCACAGCAACGTTGATCGACCACTGCGCCATGCTCTGGAGCAGGAGATCCTGAGCAGCGACGCAGTGGTTGATGTTTGCCTGGACGAGGCGTAATGGAGCCTTTACTGACATCTCCAGCTGTCCATCACGACCTCCTCTCTGGCAGCAGCGACAGCAGCACTCGCGGAGGCGGTGGCGACTGCGACGGGAACGGCGCGGCGGGGGCAGAGGAGGTGGCAGACGGGCCTAACTTTTGCCCCCAACCCGGTGATCGGCCGGCTTGCCAGCCGCAGCACATACCGCGCAGTGCAGCGGGGCGGTACAAGTGCCCTGTGACCGGGCTGACCGCAGCAGAAGCAGCGGTCGCTACGGTCTACCTCAGAGGTGCATTTGGCACCCACGTGGTGACCAACAAGGCAGCGGTAGTACCTCAGAGGCCGGGGCTCAAGTAGCCTCACCTGCGCCGAGACCCAGCCCACTAGGAGCCTTTTGCCCTCCGATATTTTTAACCGACTTCAAAAAAAGGAGGAGGTTCTCAATTCGATTGTATTTTTTTTTTTTTTTTTATTTTTTTTTTTATGTTTGTTACCTCAGAACTCCGTCGTTTATGGACGGATTTGCAAATTTTTTTTTATGATTGAAAGGATATGCTTCCAGATTGGTCCCATTCTTTTCAAAATCGAGTTTTGATGATGGGATCCATGAGAAATCGAGGGAACTCCTCAAATATTATAGGTAACTATATAGTAATTTTAATATTTTCATAGAGCACTCAAGCAGTTACAGTCAAAAAGTAATATTTGATGAGGTGGAACTGGTGAAGAAAATCAGAAATGGGTGATGAAACTTGACACTCGCATAGATATCACAATCAATGTAGTTAAGCAACTATGAAAATGCGCTATAAACCAATGATCTTAAATAATTATGTTGGAAATGACGAACTGATCTAATGATGATGATGGAGCTGGAAGGTAGGCATTGGAACTGCGTACCTAATTAATATATCCTAGCCGTGTTTGGGCTTGTTAGAATTGTTATAAGATGCACTTTGGCTGTAAGGTACTATTGAACTGATGTGATGATGAAGCTGGAAGGTGGAAGGTTGGCATAGTAACTTCAAATTAAAATAATGCATCCTAGCATTGTTTAAGCTTATTAGAGCTGTCAAGGGCAATGGAAAAGGCTATGCTCGGAGTTTCCTTGCGTGTTCGAATCAGAAATGAAGAAATCCGCAGAAGAACCAGAGTCACCGACATAGCCCGAAGAATTGCCAAACTTAAGTGGCAGTGGGCAAGGCACATTGCTCGTAGAACAGATGGCCGATGGGGCCGAAAGGTTCTAGAGCGGCGACCGCACACCGAAAGACGCAGCTTTCCCACAAGGTGGACCGTCGACCTGGTGAGAATCATAGGAACGCGTTGGATGCGAGACATACAGAATCGGTCGTTGTGGCGACGCTTGGGGGAGGCATATGTCCTACAGTGGACGTCTTCTGGGTGAAATGACTATAAAGTGCCATTGAAAATCTAGTTTTGATATAAGCATCAATGTTTTCACTAAACAAACTACAAAATATTAAAAGCGTTTATGCTTTAATTCTAAAAATAACGTAAGTTCTATTATTCACTAAAATTTTACTCTTAGTAGTATGCACACGTTTCCACGCCACCTATGAGGTAGTGTGCTAGGCGCGTTTTTTTTTAATGTGGTTTCCCCGGTAGGCCTATTCCACAATCAATTTTATTGAAGTTTAATGATATTTTAAGTCATCATATAAGTCAACTTCGCCTCATCTTCCTCCATCTTCATCTTCCTGAACCGACGTACATATATTGGTCGAATTAGCTATTACCAATTAACTGTGATACGGCTAGAGAGTTATATAATATTTAATGGCAAGTTATGTGTTGCCTTGATTGTCAGATGGCAGATTCCGCAATCTTGTTATCTCAGTCATCGCTCGATCATCATGTGGTCGATTCAATAATTTGTTGGCGTCCAAATCTGATAAAACTATGCCTTCCAAACTTCTGACACGACTTAGCGCAACATACATTTGTCCTTTAGCAAAGTTTTTTTTGCCAAGGTCTTGTAGTTTATGGACTGTTACCGCCCAGCTCAATATTAGAGGTAGCATACGACGCTCTACATCTCCGTAACCCCTTTTTGCCTGAAATGTAGTACTTGATGGAGGTATAGGTATGCAACCGTCTCTATCTTTTAGCCTAACAGCAATTGTATCGTCATCAAATTTGATGTACACGGCTTCCGGTAGCTCCCCCTCCTCCAGTTGGTCTCTTCTTAAGGCTGGCCATTTGATTTTTTTTATTATGCCCATAGCTCCATTCACTAGCCCTTCTGAGACTGCTATATTGCGTCTCAACATCACTCGGGATCCGACGCCAATTTTTATTGAACATAGAAAACCACCACAGTTATTGACGTCTTTGGGAATTACGTTGTCTGGTGGTTTCCTGCCATACGTCGCCACTTCACGAGACTCATCTACTGCGTTGATTTGATAAGTCCGGTGCAACTTTGCATTTTCTGTACTCATTTTATCATTATAATCGTCCACTTGCCTAACCGTAGGAAAAATACGAACAGCAACTCCATTCGCAAATTCACCATTTAAAGGCACGTGCCGCCGCTCACATAATAACTCCAACTGAGCCGTCGTCAGTTCGCCTACCCTTAAACTATTCAATAATTCGATAAATTCTGTATCATCACGCTGTCGCATATTTATGGTTAGTTCACAAAAAGAAAACTGATGCCATAAATTTATCTCCGCAGAGAACCACGACGGCTGTAGAAAACACCAATGCCCTTTAACTGGAGGAAGTTGAAATATATCACCAAATAGCAGAATATTGACTCCACCGAATAATTTTTCATTGTTTTTGTATTCCTGAAGCCTTAGATGAATTATTCTTAGATTCTCATAAGAAACCATAGAAATTTCATCTATAATTAGCCAATTGATGTAACGCCATTTACGCCGTTCATTTTCAAGTCTTTGCCCGGTAATTTTTTTGTATGACATAGTATTTCCTTTCTCAATTGGAAGCAAAAAAATACTGTGTAGCGTTTTCCCAAATATCTGTCGGGCGGCAACACCAGTTAATGACCCAACCTCCACAAAGTTGGGTTTCAACAGTGTATCTACTGTTGGTGCATAACAACGCTTAATATGCTCCACGATTAATTTTAAAAGAAATGATTTACCACTACCTGCACCACCCGTGATAAAAAGTAGCAGTTGACTCTCTTGACCATGTAAATCATTTTCGATTGCCAATGAAACTTTCTGAAACAAATTCCTCTGTTGGATATTTAATCCTCGGATGCTGCTCAGGAACAGTTCATCTGACATGAGAGCTCGTTCTCCCATGTCTTCACAGAAGGTTTCATCGCGATTTACAATCTGCTCACCAGCACATAAGACTGGAGCATTGTTTACATGGGTTTCACGTGCAGCATTAAGCGCTGTAACTTGGGCGAGTGCCTGTTGAATAATTTGCTCGGCATGAGCAAATTGCTCTGCGCTTATGTTACCTAGCAAAGGGCGAAGGTCTCTTTGGCGTCTTACAAAACAGTCTTCAGCGGATTCATTTTCGAGTAGTAACTCGTTCTCGTTGCGAAATGGTATATGACATACTATTAAGCTATAATAATATGCTTCTTTATCACTATTAATTGTATAATAGCGAGTACGTAATACTGCCGGCCTATTTCTTACACGCATCCTCGTATTGTCCAGCAACTTGATATATCTTACTGTCGTAATATTATCTTCCTCTCTCAGCTCCGCATCACCATCATCCTCAGACCATATTGTGCTTGAAACCGTTTCATAACGGACGGCAAACTCAGCAAGGCTTAAATCCTCCAGCTGGTTTGGACGTAACATATAACGGTCAAAAATGTTGTTATAAATACTGGTTTCATCACTGTCAAACCTTAAAAGTCTAAAACGTTCCTCTGGTTTGCAATTATTTACAAATACAGTCTTTCGCGATGACATTTTTAATGGCAAATGACATAATCTGTATGCACATTCTACCGCGCTTACCAAGCGTTGATTTAAAATAGCCATTGAAACTGAAAATAACTGTTTCCAAACATCACCACCTTGCCTTTTAGCTTTAGAAATAGCTTCTCTTATTACGTCACCTGTATCATGCGGTTCACACTTACTCGCATATTTCGCGACGTAGTAAGCCACAGCGGTGACACTACCACAGGGTTGCACATCTATGTTTCCTTTCCATATACCTAAAAGGACTGCATTGTAATTATTGACCATGCTTTCTTCTGGGGTTCTTTTCAATAGACAGAATCGTCCGTTATTAGCAAGTGCTTCATCTGGGCCCAAACAGACGCTATTGTCACTTTCTGGTTTTGGGAAACCAAAACGACAGCCATCATTCTGACGATTTTTTTTACACGTCGCCGTGTGTTTATGTATCTGCAAATCCTCGACTAACTTGCGCAACACAGGATCGTCAGGATTCAATGAACATGAAACCACATTTTCAACTACGGCTATTCCTTGTGGAGTAGAGAATTCCGGAACATTAGTACACCACACTAACATATGCAAATGTGGGCTGCCGCGGTTTTGGAATTCGACTCGGTACCAAAAGTCTTCAATAGGCCCACCCAAGCAAACTTGATTACGCTTTAAAAATTGCATAAGAGCGTTAACTCGCAATGTGAACTGTCGCGCAACTACTACCGGATGTCTTTGTACTAGTAATAAGCGCTCCGAAAATGTAAGATGCTCAGGGTCCGCGATATCACGTCCATCAGCGATTAGTAGCGCTTTAATCATGTCTGTCCAGTTCAAATCATTACAAGAAAATGTTAAGAACCATGTGGGAGGCCCTAAACTTCTAACCATTGCTATTAATTCAGAGCAACATTTCTGCCAATATGATGCTGATCCTCTAATATTTCGCATAGTAAGATGCATATTATCTACAAGACCCTGAGGCGTGTGCTCTCCGTGGCCTTGACGCATCCGACATGAAACTGAAACACTTGATTTAGCGCGAAAATATTCAACAATGGATAGGGCATAAACTAAATACTCGTTTCTGTTAAATCTTCTTTCATTACTCATTATGCGGTTTTGAAAGTAATCCAAAGGGGTAACTGGATTTTCTCTTTCCTCACCAAAACCATTCTTGCCATCAGGATAAATAAAATACCAGCATAATTCTTCCATACGGCGTTCACGCTCTAAATTTAATGGCGGTGCCGTTTTCCTCGTAATAGCGGCCAATCTCATTGTATCATCTGTTAAAGAAGTATTCACTCCAACAACATTTTCTAAATTAGGCACGTTATCGTCTATGTTTTGGAGCATACTTGTCGATTCAATATAAATTGTGTTCAATGAATTATTAGCAGTTATTGGTAACTGTATTTCTGATCCTTGGGCTAATGCTGATTGGAGCGTTTTCTGGACAGATTCTATAACTTGTATTGGTGGTTGCAAGAGATTGATCGGACTTGGTGTAAATGTTGGGCTCTCCATCATTTCTATTGCCGATTGTTCAGATATGGGTCTAAACGATCGCATTTGGTTATCTACAGCTACAACTAGTGGTGTCAACGAGTATACATTAAGATTGTCCCGTAGGTTTCCTCCTGATGGTTTATTGGGCGATACATACAAATTACGTCGTAAGACAGTATGTAAATCGTCCAGGTCAGTAAAACGCATGCAACAAGCGGCTCCATTTATAGGAGCTGAAGAACCCTTGGCACCTCGTGCATGGGAATCAAATAAGTAATAATAGGATGTTCTGTAATGAACTGCTACTGAGATAGCGTTTGTTGTTAGTATTCCACTAGAATATTCTGTGAAAAAACTTCTTAAAGCATTCCTCAAGTTAGGAAAACCATCAGAACTGTTGTCGTTATCTAAGTGACCGTTAAAATTGGTTTCTTCAAGTACTGTAATCGCTATATTTTGCCTGTTATAGACCAGACTTGGCATAAGATCGGTTACAGCAAGGTAGTCAGGGTTCATTTCGCCAAAAGCAGGATTATTTCTAGAAGCAATGCAGTCATTATAGTACTTATCGCCAATGATCAATATGTAATCGATATCACTTTTAGACCAATTATTTGGATCTAATACAGTGAATGCTACACATGCAACAGCTGCTATCCCGGTGCATTGTTTACCCCGGGAAGAATTAAACCGCAAGTCACCTTGGTGAAATGATCCGCGTAATATCGCCTTGTTGTCATTTATAATGACGTACTGGTTCGAAGAGGTTTCCTCAGTACCATCTTCTTGAATATAATTTTCCGCTATTTGAACTAACGGAGTAATGTTTGCCGAAGATTCAAAATATGCTCGGACATCTCTATAGAGATGGTTGTTGGAAATTAACCAAGTTAAAGCTTTATTTAACCGTTGCGTATCCACAACGAATTCTTTAGAACTAGAAAGGTCCTCTAGACTTTCCACAACCAAAATTAAACCAGCTTGATGTGGTGTCAGTGGTAACTGATCGGCTATTTCAACAACATCTTTTGCAAATAAAATAACCTGCCCTTTGCACCAGTTTTGGCTGAAACGGTTGTTAAGTTTCATAATCTTTAAGAACGGTACAATCCGACATAAAAACCTTTCTTCAAAGCTCGTCAAATTGGCTAATTCAGGTGGTATTTCTGCGGGCATCATTTTATTCCAGTATGCAGTTGGTGGAATTTTTCTTTTCTTAATATGATTATTACAGCGAGAGCACGTCGTTATTTTATCCAAAGCAATCAATTCTTCAGGTAACAGTGTATTATACATATTTGGTCGTAAATTAAACCGCTGTTGTGGATAAATATTCTTTTTACAAACATCGCATGAAACATCGGCGAAAACATTGATAGCCGTTTGAAAAGACTGTTCATTAGTAATATCCCTACGAATATGACTGGTTTGTCGCATTGTATTAAGTCGATTCAAACGAGCTTCTGGTGTTTCGTTCGATAAACGGTCATGAATCAAGCCTAGGCGGTGGGCACGTTGTTCCTCCGTCTCATTAGATAAGCGATCGCTAATCAATCTGAGACGATGGGCACGTTGTTCCTCCGTCTCATTAGATAAGCGATCGCTAATCAATCTGAGACGATGGGCACGTTGTTCCTCCGTCTCATTAGATAAGCGATCGCTAATCAATCTGAGACGATGGGCACGTTGTTCCTCCGTCTCATTAGATAAGCGATCGCTAATCAAACTGAGACGATGGGCACGTTGTTCCTCCGTCTCATTAGATAAGCGATCGCTAATCAATCTGAAACGATGGGCACGTTGTTCCTCCGTCTCGTTGGCCAGACGATCCTGCATCGAACTGTTATAACCCTTATTACAAGGCAATAGAGCCTATGTCAGCTTTTATCGTAATACAACGTATTTTTCCATTGCACATTACAATTTTTACGCTGAATATGCATTTTTACAATTGCAGTAGATTGAAATCCATAATGCAGTCAGTTAGATTCTGGACGCCGCCAAGGTGCCACCGCGTTACTCATATTGCTAAATTTTGAGTAATTAAAAGAGACATAAGTGGACAAACTTTGTTGTCAAATTGTGATTATTAAAGTGGTTTGCAGTAAATTGTCTTTTCGTTTTTTTTTAAAAAGACAAACGGGGTCGGCCTTGTAACAATTTGGTGTCAGAAGTGGGATGCCAGAAACGAAGTCTTACGACGTTTAGTCGAATAGACGCTGGCATTTTAAACCTACGGGCTCCCCGTTAATTTGATCGACAGTAAGTCTTGACCCGAGGTCAAGCCTGCGTCACTGCTTGGACGACGGTCAGCCTCAACTCTATAGTTTGAGCCCGCTCCAGCCACATCTACACTTGGACAACGATCAGGTTCCACTAAGTAGTGAGAATCTGCTCCAGGCGGCATCAAGAACAACCAAAAGTTCCAGTCTAACTCACCAACCATCAAACCCGAGTTCCTACTGCGCACCAGATAATGCAGTTGGCAATACTGATGGGCCGAGTCGTCTTTTTGATAACTCGAGTAACTCGAGTTGACCTGATAACCAACTCGGGCTGCAACTCGAGTTGACTCGACCCGATCTGCCATAAGATACGTCGCGTTGTCCGGGTTGTCCGTTCGAGTCAGTAAACGCTCGACTCGGTGCATCGTTCTGCGGGTTGCTAGTTTGCTTGTCGAGCCCGACGGGCTGTGTGGGGTCGAGTCCATGCTAATGATAGTCAAATAAAATAAGTTTGTCAGACTTTAATGTTATTGAAAGTTGTAAGATTGGGCCAACAGCTTCACTATATTGTATAATGTGTTTTTTTTAGGTGGTTCACTAAGGTACTCGTATTTCCACTAAATTTGTATTGACTAGAACACAAATTGCATTGTACTTTAGTATTATTGTCTATTTTCGAAAAAAACTCCCACGCCACACTTTTCCTGTTTCCCGGAGCCATTCTAAAGTTATTAATCAGACAAACAAAACTTAATAAACTAATAATAATACCGCAACAAAACAATAAATTACGAACTAAGTAGTAATAACAAAAACGTAAACAAAACAAATATCTAATCTTTTGTGTTAAAACTCTGTCATTTGTTCGCCGAAGACAAGAACTATCTCTTTCACTCGCGGCTCGCGGCTCGGACGACGCGACTACGTTTCGTTGTTCGTGCTGACTCGGGCTCGCTCGGTGTCGTTCGGGCCTAGCGAATCGCGGGCTAGGCGGCGAGCGGGCGGCGGCGTCGAGTCGAGCCGAGCGGCGCGCGGCGGGCTGGCAACCTACCCGCCCCGCTCGCCACCGCGCGCGCTCTTCGGTTCAACCCGAGTTGCAGAAATATTAACTCGGGCTGACTCGCTCACGGTCTGACTCGAGTTGCCCGAGTTAGATAACTCGAGTTGCCCATCACTAGTTGGCAACGACAGCTATCGTGTTACTGTGAGTGTTTTGTGAAATACTACTTACTCAGTGTCTCTGTATTCGTGTCTCTGGATTTGATAATATTTTTCTTATTAAGTTACTAGTTAACTAATTTTCCACATTTACTGAATGTTTTAATTTTATCAGTCCAACATATCATAATCTTTCATGTCCGTCAAAGAAGAGTCCAAGAAATCGAAAGAAATGTCCGAAAAAATTACCCTTTCCGTTTTAACCAAATTTATAAAACCCTATAGTGGTGACAGGGAAACACTACCTGCATTCCTCACAAATTGTGAGAATGCCATGTCATTAGCTTCCACCGAACAGCAAACCGTGCTTTGCAAATATGTTATTTCCCAGTTAGAGGGTAAAGCACAAGTAGCCTGTAGCCTCAAGTCGTTTACATTATGGTCAGAATTAAAGAGCTTTCTAAAGGCTACTTTCGGGGAGAAAAAGCACGCCACACATTTATTATCGGATCTGCAACACTGTAAGCAATCACCAGATGAGGATGTTACCAAATTTTCTTTAAGGGTGGAGTCAATACTGACTCGTATACAGTCCGATATACACTATAGTTGTAAAAATGACAAGGAACTGCCTGGCAGAATAGCAGCCATGGAGGACCTTGCCTTAAACACCTTTATGTTAGGATTAAACCCATCCATTTCAACTATTGTTCGTTGCAAAAATCCTTCCCATCTAAATGAAGCCATACAATATGCCATCGATGAAGAAAAACTATTCAATTTATCCAAATCTAACGCTAAAACCTCTAAACAGTGTTCTATTTGCAACAAACTAGGTCATAATTCATCTGAATGCTTTAAGAATAAGAAACGTGACCGAGATTCTAGAATTTATAGTAATGCTCCGTCTTCTAGTTCTGGTACTAACTTCAGCAACTACCCTAAAACTTGCAATTATTGTAAAAATATCGGACATACAATTAAAGAGTGTCGCAAGCTTCAATATAATATGAAGCAACGGCAAGTCGCTGACAATGCACAACGTGACCGTAACTCGGCACCTACAAACGCTAATGACGCGCTTACACACACATGTGACACTATGGCTATAATCAATGATGATAATAATTTAAACTAAGTAAGATTTTGGTACCGTGTCTGCCAAAATCAAACAAAGTTATAAATGACACGACACCTGCTAATTCTACTAACTTCAAATCTCATCCAAAAGAGGTGAGATCTACTAATTTCGCATCTCATCAAAAAAAGATGAGTTCTACTAATTTTGCATCTCATCCAAAAGAGATGAGTCCTTCTAAGTTTGCATCTCATCCAAAAGAGATGAGTCCTTCTAATTTTGCATCTCATCCAAAAGAGATGAGTCTTTCTAATTTTGCATCTCATCCAAAAGAGATGAGTCCTTCTAATTTTGCATCTCATCCAAAAGAGATGAGTCCTTCTAATTTTGCATCTCATCCAAAAGAGATGAGTCCTTCTAATTTTGCACCTCATCTAAAAGAGATGAGTTCTTCTAGTTTTTCTGATTTTGCATCTCTACCAAAAGAGATGAGTACTTCTAAATCTACGTTTCAGTCAGTTAAACTAAGTACTGCTACGTCTAGCGATAATTCTAAACCCATATATGAAATAAATGACTATTGCAAAAAGATTGCCTTACCTCATACTTACCTGCTTACCAATTATGCTCCCGAAAAGTTATGTTTCCTTGTTGATACAGGGTCAACGATAAGTATTGTTAAAAAATCTTGTTTACAGAACCATCCAAACTTATCTACCGAAACTGTAAAATTAAAAGGTAGTAATAGTTCAGAAAGTCCAGTCGAAACTTTAGGTACCTTTCAAATGGAGTTCCATGTATCTGAAAAATGTATAAATATAAGTTTCATGTCACCAAAGATGACATAAATCTTGCCAATTATGATGGTATAATTGGTAGCGATTTTTGCAGTTATTTTAAATCAAACATTGATTATTCTTTAAAATCTATTTCTATATTTAATCATTCTATTCCAATTTTCTATTCTCAACCTTCATATAACATTCCAGCTCGATCCGAAGTAGTTGTCGAGTGCACTGTATCAAATTACTTTCCCAAGCTTTATCATAACAATGAAGCTCTCATACTAAATCATGTCTTACGTGAAGGCGTTTATGTCGCTAATTGCATAGTATCAATAAAACCTAATGGTAAAACAAACGTGACTATTTTAAACACTACGGACTCTGACATTGAACTAAAAGATTATCACGTGTCAGCAACGCCTCTTGAACTTGACTACTCAACTATAAACTCTTACAATATTAATGCTACATCTTGTTCAAAAACCGATCGCATAAGCAAGGTACTGGATCTCATTCGCTGCTCTCATCTCAATGATGAAGAGAAAAAGGCTCTTTTAGAATGCTGTTCCCACTATACAGATATTTTTCATATGGAAGGTGAACCCTTAACATTTACTAATGCCATTGAGCATACCATTAACACAGGGGATGCACCACCTATTAACGTAAAATCATACCGCTTCCCTGAATGTCATAAGCAAGAAGTCGATTCCCAAATTCGCAAAATGCTAGACCAAAAAATCATCCAACCTTCAACTTCACCTTGGAGTGCCCCAGTTTGGGTAGTTCCGAAAAAAATGGACGCTTCTGGCAAACAAAAGTGGAGGATAGTTATTGATTATCGCCGCCTAAATGATGTCACCGTTTCTGAAACTTATCCACTGCCTCTTATCACTGATATTTTAGACCAACTAGGTAATTCCAAATATTTTAGCACCTTGGATCTGGCCAGTGGTTTCCATCAATTAAAAACCTGCCCCAAAGATATGCCCAAAACAGGTTTCACAATTAGCACCAACTCTGACATGTCCGGCCACTACGAATTTACCAGAATGCCTTTCGGGCTGAAAAATGCCCCCGCCACATTCCAACGTCTTATGAATACTGTACTATCGGGTCTACAAGGTCTACATTGCTATGTGTACCTTGATGACTGTATCGTCTACAGTCAGAACCTACAAGACCATATACAAAAACTTCAACTTGTATTTCAGAAGTTCCGCGAGTATAACTTAAAACTTCAACCGGACAAATGTGAATTCCTAAGGCATGAAGTCACTTACCTTGGTCATATTATTACTGATAAGGGTGTCTCTCCTAACCCTGAGAAGGTCAGCGCTGTATCACAATTTCCCGTGCCTAAAAATCCTAAAAACATCAAGTCATTTCTAGGGCTTATAGGCTATTATCGCAGATTTATTGAAAATTTTTCTAAACTAACTAAACCACTCACGTCTCTATTAAAAAAGGACGCTGTATTTCACTGGGACACAGAGCAACAACATGCATTCGACATTTTGAAAGAAAAACTTATTACTGCCCCTCTTCTCCAGTACCCTGACTTTTCACAACCCTTCAATGTAACCACAGACGCAAGCAATTATGCAGTTGGCGCAGTATTATCACAAGGTCCCGTCGGCAAGGATAAACCCATTGCTTACGCATCGCGCACTCTAAATAAGCCTGAAGGCAATTACTCAACCACAGAGAAAGAGTTACTAGCTATAATATTCGCAGTGAAAACATTTAGGCCATATTTATATGGAAATAAATTTAAAATAATTACCGATCACAGACCCCTTGTCTGGCTATTCAACGTAAAGGATCCAGGTAGCAGACTCATTCGCTGGCGCCTCAAACTTGAGGAATATGACTATGAAATTGTCAACGCCGATGCGCTATCCCGTTGCCCTGTTAGTACTATTGACATAGATAATTTAAATAATCTACCTTATGAACAGTATTTCAAAGCCCAATTCACAAATCAAATTCCTGTTTCAAATACCGTTATAGAGGAATGTATCCAAGGATTACACTCATCCAAGTTAAGTACAATTGCTTGTCCGGTCTCTTTAGATTTTGATTATTCTATGCCTCATTGTGAGGAAATACTATCACAACTCGATAATTCTGCCGACTTATTAAATTCTGAACGTGAACCTCTTACAATACAATACATTAACAATAAAAATAAAAATTTCTATTTTCTATATACAAAGGTTAATCATTATGAAGAAACGAATTATTGAGATGTTTATAACTTACTAATGAAACTTAGAAACCTACTAATTGATAAGCAAAATATTACAAGCCTTGCATTACCAGATTTCACGGACCCTTTTTCGAAACTCACATATACCAAAATCTATAATATGATTTCCTATATTTTTCATAATACCAATATTAAGGTTCACATATATAAAAATCAATTAATATATCCTACTCCAGTAGAAGTTCCTAAAATATTAAAGGAAAACCACGACTCGGTAATAGCCGGTCACCCAGGGTCTCAACGAATGTATTCGCGCATTAAAGCCGCATATTATTGGAAGGGCATGCGGTCCGACATTGAACAATACGTAAAAAAATGCAAACTTTGCCAAATTAACAAACCTTTGAGAAAATCAAATAAAGCCCCGATGGAAATAACTTCCACGTCAACCAGGCCCTTTGAAAGATTGGCGCTTGATATCGTAGGTCCTTTACCCGATTCGGGTTTCCAGAATTTCAAATTCATCTTAACCCTGCAAGATGACTTGACTAAATTCACTAGTGCTTACCCAATGGTCACAGCCACTAGTGAAGAAATAGCTAGGAACCTAGTTCATTTTATGTCTCTTTTCGGCTTTCCCAAAACCATCTTAACAGACTTAGGTACTTGTTTTACATCCGATTTATTTAAACAACTAACTACAATTCTAAAGGTCAAAGCCCTTTTTACTACCCCATACCATCCGCAAACTAATGGAGCTCTCGAACGCTCACACGCTACACTAAAGGAGTACCTAAAATCTTTTGTCAATGAGAACCAAAATGATTGGCACTGTTATTTATTCACCGCGATATTAGCTTATAATACTACTCCTCACAGTACTACCAACTTTACCCCCTACGAATTGTTATATGGTTACAAGCCATCTATTCCAACCTCATTATACGAAAGTTCCGGCAACACATACAACGAATATATTCGTGCTTTACAATATAGAATGCGCTATAGTCGTGAAAAAGCAATTGAAAATATTTTGAGAAGCAAAGAGAAATCAAAACAATATTACGATACTAACTCCCGCGATATTACTTATAAAACAGGAGACATGATATACATCAAACATCATCATAGGTTACGTAAGGCTTTATCGCCTATATGGAAAGGTCCTTACAAAATAGTAAAGGTACATAATAAACACAATGTATCCCTACAAATAGGGCGAAAGGTTGTTAAATACCATACCAATGAAATTAAACCTGCCACAACCTAACCTATTTCCTATATTTATTTTCAGAGTAATATGCTGCCATGGCATTTCATGCCTCGGCCACGCCGAATCAAACATCGTACCGATCTACCATAGCCCCGGGATTTATTTTGAACCGATAACCAATATTAACTTCTATACCGATCATTGGAAAGTAATTACCCACGTAGACTTAGTTTCATTAGAACCTTATCTCAACAAAATTGAATCTCTATTGCATAACCTCCTGAGTCCGCCATATTTTTTTTTCCACTATGTGTAAAAGACCGACTGTTCTTTATAAAGAACAAAATGGAAGAGTGCCGTAAGTCCTGATACTTTATTTTGTAATTACAGTGTTACCATTGCAGATCATGATTTTTGCCAGAACAAAAGTTTTTTGTAAGATTTTTTATTTTTGTTTATCATAGTTTACTTTGACCAGCTATTTGTTCTTTAAAAAGTACTTCCGGTCATAATACACAAAAGTAGGAATTGAAAATTGTTCGTTTTATAGGACTTTCGGATGTGATAGCATCTAGACTATCATAATAAATATAGTTAAACTCAATTCTGTTTATGTTCAAAAATCAAATTATATTTTATTTTTAATACGTTTTTAACAATTGTGACAAATTATTACAAATTTGCTTATAATATTAAAAAAAAATCTAGTAAAAGTTACATAAAATCGAAATTAGATAAAGAAGAATCAGATGTTCTTAACACAAAAATAAACAAAAATTCAAATTACTAACATATTTTTTTTAAATAAGAGAAAATTATTTATATGTAACCGCTACTATTGCAAATTGTTACATCAACAAGAACACATCTTATACTTATCACAATAATTGGTAACGAAAAATCAGTTAGCTTGCTTAGCAAGTTTAGGATACTTCTAATATGAGATCACAATATTAAATAATCAACTTATCAACAGTTAAAACAATCTCAGCCTAATCTCTCTCATGGAAGATTTTAAAACAGTTTCTTTTTGCTGTCAGACATAAAGATAAATTGCACCCAATACATTTAACTGAGGTCTTCTTGGTACAGCCTTGATTCCTGCAGCGATGTTGAACACTAGACATATCTGGCAAATGATCGATTCCATGCTTTCTTTTTGCTTTTGAAGGTAGTGGTACAATAGGTGGTCGCCGAACGACTACATTTGTTTCAGTTTCTGGAATACCATCATCATCAAATGATACATTTTTGTAAACATTATCATCGATAAGCTTTTCAGCTATTCGCATTTTGTATTCTCGTAATTTAAATATTTTGTGAGGCAGTAATCCTTTTTTTAACTGATCTTGTTTGTACTTAATCCAAGAATTGGTTACAGCAAGGTCAATGAAATGGGAAATAAATCGAACAGTCCACTTTCTTGTTTTTGCTCTTGCTGGACAAACTGCCATCAGTCTATCAACCAAATCAACACCTCCCATGTTTCGGTTGTATTCTTTAATGACTTCTGGGCGAGAGACGTCAATATATGCCCTTGTTTGCCTATTATATCTTCTGCAGTAATCGGTATTTTCAGCAGCATAAACCGTTGAAAGTAGTATTACCGGTTTGTTATCCATCCATTTGGTAATGGCAATTTTACCATCATTTCTTACGAGAACGTCGTGGCTCCCTCTTCCTCTTCTCATTAAAGTCTTGTCATCGGTAATTGTTTCTCTCACTTCGACAGGCACCCTGTTCTTCATTAGTGTCCCGACACATTTAAAACCTCTGGTATCAAGTTCATTTGCTAATCTAACTGTTGTAAAATAACGGTCAAAATATAATATATGACCTGAAACCAAAGATTCGGTGAGCTTCAAAACAATTTTTTCGCCTAGATGAAATTGAGACCCATTTTCGGCAATTACGGTATCTTTACCCTGATATATTATTATGTCACAAACAAGACCGTTAGGATTGGCAAGAACGAAAGCTTTTATTCCCGTTGGATTCGGTTTCCCGGGACAAAACTGCCTTATAGGGCAAGCGCCGGTAAAGGGAATTATCATTTCGTCTATTGACATTTTGTGTTCCTTCAACTGTTTACGACAACCTTGTAGAACCCTGTCAAAAATAGGTCGCACTTTCCATAATTTATCGTCTCTTTTCATTTCCGCCGTAATGTCATTATCAAATACTACTTTAATAGAGTTTCTCAATAAAAAATATCGGTCACGAGTCATGGCTTGCGAAATTATTGGTAGTGCATACTGACGGTTCCAATAAAGCCTTATTTGTGAGAATGGAATACATGCCATCATCATTGTGATCCCGAAATATATCTTGCATTCTTCCTTGGTGAAATTAAGACTTCTTCCTGTCCTTTCTATAGCTGTTTGGTTTGATTTTGTCACTATATGTTCTATAATGTCGTCATCAACATACTGTTCAAAATAATCAAATATGTTGTCCGAATTTACATCCGATGGCAAATATGACGGCTCCTGGAGTTGGGGTATAGGAGCGGTAAAGGTACCCCTGTTCCATTCACCCTCTTGTATAATTTCTCGCAGACAAGACGTGCTGCCGCCACGGGTACGTACACCACGACGACCTCTTATCCCTCTTATTCGAACACCTCCTCTTGTTCGAACTCCTCTCGATCGAACTCCTGTAGTCACTACTTCAGTGTCTGAATTGCTACCTTCGTCGGATGAGGAGCTATGATGATTTTCCAAATCACGATTAACAAAATAAGTTTCATCATCTGATACATCCTCGAAATCTGACTGGTTCAGTATATCACTAATTTGGTTTTCTGACAAATCTGAAATGACAAAATAAGTGGGTATTAATTAAAAAAATATAGTTTCCTAATATTTATGAATATTAAAACAATAATACATTAATATTTCAATTTACCCCAAAATGGTATTAACTTAACGTGAGTGGCAACTAAAAAACAAATAATTAGGAGATAACATTAAACTGTTACTATAAAAGCCGAAAGTACTTTAAAAAGAACACAAAATGGCAGGCTACTATTATAGTAAATACCGAAATACCTTTTAAAAGAACATTTTTTCAAAAGCCTAATAAATACGTACTCCTGGCACTTATTCGTAAAAAATTGTGAAAACAATAAAATATAACATATTAGCAATTTAAAAACATAACTCAATGCACAATTGAACAATAGATTAATAACATATTCAAAGATTAACTTACCTCTACTCTGTCGGCCTTCCATTTTCAACTACGCACGCCGGTAAACTAAATGATTATTAATTTTGTTATTGGCTCATTTCATTCACGAACATTTGAGCATCTGAATTTTGATTGGTCAAAGGAATCAAATACAGCAGGTCCAACATTAAAAACGAAAAATTTAAATGTGTGTTAAAAAGGACATTCGGTTTTAATACTAGGTGACCAGGAAAAATGTCGGGACTTAATGACGTATAATAATTTGTCCTTTAAAAAGACCACGGGGACTCAGGAGGATAATACTTTAAATTTGTGTGACAAAATTGTACCAAAGGAAGAAAATACGTGTAAAGATATGTCTAGCCCTATCGAAGTTTTAATACAGTCAAATTATATCAAATTACAATCATTATCGCATATCGTTTCAAATCACTCAACAAACAAAGTTAAGAGATCTTTGGAATTCGGAGGTGAAATCTTAAAATTCTTCTTCGGCACATTGGATGCTGATGATGCCCGAAAATATGACGCAGCAATAGAGTCATGCAAAAAGAGCGAAACAGAACTATTTCATTTAATGAGAGATAACATTCACATTATCAAGTCGACTATAAATAACTTTAATACTACTATTTACAAACTTAATCAGAACGAGATGAAACTAAACACCCAAATTAACCAGATGAATGAAATACTTTCTCAAATTACAAAGACCGATAATCTATTATTATACACCTCAAAGTTAAACAACCTCCTTAATATTATCGAAGGTTCTTTACTTGCCATTTCTAATTTACTAGATACTGCTTTAAACTCTATTCTATTTTCTAAGGTTACTATTTTACATCCTAGTGTTATAAGTCCTTTAAATCTATATTTAGAATTAAGTAAGCATAGTAGTCAAATAAGCAAAAGGTTAGATTTCCCAGTTCCCTTAACAATTCAAAATATTCATTCTATAATTGATGTTTCTGAATTTAGTTCTTACTACTATAATAATAAGGTTATTTTTATATTACAAATTCCTTTAATCACTCCCGATAGGTTTATGGCGTATAAAAACATACCATTACCTACACCTCACGATGACTCACATTCTACATTTGCTTTAATTCAACCTTCTAATTCTTATATTGCATTAAGTGATGACAGAATGCATTATGCTATGTTGGACACTCTGGATAAATGTAAAATAATTAATAGTAATATTTCTATTTGTGAACTGAATACTGTATACTCATGTATAAGTAATCCTAATTGTGAATCTAAAATTTTAACTGAAATAACATTGTCATTACCCACTGAATGTAACGCTAAAATATTGTATGGTCAGATTGATATTTGGCAAAAACTAAGAAATAACAAATGGATATATGTTCAATCAAATACAAATAAACTGACTATTAAATGTGACGAAAACATTGATGATCATTCAATTATTGGTACAGGAATTGTAAAATTATCACCTAATTGTATCGGATATTCAAAAACTGTTCAGTTAATACCTACTAGTTCTTATTCCTTATTTACTAAGTCTCCTTTAGATATAAGGTTTGATATAACAGCTGATGATTGTTGTAAGAAGGACATATTCAATAAAAGTTTACCACATTTGTCGCCAATCTCTTTGACTAAAATTAACTTAGATTCTCTCAAATATGCAACGCATCAGATGGATAACTTAGAGCAAGAATTGAACAATTTAGAAAACGAATCTCATTTTATTAAATATGGTCCTTACTACTCTACTTTTACTTATATTTTAATTGTGTGTTTATTTTTATACATAGTTTATAAATTATACAAGTATTTTAAGAACAAACACTCTTCCAATGCTGGATGCTGTGTGCAAATTTTTAATCTATGTTATAACCAAAAATCCAAACGTAGATGTGACATTTCAAATAGTATGGAGATGACGGAAGTATCTTCAGCCTCTGAAGAAGACAATAAGTCTGTTCAGTCTTTGCCTGTTCAATACCCAAATTATAAATCTACTCGTAAGGTCAACAAAGTTAGATTTCCGTCAAATAGAAACCTTAACTTTTAAATCTATGTTAACTAACTATAAGTATGCTATTTTCATTTAGAATTGTACTTGTTTACTATTTTAATTTTACTTAATATTTTTTTTTGAAAATCCCAAAATGTCTCTTTTAATGGCTACATCTTCGAATTTTATAAACTTCGCTTCATCTTAATGAGATAAAGCTCCGTTTAAGAGGGGGAGCTGTTATAACCCTTATTACAAGGCAATAGAGCCTATGTCAGCTTTTATCGTAATACAACGTATTTTTCCATTGCACATTACAATTTTTACGCTGAATATGCATTTTTACAATTGCAGTAGATTGAAATCCATAATGCAGTCAGTTAGATTCTGGACGCCGCCAAGGTGCCACCGCGTTACTCATATTGCTAAATTTTGAGTAATTAAAAGAGACATAAGTGGACAAATTTTGTTGTCAAATTGTGATTATTAAAGTGGTTTGCAGTAAATTGTCTTTTCGTTTTTTTTTAAAAAGACAAACGGGGTCGGCCTTGTAACAGAACCGAGACGACGAGTACGTTGCTCCTCTGTCTCATTATTAAGGCGATCATGGATCAAACCGAGGCGATGGGCGCGCTGTTTCTGCGTCTCATTAGATAAGCGATCACTGATCAAACTGAGACGATGGGTAAGTTGTTCCTCCGTCTTATTAGATAAGCGATCCTGAATCAAACCGAGACGGTAAGTGCGCCTTTTGGGATTTTCACTGTCTAAAACTTTTTTCATATAAGTCCGCATTTGTGAAAGTCTCTTTTCACGCTTTTCACTATTTTCATTTAAAATAGCCTTGGCTGTGGTTTTTCTACTTTGAGATAAGCGTTTCTCATGATCTTCGCTTGTCTCATTTAAACGGCGCTGCCTCATACGGCTAGCGCGCTTAGTAGGTCTACCCATATTTGCTTTCTATAAGTTGAATTATAGAGTGCAAAAAAACGAGAAATATCAATAAACTACAACTAATAATAAAGAGAAAGTAAAAACATATCAAAAAAAAGCTGAAATAAAAAATGTTGCAAATTCGAAATAAAACTTATTAACCCAATTTCGTTGATTATTTGGTCTAAATTCTAGCACAAAATTGGGTTCAAGATGATTTACAACAACTTGAAAATATTTCGTTGAATTACTAATTATAATAATTAATACTTCAACGATTCAAAAATCAAAAGTTTTATTACATACCAATGTAATGAAGCAGCTCTGCTTTATTACACTATAATATATCACTATCACACGTCACAGGTCTACACTGCAATCTACGCGACGAATATCGCAAACAATGATGCACCGGGGACGTCTTCAGAGATACTGATTAGCTGACTAGTTTACAAGTAATATCTGGAACCCCCACGCACCCTGTGTGTTTTTGGATAACCAATCAGTTAGGGTTTGGGGGCGGAGTTTGACCTAGTATTGGCTATTTTGCATTAGTCCACGTGGACTGCGTTTACACATTAGTGGCGAAATGAGTCATAGTGTTCTTATCGTTTTTTCTGGTAAAAATAATACTAAGAGAATTCATTGGAATTTTTAACAAAACAGTAATTTTAAATGGGTTACAAAACAAAACAATAAATGCATCTCTTTTGTGTGCACGTATGTGTTTCATAATAATACCTAAAAAAGGTTCATACATTGAATGAGTCATAAATTTACAATAGCGGTGGTCTTTTGTATTTTACCGACTTGTCTATATATGAATGTTCTTAGTAATAAAAAAAGGTTTCTACGTTTTATGGGTTACAATGGATACAAAACACGTATGTGTTTAATAATAATACCTAAAAGGTTCATACATTGAATGAGTCATAAATTTACAATAGCGGTGGTCTTTTGTATTTTACCGACTTATATATATATGAATGTTCTTAGAAATAAAAAAGGTTTCTACATTTTATGGGTTACAATTGATACAAATCATGTATGTGTTTAATAATAATACCTAAAAAAGGTTCAATTGCAAGAACTAATTTGAATTTATGAAAGGATTATTTTTTATTTTAACTATAAGAATCATATTTATTTCATGCATCATATCATCTCTACACGAGATCAAAACGATAACACTGTAACAATGTACCTATAATATATATTCCTACTCATATGGACATTAATAACCTTTTCAAAAGAAATGTAGGAACGATATTGACTTTTTTGCCATAACACATTAGAATAAAAAACACTAAACGGCAAAAAATAAAAAAAAAAATTTTTACAAAAAAAAAAAAACCGCCTTCAAAAAAAATCAGACGATAAAAGCTCTTACACTAAAAAGTAAAAAATAAAAATTGGAATTGCTGTAAAGAAACTTAATTTATAGGTAAACTTATTTGACATTGATATTTTGCAAATATTCAAAATTTACTTATTACTTATTTTTGGAGTCGGTGCCAGCCTGGGCAAGGAAATACGAATGGGCAACAATCCCTTGAAAAACTACCTCTAACTTAATTATAAAACTACTTAAGTAATACCTATTTGCTATATAATCAAATATATATTAATTAAGACATGAAAACAGATTAGACTTCTCTAAAAAAATACCCGATTTGCATTTTTTTTAAATAAAATATATATGCTTACAAAACTTCTACCACTTTTTAAGTACATTCAAAATGTTTAAAGATTGTGTACAAAAAATGGCACCGGATATTAAAAAGTTAACTAATATTAAGTTTCAACAACAAAAATGCTGGCACCGACTCCAAAAATAAGTAATAAGTAAATTTTGAATATTTGCAAAATATCAATGTCAAATAAGTTTACCTATAAATTAAGTTTCTTTACAGCAATTCCAATTTTTATTTTTTACTTTTTAGTGTAAGAGCTTTTATCGTCTGACTTTTTTTGAAGGCGGTTTTTTTTTTGTAAAAATTTTTTTTTTACTTTACTATAACCGTCCGCAGACCCGAATTGTCCGGACGGTTAGTGCCTGCCTTGACCTGGTCGGCAGGGCACCCTCCCATCTTGGCAACAGCGGCTGCCACCTCTTCTTCGGTGACGGAATCGTCCAGACCCATAATTCGCAATCCCAGACATTTGGTGGGCTTTGACACGCGTGCCTCGTCCGCAAAAAGGCAAGCCCTGAGCTTCTCGGCTAGAGCGTCAGCGGACGACCCGCTGGCCGCGCTGGGGACGTCTAAGAGACGGGCTCCAGTGGCGGTGACCCTCACTGAGAACCCGTCAGGTGCCCCAAACTCCGCAGGAGATACCGCCCGCTTCAATTTCTACGTCGCCGTACGTCACTCCTTAGGGGCTCCACTACGCACTTAGGGGCTCCACTACACACTTAGGGGCAATGAGCTTAGCCGCGACGCGCTTCTCCCTGCGCCGCTGCTGCCGCCGCTGTCGCTGCTCTTTTTTCCTCCGCTTCCTCGCCTCCTTGGTGACCCTCCTCACCTCTCCTGCCATTTGCCACTCGCTATCGGCACGAAACTCTGCTGGCGGAGTTGGCGCCGATCCAGCTGGAACACCAGCCGCTGCTCGGCGCCGGAGCCAACGCCGGGGGAGACAAAGGCGCCCTCGTCGGGGGCAAAGCTGTCGGCGCTTTCGCCTAGGCGGGCGCTTTCGACCCCTTCTTCACCGGCCAACCTGCGCTCCACGGCTGGTTGGTGGTTTCCTTTGCCGCTGCGGCCGTATACGAACCAGCTGCGAGTGGGAGTCGGAGGAGCTTACCCTTCAACACAGAAGAGGTCCTGGGACCTCTTCTGTGGAACACAAGACTGTGAAACATCGGGTACGATTGGGTGCTACGCACCGACCTCCCGAGCGGCGTCAGCATTGTCTGTTATGCTGACGACACGCTGTTGCTGGCAAACGGGACGTCGCATCAGGCGGCGGCCGACCTGATGTCACAAGCGGTTGCGACAGTCGTTGCAAGGATCCGTCAGTTAGGACTCGAGGTGGCGCTCCACAAGTCCGAGGCCATGTGTTTTTATGGCCGTCGGAACGCGCCACCTCCAAAGGTCCCAAATAACGGCAGGAGGAGTTACCATCGGCGTCGAGTCGGCGATGAAGTACCTAGGTCTTGTCCTCGACAGCCGGTGGAACTTCATGGAGCATTTTCGTCGTTTAGCTCCTAAGTTGGAACGGACAACGACTGTCGCAACCGAGGGCCGGGCACGCTATTATAGCAGCGGTAAGACGCCTCTTTGAGGAGTGGCTTGAGAGACGCCACGGCGTCCTCACCTTCCGCCTGACGCAGGTCCTTACCGGGCACGGCAGCTTCGGTAGGTTCCTGTTTCGGATTCAGCGGGAGGAAACGCCCGAATTTCGTTATTGCGAGGACCACCTAGAGGATACGGTGGAGCATACGCTGGCGGTATGCCCTGCCTGGGCTGAGCACCGCCGTGTCCTCAGGGAAGTGATCGGCGGCGGCGACCTCTCGCGCCCGGCCTTAGTCAAAGCCATAGTGCGGAGCGTCTCCTCCTTCTGTGAAGCAGTTATGCTCTCAAAGAGGGAGGCGGCCCGCGTGAGGGAGCAATCCTCCTCCTCATGCCTCAGCCGCCGCAACAGGCGACACTACGGGCGTCGGGGATCAAGGAACAATCTTAAGCGCGGGTCTGCGGTCGGCGAGTTAGGGTAGCTCGCCGCCCGACCAGAACCAGGCCAAAAAAAATTTGTAACTTTTTTATTTTTCGGCTTAGGGCGTTCAAAACGACACGATAATAAATTAATCTGCGCATGCCTTAAGACATTCTAAGTCTATATATAAAAAAAATATTTCAATATCTCCATCAATGAAGACAAACAATGCGTTTTTCATTTTTAAAATTTGCAACGCATTGTATTAACGCACCAACAGGTTAACGACCCCCGCGCGCGCGGTCCACATCTGTAGGTACAATTGTAAAGAAAATCCGTCCGTCCTGTGAAGGTATTGTTTAATAAATATCGATATCAGATTCTATTAATATTAAAAAAGTACTCAGCGCCGCTAAAGAAGTCTCAAGTCCCTAGTACTTTTATTGAAGTGAAAACACTTCAATAAAAGTACTAGGGACTTTTTCAGCTGTATTAAAAAATGTTTTTTGTTTTTCAGGCCTCGCATCAGTGGTGGCAGGTTGTTCTAGCAGTGAGTCGCAGCATATTTAAACTCCCCCTAAAGGCTGCAGTTTTGTGCTGAGGAATGGATAGTGGATTTGTGGTTGAGCGTATGTGGTTTCTTGAATAGTTCTGCCTCCACTGTAATTTTTCATACAGATACCGCGGCTTCTGGGTGGTAATAACTCAAAACAATAGGCCTGCCATGTGCAAACGTCTCCGAGCATCCACTTTTAAAATGTTGTTTTGGTTTGCAAAAGGGGTGACATGGCTTCTTCGTGGTATGTCCACACAGTATCTCATGCAAGCATTTTGAATACGCTGTACCAATCTGTTTGTTTTTGCTAGTAAGCATGGACCATAAACTGTGTCCCAGTAATTCAATCTTGATAGAACCAGGCTATCCACAAGTTGTTTGCGTAGAGCTACACTCCAGTGTTTTCTAAAGCAGTAAAGAGTTTTTAGTCTATAAAAACAGTTCCTTGTACCGTTTAGTATGTGTTTCTCAAAGTGCAGCTCTGGATCCATAGTGAGACCTAAATTGGTTGCTATGTTTACCCTTTCTATGTTTTGATCGTTAATTCTCACTATTGGCCCAGCAGTCGGCATATTACTGATTATCCTCCCGCTACCCAAAACCATGTATTTGGATTTAGTTGGATTCAGTACCAAAGAGTTAGCCTTCGACCAAATGACAACATTTTGCAGATCAGCATTAATTTTTTGTATAGCCGACAAGACCTCCGTAGGTGTACAGGACATGTACAGCTGAATATCATCCGCATACATATGATACCTGCAGTGTTTGTTAGTACAGAACGCAATAACTATAGGCCGGTCTCTATTTTGCCAGTGCTCAGTAAAGTGCTTGAAAAGTTGATACTTACTCAAATACTGCGTCACTTTAACACGAATTCTATTTTCCATGACCAACAATACGGGTTCACTAAGGGACGTTGCACTACGGACGCAGGAGTATCGCTTATAAAACAAGTTTTCAAATTGTGGGGAAAAAGCACAGGATGCCATCGGAATATTTTGCGATCTTTCGAAGGCTTTTGACTGTGTTGAGCACGAGACACTATTACTGAAGCTGCAACACTACGGCATTCGGGGGGTATCCCTAAATTTATTAAAGTCATACCTTCTAGAAAGACTAGAAAGAAAGAAAGAAAGAAAGAAAGAAAGAAAGAAAGAAAGAAAGAAAGAAAGAAGAAAGAAAACTGTTTTTATTCAGACCGAGACATGAAGGCCAAGAACAAACAAAAAAAAAATACAAAAATAAAAAAAAAACAAAACAATAAAAGTTTGAAGTAACAGGACAACAAAATAAAATAAAAATAAAATTAATCAAAACAATAACGTGACAACAGCCTAACAAAATACAATAATACAACCCTGGGTTGGCGGACATGCCCAATCCGAATGGGTCGCCAACTCAGCAAAAGCTGGGCACGGAGCACCCAACACTGATTTTCAGTTGGCACCCCTGCAGTGACGCACGGACGAATGCAACACATACTATCTACTAGTTACTAGTAATTAGAGCATCTTAATCTGCATTATGACAAAATATCTTAGTTTTAAGACTTGCGGGTTCTAGTGATCAGTCCAGGGGAAAATAAAAGAAAAGAGATAGATAAAAATATTATAATACTAAAATATAATTAAATAGTGATATGTTAAATATAGTGATAAGTTAAAAATAAATTATTTTTTAAGATTTAGTTTTTACATGTTCAATAGTATATTTTTTTTAAAATAGGTAAGTATATGATAATTTAATGTTGGTACTTGCAAAATAATACACCATAAAATCGCAACAATAATCTCGGAAGTTGCGGGTGAGCAGGGTGTCGCATTGATTGATTGGTGTCGCCGGCTTCATCTAGTTTTTCACATATACATTGACGTGTAAAAGTGTCGTTTTATGGCCTATTTGCAAAAATAAATTCATTGTTTCATTGTTTCATTGCATTGGTTACTTAAATACTGCTGCACAGTTTAACGCTCATTTGCACCATACCTACGCGCACCATCACTACGATGGTATTGAGTTACTATTGAGGGAAAAACCAGAATTTTGCGTGACGTGAAACTGAACAAATGCTATGATAATCGGCGATCAACTCTCGCAACAAAACTCGAGCGGTGACGGTGAGTCTTTTATTTATTAAATAAATATAATAATGTGATATAATAGTGAGGAGTAGGAATAGAAAAAAAATATTTTTAGTAATATGTGATTGCAGATATTTAATTGTAAATTAATGATAGTGTTAATAAATAATACAAAAGTAAACATTAAATAAAAGACAGGTCAATATTTATTTCGGCGCTATTGATTTGAGAAGTTAGCACAAACTCTTTGAGCTTTCTTCTGAAAGTACCTCAGAATACAGAACAAACCAGAAGCCGTCAACGCGCTTCAAACTAAAGCAACTAAAACCATTCTCAACTAGAATAGTATGAAATTTCTACGATCAGTCAATTTTGGCACGTGGCATGTCGTGACGTATTTACGAGTATCAATTTTAATTTTATTTCGCCGTCTTGTGTTATTCCTACGAGTAAAAATGCGACTGGAATTACGAAAAATGTGGATAAGATTAAATTTCATCTACAAGCATCGACTGCAATAGTGTATTTAATTAATTATTGATTTTTTTTTCTATGAAAATGATGCAGCCATTTTATGAGTGTTGCCATTTTTGGTGAAAATTTTACCCACTTATTTATGTGTTGTGAGTTATATTTTTGCCCATTATGGAACCTTTGTCGTATTAAATTCCCTGTCGACAAACAAAGAAAATGAAAATGAATAAAAATCAGACAAAGAGCACGGTTTGATGAATTTGGAAATCATCTAGCCGGAGCATAGTTTTGCTCAATTCACTTTGAACAGCAATATATTTATGACAAAGGTGGTTAAAAAAGACTGAAAAAAAAAAAACAGAAACTCCTACTAACTATACTAATTATAATGCTGAAGAGTTTGTTTGTTGGTTTGCTTGAACGCGCTAATCTGAGGAACTAAGAAAAGTAGGTAAACTTCTAATCAGTTCAGAGTCTAGAAGACAATACATGTTATAAAAAAGATAAAACAGCAAAAGAGAACGCAACTAAACCTTTGTACTTATTGAAATTTTGTTTTATTTGTTGTGAATAGTAAGTGTAACTAAAATTAACACAGCTAGAAATCGTCAACTTTTATGAAAGATACCTGCACGAAATGTGTAAACCACTAGTCTGTTAAATTTATCGTAAGATTACCAATTTCTTTTTTGGGTTTTCCCAATAAAATATATTTTGCCCTCCTTTTGTAAAATTACCCCAAACCAAGGGAATTGTTCCACTGTCGGCAACACTACGCGGGTGTGAAGTGCGGCTGGCGGGGGGACTGACGTATTGTTTTTGGACACATTAGACGACATGCAATTGTGAGTGAACGCGGGTTCTGGTATGTTCTGTATTCTGAGGAAAGTACCTATACTTTGCAAATTCCTAATAGGCGGGGGGATATTGTTCCAGCACTTTGACGCCGCATACCTGAAACTACCTCTAAACGCAGCGGTTTTATGCTGCGGTATAGCCAGCTGCTGCGCACAACGCCTACCCTCTCGCTGGCGATGTGCATTCACCCACGAGAGCTTCGAGTAGAGGTATGACGGGCATTTACTTCTTATAACACCAAAGAGGAGACAGGCTAGATGAAGCTTACGACGTGACTTCATTTTTAACAGATTGTGTTTATTTAAATAAGGTGTAATGTGACCTCTTGGTGGTATTTTGAAGCAAAAACGCGCACAAGCATTCTGAACTCTCTGTATCACTCGTTTGGTTCGCGATAGGAGTCTAGGGCCAATAACCGTGTCCGCGTAATTTAATTTCGATAGCACCAGAGACTCAGCCAACTGCACACGGAACTCCTCACATAAGTATGCTCGCATCTTATACAGTACTTTTAGACGGTAAAAGCAACTTCTGACGCAATTTGAGACATATGATTCGAACCTAAGGCCCTGATCCATAACCAAACCCAATTTTTTTGCCTCAAAACACGTTCAACGATTTGGCCCTTGAGCAACAAGTTAGCGTTGCTCGCAGGAATCCTGTGCAATTGAGCATTTGTTCCAAACAGCATATATTTGGACTTGGATGGGTTGGGAATGAGACAATTACCACTCGACCAATCAAAAATTCTGTCGAGATCCTCAGTAATGAGCTTAACCGCATTATCGTACTCTTTCGGTCTGAAAGAGAAATAAATTTGGAGATCGTCGGCGTAGATGTGAAATTTGCAATTTTTAATTACATTACTAATATGAACAGTGTCGGTCCCAAAATTGATCCCTAGGGCACCCCCTTAGTCACGGGTTTCACACGCGATCTCAGAGTGGAACCATTCGCATCGCGGACTTCAACAAACTGGGCACGATCACTGAGATAGCTGTTGAACCATTTGATCGTCGAAATGTCGAAACCGTAATACGCCATTTTGGAGAGCAGTAAGGATAAGTTGATGGCGTCAAAAGCCCTCGAAAAGTCCAACAGGACTGACATAGTGCACAAACCTTCGTCCTGTGCTGACAATATATTGTCTGTGACGTCCAACAAAGCCGTTGCCGTACTACGACCCCTTCTAAAGCCCGACTGCACCTCCGGCAGAGCACCGCCATTCTCGAGAAATTTGGTCAACTGCTCATTCACCATCCTTTCCAGTACCTTCGATAATAGCGGTAAAATACTAATAGGCCTCAGGCCTTTGAGATCGCGGGGGTTGCTTGTTTTGGGTAACGGACGCACGATTGCAGCTTCCAAACCTCTGGAAAGGTCGACGTTATAATAGAATCATTAACAATATTGGTTAATATGTCAAAAGTCTGCGGAACAGTCATTAAAAACATTTTTAATGTAATGTGATCACAACCTTCAGCATTAGATCTCAGAATACAGAACAAACCAGAATCCGCGTTCACTCATAATTGCATGTCGTCAAATGTGTCCAAAAACAATACGTCAATCCCCCCGCCAGCCGCACTTCCCACCCGCGTAGTGTTGCCGACAGTGGAATAATTCCCTTGGTTTGGGGTAATTTTACAACAGGAGGGTAAGATATTATTGAATAAATTTATAAATTTATTTTATTTATAAATAAATTTACGATAAATGCAATATACTAGTTGTTCACACATTTCATGGAGGTATCATAAAAGTTGACGATTTCTGGCTGTGTTAATTTTAGTTACACCTTTACACAACAAATAAAAAAAAGCTTCAAAAAGTGAGAAGTTTTATTGCGTTCCCTTTTGCGGGTTTAGTTTTTTTTATAATATGTATTGTCTTTAGACTCGGAAGTACTCGGAACTAAAGATTAGAAGTCTACTTACTTTACTTAGTTCCTGAGATTAGCGCATTCAAGCAAACAAACAAACAAACTCTTCAGCATTATAATTAGTATATGTAGATATATCTTAGTAGGAAATGCTGTTTTCAAACCACCTTTGTCATAAATTTATCTCTTCAAAGTGATTTGAGCCAATTATGCTCTGGCTAGATGGTTTCCAAAATTAATCTAACCGTGCCCTTTGTATGACTTTTATTTTTTTTGTTAGTCGGCATGGAAACTAACATGACATAGGCTAGGCATAATGGACAAAAATATAACTCACAACAAATAAGTGGGTAAAATTTTCACCAAAAATGACAACACTCACAAAATGGCCGCATCATTTTCATAGAAAAATAAATCGATAAAAAAAATGTAATAATTAATTAAATACACTATTGCAGTCGATGCTTGCAGATGAAATGTAATCTTATTCACTTTTTTCGTAATTCCAGCCGTATTTTTACTCGTAGGAATAACACAAGACGGCATAATTAAATTAAAATTGATACTCGTAAATACGTCACGACATGCCACGTGCCAAAATTGACTGATCGTAGAAATTTCATACTACTCCAGTTATGAGTGGTTTTAGTTGCTACAGTTTGAAGCGCGATGACGCCTTCTGGTTTGTTCTGTATTCTGAGCATTAGATTTAAGATTAGTCAATATGTTCAAAATTTTACTACTGTTCGTGGTTTTGAGGGTGAAAGTATAATCTGATAATTTATAAAATTCAAAATAAGTGAGATATGATAATGATACGTTAGTTTCGCCGGGTACATGCAAGAAATTGTCGTTGATTTTATCTGGATCGTTAAAATGCGGAGGTAGATCCATATTATTATTAGCTGGTAGCAAAGTGGTTTTCAAATTTTTCTAGAGGATTTTAGGTTAATTTATATGGGTATTGATGTTGACCTTATAGTAAGCAACTTTTTCATAATAAATGGATTTATTCACCAGACTCTTCAGATCCAAGTAATATTGTTTTTTATTACTTAGGGATTTATTGTCCAAATACCGTCTGTACGCCTTATCTCGAAGGTTCATCATGAACTTAATGTTGTCCGTGATCCAAGGGGGAGATTTTTCTCTTATTGTAACAGTCTTACGGGGTGCAAATGAATCAAATACTTTTAATAAATTGTTGCAAAGATACTGAACCATAACGTTGACGTCACGCGAAGCCACGGGCTCCTGCCAGTTGATCGAGTTCAGTGATTTTGTGAACTCAGCCGGATTGATATTTTTGATATTCCTACAAGTTATGGTCAAAGGTCGAATTTTGTCTTTTTTAAATTAGAAACTTGTGGAAATAAAAGAATGTGCACCGAGTGATTCGATCTGATCCACTGTGATGCTGGCGACTTTTGCGTCCGTACATACCAAATCGATAAGGGGCGAGCTGTTACTTGTAAAGTGTGTAGGCGTAGTTATTAACTGAGTCAGATTCAGACAATTTAAAAACGTTCGCAACTTACACACCTTTGTGTCAGATGCGGACACATTCAAGCAATTTATATTAAAGTCCCCTAACAGTACTGTACGGCTGCAAAATGATAACGAGTTGACAGAACTCGTCAATGCATCAAAAAAGTGTCAACATCAAGCCAAGGTGGCCTGTATGCCGTACCTACTGCGAGTTTGGAGCCATTTACATTTAGTACGAACCACATTTGTTCAACGGATGCGTGCGCAGGGTCAGCAGGGTGGGAATGCGTCCGCACATTCAATCCGCGTCTAATGTAAAACCCGACCCGCCGCCGCGGCCGCCGCGCACGCTCAGCGGGCGCGGGACATGCCGCAGCCGATAGTCGGGAACTGACGGCGCGCGACCCTCCTCCCCCGCGCTGAGCCAAGTCTCATTAATGGCCATGATATCTACGCTATAGCGCTCCATCGCAGCTATGAATTCATCATGCTTTGTACCTAATGACCCGGCGTTAAAAAGTCCAACCCTAAATAGTTTCGAGGTCATATAAGTGTGGCTGAGTTAGCGAGGAGAAGAAACATATACGAGTGTGCAAAATAAACGTAAACAAAATCAATATAGTAATATAGCCGTTCCTCTATACATCTGTAAATAGAATACATAAATGTGAGTAGAATGTAATATAAATAATGTATTGTGTATAGTTTAAATAAAATATAGATTATATTCGAGAGAGAATCAACAAGGGACCGAACCCCATTTGCGCCACTGCAAGCTGTACCAACCACGAAACATACATACATCGCGGACATCACACATAACAAACAAAATAAAACATATTTTACATTTATGACATTAATAATTGCTATCACCGAGATGTAAACAAAGTGCAAGGTAGATAGCGAGTTACACATAAAAATATTTAAAGGGTAAATTGAAAATAAAATATTTACAAAGTATTTATTGATACCGTCAAAGATTAAACGTGACCCTCCCCAAAAAAAATTTTTTTTACATCGGTCTCCGACCGAACGCGAAGAGCGGAGACGCCGTCTTCTTTCCGCACATATATGCGTCCCTCTTTAGTCCACACATACTTAAATTGTAGACGCTGCGCAGCCTCACGAGTGTTCCGAAAGAGCCTTGCGTTAGAGCGAGTCAGACTCTCGTTAACGAAGACTACTAACAGTACAAGTAAACAGAGTAAACTCACAGGGTGCTAGCGTATCTATGGGCGTACCGCAGGGCTCAATATTGGGTCCATTCCTATTTTTGGTTTATGTGAATGATCTGCCCCATTTATTCCAAAGTGAACTGCATATGGTATTATTCGCTGATGACACATCCTTGATTTTTAAATTAAATAGACGATCAAATAACTATGACGAAGTGAATAATGCCTTAATGAAAGTTCATAATTGGTTCACAAAAAACAACTTAGTACTTAATGATAGAAATACGAAATGCATTAGATTTATTTTGCCAAATAGTAACGTATGCGATGATATATTATTAAATGGTCAGAAACTGGAATTTGTAAAGGAGACCACATTCTTGGGGATTACTGTAGACGACAAGCTGCAATGGGGGCCACATTAGATCTCTAGCAGGGCGGTTGAGTTCGGCAGCTTATGCAGTCTGGAAGATCAATCAGCTAACCGACGTAGGCACGGCACGACTAGTGTACTTTAGCTACTTTTACAGCATCATGTCGTATGGAATTCTGTTCTGGGGACAGGCATCCGACATCGAGTCTATCTTTATCTTACAAAAGCGTGCCGTCAGAGCTATCTATCTTAGGTCGTCGCGAATCTCTCAGAGAAAAGTTTAAGGAGATCAACATTATGACCGTACCATGTCAATATATTTATGAAAACATTATGTATGTTATTGTTTATGCATAGATTATAACTAAATAATTAAAGTTCTACAAGTAGCGCCATCTAGTTACAACTATATGTACTTGCCATTGTAATTGTTAATCTGTTAAATTAAAAATATAAGTTAGTCTGTTTCCAACTACTACTCGTGCGTTTTATTATATGTTAGGAAAAACCTACAGCTATTTGTAAAAGTATCTGACAAACATGACTATCTTACTAGACATAGAAAAAGATTAAGTCAGCCTTTATTTAGATTAGCAAAAGTGCATAAGTCGTTCATGTGATTATGTGTTAAATGTTATAATAAAATCCCAACTGAAATACAAAATCTTAATGAAAGTAAATTTAAATTATGTATAAAGAAAGTATTATGTAGGAAAGCATACTACAAACTAAATGATTATATAGAAGATAAAAATGCTTGGAGGGTGGCTGGTTTGACTGCACAGGATAAAAATTGTAAAGTTAAGAGGAATTTTGATCTGAATTATTAAATTATTCACCATGTTGTTAATTGTTGATAAACTGGATTTTTGTAAATGTGAGAGCCCTATAACTTATTATAATTGAGTTAGACTTATAGTATATTGGTACTTGTGTCAGTTGGGAGTTGTCATGCTCACTCAGGAGTCTCATTGGCGGTGGCACGGGCACTGGACCGCTCGGTTCCCTATAATACGGTTGAGTTGGGCGGTGTTGGTTTACGTGTCATGTTCGTGAACGGACACCGCCAATTGGGACTGGTCAACTCGAGACTGTCTAAAGTTGCTGTCCCTGAGGTTCATTTCTTTTTCGGATCCTTTGGTTAAACACTAGTGTTACACTGTTTTCACATAATGGAACTATCTAAATTATGTAACAACGCATTGTAAAAAGTGATTGAAACCATACCCGCGGATTACTCGGATACCCATCGTCTGAGACGCAACCAGCGTACGAGCCGGCCGCCGCTTCAAGTCCGGCGCCCACACAGGGGCACCGTAGATCGGTGGATCGCACAATCCCCATATACAACCTCCGGCAGGAGGCGTTTGGCCCCCCGAGGTTGGGAAGGAGCCGCTTGAGCGCGGCCCCAGACCGTTCTAACTTAGGGGCCAAACGACGAAAATGCTCCGTGAAGTTCCATCGGCTGTCGAGGACGAGACCCAGGTACTTCATCGCCGACTCGACGCCGATGGTAACTCCTCCTGCCGTTATTTGGGACCCACCTGGATTCCAATTTTGGAGGTGGCGCGCTCCGACGGCCATAGAAACACATGGCCTCGGACTTGTGGAGCGCCACCTCGAGTCCCAACTGCCGGATCCTTGCAACGACTGTCGCAACCGCTTGTGACATCAAGTCGGCCGCCGCCTGATGCGACCTCCCGTTCGCCAGCACCAGCGTGTCGTCAGCATAACAGACAATGCTGACGCCGCTCGGGAGGTCGGTGCGTAGCACCCAATCGTACCCGATGTTCCACAGGAGAGGTCCCAGGACCGATTCCTGTGGGACACCGCGCGACACCTCTCGCCGATTCCACACGTCCCGGTGACCGGGGTAGATGACTCATCTGTCCGTCAAGTAAGCCTCGACTACACGACGGAGATAGGCAGGCACCTGGTGATACCGGAGTGCCTCCAAAATGCAGCTCCAGGGCAACGAGTTGAAGGCGTTGGCGATGTCCAGAGACACCGCCACGACGACTCGCCTCCTGGCCAACGCAGCCCCCGTCGTGAGGTCCCTCACGCGCATGATGGCGTCCACCGTGGAGCGCCCTCTGCGGAAGCCGAACTGGCCGTCCGCTAAATCCGGCCCCCTTCCAGACAGGTGCCCGACGAGGCGGTCTGAGATTATCCTCTCGAACAGTTTTCCCACCTCGTCGAGCAGCACAATGGGCCGGTAGGCGGACGGAGAGTCCGAGCGTCGAAACGCTGCTGGAAGGCGGCCATCTCCCGCCGCATGAGGCCAAGAAGGTCGGCCTCCGCTGGCTGCGAGGGTTGGGGACGACCTGCGTGAGCAGCGGCGAGCTCCGCCTTTGCTGCACGAAGTTCCGCCTCCAGGGCAGAGTTCGCAGCCGCTAATCGGGCCAGCTCGCGCCTCATTCCGGCCATCTCTTTTTGCAGAGCGGTCATCTGACGCTCTGCTGAGCCCTGCTGGAATACCGCCGACATAATTGCGGCCTCCGCGTGCTTAAGCACTCCATTTCTGCCAGCCTGGGTTTTTTGCCCAGCCAGCATGCGGAGTGCTTCCTTAACCTGGAGGCGGAGGCTCTCAGCGCCGCCTACAGAACCCTCACCGCCGGACACCTCCATCTCCAAGGAGTCCGAGGGGGCAGCCTTTCCCAGGGCGCTCCCCTCCGCTGCCAGCCGCTCTGCCTGCTCAGAGCGGCTCCCAGCCGCTCTTGTGGAGCCCTTCCCCTTGCCCCTACCCCGCGCAGCCGTGGGGATTTTGGGGGCTGGGGCCTCCTGCTCGATGGAGGACGGCTCTCGACCATCCTCCAACCTGGGACGTTTAAAACCGCCACGGTCTCTTGTGGCGCAGCGCGATGCTGACGCCAGACAATGATGAGTCGGACTCTGAGTCCGACTCCTTCCTCCCCGGGGCCCGTGCCCGGGACTTGCTGGACGGGGCCAGCGCCTCCCCACGAACCCGAGAGCCACCCTGGCCCTCGCTATCGCCTCCAAGCGAGCTGACCTCGCTTGCCTTCTCCTCACTAGGTGGTATAATTAATTGTTTTGGTGTCTCCATTAAAGTCCCACGAGTATGGGGGAAATAAAAGGTCCGCCCAGGGAGAGCCCCCTGTCCCTGGATAAGTGTGCATTTGTCTCCCAACTAGGGGGTCCACCGGTCCTCTAGCTGGGGGTGCGCTCACGACTGATCCTACTCCTCAGCCATACATACCCTCGCCGCGCACCAGAACTTAGTATTGGAGGAATTTTTTATAGAGGTTATCTTCCTCGCGGTCCGGGCGGTTAAGCCAAGACCCTCGTCCCGGTCCGAGTCATAAAACATGACCATGATCTCTTCCCGGATTACGATATCGACGGGTGCAGTCGGGCGCAACTAGTGCCCCGATGCTACTCATTGGCAGGGTGAGTGCACAACGAGCGCCGCCCTTGTTTCTCCGCCCCGCACTCTGCTAGGTCCAGAGAGTCGTGCAGAGGAACGCCCCCACGGAGGCGTGGACCCTATGCCAGCATAGAGCCGGTCGCCTCTAGAACCCGACCGGGTTCTCCGCCCGGCCAGAAGTTCGCTGCGGGCGACAGTCAGTCCAACCCTGTCGCCATACCGTTAGGGAGACTGTCGCCCGCACCCAGGGTGCACCACGGGGAGGTCTTCTGGCATGCACCCCGCACTTTATATAGCTAACACGACCTTCAAGATACATTGCCCAAATAAAAAAAATACAAAGAAAGTCTCCACTGCATATTGACATTACTCCACATAATGACCAATAATAGTTTGTATATCTCCTTAGGTCGCAATTCTGCAGGTCCTGTCCCCAGGCTTGTTGCGGACCAGGATGCGTCCCCGCTTCGTCCATACGAAGCGCTAGCCGTGGATACCGGCGGCGGCACGGGTCTTCCGAAACAACTCCTGGTTCATCTTCATCAGTCTCTCGTTTATATAGAAACGACGAGCCGAACCAGTAATACCCAGGTCCTCAGTCGTGGCGCCCCGTCGCAGTCGCGTGCTGGCCAAGATAGCATCACGCAGGTCTCGACGTGCCAGACGCACCATAACAGCACGAGGGCGCACCTCTGCTGGTCCTCAAATGAATAAAAGATATATAGAAAAATAACACTTAAAATATCAAAAACATACTAGGAAAAAAAAAACATTTTGTAATATGAAGATTGAAACATTTTGTAATATGAAGATAATTGAAATGTACCGTGGGGTATTTCCAATATAAAACACCTTGAAATCGCAGTAATAATCTCATAAGCTGTGGGTAATCAGGGTGTCGCGTCGGTTACATACTGCTGCGTGGTTCAGCGCTCATTTGTCCGTGGACCGATATGGTACCATGGACCACATACATACAGTGAGGTAGATTGTACAGAAAACCGAAGAGTATAATCTGCCCTTATGCCTGGCGTTTGTGGACTACGAGAAATGAAACAATGAAACAATGAAACAATGAATTTATTTTTGCAAATAGGCCATAAAACGGCACTTTTACACGTCAATTTATATGTGAAAAACTAGATGAAGCCGGCATTTCCTATCTGACTACTCTGAGAAGAAATGCCGAAACAAACTCAGAGGTCAGTCTCTTTTCAAGTCCAGACAATGTAAAAATAACATAATGTGAGAGAATCGTGCAAGTTCATTCTGTAGTGGTCTTTTGAGGAAAGAACCACACCAGTTTAAGTGGACCCGTTCTGAAGACAGGCACGCAAGTGTCAGTTTGCAACCAGTATAGCTAGTGCTGCTGAGTTGTCCGACGAACAATACCGATCTAAAGAACATTTGGGTGGGTCGCGCAAGTACTCAAACTGTCAGAACGCAGATAACTGGTAATCAAAAAGCACGGCAAGTCACACACGGTCCTTACACTAACAATAATATAAAATAATAAAAATGACAATAAATAAATAAAAAAAAAATGTCAAATAAAAAATAAAATGTCACAATAGGTGATTATGTCATTGTATAAAGAATAAACGTAATGTCAAATTGTATATAAAAGTGTAACTTATGTTACAAACATGTCAACATGACCTGTGCAGACATTACAGCGGCTCATTCCCATGCCTGACTATCCTCTAAGTAGTCTTTTATTTTATAAAATGCTTTACAGCAAAGTTTAGCCTTTATTACACTTTTAAATTTATTGAGGCTCAAATTTTGAATATCGCTAGGAATTTTATTGTAAAAGCGTATACATTGACATCTAAACGAACTAGTTATTTTCTGAAGCCTGGAGGCAGGGACAACATATTTGTTTTTCCCCCTCGTGTTAATATTATGTATATCACTATGCTTCTTAAATAAGCTTTTGTTTTTATGAGCGTGAATTACATTTTCATAAATATATTGTGAGGCAACCGTCATTATCTTAGTTTCCTTAAATAATTCTCTGAGCGAATGCCTCGGACTAAGATTATAGATTGATCGAATAGCCCTTTTCTGCAGAACAAAAATAGACTGAATGTCAGCAGCATTCCCCCACAACAAAATACCGTATGACATGATGCTGTGGAAATAACTAAAATAAACTAACCGCGCTGTATCTACATCTGTTAAATTTCTAATTTTTTTAACGGCATATGCTGCAGAACTGAGCTTCTTCGACAAGCCATCTATATGAGGGCCCCACTGGAGCTTAGCGTCCAGGGTTATACCTAAAAAGACAGTTGTATCTACTGGACTCAACTCCTCGCCCTTGACAAGCACACTGGTTTTTACCTGTTTAACATTTGGTGTTGTGAATTTAATACATTTAGTTTTAGTTTCGTTTAGTAATAAGTTATTAACACCAAACCAGTGAACTATTTCTGAGAGAGCACTGTTTACATTGTCAATAACTAATTGTCGTCGTCTGAGTTTGAATAATAGTGAGGTATCATCAGCAAACAGCACTATCTCGTGTTTATCCCTTACAAGGTAAGGCAAGTCATTAATATAGATAAGAAATAAAAACGGGCCGAGAATAGAACCCTGCGGAACACCCATCTTCACAACAGACCCGGCAGAAACCACTCCGTTTACTTCAACTCTCTGAACCCTATTACTCAGGTATCAGGTAAGAAGGTCCAGAGATGCACCTCTTATTCCGTAATGGGATAGCTTCCTGATCAGTGTATCATGAAGCACACAATCGAACGCCTTGGATAAATCACAAAATATTCCCAAAGCGTCGCTTGAGTCCTCCCACGCGTCGTAAATGTGATTAAGAAGTTCAACACCGGCATCAGTTGTTGAACGACCCCTTGTAAATCCGAACTGTTTCGCATGTAATAATTTATTTCTATTAAAAAATCTTTGCATTTGATCTAAAATAATTTTTTCAAAAATTTTACTGAACGTAGGTAGCACTGAAATAGGTCTAAAGTTAGTGGGGTCAGAAGTACTACCTGATTTAAATAATGGAATTATTTTACTACATTTCATAAGATCAGGAAACACACCACAGTCAATACAGTTATTAAAGATTTGAGCTAATACAGGTGCTACAATAGTTATTACAGAGCTTGTAATATACACAGAATTGCCCCATAGATCTGCAGTCTTTTTGTTATTCAAAGTATTAAAGATTTTAACAATTTCCTTGTTATCTATGTGCTCGAAGGAAAACCCTGAATCGCAAGCTACAACATGTTTTTTGAGTAAAGACTCTGCAACAGTGGGAGATGAATTCAGTGACTTAGTAGTGGATACAGGAATGTCGGAAAAGAAATTTTCAAAAGCAGTTGCAATTTCTACATCCGCTTTTATTAACTTATTATCAATTACAAGACTATGTTGATTTATTCTCTTTTTAGACCTTCCTGCCTCACTGTTGATAATATTCCAAGTGTCTTTGATAACATTGGTACTGTTCTTTATCTTAGAGCTTAAGAATAATGATTTAGCAATAGAGCAAACCTTTTTGAATAATTTAGAATAGTTTTTTACATATTCACTGAATTCAACAGTGTTAATATATGTCCGCTCATTATAAAGCTCATAGAGGCGCTTTCTACTCTTATAGATACCAGTGGTTGCCCAATCACCGAAAGACGCATTGCTATTAGCTGGTATAGTTTTATCTGAAAAAGTAGACTTAAACTCTGTTAGGTACATTTTAAAAAACTTATCATATAAAGTGCTAGAATTCTTATAATTCAACAACAAAGGCAATTTGTTGCTGAGTTTAGCTTTGAAAAATTCAATGCGTCTTTTAGTCTTCGGATTAACTGTGATAAATTGTTTTGATACTATATTTATTTCTTTTGTTAAAGAAATTAACTGACCACAGTGATCGGAATCAAGTACTGAAATTATTTCTTTGTTAACTGGCACAATGTCAGTATAAATATTGTCCAGGCAAGTGGCACTAGTGGGTGTTATCCTAGTTGGCTCCAGAAACAAATTCGCAAGGTTGTATGAAGAAAATAAACTTACAATTTTTGTGCTTAAACTACATTTTTCTAATAAATTTATATTAAAATCACCACATGTAATGATGGATTTCTTTGAATTTGTAAGTTTACTTAGAACTTCATCCATTACTGTTTCAAAACAGTCATACAAACCAGAAGGTGGTCTATACACGCTTAATACAATAAACCGCTCCAATTCCACACAGGCTATTTCAACAGTACGCTCAACAGAGTAACTAACTATATCTTTACGATCTTTGAATTTGAGCTGGTTACCTATCAGTATAAGTGACCCACCATGTATAGCGTTTTCTCTGCTGAACGAGCTACCAATCTGGTGCTTACCAAAATTGAACATGAGCTGATGGGGTTTTAGCCAATGTTCAGTAATACACAAAATATCCACATTATTACAATTTAAAAATAACTCTATTTCCAATTCTTTACTCATAAAGCCTTGAATGTTTTGGTGAACCAGATTAATAACCTTATTACTGTTTAATTTGCAAGAGTTTGTCTCTATTGTCTTATTTAATAATTTAAATTATTATGAATGTCAGTATTAGGTGACTCATTATGAATGTCAATATTTTTTGGTTGCTCAATAGGAGTAACCTGTTTAGCCAAGTTATTGGCTGATATATTAAAAAAATATGATAGCGACATTGCTATTTGTCTTAAATAATATTTTGAAAGATAGTACCTATCTTTTGTCCTATATATATTAAGACCAACATAATTGTTGGTGTCTATGAAGTGAATATTAGTATTAATACTTAAGTTATACAATGTAGTATTAATTTTATATCTACTATTGTTTTCTTCCTGTGGCAATGATTTTATATAAGGCAATGCAAATATAATTATCTGCTTTAAATTCAGTTTGGCAAGTGAATTATGGAAATTGATTAAACTTTTTTTATTAAGACTACCTCTGTTACCACACATTATAATGAGGGTAGAATCTGGATTAAATCTATATTTATTAATTTTATCCAAAATATTACCAAAACTACAGCCGGGCATACAGTGATTAAATGTAGACTGTCCAGGTAATTCATTTGTCAACATTGAACCTAAGTTCTTTCCAATCTCATCACTGAAAATGACAATATTATGATTACTAGGATTACAATTATTAAACAGTAAACCTCTACCATGAGGTAAGGTGGTCTCACATGCTGGCACAGAAAGAGCAGGCAGTATAGCATCAGGAGTGCACTTCTCACACTGTTTCTCCTGCGAGCTTACCAACTCATTCATTGCCAACATGTATTCCCTCATCTGCCTTTCTGAAGCACTATATTTATTAGACATTATTTCTAACTTTGATGTTAATTGTTCTAGTTCTGACTGCAGGCTCTGGGTATCAGTTTCATATTTCCTAGCACTTTGATTTAATTTTGATGAGTATAAACTAAGTTGTTTCAGAAGCTGGAAACGTTCTCTATTTAATTTTACATTTTTTATGAAGAACTTTTGTCTCTTTACTAATCTGTTTGTTTTAGTTATAAATTTACTGATTCTTATGTATTTCTTAAGCTTCTTATGACTAGAACTAACAAATTTCACTGGGTGACATGCATCATTATCTGTAGTCTGATTTGAAGTTAATGGATTTAAATCTAAATTTACATCACTATATTGTAGTTGAGAAGCTTGGGCTGACACCAATTCACTGAATAAACTATTATTCAAGCCGGCCGTGATGTTTATGTTTAATATTTCTAGTTCAGAAATTTGACTGTTGGCCTCATGTAGCTGTTGTTTTAGTAGCGTTTTGTCATTTAAAGTGGTTTCATACTCCTCGCTACACTGCTTGAATTCATCCACAACGAATTGGAGCCTATCCCGGGCCTCAATGGCTTCTGTGTGTTGAATGTTTAACAGAGCCATTTCACGTTTCAGCTTCTTGTTTTGGTCCAAAATAAGCAAGAATTCCCTCTCATTGTCATCCCTTTCCCCCAACAATTGATTACACAACTCCTTTGATGCCTTCAATTCGCTCAAAGCCAGGCTGAGTTTAGACTCCTCTTGGCGAGCATGGGCTTTGCGAGTGAGAATCATTTTGGAAGTTTAAAGGTAAGAGATAGAATTAGAAAGTTATAATGGAAGCTGAAATTATTATGTAAATTAAGGTAAGGAAGTTACTAGATAAGTTAAGTAAAAGTTTGCTTAGACAAAGAAGTTGTGCCACCAACTACAAAAAGGGTAATTTTTATTGTTATTTTGACCGCGAATGTTTGTTGCGCTACATGAAATCAATGTAAACACGAAAATAAAAAGGCAAAATAGCTAATTACGTTGAAATAATACTGTATTTTACCTGATATCGAGATGACAATGCAGCGAAATCCTTAATGCCGGTAACCTTACATTTATTAACTTCACAATTTTCACTTTGAAAGCAAGCAAACTTTGAAAACTTTATAAATTACATTTAATAATTCAGTGATGAGATGGTTTTAGGCAATATTGTATTTAAAATTAATATATTTTAATAATTAAACAAATTAAAAACAAGGACAATCTTAAATCAGCTGTCAATGCCAGTGTTGCCACAGAAAAAAAAAAAAAAAAAAAAAAAAAGAAGAAAGCCTTTGATACTATCGAAACCTGGGCTGTTCTGGAGTCCTTGCAACGGTGCCAAGTCGACTGGCGGTATGTTCAAGTGTTGAGAGATCTATATGATGCTGCCACTATGGTCGTTCAAGTACAGAACCAGCAGTCTGAACCTATCCACCTGCATCGGGGCGTAAGACAGGGGGACGTTATTTCCCCCAAACTGTTTATTAATGCTTTGGAGGATATGTTCAAGACGCTGCGCTGGAAAGGCCGGGGCCTAAATATAAACGGCAAGTATCTCTCACACTTGAGATTTGCAGATGATATTGTAATCGTGGCTGAAACCGTGCAGGACTCACAATATATGCTGAACAGCATGGCTGATTCCTCTGCTCGCATCGGACTCCGGATGAACCTACAAAAAACGAAGGTCATGTTCAATGAACATGTTCTCCCGGAGCCGATCACCATCAATGGATCTCCTCTCGAGGTTGTTCAAGAGTACATCTACCTCGGGCAAACTATCCAGTTCGGTAGAAACAACTTCGAGAGGGAGGCTCGTAGGAGGATACAGCTTGGCTGGGCAGTGTATAGGAAACTCAGTCGGGTATTCTCGTCAAAGATACCGCAAAGCCTGAAGACAAAAGTCTTCAATGAGTGCGTCCTACCAGTGATGATATACGGAGCCGAGACGAGGACACTTACAGTGCGACTGATCCACCAATTTAAAGTCGCGCAGCGAGCTATGGAAAGGGCTATGCTTGGAGTCTCTCTGAAGGATCGTATTCGAAACGAGGTGATCCGACAGCGAACTAAAGTTATCGACATAGCCCAAAGGAGTAGCAAACTGAAGTGGCAGTGGGCAGGTCACATCTGTCGAAGAACCGATGACCGCTGGAGTAAACGTGTTCTAGAGTGGAGACCACGTCTAGGCAAACGTAGTGTAAGGCGCCCTCCAGCTAGGTGGACTGACGACATCTGCAGGGTGGCTGGCAATGGTTGGATGAGAAGAGCTGAACATCGAGCTCAGTGGCGTGCAATTGGGGAGGCCTATGTCCAGCAGTGGACGACAACAGACTGATGATGTTCTTGCAACAGCAAATAACATTCAATACACGGAATATCCAATGTTACCTGGAAAGGATAATAATATTATTACTCTTCTACATTTATATCGCCTTATACTTGTAAATACATAACAAACAGTCATGAAATAAACTCATAATAACATTTGATTCGAGTAAATAAAGCTATTTATTGTCAAACATAAGTATTGTTTTTATAACAACTATTGTGAGACATACTAAATTAACTAAAATTCGCGGGTTACTCACGTGTAAATGTTGAGAAAAGCTCTACTAGTTTCGAACCACAGAGGGGTTCTTCCTCATGAGCAGCGTGCGCGGACGCGGCGACGTCGCCGCGTCCGTGCAGAATTGTCAGCTTTCGGAATTCTTGCTTTGCAGCCGGGACACAACCAGGTAGGTGAGGGAGACGCCGTGGCCGGTACACCCACACAGGCCCGGTGGTATGCACCCGGACATTTACTACACCGGATACTCGCTGACGCAGCCAAGAACTGACCACATCCACCATGATCACTTTGCCATGATTAGACTTAATTCAGATTGTTTTGATGTAAAATGTTTATTACAATTTGTTTTATCAAGAGTTTACGCTTCGTTACTGGTTGGCATTCCTTGCAGTGACGCGACATTGTTTAGTTGTAGGTTTGAAGCGACTTTGGTTAATGGCTATGGACACCTGTATCTATGTATATTTATTACGTTCATTCCTTACGCACATCGATGTTTTATAAACCGGTATCACTTCTTTTTCTATCTTGGCAGCTATACGTTTGTAATAAGTACAAATTACTTATTCCAATATTTATCTCGATATTCTTATAGGCTTTGTTATTTTAAATCTTGACTTTTTTTACTGCGATCGTTTGATATGACCCCAAAGTACTTCAAAATTGGTTTTCTTAACGCTGGATCACTGGGTACTAACCACGATGAGTTTATAGCCGCTATCGAACGATATGACGTAGACATTATGACTGTGAATGAGACTTGGCTTAGGGCCGGGGAGGAGGGGCGCGCCCCGTCGGTGCCCGGCTACCGGCTACGGCACATGCCGCGTCCGCTGAGCGTGTGCGGTGGCCGCGGCGGTGGCGTAGGTTTTTATATTAGGCGCGGGACGAATGTACGTGCTCATCCTCATCCGATGGACCCTGAGCACGCGTGTGTTGAGCAAATGTGGCTTTCATTAAACATAAACGGTTGTAAGGTTGCACTAGGAACAGCTTATAGGCCACCATGGCTTGATGTCGACATTTTTCTAGACGCGTTAACGGCTTCTGTGAACTCGTTATCATTTTGTAACCACATAATGCTGTTGGGTGATTTTAATATAAATTACCTAAATTCATCACCATCGAATTGCAAACTGACTAAATTGAAAATGTTTTTGAACAGCTTGAACTTAGATCAGTTGGTGACTTCTCCCACGCATTTTACAACAAATAGTTCTACACTTATAGATTTGGTGTGTACCGACGCCAAGGTTACTAATGTCAAAGTAGAACCTATTGAGGCACTTGGTGCCCATGCGTTTATAACTGCGGATCTTAGGGTTAAAAGGGAGAGGATACTACCAAGGGTCATTATCTGCAGAAGTATCAAAAATATCGACTGCCGAAAATTTTATGAGGCACGTTGTTCAATTGACTGGTGTAGGGAAATGTCACAAGATAATGTAAATTCCATGGTGTACCATCTCAGTGGCAATTTGTTGGGATTATTCGATGTCTTTGCACCTCGAAAAGTTGTCACAATAAAGGAAAGGTCTTACCCTTGGTTGACCGACAATATAAAGCTTATGATGCGCCTTCGTGATAGAGCCCACAAGCAATTTATGAACGACAAATCTTTGCATCATAAAAAACAATATTATTTAGAGTTGAAGAGCCTAGTAAACAAATCTATTTATTTCGAGAAAGTGGCTTACTTTAAAAATAATATTAACAATAATTTAAAGTTTCCGAAATTGTTATGGAAAAATTTAAAAGCCACACTGCTTCCTCCAAGTAGTGATGTGAATCTACCCTCATATTTTGATGACCCACATTTGATAAACATTAATTTCTTGCATGTGCCTGGCGATTCTGGTGCGTCATTATCTCATCTTACCTATTACGAATTTCACAGGTATTCCGACTGTGCTTTTTCCCTAGAGGCCACTAACACCGCTAAAGTATTGAACATTTTGAATGGCCTAAAATCTAATGCTGAGGGATGCGATCAAATCACATTGGATATGTTTATGTTGACTGTCCCGCTAACTCTGGACTTATTGACGCGGATAGTTAACGTTTCTATAACAACTTCTTTATTCCCCGAGGCCTGGAAACTTGCAACAGTGCGTCCTTTACCGAAAGTGAACAACCCTAGTAATCTTAAGGACTTAAGGCCAATCAGTATCTTACCCCTATTATCCAAGGTACCGGAAAGGGTAGTGAATGAGCAGTTGTCCAGGTTTCTCGAGGTTAGTGGCATCCTTCCAGAGCTGCAGTCGGGTTTTAGAAGGGGTCGTAGTACAGCAACAGCCTTGCTGGACGTAACCGATAATATTCTGTCTGCACAGGATGAAGGTCTGTGCACCATGCTGGTCTTGCTGGATTTTTCTAGGGCATTCGATGCCATCAATTTGTCCCTGCTTCTGTCTAAGATGGCGTATTATGGGTTTGATGTGGCAGCGTTGAGATGGTTTGACAGTTATCTCAAAAACCGTACTCAATTAGTTGAGATTCGCGATACAAAGGGTTGTCCTTTGCATTCGAGTGCGGAACCAGTTACTAGGGGCGTTCAGCTGAGACAACTGCTACGCTCGCCAAAGGATAAGGATCCACTAGCTGTGCCCGGTGTGTACATTATACCTTGCGACTGTGGCTCAAGTTACATCGGAGAAACTCGGCGCAACATCACAACCAGGCTAAAGGAACATATACGTAGCGTGAAGAAGATGGACATCCAGGCATCGGCTGTGGCTGAACATGTTTGCGGCACGGATGCGGCTCACTTCATACGTTTTGATAAGGTCTCCGTACTAGCGAGGGAGAAATACTTCGTTCCGCGAAAAGTGCGAGAGGTCATCGAGATTAGCCGGCGTCCGTGCTTCAACAGGGATGGTGGCTGGGCATTGCCACCCGCGTGGAAGCCGAGCTTGGAGACTACGTCGGTCCGAAGCGTATCCACCACACAGACTTTGTGCCGGGCCCGGAATCGAACCCACTACCCGCGCCACTGGTGAACGTACCGTGCGCCTCGACATCGTCACACGCGCCGCCGCCGGAGATGGCAGCAAACGCGCGTGGTATCCGGCAGATGGCGCGTTGGACTCGCCGCAGCGGAACCATCAACAGCGATGCAGGCGCCAACGCTAACCAGTAGGCTGCGCGACGTCGCCGCGTCCGCGCACGCTGCTCATGAGGAAGAACCCCTCTGTGGTTCGAAACTAGTAGAGCTTTTCTCAATATACACACGTGAGTAACCCGCGATTTTTAGTTAATTTAGTATGTCTCACGATAGTTATTATAAAAATATATGATTTTTGGAACAGACGGTCAGTTGAAAAAGGTTCCTAGTAATTATAACATATTGGTGAGTGGACATGTCATTAAACGTATACATGAAGCTAGGAACTTGGGTGTCATTATGGATCAGGCCCTCAGGTTCGAAACCCATGTTTCAAATTGTGTGAAGAATTGTTTTTACCGCTTGAAAGTTCTGTACAAAATGCGTGCATATCTCAGTGAGGATTTGCGAGTGCAGCTGGCTGAAGCTTTGGTTTTGTCGAAATTAAATTACGCGGATACAGTTATTGGCCCTAGACTCTTATCACGAACAAAGAGGCTGATTCAGCGGGTTCAAAACGCGTGTGCACGTTTTTGCTTTAGGATACCTCCGAGAGGACACGTTACACCTTACCTTAACAATTACAACCTACTAAAAATGAAGTCACGACGTAAGCTCCACCTAGCTTGTCTTCTCTTTGGCGTCATAAAAAAGAAGTGCCCTTTGTACTTGCACTCAAAGTTGTCCTGGGTTGGTGCTCATCGAAGGCAGGAAGATAGGCATTGTGCACAGCATCTAGCAATACCTCAACATAAAACAGCAGCGTTTCGAGGCAGTTTTCGGTACGCAGCGTCCAAATGTTGGAATAATATACCAATATTATTCCAACATCCACAGCGTATCAGAAACTCGCCAAGTATTAATAGCTTCAGACATAATCTCAAGGGTTTCATTTTAACTTCGCAAAAAGACAAGGCTGCAATTGGTAGTGATTTGTCTATTATTTAATTCAAAATAATTTAGTGTAAGTACTTATTAACAAAACAATGCAAAACACAGTTAAACGGACTGTCCTTTCCCAATGCTCTGCGTTCTGTCATGTGTACTATGTATTTATTTACATTTTTCTTATTATTTGATTTTATATTACTCTTTACATTTTATTACATTAATATGTATTCCATTTTTGTATCTTTATACTTATTATACATACATATTATATACTTAAATATTTTTGTTTGTCTTTGTCTAGCCATAAAACGTTGCTACCATCCGTGCGTCACTGCAGGGATGCCCACTGAAAATCAGTGCTGGGCGACTTGTATGCCTAGCTTACACTGAGTGGGTAACCCATTTAGCATGGGCATATTGTAGCGTCTATTTTCTGTTTCTTCTGTTTTAATCTTTAACTCATGTTTGTCTTACTTCTACTGTCACACTTTTATTGTCTTTTTATATGCTGCATCGTGCCTGGTGCTGAATAAATGTCTTTTCTTTCTTTCTTTCTATATCTAATCTATTCCGAATACACCCAAGTCAATGTTGGCTTGACGTTCCGTTTTTCAATCTCCGACACGCCCATCTTGACATGTCACACGTCCCTGTGTGATGCTCCTAAAAGAGTAAGTCATTTGCAATACCAGAGTATCTCCACCCTGCCTATCCTGATCCCCTCTTGGATCTTTACGCAAAACAAATCTTACGAGAAATCAAAACTTTATTCTCACACGATTAAACTTACATCATGATAAATCATCAACTGACAATACACTGACCATTGACCAGTATTCGCACACTATATACAACCAAACTTGAAAACCCAATAACTTTTAACACTAAAATCAGCTCTACAAATCATCAACTCTATGTATCTCGGTCGTTACTATAACCTAAACGAGCGATAGTAACTCCTGCATTTTTATAAGGGTGACGTCACGGACGCCGGTAACAGCTAACTTGTTCACGCGATCTAAAGTAAAATAAAATAAAACAACAGTGCAACTATCAAAATTTTATTCACAAAGTGCTCAAATATCTTTAAATTACAACATATGTATATTGTGTGTGGTCAAGTGAGTGCTTGTAATTTAATTCAAGCGCAAGTTTTAGTATATAATAGCTTCAGTGTTAGTAGTATTTACCTTAAAACAGAATAAAAAATAAAGCACAGCTCGGTCCAAATAATACTACATTGGAAAGTGTGACGAAATAAGGTGTTTATCTAATCATAGCGGTTTGTTTATTAAAACTACTTATATCTAAACCATAACTGACCCTAAAATCTGCAAAAGTCATTTCATATCGGTGTTTTATTACTCATTTGTGGTACCTGTATAGATAGGTATACATATATATAAATATTGTGTTGACCGCTAGCGAAGTACATAGGAATTATTTTATTTACAATATGGCTAAATGCGGTGGATGTGGCCAGTTCATTGCTGCGACAGCCAGCATCCGGTGCAGCAAGTGCGCGGGCTGCTACCACCGTGCCTGCGTGGGTGTACCGGCAACAGCAACTCCCTCACCTGCATGGCTTTGTCCTGGCTGTAAAGCTAAGATGCCGAGGGCAGATAACTCCGCAACTCCGGTGAAGGGTATAGCAGAAGATGGCTCTGTGTCAGTGAGTCCACCCACCATCATTCCGGGGAGTCTGGATCTGGCACTGGAGATCCGTAGCTTCAGAGAAGAGCTGAGCGCCCTACGAGTGGAAATTCGCGAGCTGCGCCAAGAGACCTCAGATTTCAGGGCTGCTCTTAAGGGTTGCAACGAGCGCATGTCCGAGGTGGAGAGTAGGGTCACTGACCTCGAGCAGCGGTTTGAAGCCAAGGGCCCGTCTTCGTATGACCATTTGGAGCAGACGATTGTTGATTTGAAGGTTCAGCTGAATGAGCGCGATCAGGACCTGCTGCTTAACGACGTCATCATGTCTGGCATACCGGAGGCAGGGGCCGAAAACCCGACGCATTTAATTAAGGCTGTGTCACTAAAACTTGGCATTGCCTTCGACGACAGTATAGTGCATGTCGAGCGCCTGGGCATGGTACGTCGGAACTTCGTTGCCGGTTCATCGGAGGGCGATTTGGCGGAACGACCGCGGCCGCGTGCCATAGCGGTGCGCCTCTCGCGCCGTACGGTGCGCGATCAACTGATTCGAGCAGCGCGCGTGCGCCGCGGTCTCACCACTACAGACCTCGAACTACCCGGACGGCCGCAAAAAATTTTCGTCAATGAGAATTTGACTCGCTCTAACGCGAGGCTCTTTCATTTTGCTCGCGAGATGGGGCAGCGTCTTCACTATAGGTATGTGTGGACGAAAGAAGGACGCATATACGTGCGGAAAGAGGACGGCGTCTCTGCTCAGCGGGTCCGCTCGGAAGCAGACTTACAAAACAATTTTTGGAGACGTCATTGTTTGATTTTTGCTGGTGTACATCTATGTTTGGTTCACATTGTTATTATTTATTCATATAGTATTAACTTTGTTATTTCGATCGCACTTAGGATTCGCATATTTTTTATTATTATTAGTGTTATGTTTTATATACAATCCGAGATATCGTCGGTCTATGTATGGACTGGGGTTGCAGTTGGTATTTCTTGCAGTGGCGCGGCATGTACCGACTTCCAGGCTTTTTTTTTTTTTTTTTTTTTTTTTTGTGAGGGGAAAATCATCAAATGACTTCTCCCGCCCAGGGCCGGGCAGGAGGGAGTGTCAGACTCTTACTGACTAAAAACCCCCCTGTTCCTTCTCCTGCTCTGTGCCGAGGTCGCGGTACCTTATTGCGCTTACCCCGCAGCCCCGGCTCATCCGGGAACATCAGCCCTTTAGGGCCCCGTCTGTGGTGGTCTATTGGCTCTTTGAGGCGCGCGCGGAACGCTACGCGCCGTACGCTCGGGCCTGGTTCTGGTCGGGCGGCGAGCTGCCCTTACTCGCCGACCGCAGGCCCGTACTTACGGTGGCCGGAGTCCCTCGATCCCCGACGCCCGTAGTGTCGCCAGTTGCGGCTGCTGGGGCGTGAGGAGGAGGATTGCTCCCTCACGCGGGCCGCCTCTCTCTTTGCGAGCATGACCGCTTCACAAAAGGAGGAGACGGCGTCCCAGTTCCTCTCACTCCGCACCATGGCCTCGACTAAGGCCGGGCGCGAGAGGTCGCCGCCGCCGATCACTTCCCTGAGGATACGGCGGTGCTCAGCCCAGGCAGGGCATACCGCTACCGTATGCTCCACCGTATCCTCTAGGTGGTCCTCACAATGACGACACTCGGGCGTTTCCTCCCGCTGAATCCGAAACAGGAACCTACCGAAGCTGCCGTGCCCGGTAAGCACCTGCGTCAGACGGAAGGTGAGGACGCCGTGGCGTCTCTCAAGCCACTCCTCAAAGAGGGGTCTTACCGCTGCTATGGTAGCGTGCCCGGCCCTCGGTTGCGACAGTCGTTGTCTCCACTCTGCCATGAGATCTCGCCGGAGCTCATTCCGCCACGCATTTATTTGGCGCGGCAGAGGATCTTCGCCCCGGCGACGCGCGTCTGCGCGCAAACTGTAGACGCGCGCGAGCGCCTTCGCTTCTAGATCCCACGGCGGTGATCCGGCAAGGAGGTTCGCCGCCTCCCCGGAGATCGTGCGATACCCGCGGATTACTCGTATAGCCATGACCCTCTGGGACGCGACCAGCGTACGAGCCGGCCGCCGCTTCAAGTCCGGCGCCCACACAGGGGCACCGTAGAGGGCCATGGATCGCACAATCCCCATATACAACCTCCGGCAGGAGGCGTTTGGCCCCCCGAGGTTGGGAAGGAGCCGCTTGAGCGCGGCCCCAGACCGTTCCAACTTAGGGGCCAAACGACGAAAATGCTCCGTGAAGTTCCATCGGCTGTCGAGGACGAGACCCAGGTACTTCATCGCCGACTCGACGCCGATGGTAACTCCTCCTGCCGTTACTTGGGACCCACCTGGAGGTGGCGCGCTCCGACGGCCATAGAAGCACATGGCCTCGGACTTGTGGAGCGCCACCTCGAGTCCCAACTGCCGGATCCTTGCAATGACTGTCGCAACCGCTTGTGACATCAGGTCGGCCGCCGCCTGATGCGACCTCCCGTTCGCCAGCACCAGCGTGTCGTCAGCATAGCAGACAATGCTGACGCCGCTCGGGAGGTCGGTGCGTAGCACCCAATCGTACCCGATGTTCCACAGGAGAGGTCCCAGGACCGATCCCTGTGGGACACCGCGCGACACCTCTCGCCGATTTGACGATTGACGCATCTGTCCGTCAAGTAAGCCTCGACTACACGACGGAGATAGGCAGGCACCCGGTGATACCGGAGTGCCTCCAAAATGCAGCTCCAGGGCAGCGAGTTAAAGGCGTTGGCGATGTCCAGAGACACCGCCACGACGACTCGCCTCCCGGCCAACGCTGTCCCCGTCGTGATCCCTCACGCGCATGATGGCGTCCACCGTGGAGCGCCCTCTGCGGAAGCCGAACTGGCCGTCCGCTAAATCCGGCCCCCTTCCAGACAGGTGCCCGACGAGGCGGTCTGAGATTATCCTCTCGAACAGCTTTCCCACCTCGTCGAGCAGCACAATGGGCCGACCGACTTCCAGGCTGACGTGCTTTTAATTGTCACAAATAAAAAACATGTCTTTTTTCTTGACTGTTCCCATCTGCATATTTATTTTATTACTTTTGTCTTAATTTGTCTGATATATACAATTAATCTTGTTTACGTTTATCCTCGCTACTCTTGTATGTTTACGCTTGTTCACATATATACACACTATTTAACATGACATTGAAAAAACTATTTAAGATTGGACTTCTTAACGCCGGGTCGTTAGGTACAAACTATGACGAGTGTATAGCCGCAATGGAGCGCCATTTTTTTTTTTTTTTTTTTTTGTCAGGGGAAAATCATCCAATGACTTCTCCCGCCCAGGGTAAGGCGAGAGAGAGTGTCAGACTCTTACTGACTAAAAACCCCCCCGTTCCTTCTCCTGCTCTGGGCCGAGGTCGCGGTGCCTCATTGCGCTTACCCCGCAGCCCCGGCTAAACATCAGCCCTTTAGGGCCCCGACTGTGGTGGTCTATTGGCTCTTTGAGGCGCGCGCGGAACGCTACGCGCCGTACGCTCGGGTCCGGTTCTGGTCGGGCGGCGAGCTACCCTTACTCGCCGTCCGCAGACCCGCGCTTACGGTGGCCGGAGATCATCTCTCGATCCCCGACGTCCGGAATGTCGCCTTCTGCGGCGGCTGGGGCGCGAGGAGGATAGTTCCCTCACGCGCTCTGCCTCCTCCTTTGCGAGCATAACTGCTTCGCAGAAGGAGGAGATAGCTTCCCAGTTCCTCTCACGCTGCACCATGGCCTCGATTAAGGCCGGGCGCGAGAGGTCGCCGCCGCCGATCACTTCCCTGAGAACACGGCGGTGCTCAGCCCAAGCAGGGCACTCCGCCACTGTATGCTCCACCGTGTCCTCCAGGTGATCCTCACAATGAGGACACTCGGGCGTTTCCTCCCGCTGGATCCGAAACAGGAACCTACCAAAGCTGCCGTGCCCGGTAAGCACCTGCGTCAGGCGGAAGGTGAGGACGCCGTGGCGTCTCTCAAGCCACTCCTCAAAGAGGGGTCTTATCGCTGCTATAGTAGCGTGCCCGGCCCTCGGTTGCGACAGTCGCTGCTTCCACTCAGCCATGAGATCTCGCCGGAGCTCATTACGCCACGCACTAATTTGGCGCGGCAGAGGATCCTCGCCCCGGCGACGCGCGTCTGCGCGCAAACTGTAGACGCGCGCGAGCGCCTTCGCTTCCAGATCCCATGGCGGTGATCCGGCAAGGAGGTTCGCCGCCTCCCCGGAGATCGTGCGATATCCGCGGATTATTCGGATAGCCATGACCCTCTGGGACGCGACCAGCGTACGAGCCGGCCGCCGCTTCAAATCCGGCGCCCACACAGGGGCACCGTAGAGGGCCATGGATCGCACAATCCCCATGTACAACCTCCGGCAGGAGGCGTTTGGCCCCCCGAGGTTGGGAAGGAGCCGCTTGACAATGGAGCGCCATGACGTTGACATTATGGCCGTGTTAGGTTTTAATATTAAATGTGGCATTAATGTGCGGGCGCATTCCCACCCTACTGATCCTTAACATACGGCTATCGAGCAAATGTGGCTTGTGCTGAACCTTAACGGCATTAAATTAGCAATAGGGACCGCATATAGACCGCCGTGGCTGGATGTGGACAAGTGGACAAGACCACACTGTGCTGTTGGGCGATTTTAATATTAATTGTTTGGTAATGTCCTCAACTGACTGCAAACTAAATAATAATAATAATAAGCCATTTATTTCTTGCTTCTGCATAGTTTAAGTATTTACATTTTTTTATGTACTTTATGTTTATTCAGCAAGAACCCCGGATTGGGTATAGGCCTCCTCCAAAGATGCCCATGTCTCTCTGTCACGTGCTACGTCTTGCCAGGATGGGCCAGCAGTCCGTTTTAGGTCATCTTCCCATCTTGTTAGTGGTTTCCCTCAGCTTCTCTTACCCAAGGGGCCTCTCCACGATGTTACTCACGCAGTCCATCTCTGGTCTGTACATCTTGCGACATGACCAGCCCATCTCCACTTCTGCTTAAGTGCGTAGGTTTGAGCATCTATTGCTTTGGTGGTTTTTCTTATATTAGTATGTCTTACCTTGTCTATCTTCCTAATATTCAGCATGCTCCTCTCTATGCCCCTTTGGCAGGATCTGATTTTGTTTGTGGACTTAGAAGAGAACTTCCACGTTTGGCACCCATACGTCAGACAAGGTAAGAGACTCGAGTTCATCACTTTGGTTTTGATGTCTGTCGGCATATTACTCTTGAAAATTTCCTTCAAATACCAGTACTTGTTCCAAGTTAATTGTAACCTTCTTTCTATTTCTAATGTTTCGTTGTTTTTGTCAAAACTTAACAATTTTCCTAAGTATATGTACTTTTCAACATGTTCTAGTGGCTCTTTGTTTATTATTATAGGTTTTTTCCATCTGTCATTGGTCATTATCTTGGTTTTAGTTAGGTTCATCTCCAGTCCAACCCTGGTGCTAGCTTGGTGAAGAGTGTCTATCATGTGTTGCATCTGGCTGGCCGTCTCTGAAAGGATTACTAGGTCGTCTGCGAACCTAAGATGGCTTAAATATTCACCTTTTATAAAGATTCCCAGTTTGCGCCACTCCAACTTTCCAATGATATTTTCCAGAATTGATATGAATAGTGTTGGGGAGAGGGGGTCTCCCTGTCTCACTCCTCTTCTTATGGGAAAACAAGGGCCAATAGACTCGAGTTTGATCCTTCCTTTATTTTCCTTGTATATACTTTGGATTGTTCTTATGTATATTTCTTCAACTCCTTGCTCTACCAAACTTTCCCATATGCTGTTGTGTGAAACGGAGTCGAAGGCTTTTTGGTAGTCAATAAAAGTTATATATATAGGATCCTCTGTTGTTCTTGATATTTTTCTATGATAAGCTCCATTGTATGGATGTGATCAATGGTTGAAAAACCTTTCCTGAAGCCCGCTTGTTCTATGGGTTGTTTTGTTTCAAGTGTTATACTTATTCTTTTGTTGATAATGGTAGAGAACAATTTGTAGAGGCTCGGTAGAAGACTGATTGGTCTATAGTTTCCAATATTTTTGGGATCTCCTTTTTTATATAACAGTATGATATTTGCTTCTGACCACTGAATGGGTGTTGCAGAGTGTTGGAGTATCAAGTTGAACATTTTTGCTAGTGGCGCAGCCAAAATGAACTGAGCATCTTTCAGTGCTTCGTTTGTGATATTGTCGGTGCCTGGACTTTTTTCTAATTTGAGTTTCTTTATGGTATCTATAACTTCCATTTCATTTATCTCTATAAAATCTTTAAAGTGGCCACATTTGATGTTATTTGGTGTTATTATGTTCAAAGTCAAAGTCAAAGTCAAAATCATTTATTCCAACTAAACCATAAATAGGTACTTTTGAAACGTCAAAATAGAAAAGTAGTCTGTCAGTCTGTTCGTCAGTGAAGCTAGGTGCTCATTCCAAATTGTAGATTCGAATGGAGAAGAACGAGCAAGAAACTCCATTCGTTACTCTTTTTTTTTTTTTAATTTGTTTTACAATTTCAATAATATAACATTTATAGTATACATTAGTGTACCCTTATGTGAGAACAACGCAGAGACAAGTTGTTAAAAAAAAGAACAAATGAGGGGACCTATCATAAAATTTTACTCCTTTGTCGTCTCGAACATGGCGCTCACATATGCGTACTCACAATCTTTAAGAGTGCTTCTATATAAACTTTTTGGATATATAAATTAAGGATGCATTATTTTTGAGAATTTTACCTAACTGCTGACTATATTTGAGTATTGTCCAGTGGAGCCGAATCAACATGCTGCCAGGCATTCTTATCCTCAATATAATCTGAAAGTTTGTAGTATGCCTGTCTACACAATTCACGTTTAATATAAGTTTTAAATTTTCGTTCTTTAAGATTCAATACAGTACGTGGAATTTTATTGTAACAATTTACACAGAACCCCATAAAGGATTTCTGTACCTTGGGCAGACGGAATCGTGGCACAGCCAGCCTATCTTTGCCTCTTGTATTAAAATTATGTCTATCGCTTCTTTTTTCAAATAATTGCAAATTTTTCCTCACATACATAATATTTTCATATATAAACTGACAAGGCACCGTCAGGATATTTATCGTTTTAAATAGTTCTCTCAGAGATTCGCGACGGGGCAAGTTATATATCGCTCGGATAGCCCGCTTTTGTAGAATAAATATTGATTCTACTTCCGCAGCTCGACCCCACAGCAAAATTCCGTATGACATAATGCTGTGAAAATAGCTAAAATAGACAAGCCTTGCTGTGTTCACGTCTGTGAGCTGTCTTATCTGTCTAACTGCAAAAACAGCAGAGCTTAGTCTCCCCGAAAGCGTCTTTATGTGGGAACCCCATTGAAGTCTATTGTCTAGTGTGATACCTAGAAACACTATCTCGTTGACAAATTCTAACTTTTGCCCATTTAAAATTATGCTACAATCATTACTGTGTACGTTGGGCAAGCTAAATTTCATACATTTTGTTTTTTTCTGGTTAAGTGCTAAATTATTGACTGTAAACCAATTATGAACTTGATGAATGGAGCTGTTTACTTCGTCAAAATTATTAGAACGTCGACCTATTTTAAAAATTAATGATGTATCATCAGCAAACAGCACCATACTTGGCTCAGCTTTAAATAAAAGTGGCAAGTCATTAACATACACTAAAAAGAGAAACGGACCCAATATTGAACCCTGTGGAACGCCCATTCTTATCTCAGAGCCCTGTGAGTTATAACCACCTACATGAACTCTCAGCTACCTATCCTCTAAATATGATTTTAGTAGACGGAGTGCAGTATGTCTAATCCCGTAATGATCTAATTTCAGCAAGAGTGTTTCATGATCAACCAAATCGAACGCTTTTGAGAGGTCGCAAAAGACACCAACAGCATCCTGTGCTTCCTCCCAAGCACCGAGTACTTCCTTTATCAACGTGACACCGGCGTCAGTTGTACAACGACCTTTAGTGAAACCGTATTGTTGGTGATGGAAGATGGCATATTTATCAAAGTGATGAAGCATCCGAGATAGCATTAACTTTTCGAACACTTTGCTAAGAACCGGCAGAACAGACACAGGCCTATAGTTGTTTGGTTCCTTAGTGTCACCATTTTTGAATAATGGAATAACTTTACTGTATTTCATTAGGTTTGGGAAGACACCGTCATCTATACTTTTATTCAAAATCAAAACCAGATACGGCGCTAAAGTTCGGATAAGTGATCCGCAGACTTTCACGGATAGTCCCCAAAGGTCCTCAGTTGATTTGACCTTGATTTCTTTAAAAACCTTTATTATCTCTAAAGGACTAGTATAATGAAAACTAAAGTCGCAATTCGCATGATTTAACATTTTCTCTAAGCAAAGTTGCCGATAGTCTGGCCGATGATTTTAAATGAGCCGTTGTTTTGACAGGTATATTAGCAAAAAAAGTCTCAAACTCCTGAGCTACATCTGTGCTTGACGAAATCTGTCCCCTCTCTGTGTTTAAACAAAAAGCCGAATGTTTTAATTTATTCCTACCTGTCTCATTCTGTATTATTTTCCACGTAGCCTTTATCTTATCTTCAGCTGATTTTATTTTATTACTGATGAAAAGACGCTTTGCGGTTTTGCATACTATTCTAAATGTCTTTGAGTACAATTTTACATGTTGATGAAAAAGAGGGTCGCAATTGTATGGTTTCATGCCATAAAGTTCAAAAAGTTTATCTCTACTCTTACGAATACCTGCGGTAGCCCAATCGCTAAACTGAAACTTAGCATAGACATCTTTATATTTCATTGGCAAAATATCTTGAAATTCCCTATTTAACACCGTAAAAAATTTTTCGTATAACCTGCTTGGATTACTTACATCAAAATTTTCTATACTTAATTTAGATGCTAATGAATCATTAAGTTTCTCTAAATTTTTATTTGTTACATGTCTAAACTTTATTTGAATTTTTTGAAGAGGCAAATAAGAGCTGTAAGTAACCACAAGACCACTATGGTCAGAAGGTAAACTGTTTATAACTTTTTGTTCTAAATAGTTGCAGTTACTAAAAATGTTATCAATACATGTGGCTGTGGAGGGTATTATCCTAGTCGGTTCTAGAAAAACATTTTTTAAATTAAATGATTCAAACAAATTTAATAGCTCCATGCCACTTGTATTGTTCTCCAATAAATTAATATTAAAATCGCCACATACAAGTACTGATTTATGGCTAGAACATACTTTCCTCAAAACATCTTCCATTACAGAATCAAACAATGCAAGATTCTGATAATTAGGTGGTCTATATACACAAACAACAACATGTCTATCCAGCTCAACACAGGACAACTCAATAGTGTGTTCAACTGACAGTGCTACAATATCTTTCCTTTCTTTGGACTTAATGCTATTTTTAACTAAAATTAAGGACCCACCATGTAACATATACTTTCTACTAAAATTACTTATTACAATATAATTATCAAAATTAAAAGATATTAATTGGTCCTCTTTCATCCAATGTTCCGCTAAACACACAATATCAAATTGTGTTTTCTCGAGGAACATTTCTAATTCAAATAATTTAGAGGAGCAGCCCTGAATATTAATATAAAATAAGATAAGATTGTGCTGCCCCTGAGCCTGTGTAACAACATTTGATATGAGTTTTTTTTTGCCAGAATATACCTTACTACTAACATTATATATGGTGGTATGTTCTGTTGTCTTCAAATCTAGTTTAAATCTATCACTGTGTTGTTAGGTAGCCTAGACAGCACAGATTCGTCCCTAAAACTAATATCTGTTATATTTTTTATAACAGAGTTAATATTGAATGCAAGTTAGTTGTTTTGATTATCACTATATAGATTACTATAGAACTCCGTAGCTGTATTTACTATATTGCTTCGATTATATACATCTTTATCTAGATTTTTTAATTCTTTTATCCAGCATTTATTTGTTCTAAGTTCCTTAAATGGTTTCTTTGTGCTACCGCGAAGTTCTAGGTGTCTCATTATGGTTTCTTGTCTGTATTTTAAGTAATCTTTTTTTATATATTTGTTGACTATTTTGTATAAAGCTGAGAGTTCATTTTTCATGGAACGTGTTTTGTTTTTGGCTGACTGTAGTACTCTTCTTCTTTGTAGGAGCTTTTCTGTTCTCTCTTGTATTATTTTGTATTTATGATTTTTGTTGTTTTTTTGTGCGAATTTTCGGCTTTCCAAAATAGCATTACTGATCATATCATAACAATTTTGTACTGTTTCGCTGGCTTGGTGATTTGAAGCCTCCGTTAGTCTTGAATGAAGGATGTCTTTATATTTTTCTATTTCCTCTTCACTTCTTAGTTGGCAACCTTGATTATTTGTAAATCGAGCTCTACTTAGTTTGTGTTTGGAAATATTTATTGTTCCTCTGATTGCTCGGTGGTCAGACGGGTAGTTCAGGTTCATAATTTCGAAGTTTATAAACGATTTTGGTTGATTTGTTGAGGATGTAATCAATTTCGTTTTTATGAAGCCCGTCCGGTGTCCTCCAAGTCCATTTTTGGTTTGGTTTTTTCTTAAAACAGGTATTTAATATTGTAAACTTATGTTCAAGTGCAAAGTTTACAAGTTTCTGGCCTCTATTATTCCTTGTGCCATAACCATGCTGTTTCACGACTAAATTTTCTTTTTCTTTAGGTGCTCCTACTTTAGCGTTGAAGTCGCCCATAATTATAATGTGAGTGTGCGCCGTTTTTTTATTGCTTTATCAATTGACTTATATAATTCATCAGTTTTAGTCTCTTTAGCATCTGACGTGGGGAAGTAGACTTGCAGAATTGTTATTTTGTAGCTTCCTATGGCTACATTGAGTATAGCTAAGCGCTCTGATATACCAATGAAGCTCTCTATATTGTTTTTTATTGCTTTGTTAATTATGAAGCCCACCCCATATTGTCCTGCTGTCTGTCCTATGTAGCACAGTATAAAGTTCTCATATTCTTTAATTTCGCAGCCCAGGCGTCTTACTTCTGAGATTCCCATTATGTCATAGTTTACAATGCTTAAGCATTCTTCAAGCTCCAATAGGCGTTCGTATGAAGATAGAGTCCTGACATTGTATGTTAATATTCTTAATTGTTGATTTGCTTTCATGTTTTTGTTCCTTGGTATTGTGGTTTTCTTTGGAGGGTTTTGGTCATATTCCTCCACGGTGACCAACCGGATTGGAGGAGTTGCTATGTTTTTTTCATTAAAATGTTTCTTTGTTGAATTTGTGTGGAGAGGAGCAGCTAATTGCTATGCATTGTTTTTGGAGGTTTCTTGATTTAGTGCAGTGTTTTTATTAACTAAGAAGTTTAGCATGCTCGGTTTTATTACTCCTTCTGAGACGCTGTTTGATCTTCTCGCCGAGGAGTCTTGCTGTTGTGATTTATTCTTTTTATTTGTATGTGTATTATTTTGCTTTTGCATGTCCCCGGTGTGTGTTGTTGGAGTTGTTGGAGAGGCACTAAACTTTCTTTTAGATGTTTGTTTAGGTATAACCAATTTGTCATATTTCAGGAATGCCAGGTTTCCTTTTTCTTTCTCTGTTTTTAGCTGTTCTTGTAGTTGGCTTCTCTTTTCTAAAACGTGCTTAGGATAGTCTTCTTTCATATAGTAACCTGTATCTCGCAGTGCTCTTTTTTGTTTGAAGATTTTGATTTTTATGCCCAGGTTTAAGAAGGATACCATTACTGGGCGTGGTTTATCACCTTTCTTCCCTAGCCTTTTAACTTCTTGTAGGTCAGTATACGATAGCTTGATTGATTAAAAAATGTTGTTCTAACCATTTCAGCATATTTTTTTCTAGAGTGTCATATGAAGACTCCAATTCCTCAATGCCGAAGAAAACGATATTTCTTTGTCTCGCTTGCTTTTCTAGGAAGTAGATTCTCTTCTCTTGATTATCTAAAAAATATCAATAAAATATTAGAGGAAAATTTTTTTGCACTGGAAGAGAAACATGAAAAACTAAAGGAAATAGCCTTTATAAATAAAAAATAAATAAATATTTTTTGTAACTTGATCGGTCACGTTTTTCCCGCTTTCTTGAATCGCCTTTCTTTGATCGTCTAATTCCCGCTGGATATTTTTAAGAGCTTTCATAATTTCATCCATAATAGTGTCTTTACGTTATGGTTTTATAGAAATCTTTTGTTTACCTGTATGTGTCGCCCTCTAGTGGCGTGACGTGGTATTATCTGAACTGAACGCAAGATCGATGCACTGTCACTGAACCCAAGCTGTGTTGTCAGACTTCGTATTACGTATTTGTTTACACAGATGGCGTTACTAGTATCAAGAAACTGTTTGATTGATGACTTTGCGAATCCTGTTTTGTTGAAAGATAGGTTATGTTTATTCTTTATTTTTCTTAAATTGTATTTCGTATCACTATTTATAGTTTTTGATCACTCCCGAGCACTGAATAACTGGTCTAAGATCGGACAAATGTCTTAATACTAATACTTGGTATATAAACACCACGAAGTTAGTGATAAACACAATAAGTTCCCACAGAAAAGTTCACCGTCACTTGTTTTATTTCGGATTGTGTTTTTAATGGTAACTTCGATATATCGCGAACTCTTCAGGATTAACTTCCACAATAACACTTTATTTCGATTTGATATACGTTTTGAGTATTTTATTTTGAATATTTCTAACAGAGCCGATGTTCACCGTGGCACACTAGCGCCCCTCCCTTTTCTTAAAATAAACTTCGTATATTTTTAGACTGCGTTAACCTAAGCCAGTTGGTGAAATCTCCAACACATTTCTCGACCAACAACTCGAGTCTTATAGATTTGGTGTGTACAGATGCAGGAGTCACCGACGTCACCGTGGATCCAATAGTGGCTCTTGGTGCTCATGCGTTTATAACTTCTACATTTTGCATTAAAAGAGAAAAACGGAAACCTATACATGTAATTTGTAGAAGCATCAAAAACATAAACTTTGAAAAATTCAGACAAACTTTGGACACGATCGATTGGCGTGAGGTAACGAATTCGGGTGACGTTAACTATATGGTACATTACCTGTCGAACAAATTGTTGTGGTTGTTCGACACATTTGCACCTCGTAAGAAAATTGTGGTGAGGGATAAATCATATCCCTGGATCACGGATAATGTAAAACTTATGATGAGCCTCCGAGACAAAGCCTATAAAGATTATCTCAGCCATAAGTCATTAATCCATAAAAAACAATATTATCTGGATCTAAAGAGCTTGGTTAACAAATCAATTTATTTTGAAAAAGTGGCTTACTTTAGGGCTAATATTAATAATAACATAAAGCAACCAAAACGTCTCTGGAAAAATTTAAAGTCTACTTTGTTACCTAAAAAGTTTGACATGGAACTACCCGCACATTTTGATGATCCAACTAAAATAAATGACCATTTTTTGAATGTCCCTGGCAATGCCACTGCTCCCTTGTCATATAGAACCTTCTTTGAATTTCATAGGTTTACAGACTGTGTGTTTTCACTTAAAACTACCGACAGCATAAACATCTTACAAATATTAACAAGCCTCAAATCGAATACTGAGGGTTGTGACCAAATAACGCTTAATATGTTTGTTTTAACTATTCCGCAAAGGAGACGGGGATTTCTGGGCCCTCACGTAATAAGTTGAAGTAGGGCTTAAAAAAATGGTAATTTTTTTCTATTTTACATAGTGAAAAATCAATTTATTTTACAATCTGGGAAATGAAAAATCCAACAATTTAGTTAGGGTTACGAAGTAATCGGATTATCGATTCAATTGTAATTAATAACTCTGTAACGAACAGAGTTCATACTATTTACGAAAATGATGTCACTGAATGATTTATTTAATTAAAATAATTAAATCAATTAAACTCACAGTATTAAGAGTTTAAACTGAGTTTAGAGTTTAAATATCAACATAATTAAAAATATTTTATCGATTCGTTTTTACTAATCGATTATTGTATTTTTAATCTGTGCTAGCTCTGACATGTATGACATGACACCGATCGACACTCGTTTCGTATCGTCTATGCGTGTGCGTTCTGAGTGTTTTTATTTTCCTCCCATTTTTCTTATTGGTATTTTCCTCGGCCCGGCTTTCCCACGGACCTTTGATTTTCCTCCTTCTACGACCCTTGCCTTGCTACCATTACCATACCGGACACGGAGAACTTCGCTTAAACGTTGAACTTGGACTTGCATATTTTGGATTCGACGAACAGCCTACCGATAGGATATTGATCGACATTATGGATCGTTGTGTAAATTGTGGCACAGCGACTAGTCGCTGTAATATACTAAGGACGTCGAGCTTTGGATGACGAAATGATATTAGCAGTGATTCGAAAATGGCCAAAGGAGGAGGCGAAAGGAGGAGGCTGACCTCCTCCTTGGCGAGCCTTACTGCATAAGCCTTGCCTGCTAAGTAAACTAAAAAGACGAGAAAGTAGGTAAACAAGAAGTAAGCTATGCTGTGCAGTCGAAGGATGCATCTGGTTTATATTAATGATATTTGTTTATATACAAACATAAATACATACAAATATACACACGTATACTATTAAAACCATTACCCGCCTCCGGGAATCGGGTAAAAATCACTATCGCACTTCAAAAAGTGGCTAATATATATAGATTGTTACTTAACCTCACTTTTCTTAAATCTTTTATATCTCGGCTCCCAGATTGTCAATGTCTGCGAAATTTTCAGTATTTGTTTGTTAATATAGTAGCTATCAAATGACACCATCTAGGCCCAAAATTGTATGAAAGCGTATCCGTCTCCTTTGGATGTCTTGACGTATATTATAAATACCTCAATATCTACTACAACTTTTCCAGACGTCTGGAAGTTAGCTAAAGTACGTCCTCTACCGAAGGTGAATAACCCCAGCAGTCTCAAAGATGGCAATAAGTATTTTACCCTTACTGTCCAAGGATTTAGAAAGGGTGGTAAACCAGCAATTGTCGAAGTTCCTCGAGGATAACCTAATCTTGCCAGAACTCCAGTCTGGTTTTAGAAGGAGGCGCAGTACGGCAACGGCTTTGTTGGACGTTACTGATAATATACTTGCCGCGCAGGATGAGGGTATGTGCACTATTTTGGTCCTACTGGACTTTTCCAGGGCATTTGATGCTATCAATTTGCCTCTATTGCTCTTCAAAATGGCTTACTATGGTTTTGACATGCAAACAATAAAATGGTTCGACAGCTACCTTAGTAATCGGGCCCAACTGGTTGAAATTTGCAATACTGATGGCTCCGCCATGACGTCGGCAGTAAAGCCAGTGACCAAGGGCGTTCCTCAGGGATCCATTTTGGGGCCTACACTATTCCTCTTGTATTGTACCGACATCGCAAAAATAATAAAAAAATGTAAATACCACGTATACGCTGACGATATTCAAATTTATTTTTCTTTTAAACCAGTGGAGTATATAAATGCAATTAAATCTATAAATGAGGACCTCGATAGGATAGTTGATTGGTCAAATAGTAACTGCCTCATATTAAACCCATCCAAGACTACATGATACATACATGATAATTGGAACAAAACAACAGCTGTATAAGATACTATCTAACAGTGCTGGTGTGCGACTTGGGGGTCAAGTTATTGAGCGTGTCTATGAGGCGAGAAATCTGGGACTTGTCATGGATCAAAATCTTAGGTTTGAGTCTCACATCGCAAATTGCGTCAGAAATTGCTTTTACCGCCTTAAGATACTATATAAAATGCGACCGTATCTAAGTGAGGAGTTGCGTGTGCAGTTGGTTGAGTCGTTGGTTTTGTCTAAGCTGAACTACTCTGATACGGTTATTGGTCCTAGACTTTTTGCACGGACTGAACGGTTAATACAAAGGGTCCAGAATGCTTGTGCACGTTTTTGTTTTAAAATGACTCCAAGGCACCATGTTACACCTTACTTAAACAAACACAGCCTTTTAAAGATGAAATCACGACGTAAGCTTCATCTTGCATGTCTCCTCTTTGGCATCGTCAAATACAAGTGTCCGGCATACCTTTACTCGAGGCTCTCGTGGGTTAATGCTCATAGGCAGCGAGAGAGTAGACGGTGCGCACAACAGCTGGCCATACCGCAACACAAATCGGCTGCTTTTCGAGGAAGTTTGCGATATGCAGCGTCCAAATGCTGGAATAACATTCCTCCGCCAATCAGAAACTTGCAAAGTGTACATAGTTTTAAAGTGAAGCTTAAAGACTTTGTGCCTACAGCACACCAGTATTGTAAAGAGTCGGTCAATAAACGGACGTGTCAGCCGATAGATATTGTTTTATTGCAATACTCATAGCCATATATGGACCGCCACATATAAGCACAGTGGTGACCCCGAACAAGAACATTGACACCGCTCAGATCAGATCGTGTATGGAGATCAAAAATCCTATACAATATGGCTACAGCTCAACAACCACCATCTGCATTGACGTCAATGGAAGGAGAGGTAGCCGTTATATCGGTATCGTCGAGGATACCGGAATTCTGGTGTGATCAACCGCGGTTATGGTACATGCAGTGCGAAGCTGTCCTCGGACCTTCTTGAAAAGCCTTCTCAGCTCTTGCTCAGAATGCGAGACCTGGCTCGAAATAAAATGCCCGATGAAACTCTTAGTATCATGTGGCAAAGCCATCTTCCTGCAGCAGTGCGAGGAGTGTTAGCAGTCAGTGACATAAAGGAACTAGAGCACCTATCAGCTATCGCAGATAAGGTCATGGAGACGACGCAACCCTTGCAAATCCCGGAGGTGCAAGCCACACCATGCGGTAACTCCAGCACCGATCACAGCTTTATTTTGGCAGAGATAGCTAAATTAAGCCTTAAAATAAAGGATATGGAGCAAAACCGGAATTTCAAGGGCTTCAGACCTCGTTCACGATCAGCGTCAAGAAATCGCAGTTTGACCAGGCGTACCCCTAAATCTGCAGAATGGCTATGTGTCTATCATTATAGATATCGCCATAGAGCGAGAAAATGCATAGAGCCGTGCGCGTGGAAGAAATCGATGAACCAGGAAAAGTAACTAAGGTGTACTCGCAGGCGGGGATATGCACCATTACTCCAATGCACCGCCTATGCATAACAGATAATAATAGTGGACTTAGGTTTTTAGTGGATACAGGTGCAAATATTTCTGTGATGCCAGTAACCAAGAATAGAAAGTGTAGTGATAAATGTGACGAGTATAAACTGTACGCGGCGAATGGTACAGAAATACGAACTTATGGTACAAAAACTTAAGACTTTGAGTTTGGACTTTAAGCTACGGCGACCTTTTCGATGGACATTTGTAGTGGCTGAGTCAAAGTCAAAAGTCAAAAATCATTTATTCCAATTAGACCTTTACAGGCACTTTTGAACGTCAAACTAAATTTAAAATAAAAAATAGTGTCAGTCTGTCGGTCAGTCCTCTTAGTGAAGCTATTTGCTCGTTCCAAAGTGTAGATTCCGATGGAGAAGAACGAGCAAGAAACTCCATGGTTACTCTTTTTAAATCAGTTTCACATACAGATTCTTTTTACAAACAGTTGGTTCAATTATGTGAGAACAGTGTAACACTAATATTTATTCAAATATAAAAATAAAGTAACCTTAAGGACAATAGACAGTCTGGAGCTGACCAGTCCCAACTGACGGCGCTCGTTCACAAGCATGACACGTACACCAGCATCGCCCAACTCAACCATATTATAGGAAATTAAGCGATCCAGCGCCCATGCCACCGCCAGTGTGACCTTTCAGTGAGCATGACAACTCCAAGCTGTTATAAGGACCGACATTCTGCTAGTCTAACCAATTATAATAGGTTACAGGGCACTCACATTTACAAATTTATCAAGTTATAGTTATACAATATAATGCAATTTCACTTAAATGAAGAAGTCCCGTTCAAGCAAAATCCATTGGAACGTTATTTATTTTGGTGTAGGTTTGCTATCCTGTGGAGCAGGACCAGCATGTCTCCAAGCATCTTTATCTACAATGTAATCATTCAGTGTGTAGTATGCTTTTCTACATAAAGTTTTCTTTACACATAATTTAAAATTTGTTTCATTTAATTGTTGTATTTCGCCTGGGATTTTGTTATAACATTTAACACAGAATCCCATGAACGACTTATGTACCTTTGCCAATCTAAATAATGGCTGACATAATCTATCTCTATGTCTAGTTTGATAATTATGTCTATCTGACACCTTATCGAATATTTTTAAGTTTTTCTTAACATACATAATGTTTTCATAAATAAACTGACATGGCACGGTCATAATATTGATCTCTCTAAACTTTTCTCTAAGAGACTCACGACGCTTTAGGTTGTAAATAGCTCTGATGGCACGCTTTTGCAAGACAAAGATAGACTCAATGTCAGCAGCCTGTCCCCACAACAAGATGCCATACGACATAATGCTATGAAAGTAGCTGAAGTACACCAGTCTTGCAGTGTCCACATCTGTTAGCTGTCGGATCTTCCAGACAGCAAATGCTGCAGACAACCGTCCCGCCAGAGATGTGATATGCCCCCCCCCCCCCCATTGTAGTTTGTCAGCTATGGTTATACCCAGAAAAGTAGTTTGTTTTACAAATTCCAATTTATTACCGTTTAATAATATGTCACATTCGTTACTTTTAACATTTGGCAAACTGAATCGTATACACTTTGTCTTTTTGTCGTTTAGGACTAAATTATTAACTGTAAACCAATTATGAACCTTCGTAATAGCATTATTTACGTCGTCATTATTATCTGTCCGTCTATTTATTTTCAAAATCAACGATGTGTCATCAGCAAATAATACCATTCCCGGTTCATGTTGAAATAAATGAGGTAAATCATTTATGTACACTAAAAACAGGAAAGGACCTAATATCGAGCCCTGTGGTACACCCATAGATATGCTAGTACCCTGGGAGTTCACCTTATTTACTTGTACTTTGAACTGCCTATCCTGCAGGTATGATTTTAATTAATTGAGAGATACCACTCGAATGCCATAGTGTTCCAACTTCAGCAACAGTGTCGCGTGTTCAACGCAATCAAAAGCTTTAGACAGGTCACAAAAAATCCCAATAGCGTCGTTTGACTTTTCCCATGAGGCAAAAACATGCTTAAGTAGAGCTACACCGGCGTCAGTTGTGCATCGACCCTTGGTAAACCCTGAAGTCAAGCAACCTATACTAGGTGCTGACTTTTTGTCTCATTATTCCTTATTAGTTGACATTAAAAATAGAAAACTCATAGATTCAGTGACCAATCTACAAAGTATCGCGTCTGTGGTAGTGCAAGATGATCCTACAATGAGTACAATCGACTACAAAAGTGATTACAGAGATATTTTGGCAGAATTTCCTGATATAACAAAGCCCATGAATTATAAAGATGCACCATGTCATTCGACTGTACACTACATCGAGACAACAGGACCAGCGGTATACGTTCGTCCACGACCGTTACCTCCTGACAAGTACCTGAAGGCCAAGGCTGAATTTCAGCGGATGCAGGAAATGGGAATTTGCAGACCATCTAAAAGTAATTGGGCGAGTCCATTGCACATTGTCGTAAAAAAGAACGGTAAGCTTAGACCGTGTGGCGATTATAGAAAGCTCAATGCAATTACGAAGCCTGACCGTTACCCGATACCTCGAATACAGGATTGTACCTACTTATTACACGGGAAAACCATATTTTCAAAGATCAATATGCAAAGAGCTTATCGTAATATACCTATTTATGAAAAGGATATACCCAAAACGGCGATAACCTGTCCTTTTGGGTTATTCGAGTTTGTGAGACTGGGATTCGGCTTTAAGAATGCAGCGGCATTTCAACGATTTCTCAATGATGAAGTATTACGTAATGTAGATAGTATCTTCGTATATATTGACGACGTTATAATAGCTTCATCGTCGGAATCGGAACACAGAATGCATGTGCGAGAAGTACTGAGTCGCCTAAATAAATACGGTATCACGATCAATATGTCCAAATGTGAATTTGGCAAAACAGAGCTGAATTTCCTTGGATTTCGTGTTTCGAAAGATGGCTTGAGACCATTGGATGAACAAGTCAAGGTCATATCCGAATATAAAAGACCGAATACAGTCGAGGAATTACGTCGTTTTCTGGGTATGGTGAACTTTTATAGGCGTCACTTACCGAAAGCAGCCAACATTCACGAGAAATTGAACAGATTTTTACCTAATGCCAAGAAAAAAGATAAAAGTCTAATTCCATGGACCACTGAAACAACTGAGGCATTTGAACAATGTAAACGAAGCCTTAAAAGCGCAGTTACATTGTCGTTTCCATCAACAAACCCACCGCTAGCACTTATGACAGATTGTTCTAATACCTGCGCTGGCGCCGTATTGCAACAAAGAGAAGGAGACTCTTGGAAACCTCTAGGATTTTTCTCTACTAAATTAAGCGATGCTCAGCAGCGATATTCTACCTATGACAGGGAGTTACTAGCAATATATCTGGCGATCAAACATTTTAGACCGCTCGTTGAACGTCGAGTATTTACAGTGTACACGGACCATAAGCCGATTGTGTACGCCTTGCAGAAAAATGCAATATGTAAAAACGATACACCAAAACGCATACGTCACTTGGATTTTATAATGCAATTTTGTACCGATATAAAACATATATCAGGCGAGGAAAACATAATTGCTGATTGTTTGCCACGCATAGAGTCCGTTGGTACAATATCGCCCATAGATTACGAGAAATTGTCTTAAGCCCAGAGTAACGACATGGAGCTAAAAAGTCTTTTAGAATCGAAATCATTACAATTCAAGAAACTATTTGTACACAACTGCAAATCACCTATCTATTGCGATGTGTCGACTAACAGAACACGACCATATTTGCCTAAGGAATTTCGTGTATCGGCTTTAAACGCTGTGCATGACATCAGCCACCCTGGAACGAGAACAACACGAAGGATGATGCGAGATCGCTATATATGGAAAGGAATGAATAAAGATAAGGTTCATAGGCATACAGTTGCACCTCATAGCAAATTTATGCACACAGATCGCTTTGAACATCTTCATATGGAAGTAGTAGGACCGTTGACTTATAATATATAATAATGGGTACCGATATATCGTAACGATAGTAGATAGATGCACTGGTTGGCCTGAAGCCTACCCGGTTGAGGATACAACTGCCGAAACTATCGCGGATATCATATACTCCGGTTGGATTGTGAGATTTGGGACACCTTTGTACTTGACAACTGACCAAGGATCTAATTTGTTGTCTAATTTGTTTTCACAATTAGCACGAAGAATGGTAATAACGAAATTTAGAACCACCGCGTATCACCCACAGTCAAATGGACTGGTAGAAAGATGGCATCGGTCGCTCAAAACCGCACTTATGTGCCGAGGTAACACGGAGCACTGGGTATCCGAATTGCCGTCTGTGGTGTTTGGTTTACGAGCTAGCATGAGAGACGACACGCAGATAAGTGCCGCAGAGATGGTATATGGTGAACCGATACGGTTACCGGGAGATTTCTTTGAGCCTATACAGCGAGAAACTTCTTCTGATAACGGGTCATTTTTACAAGAATTGCGTAATAAAATAGCAAATCTAGCTTCAATACCGAAAAAAGAAACGCATCAAGGAAAAATATTTGTACATCCGGATCTAAAAGACTGCACTCACGTATTTGTACGAGTCGACAGGGTTGTCAAGCCCTTAACTCAACCTTACATAGGCCCCTTTCAAGTAATTAGCAAGACGGATAAATATTATAAAATTATGCAGCAAGGTACGGAGAAAATTAAAAGTATAGATCGATTGAAGCCCGCGTTTGCAATTAGTAACAGTGTCAGATGCTCAAATACAGCCCCATATATGGAAAAGACAACTATAAACAATGAATCGAGAGTGTATAAGTTCGGCCGCACGATCAAACCTGTCGTTCGTTTCGCACCGTGAACACCTCATAATTGTTCCACTATCAACCTAAATAAAATTATGGGTAAGCAGCATAGTAAAGCTCAAGAGGAGCAAGTAATTATTGCGCAAAATGGTGCCAATAATATCTGCAGCTGGAGCAGCAAAAAGCTCATAATAGATACGAGCTGTATCTGCTATTTATCATCACTTGCATCTTGGCTGCAATTCTGTATTTGTTATGGAAACGCTGCAAGGTGAACTATGCGCGCTACATGAGGCGCGAGCTGTGCGAGCCGACGGTGGAATGCCGAGGAGGTGATAAACGCTCGAACAGCGGACCACCTCCACAGCCAACGCGAGTGATCATATAAAGTGAATACTGATCTATTAGATATAAATAGTGAATAGTGGCAATGTGACAAACACGCGCGAATCATGGTACGGTACGATTATAGTTTATAAGCATACTATTATAGATCATACTTGTGTAACCATAGCTTTTATATTATACTATAAAATAATATCAGGCAATGTAATAACCATAAGATAATGTGTAGCCTTATGAACAATGTATGTTATAAATATAAATATAATAAATAATATGTTATAATATATCGGTTTAAGTGTGGGAGAGCCATGCTTCGGCACGAATGGGTCGGCTCGACCGGAGTGATACCACGGCCTCACAGAAAACCGGCGTGAAATAACCACTGCGTTGTGTTTCGCCGTGTGAGTGAGGTTACCGGAGGCCCAATCCTTTCCCTTCCCCAATCCCTCCTCAATCCCTAAATCTCCAAATCCCTAATCCCTAAAAGGTCGGCAACGCACTCGTAACTCCTCCGTTGCGAGTGTCCATGGGCGGCGCTGATTGCTTACCATCAGGTAATCCGTCTGCTCGTTTGCCGAGCTATTACATAAAAAAAAAGGAATCTTAGATATAGTTAGTTGCATAAGTCTATGTATTCAAAAAGTATTATGTTTTTATTTTATAAAGTGCCTACAGCACATCAGTATTGTAAAGAGACGGTCAATAAACGGACGTGTCAGCCGATAGATATTGTTTTATTGCAATACTCATTGCCATATATGGACGGCCACATATAAGCACAACTTCATTATTAAGTCACGAATCGGCAGTGAGGGAATCGGTATTGACATTTCTTTTATTTAATTCTTATTCTATTTGACATAAAACTTACCTATAATTCCTTCAAGGTCTTCGGTAGTCAATTGTCGTTTTGTTACATTCCACACCCATTACTCGTTTCACCAACATAACGACATTTTGCACAAATTTTGATAACTCCGCGATCACTTACAAACTCACCAACACACTTCTGATATAATTTCTTTCTGTTTTTTATGTTTTTTTTTTTTATATTGACGGTTTACTAATTGCTTATCATATGTAATATTTTAATTGGGTTTATTTTTATTTTATAAATATTATTTATATTTTTCCTTTTTCCTCTCTCTTAATTTACAAATTTCCATGAATTGTATAATTTTTTTTTAGATTTATGTTGCTTCCGTACGTCACTACAAGGGTGCCAACTGAAAACCAGTGTTGGGTTCTTCTTGAGCCCAACTTATACTGAGATGGCAACCCTTTTGGCATGGGTATGCTGTTTTCTTGTTATACTAAATTTTTTTGTTGTTCAAGCACTTTTTTTTATATATTTATTTTAGTTCCTAAGCTAACATTGTTGTTTTAGTTTGTTGTTTACCTTTTTTTTTATTGTTATTATTGTACATATCTTTGTTTTTTTCCCCTAATTGTTCATGCCAAATAAATTATTTTTACTTTCTTTCTTTCTTTCTTTCTTTCATGCCACTCTACTAAGCGACGATATCTCACAACCAGGCGTCACAACCACCTGCCCGTGGTGCACCCTGGGTGCGGGCGACAGTCTCCCTAACAAGATGGCGACAGGGTTGGACTGACTGTCGCCCGCAGCGAACTTCTAGCCGGGCGGAGAACCCGGTCGGGTTCTAGAGGCGACCGGCTCTATGCTGGCATAGGGTCTACGCCTCTGTAGGGGCGTTCCTCCGCACGACTCTCTGGACCTAGCAGAGAGCGGGGCGGAGAAACAAGGGCGGCGCTCGTTGTGCACTCACCCTGCCAATCAGTAGCATCGGGGCACTAGCTGCGCCCGACTGCACCCGTCGATATCGTAATCCGGGAAGAGATCATGGTCATGTTTTATGACTCGGACCGAGACGAGGGTCTTGGCTTAACCGCCCGGACCGCGAGGAAGATAACCTCTATAAAAAATTCCTCCAATACTAAGTTCTGGTGCGCGGCGAGGGTATGTATGGCTGAGGAGTAGGATCAGTCGTGAGCGCCCCAGCTAGGGGACCGGTGTGTATTATGATTGAAAGACTTGGATCTTGGATACTTGACTTCATTTATACAGTACAAAGTCCTGCAGCTCACTGCACCAGAGTTACATTGTCAATGGCCGACATTTGCTCGGCCACCCTCTTTATAGTGATAGGACGACATAGACAATAATAGTGCGACACTGATTAGTAAGACTAATCATAGACAATACAACATCCCCCTTGTTAAGTTTAAATTAACCCTTTACAAAACAGACTTATCACTATGACAACTTGACAATATTTTATACGACTTATATAACTTGACTAGGTACTTAATTTACAACATACAAGATTACAAAATATACTTAATCTATTTCTTCTATTAGCCTTCTTGTGGGCTTTACAATACGACCTGAACGTATAACAAATTGACTACTTGAGGATCGAGATGAGAGTTCTTGAGGTCCAGCCTTCTGACTGTCACCATCCTCTCTCCCTTACGATGACAAAGACGACGACGACGATGAGTTGGATAGCATAGGTGAGAACTTATGCCTTAAGTGAATCCTATTTCTCCTATACCTAACTCCATTGACATCCTCAACGACATATGACCTATTATTTGCCAGCCTTTGCTTGACAATAGCCTGTTCCCAATTATAATTAGGTTGTCTTTTGAAGTAGACATGATCATTGGGATATAACAATGGTAAAGGCTTAGCACTTCTATTATAATATTTAGACTTATTATCATTATTCTTAGTTACACATTCTTTGTAATCTTTAAATGTTACTACCTTTGGTTTTAATTTTTTATACGTTTTGGAACATTTTCTCTTAAATTCCTAGACATTAAGAGTTGAGCTGGGGACGGTAAATTATTCTTAGGTGTGTTTCTATATTGCAACAAAGCTATAAAAGGATCAGACGAATTTTCTTTACATTTTTTCAACATATTTTTGACAATTTTAACTGAACTTTCAGCTTGACCATTAGACTGTGCATGATATGGACTAGTAACAACATGTTCTATGTCCCATTCATGTAAGAAATTTTTGAATTCTAAAGATTGGAAAGGAGGTCCACCGTCAGACACTAATGACAAAGGTATACCATGATGGGCAAAAATCGACTTTAAATGTGTAATTACATTTTTGGCTGTACTATTCTTATTTAACAAAGCTATTTCTATGTATTTAGAATAATAATCTGTAACAATTAAATAAGAAAGACCATCAAAGTACATTAAATCAATACCAACTTGTTGCCATGGATATTTGTTAATTTCAAAACTTTGTAATGGTTCTTTTTGGTTAGCAGGTTTAAATTTTGCACATATAAGACATTGTTCTACTAAATTTTTAATATCAACTGACATGTTTGGCCAATATAAAGAATCTTTAGCTAATTTAAGACATTTATTTATTCCTTGGTGACCTTCATGAATTTTATCCAACATTTCTTTATACATAGACTGTGGTACTATTAATTTTGATCCTTTAAATAACAAATCTTTAACTACATGTATTTCAGCCTGTACATTCCAATATGGTTTCACTAATTGACTAACTTTATTTTTATTTTTGGCCATCCTTCATAATAATATTTCTTTAACAATTGCAAACTTTCATCTTTATTAGTTTGTTGTGACAATTTTGTACTGTAATCCTTAGTAATTGCTAAATTTGAATGCATTAAATTGACATGACAGGTTATTTCAGACTCATTCTCTGGAATATAATGATCTTTCAAGGCTGCTCTCGACAAAGTATCAGATATGAACATTTGTTTACCTGGGACATGTATGACTTTCAAATCATACTTTTGCAAAGTTAACATCATTCGCTGTAACCTAGCTGGTACATCATGTAATGGTTTATCAAACAGGTAGACTAAAGGTTTGTGATCTGTGTGAACTGTAACTCTGTGACCATATACATACTGGTGAATTTTTTCACAACCAAATTGAATTGCAAGCAATTCCTTCTCTATTTGAGCATACCTTGACTGGGTTGTGGTTAAAGTTTTAGAACTATAAGCAATGGGTTTATTATTTTGTAAAATGTCTGCTCCCAATGCTGACTTAGACGAATCTACTGACAAGACTAATGGAATGTTGGGGTTATAATGAGCTAAGACAGGTGACTTTGTGATTTCATCTATTAAACCCTTAAGACATTTATTGTGATTTTCATCCCAAGACCAGAGTTAAGTTACGGCGAACGCGTTTATTATTAAAAAAAATATTTATTTGAATTAAAACAATGTTTATTGATTGAAATGTTCTATAAGACTAATTTACAATTATAATATTTCTATTAATTACAACATTTAACTAAAATCTGCAAATCTGCAATTGTGCAGTTTATTAATGACGCACGGGCACATCCGCTGCATTAGTCAGCGATTACGTTATTCAGGCGATTGCCTAACTCCTCCCTCCTTAAGATGGAAGCGCATTCCGCAGCTTCCCGCAGCGTCCTCGGTGCGAGGTTGATCCTGTATTGGTCGTCGCTGTTTCCACTGCCAAAGCTTCCATAGAAGGATTGTCATCAGGATGAGGTATAATCCTATTGTTGACCAACTGGGCGTAGCCATCATAGTCTGCCAATCAATTGTGGGCTCTTGTAAGTTGTCGGCTCGTTCTATCAGTTCGTGAATGTTGTCCAATGATATATCTTCCAATTGTAGGTTGAAATGGATGTTCTCCTCTGGAATCACGGCTTTACTGGGAAGTGGTATTATTTCATCTGCTGCGACAGTATTGATGTTTGTCGTCAGTGTTCGGTTAAGTACTTGCATTTGACAATCACTTGTAATACTGGCGATGTGTATTCCTGATATCCTCTTGTATTCAGATTTAGTTCCACATCTGGTTCTTAGGACTTCTTCTTCTTTCAGGATGATGAGCCACTTGTTGTCTTGGAGTTTCTGGATTCTTCCGTGTTTGAGGTCTATCTTGGCTCGTGTGCAGTTTGTGTTTTGGTGTTTCACAAGAGATATAATGCAGTCTTCTGATTTGTCAACAGGCTGGGTATTCAACGACGTGCAGAGTTGTGTATCTTGTGTGATCCGTTTGCAGTCTTCTTCTAGGTACGAGTACTCGTTGGTGCCCAGTACGAGGTATTTGGATTCAAGTGGTTATTACACTTTACTAAATTTAGTAGCCTAAATCAGGATTCAGAAAAGGAACGAAATTAGAAGCTTCTAATCACACTATTCTAAATTTAGTTACTAAATCAGTTGCCTGCTGAAACGCAACAAAGGCGGACGTTTTACTCCAGTAAATATAAAATGGCCCCAGTGCTGTCCAAAAATCAAAAAATTGGCCTTGCCGTGGTTATGGCCATTGGGTCAATCAAAAAAAAGAAGAAAAAAAAAAGACGTGGGTCAAGGAATATTTATTACTGCGTGACAAGTTATCAAACATGAATATAATGAGTGTTTTAGAACCGGCAGACTTCAGAAATTATCTTCGAATGGATTCAAGATCATTCGATATTTTACTAAATCTTGTGACACCATATATACAAAAACAAAATACTGTTTTAAGAGACAGTATTAGTGCAAAACAAAGATTGGTAGTGACATTACGATTTCTTGCAACAGGGAATTCATACCAAGATTTGAAATACAGTTCTCTAATATCTCAACCCATGCTGTCAATAATTATCCCTGAAGCCTGTTCGGCTATTTATACATGTTTGGAACATTATATAAAGGTAAGTAAATAAAAGTATTTTTTTTATATAAAAGGTTTATTTAATGTGCACATTTTTTTTAGATATTTTTGTTCTTTTTACCAAAAATTAAAAAGTCTTTCATTATGTCCCCATTGCCTTCAATCAGCAGAGATCCATCAATTGTCTCCTCCAACGTAGTTGAATGTGGAGGAGGGGATGGGATATGAAGTTGTACAGATGGTAAAGGATCTGAGGGGTGTGGGACTTGAATTGTGTATTCCACGGTTGGAGAAGATTGTTTTTGTAGCTGAAGTGGTAAAGTATGAAGAGAATTTGAATGTTGGCTGTGATGTTGTGTGGTGGTGAAGAATGCGAGTACTGTATTTTTTGCTGAGGTGGTAAGTAATGAAGAGAATTTGAAGATTGGCTGTGGTACTCTGGTGATTGTGAAAAGTGAGAAGACTGTATTTGTTGCTGAAGTGGTAAGTTATGACGAGTATTTGAAGATTGGCTGTGGTACTGCGTGGATGCTGAAGGGTGTGAGGACTGCATTTGTTGTTGGGGTGGTAAGTTACAAAGGGGAGAATTTGGCGATTGGGGATACGGGGACTGGTATGGTGACGATGTTCTAACAGGATGAAATTCACTCTGGGCAGATGATGATCGTGAAGGTGTGAACCATGGGTACGAAGCCTTAGATTGATGTGTGGTTACACCTACAAATGATTCTTCAGACAACTTGTTTAATGTAGCATAAAATATCACATCTGATATTAATTTGCGGGCTATAATATGTTGCTGTTGATTCACGTCTCTCAATTGCATTCCAATGGATCTTCCAAGGATTTCCCAGTCTTCTTCCTTTGTGTTCAATAATTCGGAAGCTTTTTCAAGAATGTCCTGTTGTTTTAAAGGAGCTTCTTTCTTTTTCTTCTTAAACATATTTTGATTGGAAGTACTATTATTTGTCATCTGAGTATCCTCTATGCAAGATAACGATGAATCCTGAAAATAAATAAATTATATAATTATTTTTCAGTTGCCGCAAACAGAATCAGAATGGATACAAGTAGCAGCTGAATTTGAAGATAAATGGAACTTCAATCACTGTATTGGAGCTTGTGATGGTAAACATATTAGCATCGAAAAACCGCCTGGAAGTGGTTCTCTATTTTACAACTATAAAGGATTTTTCAGCGTAATATTGTTTGCTGTTGTCAATACGAATTATGAATTCATGTACGTCCAAACTGGTACCAATGGCTCCGTTAATGATGCGGCCGTATTTGAATCTACAAAGTTCTATCAAAAATTAGTTAATGGTTGTTTGAATTTGCCACCATCTTCTCCACTATCAGGCACAGAAACACATGCCCCATATGTTCTGATTGGGGATAGCGCTTTTTCCATTAACAAACATTTTATGAAACCATATCCGTTTAAGGGTATTAGCCGTGAAAGAAGAATATTTAACTATCGCTTAAGTAGAGCTCGTAGAGTGGTGGAGAATGCCTTCGGCATATTGGCTTCGCGTTTTAGAGTACTACGGAGACCCCTCAGTCTAGATCTCTCCAACGTAGATGCCGTGGTAATGGCATGTTGTGCTCTACACAACTATTTGAGAAAACAGGAGCCAGATTACATAACCAGAAAATGGATAGATCATGAAAATACTTCACAAGGCTCAATACGTCACGGGGATTGGCGAAAACATACTGATGGATTGACTTCGTTAAAGAACACAAGTAAAAGTCAGCGTAATGAAGAAGGAAACCAAGTTCGAAACACATTCATGAATTATTTCAACTCAGTTGGCAGAGTTGCGTTTCAAGATAAAATGATTAATGCTGTACCTACTATTTAATAAATAATTAAAATAAAATATACCTCATCTTCTATTGTGTCCCTGATTGAACGGCATGATTCTGTGGTAGTTTCCAGAAAACTGAAGCTGTCGTAATACCATATCGTTGGTACATAAACATCTTCACTCCCTGCACCGGTGTGTTTTGACGCCTTGACCTTTAAAATAAGTTATAAACAAATAAAAACCTATTGTCTCCCCCATTCTTTGACATAATATATAATAAAAGCAACGTTAAAACTTACCTTCTTCAATTCTTTAAAGTAATTTGTTTTTAAATTATCAATTTTCTTCTTTAACGTTTTGACTGTAGCATCCTTTTCGATATTTTTGTATATGCTGAGAAGCACTTCGAAACCTTCACTTCTTATAGTTTTATTCATGTAATTTCTATCATTTTTGTTCCATAGATATGGCATGTCTTTATAGACTTCGATTATATGGCTTAGAATTTCTTTTTCTTTCGTCGCCATGTCGCCATTCACGAACACTCGCACCACAGAGTATATAATCACTGACTCGCACCACAGAACATAAAACTCGCACTTTCTCACAACAAACGAAGCGACACATTCACACGCGCGAAGTGCTGCGTACCGACTGAATCGACTAAACGCGATCGCACCTTCCTAAATTTGATTCTAGTTAGGTTTCTAAATGATTTAGTGAGTCAGTAGCCGTACTTTTTCCTAAATTTAGAAACCTACCTTCCTAAATGCGATTGCATTTGTCTGAATTTAGTAACTGAATCATTTAGGCGACTAAATTTAGTAAAGTGTAATAACCACTTTAGGAATGATTGCCAGGTTTTGTTTGTCGGGAATGGAGTACAGATGGATTAGGTCGTATTGGTTTGTGTCGATGGAAGGGATATCTAATATAAAAGTTAACGTGTGATCTGTACTATAAGCTTTTACACTAATAGACTTCTCTAAGCTATGGATATTGGTAATAGTAACGCTATCCACTGGTCTGAAATTGTATGATTTCTGAATGGTTAACATTTCGTTTATAAGAATGTGTGGGGATACGATGCTTGGATGCATTATTTCTAGTTGAGCAAAAGTCATGGCGTCCTCTAAAATTACTAACTTTTCCAACAGTAATTGCAGACTGAAATCTATTTGTATATATAAATCTAGAAAGTGCAATCTATTTACTATAATATTATTATTAAAAGTGGTATTTCTTAACATTAGATTTAGTTTTTTCTGGTTCTCGTCTAAAAGCTTAATTTGTTTACTATACTCTTCAACTGCATGTTTTGCTATGAATAATGATTGCTTTTGAGACACATTAATTTTATTTACTGAACTTTGTAATTTTGATATTTCATTTTGGAATTTAATAGCGTCTTCATAATCTAAATTGCCTGTTATGGTTTTAACGATGGATCCCAGGCCGTTAATAAAACCACGTCTAAACCTATGGTGCGGTGCAATAAACACTATTTTCTTACCTATTAAGTTTAAGCTATTATCTATTTGATCTTTATATGCCCTATTTAATTGCTCATTATTTTCAGCAGCTTTAGTATTGGCATATAAGGACATAAGTTTTAGAGTCGTTTCGTGTAAATAGGATATGTTATACACGCAAGCCAAACTAAACGTGTCTACTTGCTTTAAAATTTGACCTTGTTTTAATAAAAGAATGCCATTGACGTTGTCTACTGGGTTAAGAGTCAGGTTTGCGGTTGCGTAGAGCAGGGGGGTTCCGATGACGAGGGTCCTGGAACAAGATGTTGCCTTCGTAAAAGTTTGAAATGAACTCTGATAGATTTTGAATTGGGGTGGCTTCCTATGATTTCGGCAACATTGTTAGGATGAAGGTGAATTATCTTATACGGACCTTTAAATACTGGCTTCGTTTTGTCACTCCTCGTAGTTTTTGCAACCTGTTTATACACTGTTTCACCTACCTTAAACGTGATCGCCTCAGCAGCCTGATTCCGCTTTTCTATCAACTGCTCTTTATTTTTAGATACGTGAGCTGCTATGCAATCCTGTATTGCTTCTGCGTTTTTACGATGGTTAAGGACATAGTCCTGATAGAACTCTTTGGGATAATATAGTTCTAGTGGATTCCTGGATGCTGTATGACCAAATAAAAGCTCACGCGGTGTATAGCCTGTCGTAGAATGAATGGCATTATTGTAGGCAATAATGGCGTACTTCATCAGTAACTGTATAGGGTCGTCTTTATTTGTCATTCTCTGAATTCTTATTATTTCTGCAATGGTAGAGTGAAAGCGTTCAATGGGTGAGTTTGAATTCGGATTATAAGGAGTCGTAAAGTGTATGTTAATGTCATGAGAAGCGCATATTTCCTTTATGACGTCATTGTCAAATTTCGTGTCTGAGTCTGTGGTAATTTTCAGAGGTAATCCTAGTATGGAGAATACTTGTAATAAAGCTTCTGCGATATGAACGCTACTTGAAGCATTTAGCGGCACAGCCTGAGCAAATTTTGAGAAATTATCTATAATTGTCAGAAACGTTGCACCTCCAGTGGAATATAGGTCCATAAACAAATGTTGAAACGGTTTCGTAGGTGTCTCTGTTAACGTTAGTGGGGGTTTTAAAGGGTTTCTTTCGTATTTGGCTCTTAAACAAATGTCGCATTGATTAATGTATCTTTGAATTGACAATAACATATTAGGCCAGTGATAATTTCTGTGGAGTTGTTTATATGTCTCCTGAATACCTCTATGTGACGATTTGCCTTCGTGGTATCGCCTAATGAGTTCTTGCTGCTCAGTTTTGTTTTCAACAAGGGTAACTCATGACGTACATCTTATAAGTTTAGGCCCTCTGTCATTGAAAATTGTAGTGTAGACTCTTGAAAAAGCTAAGTACAGATTTTCATCGTAGAAATAGCAGTGGAAGATACGGTCTGCTATTGTGTGCTCTTTTAGGAACCTAATGATTTCGGGTTCCGTATTATTTACGGGGATGAAAACGTCTTTAATAACAGTCCTAGAGTTAGTTGATCTATTTTCTACTCTATATGTCGAGCCTGGGGTAGACCTAATATAAAATTGTTTCAATTGTTTATCTATTGCATCAGATAAAATCGGGATGCCGTTGTTTTCGTTATCGGGTTGTGTATGATTTGTCGAGACTAATTGGTCTGGGTCGACTGTAACAACGCTCATTGAGTCTGTTCCGTTATCAGTATAGGGAGGGTTAATACTTCTTGCTTCTACGTCGTTATTATTACCAGGATAGTTATTGTTGTCAATAGGTACATCAGTGTTATTATTGCTAAGTCCGTCATTGTTGTCACTTCGGTCGTTGTTTGTCTCTGCTTGTCTACGGGCGTTCTCGAATATTCTGTTTATAATCTCGTCGTCGTCGTTGTCGTCGAAATTGACAGCTAGAGAATCTATGCTGTTGTGAAAGATTTTGGCTCTGGATAGTGCATCAGCGTTAGTGTTTTGTCTGCCCTTTTTATAGACTACCTTATAGTCGTACTCTGCTAGCTTTAGTTTCCAACGTGTTAACTTTGAGTTGGGGTCTTTTAAAGACATAAGCCATGTCAAAGGTCTATGGTCTGTATAGATGGTGAATTTCCGACCGTACAGATAAGGCCTAAAATATTTTATAGCCCAAACTATACCGAGTAATTCTTTCTCTATTGTCGAGTAACGAGTCTCGGTTTCTGATAGCGTTCTTGAAGCAAAAGCTATTGGTTTATCGGCACCAACATTGCCTTGCGATAACACTGCGCCTAACGCAAAATCAGATGCGTCTGTTGTCAAGATAAATGGTTTGTCAAAGTCAGGGTATTGCAATATTGGGGCATTAGTCAAAATTTGTTTACACTTGTTAACAGCGTCTAAAAATTCATTACTATGGACAATTTTTGCGTTCTTTTTAAGACAAACTGTTAACGGTTTTGTAAGTTTCGCGAAATCTTTAATGAATTTTCGGTAATAACCTACTAATCCTAGGAAAGACTTTATGTCCTTTTGTGTTCGTGGTACGGGGAAATTTAGAACAGCTTTTATCTTGTCTTTGTTGGGTTGTAGTCCTTGGTCAGTCAATTCATGTCCTAAAAAATTCACATGTTTTTGTAAGAATTCGGACTTATCTAATTGCACTTTGAGATTATGCATTCTGAACCGCTGAAGTACTATCTTAAGTTTTTCGTTATGATTTTGAAGTGAAGTGGCTGCAATTATGACGTCATCTAAGTATGTGAATACGTTGTCTACTCCTCTAAGAATATGGTCCATAAGCCGCTGAAAAGTGCTCGGGGCATTTTTTAACCCAAACGGCATTCTTAGAAACTCATAATGCCCTCTTTCTGTAGTAAACGCAGTTTTTTCTATGTCGTTGGGGTGCATTTCCAACTGATGGTAACCACTTGCTAGATCAAGGGTTGTGAAATATTGTGCGCGCCCTAATCTATCAAGTATGTCGTTGATGTTCGGTAAAGGGTACTTGTCTTCAATAATTCTATCGTTCAGTCGTCTATAGTCTATAACAAGTCTCCATTTAACCTTCCCTGAAGCGTCGGGTTTTTTTGGGACGATGTGGACAGGACAAGAACAGGGTGAAATACTTTCCCGTATAATTCCCTGTTTCAATAGGTTATCTATTTGTTTTTTAATTTCTGTGCGTTGTTGCGGGGCTTGTCTATAATTCCTAACAAAAATGGGGGTGTCGTCAGTTAGTCTTAATTCATGTTTCACGGTATGTGTGAAAGATAACGGTATGTTTTCAGAGTAAAATACGTCACGATATTGGTAGCAAATTTTGGTAATCTCACGTTTTTCTTCTTCATTCATATGACTGGTTCTTATTTTCTTTAAGTTTTCGCAAAGTTCTTTGTCAATATCTGTTTTAGTTTGAAGGGTGTTAATTTTATGTGTTTTATTTTGATCTATCAATTGTGGTGGTAAAGGCTCAAGGCGTAGTTGGCAATTGTTATTAATTACTTGTTCTTTATCGGTTAAGTTACTTATAGATGTTTTAAAAATTCCGTTTTTTACCGTTACTATAGCGGCGGGAGACTTGAGTCCTTTAAACCAATTAAAGTCGTCGCAGATATAGTTACCGTCTATGCAATTCGTTTTTACCGTTATAAACTTTTCGCAATTAGGTTCAATTTTGAGTCTTTTTACTGGATAATCAAAATAAATTGGTATTTCGGTATTATAAGTTCGCAATAATTTATTTTTAAAGTCTATGTTACACCCTAATTCTTTTAACAAGTCCATCCCTATTAGTCCTTTATACTTAGGGTCAAAATCAAAAAGTAAAAATTTATGATATATGTCTGTCTTAAACAGCGGGGGTAAAGGTAAAATAGCAACATGTTCGTGACGAGTAACAGCATGCGCAGTTTTTACTTGAAATGGCTCACGCTCAACGCAGTGTTCGAGATTAGTACCGGCTATTACGTCAGGTGAAATCATACAACGCGAAGCTCCAGTATCTAATAAAAATTTACCTTTAAATTCTGGCAGTTCTATATAAGGGAGATGGTCTTTACCTTGGTTATTGAGGTGCACAGTCTTTACTAGCTGTGATCTGATAGGTCCTCGTTCTGGGGAAAATCCTGAAGGCCTGGTCCCTCTGCAGGCATCTCCTGCGTGTGGCTGTAGTCTTCACTATTCACTTGCAAGTTATTATTATACTCTCCTTCATAGTAGGCATTGTAGTCATGGTAACACTGGTCTTGGTTGTGCTGTGTATAAAACATTTCTTCGGAAGCAAAACGCGGTGCTTCGGGCTTACTTACCGATCTCATGGTGACGTCAGACACCTTTTGTGGCGGGTTCACCTGCTGGCGAGGTATGTTCGGTTGAGATCTAAAATTCCCTGAGTTTCTGACAGTACCAGAACCACTAGGTCTTACGTTACCTGGGGTGGGTCTTCCTTGGGGTATGCCTTGACTCCTCTGTTGTCTCTGATCTATGTTCCAGCTATTACGCGGGGAAAAATTACTATTTTGGGGTACAGTTTGGTTTGGCTTGGGTGTTTCTTTCGGTTTGTTTTGGATGGAAAGTGTATTAAAGCTATTATTTAATCTATTGAAAGCCAAAAGTGCCTCCTCTTGCCTAGCCGTTACTATAGCTGCTTCCAGAGTCGCAGGTTGTGCAATCCGCACGCCAATAGAAACGTGAAAGTCCAAATGGTTGACGTATTGATCTATGACCATACTCTCATAGTATGACTTGTCCGTATGCCTGCCTACTACGTTTAAAGTGTCTAAAATTTCCCTTAGTCGTTTACCAAACGTCTCAGCGTCTTCATTTTTATTACGACGCAAACGCGTTAGTTCTTGCATTAACTGTATTTCGTTACGCGGTTCGCCTAATCTACGCGTCAATGCAGCCTTAATTGTCTGCCAGCTATCGACTGTTTCTTCGGAGGCTATTGCACTGATCGCCGAACCACTTAGTTTGCTTTTAATTAAACTAACAATAGCAGGATTCACCCTAAGTTGTGGATCTAGTAGTAGCATCACATTTTCAACTTCTTTAATAAAGTAATTTAATATTTTAGGATTGCCATCATATTTTGGCAACAGTTCTGATACGAACTTGAAAGTCGCTAGGTCAATGCTTGCCATAGCCATCGTAATTTAATTGTAGAATACAAATACAAAAGAAATTAATTCTAATTCACTTTAAAATACTATTGAGATTATATATAATACCTAATATTGCCTACTATCTAAGAAGTTAGCTTGATGTTATTTTAATTATGTTATACGAATCACAATTATAGCGTAAACGAGTACCTAAATATCTCTTATTACTGAATGGATTGCTGTGTAATGCAAAATGTATGCCGCGATTTTAGCACGCACACATAAACACCTAGATTAAAATGAATCTTATAAACTTTTATTACTACTGTAATCTGTCTATAGCGATTTTAGCCTATAAACAAACACACAGATAACTTTGATAAATATACGGCAGGAAATATAGCATGGGAAACTGGGTATACAACAAGCACTCACCACAGTATCTTCTGCATCTCTAGCCGGGCCTTATAGAACAGCAGGACTCCCAATTCTCCGGAACTCCCGCAAGTTGTTCGCCTTTGTAGATTCGAATTTGCGATCGCGAAGATAACGATAGATACCGTTCACTCTTACCGAAGAGTTGTATTCGAAGTAGAGTGTCGCGATCCTACCGACTGCGCCAGTTAAGTTACGGCGAACGCGTTTATTATTAAAAAAAATATTTATTTGAATTAAAACAATGTTTATTGATTGAAATGTTCTATAAGACTAATTTACAATTATAATATTTCTATTAATTACAACATTTAACTAAAATCTGCAAATCTGCAATTGTGCAGTTTATTAATGACGCACGGGCACATCCGCTGCATTAGTCAGCGATTACGTTATTCAGGCGATTGCCTAACTCCAGACAGAATCCTTTTTCAAAAGATTTCTTAAAATTTGAGTTTTTTCTGACAAATTACTAATAAAGGGACCTAAATAATTGATCATACCTAATATTCTTTGTAATTCTTTGACATTTTTTGGTGTAGGCATATTGACAATTGCTTTAACCTTTCCTTGGTCAACCCTTGCACCTTCTTTACTAAATATATAACCTAAGAAACAGACTTCAGACACTAGAAATTTACATTTAGATTTGTTAAATTTTAAATTAACTTGACGTGCTCTTTGCATGACTTTATGTAATCTCTCATTATGTACAGACTCATTAGGGCCATAGACTAGAATGTCATCGATGAATATTAAGACTCCTTCCAAATCACCAAACAAATTCATCTTAACTCTTTGGAATATTTCTGATGATGCATTTATTACAAAAGGTAACCTTAAATATTTATATTTACCAAATGGTGTTTGAAAAGTACATAATTTAGAACTATATTCATCTAATTTTAACATCCAAAAACCCGAAAATGCATCTAAATGAGAAAAACAAACAGCTCCAACTAGTTGAGATCTTATCTCATCAATTGACTTAAGTGGATATATTTCCCTTATAATATTTTTATTTAAATTTCTAGGATCTAAACAAATTCGTAACTGACCTGAACTTTTAACAGTTATAACTATACTATTCACCCACTCAGTAGGCTTAGTGACTTTTTCTATGACTTTCATGCTCTCCATGCGATCCAACTCCTCGCGTAGTTTTCCAAGTAACGCAAATGGTACTCTCCTGGGAGGATCAACACATGGTACTGCATCAGGTTTGAGTTTCAGGTGACAGACAGGAGGTAGACAGCCAAGACCCTGGAAGACATCATTGTATTTTGTTAGAATTTGTTGACAAAAATTTTTTTTAGACACTGAAAAAACTCTTTTAATTATGCCTAACCTTTCACATGTAGGAAGATCTAAGACATTGGGACACTCTAAATTTGCGACTATGAACACTATGTTCTCACTGACATTGTTATTATTTAATATTAAATTGCATTCAATATTGACCTTTCCCATAATGGGTATTGATTTGCCACTAAATCCTGTGACATTTATATGACTTTTGACAATTGACAACTGTTTAAGTTTATGTTTTAAATAATTAAAAGTTTGTTTCGACATAATGTTTAAATCAGCTCCTGAATTTCTGATGATGCGTTTATTACAAAAGGTAACCTTAAATATTTATATCTACCAAATGGTGTTTGAAAAGTACATAATTTAGAACTATATTCATCTAATTTTAACATCCAAAAACCCGAAAATGCATCTAAATGAGAAAAACAAACAGCTCCAACTAGTTGAGATCTTATCTCATCAATTGACTTAAGTGGATATATTTCCCTTATAATATTTTTATTTAAATTTCTAGGATCTAAACAAATTCGTAACTGACCTGAACTTTTAACAGTTATAACTATACTATTCACCCACTCAGTAGGCTTAGTGACTTTTTCTATGACTTTCATGCTCTCCATGCGATCCAACTCCTCGCGTAGTTTTCCAAGTAACGCAAATGGTACTCTCCTGGGAGGATCAACACATGGTACTGCATCAGGTTTGAGTTTCAGGTGACAGACAGGAGGTAGACAGCCAAGACCATGGAAGACATCATTGTATTTTGTTAGAATTTGTTGACAAAAATTTTGTTTAGACACTGAAAAAACTCTTTTAATTATGCCTAACCTTTCACATGTAGGAAGATCTAAGACATTGGGACACTCTAAATTTGCGACTATGAACACTATGTTCTCACTGACATTGTTATTATTTAATATTAAATTGCATTTAATATTGACCTTTCCCATAATGGGTATTGATTTGCCACTAAATCCTGTGACATTTATATGACTTTTGACAATTGACAACTGTTTAAGTTTATGTTTTAAATAATTAAAAGTTTGTTTCGACATAATGTTTAAATCAGCTCCTGAATTTCTGATGATGCGTTTATTACAAAAGGTAACCTTAAATATTTATATCTACCAAATGGTGTTTGAAAAGTACATAATTTAGAACTATATTCATCTAATTTTAACATCCAAAAACCCGAAAATGCATCTAAATGAGAAAAACAAACAGCTCCAACTAGTTGAGATCTTATCTCATCAATTGACTTAAGTGGATATATTTCCCTTATAATATTTTTATTTAAATTTCTAGGATCTAAACAAATTCGTAACTGACCTGAACTTTTAACAGTTATAACTATACTATTCACCCACTCAGTAGGCTTAGTGACTTTTTCTATGACTTTCATGCTCTCCATGCGATCCAACTCCTCGCGTAGTTTTCCAAGTAACGCAAATGGTACTCTCCTGGGAGGATCAACACATGGTACTGCATCAGGTTTGAGTTTCAGGTGACAGACAGGAGGTAGACAGCCAAGACCCTGGAAGACATCATTGTATTTTGTTAGAATTTGTTGACAAAAATTTTGTTTAGACACTAAAAAAACTCTTTTAATTATGCCTAACCTTTCACATGTAGGAAGATCTAAGACATTGGGACACTCTAAATTTGCGACTATGAACACTATGTTCTCACTGACATTGTTATTATTTAATATTAAATTGCATTTAATATTGACCTTTCCCATAATGGGTATTGATTTGCCACTAAATCCTGTGACATTTATATGACTTTTGACAATTGACAACTGTTTAAGTTTATGTTTTAAATAATTAAAAGTTTGTTTCGACATAATGTTTAAATCAGCTCCTGAATCTACGATGCAATTGAATTTTAAATTACCTTCTTTAAATTAATATTCCAGGACTGTTTCCTTTTGTTAATGTTAGGTTCTGATTGAACTGTATTAATATTGTTCAATGACTGATGACTTTGATGTGGTGGTGTGAGCGTGTGAGGTGATTCCTCAGACATGTGTCTGTACTCATAATTGAGATACACACTTTGACTATCACAACCTTTGTTTAAATTGTGACTATATGACATGAGAATATATTTCTCAGACAGGTGACTGTTTTCATCACCGAGGTTCTTTTTAGACCTCTTAGACATGACATTATTACCACTATCATATAAATTTGACTTGAGAATTGATTTCTCAGACTGACAATATGAGTCTCGGTGAGATCTCTCAGACATGACATAAATATCATCACCGGAATCATTCCTTGACTGTAATTGGTCTATGTGAGGCCGTTTAGACTGTGATTGACAATGTATCTGTATCTGTGTACTGGGTGACTTTTTATTTGACTTTACTTGATAGTGACTATATTTTTTACTTTTATTTGACTTTATATGACTTTGACAATGACTATTTAATGTTCCAATGAAATAATGATCCTGACTACTGTTACTACTATTTGAATTATACGACTCTAAACGACTAATATTTCTATTTTTGAAGCAATATTTAGCAAAATGACCAAATAAATTACTTGACCTGCATTGGACTCCCTGCGCTGGGCACTTATAGCGATGAGACTGCCCACAGCGGCTACACGGCCTCGTGCGCCTTTCAGGGTTGGGAGACTGCCTCGTACCAGGACCCTGCCGACCAACTGGTGAAGCTCGCTGTCGACGATCTCCTCGACTACGGCTCCTCCGACGTAGATGCATGACATTTTCCGGTTTCTCGCTGGAACTGACGATTTTCTCGGCATCTTGCTGTGCGACGATTAATGTTCTCGCCAGTTCGCGCATCCTTTGATATGTCAGATCAGGCTCCTGAAGCAATCTCTGACGGACATGTGCCAGGTCTATGTGCAGATTAGCAATAAAAATATCCCTGATGAGGGACACCTTAAGCGTACCAAATTCACAATCCTGGCTCTTATTTTCCAAGTCTGCCAGGAATCCTTCGATGGAGTCGGATTGCTTCTGCCTCCTCGTGAAGAACATGTGACGATACATGGTTATGTTCCTCCGGGGCTCAAAAAAATTATTATATTTTTCCTTCACTTCGGCAAGCGTGGTTTTTTCGATAGTGAGGTTAAAGGTGTTAAAAATGTTTAGGCCTTTCTCACCTATCAGATGCAGCAGTACAGCTACCTTTCTCCTCTCGGGTGCCCTGTCTAAACCCGTGGCGAGCATATATAGGTCCAGCTGCTGCGACCACCGTTTCCACGCTTATTTATTTATTTATTTATTTAACCTTTATGCACAACGTACATAGGTGGGCTTAATGCCAACAAGCATTCTTGCTAGCCAACCTTTGGGTGATGCAGTAAGAATATGGTCGGAGCAAAAAAGTACAAGAGCTAACTTAAAAAAAAAGTAATTAATTAAAATACATAATACAATGAATATAATATAATAATATAAATACAAACATAATAATATGCATAAATGCACATATAATACATAAGTAATACATAATACATATAAAATACATAAGTAAAATAATATATATTATATAACCATATACTACATACATAAGTATAGGATATTCACATAAAGTAGGATAGTTTATAATAAAGAAGATTTTGCCAACTTTCCCTCCAAGATACACTTGCGAACTCCGGCTTTGAAAGACTGCTTGTTCTTTGCTTTCCTGATTTCCAAGGGCAGGCCATTCCATAAAAGGATAGATTGGATGTGAAATGATGAGTGAACAGTGTCAGAGCTATGAGAAGGACAGTGAAGAAGAAGATTGTTAGAAGAACGAAGATTTCTAGAATGTCCCAAGTATCGGTACTGAAAATAAGGTGTTAGGTACAAAGGAGGAGTAGGAGAGTTAAGGATAGAGTAAAGGGTTGTTAACACGCGAAGATCTCCTCTGTCGGATGGACATCCACTTCAACTCAGACCTGTGCCCAGAAACATGATCGTACTTACGCAAGTTGAAGACAAATCTTATGCAGTTGTTCATAAGACGATCAAGCTTATTAAGCAAGTCCGAATTGAGATCGCAATAGCACACGTCACCATAGTCGATTATGGGGAAAATTAGGGACTGCACAAGCATTGCCTTGGTCCTGGATGGAAGGAAATTTCGCAATCGATTTAAATGACGCAAGGTGTTAGTAACACGTTGGCAAACGCTGGAGACCTGTGACTGCCAGCTTAGCGTAGCATCAAGGTGCAGACCAAGGTTCTTGATACTGGGACTGATGGTAATAACAGTGCCGTCCATTATTATTGGGGGAAGATGTGCGACCACCACCCTACTCATCATACGTGGACCACCAACAACAATGGCCTGGCATTTTGTGGGATTTACTGCCACACCAAACTGGTTAGACCAACGGCTTACAGCTTCCAGATCTTTATTAAGTTTTTCGATTGCCGAGGACAAGTCCTCGGGTCGAGCTTGAGTGTAAATCTGAAGGTCATCAGCATAAAGATGATACGCACACTGAAGATTGTGAGTAATAAGGTTAACAAAGATAGAAAATAGTAGGGGAGAGAGAATACCGCCTTGAGGTACACCAGCTGCAAGCTCACGCCAATTCGACAGAGTCTCATCATTGTGAACAGCCTGCTGGCGCCCACGAAGATAAGACTGGAACCATTCCAGTGCCCCAGGCGAAATCATAAGATGGGAAAGGATGGATTCAAGGATGTCATGACTGACGGCATTGAAAGCATTGGAGAAGTCTATAAGGACCATGGCAGTAACTTTGGTATCCCGAATTCCCTCTCTAATGTCGCCAGTCACTTTTAAAAGTGCTGTAGCAGTGCTGTGCCCAGGCCTAAACCCAGATTGCAGGGGACTTATGAGGTTATAGCGGTGAATGAAACCAGATAGTTGCTTATGGGCACAAGCTTCCAGAGCACTTTGGAGAGGAAAGGAAGAATTGAGATTGGTCGAAAGTGTGAAGGGAGAGAAGGATTAGTAATCTTAGGAAGGGGGCGGACGTAAGCGTAACGCCATAAGGAAGGGAACTGTCCTGAGTATAACGAAAAGTTTATGATGTGGGTAATCGATGGAAGGATATACTCAAGGATCGGGATGACCATACTTCGACTAATATCGTCGTAGCCAACAGCCTTGGATTTTATTGATAGGATAATCTTTTTGACATCCCCGGGGAGACTGCAGAAAACTTAAAGGAGCCAGTATTGCCACGCGGAAGACCAGCGATGAAGTCTACCGTCTGACGAATGGTTTGACAATCCAAACTGGCAATAGTGGTGAAATGGGTATTGATATCGTCCAAACCAATCGTGTTAGGCAGCTCCACATAATCTTGTTTACCGATACCCAGCGTTCCGAGGAACTTCCAGATATCGGCCGCAGAGCAAGCTGTAATATTTTCAAGAATGTGCCGGCGTTTAGCGTTCCGTATCATCTGGTTACACCGATTTCTGGCTGATTTGTAAAGCATCCAATTCTCCTCAGCCCGGCTTTTCTAAAAGCCCGGTTTCTTCGTCTCATGGCCATACGCACAATTCTCGACATCCATGGAGCTGGTGGACGCTTGACTTTTATAGACTTGATTGGCGCGTGTATGTCATAAAGGTCTTTTAGCATTCGGTTAAAAATTGTTACTTTGTCATCGATAGAGGAGGCATTAGAAATCTGTGACTCCCACTCAAGCCCGGCAGCATCACTTCGCAATCCTTCGACATCCATTTTAGCAAAACAACGCATGCGCAGAACCCTTGGAGTAGGCTTTGGAGGTTTAAGACGATAGGACAAATAAATTAAGTCGTGGTGAGAAAGACAAGGAGCAGGATATTGGCCATGAGAGGCGGTGTGAGATGGACTAGAGGTAAGGATCAAGTCAAGCCAAGTATTTTCACCTGAAGAGTTGCAGTGAGTTGCCTGGAGTGGTAGGATATGAAGACTGACAGACTCGAGGATGCTACGAAGTTGACGGGAACGATGGGTACAATTCAAAAGGTTTGTGTTGAAATCGCCCATGATGACGTGATGCTCATACTCAGATCCAATAGATTCCAAAACCGACTCAAGATCGGAGAAGTAATCCACTGCAGGTGGACAGTAGACTACACCAATAAGCGTTCTGACTCCAGTTATACATACCTCGAGAAAAAGATATTCGGCAGATGCACAGTACTCAGAAGGTGATGTAGCTAGAATTTTATAGGGAAAATTACTGCGCAAATAAATAGCAACACCGCCACCTCCCTTTCCGAGCCTATCGTTTCTAATTAGTACGAACCCAGGGAGAGAGTAACTTGTGGAAGGAAGATGAGGTTTCAACCAACTCTCGGAAACCAGGACCGCATGAATATTGCCGTCAGAGAAAGCTTCATAAAGGTCATTATAGTGGCTGCGCACACTCTGGGCATTAATATGTCAAATATTTATCAAGTGTCGATTAGAGTTACCGAACGTACGACGCAAGCAATCACCGAGTGTCTCAGTGCAAGAGGAGAAGCTTGCGTTCGATAAGTCAGTGGAATTGTTAGCAGAAAGAAATGATTCTTCATCTGAATGCATTAAAACATATGAATATATAGATAAACAAAATAAATAAATATATATTTATAGATATAATAAAAAAATAAATATATTATAATATTTATGAATATAGTTATTAAGTGGTGCAGTACTTACTCAACTATTAGTACCTTACTGCACCACCCGCCAGCAGCACCAGTTCACAATTAAATTAAAAATGAAGAAAAAAAAAATAAAAAAAACAAACAATCTTAAACAACACAAAATGGTAAACAATATGAAAATTACAAAAGAAAATTACGTGCAACGGAACGACAAAAAAATAAATAAAACGCGCAACAATCAAGAATTGAAAATTTCACATAATTATTATCACGATATGCAAATTGCTGTCACTGTCACGCATGATTAATAAACAGTGTGACATGACAGCAAAAACAAACGAGTTATAACACTTGAATACCGCACATTCCATTCAGATTTCTATTATATTAATTAATATTACCCACATAAGTTTAATTTTGACGTAAGGAATTGTGGGTGATTAAATAAACAATATGAAAGACTTAAGTACTACCTATAAAATCTAAAGAGGGCATCGTGAATAAAATTGAAAGAAAAATAAGAAATAAGATTGACAAAGTAAAAGATGTGAAAAATTATAGCAAGTACCTACATACCATTTATCAATGGTTGTGTGAGTGGTGATCCATAAAAATCTGCTTATGTAAGTAAAGTAAGCATTTACTACCACAAATCCGTGCATTAATTGTGAGTTTAATGGCGATGGACACAACAATAAATGTTCATTATTTGTGGGCTTTCCCCCTAGCTGCAACTGTTGATTCTCTGGCCACCTTAGGGTACATTACCAGAAGTGGGTCAAGCTCGTCACTAGAAGAAATTCTATGCCGGCTGCCATCCGAGGTCCTTATCACCATGACCCCATCCTGTGTCCAGCATGCCCGCATTCCGAAATGCAGCCGTGCGTTGCTGAACACTGACTGCCTGGTTCTAGTCAGGAACTCTTTAATGGCTATTGAAGAGCCCTTAAGTCCTTGCTTAGCCCTCCATACGGCAGATTTTTGATCCACTTTCATAAATCTCACCAAAATAGGCCGTGTTCGGTCCTTGCTGGGTGCACCAAGTCGATGGCATGATTAATAAACAGTGTGACATGACAGCAAAAACAAACGAGTTATAACACTTGAATACCGCACATTCCATTCAGATTTCTATTATATTAATTAATATTACCCACATAAGTTTAATTTTGACGTAAGGAATTGTGGGTGATTAAATAAACAATATGAAAGACTTAAGTACTACCTATAAAATCTAAAGAGGGCATCGTGAATAAAATTGAAAGAAAAATAAGAAATAAGATTGACAAAGTAAAAGATGTGAAAAATTATAGCAAGTACCTACATACCATTTATCAATGGTTGTGTGAGTGGTGATCCATAAAAATCTGCTTATGTAAGTAAAGTAAGCATTTACTACCACAAATCCGTGCATTAATTGTGAGTTTAATGGCGATGGACACAACAATAAATGTTCATTATTTGTGGGCTTTCCCCCTAGCTGCAACTGTTGATTCTCTGGCCACCTTAGGGTACATTACCAGAAGTGGGTCAAGCTCGTCACTAGAAGAAATTCTATGCCGGCTGCCATCCGAGGTCCTTATCACCATGACCCCATCCTGTGTCCAGCATGCCCGCATTCCGAAATGCAGCCGTGCGTTGCTGAACACTGACTGCCTGGTTCTAGTCAGGAACTCTTTAATGGCTATTGAAGAGCCCTTAAGTCCTTGCTTAGCCCTCCATACGGCAGATTTTTGATCCACTTTCATAAATCTCACCAAAATAGGCCGTGCTCGGTCCTTGCTGGGTGCACCAAGTCGATGGCACTGAGTAATGTGGTCCATTGTGATGTCTTTCAAGGCTAATTTGGAATGAAGTTTCTCCACAATAAATGCTTTACAGTCTACTTCATTTTCAGAAATGCCAGTAAAGATTAATGCCTTACGACGACTTCTCATGTCGAGGCTATCCACTATTTTGGAGAAATCCTGGATTTGGCTCCGCAGAATACTCAGCATACCAAACACCAGCTCTCGGAAGCAGCGAAATTCCTCTGCGAGCTTGGCAATAGTGTTTGCCTTAGGAACACTTGCTGTCTGGAGCTGGGACTCCATCTCACCCATCTTGTTCAAGATTAGCTCCTCCAAGTTCTTCTGGCTGGCTTGTACTAAGGGTGACAAAAATTCATGGAGAGCTTAAGGTCGACTATTGACTGACAGGTTTTGCATAATGCTACCATTGATAACTAGATGGCGCTGCTTTTAAATGAAAATAACCCTGCAAAGCTTGAATACTTTACACTGCAGAGGCACACAATAAGGTTTTTAATGGTTAAAATAATAATTAAGAAACAATAATATATTTTTATTCAAATACACATAAATTATGTTAATTTTCACATTTCCGAGGACTTAATATAGCGCCATCTAAGTCAAGTCAAGCAAACCAATTAAAAGATGGCGTCAATAATTAATAATAGACAATAATAAAAGTTATAAACTAACCCGCATTTTCGATGTCATTAAAAATGCGATCGGTAGCTCGGGTAAATAAGAATGATAGTATAATGAAGTCGAAGGGCACCGGTTCATTTCCGGGTTATCATTTTTAAATTCAGGTTTTTTAACAATGGTTTTTTTATATTTTTTATATAAAATCAATAATAATAATATATAAATAAAATATTTGACGTTTAATATTTATAAAAGATAACAAAAATAAATAAATATATTATTTTAGAATAAAATTATATTAATAAATATATATAAATAACTTTTTTAATATGTGCTTACTATTAATGTAAAAGTAACATATTTTTCTTACAGATTAAGACTAATACTAAGTTTAATTCTCATAAAGGATAACAAATAAAACTATTTTAGTGACATTATAATTTCAGACATTTATTTCTTAAAACATAATATTTATTTCTTTCTTATATAGTGTATACTCTTACGTAATAACTTTTCAGCTAACTGACACATTATTTATTACACTTTTTATAAGATTAATAAGTATTTTAAATCAAAATTGTGTTGTGCTAGTCATTTATTAGTTAGTTTTAAACACAATGTTATAATACGATTCTATATAATATGCAACCTTACTTCTGCAACTATTTTACCTCCCCATAAAATTTAATTAAAGTATTGACTAAAGTGATTCATTTTGTGCATCATGTTATGACAAAGGCTCATAGCTTAAGTATTCGTTCCAGAACAAGGAAGAAATTGAAGCTAGACCTTAAATCAATAACATTTCTAAGACCGGGATATAGCATTCACTAGATATGGGACGAATTGTTCATAGTAATTAATAAATAAATAATTTATTATTTTGCAATCAATAGCATCTGTAAATATTAATATTGCTTTTATTTTTATTTCTCATATTTAGTAAAACATTAAAATCATTACTGTATAACAGTCGCTGGTTATAAAGTAGTCAATAAATTTATCCTACTAGAATAACACTAAGTTTGAACATTTATCCATTAAATAAATTATAGCTACCCCGGTCTTGTAATTGCTTAATCCTATAGTCAACAATGTCTTTTCTTTTAAGAACTAGTGTAGCCGCCATTTTTATGGATCCTATCTCGCTGGCCAAGGAATAATCCGTATGTCTGATTGCTGACTAAACACTTGCACAATTATGGAACATTACACATAGGACAATTGTCCTGCACGAACGTTATCACTAGCACATCTTCATGACGTCTTTCAGCACATCTATGTAGTTTTCACTGTTTGCATCACTGAAGATGACAATGCTCCAGTAATTTTCCTCATAACCTTGCCCCATAAGTTGAAACTGGTCTGAGTCAATATCACGTCTTCTGCCAGATCCACTACTGTGCTCCAATGAACCCTCTTCTTGAAACAGCTTTAGATATCCATAAAGTGGCAGTTTTTACCTGTAAGGGACGTGTATTATTTATTATTTTCATGTATCGATAACCATGGAAAATAAATAACAAACGGTCATTTATAAGAATACTTACGTTTAAGCCAGTTTCTCTAGAAATTCCAGTATAATTTAAGCTTTGATTATGCAATGCTATTATTTGGGCCCTCGTAGCCATATCAACATTTGAACGCAAATTCTTAATAAAAATAAATATTAAAAACTTGTTAAACAAATCGTGACTGAACTCACTCAAAGATAGTAAAGAATGTTATGATTGAACAAAAAGGTTTAATTTTTATACAGTTAATTTTAAATTACCCTCAACTGTTTTGAGATTTATCGGGTTATAGTTGCTAAACAACTTCAATATAATAAAGAGTAGGATAATTTCAATACATTTCAAGGTTACGTAATGGCCTAATGGCTAGCGGCATCGGTTAATTTTATGCTACCGAGTTCGAATCCTGGTTATTGCGTGCTTTGCTTTAAAAAGGTTTGGAATATCGTAGCATTAATTTGTATAAAAATTTATTAAGTTAATAACTTTGTATCTGATAAAAACTATAAATGTATATTTTTCAGTACCACTAGTATACTAGCGCCATCTATGTCGTCCATGGTATATAATTAAGGCGATGAAACGCCGTACAAACGATTTTGATTTAGAATCATCCATGCACTTATGACACTGATAGTACATCAGCAAGTTGCGAAAGTGACATTATTGCAGTGTTTTTTAAAAAAATACAGTAGTGTTTCTAGTTCAAGTGGCTGGCAGGTGGTGATGTAATAGTGCTAGTGCTACATAAACACTTACACGATCAACAAATAATAATCTTATAAATTACTGCACTTTTTAAATTCCTAATTTGTTAATTATTAATAAATACTTTTTAATATTTTGGAGCTACGTAAAACGCGTCGTAACTGTTTCGCACCTACCGCCGAAACAAAAATAAAAATAAAAATCTACCTAACGCTGAGGAGAACGCAAGCGAGGTCAGCTCGCTTGCAAATATAAACGAGGCGCTTGATGCATCGTGTGCACGTGCCTCAAGCAGGAAGGAGTCGGACTCTGAGTCCGACTCAACATCTCAGTCTGGCACAAGCATAGCGCTGCGCCAGAAAAAGGCCCGAGGGACGTTCAAACGCCCCAGGCTGGAGGATGGCACCGACGAGGGCGCCTGAGTCTCCCTCGGCGCTAGCTCCTGCGCCGATGAGCCGCAGACGAAGGGGAGCAGCGGCTGGAGCCCCAGCCGCATCGGCGCCTACTCCGCCGTCTGAGTTGCGTGCTGATAGCGAGTGGCAAGTGGCGGAGGAGGTGAGGAAGGTCGCCAAGGAGGCGAAAAAGCGCCGCAAGAAGGAGCAGCGGCAGCGGCGACAGCAGCGGCGCAAGAGGAAGCGCGCTGCGGCAATGCTCCTTGCCCCAAAATCTTCGGCTGTAGTGATCACACTACAGCCGGACGCGGCTAAAAAGGGGGTGACGTATGGCGAGGTCCTCGCCAAATTGAAGTTTGGGGCACCCGACGGGTTCGCAGTGAGGGTCACTGCCACTGGAGCCCGTCTCTTGGAGGTCCCCGGCGTGGCCAGCGGCCCGTCCGCTGACGCCCTTGCCGAGAAGCTCAGGGCGTGCCTTGCGGCGGGCGAAGCTCGCGTGTCCATGCCCACCAAATGCCTGGAGCTACGCATCATGGGACTGGACGACTCCGTGACAGAGAATGAGGTGGCGGCCGCTGTCGCCAGGACGGGGGGTGCCCTGCTGACCAGGTGAAGGCAGGCACCATCCGCCCGGACAATAGAAAGAAAGAAAAGAAAGAAAAACGTTTATTTTCGCGCAAGCGCACACACATAAAACAAAAATACAAAAATAAAATAATACTAAAAATCTAAAAAAATAATTAAATGTTAGGGAAAATATTTAGTTTTAATTCCGCGACATGTTCTGTTTTATTATAGATACGTAGACGACATAATTATCTGTTGGACGGGTACTATTCGTCAATTAAATATTTTTGTTAATAAACTTAACACTTTCCACCCCAAAATTAAATTCAAATTAGAATTAGAGTCCAACCAATCCCTCAATTTTCTCGATTTAACAATCACTAGAGTTAATAACAAACTCGATTTCCAAATTTACCGTAAACCCACTCATACCGACACAACAATTCCCGCTTCTTCTTGCCACCCATCACAACACAAACTAGCAGCCTTCCGCAGCTATGTCCATCGCTTAATGTCAGTCCCACTTTCCACAGATAATTATGTCAAAGAACTTAAAATGTTATATCAAATCGCGATTTCAAACGGGTGTTCAAAACAAGTCATCGATAATATTATTCAGAAAAAACAGAATGACAGGGCTCGCACACTACTTTATGCATGTACCCCCGAACGAATTAACAAGTATGTCGGTAGTCTGTCTTACATAGGCCCCATTTCTGATAAAATCGCGAATATTCTTAAAAAACACAATGTTTTCGTTACTTTTCGATCAGATCACAACTTACGTAATCTTTGTAACGGTAAAGATAAATTACAAAATTCAAAAAAATCCGGTATTTACAAATTAATTTGCAACGAATGCAACGGGGTCTATGTGGGTCAGACAGGCCGTAATTTTGAGGTTAGATTTAAGGAGCATATTGCCGCTTACAGGAATGGCCATCCGGACAAATCACATTTCGCTAAACATTTAATTGACACCGGCCATTCCTTGAGCGACAATAACACGTATACTATTCTGCATGTTTGTGATAAAAATTTCCGGTTGTGTGTTGGAACAGTTAGAAATCTCCAAACATAATAATAATAGTAATTTTACACTGTTGAATGAGCAAACAAACTTAATTACATCCCCTCTTTTAAGTGTGATTACAGGTAGATCGTAGTCGATGCAGGCGTCACAATGACGTTTGTATCGATTGTATCGATTGTGTAGTCGATACAGGCGTCACAAAGACGTTTGTATCGATTATGTGTCATCACGACACTATATAAGAGGCGAGAGCTGTCGTACTAGCAGATTCGCCACGCAGCCGCCGAGGAAACAAGTCTCCTGAAGAAGCAAAGTACCTCACCGCTCGGACCGCAAAAAAAAAGAAAAAAAGAAGACTACCCGACGCTCGGTCGCGGTCGGCTCGTCCACCCCAGCGCGTGCTCAGCCGTTGGCCCGATCACCCGAGGCCCTCCGTCGCGCCCAGTGCCCGGTCAGCCACCAGCGGCTAGCCCCGGGTACCGGCTCGGCGGGTCCCCCGCGCGGGTCTGCGACTGACACGTCGCATTAGTCGCCGCCGACAACAAAGCCGGCACACACGCCGCTACCAACACAGCAAGTGACCTGCTGACGCACCCGGTGCACAGCTTGCCAGCAAGTGGCAGCCACCGGCATCAACCATGCCTCACGGAAGTGGGGCATCGTCGTCGTCGCCGCCGCGCTCGTCCTCCAAGCCCAACCGGGACCGGAAGGAGCAGGGGCGCGTGCACAAAAGCTCGCAACAGCGGCCCACTCAGCGCGTCAACATACGGGCTGCAGTGCAGCGATGGTCCGAGGCGCCCGAAGACGCATCGCTGTCGCGCATAGCCTCCGGAAGCCTGGGAGCGGGGGAGGAATTCTTCCCCCCGCCCACCTCGACCCCCGACACCCCGGCGTCGCCCTCACCGCCGCCACATGCGGCCCCGCCTTCGTGGACCGCACCGGCGAGAACCGCGAGCGAGCCGGAACCCATGGACGTGGCACCCCCACGCCCCACCACCGCGGCTCGTGACATGGGTGTCACACAATGGTGGCAGGATGGGGGGCGGGCGGAAGGGCGGCGAGGTGTAGATGGCCTGCCGCTTGCCCGCCGACTCCTTGGTCGGTGAGGGAAAGCGTCCCGGCATGCTGTTGTCCGGGGGCGTAGGCAATACAGGTGCGGCGCGCGGGGGCGCAGCGCTTGGGGGCACAGACTGAGTGGGCGCAGTCGCAGGTTGGTGGGGCCTCTTCGAGCGCGGCGGAGCTGTCGAAGTCTTCGACCCCGACGGCGGTTTATGGCTCGTTTTCGTGGGCGCGGGCAGCTTTGGCCGTAGCGTCGGCAGGCTGCGCCAGCGCGGTCCTCGATGGGGACCTTGGAGTGGGCCGAGGGGTTGCGGACGTTACGGCGGTTGGGTGTGTGACACCCATGTCACGAGCCGCGGTGGTGGGGCGTGGGGGTGCCACGTCCATGGGTTCCGGCTCGCTCGCGGTTCTCGCCGGTGCGGTCCACGAAGGCGGGGCCGCATGTGGCGGCGGTGAGGGCGACGCCGGGGTGTCGGGGGTCGAGGTGGGCGGGGGGAAGAATTCCTCCCCCGTTCCCAGGCTTCCGGAGGCTATGCGCGACAGCGATGCGTCTTCGGGCGCCTCGGACCATCGCTGCACTGCAGCCCGTATGTTGACGCGCTGAGTGGGCCGCTGTTGCGAGCTTTTGTGCACGCGCCCCTGCTCCTTCCGGTCCCGGTTGGGCTTGGAGGACGAGCGCGGCGGCGACGACGACGATGCCCCACTTCCGTGAGGCATGGTTGATGCCGGTGGCTGCCACTTGCTAGCAAGCTGTGCACCGGGTGCGTCAGCAGGTCAGCGGCTAGGACACGCGCCCAACGCGCGCCCCTTCGGCAAAGGAGTGCGCTTTACGCCACGCACCGACGTGGAGTATAGGAGTATCCAGGCCTACCTCACAGACCTGGAGAGGACCCAGGGGATAGCCTGGTTCTCCTACTCCCTACCAGCGGAGCGAAGCCTGAAGGTGGCCATCAGAGGGCTGCCTGCGGAGACGCCAGTGGACGCCATTCAAGAGGCTCTGCGCGACTGCGGCTACAACGCCGAGTACGTCCGCCCCATCCGTGCGCGCCAGGGACGACCTGGGTGTCTTTTCTACGCCCAGGTGGCGCGCACCGAAGACACCATCCCGGGCATCTACGGAGTAACGGAGTTGCTCTGCATGCCCGGGATCAAGATCGAGGCATGGCGGGGCAAGAAGGGCCCTGCGCAGTGCCACCGCTGCCAACAGTTCCGGCACTCGTCGCACAACTGCCACCGGCCCATAGCCTGTGTGCGATGCGGCGAGGCGCACCCGGCCAGCGAGTGCCCCCGCCCCAAGGAAGAGCCGCCGACCTGCGCGAACTGCGGAGGCGCCCACACGGCGAACAACGCGTCGTGCCCGGTGTTCCGCCGCGAGACGCGCAACCCGAAGGCGGGCACAGTGGCGCGCACCACCGCCACCACCGCCGCCCCCGCTCCCGCTGCCACCGCCGCCCCCGTCGTCGCCCGCACCGTGACGCACACCGCCGGCCGCCAAAGCGCCTGCCGCCGCTAAAGCGCCTGCCGCCGCTTAAGCGCCTGTCGCCGCCGCAACTAAGGCGAAGCGGCAGGCCCCGCCGAGACCTCCGCCACAGACACTCTCCATCAACGACGTCGTCCGAATCCTGCAAGGGATCGTGACGGCGCTCGTTACCCAGCGGAGCGATTCAGTGCCGCTGCTCCTAGACGCGATCAAATCCCTCGTTTGCGATGGACCAGCGGCACCTTAGGATCATACACTGGAACGCCAACGGGATGTCCCCAGAGAAGACCAGGCTACTGAAGCTGCTACTAGACCAACGGCAAGCTGATGTAGCCCTGATCAACGAGACGCACCTCAAACCAGTGGACAAGCTGAAGATGGCTGGCTTCTATGTCTACCGGGAGGACCACATCTCGCCGTCAGGGATTGCCTACAGAGGGCTGGCAATCCTGCCGGTGCCAACGCTGCGCGCGTCCTACGCGCTGGGCGTGGAGATCTGCATCAACCAACAGCCGACCCGGGTGTTCGCGTTCTACAGGCCGCCACACTACCGCCTCGCAGTGAGCGACGTCCACACCCTGCTGGACTCGCCGCTGCCCACCATCATCGCTGGCGACTTCAACCTGAAGCACACAGCGTGGAACGCGAACACCAACACCAGAGAAGGCAGCCGCCTGCTCGACGATGCAGAGCTCCACAACTACGTGGTGCTGGGCCCGGAGGCCCCGACGCACTACCCAGGCCACCGGCAGCTGATGCCCGACGTCATCGACCTGGCCGTCCTGCGAGGCATCACCGCAACGGTCAGCTGTGACGTCCTGGACGATCATCTCCGGTCAGACCACCAGCCAGTGAGTCTGACTATCGAGGACATCCCGCAACGCCTGCGACCTCTACCCTCTCGCCCACGGCGGGACTGGCGCACCTTCGCCGCACACATGGCGCAGAACTCGCCGTCCTACCGAGTCGACACGCCGGCAGACGTCGACCGCCTCGCCGCCGACTTCACCACGGCCACCCAGGCTGCACTCACCGAGGCCCAGCTATCGAACGTGTCGACACCAAGGAGGCCAGCACCTCTCCCAGCCGCCATACTCGCCATGATCGAGAGGAAGAGGAGACTCCGCAGGCAATGGCAAAGGACCCGATGCCCGACCATGAAGAACGTGCTCAACGCTCTGGCAGCGAGAATCTCGTCCGCCGTGGCCAACCACGCGGCCGAATCGTGGCAACGCGCCATCGAGCACGTGAGCGACGACTGGTCGGGCATACACCGATTGTGCCGCAATCTCTCCGGGAAGCCGGCTCCGATCAGACCCCTCCTGGCCGGTGACAACACACCCCGTTACCGAGCCGAGGACCGAGCGGAGCTCTTCGCCGACTCCCTGGAGAGTCAGTTTCAGCCCAACCCAGCCCGCAACGTGCAACACACAGCAGCCGTCGAGCTTCAGGTAGCGCAGTACCTGGAGCAGCCGATCTCCCCCGAAGAGGACCCAGTCGTGCTCTCCCCTGGCCTGGTGCGGCGCATGGCTCTACGAGCCCCACTACGCAAGGCACCCGGTCCGGACGGCATCCCCAACGAGGCCCTTCGCCGCCTACCGCCGCGAGGAATCGCGACACTCACCCGGCTCTTCAATGGGATCCTCCGTACCGGACACTTCCCTTCCAAGTGGAAGCTCGGCAGGGTAATCATGCTGCCCAAACAGGGGAAGAACACGCTGCTGCCGGGGAGCTATCGCCCCATCACGCTCCTGGACACCGTCTCGAAGCTCTTCGAGAAGCTGCTGCTGTTGCACCTGCGACCCCACCTCCAGCCACGCGTCGAACAGTTCGGCTTCAGGGCCGAACACTCCACCACCCTGCAAGTCGCGAGGGTACTGCACGACCTGGCGGCCGCGCGTAACAAGCGTGAGCGCGCCGCGGCAGTATTCCTCGACATGGAGAGGGCCTTCGACCGCGTCTGGCCTACTCGGCAAACTGGCCACATCTACTACTCCTCGACGACTAGTGAAGATCGTGGCCACCTTCCTGCACGGCAGAACCTTCCAAGTGGCAGTGGAAGGTGCCCTGTCGACAGAGCGGACCATCAGAGCCGGCGTGCCCCAGGGAAGCTGCATCTCTCCCGTGTGCTACTGCGTGTACACGGACGACATCCCCGTCGTGGACGGCGTCAAACTCGCCCTGTACGCCGACGACGCCGCCTACTACACGACGTCGCTGAATCCCAGGCACGCAGTAGTCAAACTACAGCGCGCCCTAGATTCACTCCCTGAATGGCTGGAGAAGTGGAGACTGGCCGTGAACGTGGCCAAGACACAAGCACTCGCCGTGGGGATCATGAAGCCGACACCCATGACGCTGATGGGAGAGCAGGTCCAGTGGGCGCCGAGCGTTAAATACCTCGGCGTCAAGATCGACCGCTCGCTCTCGATGACGCCCCACGTGCTGCAGGCTGCTGCTCAGGCGCGCGCCGCGCGTCACCTCCTGCGCCCGGTGCTCAACTCGGCGCTGCCGCTCCGTGCGAAGCTCGGCATCTACAAGGCCTACATTCGGACACGGCTCACCTACGCCGCCCCGGCATGGTACGCGCTCGTGTCCGAATCAAACAAGAAACGCCTTCGTGCGCAGCAGTCGCTGACGCTGCGCACCATCGTCAACGCCCCGCGCTTCGTACGGAACGCGACCATCGCCCGAGACCTCGGCGTAGAGAGCATCGACGCCTTCGTGCAGCGCCTGAGCACATCAATGTTCGCCTCCGGGAGCTGGCGTCATACCACCGGCGCCCCCCTGACGGCCTCGGCCTCCCGCGAGACCTGGTCGCACCGACCGGCCCATCGGACGCCGCGTGAGTCTCCCGCCCGCCCGCGTCAGGCCGGCTGGTAGAGACTCCGCCCACACCGGACTCGACCACGCGCCGCTGACAGCTTGCTGCTCGCCGGGCTCGCCCAGGCTCGAGCGCGGCTCCTAGCGGCGCCAACCACTGGACACGACCGCGCGCCGTCAACAGCTTGCTGCTCGCCGGGCTTGCCCAGGCTCGAGCGCGGCTCATGACGGCGCCACCCACAGGACACGATCACATCGGGCCCCGCAAGAGGCCCGACTATTCCAAGGACCTCGCCTGCTGTTGCAGGCAGCGAGCGATACCGCCGAGACAGGCATCGGCCTGGATCGCGCGACCTCACGCTCCCAGCCGGGGACGGTGAGAAGACCCGAACGTCCGTACTAGCTCATTCGCAGCCGAGCGCTCGTCGAGTCAACATCTCCTTAGGATGCCCTGTGGAGGGGCGAAACACGTGTCGAGTATAGGTTTGATTGCGTGGCATGTTTTTCCGTTTTGTGTATGTGTGCATATGCATGTGGGCGGGAGGGTGGGACCCTTGCTGCATGTGCATATGCATGATTGCATAGGAGTGGGATTGCATCCTGCAACAAGCCTGGATTTTTGTCGCGGAATTAAAACTAAATATTTTTCCTAACATTTAATGTCATGGATTTCCGCAAAGTAACGCCTGATTCTATAAATTATCTTAAGTCGGCAGGTATAGCTGAGCAGACAAAACTTTACATCAAGTTGACAAAACTCCATAGCTTAGCTTCTCAAAACGTTTGGTTCAATCAACAGTGTAAACAATTAAAAGTATTACCCCATTATATTAATATACATACCAACACACACAGCCGGTCAAGTAGTTTAGCTTTGGTGAAGGCCAAACAGGTGTGGTTGAATGAGGAATGTAGGCATTGGTTTCCAGTTAGGGACTGTACAAAGTACATAATTTTGTTGAATTGCATTTTTATACATATTGCAAAACATTACCTACATTTTACTTAGCAGACAGTTCATAATTGACCGTACAAGTGTGCACACAAGTTATTTTAATATCAAGTTTGGGTTTTAATTAAATTACGCTATTTTCTGCAAATCATCAAGTTTTATTTATCAAGTGTTACTCCATCAAGATTATCAATACATCAAGACAAGAGCAACAGCTCCAACATTGGTCCTTCGAGCCTCTCTTTGGATCTGTCCAGGTTGGTGTTTCGTGACTTGCACGCAGTAGCGAATCGGTCCTCCGGTCTCCCACAAGCGGGTCGCCCCGGTTGGATTGAGAAGGCGCATATACTGCGTGTGAACTACGTGGCACCACGAGCAGGTCAAATTACTGGCAAAACGAGCAAGACTTCATCAAGTATATCAAGAAGGTTGGTACGTACCTCATCAAGTAATCAAGAATACGGTCATCATCTGTCGTCAGAGGAGAACTCAGTTATAGTGTTCGATACATTTTCCACGATCGAACACGTTTTGCTGATCTAGCAATCCAACCACGACACGCCAAGTGCAGCGCGGCCTCAGTACATATTCGGACAGCAAACCGGGTGCGTTCGTACTCATTAGCATATATCATTTAGCGTAACTTTACCGTTGTTAGCAATAAATGCTTGAAGTTATTTAAGTATTTAATTTATCAGCATAGCCAGTCTATACCACTTCGGTCGCGACCCCTACATTTTGGTCCTTCGAGCCGGATACAAGTATTTCGCGGTCGTTTATTTAGTTTTTTCTGGACTTACGGAAGTGAAGTGGACTTGTATCGAACCTGTGAAACTGTTGATTACAGTATTCGCTAGCTTAGCAGTGACTGTAGTGGTACCGACTTTAGCAACAGTGTAGTGAGTGAGGCGCTCGTCACATCGTACCGTGTGAGTTGATACCTCGGCCCAACAACTACACCAGCGAATTACTGACTTGGGGAGCAACCCTCGTCGGGCAAACAGCAACAAGAATTTTCTCAAGTAAGATCGTTCACTTTTACTTATTTTAACTGCAGAAGCGAGATGGAGACTTTGTATTTCAATCAATCCGAGATTGCGGAGTGTTTGGGGAAGCTTCTCATCAATTTTAAAAAGGATAGCGTTGAGCGTAAAACTTTTGACTATTGTAAGCGTAAGATCGAGCTACTTGAGATGTATTGGGAGGAATTCCAAGTAAATCACGAGAAGATTCTTCCTTTTGAAAAAACTAATCATAAATACTTCGTCAACTCGGAGTTTGAGCGTACAGAAGAAATTTACATGACAGCTAGGAGACTTATACTTCAACGTCAAAGTGAGTTAACGCAACGGGGTCAGCAATCAGCATATTCTGAACCGACCCAGCTAGGAACGGCGGGGCCTTCAGTGAGCCAGCCGGAGCAGAACACAACGACAGCAGCGCCTCCGAAGTTTGAGTCCAGAGGTACCAACAGCAAGCTTGACGAGATGCTTCATAAGCAATCGGTTAATTTTATGGCATTTGTAAGAGCTGTCGACAATATTGATGTTGAGTCAATGGTCGACAAATGGGAGTTCGAAGATGCTCTTCAAACTCTCCAAAACCGTTGGAGCACCATTGATAACCATCACTGGGAAATCATTAGCGAGTCAGGTGAGGAGCTAGTCACAGACTATGAGTTCCAATTTAGCAGACACGAGCAAACCTTCAACAGGATGAAGAAATCTATCAACTCTAAAATGTGGTCAACGTCCTATCGTGAAAAATCAACTCCAAAAATGGAAATTCCCGTCTTCACGGGCAATTACCAGCAGTGGGTGTCATTCAAGGATCTTTTTTGTGAAGCTATCCACAAAAATACAGCACTATCAAACGCTCAAAAAATGCAATTCCTAAAAAGCAAGGTTAAAGGAGAAGCCGAGCGTTTGATCCAGCACGGCGCTCTGACAATTATATTGTCTGTTGGGATATTCTAAACCATCGATTTGACAATAAGAAACTCATTTTTACATCCCATGTTAATGTGTTCTTGAATCTTCCCACTATACAGCAGCAATCATTTTCAGCTATTAAAAAATTACATGACGTCACATTAGAGAGTCTACCCGCTATTAAAAACCTAGGCGTGGATATTAGGACGTGGGACCCTCTGCTCGTTCATATTCTATCAAACAAGCTAGATAGTGAGTCTTATTCTGAATACATTGAGTCGTTAAGGAACGCCAGAGAGCTACCAGTGTTGCAAGACTTCTTAAGTTTCCTAGAAAATAAATTCACTTCAATTGCCTAATGAAATGAAACTTAAAACCGTCAAACAAAATAACATTTGTATTAATTGCATTTTTAATCATAATGGCAATAAATGCTATTCAACAAAACGATGTCGCAAGTGTTCGGAAAATCACCATACTATATTGCATGAATGCTTTGCGCAGCAAAAGTCGCATTTAACATCTGGTCAAATAAAGCAAAAATCTAATATTAAGCAAGAAGAAAATATATCTCAAGCAAATAATAACGTCCATACATCCCAGCAAGATCATACTGAGATTCTCTTAGCTACGGCCCTAGTAAAGATTAGGTCAGCAGACAGCACGCAGCTGGTACTGAGAGCACTTATAGACCAGGGTTCACAAATATCACTAATTAGTGAGAAGGCTGCTCAGCAATTAGGTTTGAAGCGACAGCAATTTGATGGAGTAATTTTTGGAATCGGAGAAAAAGATGCTAACTGTAAAGGCAAGCTTAGCATTGTATGTCAATCGATATATAATGACTTTGAATTTCATACGGATGTTTTAATTATGAAAAATCTTGTCAAAAACCTACCAAATCGTTCATTTGAAAGGCCTTCATGGTCGCATTTGGAAAATATTAACTTGGCAGATCCGGAATTTTACGTAAGCCGTCCCGTAGATTTGTTACTCGGAGCAGACGCCTATGCTCTTATCATGTTAGACGGCTTGATAAGAAACTCTGATTTATCGTCGCCTCTAGCTCAGCAAAGCCAACTAGGATGGATACTATGCGGAAGTGTAAAGCCACACTTTCATTGTAATGTCATCTTAAACAATACCGCGGATATTCATCAATTTTGGAAAATTGAGGATATTTATGAACAAAATGAAATATCAGCAGAAGAGCAACAGTGTGTCGAGTACTACTTATCCACGACTAAACGTCTCGAAAGCGGTCGCTATGAAGTAAGGTTACCGATGAAGCAGCAAGCAGTACAAAAATTAGGATCTTCAAAAGAGATAGCACTAGCCCAATTTAGAAATCTGGAGAAAAAATTCAGCAAGCAAGAAATTTTTTCACAGCAGTACAAGCAATTTTTAAAGGAATATGAGGAATTGGGACATATGAAATTGGCAACTTCCACCAGCAAGCAAATGGAATTTTATTTGCCCCATCATGGTGTTCAGCGAGCAGACTCATCCACCACAAAGCTACGTGTCGTATTTAATGCGTCCGCGAAAACCTCATCAGGATTTAGTCTAAATGATGGCATGCATCGTGGTCCCAACCTGCAGCGAGATCTTCAGACATTGTTACTCAAGTGGAGGCAATATCAATATGTATTTACCGCCGACATTGAAAAAATGTTTCGGCAAATTGTTGTTAACGAAGCAGATCAAAAATTACAGCAAATACTTTGGCGATTAAATCCCACGCTACCAATAAAGGCATACCAGTTAACTACAGTTACCTATGGCACAAAATCCGCACCTTTTTTGGCGATGATGACCCTTCGGCAACTAGCTACAGATGAAGAGCATAACTTTCCCAACGCAGCAAAAATAATTCGGGAAGATTTTTACATGGACGACCTAGTTTCGGGCTCAGATTCTATCGATGAAGGAAAAAGTATTATAGCAGAATTAAATTCGTGCCTAAGCAGCGGAGGATTTTTACTTAGAAAATGGTCTGGAAATGACAAGAGATTAATGGATGATATAAATTCGTCACACCAAAATACTCGACAAACATCATTTATTTTTAAAACGGAAGAAACCGCAAAAACTTTAGGTTTAAGATGGGACCCAACAACGGATGAATTTTCCTTCCACAATAACTCAACACCAGTAGATACCACCAAGCTTACGAAAAGAAAACTCCTGTCAGAAATATCAAGGCTATTTGATCCATTAGGTTGGCTAGCACCGCTGACCACCAAATTCAAATTATTGTTTCAAAAGGTTTGGCTTGATGAAATTCAGTGGAGTGATGAAGTCTCAGCAGAAATCAAGTACGAATGGATCAAGTTAACTGAAGACATGGAGTGTATCAGCCAGATTAAAATACCTCGTTGGTTAAAAAGCAAGCGCGGTGATATTATACAATTGCACGGCTTTTGCGATGCGTCCATAAAAGCGTACGCATGTGTTGTATATGCCAGAATAGTGACAGGAGATAAGGTATCAGTGGTACTAATAGCAGCAAAAACTAGATTAGTACCAAACAGCAAGACAGTGTCACTACCGAGATTGGAACTGTGCGGAGCGGAGCTGTTAACCAGATTATTAGAAAAAATAGTCTCTAGCATAGTTATTACAAATTACGAAATCATCGCTTGGAGCAACTCAAAGGTTACCATTAGCTGGATACAAGGCAACCCCAATCGATGGAAGCCATTTGTAGCAAATAGAGTAAAGAAAATTACAGGCATATTGCCACCTGATGTTTGGCGTTACGTGTCAACAAAGGAAAACCCAGCTGACTCAGCAAGCAGAGGACTATCAGCTACACAATTAAAGGAGCATAAATTGTGGTGGCAAGGACCAGCCTGGTTAAACACACGTGAATTCAAGCCGAAGCAGAGTCAGACAAAATTTACGACGGAGGAAGAGATACGGAAACAAGTCCTCGCCATTCAAAATAAAAGTTCTGAAAATAGCCTCATCGAAGATTTGTTGAATCGCTATAGTTCATTCATAAAAATAAATCGCATAGTAGCATGGTTGTTGCGTGCACTTGCACCGGCAAGTAAACAAAGGCCAGCATATATCACGTTACAAGAACTAAGGAAAGCAAAATTAATTATAATTAAACACATACAGCGCAAGGAATTTGCATCGGATATCGACAACTTATTGCATAACCGACTGAGTTCCGATAGCAAGCTATTAAATCTCAATCCATTTCTAGACGATGGAGGCATTTTAAGAGTCGGAGGACGTCTTAAAAATGCAAACATTAGCAATGACATGAAACATCCCATAATCATCCCTTATAACGGACGACTGACGGAGCTTCTTATCCAGCAAGCACATGAAAATACCTTTCATGGGGGGCCCCGACTAACCTTGTCTTTGTTGAGACAACAATATTGGATAATCAAGGGAATTAGAGCCACGAAGAAACAACTTCGTAATTACGTGACCTGCAAAAAACAAGAACCCAAAAGACTACACCAAATAATGGGACACCTGCCTGATTTTAGGACTACTCCCGCTCCTCCATTTTATCATACTGGAATAGACTACACAGGATTTATTAGAGTAAAATCAAACAAAGGACGAGGTATTAAAACCTCCAAAGGATACGTTGCTCTGTTTGTTTGTATGGTTACAAAGGCAGTACACATAGAGTTAGTTTCCGACCTTAGCAGCTTATCGTTCTTAGCTGCCTTACGTCGCTTCTCGGCTCGACGAGGAACCCCAAAGCATATATATTCTGATAATGGAACTAACTTTGTGGGAGCCAATAAGATACTACAAGAAGAGCAGCAACTCTTTGAGAAAATTTTTAGCGACAGCTTTTATAGCGAAATAGTCGAACTAAACATAGAATGGCACTGGAATTGCCCATCTTGGCCAAGTGCTGGAGGAATCTGGGAGCGATCTATCAGAAGTCTAAAGCAACATATGAAAAGAGTAATTGGAGACCAAGCCTTAACATTTGAAGAATATTCCACCATTCTGTCTCAAATTGAAGCAAGCCTCAACTCAAGACCACTGTGTCCAATGTCGGAAGACAGAGAGGATTGATTTTCTTACACCAGCACATTTTCTAACTAGCCGTGCCGGTCTTACTGTCATAGAAACAGCACACGATGCGAGGACAAGATGGTATTTGGTGAACAAAACGTTCCAGGATATATGGAAACGATGGAAAACCGAATATCTTAGCCAATTATAAATGCGTAGCAAATGGTTCAGGGAACAAAGGAATGTAGAGATAGGAGATATGGTTACTATTCATGATGACAACATACCTGCAGGAAAATGGCCTGTTGGTCGGGTGGTAGAGGTCCACCCAGGAACGGATGGGTTCGTCAGGGTAGTGACTTTAAAAACGAAAAATGGTTATATGAAGCGTCCAATTAGTAAACTATCGATTTTGCCAATATCGGACAAGAAAACAGATAAACAAGGAAAAATCGAAGCTTCGAAGCAGCAAAGCCAAGAAAAAAAGGTGGAAACAAGAAAACGGGGTAACAGTTGTCTTAATATCTACAGCATAGCACTATCATTATTATTTTTTACCTCTAGAACCTCTAGAACAAATGCATCTCATTCGTGACGAGTGGAAAATTGTCACTTATTATAATATGTCTCCCTACTGGCAAGGAGATAAAGCGATTACACAGTATATGGATTATCTTGAACAAACATGCGGAAGGATTCAAGCACAGAGTCATTGTCGAATCATCATTTTGCAAGTGCAGCATGAGTATAATGAATTAAAATATTACAATCAGCTGTTACTTAATCAGCATTTTGGAGCACACTTGCGAACCCGACGCGGGTTGATTAACGCTGTCGGTTCCATTGCAAGTTCATTGTTCGGCGTACTCGATCAGGAATTCGCAGAAAAATACCAACGCGACATTGACCTCGTGCGTAGTAATATAAACCATCTTAGTCAGCTTTATAAGAATCAGACATCAGTAATTGAAGCGGAATATAATATATTAAAGAGAACAGAGGATACAATTTCAAAACAACATAAAATTATCAATAAGCACTTGAATAATTTAGACAGTGAAGCTAACACACTACAGAAGGAAATCAACGTAATATCTTCTCACCAAGATTTCACCTTGACAGAACTAGCTACCATCAATATGATCCATAACCTAAAGCGAATTCAAGATGCCTTTCTTGACACAATGACTGAAGTCTATCACGGTCAGATCAACCTGCATCTGCTGACACCACAACAGCTTCGTGGGGAATTACAAATTGTGTCTGGCCAAATATCTAAAGAGCTAGCATTGCCTGTAGACGACATCCAATTCAACCTGTACAAGATCTACAAATTATTGAAAGTCAGAGCCAGGATGATGGCGGAATATTTCATTTTTGAGATTACCTTACCCTTAATCAGCAGAGACACATTCCAGCTTTATAATTTGATTCCAGTTCCAGTTCAAATTAATAAAAGTATGATGATCACCATTGAACCAATAGCGGAATATGCTGCGATCAACTTAAGAAAAGATGCATATTTGACAGCAAGCATTAAAGATCTTCAAAAATGTGAATATCAAGCAGAAACTTACCTTTGCCATTTGCAGGGACCTATAAGAAGCTTAAGTCCTGATGAAAAATTTTGTGAAAAGGAGAAGCTAGCTATTTGTCGAATGAAAAAATCTAATTGCGAAAACAAGTGGATCCCACTACACGACTTTTCTACCTATTTATATTTCTCTTGTGATTCATACTCTTTGCGAATCATATGTGAAGACGGCCTACAAATTCACCGAGTCAGCAAGGCCGGACTCATTCGGCTTACTCAGCAGTGTATTGCAAAGGGTCATGACGTGACGCTTTACGCTTATCAACAATTCGAAAATACGCTCAACATTAAGCCAGATATTGTCGACACTGAATTGACTCCCATTAATCACTTTATTAACAACCTCACGCTGCCTATACAACATTTTAACGATCTTGAAGCTGATGAAGAAAGCATGATGATAAATAGCTCCCTAAAACATCTCCATGAACAAATTAAGTCCTTGAAAGAATCAGCTCAGCAGCCGGACCTCCTGACGACACATGATATACATCAATACACGGTGTTATATGGACTATTAGCAGCAACCATCGCGGGGATCACCATCTGGTTGCTTTGGAGAAGGTGTCAGCGGGACGGATGTTCGCCCAGCCAAGGGCGGACCGAGAGCGTACCAGCGAGTGTGAGTGTGTGTATAAATCAAGCCGAGCCAAAAATGGGCTCAAGTGTCAGTGCGCGAAATCTGACTCCATCCGAGGAGCCGAGTGTTAGTGATAGTGCGCGCGTATCTCACTTTTCTAAACGGTGGTCTAGCTTGCGTTCGAAAAGGCGAGACAGGTCAACCTCACCTATTGCTAAAAGACAACCTGTAATTTTCATTGACGACTCAACTGTTTGAGTCATTAGTTATAGTTTGTAATTGTTTTATCACCTTGTACATCATCACCCAACATTGTTCTAACCTTCCTTAGAATATAAGACATTAATCATTATAAGGCATTTAACGTTTTAGCTTTGTATAACTTCTTCTCATTTCTTCCCCTCGGGAGCATGTTCGATACATTTTCCACGATCGAACACGTTTTGCTGATCTAGCAATCCAACCACGACACGCCAAGTGCAGCGCGGCCTCAGTACATATTCGGACAGCAAACCGGGTGCGTTCGTACTCATTAGCATATATCATTTAGCGTAACTTTACCGTTGTTAGCAATAAATGCTTGAAGTTATTTAAGTATTTAATTTATCAGCATAGCCAGTCTATACCACTTCAGTCGCGACCCCTACATATAGAGAAAAACAATCTGATAAATCAAGTGTGTTATCAAGAATAATTTGTATCAAGAGTAGTGCTACAGAAATATCAAGAAAGATCAAACAAGTTATTGTATCAAGCTCATCATGGAGACGCTGAATAGACAAGCAACTATTCAGGAAGAAATGGAAAGACAATTTACAAACTTCAAGAAGGATGGAAAGGATCGCAAGACAGTGGAATATATGAAAAAGCGCATCGAGGCTTTAGACCAGTACTGGATAGAATTCAGGAAAAATCACGACGTGCTGCTAAATGTTTTGGCATCAGAGCATGACTACTTCATTGCCAATAATTTAGAACGAACTCGTGACTTTTACTACAAAGCAAGAAAGGAATATCAAACGACTCTAGCGGAGCTTGAAAAAGCTTCAGCTCGGGCACAGCAAGGTGGGACTGGCAACATAGGAGAAGCCAAGCATGAACAAGGTGCAGGCACCCATTTAGGAACAACAGGTAATCAGCAACCTAGTACAAGTACCCACAATCCTAACTTACCTCAAGGTAACAATACTAAAATAGATGAGATGCTCAGAAAACAGTCAAGCAATTTTAGAGCATTTTTAAGAACTCTTGAAAGCATTGACGTAGAAGAACTTAAGGAGAAATGGGAGTACGAAGATGCTTTAACTTCTGTAAAAGCTCGTTGGAAGATTGTAGATAACTTACATTGGGAGTTAGACAGTCAGCTGATGGGCTCTAACACTGAGTACGAGGAGACATTTACGCAGTACGAACGCAAATATAATGATATCAGGAAGGCCATTAATAGCAAGTTATGGTCAGTGGCTCACAGAGAAAAATCAACACCCCAGTTAGACATTCCGATATTCAGCGGTAACTATCAACAGTGGGTGTCCTTCAAGGATCTTTTCTGTGAAGCTATACACAACAATCCCTCTCTCTCACACGCACAAAAGATGCAATTTCTTAAAGGGAAGCTGCGTGGAGAGCCCGAACGTCTTATTCAGCATCTGAAGATAAGTTCGGAAAATTATTTAGCAAGCTGGGAGATTTTAAAACACCGCTACAGCAACAAGAAGCTGATCTTTACAGCACACATGAATACCATCATGAGTCTTCCAATCATGCATCAACCATCATCAAACCAAATCAAGCGTCTTCACGACGTCACTAAAGAATGTCTGAATGCTATCATGAATTTGGGTGTCAACACAGAAAATTGGGACCCAATGCTCATTCACATATTGTCCCAAAAACTAGATATAGAAACGCACAGTGAATATATGACGTCACTCAAGGAACCAAGAGAGCTGCCAAAGCTTAGCGAATTCCTTGAATTCCTAGAGAACAAGTTCACTGACTCTAGGTCATCTCGCCGTAAGCAAGAAAACGGCCAAAAATTAAAAACCCGAGCGCTTCATCATCATCTTATAGGCAAAAGAACAGGAATTATTCACATCAAAACAGAAATTATTCTAGCAACAAGGCTATTTCAAGATACAATGAAGGCTCAAAATATTCTAAGCTAAAATGCCCCGTTTGCAACAGCAATGAACATGGCATATATTATTGCAAGCAGTTCCTAGAATTAACGCCTGTACAGAAAAAACAAACAGTTACGAAATTACAATTATGTTATAATTGTTTATATAATCATAATGGAAAACCTTGTACATCGAGCAAACGATGTCGTGAATGCAACAAGTCTCATAATTCATTATTACATGACGCCTTTATGAAATCAGAGACTTCTGCATTTAACACAACTGATAATTGCGCTGCAGCAAGTGCAAGCGAGACAAAAACAAGGCAAGTGCACGTGGCCCAGCAAGAAGAATGGCACGAAATATTATTAGCAACTGCTGTAATTAACGTCCAAGGAGTTGATGGCACTTACCATAAAATGCGTGCACTCATTGATCAAGGTTCGCAAATATCGTTAATTACGGAAAATGCCGCCCAAAGATTAGGTATACCGAGAGTAAAATGCAGCGGTACTATTACAGGAATTGGTACAAAAACTACCTCATGTAAAGGAAGGATCAACATTAACTGTTTTTCACTATCAGAAGATTACACTTTCAACACGGATGTTTTTATAATGAGAAATCTCACAAGAAATTTACCACGCTTTACATTTACAAGTCCCACATGGGAGCATCTACAAGACCTGGATCTAGCCGATCCAGAATATAACATCTGTCGCCCTATCGACATACTTTTGGGGGCGGACATTTACTCAATTATTATTTTGGACGGAATACGCAGAGCACTCTCTTGCAACTTAAGTCCGATTGCACAACACACGCGGCTCGGGTGGATCCTGTGCGGCAAGGTACAACAAACAATGCAATGCAATATAGTTCTGAATGATATAGAAGGCATCGAAAAATTTTGGCAAACGGAAGACATAGATCTTCCTCAGACCACAGATGAAGATAAATGTACAAAAACCTACAAAGAAACTACATCAAGATTGAGCGATGGAAGATATCAAGTCAGACTTCCACTGAAGCCCAATATATCAGAAATTGGCGAATCAAAAAGTAGAGCCATAGCTCAATTCTTCCAAATTGAAAGAAAATTACAAAAAAATCGAAGCATCGCCGAAGAATACAAGTTGTTTATCAAGGAATACTTAGCGCTCGGTCATATGATATGCACCGATGACACAACTACGTCACTTGAATATTTTATGCCTCACCATTGCGTAATTCGTGAAGATTCCTTAACAACAGCACTTCGTGTTGTCTTCAACGCATCTCAAAATACATCAAAAGGGACAAGCCTAAATGATTTTATGTTCAAGGGACCCAATTTACAAAAAGATCTTTTGGAACTCATTTTGAGATGGCGACAATACAAGATAGCATATACAGCAGACATCGAGAAGATGTTCAGGCAGGTGTGGGTCCATCCAGACGATCAGCGCTTCCAAAAAATCATTTGGCGTGACGATAAGTCAGATGTACTACACGAGTATCAACTTACAACGGTCACATACGGTACCAAGGCCGCGCCGTTCCTGGCAATGATGACATTACGTCAGCTGGCTGAAGATGAAAGAAAATCCTTTCCTGCAGCTGCCAAGGTCGTAGAAAACTGCTTCTACACAGATGACCTTCTACATGGAGCCCACACAATACAGTCAGCAAAAAATATGAAACAAGATTTGATCCAGATGCTGAAAACGGGAGGTTTCAATCTAAGAAAATGGAGTTCTAATTATCAAGAATTACTACAAGACAGTATGGATTTTAAAAAACAAGAAGACTACATTTTCGTGCAAAAAGAATCCACCAAAACACTTGGCATTCATTGGAAACCTGAGCAAGATGTTTTCGTTTTTCAGTCAAAGTTTGAGCCGCCATTAGATCAAGACTCACAATGTACAAAACGAAAACTACTGTCAGATATATCAAGACTATTTGACCCGTTGGGCTGGCTCACACCTGTCTCCACCAGATTGAAAATCTTATTTCAAAAACTTTGGGCAATAGATATCAAGTGGGATGACAAGATTCCAGATGAAATTAATTCAGAATGGATTAAAATAACACAAGATATGGTAAACATTACAAAAATAGAAATTCCACGCTGGCTAGGTACAAATATCGTCGCGGATATCGAATTACATGGCTTTTGCGATGCATCGCAAAAGGCATACGCTTGCGTCGTATATTGCAAGTTATACGAAGAGGGAGGGGGGAGAGTTTAAATCAAAAATTACCCTGGTCGCTGGGAAATCAAGATTAGTATCTAACAACAAGCAAGTCTCGCTGCCAAGGTTAGAACTCTGTGGAGCTAATCTTCTATCAAACTTGATGCTAAAAATCAAGCAATGTTTACATGATCATCGTATATCTATATATGGCTGGGTGGATTCTACAGCAGTCCTTGGATGGTTACAAGGAAATCCAGACAGGTGGACAACATTCGTTTCAAATAGAGTTCGCCACATTATAGAAGTTATACCACCAAAACATTGGCGTTATATCAAGTCAGCTGAGAATCCAGCTGATTGCGCAAGCCGCGGGCTCACGATGACACAGCTGAATACTCATCAACTGTGGTGGCATGGACCGTCATGGCTATCTACGGGGCCACATGAGTCAAAGCAAGCACCTATATATACAACAAATCAAGAAGAAAAAGTATTGAAACAAGTCAATGTCGCCAATCATGAAGAAAGCTTAATAGAAACGTTGTTACATAGATACAGCTCTTACTCAAAAGTTGTGCGCGTATTATCATGGGTACGCCGATTTTTAACAAAGAAGCCAAACAGACATCAAGAAAATTACCTAACATTATCAGAAATACGAGAAGCTCAAGTGCAAGTTATCAAGCAAGTACAAAATAAATAATTTCAAGAAGAAATATCAAGTCTCAAAGGAAACAATAAATTATCATCAAAAAGCAAGTTGTTAAGTCTCACCCCCTACTTGGACAAACAAGGAATCTTACGAGTGGGTGGCAGATTAAGAAATGCTAACATCAGCACGGAAATGAAATATCCAATTATTATTCCATACGACAGTCGATTGACACAATTACTAATCGATGACGCGCACCGACTCACATTTCATGGTGGCACACGCGTTACATTGGCGCTTATCAGGCAAAAATATTGGATTATAAGTGGTAATCGAGCAACAAAAAAGTTTATTCGTCAATGTATTATTTGCAAGAAACAAAATCCCCAAAGACAAAACCAAATCATGGGAGATTTACCAAGCCCCCGAGTCAATCCATCTCGCCCATTTCTTCATACTGGAGTCGATTATACAGGCCATGTGTATATCAAGGCAAGCAAGGGACGTGGAATAAAAACCAGCAAGGGTTACGTGGCGGTATTTGTTTGTATGGTAACAAAAGCTGTCCACTTAGAGTTGGTCTCGGACCTGTCGACTTCAGCATTCATTGCTGCGCTACGCAGAATGGCAGCACGCCGCGGAACACCCGGTCACTTATACAGTGACAATGGAAGAAATTTCGTGGGGGCAAGCAGAGTACTGCAAGAAGAGTACCATCAAATACAGCAAGTTTTTAATGATAGTTTTATGAAAGAGCTCACAGACCTGGAAATATCATGGCATTTTAATGCACCTTCCTGGCCGTCCGCTGGCGGATTGTTTGAGGCGGCCGTCAAGAGCTTCAAGTTTCATTTCAAGAGAGTAATTGGTGAGCAAAAACTCACCTTTGAAGAATTTGCGACGCTCCTGGCGCAGATTGAGGCGTGTATGAACTCAAGACCTTTATGCGCCCTCTCAGAGGACCCAGAAGACCTAGATTATTTAACACCGTCGCATTTTTTGACTGGGGGTCCCACTCTTACCTTAGTGGACACTGAAAGAGACATGCGAACTCGGTGGCAGCTAACTCAAAAAATAATTCAAGATGTTTGGAAACGTTGGCGTACTGAATACTTAACACAGCTGACATCCAGAAGTAAATGGAGACGACCGCGTGAAAATATCAAGATGAATGATGTAGTTCTTATACATGATGAGAACCTACCTCCAGGCAAGTGGACAATGGGTAGAGTAGTAAAACTTCATCCAGGCCAAGATGGTTATGTTCGCGTCGTGACGGTAAAAACAAAAAATGGCTACATGCAGCGTCCCGTTATCAAGTTATCAATACTTACTGAACACGCGGAAGTTCCGGACGATAAACAAAATGATCAAGTCAGCAAAAAACAGCAAGTAAAATTGAAAAGGAACAAGACAAGCTTAACGGCGATATGTACCGCAATACTATTTTTTATGACGTTAACATCGACATCAGAATGCAAGGGCAACACAACGCAATTCAGAGAAAATCAAGGTCTTTATTTCGACAAAGTATCAAACACGACTATTTTCCATTCGTCCTTGATTAAATTAATCAAGGACGAATGGAAAATAGTCGTGTTTTACGAAATGAAACCCTATTGGCGAGGCACAGAGGCGTTAATAGCATACACAACATCATTAGAACAAATATGTTCTCACATACATGAACAATGCAACTCAATACTACTCCAATTACGTCACGGGGTTACTGAACTTGAGTACTACAATCAGCTGTTCCTGACAAATCAGTTTCGAGAGCGTGAGCCAAGACAGCGCGTCCGCAGAGGCCTTATCAACGCTATTGGAAACATTGCAGGCGATTTATTCGGTGTATTAGACGAAAGATTTGCACAGCAATACAAACGAGATATTGGTTTAATACAAGCAAACCAAAAGCATATAACAAGTTTATGGAAAAATCAAACTTCATTAATTGAAGCCGAAAACAATCTACTAAAACGTGCAGAAATCGCTATGAATCAACAACACAAAATATTAAATCAACATTTAGTTGCATTAGAAAAGGCTACTAATACTTTGAAGGAAGATGTACAAAGAAATATGGTTCTAAATAACTTCGCAATTGGAGCCATAATAGCAAGCAACATGATGAACAATCTACGGACAATGCAAAATACATTGTTAGATACAATAACTGATATATATCACGGACGTATCAGTTTACATTTACTTACACCGGCCCAAATCAGCGATGAACTTAGCACAATATCAAGTCAATTATCTAAGGATGTGGCCTTACCGATCGACAATGTGCATTCAGCTCTGAGCAAGATATATGATCTCCTCACAGTGAAAACAAGAATGTTGGAGGACTACGTCAATCTACGGACAATGCAAAATACATTGTTAGATACAATAACTGATATATATCACGGACGTATCAGTTTACATTTACTTACACCGGCCCAAATCAGCGATGAACTTAGCACAATATCAAGTCAATTATCTAAGGATGTGGCCTTACCGATCGACAATGTGCATTCAGCTCTGAGCAAGATATATGATCTCCTCACAGTGAAAACAAGAATGTTGGAGGACTACGTCATGTTCGAGATAAGGCTACCGCTTATCAGTCGGGATAAGTTCGAGATTTTTAAAGTCGTTCCCATACCTAAACATCAAGATGGAAACATGATAACATTGGTTCTAGTGTCAGATTACATTTCAATCAACATTAGAAAGGACTCGTACATATCTATGACGGAAAATGACATAAAACAGTGTCTGGTACTGTCAACAACATATTATTGTCATAGCCGCAAGCCTGAATATCAGATGAAAGAAGGCGACAACTTATGTCAAATGGGGACATCAGGATGTAAAACAATCATTGAACCATGCAGCAATTATTGGATAGAAAGTTATGCAATCAATACTTACTTATACTTCTGTTGCAACGTCTGCAACGTACGAACGATATGTACGGAAGACATGAAGGCTCATCAATTGAAAGGTGCTGGACTTATCAACATTGGACAAGGATGTTTATTAAGGACTGACTAGCTCACAATCTACCCTTACAAGGTTCACTCAAGCGAAATTAAGATATCACCTGATTTATATGCACCAACAATTGCACCTATAAATGACGTCATTAATATCACATTACCGCAATGGTCTGACGGAAATAAATCGTATTTGGATCAAGACACAGAACAAATAGGAAACAGGATTCACACACTGATGCAAGAAGAACAGCTGTTGGCAGAAGCAGAGGATGTATCATATCATGACATACACCACTACGTGATGATATACATCATTATTGGTATAATTGCCATCACAGGAGTGATATTTGTCATTCGTAGAGTACATTGTCGGTGGCAAGTACCGCAAGTAGCTGTAGAAGCCGACTCGTCTACTACTCCTCCACTGCCGAGCATGCGTCGTCTAGCAACGATAAGAAGACAAGATCAATCTGAGAGGATCGAGATGCAAGCAAGCTAACGCAACGGGGCTCTGTTTTCAAGAAGAATTCGTATTTTATTCTTTGTTTGTATTTGTTTTATATTATCAAGATGTTTATTATTTTTAATTTTTATCATTTATTTTGTCATGTGAACATATTTTTATTAATTTGGCTTGTGCGCCACAGCCTCCTCATCTCCCCCTGGGAAGAATGTACAAAGTACATAATTTTGTTGAATTGCATTTTTATACATATTGCAAAACATTACCTACATTTTACTTAGCAGACAGTTCATAATTGACCGTACAAGTGTGCACACAAGTTATTTTAATATCAAGTTTGGGTTTTAATTAAATTACGCTATTTTCTGCAAATCATCAAGTTTTATTTATCAAGTGTTACTCCATCAAGATTATCAATACATCAAGACAAGAGCAACAGCTCCAAGAGGGACAATATCAAGCTTCACTTGAAGGTTTTGTACTCAGAATTGAGTTACAAACTACACAATGTGGAGTTTGATATTTTAGATAACAAAGCCCGGGACTTCGCCTCCCAAGTAGCGCATGATAAATATATAACACAGAGTAGGAAGTTAGAGCGATTATCTCGGGATAACCGGAATAGTAATATTAATCATCCAGATAATAATGATTTAGATACGATTCATACTTTTTATCCACGCGTTAAAAATTATACGAATACCCAATTTTCCTCTTCGGAGATTATTAGAAAAAGGCTTAAAATATAACATCAGACCACGGTTATCCCAGAAATCGCTCGAAACTTTGGTGGTGGATTCAGAAATGGCTTGTGTTAGAAGTAAAGTGGATAGCGCCGTTAAACATCAGGTGGCAGTTCAAATTAAAAAAGTTTCATCTACCTCATTTCCTAAAAATAATTCTGAATTACAAATATATCGGTCATTGCAAACCAAAATTAATCAAAATAATTTAATAATTACCAAAGCCGATAAAGGCAATACTGTAGTCATTTTAGATAAAACTGCTTACCACCAGAAGGTTAACGACGTTATCCAGGGGGAGGATTTCGAACGTCTTAGTTCCGACCCCACCAAAAAATTTACCGTTGAGTTGAAGAATGCTATTAATAACATGCCATGTATTTCTCCAGATCAGTTTAAATATAAAATCCCTATGAACCCGCGTTCTCCTTTTTTGTATGGCTTACCCAAAACTCATAAAGATAACATCCCGATTCGCCACGTTGTCTTTTACATTGGTGCCCCAACATACGATGTGGCTAAATATCTCAATAACTTATTAAAAATTAAGTCTTCTTTTTCACCAAAATATAGCTTAAAAAATAGTTTAAATTTAATTGAAAAAATAAAAAATGTCAACATTCCTCCCAATTCAAAATTATTATCATTGGATGTTGACAGTTTATTTACAAATATTCCTTTTGCAGAGTGCCTACGTATTTTGGGGAACCATTTGGAGAGACAACGTTTACACCCTGGAGAAATGCATGACCTTCTTGACCTCACACGTATTTGCATGCAACAAAATTATTTTTGTTTTAATAATGAATATTTTCGCTAAAAAGAGGGGTTAGCAATGGGATCACCATTGAGTCCTTTAATGGCGGAAGTATTTATGGACTACTTTGAATGTAAATATGTGGTGGGCGAGCCCAACATTCTGTTTTATTATAGATACGTAGACGACATAATTATCTGTTGGACGGGTACTATTCGTCAATTAAATATTTTTGTTAATAAACTTAACACTTTCCACCCCAAAATTAAATTCAAATTAGAATTAGAGTCCAACTAATCCCTCAATTTTCTCGATTTAACAATCACTAGAGTTAATAACAAACTCGATTTCCAAATTTACCGTAAACCCACTCATACCGACACAACAATTCCCGCTTCTTCTTGCCACCCATCACAACACAAACTAGCAGCCTTCCGCAGCTATGTCCATCGCTTAATGTCAGTCCCACTTTCCACAGATAATTATGTCAAAGAACTTAAAATATTATATCAAATCGCGATTTCAAACGGGTATTCAAAACAAGTCATCGATAATATTTTTTTTTTTTTTTTTTTTTTTTGTTTTTATGGCAACTGAGTCTCCAATTCGATGTTGTCGACTATACTGCCAGTGTCACGTGGTGACGGCAGATTGATTGACCGTCGAACTAAAATTCGTGGTAGTTGTTAGTATCTGAAAGGACGACACATTTGTTAGTAGACATATTTAACGTGGATAAGTATATAAACAAGGACAATCACATGTATGTATACGAAAAGAAAAAAAAAACATATTATGTACATATATAATTATATACATTATAATTTACATCACACACCATCATATTTTAATATTATTTTGGGAAATAAATTGGGATAGGCATTTTATAAGTTTATTTGAAAAGTATGTTAATAGGGAATGAAAATTAATTGGGAGAGGGACTTGGAGGGTGGGAAGCTTTTTATATAGATCGAAGGACTGGGAATTTTGGGAACAGGAGAAGAAAATGTGGTCTAAGGATCCCTCATCAAGACCGCATTCACACAGCGAGCTGTCACGAACACGGATCTTGTTGAGGAATACCGGACTACAGCAGTGGCCGAGTCTCAGTCGGCACAAGGATGAAATAGTGTGTCGGGGCAACCTAGGGTATTTGCAGAACCAAGGCCTCCGCTGGATGCCGGACTGTATATTCGCGTAATAGACACCCTTCCGTTTGGAGGACTCTCCCCACACTGCGGCCCACGCGCTGAACAGCTTGTGTTTAGTGTCAGCACGTAAGTCGTATCCGTATACAACGTAATGACGTCGCTCGACATCATTCGAGGCTGCAAACCTTGCCAATGAATCCGCGCACTCGTTACCGCATATACCAGCATGGCCAGGGATCCAGGCGATCTCAACATTTAACCCCTGTGTGTGGCAAGAAAAGAGCAAAGATTTTATTTCAAAGACTAAAGTACTGTGTGTTCGAGAATGGAGTTGATTTTGACTGAGAGACTGTAAACTACTTAGAGAATCTGAAAAAATTACGGAGTTATTGAGATTATGAGATTTAATAAATTTTAATGAATCTAAAATGCCAGCACATTCCCCAGTGAATACCGACGCCTGGGGAGGACATTTAGACAGCAGCGCGATTCTCGAGTTTTGGTAGTACACCGCTACTCCCGTGCACCCGTTCCGGGAGAGTTTGGAAGCATCCGTATAAAATACATTCCAGCCCCTCCAATATTTGTCCAAGGCGTGTTTAAATTCGACCGTCGCATTCACTGAGGACTTCGAGATGCCAAGTTCCAAAACAAGCTTTGGCCTGAAGTGAATCACCTCGTATGCGGAAGAGAAGACCGGAAGTACAGGGAATTGACTGATAGGTGCAGGGAGGTTTTTAAGCTCTCTGTACCGTACAATCACAGGGGGGATGGGTTTATGATTCCAGTATGTAGAGGAACTGTAGGAGTTGTTAATTAGTTCCAAGATAGGAATTAGGGGATGGACAGAAAAGGAAAGGACTTTAGAGACGAAACGGTCTGCCAGGTATTGTCTGCGTAGGTCGAGGGGGGGTTCCGCACACTCGACCTGAAGAGCGTTTATGGGGGATGACTTCATAGCTCCAATAATTATTCTGAGGCATTTGGCCTGAATGGAATCTAATTTTTTCAGTGCTTCCTTGTTGCAAGGTGCAATAAGGTAGCTACAATAGTCCATTACACTTCTGACCAATGCATTATATATGAGCTTCAATGTGTACGGGTGAGCACCCCACCATACCCCAGCCAGAGCTTTCAGTATGGATACCGAACGTTCGCATCGTTTAGCTACAGCGTTCACGTGGTCGACGCCGGACATTCTCGAGTCGAGAATAACACCTAGGAATCTAGCGCAGTCCTTGATTGGGATAGCTTGACCATCAATCTCTATACGAAGATCTGGTGTGTGACGCCTGCGTGTAAAAATGACAGCTGTGCTTTTTGGAGCGCTTAAAGACAACCCATGGTTAAGTAGCCATTGGTTTAATGAGGCCAATGAGACATTCATGGAGAGGGCGGCGTCCGTTATGGAGCTGCCGGTGATCATTAGGGCGATATCGTCGGCGTATTGGAGGACATTACAATCATAATTTAGACAGGAGGGGAGATCGTGGGTGTAGATATTATAAAGGATGGGACTAAGGACTGAACCCTGGGGTAAACCTCTCCAGGCGATTCTCTGGACAGGCTCACCCTCAGAGGTTCTTAATTGAAGGGGACGGTTGGAGAGGATGCAGCTTATAATTCGGCAAATCCTACTCGGGATTCTCAGCTCTTGCAGTTTCTGCCTGAGAAGGGGTAAGAGTACAGAATCATAAGCTGAAGAAATGTCTAGGAAGACCGCAACCAACGACTCATTCCTGCTAAGGGCCAGTCGGATGGCTGACGTGAGGGTACCCACACTATCAACCGTACCCAGACCTTTCCTGAAGCCAAACTGAGTCGCCGGAAGCAGCCTCCGGTTTTCTACCATCCATTCAAGGCGGTTTTTAATAAGATGTTCCAGGATTTTTATGAGGATAGACGATAAGGCAATAGGTCTGTAGGAGAGATGATCACCGGAGTCTTTGCCAGGTTTTAGTAGCGGCATGACAACCTGAACCTTCCAAGAGGGAGGAATATACCCGGAGGAAAAGCAAAAATTGGCCAAGTCAAGGTAATATTGCTTTGTTTTGGTTCCTGCTCTACTCAAGAACGAATAGGGGAATCCATCGACCCCTGGTGCTGAATCCTTCACACGCTTAAAAACCGATTGGAGTTCATCGATTGAGAACTCCAGATCAAGTGGGTCGTGTGTTTCTTCGAAGGGTCTTGGGCAGCACTCCTCTTCATTCGGGACATACGAAGGAGCGATGTTATTAAAAAATCTGTTGCTTAATAGCTTGGGTAGATTTAAAACAGAGGGAGGTTTGGTAGAGTTCCTAAAACTTTTCACTCTCTGCCAGACTATTGTACTTGGTGTGGATGGACACAATGAACTACAGAATTTTTTCCAGCCTTGTCTCTTTTTCTGTTTAAACAATTTCCTTGACTTAGCCAATATTCGCTTGAAGTCAAGGAGATTCTCTAGGTTCATGTCATGGTTGTATTTCCTTTCAGCCTCATTCCTGGCCTTTATCATGGCAGTGCACTCACTATCCCACCATGGAGGGGAAGGGATTTTTCCTTTTGGTGGATTTTTCAAAGGGAAGCAGTCTTTTGCAGTGGAGGTTATGGAATCTGAGAATTTTTGGAAACACTCCAATGCATTCTCTGCACTAATCGATGGGAGGGACGAGACGCGATGGTCCAATACCCTTGAGTAAAGGTCCCAGTCCGCTGAATCCAAACGGTATTTTAAAAGGGGGGGAAAGGATTTATCGGGAATAGATTTTGAAGGGTTTTGGATTATGATGGGATAGTGATCACTGCCATAGGTCAAATCCAAACAACTCCAATTCAGCAGGCTAGCCATCCCGGAGGAGCAGATGGTCAAGTCCACACAACTGTTTCTTTGACCAAATGCTGATCTCCGGGTAGGACTACCATCATTAATGACACACAAGTTGAGTTCATCCAGCATTTCTACTAGCTCAGTCCCTATGTAGTCGCATGTTTCTGAACCCCATCTATAATGATGACAGTTGAAGTCACCCATTACTACTACCGGACCACTGACGGAAGTTAGTAAATTTTTTATTAAGATAATATGGTCAACATGTGGATGAGCAATGTAAAACATGAAAATATTTGTGTCCTCAGCCTTAACAGCGACAACATTTATGTCATCGCCAACGAAGGGTAGAGGGATCTGGATGAAGGGTACTTTGTTATTGACTAACAAAGCACAGCCTCCATAACCATCAGATCTATCCTGTCTGACAACACTGAAACCCGGGATCCTGAAATTAATATTCGGTAGGAGCCAAGTCTCAGCAATGCCACAAATTTGTGGGTGGTACTTATTAATTAGGTGGAGTAAGTCACTCTTCCTGGGAAGAGTACTCCTCACGTTCCACTGAAGTAGTGTTAGAGGTTGGAATTTTGTAGATATAATCTAGGATTGTAGCAATTCTGTGTGCAACGTGGTCAGGTAAAACTTGGGCAGGATTGGACAACGCTGCCACCAACATGTTGGAGATTACACTTAATATGTCATTAGAGCTATGAGTGTTGGTTCCGAATTCCATTGGGAAAGCGCAACCGTTTTTGGATGGGGAAAAGGAGTAATTATGAGTAAGAGCCTGATGGGCCTTCTTATCATAACTTGGAGAGAGAGGAGCATGGGATTTGGGTTTCAGGAGTACTGTTTTTTTATAGGACAGTCTTTGCTGTGGGGATGTTTTTTTAATAGGTGAAGTTAAGGAGTCATTAATAGACCTAGACACCTCGGCATAGGACCTTTTGACAGCAGGGAACACTTGGCTTGCTTCCGCATAGGAAATGGATTTCTCCGCCATCAAGCTTTTGATGCTTTTCTGACGGCCCAGTTCTGGACAAGCATTGTGGTTGGCAAAGTGGTTTCCAGTTAACGCAATGAGCAAGTTCCGAAGAAATGTTGCATCCATCACCTGGATGGTCCTGGCCACACTTAAAGCAGCGCGGCTTCGAGCGACAGAGTGTGCGGGTATGTCCAAAGCGACAACAGTTGTAGCACTGAATTGTTGGGTAAGAGTACAATTCAACTGGAAGGGCAGAATAAAAGCAAAAAACTTTTTTTGGTAGTACTTGGCCATCAAAGGTGAGTACTACTGTCTGGGTAGGCCTCCATTCTGTACCGTTCACGGAAGTCACCTTCCTATTCATTCTCCTAGCTTTAATAACAATCCCACATCCAGCGGGAACCCTGATGTTGGCAATAATCTCCTCCTCGGTCCATTCAACAGGGACATCTCTTACAATACCCATTCTTGTTATGTTGAATTGTGGGATTGTGGTATTGTAATTTTGCGCAACCACACAATTAACAAGGAAACTATTTGCATCCTGATGCGACAAAAACTCAACAGACACTCTGTTTCTGCCTAGCCTTTTCACTCCGCCAATTTCAACATTTCTTATGTTATGTTTCATAAGGAACATTCCGAATTTAACGGGATGGAGTGTTGTACCTGAAGTCTGGGAGTCCTTTAGCATAACATGAACAATGTATGGGGGGTTATCCCTCTCAGTGTAGCATTGCCTACCGTTAACACTTTTGGCAAGTTTTGGTGGGTTGATTTAAGAGATAGGTGGGGAACATGCCGGTCTCTTCCTTTTACTTAAGGATGAGTCAGTGTCCATGGGATCGATTTCCGGGTCGTCATTTGGGAGTGTAACAGTGACAATAGGCTTAAATTCTAAAGGTTTATCAGGAGGATCGGGGGGCTTCTCCTCGTCCATGTTGGAGAGATAAAGGAGTGGAAAGAGGAAACAAGTGCTAAAATTTACTTATACTTACTACTTTTAACTATAGACACACACACAGTAAGCAACACAAAAACACGAAACACAAATATACGAGATTTCAATTCAGATCACTATAAAAAAGATCACTAAAATTGATAACAATCGTCGTAATGACAAAAACACGTGCGTATCCTTCACCACTACCGACGAAAAAAACATCGATAATATTATTCAGAAAAAACAGAATGACAGGGCTCGCACACTACTTTATGCATGTACCCCCGAACGAATTAACAAGTATGTCGGTAGTCTGTCTTACATAGGCCCCATTTCTGATAAAATCGCGAATATTCTTAAAAAACACAATGTTTTCGTTACTTTTCGATCAGATCACAACTTACGTAATCTTTGTAACGGTAAAGATAAATTACAAAATTCAAAAAAATCCGGTATTTACAAATTAATTTGCAACGAATGCAACGGGGTCTATGTGGGTCAGACAGGCCGTAATTTTGAGGTAAGATTTAAGGAGCATATTGCCGCTTACAGGAATGGCCATCCGGACAAATCACATTTCGCTAAACATTTAATTGACACCGGCCATTCCTTGAGCGACAATAACACGTATACTATTCTGCATGTTTGTGATAAAAATTTCCGGTTGTGTGTGTTGGAACAGTTAGAAATCTCCAAACATAATAATAATAGTAATTTTACACTGTTGAATGAGCAAACAAACTTAATTACATCCCCTCTTTTAAGTGTGATTACAGGTAGATCGTAGTCGATGCAGGCGTCACAATGACGTTTGTATCGATTGTATCGATTGTGTAGTCGATACAGGCGTCACAAAGACGTTTGTATCGATTATGTGTCATCACGACACTATATAAGAGGCGAGAGCTGTCGTACTAGCTCATTCGCAGCCGAGCGCTCGTCGAGTCAACATCTCCTGAGGATGCCCTGTGGAGGGGCGAAACACGTGTAGAGTATAGAGTTGATTGCGTGGCATGTTTTTCCGTTTTGTGTATGTGTGCATATGCATGTGGGCGGGAGGGTGGGACCCTTGCTGCATGTGCATATGCATGATTGCATAGGAGTGGGATTGCATCCTGCAACAAGCCTGGATTTTTGTCGCGGAATTAAAACTAAATATTTTCCCTAACATTTAATGTCATGGATTTCCGCAAAGTAACGCCTGATTCTATAAAAATAAAAATTAAAAAAATAATGGCATAAGAAAACAAAAACAAAAAAGTTTTGTCTATGGTTCACAGAGTATTTTAACATTATGCGCGAGGTCGCGTGTATTTTTATTATCTGTGGAGTCTGTGGACCATAAATACAAGATTGTAACATTTGTGTTTGTAACAAACAATAACAAAAAACATTAATTTAATAAGTTGATAGTTAATTTTGAAGCGAAAAGCAGCGTGAGTACATGCTATTCAAATTAACATGTAGTCATGTAACAAAAGCGTATTTCGTGTTTGATTGTACTGTACAATACGGGGCTGCGGACTGTGGTAGTCAGCTGCCCCGTCACAGCGGCCAAAAAACCGCTACCGTCAGAGAGGAGGTCGTGATAGATACCCAATAATGGCTCCATTACGCCTCCTCCAGGCGAACATCAACCACTGCGTCGCAGCTCAGGATCTCCTGCTCCAGAGCATGGCGCAGTGGTCGATCAATGTTGCTGTGGTCTCCGAGCCGTACTTCGTTCCACCCAGAGAACACTGGTTGTCAGACCTGGACGGCTCGGTGACCATCATCTCGTTGGCCGCCGCCGGTACCCCAACCCCCGAAGGGCCTCAGCGAGGCAAGGGTTGCGTCGCAGCTCGGTTCGGAGAGATCGCCGTGGTGGGCGTGTACTTCTCTCCGAACTTCAAGTTCTTCAGGGAATTAGTCACCGTCGTCGTCGGGTTCCGTCCCCTCCCCGTGCTGGTCCTCGGGGACTTCAATGCCAAGAATTTGGCTTGGAGTTCCCGGCTCACTGATGTCCGGGGAAGGATGGTCGAAGACTGGGCTCTGGAGACAGGCCTAGTCGTGCTGAACCGGGGTTCTGTCCCCACGTGCATACGGATGCGGGGCGAGTCAGTGGTGGACATTTCGTTTGCTAGCCCCGCTCTGTCATCGCGCGTTGTCGACTGGCGCGTCATGGAGGAGGTGGAGACGTTTTCGGACCACCGGTATATACGGTTCGACGTTTCCGCCGAGTCCGCAGACCCGCCAGTCAAACAGGCCCCGTGTGGCCCGCGTTGGGCGCTTAGGCAACTGGACCGGGAGCTTTTCCTGGAAGCCGCAGTCGTGCGGGCCTGGGTGATACCACCGGTCAGGCCCGCCGACGTTAACGAGGAGGCAAGATGGCTCCAGGACGCCATGTCTCGGATGTGCGACGTGGCGATGCCCCGGATCCGGCCGTGCCAACGCAAGCGCCAGGTGTATTGGTGGTCGCAGGAATTGGCAGACCTGCGCGGTGAGTGCACCGCGGCGCGACGCCGGTACACCAGGCACCGCAGGCTCCGCATCCGCCCTCTGGACGCTAAAACCAGAGAGGCGGAGCTATACGAGGAGTACAGGGCGGCGAAGGCCACCCTCAGGGCGGAGATCCGGCGGGCCAAAGATCGGGCCAGCGAGGAGATGCTGGAGACTCTGAACAGAGACCCGTGGGGACGCCCCTATCGGATGGTGCGTGATAAGCTCCGCATCTGGGAGCCCCCACTGACTTAGAGTCTCCGGCCGGAGGTCGTGGACGAAGTGGTTTGGGCTTTATTCCCCCGACCACAGATGGGTTACACGCCTCCGACTACGTCTCCGCCCCCTGCGGTGCCAAATGCGGGCTACAACGACGACGTCGGTGAATCCGTTCCGGAAGTGACAGAGGTAGATTTGAGAGTGGCGGTGCGCCGGCTGAGCGGCAAGAATACCGCCCCAGGACTTGACGGGCTGCATACCAAGGTTTGGGTCCTGGCCTCGGAGGCTCTCAGGCCTCGACTAATTGGTCTTTTCAGCGCATGCTTGGAGAGGAGCCAGTTTCCGCTGTCGTGGAAGACAAGCAAACTTGTCCTCGTGAAGAAGCCGGGGCGTCCTGCGGACTCTCCGTCCGCGTACCGGCCCATTGTGCTGCTCGACGAAGTGGGAAAACTGTTCGAGAGAGGATAGTATCAGACCGCCTCGTCGGGCACCGGTCTGAAAGGGGGCCGGATTTAGCGGACGGCCAGTTCGGCTTCTGCAGAGGGCGCTCCAAGGTGGACGCCATCATGCGCGTGAGGGACCTCACGACGGGGACTGCGTTGGCCAGGGGGCGAGTCGTCAATGAAACAATGAAACAATGAATTTATTTTTGCAAATAGGCCATAAAAGGGTACTTTTACACGTCAAATTATATGTGAAAAACTAGATGAAGCTGGCATTTCCTATCTGACTACTCTGACAAGAAATGCCGAAACAAAGTCAGAGGTCAGTCTCTTTTCAAGTCCAGACAATGTAAAATAACATAATTTGAGAGAACCGTGCAAGTTCATTCTGTAGTGTTATTTTGAGGAAAGAACCACACCAGTTTAAGTGGACCCGTTCTGAAGACAGGCACGCAAGTGTCAGTTTGCAACCAGTATAGCTAGTGCTGCTGAGTTGTCCGACGAACAATACCGATCAAAAGAACATTTGGGTGGGTCGCGCAAGTACTCAAACTGTCAGAACGCAGATAACTGGCAATCAAAAAGCAAGGCAAGACTCACACGGTTCTTACACTAACAATAATGTAAAATAATAAAAATGTCAATAAATAAATAAAAAAAATGACAAAAAAAAAATGTCACAATAGGTGATCATGTCATTGTATAAAAAAATAAACGTAAAATCAAATTGTCTATAAAAGTGTAACTTATGTTAAGAACATGACCTGTGCAGACGTTACAGCGGCTCATTCCCAAGCCTGACTATCCTCTAAGTAGTCTTTTATTTTATAAAATGCTTTACAGTTAAGATTAGCCTTTATTACACTTATAAATTTATTGAGGCTCAAATATTGAATATCGCTAGGAATTTTATTGTAAAAGCGTATATATTGACATCTAAACGAACTACTTATTTTCTGAAGCCTGGAGGCAGGGACAACATATTTGTTTTTCCCCCTCGTGTTAATATTATGTATATCACTATGCTTCTTAAATAAGCTTTTGTTTTTATGAGCGTGAATTACATTTTCATAAATATATTGAGAGGCAACTGTCATTATTTTATCTTCCTTAAATAATTCTCTGAGCGAATGCCTCGGACTAAGATTATAGATTGATCGAATAGCCCTTTTCTGCAGTACAAAAATAGACTGGATGTCAGCAGCATTCCCCCATAACAAAATACCGTATGACATGATGCTGTGAAAATAACTAAAATAAACTAACCGCGCTGTATCTACATCTGTTAAATTTCTAATTTTTTTAACGGCATATGCTGCAGAACTGAGCTTCTTCGACAAGCCATCTATATGTGGGCCCCACTGGAGCTTAGCGTCCAGGGTTATACCTAAAAAGATAGTTGTATCTACAGGACTCAACTCCTCGCCCTTGACAAGCACACTGGTTTTTACCTGTTTAACATTTGGTGTTGTTAATTTAATACATTTAGTTTTAGTTTCGTTTTTGAATAATAGTAAGGATATCATCAGCAAACAGCACTATCTCGTGTTTATCCCTTACAAGGTAAGGCAAGTCATTAATATAGATAAGAAATAGAAACGGGCCGAGAATAGAACCCTGCGGAACACCCATCTTCACAACAGACCCGGCAGAAACCATTCCGTTTACTTCAACTCTCTGAACCCTATTACTCAGGTACGAGGTAAGAAGGTCCAGAGATGCACCTCTTATTCCGTAATGGGAAAGTTTCCTGTCCGTCCGTCGTGGCGGTGTCTGTGGACATCGCCAAGCTGCCCCTGAAAGCTGCAGTTTTGTGAAGTGGGACCTTCAGTGGAGCAACTGTGGAGCGAATACCATGTCTGTAGCACGTTTCTTTCCATACGAGTTTTTCATGTAAGTAGTGCGGCTTATGGGTTGTAACGATTCCAAATATTAGGCTAGCAAGATGTAGTTTTCGCCTGGCAGCCATTTTTAACAATTCAATTTGATTGATGTATGGTGTGACATGAAATCTGCGAGGGACTTTAATGCAGAACCTGACACAGGCATTCCGAACCCGCTGTATCAGCCTATTTGTCCTAGCCAGCAGGCAAGGCCCGTATACAGCATCACAGTAATTTAGCTTAGATAGGACTAGAGTGTCAACAAGTTGTTTCCTAATAGGAAGGCTAAGAAAATTACGGATACCATACAGTACCTTCAGTCTGTAGAAACAGTTTCTTACAATGTTATTTATGTGAGCCTCAAAGTGCAGCTCCGGATTCAAGGTCAGGCCCAGACTACATGCTTGTTCTACACGTTCAATTTTTTCCCCCTTAATGATGATCTCAGGTTTGGCAGTTAAAATATTGGTGACCTGTTGCTTTGTACCGAGCACCATAAACTTTGACTTAAGGGGATTAAGCAGCAAACGATTCTCCTCCGACCAAGTCACTATCCGCTGCAGGTCCTCATTTATTTTTTGAGTTGCAGCTACCACATCATCCCCCTTGAAGGATGTATACAGCTGGATATCATCCGCATACATGTGATATCTGCAGTTCAGGAGGGATTTTGCTACATCAGCACTACAGGATGTACAGCAAAGGGCGCAGTATCGATCCCTGTGGAACTCCCCTAGATACTGGGAGTGGAGGGGATGAGATGATAGTACCGTCCTCCTTGTGGATTTGCACTAGCTGGGACCTATCTGTTAGATAGCTATTAAACCAATCCACCGCAGCACCATCAAAACCATAGTAAGTTAACTTGGACAGCAGTAGATTGGTATTAATAGCATCAAAAGCACGCGAAAAATCCAGCAGGACGAGGATTGACCCCTCCCCCCTGTCGCGCGCCTCCAGAATATTACCCACCACATCCATCAAAGCAGTTGCAGTCCCTCTACCCTTGCGAAATCTAGACTGTAACTCGGGCAAAATATTATTTGCCTCCAGGTATTCTATTACCTGGAGGTATACCACACGCTCTAGGATTTTAGACAGGCAGGGCAGGATGCTTATCGGCCTTAGGTCTTTCAAACTGACTGGGTCACTAGTTTTTGGAATAGGGCAAACGATAGCATGTCGCCAAAGGCTGGGGAATGTATGGGTTTCTATGGACTTGTTGATGATATCAGTGATGACTTGCAGGGTGTTTGGCAGAGTGAGTGTCAACATATCCAGACTGATACCATCAATACCCTGAGCTTTTGACCCCAGACCCTTGATTATCCCCAGAACAGTCTCCCGAATGGTACAAGTAAGGGAGAACCTGGCTGTGCTAAACCTACATGAATTGAAATGGTGGTTCAAAGAGATATTGTCGCTGCAGCTCCCTGGTACATTCAAGAAGGCGGCATTTATACTATCTGGGTTATCAAAATGGCTTGGCAGCCGCTTATCTTTATGGTCAGGAAGAACATCTGGTTTGGGATCTTTACTTAGCTCATTGATGTTTTTTTTAATGTAAGCGGACTTTTCCTTCACTAGTGCGGCTGCTGCCTCATGCTTAAGATCCAGATAGTACTGCTTGTGATGTGGGAGCCCTGTTTCGCGACCTCTCTGTCTAGCCTCATCTCGAAGCTTGAACATTAGGCAAATATTGTCGGTAATCCACGGTGTAGGCCACTTATAATAGGTCTTACTCTTCATACGAGCATGGAGATCAAAAAGTTGAGTTACATAGGTGTTAAATATTTGAACCATAGGATCAACATCATCCAAGTCTCCTATATCAGACCATGGAATCGTGTTCAGGTCTTTCTTGAAGTAATCTGGCAAGATGTTAGCGAGAGGACGAAATCTGACGATCCTTGGCTTACACTTTGGCCTCCTGAAAACTGTTTCACAAGTGATAAAGGCAAGATGACCGAGCTCACGGATATGGTTCACTTCGACATTTTGTGTGAGAGCATCAGTGCATATTATATCGATCAGTGAGCAACTGTCGTTCACAAAATGTGTGGCTGCTGTGACGGTTTGAACCAGATTAAAATTGCCGAAAAAATCCATAAGCTGCCTAGTCTTTGAGCTGTTTGAATTTAGCAGGTTGACGTTTAAGTCACCTAATAATATGATGTTGTCATATGGCCCTAAGGCGCTAATACTTGCAGTTATGGCATCCAGGAAAAGTTCCAAGTCCTGCCAGGGTGGGCGGTACGCGGTACCTATAAGAAGCTTGGTTTTGTTCACTGTGAGGCCCAGCCAGAGCTGCTCGACAGTCGAGTGCTCAGCTCATAAAATTATTATTTCTTTTCTTTCTTTCTTTCATTAATAGCCATGATGTCCACAGAGTGGTTACCCACGGCGATCAAGAACTCGTCCTGTTTAGTCCCCAGAGATCCCGCATTTAATAGACCAAACTTAATGTATTTACTAGGAGCCATAAATACCATTAGGTGCATGCATTACATGTATGAGAGTATAGGCATGGTGTGGCGAAGTAAGGTGGATGTATGTATGGGAAGTATGTATGACTAGTAAGTGGTTAGGGTTGAGTGAATATATGTAAATAATTAGAATTAGGTGTAAATTGTACATATAGTGTAAATAAATAGTTTATAGCATATGAGTGATGAGACATTTGTGTTAAGTAGATTGCGCGTACGTGCAGTCTATCAATCAATCAAATTTTATTTATTTACGTTTGTACATAAATATCTTATATGAGGTCTTAAATTTTAATTAATCTAGGTATATAACATTACGGTGCCTGTATAGAATTGAATCTGTACCACAGGTGTTACGGTCACTTTCAGTTACTGTTATGCTATGATTTATCCTTAACAATATTTATTTTTATTCAGATAACTAACTCATAAATTATGCATAAGTATACATTTCATTTATACATAATTTAGGAATTCATTAAAACTTAACTATTATTACATTACTACCCAATTAAACCTATGTCTATTTGACCACAGTCAGCAACGCCTCGGTTTCGTCGTAATTACGTGATTGTAAAAACTGAGACGTCCGTAGTTTTACTCTGGCATAGTTTAGGTCGTATATGGGTGTTTCTTTGTTTATTTTATTATACAAATATGGACCCAAAAATGCAAAAAACCTGTTTGTAAACACAAACTTTGATGCGGAGTGAGAAGTACAGACAATATCTTTCCGTCTCTTAGTGTTAGTAAGGTTCGCGTCATATGTAAGCGCAGCATGCTGTTTTAATACAGTGAATAATATAAAAAGTTGTAGTACTGTGAGCACTTTACAAGACTCATACAGTTGGCATGTAGGGAAACGGAACGTTCGGCGCGTGGCGACTTTTAGGATGGCTCTTTGCGCTCGTTCTATCGGAAGTATCAATGTTTTTCCATTTCCACCCCAGGAAGTGATGCAGTATTGGATTATAGATTGACACAAAGCCTTATACAACTGAATAATTAGTTTTTGATCTGCAATATAGCGCAACTTCTTAAAGACAAACATCAGCTTGCGAATTCTAGATGTTAAAGCAGCATAATGTTGTTTATATGAAAGGGTTTCATCCAGTATAATCCCTAAGTACTTAATATTATTAGTGTTTACAATTTCCGGACAGCTGGTGCATGCATTAGTCACAGTGATGCAATCGTTGTGCTTATGTGCATATAAGTGAAATTCACTAGTTAGTGTTGGAGATTTACGCAAATAAAAATTTATGAATTTAGTCTTATCAGTATTTAATGTTAGTAAATTTATTTTAAGCCAGTTATTTACTACGCTAAACCCATGTTGTGCATAATTTTGAACTTCTGCAATAGAGTTTGCTGAGAAGAGTAGAGCAGTATCATCTGCATAGGATACAATTGTGCCACACTGTAGGTTGAGGTTACAAAGGTCATTTATGTATACCAGGAATAGGGTTTCTCCGAGCACACTTCCTTGTGGTATTCCATATTGTGCACTTCGGAACTCGTAACATCTCTTCTCACGCATTGTCGTATATCCTGTAAGTAGTCCTCAAGCAGTTTTAACTGTGTACCTCTTATTCCCATAGCCTCCAATTTGTTAATTAAGAGTGGGATAGATACCGTGTCAAATGCTTTAGCTAGATCAAGGAAGATTCCCATTACCTGTTTACATTGACCAAGTTCCTCTGTGATACAGTTAGTTAAAGAGTGCACTGCATCGGCTGTAGATAAATTAGCTCTGAAACCAAACTGTTTGGTAGACAAGAGAGAGTTATTTTCAAGATATGCGACCAGTCTATTATTTATATTTTTTTCAAGTACCTTAGATATAGTTGGTAATAAAGAGATCGGCCTGTAGTTATTTACTATATCCTTTTGACCAGATTTACGTATAGGAATTACTACTGACTTTTTAAGGCATTTAGGAAAAGTACCATTTAATAAACAAATTCTAAAAATGTGAGTCAATGGAGGTGTTAGTATGTGCCTAAATGATTTTAGTATGTTAGCGCTGATATTGTCCCATCCCGTTACTGAACTATTTTTTAATGATAAGATAACACATTCTACTTCACATTCATCCGGCTCGAGCAAAACAAAAGATTTACCGCTATTATTATATGATGAACAGGTTGGTATAACATTAATTGGACCAGTACTACACTGTCTTTGAATGTTTTCAGCAAGATTTTCACCAATGTTTGCAAAGAATCTATTTACGTTGTCAACGGATAATGACGGGGTTCGATCTGTACTTAATAAGTTCGTGTTACATTCATTTTGCTTTGACATAAATGTTACTGACTTGACGTATTTCCACAATTGTTTGGTGTTATTTCTGCATTGGGATATTTGAGCTTTATCGTATTCAATTTTTATTCTTTTCAGCAAACCATTGCAGAAATTTCTGTATCTTTTATAGGTAATCTGAATAACTAAATTATTTGGATTTTGCTTTTTAGAAAAGCTTCTATGTAATCTATCTCGGTGTCTTATACACCTGACTAGACCTGTAGTTATCCATGGTTTAATGTTGTAATATTTCTTACTTAATTTAATTGGGTTAGTATTGTTTAAAATAGCTACTTGCAACTTATTAATAACATAATACATTGACCAATCTGTGTCAGTAGAATTATATACTCGGCTAAAGTCAATATTGTATAAATCACGCTCAAGATTTGTCATATTGATCTTTGACCTTTGCTGCGGGCGCGAATAATTTTTAGTCTGCGTTAATTCAAGCGTAAGCAAAATTGCACAATGGTCTGTTATTGTTGAGTTAGTGACAAGTGTTAGACACGGAAGCCTAGTTTTTAGCATGACGTGATCCAAACATTGTTGTATTGTCTATGATTAGTATTACTAATCAGTGTCGCACTATTATTGTCTATGTCGTCATATCACTATAAAGAGGGTGGCCGAGCAAGTGTCGGCCATTGACAATGTAACTCTGGTGCAGTGAGCTGCAGGACTGTGTACTGTATAAATAAAGTCAAGAATCCAAGATCCAAGTCTTTCAATCATAATACAAACGTAATTATTTAAAACATAAACTTAAACAGTTGTCAATTGTCAAAAGTCATATAAATGTCACAGGATTTAGTGGCAAATCAATACCCATTATGGGAAAGGTCAATATTAAATGCAATTTAATATTAAATAATAACAATGTCAGTGAGAACATAGTGTTCATAGTCGCAAATTTAGAATATCCCAATGTCTTAGGTCTTCCTACATGTGAAAGGTTAGGCATGTCGGCGGGTCGCCACGATTTATTAAAGAATTAAAACATGTTACCGGAATACCTCAAAATAAAAATAGTTTTGTCGATTATAATTAAGTTAAAATAATGTTTAAAATCATTTGATTGTGAAAATAAGTAATTATTATAAGAATACAGAATATTTCAATGAATCACATGTTGGTGAGAAGATACATCCTGAATATGCTGACGTCACGTTTTTTAAAAATAATCACGAGGATCCTGGCCCGTCATCAGAAGTGGGATCAGAACAAACTCTGATTCCAAGCACTCCCTCGGTGGTTTCGGTTCAACCCGTCACGTCTGAAACAACGCAGGGTGTAGCGGCACTATCACGTCGCTACATTACTTAGATACGATAGAGATAAGACATACATGTTAATTGTTGCACGTTTGTTAGGATAGCTAAATCTGAAAATCTCACGCATCTTCTTAGTATATAAGCACCAGCAATTAAAGTAATAAACAGACCTTAACCATCTACAGTCTCATTATTTACCTTGCCACGAAGTCTGGCAAATTGGTGACCCGACGAAGAACAATCAACATGACTCATTCACCCTGCAAATCAAGCAGCAGCCAACAAGAAGCCTTGGAGATATCAGCCGGAACCGGAATTTTGGAGGGACCAACCCAGATTATGGTTTAAGCAACTAGAAGCCATAGTAGCACCACAGAAGCAAGGAGACGATTACAAGTACTATACGGTCATTGCAAAACTGCCAAAAGAAGAAATAATACAGGTTAGTGACATCATTACTTGCCCACCGCCAATAGAAAAGTACAAGGCTATCAAAGAACGCCTAATCAGTTGCTATGAGGAATCAGACCAACGTCAGCTCCAAAAATTATTGTCTGAAATGGATCTCGGCGACCAGAAACCATCACATCTTCTGCGCAAGATGCGGACCCTGAGTAACGGAAATATCAGCGACGAAACCATCAAACTTCTATGGTTGAGGTTTCTGCCACCATCAGTGACTTCGGTTCTAGCAGTCACAGAAGACATAGATGTGAACAAGATGAGCCAGATCGCGGACAAGATATTAATAAATTCAACACGTACAGAGGTGTCAGCTGTAAACGGAAACAAATCTGGCGACGATACAATGTCATGCATACTAGCACAGTTAGCAGAAATGCAATTGGAACTAAATGCAATTCAGCAAGGTCAAAAAAACTATCGACGCAGCACTCAAAGTTATTCCAATCGTCGGCATTTCCTACCACAGTCGAGTTCAAGAGAAAGAAGGCACTTTTGTTTTTACCATGGAAGATTTAAAAAATATGCACAAAAGTGTGTTCAACCTTGTGATTGGAAACAGGATCTTAACTCAAGGAAACAGGGAAACTAATTGAAGCACGGACAACGGCGGAACTCTGTGCTATTCACCCGTCCAACCGCCTCACTATTACCGACCGAAAAAGTGGTATGAGATTTTTGATTGACACGGGAGCAAATATTTCAGTTATTAGCAAGCCACAGAGACATTCACTAATACAAGATGAACAATGTATACTTTATGCCGCCAATGGTACAAAAATTAAGACATATGGTGAAAAAACACTCTCTTTAAACTTCGGGCTACGAAGAAACTTTGTATGGAACTTTGTCATCGCCGATGTAACACAACCGATTATTGGAGCAGATTTTTTAGAGCATTATAAGCTATTAGTCGATATAGCTGGTCGAAAACTCATAGATAGGGTAACTGAGCTGACAACGCCCGCAACCCTGATCAAATCGACGCAGCAAACAATCCGCACTATTAACATTGAGACGAATCCACGCATTACTCAACTATTAAATGAATACGAGGATATTACGAAACCAGCCTCCCTCCACACTACTCCAAAACACAAGATTAAGCATCATATTATCACTAAAGGACCACCGGTATCAGCACGTGCAAGACCGATTAAAACCTGCATTTGTCTTCAATAGTGGAACGAACGTGCCAAATTCAGAAAATAATCACAACGGGCGGAACACGTACATCACGAAGTCAGGACGGGCGGTTAAGCCGACAGTACGATTCGTCACTTGCTGACACAAGTAAAAGTGGATAGTTCATCGACTGCCGCCGCCGTCACAACAAAGGCAGCAGTTTTTATTTCCTTCGAATTAGCAACAATGACATTACATTACGCATAGGATGTAATTTATCAGCAAGGTTAAGTTATTATATAATTAGGTACATACTAATTTTTTTCAATTTATATGTTAATTATTTTTAAAAGGGGGGAGTATATGTAGCGGCACTATCACGTCGCTACATTACTTAGATACGATAGAGATAAGACATACATGTTAATTGTTGCACGTTTGTTAGGATAGCTAAATCTGAAAATCTCACGCATCTTCTTAGTATATAAGCACCAGCAATTAAAGTAATAAACAGACCTTAACCATCTACAGTCTCATTATTTACCTTGCCACGAAGTCTGGCAAACAGGGCAGTACCAGGTTGATAAGCCCTGCCTCATCAAATGTTTCACACTTCAACTCGGTGCAGTCCATCGCGATGGGTGTACCCGCAGGGACGACGTATACACCAACTACATTACCGGCAGCTCTGGAAATACCAGGTGCCCCAGGGGTGCCATTTATGTCGATAGCAGGCACCTCGAGCAACCAAGAGAACGTCTGTACTCCGGGGGCGCTCATTGCCGCTGGATCGTCCAATACAACGACAGCGCATCCAACTGCTCTAACGGTCGGGGTTCCTCCCCAGTTTATGCTTCAAATGATGGAGATGATGCAGAGGATGTCCGAACGGTTGTCTTCCACTCCAGAACCGCGGATTAGGATCAAAGACATCTATCTACCATCATTTGATCCGGACAGTCATGTTGGAGTCCGAGAATGGTGCCAGCATATCGACAAAGCAGCTGCTAACTATAAACTTAACGACCTAGACCTACGCAAAAAGGTGTGTGGATTACTAAAGGGTCGTGCTAAGATGTGGATTGATAATTGGTTGGTGACTACATCTTCATGGGAAGAGTTTCGCGAAAAGCTCATCACCACATTTGAGCCCGAAAATAGGTACTCCCGTGATGTACTACAATTTAGGGAGCATGTCTACGACTCGAGCAAGGACATATCGGATTTTTTGTCCCGCGCCTGGGTTCTTTGGAAAAGGATCACAAAAGATCAACTGGATGATGAACTTTCAGTAGAAGCAGTGATAGGCTGTGTAAGTGATGAACGCCTACGTATTGAGCTGTTGAACGCTAGTAAAGTAAGTAGTAACGGTTCCAGAACTCATCTCTGGTGCTTCCTCATTACGAAAGAAGCGCCCTCACCAAAACCCTGTAACCTCAATCCCAAAACGTGCACGTTACTCAGATACTGCTCAAACTATAGCACGTTGTCAAATATGCAAAAGGACTAATCACAACACTAACGAATGCAAGTTCAAGCCTTCGGAATCTACTTCAAATCAGCAGAAAAATATTACAACAGCAGAGACATCTAAAAACCTGATAACCTGTTCTTTCTGCAAGAAAATGGGCCATACTTTCGAAACATGCTATAAGCGTCAAAATGCAATGACATCGAGCGTGAACTGTATAACTGGAACCAACCAAGCACCCATCACTGTTACAATTGGTGCAACAACAATACAAGCCATCTTCGATAGTGGAGCAGAGTGTTCGTTGATGCGCGAATCAATTGCCGCAAAATTACCGGGTCAGCGACGCTCTGCTGTGAACCCCCTGAAAGGGATTGGCCAATTTCCAGTAATGTCATTAGTTGAGATTATGACTGTTTGCATCATTGATTCCATAAGGATAGAAATACTATTCTTCGTGGTTCCTGATCATGAGATGTCAGCTGACGTATTAGTGGGTATAAATTTGATTCATGGTACCAACTTAAGCATGGTGATAACAACTAATGGAACCAGATTGATGTATCAGCAAATGGTCCATCATATAACGACAAGAAGCATCACCTTTGATAAATTAGACTGTGACCTGACGAATCCTGAAGAACTAAACCAGTTACGTTCGTTACTGGTCAAATATGAACACCTTTTTATTCGAGGATATCCAAAAACACGCATTAATACTGGAGAGCTTGAAATAAGACTAAAGGATGCAAACAAATACGTCGAGCGGAGACCTTACCGACTCAGTCCGGTGGAACGAGAAAAGGTTCGGAGCATTATTAACGATTTACTGGAACACAACATCATACGCGAAAGTAAATCTCCCTACTCAAGTCCTATAATCATAGTCAAAAAGAAGAACGGAGACGATCGCCTATGTGTTGACTACAGGGAGCTCAACGCGAATACATTGCGAGACCATTACCCGCTACCTCTCATCTCTGATCAAATTGATCAATTGGCCAATGGGTATTACTATACCAGCTTTGACATGGCTGCAGGGTTTTATCAAATACCCATTGCAGAAACGTCCATCGAGAAGACTGCGTTTGTAACGCCAGACGGCCTATATGAATATACCACCATGCCGTTTGGATTGAGCAATGCCTGTTCCGTCTATCAGAGGTGCATCAATAGAGCACTGTCTCCATTGTTGGGAACAGTTGCACAAGTGTACGTCGATGACGTACTTAGTAAAAGTACAAATTTTACCGAAGGGCTATCTAACATCGAACGAATTCTAATAGCCTTACAAGAAGCTGGCTTTTCAATTAACGCCGACAAATGCAGTTTTTTTAAGCGGACCATTGAATATCTGAGCAACGTGATATCGGACGGCCAAGTACGACCTAGCCCAAGAAAGGTAGAAGCTTTGGTCAAAGCTCCAGTACCGAAAACCGTCAAGCAAGTAAGGCAGTTCAATGGACTAGCGAGCTATTTCAGGAAGTACATCCCCGATTTCTCGCGCATTATAGTACCGCTGTACGAACTAACTAAACAAGGTGCCAAATGGGAATGGGATGATCGACACGAGAAGGCCAGGGCGATGATAATTCAATGCCTCACTTCATCTCCAGTCCTGACTCTCTTTCAAGAAGGAGCACCGATACAGCTGTATACAGACGCAAGCGCTCTCGGATTTGGGGCAGTCCTAGTACAAATCCTCGACGGGCGACAACATGCGGTGGCTTACATGAGCATGAGAACCACTGATACGGAAAGCCGGTATCACTCCTACGAACTAGAAACACTGGCTGTAGTTCGAGCAATTAAACACTTTCATCAATATCTATATGGACGAAAGTTTATAGTCATAACCGATTGCAATTCACTTAAGGCATCCAAACACAAGAAGGACTTGTTACCAAGGATTCACCGCTGGTGGGAATTTTTGCAGAACTATGATTTCGAGCTTGAATATCGTAAAGGAAACCGGCTTCAGCACGCTGATTTTTTCAGCAGAAATCTTAGTGAAATTACAGTCAAAGTAATAGCAAAAGACGTGGAATGGTTAAAGGTTGAACAGCGACGAGATGATGGACTTCGACCAATAATGAATTGCCTAATTAATAACGATCCGGTAGAAGGATTTGCTCTGGAAGACGGCGTACTGAAGAAATATGTGTTAGATCCGATTTCCGGCCAGTACACAGTATTCCGGGCTACGAACAGTAGTGCCGAAGTCATTCCAATGGAGTCTAATCAACTCCTTTCACACAACACTCAAGCACCCTGGTTGGGAGAAGACCCTACAGAAAGTTAAAGAAACTTACTGGTTCGATAAGATGAGCGCAGCGATCCGTCGATACGTCGATAATTGCGTGGTATGTAGAACTAGTAAAGGTACATCGGGTGCAGTACAAGCACAGCTTCATCCAATTGAGAAGCCAACATGCGCATTTCAAGTAATTCACATGGATATTACGGGTAAATTGGGAACACAAGAAGATCAACAGTACGTCATAGTAACGGTAGATGCCTTCACAAAGTACGTACTGTTACATCATGCTAGTGATAAAAGCCCACACAGTACGTTAGCCGCCTTAAAACGTACAGTACATTTATTTGGCACACTTTTGTGAAAGGTTTGGCATAAATATACATGCTATAGCACCAGGCATAAGCCGAGCCAATGGCCAGGTGGAGAGAGTTGTGGCTACATTAAAAAATGCGCTCGTAATGATCAAAAACTACGAGACTGAACAGTGGCACAGTGTCCTTGAAGAGTTGCAACTAGCGATGAATTGCACAGCACATCGTGTGACAGGAGTAGCACCACTCACGCTAATTTCGCAAAGAAAGCATTGCGTACCACCAGAACTGCTTAAACTAGTCGACATTGACAACCAAACAGTCGACATAGAAGCGCTGACCAGACAAGTTCAGCAACGAATGAATCAAACCGCTGAGTATGACAGACAACGCTTCAACTCCCGCAAGGCTAAAATAAATAATTTTAAGCATGGAGATTATGTTCTCATTAAGAACAATCCACGCAATCAAACATCACTGGATTTAAAATTTAGTGTACCTTACGAAAGATTTAGTGTACCTTACGAAAGATTTAGTGTACCTTACGATGAGATGGCGCCACCGTCTCGTGAACATCGATGAAAACAAGCTCCGTATATATTTTTAATAAAAAAACGTAATAAGTGCATATTCGTAATAATTTTTATATAAATTAGTGAAGTAACACTCAAAATACATGGACAAGTGTTATCAGTGTAAACAGTGAAGGAAAAAGTGAACTATTTGACGTATAATTACCCAGTGCAATATAAGTAAATAAAGTGAAATAAAAGCAAACAAAACTGTAAATAATTAAGACATTTTAATAAAGTGGAATGTATATTTAATAACATAGCAATAAACAATTATTTTTGGCCATGAACAAAGTAATAAACTACAAAAAACAATCATAACAGAACTTTATTCCTCTGTAACTATTTGTGTGAAGAAAATAAAAATGTTGTGATACGACCATTATAATAGTGTGAAAAATGCGCATCTAATCACAGCAATAAAACTGTGATTTCGAAAAATAAAGTGCAGAAATACCTAAAGCATGAGTCATCATTGACTCTAAATACAATATATGAAGAACAAGTACTACTATTTCGCCTCACTAGACATCAACACGTTTGGCCTAGCGGCGATCACCGCTGTTTCACGGAACTTGAGCGAAAGTGTCGCGGGTTCGAATCCGAGCTATTTCACAATATTTTAATGATTTTATTTTATGACAGTTTTTTATTTTTTTTATTATTATTGAGCATTTTTGTTTACATATTGATTCAAGTATTAGTAAAAAGTTTTAACAAATATAGAAAATAAAATGAATTTAAATAATATATTGACAACGCCTAGCAGAACAGACATGAACGTAACTATACGACCTAAGCGTTTACATCGAGCGAAGTCAGCTGAGTCGGAATATTCATCACTCAATTTATCGGCAACAGAACCACTCACTAGAAGTTTGGATTTATCTACTGGACAAGACATAGATATAGTAGAAACATTGAAGACTGAAAATCAATTACTTTCAAAAAAGTTGGAGACTGCAAATAATGAAATAGACAATCTTCACTTGGAATTAAATCAACTCAAAAATGTTATTAATCAACAAGCACAACAAATAAACTCACTTAAAAACATATGTAGTAGTCCCGCACCAAATATCAGGAACCAAATACAGTCAAAAAGGAAAAAATCAAGACGGACTTTAATTGACAATTCTAGATTATTAGAACTCAAAAATGATGAAGCACAAGATGACAACGAAGATATTCAAAATCATGTTCGGGAAATGCAAGACAAGATTACAATTGACAGTGATAAACATAAATCAGATGAAAATGACCATGTTAGTGACAAGGAGAGAAACGGTAACATAAACAAAATCTACATACTTGGAGGTGAACAATGCAGAGGCCTATCGAGTCAACTTATACGTTCGCGAATGAACACTAAATACCAACAATACTCTGTTACTGGGCTAATAAAACCAGGGGCAAAAACTAAAGAAATACTTAAGCCTATTCAGGAATATCATTCTCAAATACTAGAAGGTGATCGAGTTATATTGTCGGTTGGAGAACACGACGTAAATCCCACACATGTGATGACAGAAATCTCAGCTGTGCTAAAACTGCTAGAAGACCGACACGTCTATGTAACAAGTATTATTAGTAATGAATACCTAAATGAAAAAATGTTAAATAATATGTTAAAAATTATAAGTAAGGAATTCAAAAATTGTCACTTTATAGATTTAAGTATTGAAAATGAGTATTATGATAAAACTTTTATAAATTATTTTAATTATTACGTTAATATGGATAATTATGAGTTATGTAAACAAATAAACAATGCAATTGACTATGATGAGTACCGGCAGAAATATTTAACTTATAATAATAGAAATCCCAAAAATGTACATACTGAGTGGCCGGTAAAGTTCTACGCCATTGAAAATAAAAATAAAAGTAATAACCCAAAAAAGGGTACAATACCGTATTATTTTAAATTACGAAAGGTGGAAAATAAACATAACACTAGTAAAGAAAATTCCAATACGATATTGGAAAACAATCCAAAAAAAGGAACTATCCCTTATTACTTCTCAAAGAATACTAAGACTATATCAGTAAACGAGACACAGTGCGATAGCTTTTTTCGTGCCTAGTAAAAGTAAAACATCATCTTTCCATATCCTTCATCAAAACATAGCCGGTTTGTTATGCAAAAAAGATCTTATTGAAATAACTCTCACTGAGCTACAAACAAATGAAATTACCCCGCATGTTCTATGTTTCAGTGAAACTTTCTTAAAACAAAATTATTTGAGGAATGCCAAAATAACTGATTATGAACTGGCATCAACATACTGTAGAGAGAAAAGTCGAGGTGGGACATGTATATACATAAAAAAAGGAATAGCATACAAAGACACAGGTATACTAAAAAGTTTTTCTCGGGAAATTATTTTTGAATGCTGTGGGATTGAGGTGCCAAGCATAAAGGTCGTGATAATATGCATTTACCGTACACCGAACTCTAATGTAGACTTGTTTCTGAGGCATCTTGACACCCTAATGTATAAATTATTATTTAATAGTAAATATAGCCGACATAAGATTGTACTCACTGGTGACATTAATATTAATACACTCAAAATCTGTAGATGTACAAATCTTAAATGACATATTACATAATTATAATCTGACATTACATATTAATAAACCAACGAGATTAAATACATGTATAGATCATATAATTAGCAACGTTAAGAAAGCGTCTAGTAAAATATTGAAACTAGGTCTTTCAGATCACGATACAGCACAGTTGTTGAGCATAAAAACAAAAATAAATGTCTACCATTCCTTAAAATATTATGTTACTAAAAGAGACTACTCCGACGAAAATATTCGTAAATTTCTAGACTGTCTACAAAGCCTAACTTTTGATAATGTATACAAAATATCAGATATAAATAGAGCTTTTAATGATTTTCACGATGAACTATGCTTATTTTTTGAATTATGTTTCCCAAAGATCAGAAAGTTGACTGTTAGAAAGGAGCGTGATATAAAGTGGATTACCAAGGGTTTACGACTTAGTTGTAGAACAAAAAGACAGTTACGGTTTAAATTTTATAATAAACGAACAATAGAGAGTAGAACTATATATCGCGATTATGCTAAATTGTTACGGCGTTGTATATCAAAGTCTCAAAAAATATCCAATGATAATTTTATAAATAAATCCAATAATATTTGTAAAGCGGCTTGGAAAGTAATCAACGATGACGTAGGATGTAATACAAATCTAAGGTTTATAAATGAAATCAAAACTGACAATGGCATAATAATTAAATAATTAATCCTTCTGATATAGCAAACAAATTTAATAATTACCTAGTAGATCTAAGAAATAGCAAAAGTGGTGATATACAAAACACAAATAAAAGCCGGGCAAATAGCAGTATGTTTCTTATACCGACTGAAGAATTAGAAGTCAAAAATATCGTTATGTCTTTGAATAATACACACTCGGTTGGATATGATGGCATAACAACTAACATTTTAAAAAAATGTATCAACAATATCGCACCAGTGCTGTGTTATTTAATAAACCTATCCTTTGAACAAGGTAGTTTTCCTTGTCGTTTGAAAAAGTCAGTAGTCAAGCCATTATACAAAAAAGGAGATAAAACAGAAATAGGTAATTATAGACCCATAACGTTAATTCCAATTATTTCAAAAATATTCGAAAAAGCTATGAAAAAACGACTACAACTAATAAGGAGTGAACAGTTTGGCTTTCAAAGGGGAAAATCAACTACACTTGCTGCATTTGATCTAGTGCACAATATTTTATTGAATATTGATAGAAAGAAACAAAGTATGGTGATCTTTTTTGACATGTCAAAAGCATTTGAAACAATGAAACAATGAAACAATGAAATAATGAAACAATGAATTTATTTTTGCAAATAGGCCATAAAACGGCACTTTTACACGTCAATTTATATGTGAAAAACTAGATGAAGCCGGCATTTCCTATCTGACTACTCTGAGAAGAAATGCCGAAACAAACTCAGAGGTCAGTCTCTTTTCAAGTCCAGACAATGTAAAAATAACATAATGTGAGAGAATCGTGCAAGTTCATTCTGTAGTGGTCTTTTGAGGAAAGAACCACACCAGTTTAAGTGGACCCGTTCTGAAGACAGGCACGCAAGTGTCAGTTTGCAACCAGTATAGCTAGTGCTGCTGAGTTGTCCGACGAACAATACCGATCTAAAGAACATTTGGGTGGGTCGCGCAAGTACTCAAACTGTCAGAACGCAGATAACTGGTACTCAAAAAGCACGGCAAGTCTCACACGGTCCTTACACTAACAATAATATAAAATAATAAAAATGTCAATAAATAAATAAAAAAAAATGTCAAATAAAAAATAAAATGTCACAATAGGTGATTATGTCATTGTATAAAGAATAAACGTAATGTCAAATTGTATATAAAAGTGTAACTTATGTTACAAACATGTCAACATGACCTGTGCAGACATTACAGCGGCTCATTCCCATGCCTGACTATCCTCTAAGTAGTCTTTTATTTTATAAAATGCTTTACAGCAAAGTTTAGCCTTTATTACACTTTTAAATTTATTGAGGCTCAAATTTTGAATATCGCTAGGAATTTTATTGTAAAAGCGTATACATTGACATCTAAACGAACTAGTTATTTTCTGAAGCCTGGAGGCAGGGACAACATATTTGTTTTTCCCCCTCGTGTTAATATTATGTATATCACTATGCTTCTTAAATAAGCTTTTGTTTTTATGAGCGTGAATTACATTTTCATAAATATATTGTGAGGCAACCGTCATTATCTTAGTTTCCTTAAATAATTCTCTGAGCGAATGCCTCGGACTAAGATTATAGATTGATCGAATAGCCCTTTTCTGCAGAACAAAAATAGACTGAATGTCAGCAGCATTCCCCCACAACAAAATACCGTATGACATGATGCTGTGGAAATAACTAAAATAAACTAACCGCGCTGTATCTACATCTGTTAAATTTCTAATTTTTTTAACGGCATATGCTGCAGAACTGAGCTTCTTCGACAAGCCATCTATATGAGGGCCCCACTGGAGCTTAGCGTCCAGGGTTATACCTAAAAAGACAGTTGTATCTACAGGACTCAACTCCTCGCCCTTGACAAGCACACTGGTTTTTACCTGTTTCACATTTGGTGTTGTGAATTTAATACATTTAGTTTTAGTTTCGTTTAGTAATAAGTTATTAACACCAAACCAGTGAACTATTTCTGAGAGAGCACTGTTTACATTGTCAATAACTAATTGTCGTCGTCTGAGTTTGAATAATAGTGAGGTATCATCAGCAAACAGCACTATCTCGTGTTTATCTCTTACAAGGTAAGGCAAGCCATTAATATAAATAAGAAATAAAAACGGGCCGAGAATAGAACCCTGCGGAACACCCATCTTCACAACAGACCCGGCAGAAACCACTCCGTTTACTTCAACTCTCTGAACCCTATTACTCAGGTATGAGGTAAGAAGGTCCAGAGATGCACCTCTTATTCCGTAATGGGATAGCTTCCTGATCAGTGTATCATGAAGCACACAATCGAACGCCTTGGATAAATCACAAAATATTCCCAAAGCGTCGCTTGAGTCCTCCCACGCGTCGTAAATGTGATTAAGAAGTTCAACACCGGCATCAGTTGTTGAACGACCCCTTGTAAATCCGAACTGTTTCGCATGTAATAATTTATTTCTATTAAAAAATCTTTGCATTTGATCTAAAATAATTTTTTCAAAAATTTTACTGAACGTAGGTAGCACTGAAATAGGTCTAAAGTTAGTGGGGTCAGAAGTACTACCTGATTTAAATAATGGAATTATTTTACTACATTTCATAAGATCAGGAAACACACCACAGTCAATACAGTTATTAAAGATTTGAGCTAATACAGGTGCTACAATAGTTATTACAGAGCTTGTAATATACACAGAATTGCCCCATAGATCTGCAGTCTTTTTGTTATTCAAAGTATTAAAGATTTTAACAATTTCCTTGTTATCTATGTGCTCGAAGGAAAACCCTGAATCGCAAGCTACAACGTGTTTTTTGAGTAAAGACTCTGCAACAGTGGGAGATGAATTCAGTGACTTAGTAGTGGATACAGGAATGTCGGAAAAGAAATTTTCAAAAGCAGTTGCAATTTCTACATCCGCTTTTATTAACTTATTATCAATTACAAGACTATGTTGATTTATTCTCTTTTTAGACCTTCCTGCCTCACTGTTGATAATATTCCAAGTGTCTTTGATAACATTGGTACTGTTCTTTATCTTAGAGCTTAAGAATAATGATTTAGCAATAGAGCAAACCTTTTTGAATAATTTAGAATAGTTTTTTACATATTCACTGAATTCAACAGTGTTAATATATGTCCGCTCATTATAAAGCTCATAGAGGCGCTTTCTACTCTTATAGATACCAGTGGTTGCCCAATCACCGAAAGACGCATTGCTATTAGCTGGTATAGTTTTATCTGAAAAAGTAGACTTAAACTCTGTTAGGTACATTTTAAAAAACTTATCATATAAAGTGCTAGAATTCTTATAATTCAACAACAAAGGCAATTTGTTGCTGAGTTTAGCTTTGAAAAATTCAATGCGTCTTTTAGTCTTCGGATTAACTGTGATAAATTGTTTTGATACTATATTTATTTCTTTTGTTAAAGAAATTAACTGACCACAGTGATCGGAATCAAGTACTGAAATTATTTCTTTGTTAACTGGCACAATGTCAGTATAAATATTGTCCAGGCAAGTGGCACTAGTGGGTGTTATCCTAGTTGGCTCCAGAAACAAATTCGCAAGGTTGTATGAAGAAAATAAACTTACAATTTTTGTGCTTAAACTACATTTTTCTAATAAATTTATATTAAAATCACCACATGTAATGATGGATTTCTTTGAATTTGTAAGTTTACTTAGAACTTCATCCATTACTGTTTCAAAACAGTCATACAAACCAGAAGGTGGTCTATACACGCTTAATACAATAAACCGCTCCAATTCCACACAGGCTATTTCAACAGTACGCTCAACAGAGTAACTAACTATATCTTTACGATCTTTGAATTTGAGCTGGTTACCTATCAGTATAAGTGACCCACCATGTATAGCGTTTTCTCTGCTGAACGAGCTACCAATCTGGTGCTTACCAAAATTGAACATGAGCTGATGGGGTTTTAGCCAATGTTCAGTAATACACAAAATATCCACATTATTACAATTTAAAAATAACTCTATTTCCAATTCTTTACTCATAAAGCCTTGAATGTTTTGGTGAACCAGATTAATAACCTTATTACTGTTTAATTTGCAAGAGTTTGTCTCTATTGTCTTATTTAATAATTTAAATTATTATGAATGTCAGTATTAGGTGACTCATTATGAATGTCAATATTTTTTGGTTGCTCAATAGGAGTAACCTGTTTAGCCAAGTTATTGGCTGATATATTAAAAAAATATGATAGCGACATTGCTATTTGTCTTAAATAATATTTTGAAAGATAGTACCTATCTTTTGTCCTATATATATTAAGACCAACATAATTGTTGGTGTCTATGAAGTGAATATTAGTATTAATACTTAAGTTATACAATGTAGTATTAATTTTATATCTACTATTGTTTTCTTCCTGTGGCAATGATTTTATATAAGGCAATGCAAATATAATTATCTGCTTTAAATTCAGTTTGGCAAGTGAATTATGGAAATTGATTAAACTTTTTTTATTAAGACTACCTCTGTTACCACACATTATAATGAGGGTAGAATCTGGATTAAATCTATATTTATTAATTTTATCCAAAATATTACCAAAACTACAGCCGGGCATACAGTGATTAAATGTAGACTGTCCAGGTAATTCATTTGTCAACATTGAACCTAAGTTCTTTCCAATCTCATCACTGAAAATGACAATATTATGATTACTAGGATTACAATTATTAAACAGTAAACCTCTACCATGAGGTAAGGTGGTCTCACATGCTGGCACAGAAAGAGCAGGCAGTATAGCATCAGGAGTGCACTTCTCACACTGTTTCTCCTGCGAGCTTACCAACTCATTCATTGCCAACATGTATTCCCTCATCTGCCTTTCTGAAGCACTATATTTATTTGACATTATTTCTAACTTAGATGTTAATTGTAGTTCTGACTGCAGGCTCTGGGTATCAGTTTCATATTTCCTAGCACTTTGATTTAATTTTGAAGAGTATAAACTAAGTTGTTTCAGAAGCTGGAAACGTTCTCTATTTAATTTTACATTTTTTATGAAGAACTTTTGTCTCTTTACTAATCTGTTTGTTTTAGTTATAAATTTACTGATTCTTATGTATTTCTTAAGCTTCTTATGACTAGAACTAACAAATTTCACTGGGTGACATGCATCATTATCTGTAGTCTGATTTGAAGTTAATGGATTTAAATCTAAATTTACATCACTATATTGTAGTTGAGAAGCTTGGGCTGACACCAATTTACTGAATAAACTATTATTCAAGCCGGCCGTGATGTTTAAGTTTAATATTTCTAGTTCAGAAATTTGACTGTTGGCCTCATGTAGCTGTTGTTTTAGTAGCGTTTTGTCATTTAAAGTGGTTTCATACTCCTCGCTACACTGCTTGAATTCGTCCACAACGAATTGGAGCCTATCCCGGGCCTCAATGGCTTCTGTGTGTTGAATGTTTAACAGAGCCATTTCTCGTTTCAGCTTCTTGTTTTGGTCCAAAATAAGCAAGAATTCCCGCTCATTGTCATCCCTTTCCCCCAACAATTGATCACACAACTCCTTTGATGCCTTCAATTCGCTCAAAGCCAGGCTGAGTTTAGACTCCTCTTGGCGAGCATGGGCTTTGCGAGTGAGAATCATTTTGGAAGTTTAAAGGTAAGAGATAGAATTAGAAAGTTATAATGGAAGCTGAAATTATTATGTAAATTAAGGTAAGGAAGTTACTAGATAAGTTAAGTAAAAGTTTGCTTAGACAAAGAAGTTGTGCCACCAACTACAAAAAGGGTAATTTTTATTGTTATTTATTGTTATTTTGACCGCGAATGTTTGTTGCGCTACATGAAATCAATGTAAACACGAAAATAAAAAGGCAAAATAGCTAATTACGTTGAAATAATACTGTATTTTACCTGATATCGAGATGACAATGCAGCGAAATCCTTAATGCCGGTAACCTTACATTTATTAACTTCACAATTTTCACTTTGAAAGCAAGGAAACTTTGAAAACTTTATAAATTACATTTAATAATTCAGTGATGAGATGGTTTTAGGCAATATTGTATTTAAAATTAATATATTTTAATAATTAAACAAATTAAAAACAAGGACAATCTTAAATCAGCTGTCAACGCCAGTGTTGCCCACTTTGACTTGGTTTCCCATAAATTATTATTAGAAAAGTTAGAGAATTATGGAATTAGAGGTCAGGCATTAGAATGGACAAAAAGTTACTTAGATAACCGTGAACAATGTGTAGAAATAACTTGCCTAGAGGAAAATGAAGTATTAAAACAAGAAAGGTCTGAGTACATTGTTAATAGATATGGTGTTCCGCAAGGAAGTATTCTCGGTCCCTTATACTTTCTCATTTACATCAATGATTTACCTGACATTACTACTAATAAGTGTATACTATTTGCAGATGACATCTCTATTTTACTAACTTATGATAATTTATTTAATAATGATTTTGACATGGAAATTAATAAAACAATTGATTCAATAATAGAGTGGCTAGTAAGCAATAACTTACAAGTTAATATAAATAAGACTACTTTTATGCAATTTCGAACACATGGATCAAAAATCACTCAGAGGAGTATTGGTTATGACGGCACAGTAATAAATGAGTCCTCAAATGTAAAATTCCTAGGATTTACAATAGATGAATACTTAGATTGGAAAGCTCATGTCAATGGGGTCTGCAAGAAAGTAAATAGTTTTGTATATGTTTTAAATCGACTTAGAACTACAGCAACGCTACAGACGGTTTTGCTAGCATATCATGGCTATGTAGCTTCCATATTACGGTATGGACTAATACTGTGGGGAAACTCATCACAGAGCGTTTCTTTCTCAAAAACGATGCATAAGAGCCATAGTTGGAATTCCACCTTATGAGTCTTGTAAGCCTCATTTTGAACGCTTAAAAATATTACCTCTTCCAAGTATGTACATTTTTGAAATTTGTGTATTTGTGAAATGCAATATAAACCTATTCATGAAAGCTAGTGATAAATATCCTCGAAATACAAAACGAGGCGAGCGACTAGTATCCGAATTCCTGCCTGGAACAGCGTTGTTCCAAAAAAATTGTTATTATATGTGTATAAAAATTTATAATCGGTTACCAATAGATATCCAAAATCTTCCACCATCGAAATTTAAGAAAATCCTTAAAGACCTGCTGTTAAAGAAAATGTTATATTCGATAAATGAATGGTTTCAGTAGATAAAATAGATTCTATAAAATGTAATATGACTTTAATAATATTGTTTGGATATTTTAATTAGTAATAAACTGACTTTAAAATTTTGTATTTTTTAGACTAAAGTAGATAGTAGATTATGTTTCCATTTAAAGTTCACATGCCAAAACCTGGCTAAATAGAATATAAGAACAAATAATATAACATGTAAGTCATCAATTGTATGTACTCTATTTAAAAGTGAATAAATGAATTATGAATTATGAATTATGAATCAGAGTACTTGAAAATGATCGTTATATGGTCAAGAAAGTGGTCGGCAGGGGACGCTCCCGAAAGGTGGCCCATGATCAACTTCGGCGTACACTACAACCCGGAGACCAAGTTGCTGTGTCGGCGGGCGAAGATTCCGATACGCCTCAAAACAATATTACAGCTGCTCCCGATCCGGTCCCATCGACATCACAAGCTGACCAGCAAGTTCAAAAACCTCACGACGACGAAAACATATCATCGGATTGATTAAAACCGGTGAGTTCAATTTAAAAATTTCATGACGTTTTCAACTCTTATAAAAGTAACCATTAATAATTAACAAAGTTCGTAAAAAAAAAAAAAATACAACAATCTGGAGAGTGGTACCTCTGAGCTAAACCATGAGTTTCCCTTGAGCTATCTACGGGTCCTTGATGCATCCACAAGTGAACCCTGAGATACCGTTGAAACGCCTTGTGGAACCATGGGTAGACACGTATACACCACAGATTAAAAATAATAATAATAATAATAATAAATCCGCAAGGCAGCTTGTGGCGAGCTGTTGGGCAGTGGCGACCCCACGGACCTGACTCCCGGGAGGTGTCTTGTTCTTCTCTCTCCAGTTAGTCCTCGTGACGAGCTGGAGTGAACACTGATGAAGAACAAGCCCTCCTACCTCATTCTTGCCTTAATTGGCTGGCTTGAGTGGAGATTCGCAAGAGTAGGAGTTGAAGGAGACTCGGGGGAAGAATGTATCTCAGTAAGGTGCTGGTAGGGGTCTTGACCGTACTTCCGGGATTGCTCTGATAGCCGTGGGATGCCTCTCCTTCCCCAAGCAGCTCAACGTATGTTGCCCCCGTGTCGCTACATGCTAGCGGCCGTTTCCGGGGGCCCATTAATTGAGTTTGCCAGTCACCCCCTGCCTGTTTATCCGTATGTATCAATATTGGTCAGGGGCAGGGGCCATAGTATTTCCATAGTTTTCATCCACTAGTGCATAGCAACCCATACCCATAACCCTATCAATTGTTACCACATTTTACAATAGTCCTGCATCAACCGGGGATTGTCCTTGGGTGCACTTTTATAGTGCATACAGGGATAATTGCCGGCTGATGTCCCATCACATTTAGATTAAAATTGTTCAACGGGCCTCTGCGAGTTGGCTTTGGCTCCTCGTACGCCTTCCAAAGGTCCGGGATCCTGTGATCCCGTGAAAGGAAACGAACAAACAAAATAATAATAATAATAAGCCCGCAGGGCACCTTGAGGCGAGGTGACGGGAATTAGCGATCCCGCGGGCTACCATCATCCCGATTGCTCCAGGGAGGAGTCACCGTTCCTTATCTCCGGCTTGCCTTTATTGGCTGGCCGGAGTGAACGATGACGAGGAACAGGTCTCCCACCTCTGGCTTGCCTTCATTGGCCTTCCAGAGTGGAGTCGCGAGAGTAGTGATCCTGCTCGGAGGGTGGAAGCTGTTCGTAAGCGGCGAGTGGGCCAGTGATGCAGGATGCTTAGGCAGATGCAGATGATCTGAGTAGAAAGCTGGTGGCAGTTTCTTCACCCTTCAGCCACTCACATTTCCGTTGTCCCTCTGTTGCTATTACTAGCAACCATTCCCGGGGGCCCGGTCGGTGAGTTGGCGAGTCTCCGCCTGCCATTTTTACGTGTATAAATTACATTGTTTCGGCAGGTGCCATAGTCCTTCCATAGTTCCCATCATACCGGTCCAAAACAACCCACACCCATAGCCTTATTACTTGCTTCCATTATCTGCAATAGTCCTACACTAACCGGGGACTGTCCTTGGGTGTATTTCCATAGTGCATACAGGGATAGTCGCCGGTTTGTGTCCCATTTCATTTAGATTAAAGTTGTCTAAAAGGCCTCTGCGCAGTTGGCTCCGGCCCCTCGTACGCCTCCCAAATGACCGGGACCCTGTGGTCCCGTGATTGGTAAAGACATACAAATAATAATAACAATTATGGCGCACGAGATACGATTTCGTGTACTGTGCTTGTAACAATTACCTTTATAATAATAAGCAACATAGGTTGCTTACAGATACCTAGCTCAAGGAGTTTTCTTAATTTCAGGCATCAAACCTTATAACTCAGACAGACGCAGAGCACGCGCCGCCTGTCAGAATGGCCGTGTCGGCGGGTCGCCACGATTTATTAATAACCGCCGGAATAACCTCAAAATAAAAATAGTTTTGTCGATTATAATTAAGTTAAAATAATGTTTAAAATCATTTGATTGTGAAAATAAGTAATTATTATAAGAATACAGAATATTTCAATGAATCACATGTTGGTGAGAAGATACATTCTGAATATAGAAGCACAAGGTTATTTTCACCACGTGTTAATATTAAACAATTGATTTACGCATGTTAATTTATTTAAAAATGTTTTTATACGTTTGTTTATCAACTAGTAATAATTTATAATGCAATAAGTAATTTTATTGTACGGAAGTGGGTATTCATATGAATGAATGACACACTCGTTTTACTATAAAAGGCCGATCGCTCGCCGGTCTCGGGCATTCTTACTCGAGCCGTCGTAGCGATCGGACCTCCTGGGTAAATAAAAAGTAAAATAATTAAAGTGAATTTTATTGTGTTTTGCTGTTTGTGTGTTTATTGTTATTAAACATGAGTGGTAACTCTGACCAAAATATTGGTGACGTCAGCAATGCTGACGTCACGTTTTTTAAAAATAATCACGAGGATCCTGGCTCGTCAGGCATAATTAAAAGAGTTTTTTCAGTGTCTAAACAAATTTTTTGTCAACAAATTCTAACAAAATACAATGATGTCTTCCAGGGTCTTGGCTGTCTACCTCCTGTCTGTCACCTGAAACTCAAACCTGATGCAGTACCATGTGTGGATCCTCCCAGGAGAGTACCATTTGCGTTGCTCGGAAAACTACGCGAGGAGTTGGATCGCATGGAGAGCATGAAAGTCATAGAAAAAGTCACTAAGCCTACTGAGTGGGTGAATAGTATAGTTATAACTGTAAAAAGTTCAGGTCAGTTACGAATTTGTTTAGATCCTAGAAATTTAAATAAAAATATCATAAGGGAAATATATCCACTTAAGTCAATTGATGAGATAAGATCTCAACAAACTCTCTTTTTCTCATTTAGATGCATTTTCGGGTTTTTGGATGTTAAAATTAGATGAATATAGTTCTAAATTATGTACTTTTCAAACACCATTTGGTAGATATAAATATTTAAGGTTACCTTTTGGAATAAATGCATCATCAGAAATATTTCAGAGAGTTATGATGAATTTGGTTGGTGATTTGGAAGGAGTCTTAATATTCATCGATGACATTCTAGTCTATGGCCCAAATGAGTCCGTACATAATGAGAGATTAAATAAAGTCATGCATAGAGCACATCTAAATGTACATTTCTAGTGTCTGAAGTCTGTTTCTTAGGTTATATCTTTAGTAAAGGTGCAAGGGTTGACCAAGGAAAGGTTAAAGCAATTGTCAATATGCCTACACCAAAAATGTCAAAGAATTACAAAGAATATTAGGTATGATCAATTATTTAGGTCCCTTTATTAGTAATTTGTCAGAAAAAACTCAAATTTTAAGAAATCTTTTGAAAAAGGATTCTGTCTGGTCTTGGGATGAAAATCACAATAAATGTCTTAAGGGTTTAATAGATGAAATCACAAAGTCACCTGTCTTAGCTCACTATAACCCCAACATTCCATTAGTCTTGTCAGTAGATTCGTCTAAGTCAGCATTGGGAGCAGTCATTTTACAAAATAATAAACCCATTGCTTATAGTTCTAAAACTTTAACCACAACCCAGTCAAGGTATGCTCAAATAGAGAAGGAATTGCTTGCAATTCAATTTGGTTGTGAAAAAATTCACCAGTATGTATATGGTCACAGAGTTACAGTTCACACAGATCACAAACCTTTAGTCTACCTGTTTGATAAACCATTACATGATGTACCAGCTAGGTTACAGCGAATGATGTTAACTTTGCAAAAGTATGATTTGAAAGTCATACATATCCCAGGTAAACAAATGTTCATATCTGATACTTTGTCGAGAGCAGCCTTGAAAGATTATTATATTCCAGAGAATGAATCTGAAATAACCTGTCATGTCAATTTAATGCATTCAAATTTAGCAATTACTAAGGATTACAGTACAAAATTGTCACAACAAACTAATAAAGATGAAAGTTTGCAATTGTTAAAGAAATATTATTATGAAGGATGGCCAAAAAGTAAAAATAAAGTTAGTCAATTAGTGAAACCATATTGGAATGTACAGGCTGAAAAACATGTAGTTAAAGATTTGTTATTTAAAGGATCAAAATTAATAGTACCACAGTCTATGTATAAAGAAATGTTGGATAAAATTCATGAAGGTCGCCAAGGAATAAATAAATGTCTTAAATTAGCTAGAGATTCTTTATATTGGCCAAACATGTCAGTTGATATTAAAAATTTAGTAGAACAATGTCTTATATGTGCAAAATTTAAACCTGCTAACCAAAAAGAACCATTACAAAGTTTTGAAATTAACAAATATCCATGGCAACAAGTTGGTATTGATTTAATGTACTTTGATGGTCTTTCTTATTTAATTGTTACAGATTATTATTCTAAATACATAGAAATAGATTACACATTTAAAGTCGATTTTTGCCCGTCATGGTATACCTTTGTCATTAGTGTCTGACGGTGGACCTCCTTTCCAATCTTTAGAATTTAAAAAATTATTACATGAATGGGACATAGAACATGTTGTTACTAGTCCATATCATGCACAGTCTAATGGTCAAGCTGAAAGTTCAGTTAAAATTGTCAAAAATATGTTGAAGAAATGTAAAGAAAACTCGTCTGATCCTTTTATAGCTTTGTTGCAATATAGAACCACACCTAAGAATAATTTACCGTCCCCAGCTCAACTCTTAATATCTAGGAATTTAAGAGAAAATGTTCCTAAAACGTATAAAAAATTAAAACCAAAGGTACATTTAAAGATTACAAAGAATGTGTAACTAAGAATAATGATAATAAGTCTAAATATTATAATAGAAGTGCAAAGCCTTTACCATTGTTATATCCCAATGATCATGTCTACTTCAAAAGACAACCTAATTGTAATTGGGAACAGGCTGTTGTCAAGCAAAGGCTGGCAAACAATAGGTCATATGTCGTTGAGGATGTCAATGGAGTTAGGTATAGGAGAAATAGGATTCACTTAAGGCATAAGTTCTCTCTCCTATGCTATCCAACTCATCTTCGTCGTCGACTTTGTCATCGCAAGGGAGAGAGGATGGTGACAGTCAGAAGGCTGGACCTCAAGAACTCTCATCTCGATCCTCAAGTAGTCAATTTGTTATACGTTCAGGTCGTATTGTAAAGCCCACAAGAAGGCTAATAGAAGAAATAGATTAAGTATATTTTGTAATCTTATATGTTGTAAATTAAGTACCTAGTCAAGTTGTATAAGTATAAGTCGTATAAAATATTGTCAAGTTGTCATAGTGATAAGTCTGTTTTGTAAAGGGTTAATTTAAACTTAACAAGGGGGATGTTGTATTGTCTATGATTAGTCTTACTAATCAGTGTTGCACTATTATTGTCTATGTCGTCATATCACTATAAAGAGGGTGGCCGAGCAAGTGTCGGCCATTGACAATGTAACTCTGATGCAGTGAGCTGCAGGACTTTGTACTGTATAAATAAAGTCAAGTATCCAAGATCCAAGCCTTTCAATCATAATACAAACATGACCCACTTTGATGAGTTGGAAATGTGTGTGAAGGTAAAATACCATGGTATGCACACATGTTTAGGTACTCTTGAGCCCCTGCGTCATTATTCTCTGAGTTTATATTAATATTTAGGTTGCCAGTTACAATGATACTAGGAAAAAATGACAGTGTCTGTAGTATACTATCTAATGATTTATTAAATTTATCTAAATTTCTAATAGATGGAGACCGGTAGATCGATACTATTGCGATTTCAGAACCTATTTTAATAACAATACAATTATATTCTACGTCTGTAGGCTCTTCTATCGAAATATTTAAAGCTTGTTTTGTGTACACCACAACACCATCGTTTTGATTTAAAAGTATATGTAAGTATATGTAGAGTTAAAACAATTGTAACCAAGTAAAACTGGCATATTCCCATTTCTATTTGAAAGCCAACATTCTGTGAGTATTATCACATCACACTCAATCTTCAGTCTTTGTAGAAAAATACTTAAACCATCTATGTTTTTATATATACTGCGAATATTTTGGGTTAGTATCGATAAAGGATTATTGAAGTCGGTGACATAATGTCTGCAATTCTCAGTTTCAGCAATTTTCGACATATATACTGTACTGTCATCAATATCATTAATTAAATTCTTACCCATAACTAATTAAGATTAATTATTAAAATAAAAGTAAAAAAAAAATAGATTATTACAAGTGCTACTAATAATACACTAGACGGCGCTCTTAGGCGCCTTCATTGTAGTCAATAGAATTGATGTACCTGGTTTCTGCTGTCTTCTTTGCCGGGCATTCGAGGTCACCAGTTTTGTGGCTGCTTGGTTTTTTAAATCGACAGCATGTTGCACATTTCGGCGGCTCATTCTTCTTGGTGCAATCTTTGGTCTCATGTCCTTGCTCGCCGCAATGTCCACATGTATTTGTTGTTTCGCGGCAGGTTCTTGCCGCATGTCCGTATTGCTGGCATTTAAAGCACCGGGTTACGAGGGTATAATCACGTACAGGGCAGGAAGTCCAGTTGATATAAACCCTTTCCTGGTTGATAAGGGCTTTCTTAATATTAGCTGAGACTTCTAGGATAAAGTTGCATGTTTGTGCATCCTTTTTACCGGACTTGTGGCTTAATTTAATGCAAGACAAGAAGGACTCTCGCGACATAATACAGAGCTTATCTGCTACATTCTGCTCGTATATGCATTCCAATACTTCATTGTCTCGGAGGGCTGCAGGTACACCTACTATCACAATTCGTGGTCTTTTTTTATAAGGCTCTTCAACTTTGAAACCGGAACTGCTGAGCTGTGTTGATCTCTTGAGTTTTTCAATGTCGTCATTTGAGTCAGTGCTGATAATCACTCCTCCGTTCCTCGTTTTCCGTACTCCTCTAACGTGCAATTTCATCTGCTCCGGATTTATTATTTTTTGGACAAGTGTTTTAGTCTCGTCGCTAGATTTTAGTGCATCGCTCGGGTATATTGCAATGGACTTCAGATTAGATGGGCGCAGGACACTAGTTTTGTTGGTCTTGAGTACATCAGCAAAAGATACACTTTGAACCAGAGGTGTAGTACAATTTTCCTTGATAGTCTCCTTGGTGGACTTTTTGAAGTCGTTGAGACACGCAGCAAGATCCTCTTTTTCTCTGATTGAGTCCAGGGAATGTTTAATCATACATGCCCTTTGCTTCAAGGCCTGGTAGTGCATAGCCATTTGGGAAACTCCATTCCCAATCCTTCGCGACAATGTATTGATGCACAGATTTTGCTTAGAGTTCAGCTTTCCGTCTGCAGCAATTTGGCACACGTCATTGAGGGCCTTTTCAATAGTAGACATCCAAACTTTTAATGTCACTGGTAGATAGTGCTTCTATAGGCTCGTCGGCGGCATATTCTTTCGGCTGCGGAGTGCTGGGAGGGCTGCGACTCGTCTTTGAACTCCGATTGAAAGGGCTATTTCCCATGTTAGCCATAGTTGTCTGCGTTTACAACATAATGTATACGAAATAATTAAAAGATACTATTGCGCAATCTAGGTCACCACAATAACTATTTACATATAAAATAAATATTGCAAGAGAGGCACGTCTGCTCGCTGCCGAGTGCGAATCAATATCTCTCTATGGATGAGTATGGTACAAAAAAGATAATGGCAATCACTTAGCCAGTTTATTTACAGTATGTATATTTGAACGAGGGACTTATTCAAACCCCCAATAGTTTATGCATAGACTACACCAATAAACATATAAACAATAAAAAAAACCCTGATTAATGACGAGCAAAACCGATCCAGAAAAGTTGTAAAAAAATCGCAATGTTTCGACACATATCGCAGAACATATGCGCGGTCAATGACCGACGCTGACGTACGTATAAATGCATTTTCCTTTCATACTTTAAATCTGGCTTAGGACAGGCAAAAATATCTACGTAAGTACATCAAATAATAAACATTCTGCAATTCAAATTTTCATAAGATTTTGGTACTCACGTACGCGCGCACCTGATGGTCCGCGGGCGTTCCGTCAGGTTAGTAGTACAAGTTCCGGTAGATATTTAAAGGCACTTCTTCCAGATTTTCACTCACTACATTATTTTAAAATAAATAAACACGATACTAATACTAATACTCTACTATACTAATATAATTATAATGGACGACTTGACAGTCAAGTCGTCCATCATAAAATAAGGGCCTATTAAAGTGTTATTTTAAATGCCTGCCCACACATTTACACTAAAGCGATGTTGATAAGCGTCCTGTCGCGTTACATAGGGATTTTCGTGACTCCACTAATGCTCATTATGTACTAAGGGTGACAAAAATGCATAGAGAGCTTAAGGTCGACTATTGACTGACAGGTTTTGCATAACGCTACCATTGATAACTAGATGGCGCTGCTTTTAAATGAAAATAACCCTGCAAAGCTTGAATACTTTACACTGCAGAGACACACAATAAGGTTTTTAATGGTTAAAATAATAATTAAGAAACAATAATATATTTATATTCAAATACACATTAATTATGTTAATTTTCTCATTTCCGAGGACTTAATATAGCGCCATCTAAGTCAAGTAATGCAAACCAATTAAAAGATGGCGTCAAAAATTAATAATAGACAATAATAAAAGTTATAAACTAACCCGCATTTTCGACATCATAAAAAATGCGATCGGTAGCTCGGATGAATAAGAATGATAGAATAATAATAATAATAATAAGCCCGCAGGGCACCTTGAGGCGAGGTGACGGGAATTAGCGATCCCGCGGGCTACCATCATCCCGATTGCTCCAGGGAGGAGTCACCGTTCCTTATCTCCGGCTTGCCTTCATTGGCTGGTCGGAGTGAACGATGACGAGGAACAGGTCTCCCACCTCTGGCTTGCCTTCATTGGCCGTCCAGAGTGGAGTCGCGAGAGTAGTGATCCTGCTCGGAGGGTGGAAGCTGTTCGTAAGCGGCGAGTGGGCCAGTGATGCAGGATGCTTAGGCAGATGCAGATGATCTGAGTAGAAAGCTGGTGGCAGTTTCTTCACCCTTCAGCCACTCACATTTCCGTTGTCCCTCTGTTGCTATTACTAGCGACCATTCCCGGGGGCCCGGTCGGCGGCAGGTGCCATAGTCCTTCCATAGTTCCCATCATACCAGCCCATAGCAACCCACACCCATAACCTTGTACTTTGTTTCCATTATCCACAATAGTCCTACACTAACCGGGGACTGTTCTTGGGTGCATTTCCATAGTGCATACAGGGATAGTCGCCGGTTTGTGTCCCATTTCATTTAGATTAAAATTGTCTAAAGGGCCTCTGCGCAGTTGGCTCCGGCCCCTCGTACGCCTTCCAAATGACCGGGACCCTGTGGTCCCGTGATTGGTAAAGACATACAAATAATAATAATAACAATCCGCAAGGCAGCTTGTGGCGAGCTGTTGGGCAGTGGCGACCCCACGGACCTGACTCCCGGGAGGTGTCTTGTTCTTCTCCCTCCGGTTAGTCCTCGTGACGAGCTGGAGTGAACACTGATGAAGAACAAGCCCTCCTACCTCATTCTTGCCTTAATTGGCTGGCTTGAGTGGAGATTCGCAAGAGTAGGAGTTGAAGGAGACTCGGGGGAAGGATGTATCTCAGTAAGGTGCTGGTAGGGGTCTTGACCGTACTTCCGGGATTGCTCTGATAGCCGTGGGATGCCTCTCCTTCCCCAAGCAGCTCAACGTATGTTGCCTCCGTGTCGCTACATGCTAGCGGCCGTTTCCGGGGGCCCATTAATTGAGTTTGCCAGTCACCCCCTGCCTGTTTATCCGTATGTATCAATATTGGTCAGGGGCAGGGGCCATAGTATTTCCATAGTTATCATATCCACCAGTCCATAGCAACCCATATTCATAACCCTATCAATTTTTACCACATTTCACAATAGTCTTGCATCAACCGGGGATTGTCCTTGGGTGCACTTATATAGAGCATACAGGGATAATTGCCGGCTGATGTCCCATCACATTTAGATTAAAACTGTTCAACGGGCCTCTGTGAGTTGGCTTCGGCTCCTCGTACGCCTTCCAAAGGCCCGGGACCCTGTGGTGCCGTGAAAGGATAGAACAAAAAAAAAAAAAATAATAATAAATCATTTATTTTAAAGTAACCAGGACTCACAAAATGTTAGTAAAACTTACATCTATGTTAGTAGTCGCAACTGTTTTTTTTTTTCTTTTTGTCAGATACATCCTACATTAATCCATGGGAAATGGCATTACATCGTCCCATGTATATGCAGTCCAGCCTGCTTGCAACCATGTTCAGGATACTGTTGGAGCTGGCCCGCACCCTGCTCACCAAGGAAGCACACCTTTTGCGCATGGTTGCATAAAAACAGTCTATGTGTGCATCTGCAAACATCCCTGATGCGCTACAGAAGCGCGGCAGCCCCACCAGCACCCTAAACGCGTTATTATATTGAACACGGAGAGCGCTGTACGACCTCCGCGCAAATCTAGCCCACAGGCTACACGTATAAAAGTTGGTACAGTAAGCCCTAAAAAGGGTGAGCTTGACTTCAAGTGAACATCTTGCAAACCTGCGAGCTATCATGTTTGCCCTAACGGACAACGCTCTCCGCTCACGTTCAATGTCTATATCGTCCTTGAGGTCGGGTGTCAATATATGACCCAGATATTTAAACCTATGAACTCTGTTTAAAGGCACTTTATTAAGAAATACAGGTGGTGTACTTTCAGGACTTTTACCCCCAGCCTCAAATACCATAATTTCCGACTTTTTGCAGTTGTAAATAAGTCCATGTGACTTTGCATACTCTTCACACTTCTGCACAAGTTTTCTAAGGCCACAGATTGACGCGCTCAGCAGCACCATGTCATCCGCGTAACTAATGTTATTAACACAGACACCATCAATAAAACAGCCGACCCTAATGCTACTCAACTCGTCAATCAGCCCGTCCACATACAGGTTGAACAGCGTAGGTGAACTCAACCCCCCCTGTCTCACCCCGCACTCCAACCCATATGCACGAGACAAAGCCCCGGCCCATCGCACATAGTTGCTCTGATTTCCATACCAAAATTTCAAAATGTTTATTATTTCAAATCGTAAGCTTGATTTCTCCAATTTTTTCCACAACCCCTCATAGGAAACCAGATCGAAAGCCCTGGATAGGTCGAGAAAGCAAGCGTAAACAGGTGTACCACGCCGTGTATAATACGTGACAGCCTGCTTAAGACACAAAATTGCACTTTCGGTTGACAATCCGGGTCGAAACCCGAACTGGTTATCATGAAGTTCTACATATTTGTTCAATTGTGTATTAAGCAAGCTGTCAAATATTTTAGATATTACCGTAGCCAATGATATGGGCCTATAGTTACCTGTGTCTGCGACGTCTCCCGTTTTGTTCTTAATAATAGGTACTACCAGTGTCCGAATCATTTCGCTCGGCAAGTAACCATGACCCACACAAAAGCTATACAACATTGCCAGAACTCTCGGCAAGTGCGGACCCGCATAGCGGAGGTGCTCGATGCCGAGCCCGTCATGACCAGGAGACTTGCCCTTAGACATGCTTTTTATAATTTGAGCAATCTCTTTTGCTTTAAATTTGACCTCTAGATCTTTACCAGGCTCAACATCGATCACCGATCCCAAGCTACCCAGAGGAGACTTTACAATAAAATTATCTCTGAACAGGTTGGCAATATCTTCTGGCTCACACATGCCGCCGACACTCACAGGAAGCCCGGCCCCCCCATAATGAAGTCAAAGGGCACCGGTTCAATTCCGGGTTATCAATTTTATATTCAGGTTTTTTAACAATGATTTTTTTATATTTTTTATATAAAATCAATAATAATAATATATAAATAAAATATTTGACGTTTAATATTTATAAAAGATAACAAAAATAAATATATATATTATTTTAGAATAAAATTATATTAATAACTTTTATAATATGTGCTAACTATTAATGTAAAAGTAACATATTTTTCTTACAGATTAAGACTAATACTTACTAAGTTTAATTCTCATAAAGGATAACAAATAAAACTATTATAGTGACATTATTATTTCAGACATTTATTTCTTAAAACAAAATATTTATTTCTTTCTTATATAGTGTATACCCTGACCTAATAACTTTTCAGCTAACTGACACATTACTTAATACACTTTTTATAAGATTAATAAGTACTTTAAATCAAAATTGTGTTGTGCTAGTCATTTATTAGTTAGTTTTAAACACAATGTTATAATACCATTCTATATAATATGCAACCTTACTTCAGCAACTATTTTACCTCCCCATAAAATTTAAAATTTAGATTTAATTAAAGTATTGACTAAAGTGATTCATTTTGTGCATCATGTTATGACAAAGGCCCATAGCTTAAGTATTCGTTCCAGAACAAGGAAGAAATTGAAGCTAGACCTTAAATAAATAACATTTCTAAGACCAGGATATATATAGCATTCATTAGATATGAGACGAATTGTTTATAGTAATAATAAATAAATAATTTATTATTTTGCAATCAATAGCATCTGTAGATATTAATATTGCTTTTGTTTTTATAATAACTATCGTGAGACATACTAAATTAACTAGGTAGGCTGCGCGACGTCGCCGCGTCCGCGCACGCTGCTCATGAGGAAGAACCCCTCTGTGGTTCGAAACTAGTAGAGCTTTTCTCAACATTTACACGTGAGTACCCCGCGAATTTTAGTTAATTTAATATTGCTTTTATTTTTATTTCTCATATTTAGTAAAACATTAAAATCATTACTGTAAATAACAGTTGCTGGTTATAAAGTACTCAATAAATTTATCCTACTAACACTAAGCTTGAACATTTATCCATTAGGTAAATAAATTATAGCTACCCCGGTCTTGTAATTGCTTAATCCTATAGTCAACAATATATATTCTTCTAAGAACTAGCGTAGCCGCCATTTTTATCGATCCTATTTCTCCTATCTCGCTGGCCAAGGAATAATCCGTATGTCTGATTGCTGACTAAACACTTGCACAATTATGGAACATTACACATAGGACAATTGTCCTGCACGAACGTTATCACTAGCACATTGTACGGAACCAGGGTTGATGTGGATGGACTTCAGGAAAAATACTCGAACACAGGTTTTAAATTAATAAACTTTAATGGGTGCTAACTACAAGAGTTAAGTATTGCAAGTGGGATAATTTCAGAATACTTCATAATTTATACTTTTCATAAGTGTTAGTTGATGCTCTGAAAAAATCATCAGGCGCGCGAACATGCCCCCGGGCGTTGAAAGTAACGGTTTCAACCAAACTCCGAAGTCACAAGTAGTGGGCCGACTCAGTTGAATGCCCCTCGTACGATGCCAGTGGCCGTCTGGATGTCAGCAACACAAGCGATGCCGTCTGTTCCTGGGTGAACCGCCACCACACGGCCTAGTCTCCACTTCAACGGAGGGAGATTATCCTCCTTAACACGTTCATCGCGGAAGCCCATTTATGCATCTAGTTGATATGACGCAACGAGATCTATAAGTTCTCGTCGTGATCCATCAGGAATAACGCAACGAGATCCAGCAGATCTCGTACGACTCAGTCACTTCAAACCCCAATAGTTTTATGAAATTTAACTATTTTTATATTTTTTTTGTATGTGCAGGTAGGAGATGATCAGACCTTTCAGTAGGTTTTCACCGCCTCAAGTTATGTCGAAAACAATAATGGAAAATTTACAAAATAGAAAAACGAGAACTTTTGGATCTCGTTCTGCACTAGATAGCAAGAAAATGCGAGTACTTTTAGATCTCGTTTTGCAGATATTGCATAGTATCGATAAAAAAAATAGTGATGAGAAACAATAAGACCAACAACATTATCGATAAAATTAATCATTTATTATAATACTATAGTGTAAGGCATTAGAAACTTATAAACAGTGCAAAAAATGTCAATGTTTTTCATTAAAACATGGAAGACACATAGTTTTTTCACACTTCACATAGAAACCTTTTACCTGTTTTGTCTTTTTATCCGCTTCCTGCTAGACATTGTTTTTCGTGCCTTTTCATAGCAACTCACACAACGTCTCTTCTTGGTATTCACTATATATTTGTGTTCAGAGGTCACTTCCGGATTATCTTTTTCCAGAAAAAAAAAAACTCCTGTGAATTTCGTTATGATGCTTTCAATAAAATTCTTTTTTGGTAACTTATTTTTTTTCTTATTATTATGTACCACCCATGCATTTACTATAGCTGTTCCAAAAATTAATTCCATCGTCAATTTTCGAAACCAGTTGACACGACACTAATTATTTTCTTGTGAGGATTCGCACGAGATCGCTACGAGATCCTTTAGTTCTCGTTCCGCGCTAGATGCAAAATTTTACTATTTGGTCGCAACGAGACCTATTAGATCTCGTACGTTTTTATTCATAAAAATACTACATCCAATGTACCTAATATGAACAAAAATATTTGTCTCACTCTATCAGTAAAGAAACATACAGAAATATCATTTGCCGAAATGGGATAGACATAGGATTTCACTTGCGCGATACTAAAACGTCACAAACGAGAACTAAAAGGTCTCGTTCCGCGTTGAACGTGTTAATCACCACTAAGGAGTCCAGCTTCAATCCATTCCAACAGGATAATCAGGTTGCAGCAAGGTTGCGCGTCAGCGGTGTGCAATCTGCAGGATCTGAAGATAGGGGCGTTAGTGGATGAGAGTTCGAAATGGCTTCGATTTCAGTCAGTGCAGTGTACAGTTTATTAAAAATTAAATTACAATGTCCCAACACTCCTTTGACGAGGTACCTTGTTGACCACACTCGCCTCCCAGAAGGTACCGAACGTAGAACGAAGATACGAAGGTGCGTGTACGCAGGGATAAAAATAAATTTTAATTCCGTCATTCGCGGCACTTTCACCCAAGGCCAAAGTATTTTCCTTTACAAATTGGAAATGTCATTGAACGCACCGATAAATGAGATACCGTTGTCCGAAAGAATATCAACGGGCTTATGTACCTCCTCAAGCAATAATCAATCGATGCAACGCTTGTAAATAACCCTTACTAATTAAATCGTTAACGAGTTGACACCAAATGAATGGTTTTGATCGGAAAACAAATAAAAATCCTGCACACACCTTCACTAGCCTGCATCCGTAACCTCGACGACTAGCACACAATAATAGGCTCGGCATAATCAACGCCCGTGCTCTCAAAGGGATAACCTGGACGAAGTGGTGTTCGTGGTAAGTTGCCCAGTATAGGACTAGCCACCTGTCCCTTCATACGGTGACATGAACACACTTATGAGTACAAGTCTTCGCCAAGTTGCGACCTTCTTGGCCAGTATGATTCCCTTAAGGGAGCTAATAGCAAATGTGGGCCAGTGTGCATTAATCGTCTATGCTCGAAATTAAATAATAATCTTGTAAACTGATGAGTGGACTGTAATAAGGTGTTTTTATTAACATGAGACAAAAAAAATGTATTGTTTCCTATGTGATTTAATAAATCTTAATGTAAATAAATTATAATAGCGACTAAAATAAATGAAAGCACTAATGAAATCCCTATTCGTATCAATGATAATAAATCGCGTTCACTATGCCTAGCTACGGACTCGCTCAGACTTTTAGGAAACCCTAAATCATCGGAAGCGGGATACCGACCCACACCAAGTAACTTGTCGGGCTCGTGAGGTGCAATATCTACGTCAACCGAAGCAGGCAAGTCCAAGTGTGTTACTTTCTTATAAGAATATCCTAGAACTGAAGGATCTTTCTTAAGACGATACTCGCATTAATTAAAAGATTTATCATCACAGGAAACTTCTTGACTAAAGTTACATTTTAAATTATTAGACAGAATCGGACCGGAAACTATCCACCCTAAACGGGTTTCGTACAATATTGGCTTCCCGAAACCTAGCTCTATTTTTTGTGATCCTAATAATTTCCAAAATAGATCAGCGCCGATTAACAGATCAACATCAGCGGGTTTATAAAACTTAGGATCAGCTAAAGTGATATTCGAAGGTAGATTGAAATAAGAAACATTAATTTCACGGCACGGCACCTCACTCGTGATAAATGGCAAAACCAAACAATGGAGGTCGTTATTAAAACTATCATCCAATGGTGACATCTTAACTCGACATGTTTTACCTACGTGCGAAGTAACATTATTTATGCCAAGTATAGATTTATTTACCTGACTCGTAAATAAATTAAGTTTTTTACATAACCGTTCCGTTATAAATGACGACGTGCTACCGCTGTCTAGAACCGAGCGAACAACATGTACACAGCCAGTATGATCCCGTAGTTTGACCAATGCGGTCGATAGCAAAACATCACGCTGCGTATGACCTTGAGAGGATGCAATGTGTGCTGACAACGTAACGTTATTCGTGTCTGTGGTAGCAGACGGTACGGATGATGAAGACAAGTTATTGTTAGACGAATTAACACTATGTGTATTTGCAATAATGTTATCTTTAGAATTTATGTGAATTAGTGTGTTGTGCCTACGCTTACATAGTTTAAAACCGGCTTTTTTACATTTGTTAGCGAAGTGACCTGACCGAAAACAATTAAAACAAATCTTATAAGTAGGTAGAAGTTTAATACGAGCATCAACGCTTAATGCGAGAAACTGTGGACAATTATTTAATGTGTGATTACTGTTACATTTAGGACATACTTTGGGAGCTGTTTCGATGCTGGAACTATTATGAGGTTGATTAACCAACATCGACTTGATCTTAGGGTTGGATCTACCTGCCGTTTGCGAATTATTATTATTAGTTTGAAGGCGTTCTAAGTTCTCGATCAAATCGGCTCGAGTGCGTAGGAATTGCATGAACATATCGAACGTAATCGAACTTTCTTTGTCAATCCTACCCTTAAACTCCTCCCATTCACGATAGGTCCTATGATCATTTTTTGAGTGACGTGGTATATCAAAAAAGTGTCCCAGTGCTTTACAGGCTCACCTAACGACTCTAATGCTCGCAAGTCCATATTTAATTGATCGATCAAACCTTTGAGAGCAACAGACGATTCTTTCGTACCCGCATCAATGTGATATAAGGCAGACACATGATTTTGTGCTAATAATCGTTTGTTGTCAAATCGATCAAGTAACAAACTCCATGCCACAGAGTAATTGCTCGAAGAAAACTCAATTGACTTGATGATGACGGCAGCAGGTCCCTCAAGAGAGGCTCTTAGGTAGTGGAATTTGTTAACCTCATCAATTTCGTCGTTACTGTGAATTAGACTAGTGAAGGTATCACGAAATTCCAACCAATTGCAATATGAACCGCTAAACTTTGGTAATTGTATCGTCGGCTCAAAATACAGAACAAACCAGAAGGCGTTATCGCGCTTAAAACAAAAGCAACTAAAACCACTCTTTACTAAAGTGGTATGAAATTTCTACGATTAGTCAATTTTGGCACGTGGCATGTCGTGACGTATTTACGAGTATCAATTTTAATTTCATTATGCCGTCTTGTGTTATTACTACGAGTAAAAATGCGGCTGGAAATACGAAAAAAGTGGATAAGATTACATTTCATCTGCAAGCATCGACTGCAATAGTATATTTAATTAATTATTGAATTTTTTTAATCGATTTATTTTTCTATGAAAATTATGCGGCCATTTTGTGAGTGTTGTCATTTTTGGTGAAAATTTTACCCACTTATTTATTTTTTGTAGGCTATATTTCTGTCCATTATCTAACAAAAAAATTAAAAATCATACAAAAGGCACGGCTAGATTCATTTTGGAAACCATCTAGCCAGAGCGTAGTTTGCTCAATTTACTTTGAAGAGATATATGTATTTCTGACAAAGGTGGTTTGAAAACAGCATTTCCTACTAAGATATATCTATAGGTAGGTATACTAATTATAATGCTGAAGAGTTTGTTTGCTTGTTTGCTTGAATTCGCTAATCTCAGGAACTAAGTAAAGTAAGTAGACTTCTAATCTTTAGTTCCGAGTCTAAAGGCAATACATATTATAAAAAACTAAACCAGCAAAAGGGAACACAATAAAACCTTCGCACTTATTGAAGCTTTGTTTTATTTGTTGTGTATAGTAGGTGTAACTAAAATTAACATTAACATTTATAGTAAGTTTACCTATTTTTGTTGGGTTTACCCAACAAAATATATCTTACCCTCCTGTTGTAAAATTACCCCAAACCAAGGGAATTGTTCCACTTTCGGCAACACTAGGCGGGTGGGAAGTGCGGCTGGCGGGGGGATTGACGTATTGTTTTCGGACACATTTGACGACATGTAATTATGAGTGAACGCGGCTTCTGGTTTGTTCTGTATTCTGAGATCGTCGGTAATTTTACCGGTTTGTGTATGCTAGCAAGTGTACTTTTACAGCTTTCCATCGACTTATCACCTTTGTTACTGTCGTTGAGAATGGTTTGCGCTCTGGAAAACGCTTTGTAATAAAGTGACTCGAACTCGGTACGTTCGGAATTCTGTACCTTAAGATCGTCGGCGATACATTCCAGACGCAACTGCACCTCATCATATTGTTCGTACAATGACTCCATCTTACCCATGCGCAACTGCAACTCGGACACATCACAACTACTTAATACTTTGTCCTTGAGTGAGTCCAGGAAGGTGACGAAAGCAGTCAAGCGACCCTTAAAGCTGTCGCGCTTTTTAACTAAATCCCTTTCCTCGGACATACTGGGAGATGAGTATTGTCAACCTGGAATTGATACAGAATTACAATTAACTTAGAAAACAATAATGGTTTTAAGATCAACCTAACTGTGTTTTATACACTGCCCAAATGCTTTTATAAAGCGACACAGAACCTACAAATTAATAACAATTATATAAAGCTAATTAAGTAAATTAATATTGTATAACTTTTCGTAAAACTACCTACAATTTATAATGTTGTAAACTTTTATATAAACTAAATAAATAAGCACAATTAATTCAATTAAAATACTAATTCCTATTTATTACATAAACGATTCTAAATTACTAATAACTTGTTGAATTTTTACAATGACTTGCACTAATATCTAACACTCAAATTATTTGTATTATGTCAAGATACCTCTAATAATTATATCTACTAAGTAGTTATAAAATTATGTGAAATAGTTACAGCTTTGATTAAATTAAATTTAAATAATGTAGCAATTAACTAACTATACTGCAGTGAGTATAATTTAAACTTAAGATTTACTGTTAAAAATACTAATCACAATTAAACAGAATATCTAATGATTCTAATGATCAAACAAATACAATAAGTAGTTAAATAAATATTACTGACCTTAAATATAATTTACTTATATACTACCTGAGTGTTGGGTGATGATATTAGTTATTTAAAATACTGTACACCGCTAAAACCATTTGTTCGAACTCAATCCAATCCACCGGCAAATCTCCACGTCACGGTGGAAAATTTCAGTACTTGATTCCTCTTCAAATAAATTCGCTGATCTCCTCTTTAGTTAGGGTCATCAGGCTCGATACGGACCATGTACGGAACCAGGGTTGATTTGGATGGACTTCAGGAAAAATACTCGAACACGGTTTTAAATTAATAAACTTTAATGGGTGCTAACTACAAGAGTTAAGTATTGCAAGTGGGGTGATTTCAGAATACTTCATAATTTATACTTTTCATAAGTGTTAGTTGATGCTCTGAAAAAATCATCAGGCGCGCGAATACACATCTTCATGACGTCTTTCAGCACATCTATGTAGATTTCACTGTTTGCATCACTGAAGATGACAATGCTCCAGTAATTTTCCTCATAACCTTGCCCCATAAGTTGAAGCTGGTCTGAGTCAATATCACGTCTTCTGCCAGATCCACTACGGTGCTCCAATGAACCCTCTTCTTAAAACAGCTTTAGATATCCATAAAGTGGCAGTCTTTACCTGTAAGGGACGTGTGTATTCATTATTTTCATGTATCGATAACCATGGATAATAAAATAAATAACGAACGGTCATTTTAAAAAAATACTTACGTTTAAGCCTAGGCCTTACGTCTAAGCAAGTTCTCTCGAAATTTCAGTATAATTTAAGCTTTGATTATGCTATTTATTATTTGGGCCTTCGTAGCCATATCAATATTTGAACGCAAACTCATAATAAAAATAAATATTAAAAACTTGTTAAACAAATCGTAACTGAACTCGCTCAAATATAGTAAAGAATGTTATGATTGAAGAAAAAGGTTTAATTTTTATGCAGTTAATATTAAATTACCCTCAACTGTTTTGAGATTTATGATCGGGTTATACTTGCTAAACAACTTCAATATAATAAAGAGTAGGATAATTTCAATACATTTCAAGGTTACGCAATGGCCTAATGGCTAGTGGCTTCGGTAAATTTTATGCTACCGAGTTCGAATCCTGGTTATTGCGTGCTTTGCTTTAAAAAGGTTTGGAATACCGTAGGATTAATTTGTGTAAAAATTTATTAAGTTAATAACTTTGTATCTGATAAAAACTATAAATGTATATTTTTCAATACCACTAGTATACTAGCGCCATCTATGTCATCCATGGTATATTATAAAGGCGATGAAACGCCGTACAAACGATTTTGATTTGGAATCCTCCATGCACTTATGACACTGATAGTACATTAAAAACCCCCATTCTTGTGAAAGTGGCTTCGTCGGTGAATGAAATGTGTTTGTCTAAATTAGACAAAATTCACTCGAGGTTCATGGTCATTAACCCCAAGGTCCTGCACGATCTAAAATGGTAAGGGTGCATGTCATCGTTGTGCAGCAGCTTCCACACAGTCATGTGTGATACTTTCTTGTGGGTTTTCTTCGAAGTACTCGAGGATGGCATGTTGTAGGTCTTCTGGGTATGGTGCTGCTCCTCTTCCTTGAGCATGCGTCGGCAGGGTAAACTGATCATACGTTCGTAGACGCTGGTTGACACCTAGCATCAAACTGTATGATGGTATCTGTTTGTTGTGGTACATTTCTCTGTACACATTAATGTCAGCTAGCACACGATCATTTGATAGCGCGTAGGCACGAACCATATCCTAATATTCTTCATTTGAATACTGGGACGAAATTATTACACTTCACACACTACCTAACTCTAGACAATGCACTTTACGTAAATTTGGTAAACGGGGATGTTTACACAATGCGGAAGCGGCGGCGCGTTCGCATAGACTGGCGGTCAGCGGAGCGGGGGCGCGGGCAGGGTGCGTGCGAGCCGGTACCTACATGTTCGGCACAGTCGGCGACATAACATAAGAAAGGGGCGGGGCTTGCGCGCTCGCTTCCTTAGCGACAGGAGCGGCACATGTTTGGCGCGTAATTATGTAGGCATTTTACTATCTCCGAGATCGCTTTGCGCTCTGTGTTCATGAACACTGTATTTTATTGGACAATTAGATCAAAAATTAAGGTCATAGTTTTTTTACATATTATTATTTGGGACGAGAATCGAATACTGACCACCCTCCTTCAATAAGTCCGTCGTTCAAATTTACATACTGTATAAAAAAATATTATATCAAGGTGGACTTTACTGTAGCTTAACTGTTTAAATTGCAGTGCCGAAGACACGGGATAAGTCCCCCTCTGTGCGGATCCTCTGCGCCTTGTCCCCCGGCGCCTTCCTGACGAGGATGCGGCCCTGCTCGGTCCAGACAAACTTCCAGCCAAGAGCTCCGGCCGCTTCCCGTGCTTGGCGAAATAACAAACGGTTGACTTTCGTCAACCGCTCGTTAACGAAGAACCGCTGCGCCGGCCCGGACATGCCAAGATCCGTCGTAGTTGCGCCTCGTCGCACTCGCGCGCTCGCCATAAGTTTGTCCCACAGATCTCGGCGAGCAAGGCTCACCACTATCGGCCGCGGGCGTGATACAGTTGGTCCCGCTGAGTTTGTTGCTACATCTGGCCATTAAATGCTAGAATGAAACCAGGTACATTACAGAAAAAGCGCTTCCAAAACTAACGAATTACAAAATTTACCACTTCGCGAGCCCTTTCGTAAGTCATCATCTCCAAAACAGTAACAGTAAAACATCTAAAGAAATTTTTTATGCTTGCTACCAAAATGTACGTGGCCTGAAAACAAAACTATTAATGTGGCGCAACCATCTTTCCTTGTTAGACCACAGCCTAGTAGTATGTTATTGGGCATTCTATTCCACTATCGGTAGCGAGGCGCACTCGCCGAGCGACTTGCCGATAGTGGAATAGAATGCCCAATAACCAATAAGCGACTCGACTCTTTACTCGACCGATAAATTCGAACGGAACAGTTCATTGTGTTGCGTACTTGATTAGGAACGAGTAACTTGTTCCGTACTACTATCGTTCGTTAAAAATTAGCTACTCTACTATCCACTTGCTTACTGACTCGACCGATCACTCGATCGAGTTTGCATTCGCTGTTAACACCGAATGTCAAAAGGCGATGGCGATTGATGTTGGTGTGTGTATGTGTGTGAGTGTGTAATAAAAAAAATATAAAATTAACTTGTAACCAAAGCGGTAAAGGTTTGTTAGTGTAAATAAGAAACGACTATAAATTAGCTACTTCGTTTAATTATCATAAAACATTGGCTTATCTGGAAACAAAATATCAGTCGCCTGCACGAGCTCTTGTAATTTTCGCCACTGTAGAGAGTCGACATCAGTCTGGAACTTCATTCGGATGAGTGCTTTCTTCCACAGCTCAGCGGAGTCGGTAAGGCGAGCATCTTCAGTCTTGTATACCTTACAGTCGATGTAGAACTCTCCATCGGTGGTCGTTGCGCGACGCTCGCAGCCGCTGGCTACACGGTTTACAATGAATGAAGTTAGATGATCCAGTGAATGTTCTTTGTTTGGGATGTTGCGGTTTTTACTGATGCCGAATATGTCGCTGTCAGTATTGGTTTTCTTACTGAAACAAAAAAAGATGTTATTAGTTAATGTTTAGTACGAGAAGTACAAGGGGGAAAAATATTATCAACTTGGTTAAAAATATAATTTAATATTTTATGAAAGACAGCTCAGATATTTCCTTAGAAAATGCTCCTCTCCTATGTATAACTAAAAGATTATATGTAATTCAAATGGTAGATACGTGTCCATACAATTTACTTTTATAATTTAACCAAAGGTGGATAGTTTATGAAAAATATTAGTTACCTTGCTCGAGCTGATGTTGTATGTGACTGTATCTTGCGTTTCCCATTGCTTTCTGCGGACGGTTTGCGGCAGGATTTTGCTTTTTGTCCAGTGCTGATCGATGTTGTTGAGTATTCACGCTCTGAGTCTGACCTGAAATAAAGATAAGAAGGCTAAATTTAGTCATACAATTATTACTATTTAAGTATGCCAATGGAGTAATATCCATTGCGCAGGGCAAGTGTTTGGACAAATACTGGTTCTCTCATATTCCAATGAAATAGCGCTGCTTGAGAATTTACCTCTAGTGGCAGATCGGTTGAAACAAACATATAAATTAACAAGCGGATCACAAGTACGAACGATGAAAATGAACAGAATATTTTGATATAATAGATATAATAATAATTATTGATACACTTACATTTTTCAATCAGAAGTTCCGCCTGGTTTGGTGATTTGGTTGGTGATGACAGTAACTATATTGTCACCGATATTGTAAGGAACTCGGAGTATTTGTATACTGTTGATATCAGAACACTTCGTTGCACTTTGAAGACTGCGAATACTATGTACCGAATACTTGTAGCTTATAAGTTAAAATTGAATTATAAGTCAAGCATGTTAAAATCCATTAAAGTCAATCTGGTATTGCAGTATTAAAGTTACTTTTTCTATAGTCGTATTATACACATTTGTAAATGAAGACATAGGTATCATTTTTCGCTGTAACAACAATGTCGATGCAGCGAAATGACCTAGGGCTGACCAAACGATAGCGTGCACGGATTTGTCATACACTACATTGTTTTTATTTTTTTAAAATTTAGTAAATATCTCTTAGGTACTAATTTTGTATTTAACTTTTAGGTACACCGTTGTTCACGAACTCTCTGTATTACTGTTTTAAAATGTATTTAGGTGCAATGAAGAGTAAACTAAACGAAGTCTAGCTTAGAAAATATAAACTTATTGTGTAGATTTCCTTAAAACATAAATACATAATTCCTTTAACTACGTCAACAACCACCATAAAATCATGCGAATAATTATTTCTCGATATACTATGATAGATATAAATGGTATTTAGTGTAAAATTTGTATATTGCTAATATATAGATTGCTACCGAGTTATTGCCAACCCTGACTAAAATAGCTGATTATTGCGATTGTGAAATAAGTAATAAGGTTTCGCACACGTGTAAACTATTGGGTAATAACAAATTTTATGATGAAATATTTTATGATTTGTAGACAAAAAATAATAATAATAAAATATAGCCTAAAATATTATTTATTACCTTAAAGGCCTCTCTCGTAGTGAGCACCTTTCTAAATTGTCTGTAATTTTTTTTTAAATATTTGATTGATCGCACACAAGAAAGTATATACGAAAACTTTCATCTTTTGAAAAAAATTTTCGGGACCTGAATACATAATCTACATATTTGGATTACACACATACTTATGTATGAATCATTACATATTGTGCAGGTAATTATCAACAATTAGAACATAATAATAATTTTCTCAATTTCAACTTAGAATTTACAATTATATACTTATTTTTTATTAGTACCTAATAAATTAAACATTTTTTTTATTTCAGATACCAAACAAATAACTTGTCTTTGCAAAAGTATTTAATTACCTGAAGTTTATCAACATATTATTATTTGGGCCACGCAGATACATATTCTAATGTACGAAACATTTCATTTTTCGCAGGTAATTATTAGATATATTATTTTCCTCGGAACGTACCGTAACCTACCTACTAATCATATAAAGTACCTAATGCATATTTTTTTTATTTCAGATACATACCGCATGAATATTATTACCGATTTGCCTGTGAATAAAATTACACAAAGACCCTGGAATGAATATCAAGTTGTACTAATTTTATAAAATATTTTGTAACAATACACCTAAGACCGTGAATATTACTTGTAAGTATTACGTAATCTAATTGTATTGAAGTAATTATAGTAATCTTTGATTTAAACAATAACATAATGCCTCACTGTTCTGATTGCAAAGTATTTGTAGATAATCGTCGTTGGTCCAGTCATTTACGTAGCAATGTACATAAAAACAATAGTTCTACCCCTATTTATGATAATGTTGAAATTATTAATTCTTCTTTTAAAGAACGAATTATAAGTTATAAAATCAAAGCGATAGGTGAACAAATACAAAGTTTTCCAGAGATGTTTCTCAATAGTATAAGTACACAAGTCAAGCATCTAATAGATAAATCAATTCAGAAACACACCTCTGTCAAAATAAACTTCGAACTGTTTGCTTCGTTTCTTTTGTATAAAAATGACCAACAAGAAATAAAATCATTCCGTTCAAACAATTTTATTACACACTATAATTACGATTTTGATTCTATACATAAATTAACTGTTAACTTACTATTAAAAAAAATTGAAGAATTCGAGGAAAGAGATAGTGGTTGGACCTTTTTAGGCAATTCGCACTTAGAATTAAATATTTATAAATATCAACCACTCAGCGGATCTAAATTTTTTACTTTGCCGAAATTCATAAAAAGTAAAAGAGCTTGTTTGAATATTCGGAACAATGATGGGTATTGCTTTTTGTGGTGTGTTGTGGCGGCGCTGTACCCCACAAACAAACACCCTGATAGAATTTCGTCTTATCCTCACTTTCAGGATGTTTTAAATGTTAATAATTTAACATTTCCAATTACATTCTCGGACATAGCTATCTTTGAGAAAAATAATCCTTCTGTCAATATATTTGTGTATGGTTTAAAAAATGAGAAGACAATTATCGGGCCGTTGTATACAACGTTGAATAATAAGTGTAATAAGAGTATCCATCTACTGTTTATAGAAAACAATAATAATTCTCATTACTGTCTTATCAAGGATTTATCTCGGTTAGTTAGAAATCAGATGACCAAACATCATGGTAAATTATATTTTTGTGAAACCTGTTTATTATTTTTCCCGACCCTTAAGCAAATTGAATCCCACTTGTGTGGAGGAATTATCACGGTATTACCGGAACAAGGCTCGTTTTTGAAATTTAAAAATTATAATAGAAAGCAAAGTATTCCGTTTGTCATATATGCCGACTTCGAAACGTTACTTGAACCCATTTCTGGTAATGAATCCAACACCGCTAATACGACATACTCAAAACGCCACGTGCCAGCGGCGTTCGCATATACTTATAATGTCGTCTCATCAAATAACAATAATACCGTTGAGGGCTATAGAAGTTATCGCGGCAAAGATTGTGTTTCAAAGTTTATACATTTTCTTACTGAGGATGTGAAACAAATACATAAAATAATATCCCAAAACGAGCCTATGATATTCACTGATGAGAATTCTATTGAATTCAAACGTGCCGTAAAGTGTCATATTTGTGATAATCTACTCTTGTCCGATAAAGTAAGAGACCATTGTCATATTACAGGCCGTTATCGAGGTGCAGCACATCGGCATTGTAATTTGTTACATAAAGTACCAAACTTTGTTCCGATATTTTTTCACAATTTATCCGGGTACGATTGTCATCTATTCATAAAACAGTTAGGGGAAATTCCCGGCCCGATCAAAATTATACCCAAGACTAAAGAAAAATACGTAGCATTTACTAAATTTATTCCCGTTGCTGATAACGCGTATATTTGTATAAGATTTTTAGATTCATTTAACTTTTTAGGAACGAGTCTAGACAAGCTCGCTAAAACGTTGCAGGTGGAAGATTTTGTTAACCTTCGATTTCATTTTCCTACAAATAGTCAGTTTAATTTATTAATTAGAAAAGGAATATATCCATATGACTATATGACCGATTGGGAATGTTATGATCAAAAATCTTTGCCAACTAAAGGTAACTTTTTTAACTCTTTGACTAACGAAGACATTACTGATGAGGATTATAATCACGCGCAGTCTGTTTGGAGTGAATTCGAAATAGATAACCTCGGCGAGTATACAGATCTATACTTAAAAACGGATGTGCTTTTGTTGACAGACGTATTTCAAAATTTTCGGAAAACGTGCAAACAATATTACAGTCTTGACCCCGCGTTTTACATTACTGCACCTAGTTTATCTTTTGATGCAATGTTGCTAAAAACGGGCGTTCAGTTAGAACTGGTATCGGACTTAGCTATTATCAGAATGATACAAAGCGGTATACGCGGCGGTTTATGCATGTGTTCCCATCGGTATGCTAGAGCTAATCATAAATACATGCCTGAATATAATCCATCACAACCTCAGAGTTTTATAGTGTATTTAGATTGTAATAATCTTTATGGTTTTAGCATGTGTCAGTATTTACCGTACTCGAGTTTCAGATTTTTAAGTGATAACGAATTAGCTAATTTTAATGTTACCTCTATAGAGGATAACGCAAAGTGGAGCTTCATACTAGAAGTTGATTTATTATATCCCGAGCATTTACATAATGAGCATAATGACTTACCATTTTGTCCCGAAAAATGTGTACCCCCTGGAGGTAAAACAAAGAAACTTATAGCAAATCTGTATAATAAGTATAACTATGTAATTCATTACGTTCATTTGAAAAAATGCTTGGAACATGGTTTAATATTACGTAAAATTCATAGAGCTATTACTTTTAGACAAAGTCCATATTTAAAACAGTACATAGAGTTAAATACTCAATTAAGGCAAAAAGCAAAAAGTTCTTTCGAGCAAGACTTTTTTAAGTTATTAAATAACAGTGTTTTTGGAAAAACGTTAGAAAATACAGAAAATAGAGTAACTGTTCATTTGGTTAATCAGTGGTGCGATCAGTCTAATCGAACTAAGAAATTTATATCCGCTGAGAAACTTATATCCAACCCTTATTTCCACAGTGCATCGGTTTTAACTGAAAATTTAGTTGCAATACAAATGAAACCTGATCAAATTATTTTAGATAAACCAATATACATCGGCTTCACTGTGTTAGAACTTTCGAAAGCACATATGTATAACTATCACTACAATATTGTAAAGCCTTTTTATAAAGATCGAGTGCAGCTATGTTACACAGATACCGATTCCTTTGTCTATAAAATATATACTAACGATTTTTACCACGATTTGAAATACAATTTCTTGCAATATTTTGACACCAGTAACTATGAGGCCATGAATGATTTACAGATACCACTAAAAAACAAAAAGGTTCCCGGTCTTTTTAAAGATGAAATGGGAGGAAAATATATAACAGATTTTGTTGGTTTGAGATCGAAACTTTACTCTATAAAAACCTCTAACAATATAATTAAAAAAGCGAAAGGGGTAAAATCACCCGTGGTTAGGGATTTAAACTTATCCGACTATGAAACCATTTTGTTTAATGGAGGAGTAATTCGGAGGAAAAATATTATGTTTAAATCGATAAAACACGAAATATTTACTCGAACTGTCAACAAAGTTGCTCTATCTAGAAACGATGACAAAAGATCGATATCTGTGGATCAAATATCAACTCGAGCATGGGGTCATGCATTAATTTTTAAGAATAAATTACTTTGATTTTAATTATTTAAGTTTTACATACACTCATGTATTAGTTTAAGTTTAGTTTTAGAATGAACTAAATGTTACTGACACTAATTATGATGTTATTTAAAATAAATAAAATGTGAATTAAGTGTTACAACTATTAACTCGTTTTATTTATGATATCCTATTTAAAGAAAGTAAATACTGATTGCAGTTATTGCAGTTAAACTATGCACCTAGAATACCCTGCATCATAAGGTTGATTTTCAAGTAACTACCACTCTCGAGTAATGTGCTTACAAGGCACTATATGAATTGTCATTGTGTAATTATTACCTATGTTGGAGTTCATTGCCCTTAGCCTGGAGACATAAATGCTCAGTTGACGTTAGTATGACAGGTAATTTTGTAATAATATTAATTATTAATCATTTACAAAATATTGTTCACGGCGAACGTCTGTTTAATATTTCTAATTTTCACCAAAAGTCATCATGTCGGTGAGTAAAATATTTCTTAAATGTGTTTTCACCCGACTGCTGAGAAGGGTTACCAGTTAACCATTTATCTAAGCCTAGATTTCAGGCTGTTTTTGAGAAATGTCTCGATAGAAAACTGCGCAAAATTTACATGATACTGGTATAAGTTGTGTTTATATTTGGTTCCAGATTTCTTCAGAATCCGAGATTGTGTTCAGCCAGTATGCTCAGGATCCCTTAGACGGATTCTCTGAGATGTTTCGCAGTGAACCCGAGCACAGCAAACAGGTCACGAAGGATAAAAAACCAAAACAACGATGCAGAGAAAAGTCGAAAAAGCAAAAACCCAACAAATCCTTCGTTATGAGTCGACTACAACGAAGAGGGATTAAATTAATAAAAATTTCGGTGGTAGATCTCTGCAATAACAACTCTCAAACCATAGACAGTGATAGTGACAGTGAGAACGTAATTATGAACGCACAATATATTGTTCAAGATTGTATCGACAGTGTTATGGACGATACTGAGTGTTTGGTTAAGAAAATATCAAAATCTTTAATAGATACCGTGTAAACCATGTAGCCATGTATGTAATATACTATACTAAGTATTATATTTATGTATTATATTTAATATGTACGGGGTGTTAAGTAAAATAAAATCATATTTAACTTATTTAGATTTTTTATTTAAAAACCAATACCTAAGTACATTACACATTATAATTTACATCTTAAGCCCATTCTAAATACTTTCTTAGACAAAGTACATTTTTAAGCGCACAGTGCTTTATATGTTTATTACAATTAAAGTTAGATGTTCCTTCACAGTATTTTTCATGCAAAACAGATAAATTAGGGCATTGTTCTGGACCAAGGTCTGAAACTTTACAATTTACACAAAGATCCTTTATCCAATTCACCTTCTCCAAACCCTTTACAATTATTTCCTTATTTTCTAAATACGGAACGATTATACGTCGAAATTCTCTATAGTCAATATAACCTTCATTCCAATAAATGCCTCTATTTCTTTCTAACCATCTAACCTGTCTCTTTTCGTCACTTGTTAAGTATTTAAACAAGTATGGTGGTTTTATTAAAAATGTTTGCGTATAATCACGACTAGCAATAGCTAATTCTTTTATTATAAATTCATTTTTTAGGTCTTTGAACCCTTGAACATCTAGTATGATAGTATTCGGATTCATGATATTTTTCTCACAGTATTACTCAACGGCTTATACTCAATTATACAGTCATTCAATATAAGACAATATGCAGAAGTTTGATCTGGTATATCCGTCTCACTCTCGATTTCCACTCTTACATCCACAATAGGACCTGTCTTTACATTATCAGCTTGTCTAGAGCAATCTATGACAAATAGCGGTGCCAAATCTTTAAATTGTTTCTCACTTAATAAGGGTTCCGGACGACGACCGTAATAAGACTGTTGAAATCTGACGTATTGCTCGTATAATAAAGCAATTCTGTTATTCGTAAAGCTGATATTTAGGTTTTCATACGGGAAGTAAGATGAATTTAAGTATACTTTGACATCACGAACATGGCAGTGATCGAACTGAGACATATCAGAAGTTGAATTGTTTTTTCTATTTGTTTGTAGACCCATAATTATATATCTTGGTTTCTCTATTTGTGAAGATGTTTTGATAGACCAGGTATGTTTTGTAGTTTTAGGTAAAGCGGGATATTCATACAGATCCCAATTTCTGAATATCATCTGGAGTGGTCGATCTTTTTCTAACAGTTTTAGCAAAGTTATTTTCTCTTTGTCGGACACTTTAACATGTGGTACACGCCAGATAATTTTATTTATCTGTACGTCGTCTACAAATTCACCGGTGTTAAGTTTGACTGCATTCAGATTAGTGTTACTTCGTAGCAATATCAGTTCATGTCTACCATTTATCACAACTTTCTTAAAATCTTCAGCGAAACCGAGGATGTTACAGAGTGGTATAGAAACAGAAAAGCTACCCCCATTAATATTTTTTATTCCATCGATATTCCAGCCCCATGCATGAGATATCTTCGACTCACTTTCACTCATTGATATTAACGATTTAATGGTGGTAGTTACACCAGCATTTTTTATTCTATCGATTTCCACGCCATTTAGCTCGTATCTTATATCTTGGAATAGATAGAGTAAAGCATTATTAGTAAAATGAACACTAGTGGCTTTCTCTTTCATATCCTTTTTGTTAACGATAACAGTTCCTTCCAAATACAAGGTACTAGCTGACGGAAGTATATACAGGTCCTGTTGGTTAATAGGTATGCGGATTTCATCGTTCCTGTTGAAGCTCGTTACGTAGGGTTTGTAAGAATGAAATTCAATTCCTTCAACGGTGTTGTCATAGGTTGGAGCGGATAACACGTCTAAAATATTCATTTTAGTAAACCGATTGCTTTGAGGAACGCTTTGTTTTCTTTAGTCAATTTTATCTTCTTCTTCGGGTGAGGTCTTATTTGCTTGATCACTTTAGTAGAACTGACGTTTCCAGTTTGTTGATGTACATATTTATTGTAGTCAATCATTTTTCCTTCGAATATGTAAATATAGCTGCACTTCTTCACCGCGTAGGTTTATTAAGCGATTGTTAATATCTAATAATCTGATGTGTATACAATTTATGTTATTTTGGTTGACTGGGAAGTATATGGCGTTTTTCGGAATTTCTATAATTCTATATCCAGGTGGCACGTTGAGTGCGAATTCGTGTACAATGTGACTGGGTTTTCCGTTTATGTACGAACCACTTACAATATCACATTCTATCCTGATCACGGTCGTAGGCAAAATGTTGACTGGTAACTCGGATACATGCCATTTATTTGCTTCTAAAATCTGTTTGTTAAAACCTAATAATTTCCTAAAAGTCCCATCTTTAGTAAAATCTATATCTTTAGTACAGTATATTAAAGCTTTTAGAGTGTTATTATTACATTGTACTTTTATTGAGCAATCTTTCATTTCAGATTTTAAATAATCGCTGATATCTTGTAGTTCGTAGGAGCCTTCAGGTATTTCGAGAACTTCGTTAGAGCCATAATATAATTTATTATTTGTTTTGTCGATGTTTGGAATTGAATTAAATGTTGAGAAATGTAATAAGGCACACTCATAATGTCCATCGAGCTGTAATGTATTGGGATAATACGTAGATAAATCAGAGGAGTTTGCAGTTATAGACAAGGTGAGTGACATGATGAAAATGATTTAAATAAAAGACATGCGTAACATTTATACGTATTTATTCCAAAATTTCCAAAGATATTCCAAACATAAGTGTCCACAGTTAAATGTATCAAATTGTTGAAACCTAGTATAATTATAAAAAACATTACAATTTTTAAAGTACTGCATTAATTCCATTGGAGGTTTCAAATCCCCATAGCTATCAAAGTATTCACAATAATTGTTTATTTTAGCATAAGCTACCCAATGCGTTCCTTCATTTCGTGAATCGTCTAAGTTGACGATAGCACATTCAATGCGTTTTGGTGTTTTTGGTAACCGATCCTTCATATACACTCCTCGAAAGTAAGGAATGTCACGTGCATGCTTACTGATATCAATATTAGTTAAAGGACGATTAGGTAGCCTTTCATTCAGTTTTTTGGAGGTTTTATAAACAACCCTTTACCGCTTTTATGGGGTTTAATATATAACCCTTTGCCCAACGCTAAAGCTTCCATGGTCTTGTTGTGTCGTTCCGTTTCTTGCAAGCTTTTTTGGGCAGCCTTGTATTCGTTTACGGTTTTTGCAATACCGGCTGCACCACCCGCTAAACTTCCTAAAGCAGATAATCCAGCGAAAATTGGGATTAAAGGTAAGACTCCTCCTGTCTTTGGTATGGGTATAACACGGGGTATGCGAATCTTCTGAATGTCTGGAAATATCTTTTTCGCAGCTGAGTAAGCAACGTTGATTAGTGCTTTACTGTTTTTAGGTTTTAGTTTTTTAATTTGTGACTTAATTTTTGACACAAAAGCATTAAATGTTTTAATACCGGCTCCTGACTTTAGTTTGGCTTTCATAACCTTGCTCACTATCCATGAACTAAGTTTTTCACCTTTCCCTGCATCTTTTGATTTTAGTCTTTGTTTAGCCATATTTAAAAGTTGTAAATCAGCTTTGTGACGATTAGGTAAGTCTGTGTGATTTGCATATGCGATGTCGTGATGCATACAAGCTTCATCTAGTTTATTCACACCCCGATCACCTCGCAGCAATCGTTTCTCAAGTTTTGTTCCCGGTCCACAATAGTTATACCCAGGCAAATGAAGTTCGAATGGTAGATTATTAATCACACTGTTGACTAGTCCACTGCCTTGCATAGTAGTCAGTGAAATGAATAAAAAAATCCTTACGAGCTTGGTTATATATTCATAATCCTAACCCACAATTGCATCTTTATCAATCCAACTATTTTCTTCGTTGCTTAAGCCCAACCATTTCACGTAAAGTTTCTTTCCTTTCCTTTGAAGAACCTTTTCTATCAAATAAACACCTGGATAGCTAGTTTTTTGAAGTTCTTGTTCGTAGAAACAACCTCTAATGGGTTGCTTTCGATGATCTTCTAAACGATATGTTACTGGTATGGTATTATTAATCCTTTTTACAGTAAATACTTCGGTTGACCAATTAGGCGTGTAACCTTTGTCAAAAATATGTTTGTATTTACTGATCCGAACATTTTCACCCACTTTGAATTTAGGACAACATTGTCGTGAAGTTAGTTTTTGAGATTTTTGAATATTTTCTTTTATCTTTGACTCGTTCAACTTATTTACCTCGAATGGTTTGAATTTGATGGTTCGATGTTTTGTACTATTATAGGTTTTTACAATAACTTCTAATGGTGAACCTAACCATTTATAGTTCCCAATCAAACTAAAGTATTTATACATTTTATTTTTAATTGTTTTAATTACCCGTTCTACAATTGAAGCTTTCGTGGTAGAAAACGTGGAGTAGTGGTTAATATTGTAGCTCTTCATAAGCTTTTGGAATGTAGTGTTATAAAATTCTGTTCCAGAATCAGTTTGTAAATTATCAGGTTTTCGTTTGCTGGTAGTTAGTATTCGCTCAAATGCACGAGAAACATCTAGTTTACTTTTGGATTTTATTGGTTCTGTCCAGGTGTACTTTGAGAAACAATCAATCACTACTAAAATGTAACTATAACATTTATTAAACTTTTTTAGGTTTTGCATATCTATCAGATCAGCTTGCCATAAGTCATCTATACCTTTTATAATAACTGAACGTCTAACAAAATTTCTTCGTGCTGCTTTGTGTAATTCATTAACAATTTGTTGTTTTACCATCATGGAGAGTTTTTAGATAATTTTTGTACTTCCGCTTTGTTATAAAACTTATCCTCCAACTGGATTAAAATGTCAGGTATCTTCGCTTTTAAAGTAGCTTGGACCGTTATTTGTGCTTCTTTTATGATTTGAGCACGCAACAACCCGATCATTCTATTCTGCTCCTTTATAGTCTGATCGCACAATCGACCAACGTAATCCTTGTTGACGGCATCATCTGGATCTACAGGAGATCTGATTCCTCTCAATCTACATTTTTTCAAGTCAAAATCACCACTTTCCGATTTTAGCAATGCATTTCCATTGAACTCTAATAATTCAGAGAAACGCATTCTCTTATGAATATGGTGACCGAATTTATCTACATTCATATTTTAGTTGTATTATATTTAAAGGTTGATAGTAAAATGAACAGCAATTTTTTTTTACCATTTATTTATTACTTAATATATTTACTTTCACGTAGTTCTTCAATAATAGATATAATTTCGTTGTCTAATCCAGTGTTACCAGCGTCTCGAGATGCAATCAATAATTTTAACCTATCCACAAGTTCATTAGGATCATCCCAATATATAAAATCTGTATCTTTCTTCCACATTTTTGTCAAAGGTAGCCCTTTTCCTTTTGATTGATTGTTTTGAATAGCAGTTGGCGGTTGAAAAAGAGGTTTTATGACTTGCATATATTTTTGTCCCTTATTACTTTTTATTGGTTTGTTTGAGTCAAAGTCTCGACGATGTGCGTTTGTTGTAATCAACATCATTTTATAATTCTGCAGATCAGATTCTTTAATCATGCTCAAATCTACGTCCTTTTTTAATAACAGTTGTCTTAGTCCAGGAGTGCTTGGATATTTCCGTCCAGCGACGGTGATATAATTGTCACTGATCGTTATGACAGCAGAACCTAACATCAGTTGTCCTTGCGCCGTACGAACACCAAACGGGATATCTGAAAGTGCTTCTGAAGATATTGACCAGGATGATGTATTTGTCTCTGGATTGTTGTCTCCCAAGGATTGGTACGACTCGTCACTGTCTGTATAACATTCATTTTCTTCCACGTCACTTTCTCCTCCGTTTATAGTATAGTCTTGTTGCAATGTATCGTTTTTGCACGGAATTTTTGTTTCTTCAACTTCTTTAGATCGCAAGGGGTCAGTTTGCTTATTGCTGTTAGCAATTAAATTAAGAGACTCTGTTACAGGTCTAAAAACTGATTCTAATGCCTGCTTATTCTCAGTGTCAAAATCTCGCATTTTTCGTATTTTTTTCTTTACAGCTTCTGCAGCATCAACAATTTGTATTTTCAATGATTTTTCCATAACGGTAGACTATGATTGTTATCGCTTAAGAGTCGGTCAAAGAGTAATGATATCAAGTAAGCATCATAGTCTTAAATATTTGTATTTCTAATCAAAGACTACAAATGTATCAAATTTATTTCTATAACATCCGTTATTTTTATTACAGTCTTTATTAATTACAACATAATTAAAGGGTTCACTCCATATTTTAGAACACATTTCTCGAAATTCGAGCCATGTCATATCAGTGTTAACATGTTCTTCATAAACATGCCTCAAGTTAATATCATCTTGTTTAAATAATACTATTAAATTAGCATTATCTCTTACTAACTGCTTAGGGATTTTGCTATATGTTTGATTTAGATAAAAACAATCGATGTGTTTATGCCTCCCCATTGCGAAATAATCACGCATGTTAGTTTGATTCTCGCAAGCAACGTCATCGAATATAATTACAGAGTTGGGTTTTGCGTCCTGAACGCTTATAACTTCCTCGTTCCCTTGATATTTCTGGAGTGAGATATTTGGTACCCGTTGTAATACTTTTTCTAAAAAAATGTACTTTGGTTGGTGTAAGGTTTTTGAATAAACATAAACATTTTGAAACCGTAAACCATTTTCATGTATAAGAAGTCCAATAAGTAAATTAGTTTTGCCACAATTCGATGGTCCGCAAATAATACATCGTACTGAATTAGGTAACAATTCTCCATGACGCAAACTAGTTTTACAAAAGTCACCGCAAATCGTGCCTACATGCAGCGATTGTGGTTGTTTAACAAATTTCATGATTTCTGTTGTCAACGAACTGATTAGTAATGAGTAAAATTTTACTTCCACAATCTTTATAAACTTAAACAGCCTACCTAGCTACTATCTATTTTACGTTCATTTATCGGAAGTAAAATAACTTGAACTATCGTTGGTCGAGTAGAGAGTCGAGTCGCTTATTGGTTATTGGGCATTCTATTCCACTATCGGTAGCGAGGCGCACTCGCCGAGCGACTTGCCAATAGTGGAATAGAATGCCCAATAACATACTACTAGCCTTGTTGCTATTACTGAAACTTTCCTGGATTCTTCGGTCATAGATTCTGAACTTGAAAGTGATGACTGGTGTGTTCTGCGCCGAGACAGAGATACGCATTGTGGAGGGGTCTTATTGGCAGCACGAACTCCTCTTGTACTTAACAGAAGACGCGAGTGCGAAACTGATAGCGGTGAAGATTTGTGGGCGACCTTTGCCTGGCATGGTCTCCCATTCTTAGTGTGTGTGTGTGTGTAGTGTACTGTTATAAGTTTAAATAGCCCTAACATACATTAATATAAAACCGCTGACACCGCATCCCCGCCGCTCACGTGGATGCGACACGTTTACTTAACATTACACATTTTATTTCATTTATTATAATGACACACTTACTTTGGACCTCATGGCGGACACACTAAGGGTTTTGTAATTTTACTATTTTCTTATTATATTTCTAAACAGTCTAAAAAGTGTTTTTTTTAAGCGAGTAAGACTTTACCCGATAACAGTGGTGTTAGAAGTGGGATTCAAGCGTGCATATTGTTGCTGGCTATCAACAAAACAAAATCCCGGTCCGCCACACGCGTGTCCTGTGACTCTATCGACCCAATCCGCATACTTTACAAACTCTGTGCTGTTCGTTATTCTGTGACTCTATCGACTCAATCCACATCATACTCTAAAAACTCTGTGTTCTGTGACTGGCTGTGCTGTCGTGAACGATACGTGGCAAAAATCAACGAATCTCCAGAACAGTCTCGTTTACATCGGGTGACTGCAAGTGAAGATCTCTCTCACACCGAGGCGTGAGGTGCTGCTGAGGCTAAATCCAGTCTGCTATTGGGCGGGCTATTCACCGAAATCAATGAAGATGTGTTTCGTCGAGCCATCGCCGTCGCCTTGCTGTGAGTAGAATATAACTTTTCTGTTGCTATTGCCACATAAAATTATCTCCGTCCTACTTATACCCTGTGTATTTCCTCCAACTAGAGAAAAATGCCTTACTCAAGTGAAAAACGACAATTAACACCTAGCATTTCTGAACCTTTCCCAATTCAGGTACTATGTAATTTCATAAACCCATACCAAGGAGAACGAGAAACCTTGTCAGCATTTCTAACTAATTGCCAAAATGCTCTTGATTTAGCATCTGAGAGTCAAAAGTCCCTACTCTTAAAGTATATAATTTCAAAATTACAGGGAAAAGCACAAGTAGCTTGCTCCAATAAAATATTTGAAAGTTTCGAGGACCTGCGATCATTTTTAAGACAGAATTTCGGCGAACGAAAACATTATAACCATCTACTCCTAGAGCTACAATCCTGTAAGCAATTGCCTAGTAAAACCGTAGCTCAATATGCCCTAAGGATTGAGACCTGCTTGACAGATCTGCAGTCCGAAATTCATAATTTAGATTCTTTGAAAAAAGAACTCCCAGGTCGTATTGCAATAACGGAAGATCTGGCATTATACACCTTTTGTCTCGGACTTCACCCTAGACTAAATAATATCGTCCGATGCCGTGACCCTCGAAATCTAAATGCAGCTATTAGTATTGCCACTGAAGTGGGGAAAATTTACAACTATTCAGTCAAATCCTTTCGGAAATTTCCAGAATACGACGCTCGAACAAAAATATGTAGAAACTTGAAAATACGTGGAGCTGATGTGAACAGCATAAAGTGACGGTGAATGAAAAAATAAGTAGTGTAGTGTAGTGTATCTTCATAAAAAATATACGTCATTTCTTGACGCCTAGAACGTTGAACCGTGACCCGCTGAGATGCGCGTTGCTATTAAAAAAAGTATTGGCGCTTCAGGCCGCGCCACTACTACAAAACATAAAGACTCTATCCTTGCTAAATCTAATACTAATTCGATAAAAAATAAAGACTATAACTTTGCAAAATCCACCACTAATTCCATAAAAAACTATGACTCTATCACTACTAAATCTATTACTAATTCTACAAAAAATAAAGATTCTATCCTTGCTAAATCTACTACTAATTCGATAAAAAATAAAGACTCTACTTTTGCCGAATCTACTACCAATTCCATAAAAAACTATGAATCTATCACTACCAAATCTATTACTAATTCTACAAAAAGTCAAGTAAGTCCACTAGTAATCCTACTAAATCAAATGATTCTATCTAGAATATACTAGATCATTTTATACAAAGCGCTGATGGCTATTCTACCATTCATGATGTTTTTCCTAATTCGAGTTCCTCTTTACCATATATTTTAGTTAAAACCTCACATACTAAACTGCCTATTCGACTCTTGGTTGACTCTGGCAGTTCCATATGCCTAATTAAAGAACAATGTTTATCTGAATTACCCAAAGTCGAAACAGATATTTTAAAATTCAAAGGCATCAATGACATTGACACTTTCGCTCAAACTAAGGGCAAGTTCATCTTATCAATAGAATTAGAGAACACGATCAAGGTCCCTTATTATTTCCATATCGTAGATAAAATCAATTTGGAGTTCGATGGCATCTTAGGCTCTAATTTCCTCGAGTGGTATAAAGGTCTTATTAGTTACGGCAATTCCAAATTAATTATCCAGGAAAATCCCTTATACTATTTCAATTTAATAACGGCACCTTATGTAAAAGTTATTCCCCCTAGAAGCGAAATGTTCATTAAATGCAATGTAACCAACCCTGACATTAAGGAAGGGCTACAGTTAGTAACAAAGGTACAAGGATACCCCCATTTATATTTTTCCAAGTGCTTAGTCCGTGTTGACCCCATTAACCAAATAACTATGTCAGTTCTTAATACGTCAGAAAAGGAAGTAATTCTTAAAGATTTTCAAGTAACATTAGAGCCTATACTCCATATAATAGAGACGAATCAAAACACTGTTTCTCTAAACACGACTAATATTTCTACCTCCTGCTCTAAATCAACATATCCGTACACCTCTGACCGCAATTCTAGAGTCCAAGAAATGATAAGATGTGAACATCTTAATTCTGAAGAGGAAAGCCGCTTACGTCATATTTGCTCCAAATTTCAAGATGTGTTTAATTTAGAGGATGATAAACTCACGCATACAAGCACCTTGGAACACGAAATACGCGTCACTTCCGAAACTCCGATTGCAGTAAAAAGCTATAGATTTCCCGAATGCCATAAAGAGGAAGTCAATAAACAAATTAAGGATATGCTGGATCAAGACATAATCAGACCTTCAATATCCCCGTGGTCAGCACCAATTTGGGTCGTTCCCAAAAAACAAGATGCCTCAGGTAAACCCAATTGGCGTATTGTTATTGACTACCGTAAGTTAAATGAGATCACAATTGGGGATGCATACCCAATCCCAAATATTTCCGATATTCTTGATCAATTAGGCCACAGTAAATACTTTACCACCCTCGACCTTGTATCTTCATTTCATCAAGTGAGAGTCAAGGACAAGGACACCGCAAAAACCGCTTTTAGTGTTCCGTCCGGTCATTACGAGTTTACTAGAATGCCTTTTGGACTCCGTAATGCACCTTCCACACTCATGAACATTGTTCTGAGTGGCCTGCAAGGCACTCGTTGTTTCACTTATATGGATGATATTGTCCTATTTGGACATGACCTTGAATCCCATTGTCAAAACCTAGAATCTGTTTTTGAAAAATTACGCGAACATAGGTTAAAAATACAACCAGCGAAGTGCGAGTTCTTGCGAAAAGAGGTACAATACCTTGGACATGTAATTTCAGATCAAGGTGTCAAACCAGACCCTAAAAAGGTGTCTTGTGTTCAAAAGTTTCCAATTCCTAAGTCTCCCCGTGACATCAAATCATTTCGAGGCTTAGTAGGTTATTACAGTCGGTTCATAGAAAATTTTTCCCATATTACAAAACCCCTTACAAGTCTTTTAAAGAAAAACGCTAATTTTATCTGGTCACCTGAACAACAGAAATCTTTCGATGAGTTGAAATATAAGATCACTACCGCTCCTATCCTTCAATACCCTGATTTCTCTAAGCCCTTCATATTAACTACCGACGCCTCTAATTTCGCTGTTTCTGCAATCTTGTCTCAAGGTAAAGTCGGTCAGGTCCTTCCGGTCGCGTATGCCTCCAGAACTCTTAATAAAGCCGAAGGCAATTATTCGACCACAGAAAAAGAATGCCTAGCCATCCTATTCGGCACTAAAGTTTTTAGACCATATTTATATGGCCACAAATTCACCGTAGTCTCTGACCACAAACCACTACAATGGTTATTCAATTGCAAGGACCCTAGTTCAAAATTAGTCCGCTGGCGTTTGAAACTCGAAGAGTTTGATTATGACATATTTAACAAAAAGGGTAAAATGAACTGCAACCCCGATTCCTTGTCCCGTAATCCAATACTTGCCATTGATCCCGACAATCCATCTTCCTCTGAAACTTACGAAAAATATTTACGACTTAGCCAACAAAATAATAATACCTATGATACTGTAATAAAAGAATACAATGCCTCTTTATTTAAATCAAAATTCAAACTGATCGTGTATCCATCTGCCATTGACCTAGATGACTCTATCCCATACTGTTCCGAAATCCTACAGATGTCTAAATTCGACGAAAACTTACCCGACATACGAAACATTGAGCGAGAACTATGTACATTCCAAAGCACTTCTAATGAAAAACACGTATTTACACATCTCTTTCTACGCGTTCATCATTACGACGAAATGACTTACAAAGACATTTTTAACATTTTAAGAGACTATCGCGACATGATAACTACATGCTATTCAGAAGAAAAGGACTTTGCCATATCCGATTTCCAAGACCCATTCACGAAGGTATCATTTACAAAAATATATAATATTCTAGGATTCCTATTTCATAAAACAGGTGTTACAGTTCACATTTATCATAATAACATTATATTCCCTACTCCTGCCGAAGTTTCCCGTATACTGAAAGAAAATCATGATTCACCTTCGGCAGGTCACCCTGACATTTCCCGCATGTATGATAGGCTAAAAGCTACTGTATGTGTATGTGTATTGGTGGAAAAACATGCGCCAAGACATAGAAAACTACGTCAAAAGATGTAAATCTTGTCAAGTAAATAAACCGCTGCGCCAAACAAATCGTGCTCCTATGATAATTACATCCACAGCTACTAAACCCATGGAAAAGGTGTTTATTGATGTTGTAGGACCGCTACCCGAAACTCAAGATTACCATTATAAGTTTATCCTTACATTACAAGATGACCTAACAAAATATTCGCAGGCATACGCAATGAAAACTTGTTCCGCGGAAGAAACCGCACATAAACTAGTTTTATTAATTTCTCACTTAGGTATCCCCAGAATGATTGTTTCTGACCAAGGTACTAACTTCACGTCGGACGTTTTAAAACAATTAACAATTAGAAAGATTATTCGGTATTAAACATATCTTCGCCTCTCCCTATCATCCCCAAACGTGTGGGGCTCTCGAAAGGAGCCACGCAACATTAAAAGAATACTTACGGTCATACGTTGTAGATAACCAACATACCTGGAGTTTATACCTCAAAACCGCTATGCTAGCATACAATACTAATGTGCACTCCACTACTGGATTTCAACCGATGGAGTTGCTATTCGGTTTTAAGCCATATATGCCCCAAAGCACGGATACCTTAGATTTAAACACCTATACAGACTATATACGTGCTCTTAATCACAGATTGTATTACAGCCGTCAAAAAGCTTTACAAAATATACAATCGTCTAAAGAAAAGTCCAAACAACACTTTGATATACATGCCAAACCGATAACTTATAACATTGGTGATATGGTTTACTTGCGCTGCCATCATAAACAAAACAAAGCAATGTCGCCTATATGGAAAGGCCCATACAAAATCGTAAAAATCAACGGCAATCATACAGTAACGCTTTTAATTAATAGAAAACATATTCGTCATCATTATGACGAAATTAAAATCGCAATAGATGACTAGCCCAATCTTTTCTTTTCCAGGATTACAGTTCAACCTTCTTCAGGCCATGAGTTCGTCACACCGATCGTAGGCAGTCCTGGATTATATTTTGACCAACTACTAAACGTCAAGTTCACCAATGATCGCTGGGACGTAGTCACATACCTAGATATAAGCCATATAAAGCCACACTTAGACAAAGTCGAAGACTTGATTCAGGAAATTTCCAAATTCTGCGAATCGAATTCTTCCAGTAAAGTTAAATCAGAGTGCTTTAATTCACTAGCGCCTTTACAAAACCAACATCTTAACAATGTTCGCAAGTTCTTATCGATATCATACCTTGGACATAGACGATAAAAAACAATTGGCACACTTAATGCGAAATAACATCCACGTTATTCGATCTAATATCTTAAACTTCAATAACACAATGTCAAAGGTAAATTATAATCAAAATCAACTAAACCAAAATTTAGAAACTATCCGGAAGACACTAGAACAATTTTCAAATTCCAGTGATAAATTAGAAATCAAAACACAACTAACGATGTTATTAAATGACTTAGAAAGCATAACAATTGCTTTGTCCTTTGACATCGACGATATAAACAATGCTATCCTATTCAGCAAACTCAAAATTCTTCATCCGACCGTACTTAGTCCCTATCAGCTGTTCCATGAACTTGACCTACATAAAAACAAACTACCTAAGCACTGTGAGCTCCCTATAAATTTATCATTAGAAAATATACATATACTTATAGACATATCTAACTTAGTCTCTTACTACTATCTTAATAAGGTCATTATTGTCACTCGAATTCCGCTCGTCTTACCACAGATGTATAATCTATATCACACCGTCCGCCTTCCAATTCCTTACGATAGTACAAAACCTGACACTTATGTACTCGTCGCACCTAGTAAACCTTATGTGGCTATAACAACAGATCGTATGTTCTATTCACTATTAGAGTCAGTGGATAAGTGTCAAGTGATACAAAATGAGTGCTATGTGTGTTCATTAGCGAACATGTATTCTACTATCACGAATCCAACTTGTGAAACACCAAATTCCTGTAATACTAAGTTAATATATGGTTTAATCGATGTATTCTTTAAGTTAAATAATAATAATTGGTTATTTGTACAATCGGAGCCTGGGAAGGCTCATATTACCTGTGAAAATGATCCTAGTAGTTATGATAAAATCCTATTCGGTACAGGTATGTTAACCTTGCCGAAATATTGTGTAGCTTTCTTTAAAACTTTGAAATTTACGCCTAATGACTTTATTACATCTAATGTTACTAATCAGATATCTAATTTTAATATATTAGAAGATTATTTTTGTGATAAGCAAAAGATAAACAAGACAACGCACCTTCCTTTTGTAAAATTATCAAACGTAGACGATTTCGATTCCTTATTAGAAGCGAGTGTGCATTTGAACGAGTTTGAAAAAGAACTCGACAAAATCGAACAACCATCTCACTTAGAAAGATATTCCAATCATTTATTACCTGTCTCTAACGTACATTGTTTCCAGCATTGTTCTTGTTTATCTCTTGTATAGGTTAAGAAAACTGATGTGCATGACTAAGCCTCTATTATGTATCCAAATTTTTAATCAGTGTAACAAAAAAGGCCAACAACCTATGCAATCTGTCCAGTCTGTCAAACCAACAAATGATTGTTCTAACGAATCTTCGCTTTCTACGAACGACCTCGAAAACGAGGATATTCAAGGATCAAGTAAGTCCTTGCCTTCTCCTATAAGGCGTAATATTATAATGTAATTTTTAATGACCGAAGTATTCTAATCCTATGAAACATTCAATGTCTTGCTTACGTTATTATGTCAGACTTTTTATATATTTTTTTTGTTAGGCCTAAGCCTCGATAATCTTAATTAAGTAATCCTAATCATTAAGTATTGTCTTCCCTATTTCTTAGAGTTGTTAAGTTAATTTTGTAACCAACACGAAGTCCATAGTAGCATTTTCTTAGATTTCTCATCTCTCTTATCCGCGATGATCAATCTTATCGGGGGGGGGGGGGTTGTTATTGTTGTATTGTCTATGATTAGTATTACTAATCAGTGTTGCACTATTATTGTCTATGTCGTCATATCACTATAAAGAGGGTGGCCGAGCAAGTGTCGGCCATTGACAATGTAACTCTGGTGCAGTGAGCTGCAGGACTGTGTACTACCTAAATAAAGTCAAGTATCCAAGATCCAAGTCTTTCAATCATATTACATGGTGTCAGAAGTGAAAAGAACAATTTATTTCACGTAAGTAAGTCACAAAAATGGACCAGTCGAGTTCCGAGCCATGCGGCGTGGGCGACCAAGATGGCGTCCAAGGTCTCAACACGAGGATGAAATCATTAAATATTTCGTCGGATTCCACAAATAATAATGCGGAAGCGTGGAAACGGTGGTCGCAGCAACTGGACCTATATCTACTCGCCACGGGTTTAGACAGGGCACCCCAGAAGAGAAAAATAGCCATACTGCTGCATCTTATAGGTGAGAAAGGCCTAAACATTTATAATACATTTAACCTCAACATCGACAAGACCACGCTTGCCGAAGTGAAGCAGAAATTCAATAATTTTTTTGAGCCCCGGAGGAACATAACCATGTGTCGTCACATGTTCTTCACGAGGAGGCAGAAGCAATCCGAGTCCATCGAAGGATTCCTGGCAGACCTGGAAAATAAGAGCCAGGATTGTGAATTCGGAACGCTCAAGGAGTCCCTCATCAGGGATATTTTCATTGCCAATCTGCACATGGACCTGGCACATGTCCGTCAGAGATTGCTTCAGGAGCCTGATCTGACATATCAAAGGATGCGCGAACTGGCGAGAACACACAGCAAGATGCTGAGAAAATCGTCAGTTCCAGCGAGAAACAGGAAAATGTAATGCATCTACGTCGGAGGAGCCGTAGTCGAGGAGATCGTCGACAGCGAGCTTCACCAGTCGGTCGGCAGGGTCCTGGTACGAGGCAGTCTCCCAACCCTGAAAGGCGCACGAGGCCGTGTAGCCGCTGTGGGCAGTCTCATCGATACAAGTGCCCAGCGCAGGGAGTCCAATGCAGGTCATGTAATTCATTTGGTCATTTCGCTAAATTTTGCTTTAAAAATAAAAATGTAAGTCGTTTAGAGTCGTTTAATTCAAATAGTAACAGTAGTCAGGATCATTATTTCATTAGAACATTAAAGAGTCATTGTCAAAGTCATATAAAGTCAAATAAAAGTACAAAATATAGTCACTATAATGTAGTGTCAAGTAAAAAGTCAGTCAGCACACAGTCACATCGTCAGTCCTCACTATTACCACCACAGTTACATTGTCAATCACCATCACCACCACAATTACATTGTCAACCACCATCGGAATGGTCTCATAAAGATCAATTACAGTTGAGGAATGATTCCGATGATGAAACTTATGTCATGTCTGAGAGATCTCACCGAGACTCATATTGTCAATCTGAGAAAATCATTCTCATGTCAAATTTCTGTGATGATAGTGGTGATAATGTCATGTCTAAGAGGTCTAAAAAGAACCTCGGTGATGAAAGCAGTCACCTGTCTGAGAAACTAAATTTTTACTCAAATTTCTGTGATGATAGTGGTGATAATGTCATGTCTAAGAGGTCTAAAAAGAACCTCGGTGATGAAAACAGTCACCTGTCTGAGAAATCTATTCTCATGTCATATGGTCACAATTTAAACAAATGTTGTGATAGTCAAAGTGTGTATCTCAAGGATGAGTACAGACACATGTCTGAGGAATCACCTCACACGCTCACACCACCACATCAAAGTCATCAGTCATTGAACAACATTAATACAGTTCAATCAGAACCTAACATTAACAAAAGTAAACAGTCCTGGAATATTAATTTAAAAGTAGGTAATTTAAAATTTAATTGCATCATAGATTCAGGAGCTGATTTAAACATTATGTCGAAGCAAACTTTTAATTATTTAAAACATAAGCTTAAACAGTTGTCAATTGTCAAAAGTCATATAAATGTCACAGGATTTAGTGGCAAATCAATACCCATTATGGGAAAGGTCAATATTAAATGCAATTTAATATTAAATAATAACAATGTCAGTGAGAACATAGTGTTCATAGTCGCAAATTTAGAGTGTCCCAATGTCTTAGGTCTTCCTACATGTGAAAGGTTAGGAATAATTAAAAGAGTTTTTTCAGTGTCTAAACAAAATTTTTGTCAACAAATTCTAACAAAATACAATGATGTCTTCCAGGGTCTTGGCTGTCTACCTCCTGTCTGTCACCTGAAACTCAAACCTGATGCAGTACCATGTGTGGATCCTCCCAGGAGAGTACCATTTGCGTTGCTTGGAAAACTACGCGAGGAGTTGGATCGCATGGAGAGCATGAAAGTCATAGAAAAAGTCACTAAGCCTACAGAGTGGGTGAATAGTATAGTTATAACTGTAAAAAGTTCAGGTCAGTTACGAATTTGTTTAGATCCTAGAAATTTAAATAAAAATATCATAAGGGAAATATATCCACTTAAGTCAATTGATGAGATAAGATCTCAACTAGTTGGAGCCAATGATGTATAAATTTATAGATACGTTGTCCGCGCTCTAAAATGACAACATGAAATGAAGGCAATTGACAACATCGCGCTTAGTTACGCACCAACCTGCCGCGCGACGCTACGTTTGTTTTTAATTTATATCGTGTGTGTAAACCTGTACAAAACATAAGTAAAGCATGCCGTCGTGTGTGTTCAAACGATGTACAAATTATACTCCAAATGTTAAAGACAAAAATGTGTCATTTCATGCGTAAGTTCACCAAACAACCTATTTTTATTTTATTTTTTTCGACGCCGGCGCCCGCCATCTTATGGCGGCCATCTTATGAAAATGTAGTTTTACTATTACTTATCCTGTGATGTAACTGAAAATGTATATTTATCTCCCTCTAGCAAAGGCATTCCACTATACGATGTCATATTTTCTTTCCCTTTCTTTACTAGTAGAAGTAGTTATCTAGTATTTTCGCCGTTTTTAAGCGCCGCGATGTTGGTTCATGACGTGTCTATATATAATACGTCATTGGTTGGAGCTGTCTGTTTTTCTCATTTAGATGCATTTTCGGGTTTTTGGATGTTAAAATTAGATGAATATAGTTCTAAATTATGTACTTTTCAAACACCATTTGGTAGATATAAATATTTAAGGTTACCTTTTGGAATAAATGCATCATCAGAAATATTTCAAAGAGTTATGATGAATTTGTTTGGTGATTTGGAAGGAGTCTTAATATTCATTGATGACATTCTAGTCTATGGCCCAAATGAGTCTGTTCATAATGAGAGATTACATAAAGTCATGCAAAGAGCACGTCAAGTTAATTTAAAATTTAACAAATCTAAATGTAAATTTCTAGTGTCTGAAGTCTGTTTCCTAGGTTATATCTTTAGTAAAGATGGTGCAAGGGTTGACCAAGAGAAAGTTAAAGCAATTGTCAATATGCCTACACCAAAAAATGTCAAAGAATTACAAAGAATATTAGGTATGATCAATTATTTAGGTCCCTTTATTAGTAATTTGTCAGAAAAAACTCAAATTTTAAGAAATCTTTTGAAAAAGGATTCTGTCTGGTCTTGGGATGAAAATCACAATAAATGTCTTAAGGGTTTAATAGATGAAATCACAAAGTCACCTGTCTTAGCTCACTATAACCCCAATATTCCATTAGTCTTGTCAGTAGATTCGTCTAAATCAGCATTGGGAGCAGTCATTTTACAAAATAATAAACCCATTGCTTATAGTTCTAAAACTTTAACCACAACCCAGTCAAGGTATGCTCAAATAGAGAAAGAATTGCTTGCAATTCAATTTGGTTGTGAAAAATTTCACCAGTATGTATATGGTCACAGAGTTACAGTTCACACAGATCACAAACCTTTAGTCTACCTGTTTGATAAACCATTACATGATGTACCAGCTAGGTTACAGCGAATGATGTTAACTTTGCAAAAGTATGATTTGAAAGTTATACATGTCCCAGGTAAACAAATGTTCATATCTGATACTTTGTCGAGAGCAGCCTTAAAAGATCATTATATTCCAGAGAATGAGTCTGAAATAACCCGTCATGTCAATTTAATGCATTCAAATTTAGCAATTACTAAGGATTACAGTACAAAATTGTCACAACAAACTAATAAAGATGAAAGTTTGCAATTGTTAAAGAAATATTATTATGAAGGATGGCCAAAAAGTAAAAACAAAGTTAGTCAATTAGTGAAACCATATTGGAATGTACAAGCTGAAATACATGTAGTTAAGGATTTGTTATTTAAAGGATCAAAATTAATTGTACCACAGTCTATGTATAAAGAAATGTTGGATAAAATTCATGAAGGTCACCAAGGAATAAATAAATGTCTTAAATTAGCTAGAGATTCTTTATATTGGCCAAACATGTCAGTTGATATTAAAAATTTAGTAGAACAATGTCTTATATGTGCAAAATTTAAACCTGCTAACCAAAAAGAGCCATTACAAAGTTTTGAAATTAACAAATATCCATGGCAACAAGTTGGTATTGATTTAATGTACTTTGATGGTCTTTCTTATTTAATTGTTACAGATTATTATTCTAAATACATAGAAATAGCTTTGTTAAATAAGAATAGTACAGCCAAAAATGTAATTACACATTTAAAGTCGATTTTTGCCCGTCATGGTATACCTTTGTCATTAGTGTCTGACGGTGGACCTCCTTACCAATCTTTAGAATTTAAAAATTTCTTACATGAATGGGACATAGAACATGTTGTTACTAGTCCATATCATGCACAGTCTAATGGTCAAGCTGAAAGTTCAGTTAAAATTGTCAAAAATATGTTGAAAAAATGTAAAGAAAATTCGTCTGATCCTTATATAGCTTTGTTGCAATATAGAAACACACCTAAGAATAATTTACCGTCCCCAGCTCAACTCTTAATGTCTAGGAATTTAAGAGACAATGTCCCTAAGTCGTATAAGAAATTAAAACCAAAGGTAGTAACATTTAAAGATTACAAAGAATGTGTAACTAAGAATAATGATTGTAAGTCTAAATATTATAATAGAAGTGCTAAGCCTTTACCATTGTTATATCCCAATGATCATGTCTACTTCAAAAGACAACCTAGTTGTAATTGGGAACAGGCTATTGTCAAGCAAAGGCTAGCAAATAATAGGTCATATGTCGTTGAGGATGTCAATGGAGTTAGGTATAGGAGAAATAGGATTCACTTAAGGCATAAGTTCTCTCCTATGCTATCCAACTCATCGTCGTCGTCGTCTTTGTCATCGCAAGGGAGAGAGGATGGTGACAGTCAGAAGGCTGGACCTCAAGAACTCTCATCTCGATCCTCAAGTAGTCAATTTGTTACACGTTCAGGTCGTATTGTAAAGCCCACAAGAAGGCTAATAGAAGAAATAGATTAAGTATATTTTGTAATCTTATATGTTGTAAATTAAGTACCTAGTCAAGTTATATAAGTATAAGTCGTATAAAATATTGTCAAGTTGTCATAGTGATAAGTCTGTTTTGTAAAGGGTTAATTTAAACTTAACAAGGGGGATGTTGTATTGTCTATGATTAGTATTACTAATCAGTGTTGCACTATTATTGTCTATGTCGTCATATCACTATAAAGAGGGTGGCCGAGCAAGTGTCGGCCATTGACAATGTAACTCTGGTGCAGTGAGCTGCAGGACTGTGTACTACCTAAATAAAGTCAAGTATCCAAGATCCAAGTCTTTCAATCATATTACAGTTATAAGTTATAATAGCCCTAACATCACAGAACATATATACTCTAGGGAGAAGAATAACGATTTCATACAAAAAAAAATATCGCACGCCATCTAGTGGCACCCCAGATCAACCAAAGGACGCGAAAAGACCGGGAAATTTGAAATATTGTAATGAAATTTAATTAGGTACCACTTCATAACTATGTTTTTCTATTTGTGCAATAAGAATGCCTGCTATCTCAAATTAACACTATTGACGTACTTAATATATTATGCTAATTTGAAATAACTTTTCATTCCTATTGCACAACCAGAAAGAAAAAAGTAACTTCATTCAGTTCTTAAATACTTTACTTAACATTAGAAAAAAACTCTAGAGTTGTAGTGTTTTAAAATTTTATTTATGTTTCAAAATATCAATTTTTCTTTTGAAGATTCCTCTGAGAACTCGCGGTTTTTTAAAGTACAGTGCCTCTTTACGCAAACATATAACATATTGTCTATAAAATAATTGTCATTTTTCTCCATGTGTGCTGGACAAGCTTTTAAAAACTCATGATCAACCGTTTCTAAAACTTTTTCTTTTACCATCTTAAGCACATTCTTTTCGTGTCCTATATCTACAAACATTTTGTTTGCCACCGAAGCACAGGATTCCACATAATTTATAATATTAATATGAGGATAATTTAAGCTCTGCTTTTCTAAATAATATTCTTTAAATTGAATATGTTCTACGGATGAATTTTCTTTTGCAATTAAAATGTTGAGACAGCTTGTGCAGGTACAATCAAGTCTTTTGATTAAAAATCCACATACATATGCACATGCCTGAGCTTCACCATTTGATGGTTCTGCATGACATATATTTTCAATTTTATCAGAGAAATTTGAGGAATATGAAATATTATATATTGATAATGTATCATCGGTGCATATGTTTGTGGATTTGGTCAATACTTCCTTATAGTTATCAATAATCGATTCGCAGTAATCGCTTTCGCAGTTTCCTGTGCTTAGGTGAGCTAGGTTGCTCAAGATGGATGTTTTTAAAGCTGCAATAAATTGTCCAGCTGTGGGATTGTAATTGGCACCGCAATTACCCCGAATGCAGCCAAACAAATTTTCCAACGGGTCCTGCTGTAGTCTGCGGGTGGCAAGACTTTGAATGTTTGCATGCTTATTACGGAGATAATTCCATAATAATTCAATCGCATTCAGAGTCCATACCCATCCTTCTTTTGAAGGTGGTGTGCGTGTGCAGCCTAAAAATTTTAAAGAATTAAAAAACAATTTCATTTCCTTAAACAACTGGAGATGTGGTGTTGTTTCTTTTAAATTTGTCGCATGTATTTTCCCGCGGCGTAAATCTGAGGAGTCGCTGTTGACAGAATCAAATAGCATGTCCATCTTGGATATGAGACCAGCAGTTACAGCGGCTTCTGAAGTCAGTACACCTGAAAGTAGAAGTAAAAATGTATTTAAACAATGTTTTTACTGCTTAGTGAATATTTAAAAAAAACAGCATACTTTTAATGCATTAAAATAATATTATTAAAACATAATTTATATACCTTCAGATATTTTTGCCATCATCCCGGCAGCAACTGTATGGCTCAAGGTTTGTGCCGCCAATTTTACTTTCATTTTTTGCTTGCTATTTGGATTGAGGTGTTCTAGTTTTAGGCCTGGAGCAAATACAAAATTGGGATTCTGATTGTCCAGATCGTAAAAAGCTTTTATATGGCTCCATTTTGCAACACCTAAAATAAACAAATTCATTTAATAAGTAAATAAAATGTGTAGATGTAATATTATCCTAATGTGAACACTTTTTATAAAATTCTTTGTTCATACCTATTCCAATTTTGTTGTTTGATGTTATTTGTGTAGTGCACTGGATATTGTATTTCAGAAATAAATTTCTGAAACACTTTAGAAGATGAGGCGGATCATACATACTGATAATTTCTTTATCATCAATAGAAATGGAGGGTTTTTCACAAGTGGCACCCAAAATGGATAAAGCTCTTCTATTTACCCCATCCATGTCACAAACCGTTGCCGCTATGCTAAGACCCGCCTCACGACATTCACGGACTATCTGGAAAAATAAAATAAAAACATTGACAATTACACACACACACACACACATGATTTTTGTCAAAACTTTCTTGGGTTATGTATTACTCAAATTCAGTATCTAAAATTATTATTTAACAATATATTGAGAAAGATAACAGTGTAATAGTTTTTTGTTTTATATAAAGTAGCTGTAAAATTATAATTTTGTGGATTGCTTTGATAACATTACCTCTTTTATCAAGACTGCTAGGCGGTCTGCTGTTACATACTCGCTGGATAAGTAGTAAGCAACAGGCTGCTTAACCTTTTTTCTAATGCCAGCTAACATGAACACTAGAGCATGTGTTGCCAAATGAGGTGATCTGCCTTGAAGGCCATGGTCTTGGAATCCTTCTATTGTATCGGTCTTTCGGTTATACATAATATTTTTTTTTATTGACATTTCATCAAACATGAGGATATATTCATTTTCAGATGCAGTTTGAAGTTGTACTGTTTTCTTCAATACAGAAAAAATACATTTATTGACTCCCACTTCCCGGGAGAGTTTGCTTAAAAGACATTTTAAAGTTGATTGAGCTGGTAGACAAAATAATCTTCTCATCAGTCTATAGCAAGTTGGTGACCTTTTATATAGTCTCAGCGCTGTTATTTGTCTATCTCCTTCCTTTGGTTTTCTTTTTAACGTTTTTTATCTGTGCTTGCAGCAACAAGGCAAATGTGGGAGTCAATTTTTTCATAAGTTTATCAACCGACTCGTTTTTACTAATTTCTTTAAGGATATCCTTATTTTTAAATTTTTTTATTCTATTTCTTAATTGGCAAATATGTTTTACATGTCTTCGGCATTTTGCCAACAGATATTTTTCTTTTGGAGTTTGAGTTTTATTCGTTGTTATATGAGAAAGAGTGTTAATTTCACTAGGCACTTTATTTTCTTCCAGCAACACATGCGAGGTCCCAGGTAGGGGCTGTATTGGCTTTTTACAGGTAGGTTTTGGCTCCGTATAGCGGTTGGTTACGTCTTTCAACACTTGCACTTGACAATATGAAGGACCTGGTTGAGGTTCAGCCTGGAATTAAAGTATAAAAATTGTTGTAGTAGTAATATTAGCAATAATAACCACAATAGTTGTGAAATCTTATATACAATGTCTATGTCCCTTAAATATTCCATAACCTTTAGTTTTTCTATAGATTGAACTGCATTTTCTTGAGATAAAAATACCCTTTATTTTGATCCAGGTTATGGTCTGTGACAATAAGATCATCCAAATTCATTTACTTAGCTGTTAAAGTTCTGAGGGTAAATAACAAGCTTTCAAAAACAACAATAGGTGTGCGAGCTCCGGCATTCGCTTTGGGGTTAATGAAGGTGAGCTCTGAACCACCATTCATGTTTTCACTATTGCTTTTACTATGATTTTATTATGAAACTACTAATTACTATCATGAACTTAAAATGTTACATGTCAAAAATAACTTACCTCTTTGTTGTCATCTGGAACTGCATATCTATGAAGTTTCTTGCAACTTTCAGGGTAATCACTAAATGATGTCCTCGGAAAATGTCTGTTGCAGAGCATTTTATGTTCTGTATGAAGTTGATGCTGGATTTCTGGTGACCAGTATTCTTTATCAGGAAAGCAGTACTTTGCCCATAATTCGCAGCTGTAAAAAAAAATTATAATTGTGTAAAAATAAGAAACTTACTAAGATAATTATAATTCCTAAATACATTTTCATTTTCTTCTAGATGAGAGTTAAAAACCATATACTTTTCAGGTGATGCAGCAAGAGTTGAGGATGGTAGCTTTTTGTAGAGTGTGGAGAGTGTATGCAGGCATGTGCAGTGTTAGGGCTGTGTAGGAGAGATTTCGGTATGATACCAGTGGTAGGAAGGACTGAAGGTGTGGTTGTATGTTGTGTGAATTTGTATATAGTTCTGTAGCTTTTGTTGTTGTAAAATCATCTTCCAACAAGTACCCGTCTAAGAAGGTGTCACTGGTTCGAAGCCCTAGTACAATTGACACAGTATTCCTTAGGTCTATCATAAATTAGATACATAAATGTACATACCGTAAAGTATTCGTTTTGCCGGGTTTCGGAAAGCGAAACAATGTAGTCAGTGAGTCCTCAGCCATTGAACGTCCACACTTCAGACAACGTCGTCGACTTTCCGCGTTTATTACCGATGACATGGTCACGTTTCAAGTCAATTTCTCCAAAAAGATACACAGTACAAAGGTAAAACACAGAGTCACTATCTCAAAAAATTCACACGAGTCACTATGTCAAAAAATACACCAGAGTCACTATCTCAAAACACAAACTCAGTCAATATCTCGAAACACAGAATCGGAGTCACTATCTCAAAATATGTGGAACGCAATGAGTTGAAACAAGCAAAAATAATCTTACAAGTTACAACACAAGACGCTACGACAAACTTTTAGAAACAACTCCGCCATCTTGTTTGACACGACCGATGTCATCAGGATGAATTTAGAGGTATGATTAGAGACCTAAAAACATTTTTTTAGTCTCGAGTATTATGCAAGACTTTTTTTTTTAACTCTTGCCACACTGGAAATAGCCCTTGTAGGTATGTCGCTGTTTCGACGTATACCCCCTTATTACAAAACAAGATTTATCTTTAGTCCAGGTTTAAACCATTGAGTCGGGTTTTGAATTTTGAATCTTATTGTCATCTACCTTCAATTCGAAATCCAAAAACTGGCTCAATGGTTTAGTCCTAGACTAAAGTAAAACCTTGTTTTGTAATAAGGCCGATAGAGTTGACACCCCCTGCCTAACATACATAAATATAAAACCGCTGACACCGCATCCCCGTCGCTCACGTGGATGCGACACGTTTACCTAACATTACACATTTTATTTCATTTATTATAATGACACACTTACTTTGGGACCTCGTTACGGACACACTAAGGGTTTTGTAATTTTACTATTTTCTTATTATATTTCTAGACAGTCTAAAAAGTGTTTTTTTAAGCGAGTAAGACTTTACCCGATAACAGTACATCAAACCAAGTTCTAGTGATGAAGACTATATGAGCTGGTTTTGCAAAACCGAAAGTTTCATTAATGATTTTAAGGGCTTTGTTATTATAATGGGAGATCTTAATCTAAACAGTGCATCAAATAATATCAGAAATTATTTCTGCTACTTTTTGTCATTTTGTTCTTTAGTAGATAAAAATAATATTTTTAATGTTCATCATGGAAAATTAGATATTGTACTAGTCCGGGAAGGTTTCCACGAGGTGTTGGTGTCTAGCGTTGATGGTATTGTTCAGCCGGATGCATATCACCCTCCGCTGGAAGTTGAGGTAAGAATCGAATCAGTTCGTTGTTCGAATGTAATGGAGCCAAGTAACATCAACCCTTCCAGAGATTGGAATTTTCAGAAATGTAACTACGAGCAGCTTTATTTCTTACTATCAGAGACATCTTGGGATCCCGTGTTACAAGCTGATAGCGTTGCTGATGCGGTGAATGCGTTTTATCAGATTATTTATGACACTTTTGATACCTGCATGCCCAAATGCATGACTTATATAGATAAAACAGTGAACTATAAATTAGGTGTAAAATAACTACACAATTGGACTGATTTCGGATATATTCGAGTAAACAATACTAGAAATCTGTGAGTTTATTGTGAAGTGTACCCGCGCAATATTTATAAACAGATGTTTTATGTGAACGCGCAAACGACGCCTTATACAGCGCACATAAGACCTTTTGGTCGCGAGAATTGTTACCGTGAGTCAGTAAGCCTTTATTAGTGTGCCACTGCTGCTAAAAATAATCACGAACATTAAGCGTGGGCCTTTATTTGTGGGCAGTTTTATCGTGAAGATAAATATTTATTTATTAATTTGGATTCCCGACAGAAGATACGCTTACATGCCATGTTAATAAATATGTTACATTAATACTGCCTTGTGTTCCTCCAATTATGGGGAACCACATCATACATATTTTGCGTTTTTATTTTATTTATTTATTTATTATATTTATTATATTTAAAATTATTATATATATATATATATATATTTTTCTGTATATAAATACAGCAAAATTAAATAAGATAAATTTCAAATTACAGTAGATGAGATCACAACTAAAGATAATTTAATCTCCTTAAAAAATAAAAACTACTGAATTAAGTTTAATATAAAACAAAAGAAACAATCTCTAAATTAAATCAATAAAATTAAATTTTAGTTACATTGTAATCCAGAAGACTAAACCAAACTAAACTTATTATTCAATTAAATGAGATCAATGTTATCACTGATAGACATAATCAAAGTAAATAAACATATTTTTGACAATAAACTATATAAGTAACAATAAATGACAATAAACTATATAAGTAACAATTAATAAAACTTAAATTGAATCTGAAATTAAGATTAAGATAAATAGGAAATATTAACATAAATTAAATCAAAATCTGATACCTCAACACACGCTGTCCCCTAGTCTTAAATAAAGTAAAGATTTGAATTTTCCCAATTTATTTGAGAATATGTCTATGTCTTCCGAGGCACTAGATAACTCATTGAACTTGTTAGTCATTCGTGCTATGGGTGAATGCTTGCCCAGGTTAGTTCGGTACCGCGGGGTTGTAAGTAATGGACGGGGGTAGCGTGGGATCCTGGTTGGTACGCTTAGAAGTATATTATTGAGAAGGTCAGGACAGTCAATACCATTATTAAGTAGTTTATATAGGAACATGAGGTCTAGGACTGTGCGCCGAGATTCCAATGGAGTCAGTTTGAAGTGGTTGATTCTGTCTAAGTATGTTCGACAGTTACGAACCTTGAACCGATAAGTAAGGTGTCGTGCGAGTCTTTTTTGTATTTTTTCGATACTGGTAATATGTACTTGATATGAAGGACTCCATACTGTGCTGCAATACTCCAATTGACTGCGAACATAGCTATTATATAAGATAAGAGATGTAGATAGTTTTTTAAAGTCTTTAGAGGGACGCAACACGAATCCAAGGGCCCGGTAAGCTGAATTTACTGTTTTGCCTATATGATCTACGAAACTTAATTTGCTATCTAGATAAATGCCCAAATCCCGTATGACTGAGATCTCGGATAATACGTTTCCGTTAACATTATAAGAAAATTGGAATCTGTTGCGTTTCTTGGTAAATTTTATATGATCATAAACCCGTGTTGATTGGTGGTAAGATGATTGCTAACGTGTATGTATAACACCGGGTACACCAACGACTCGAATACCTTAGACAACGTACAAAGGATTGAGATAGGACGATAATTGGATATTATTTCTCGTTTCCCGTTTTTGTGAATAGGTACGATTCTCGCTCTTTTCCAAGCACTTGGAAACGTACCCGTTTTAAGTGACATATTAAAAATATTCGCTAGTGGGTCGGATATAAAACGAGCACATCTTGACCAGAACAACGGAGGTATGTTATCCGGTCCTGCACCCTTAAATACATCTAGGTCGGAAAGCTTCTTCTGAATCGCGTCAGGGGGTATTACAATGTCATTCATGGGCAAAACTGGGATCGGTGCAGAAGGCATAATATTTTGCACGGGAAGACCTGGCGGGTCATATACTGAACAAAACTGTTTGGCAAACAAATCCGAAATGGCTTTACCACCGGTAGCACATTCATCACCAAGGTACATAGCCGAAGGGTATGTTGAACTGTTCTTACGGAGGTTCTTAATATGTGTCCAGAAGAATTTTGGGTGTCCCTTTATTTTATTTTCGATTTCCGTTATGTAATTATTGTAGCATAATTTAATAAGTTTTTTGCAATACTTTCTCAAATAGTCAAACTCTACTTTATCTAACGGATTATTGTAAGTTTTGACCCTTTGTTGAAGCTTCAGTTTTTGCTTCAATAATTTCTTTAGTTGACTGGAGTACCAAGGTGGGTATTTACCGCGTTTGTGTTCCGTGTTAGGTACATATTTATTGATGATATGGTTAATAATAGAGTAAAATCTATCCATCTTTTCATTTACATTAGTGCACGATGAGAATTCGACTTGCCAGTCAATGCCTTTTAGATCACTATATATTGACTCGTAGTCAGCTTTATAATAATTTGGTTTGCTGATAATTTTTTGGTCTTTACTAAAACACTTAGGGAGACTCAATACAATATCCAATGCAGGATATTTATCCATATCTGTTATCGGCGATAGACAGTTATTTATTTTAATTTTATCAAAATCAGAGATAACTAAGTCTAACATTTTACTTTGATAATTTTTTATCCAGTTGTACTGTTTTAAATTATGAAGTGCTAGAAAATCAGGAAGGAGGTTCGTAAGATAGCCTAAACCATTTGTAGAAGCTAAGCAGGACTTACTACCAGCATCATAACTCCAATCTATGCAGCTCAAATTAAAGTCACCCATTAGTAATGTCAAACTATCGCTATTGGATTCAATGACTGTGTTACAATTGTCAAGGAAGTGTTCAAATACATCTGTACTTACCGGAGGGGGTAGGTAGACCGCACACAACTTTAAGGACTTCTTCACTGCATTTGATTTGGTTTCGATCGTAATCCATAGGTCTTCACAATTACTTTCCCACTCAGTTTTACGATATGATGTTAACGAGTTATTTACTGCTATAAGGACCCCGCCACCTAATTTCTTATGATTATTTAAAGAAGACGTTTCCCTATCCCTTCTGTATACAGTATAAGAGTCGTCAAATAATTCCGAATCAAATATACCGTCGCAAAGCCAGGTTTCGGTAAAGACATAGACATCGTACTTGTTATCATGAATCTGTTGACGTACTTCAGATATATTACCACGCAGACCACGTGTGTTTTGGTAGAAACAATTAATGCAATCGAATTTTTACAATGTTAACGAATATCCTGCCTAAAATGATACTAGGTAACACAATACAACATATACTAGATTAGACATTTCAATTTTTCCTTATCACCTATAACAATAGCCTGTGAGATTTCGTCCTTTTTTATAAATATTCTTCCATTACGGACCCATACGAACTTGTAACCAAGCTCCTTAGCCCGTGCCCGCGTTGCGGCGTGTAGTGACTTATTCTCCGGGGAAAGGTGTTCAGTGACGAATATTGGTACAGGTTTGTCCGTAGCTATGCCGAGATGACTAGAGTTAAGTTTGGTTTTAGGGTTTGCCTTGTTGTAGTTTATGCATGCTGCAAGAAAGGTGTCCCTTAATCGAGGGTTGCCGAGTTTAAGGAGAACTGAGCGGGGTCTCTAGTTATTCGAATCTCTTTTAGCAATTCTTGTACAAAGCTGTACATCTGTCTCCTTTAAATCGCATTTAACTACTTTGCTCAGCTGGAGAACTCTATTTACCAGATTTTCATGTCCATTTTCAGGTATACATTGTATTTCGACATTGTTAGATCTTGTGTGTTGTTCCAAGCTGTTCAAGCGTTTGGTTACATAGTCGAGGGATTTCCCTAGTTCGATGTTACTTTTTTCGAGTTTTTGTAGTATATATGTATATACTTTAAGTCTATTGGTTATTAATCTGGCTTAAATATGAATGATCCAAAAGTTGTATGGGAATGCTGTACCCCGGCAAGTGAGGGTGGGGGCACTCTTAAATGTACAATTTGTGAAAAAAAATTTCATCGTGATTGTTTGGAACTAGAGCCCACAAGCGATTTGTCACAGTGGTCTTGCCAACCTTGTGTGAACAAAAACAAGAAAAGGGGTCAAATACCTAATCGATTTAAAACGAATACTACTATACGTTCTAGCAAGAGAGTGGCATTAGACTCCCCACCGGGTGCATCAAACCCACCATTAACTGAAAATGGTGTCCGCATGATCATCCAGGAAGTGATGGCATCACAGATGGAGTCCATGCTTGAAAAGTTCACGTTTAACATGCGTGCCTTATTAAATCAAGAACTAAGCGTTATGCGAGAAGATATTGAGTGCTTAAAGAATTCCGTTGCCTTTATGAGTAATGAATATGATGACATGATAAAAGAAAACGAGGTTGCTGCGCAAAAAGTCAATGCTTTACAGGAGGAAAACGCAAAGCTGTCAACAAGTGTACAGGTTATGGCAACGCGTATTAATATTCTGGAACAACATGCTAGGGCTAACAATATTGAGATACAATGTGTACCACAAAAAACAATGAAAACTTGGTAAAAATTGTAAAACAGTTGGGCAAGGTTATTAATTGTAATACTTGTATAATGGATGAAAATATCGTCAATTGCACGCGCATAATGAAGCAAAATAACTCAAATAATCGTCCGAAGTCGATCGTTGTCCAGTTTAATACACCCAGATTCCGGGACACAGTCCTAGCCGCATCAATAACCTTCAACAACTCAAAACCTGTCACAGATAAATTAAATACTTCACATCTAGGATTTGATGGTCAAAAATCTGGCATTTACATCACCGAGCACCTGAGTCCTAGTGTTAAAGCATTACATGCAGCAACTCGTCTTAGGGCCAAGGAAATGGGTTATAAATACGTATGGATACGAGGAGGGCGCATTTACGTTAAGAAAAATGAAGTTTCTGAAAATAAGGTGATAAGAAACATTGATTCCTTAAACACACTAAAACCTTTTCTTGTTTTTAACTTTTAAAATTCAATGTTCTAAACATATATTACCAGAATACACGAGGACTGCAATCAAAGAGTAACGAGTTCTATAAAGATTTGGCATGTACTATACTGGAGTATAATTAATAATAATGAAACAGGTAGAAACAAATCTAATAAGACAGAATTTAATTTAAAAACCGAAAATGGGTTTACTAGTACAAATTCATTAGTTGCCCAGGAATTCGAAAATTTCTTTAGAAATATTCCTCTCATAACTACGGAAACGTTGCAATCATCTCCAGCACTTGCGGTCGAGCTTCTCAGAAGTAACGTCAAAGAATGTCCTGCGGACTTTAGGTTTAAACATACAAACCCCCAGGCATTAATAAAGGCGTTTAAAGATATCAAAGTAAAGTCCAGTGAAGATCTCTGGGGAATGTCTGTTAGAGTGTGCAGGTCTTTTATAGAGACTATAGCGCCTTACTTAACTTTAATTTTTAATAAAAGTGTAGATAAAGGAGTTTTCCCGGATTTAATGAAACATAGTAAAGTAGTTCCATTACTTAAATCAGGTGATAGCACAGAACGGAATAACTGGTCTCTATTTTGCCAGTGCTCAGTAAAGTGTTTGAAAAGTTGATACTTACTCAAATACTGCGTCACTTTTACGCGAATTCTATTTTCCATGACCAACAATACGGGTTCACTAAGGGGCGTTGCACTACGGACGCAGGAGTATCGCTTATAAAACAAGTTTTCAAATCGTGGGAAAAAGCACAGGATGCCATCGGAATATTTTGCGATCTTTCGAAGGCTTTTGACTGTGTTGAGCACGAAGCACTATTACTGAAGCTGCAACACTACGGCATTCGGGGGGTATCCCTAAATTTATTAAAGTCATACCTTCTAGAAAGACTACTTACAGTACAAGTAAACAGAGTAAACTCCCAGGGTGCTAGCGTATCTATGGGCGTACCGCAGGGCTCAATATTGGGTCCATTCCTATTTTTGGTTTATGTCAATGACCTGCCCCATTTATTCCAAAGTGAACCGCATATGGTATTATTCGCTGATGACACATCCTTGATTTTTAAATTAAATAGACGATCAAATAACTATGACGAAGTGAATAATGCCTTAATGAAAGTTCATAATTGGTTCACAAAAAACAACTTAGTACTTAATGATAAAAAGACGAAATGCATTAGATTTATTTTGCCAAATGTTAAAAGTAACGTATGCAATGATGTATTATTAAATGGTCAGAAACTGGAATTTGTAAAGGAGACCACATTCTTGGGGATTACTGTAGACGACAAGCTGCAATGGGGGCCCCACATTAGATCTCTAGCAGGGCGGTTGAGCTCGGCAGCTTTTGCTGTCTGGAAGATCCGTCAGCTAACCGACGTAGGCACGGCACGACTAGTGTACTTTAGCTACTTTCACAGCATCATGTCGTATGGAATTCTGTTGTGGGGACAGGCATCCGACGTTGAGTCTATCTTTATCTTACAAAAGCGTGCAGTCAGAGCTATCTATAACTTGGGTCGTCGCGAATCTCTCAGAGAAAAGTTTAAGGAGATCAACATTATGACCGTACCATGTCAATACAGGGTGTAAGGGACAGCCTTCCGCAAACTGATAGGGTGGATTCAGTATATCGTCTTAAGTTGACCGGTACATGAAATTATTTCAGGAACGTTATGGGAATCCAATTAAACCGATTTGTTTCATTACCTTACACGCAATGTATCGCTACCACCGCAAACGCACGCAGCGAACGGCAGCGCTTTTAGTATTATTACTTTACACTATGGGCAGCGCCGCGACCTTACGTTCAGACAAACGGTCGCGCTCGCGCCACGTTTTAATAACAATAAATTATTATTTAAAAGATAGCCGCATTACTTACAAAAGACAATGTAATAATCGCGCTCGCGCCACGTTTTAATAACAATAAATTATTATTTAAAAGATAGCTGCATTACTTACAAAAAAAATCTAACAATCATAACATGGTAACTGATAAATGATAAAAAAAGAAAAATGCGTAGGTACCTTAGAATCGCTCCGGTTTCCGGCTCTGGAAAGCATTTGTGATGCGGTCTCGCATTTCGTACTCACTTGCACACGCACTCACAAACACTTTTTCTTTTACGTAACCCCACAAAAAGGGGTCCAAATGGGTTAGGTCTGGGGATCGTGCTGGCCACGGTTGCGGTCCAAACCTACCTAAACTACGTTTAAATAGGAAAGCACTGGTAAGTGGTAGCGTCTCCTTACGTTAGCGAACCAATTCCAAAAACCACGTAGGTATTGGTCTTCCGGCGCCTTTTTGTCTGGGAACAATGGGCTGGTTTTCTAGCAAGCGTTGATAGTCACCAGTAATTATCCTGGAGTCTGATGGATGGCGACGGTCAGGATACCTACACTACTACAACACATTATCATCTCCCCATAATCACGCGCGCTAAACGTACCTAGGTAATGAAAATCTCATCAACGTAATTATGAATGCAAAGGAGTTCTCAAGTTTTAGATAAATTTCGCTAGTTCTAACATTTTCGTTTACTACCTGAGGTAAAAAAAGTTAAAAATTGGCAACACTGGTTCAATCGGGCAAACATTGTGCAAAGAATCGGGGAGACGGGGAGACGCGGAGGCGGGGCGATAGAAAGGGACGCAGCTATTCTGTACGTTGGACGGGATCGTAGGTATTATACCTACGGCGCGCGGCGCGGCGATCGGCGCGGTGGGGCGCCGAGCCGCTGCGCCGTGACCGCGGTGCGGTGAGTTCAAACGACTCGCGCTAGGTAGAAATTGAACAGCTGATTTCATGCGTAGTTCTTTAGAGAATTCACACAACCATTGCGTATTTTTTTGTTTTAGCTGTGTTATTTACATTAATGTTATTCTTCATACATAGAATGTAATTATACATTGAAATAGAGGTGTAGGAACTGAAAAAACGAAAAAAAAATTGAAAATTTTCCTGAAAGAATTTTCACTGGAATATGATTCAGAATAAGGAGCTGAATGCACCCTGTTAATTTGTGGAGGGCTGTCCCTTACACCCTGTATATTTATGAAAACATTATGTATGTTAGGAAAAACCTACAGCTATTTGTAAAAGTATCTGACAAGCATGACTATCTTACTAGACATAGAAATAGATTAAGTCAGCCTTTATTTAGATTAGCAAAAGTGCATAAGTCGTTCATGGGATTATGTGTTAAATGTTATAATAAAATCCCAACTGAAATACAAAATCTTAATGAAAGTAAATTTAAATTATGTATAAAGAAAGTATTATGTAGGAAAGCATACTACAAACTAAATGATTATATAGAAGATAAAAATGCTTGGAGCCACCCTGGTTTGACTGCACAGGATAAAATTTGTTAAGGTTAAGAGGAATTTTGATCTCAATTATTAAATTATTCACCATGTTGTTAATTGTTGATAAACTGGATTTTTGTAAATGTGAGAGCCCTGTAACTTATTATAATTGAGTTAGACTTATAGACTTATAGTATATTGGTACTTGTGTCAGTTGGGAGTTGTCATGCTCACTCAGGAGTCTCATCGGCGGTGGCACGGGCACTGGACCGCTCGGTTCCCTATAATATGGTTGAGTTGGGCGGTGCTGGTGTACGTGTCATGTTCGTGAACGGACGCCGCCTATTGGGACTGGTCAACTCGAGACTGTCTAAAGTTGCTGTCCCTGAGGGTTATTTCTTTTTTGGATACTTTGGTTAAACACTAGTGTTACACTGTTCTCACATAATGGAACTATCTAAATTATGTTACAATGCATTGTAAAAAGTGATTGAAAAAGAGTAACCATGGAGTTTCTTGCTCGTTCTTCTCCATAGGAATCTACACTTTGGAACGAGCAAATAGCTTCACTAGAGGACAGACGGACAGACTGACACATAAAGTTAAATCTTATGATATCTTTTTTGCTTGACGTTCAAAAGTGCCTTTTTTGGTCTATTTGAAATAAAGAATTTGATTTGATTGATTTGATTTGATACTAACTATGATATTCTAGTGTTAACTGAAACTTGGCTTAAAGATTCTGTCTTTATTAGTGAACTTTTTGACAGCAGGTACAAGGTTTTTAGACGCGATAGGGAAACATCAGGATTTAACAAAACTAAAGATGGAGGTGGTGTCTTGATTGCTGTTGCCAGGAAGTTTACTGCTGATCGACAATGTACCTGGGAAAGTGACTGCGAGGATCTGTGGGTGACGGTAAGCGTGACTCCCAATTTAAAGGTTGCAATCTGTGCAGTATACATACCTCCTCCAGTGAATTGTCATATTTTGGAACATTTTCTTGATAAATATAACATAGTATCGGATAAGAAAGATTTACATACTATATTAATTAGAGATTTTAACTTGAGCAGCATAGATTGGAGTTTTGTGAACGGCACAGCAGATCCTGGCACTCCTGCACCACCAGCTATGAATACCAAAATAAACCAAACGTTTATTGACTTTGTACATTTCAGTAATCTTATACAGTGTAACAATGTAGCTAACATTAAAAATAAGATCCTGGACTTGGTTCTTGCTGATGGCTTGGAATGTATTGTAGCAGAGGCTCCTAAGTGTTTGAGTAAAATAGACCCATATCATCCTCCTCTTGATGTTCAGTTGCGCTACAGTTCACGGAATTTCCTAAAATCATGTAGAGCGTCGAGGTTGAATTTTAGGAGGGCTGACTATTCATCTATTAGGGCAGAACTTGGAAATACCAGCTGGGAAGACCTTTTTGCGGACATAGATGACCCCAATACTTTGGTTGATATTTTTTACAATGTCGTTAATCAAACTATTGAGCGGAATGTTCCCAAGTTCTTCGTACACACTAACTCACACCCGCCTTGGTTTAGTAAGGGCCTTATTAGACTAATACGTGAAAAAAATATATATTGTTAGCAGTTCTCCCACTGTCTACCCACCTTACCTATATAAACGGGTGACAGTCCTGCGACGGTTTTACTGCGATTACTGCGACCTTTTACTCGCCGGCTGTCCACCGATATACATCTAAGTATTTTACGATTATATTGTTGATTTGTCAGCTTTCACGTGAGTCATTTTGTGTGTACTGATTACTAATCACTCTGTAATTACATTCTGTTATCCTATGTGTTGATTGTTTGAAGTTTGGTTACCTTACTCTTTTAGTTGAATAATTGATGTTAAAAAATAAAGGTTAGTTTTGCTACAATTGTTGTTTTTTTAACTTTATTGTGCTTCTGCATCTTAGAATATAGAAAGAGGTATAATAGATATAAAAACCCCATGGATAAAGTTGCTTTTAAATCATGCAGCAATCAGTGCGATAAACTGTCAAAGAAGTGTTATAATACATATATAAATAGCAAAGAAAAAAACATCTCAGTTAATCCAAAGTCATTCTCGACATTTATAAAAAACAAACGCGGTGCTTCGAAATCTTACCCTGCAACATTACCTTGTGCTATTGCCAAGGTTTTTGAAGCGTTGATATGCCCATTAATTCAAGGATACTTTAAGCGGTTTCTGTCAAACCATCAACATGGATTCATAGCAGGCAGATCTACATGTAGTAATTTAGTATCTTTTATCGAATATGTTATTGATAAAGTTGATAACAATGAACAGGTAGATGTAGTCTACACTGACTTCTGTAAGGCATTTGACAAGGTTTCTCATGCGGTACTGATAGATAAACTCATCTCGTACGGTTTTGCGGGTTCCTTCGTCGAATGGCTTTCTTCTTACTTGACTGGAAGATCTTTTTACGTGGTGGCCAACGGGTATAATTCTGATACTTTTAGAATATCATCTGGAGTACCACAGGGATCGCACCTGGGTCCGTTATTGTTCACTATTTTATAAACGATTTACCAGAATGTTTAAGTAATACAATAGCATTCATGTTTGCTGATGATTTGAAAATACTAAGAGTAATCAAGTCATTTTCGGACGTCAAATTAGTTCAGGAAGACATAAACAGGCTTTTGGAATGGTGTCACCAGAATGATATGCGGTTTAATGTTAGGAAGTGCTCCCAAATTACATTTACTCGAAAACTTGAATTCATTGGGTCTAATTACAATATGGACGATCAGTATTTGAAGAAAGTTGAAGTCGTTAGAGATCTGGGGGTACTTCTTGATAAAAAAATTACATTTATTCCCCACGTGGACGCGATAGTAAAAAAAGCTGCAAAGGCTACTGGGTTCATCATGCGTACCGGTAAACACTTTTCTCAAGCTAAAACTAAGATATTGTTATTCAACTGCTTCGTTCGTAGTGTTCTAGAGTACTGCTCGGTGGTATGGCGTCCTCACTACGCGACGCACACCCTTAGGCTAGAACATATACAAAAGGGGTTCTTGAATCATCTTGCTTTCTCTAAAGGCATAGCTAAGAAGGTACGAAGTTACGCTAAGCGTTTCAAATTCTTTCATGTCAAAACTTTAGAATCACGTAGGGATTCTCTCGATCTCCTTTTCTTGTACAAAATTCTAAATAATATAATTGACTGTCCACTAATTGTTTCTAGTTTTAACTTTAATATACCTAACAAATACCCGCGGAAACCCATTAAGTTATTTTATCCACCCCGTCGAAAAACAGTTTTAGGCATTAACTCCCCAGTTCCCAGATTATCTAGGCTCTTTAACAAATTTGTTAGTTAGTTAGTGTTAGTTGTGAGCTGGACATTTTTGGTGCTTCCCTTAATGCATACAGGAACCAAGTCCGTAAGATCAGCACATTATAATGCGTGCAGGTTGTGGGTGGCATTATACTACGTACAACTTGTATGTTCCGTGCAGTGCCAGTATTGTATTGGTTTTGTAAGCTGTAGGAAATTGTAATAATGATATGGGTGTTTATTAATAAGAAGAGTACTTAGTTTAAATTTAAAACTTATCATCCATGTATTTTGTGAATTTGTCAATTAATATTGTACACAAAGGCTATTTTTTAACACCTGTGCTTGTATACCTAATTGTTAATTTTTGTGTAATAATTGTAGACAAACCAATAAATAAATAAATAAATAAAAAAAAAAGTTCCGTTTACGAAAAGTAACTAAACGGTATCCCGTATGGTTCACGTCCAAAATAACCAAAGACATCAAATGTAAGCTCTAAATTACATGCTATTTGGAAACGCTCTAAGCGATACATCGACTATAAGGCTTTCTCTAATCTCCGAAGTTGCTTGAAACAACGCGTTATTACTGCATATCATTCGTACATTAGAAAGGTAGAGAATAACATAAAAGTCAATCCACGTGAATTCTGGCGACACGTATGCAGTTTAAGATCTAAGGGCGGGTTTGAACCCTCGGTGAGCTATAGTGGTGATAGTTACAGTGGTGCTGCAGCTGCAGAGGCTTTTGCTAAGTTTTTTGCCAGTGTATTTTTGCCGAAAATACCACTATTAGATACTACCAAGATCAATCATGCCAACGTAACCAAAAACAGTAATTACATGAATGTTTTCCAGTTAGTAGCAGTAGGGATGTTTTGGATGGATTAAAAAAATTAAAAGTAAGTGGTTTTGTAGGGCCAGATAGTATACCAGCCACGACTCTTAAACATCTAAAAGATTCGTTTGTTTCTCCTCTATGCCAAATATTTAATCTATCGCTGAAAACTGGTTTTTATCCTCTCCAGTGGAAAGTGTCACGCGTAACACCTATTCCTAAAACTTCTAACAAAGTAGCTGTTGAGGAATACCGGCCAATTGCTATTCTATCGTCACCTGCTAAAGTATTCGAAAATGTGCTTCATAAACTTATATATACGCAAGTTGAAAAATATTTTAGTAACGCGCAGCACGGTTTTAGACGTAGGCGATCCGTTGAGTCTAACCTATTGACTTTAACAGAGTATATATCATCCCAACTTGACGGAGGGCAGCAGGTAGATGTTCTATATTTCGACTTCGAAAGGCATTTGACCGCATCAACAATGACATCTTACTCACGAAACTTAATGCCATAGGAATTTGTCCTAACCTTTTGCGTCTATTGGCTGATTATCTTCGTGATCGCCAGCAGTACGTAAGGTTGGGAATATACGAGTCAAGCACGTACCATACTCGCTCCGGCGTAAGCCAGGGCTCGATTCTCGGCCCCTTACTATTTCTTATAATGGTCAATGATCTCCCAGATGTTCCTCAACACGCATGTCTTTTGTATGCTGATGACTTGAAACTTTACTCTTGCGTCAACACCATATCGGATTGTGAGGCCATTCAGCGAGACATTGACCTTGTGTATGTTTGGGGAAACACAAATAAAATGGAGTTCAACCCCTCTAAATGCTATGTCATGATTTTTAGTCGAAAGAGGCATCACCTTTGACTATAAATTATGTGGCTCGTCTGTAACACGAACATCAACTATGAGGGACCTGGGCGTGGTCTTTGACCAGAAGTTGACATTCCACGAGCATATTACGGAGACGAGGGAGCATATTACGAGGGAGACGCGCGCGCGCATCTCTGCAAGTCATACGTGTACCTGTGAGCTCTGTCTTTAAAATATTATAAAGTGTCTAAAAAGTGAACTGTTCTAGTACTAAATAGTATCAAAACAATCTGTGAATTACTGAGAACAAACTGTGATAAACTAAAACTTTAAACATTGGTGTTATAATAGTGCAAAAACGTAACGAAGTGGACTAACTAAATCACCAAATATTCCTAATACCCACACCGGCCGTTGTAATCGAACCGCACGAAACAAAGAGTAACCTTGAACTCGTCGACAATACTGTCACTTATTATTTGAGGTATACTATACACTAATTTCAAGATTGTTGCAAAAGTGTTGGTGGCCCAACGGTACCGAGTTCGCTTGTAGTGCGGCGAGGTCCGAGTTCGATCCCCGGCACCGGCGGTTCTTTTTGTATTTGTTTTGTGGACTTCTCAACTAAATTATAATATTGGAAGCTTATAATAATATCTGGAGAAGACAGATTTGGAAATAAATTTATATATACTTAAATTATAAACTTATACTATGCCTCGCACTCCTCCAAGAGACAGCGATACCTGCGCTTTACCCCAGGTGCAATCAGAGCCCAACATACCAGCAGTCCTTGCAGGTTCTCCGAGTGCAATAAACATTAGTGTGAGATCCAAGCGGCAGCGCACTGACTACTCACCAGAAGTTGATTCCTGCCCGGAGTTTGATCGGCACACAAAGTTTGAGCTGTTAGATACAGTACGCCAGGAAATACGTACAGTTCTATCTTCTGAGATTTCAACGAACATAAAAACCTGTATAACTGGTGAATTAAGTGGCATCAAAGATATGTTGCAAGGATTAGAGAACTCTGTCAATTTCATGAGCTCGGAATTTGATCGCATGAGGACGGAACTGGATGCATGCAAGAGCGAAAACAAAAATTTGCAAAAGGAGAATAATGAGCTGAAGACGTCAGTTTCGGATCTGGTTGTTCGAGTAAATCTCATCGAACAAAACTCGCGCCAGCAGAATCTGGAGATCAATGGCATACCAGAAAATAAAGCCGAAAACTTGGTTAAAACAGTGGTTCAGCTGGGCAGCGTAGTGTCGACTACGATCAAGGATGACGATATTCTGTCCGTTGTACGCGTGAGAAAATTAGACCCTGAAAGCAAAAATCCAAGAGCAGTCGTTGTCAAGCTACGAAGCACATTAGTAAGAGATACAGTCCTGGCATCTGTATTACATTTCAATAGAATCCATCCGAAGGAAAAACTCAGTACCCTGTAAGTAAGCTTGGGCTATGGCGGGGCTATTAAGCCTATATTCGTATCGGAACACCTGTCACCGCTGAATAAGAGAATACACGCGGAAACCAGAAAAGTTGCACGCGAAAAAGGATACCAGTATGTTTGGGTACGCGACGGCAAAGTCCTCGTTAGAAAAGCGGACGGTCACCAAGCAAAACACATCAAAAGTTTGGAAGCCATCTCACTGTTATAATTTTAAGTGGGTTTTGTGCAGTAATGAATATGAAATAACATAATCTTTCACCATCTATTATCAGAACTTCAGAGGAATAAAAACTAAACTTAAAACAATTATGTTGGCGGCTCAATCGGGCGACTACGATATTATAATAGGAACTGAAACATGGCTGGATGATGGTATAAAAGATGGTGAAATTTTCGATTCTAGATATCGTGTCTACCGCAGAGATAGATCCTCAACTGTTCTGGGTACCAAAAAGGGCGGAGGAGTTTTAATCGCAGTATCTAAGCTCATTGATTCCGTACGGATGCCAAAATGGGAATCAGATATCGAAGATCTATGGCTTAGGCTTAGAATTACTAAAGGGAACAGCCATCGTACCCTGAATATCTGCTCTGTCTACCTACCTCCACCAGTCCAACAAGAGACACTTGACGGATTCCTGGAAAATGTATCGGCAGTAATGGATTCTACAAATGAAGATACGATTATTGCCGGAGACTTCAACCTTAGTTTCATAAGTTGGAACATAGACAATACACTTAGCCATCCATGTACAATTCCCACCAACTACAACAATAAATTAGGCTACTCTCTTGTTGACTTCATGTCCGAAAATAATATGCTGCAAGCGAATATTGTGAAAAATTGTAACAACAAAACCCTGGATCTGATTCTATCTAATTTAACTGTAAGTGTGAGCGAATGCAATAACTCGATATCAAAAGTTGATGTACATCATCCTCCCCTTGAAATTGTTATCATCCACAGTTCACTAGTACCCTTACAAACTAAAATAACTTCGAAGCCTAATTTCAAACGCGCTGACTACGTGTCGATCAACGCGAAACTTAGAGTCATAGATTGGACGAAAATATTCTCTGAATTATCAGATGTAGATGAAATGGTTAATATTTTGTACCAACAACTAAACAGTTTAATTGAACAAAATGTGCCTCTTTCCAAACTGCCAAATAATAAATTTCCAAGATGGTTTTCTAAGCCGTTGATTAAACTTTTGAACGAAAAGGAAAAAATTAGAGTTCGCTTTAAAAAATATAAGAATCCTAGAGACAATTACGAATACCTATTACTAGACGAGCGCGCAAGACTAATGATAAAAGATTGTTACAAAAATTATTTAAGCAATTCTGAAAAAAACATAGCGAAAAACCCAAAACTCTTCTGGTCATTTGTTAAAGCTAAAAGGTCTCAGTCAAGTGACATTCCCACTACTTTGCGTTTGGGCAACAAGACTGCTTGTTCAGGTGAAGAAATAAGCAACCAATTTGCCTCACATTTTTCATCCACATTCATACCACCGAATAATTCGACTGCTCCTGATACGTGCTCGCATAACTACTTTCAATTTTCTCTAAGCAAAATTGCATTTACTGAAGCAGAAGTTTTGAAAGAACTAAAAAAGCTTGACGCATCCAAGGGTCCAGGTCCCGATGGCCTACCTCCGCTTTTTGTCCAAAAATGTGCATCGAATCTATGTCTTCCACTCAAACTTATTTTCAATCGCTCTATTGAAACATCTAAATTCCCCACAGAGTGGAAGACTGCTAACGTGGTACCTATTTTTAAGAAGGGAGACCCCAGCGAGACTTCTAATTATCGCCCTATATCACTTCTTTCCATCCTTGCTAAGCTTTTTGAAGCATTAGTCTGCCCTGTCCTGTCTTCGCACACTAATGTGCAGTTAGCCTCTCAACAGCACGGCTTTCGAAGTCATAAATCCTCTTCCACTAATTTGGTTAACTACGTCAACGACATTGCTAAATTTCTGGATTCCCGTGTACAGGTTGATTCCATTTACACAGATTTCAGCAGTGCTTTTGATAAGGTTAATCATAATATACTACACTTCCACTTCTGGAGTTCCACAAGGATCGCATCTGGGGCCGATCTTGTTTCTTATATTTGTAAACGACATTATAAGCACAATACAACATTGCAAATGTTCCATGTTCGCAGATGATTTGAAACTGTACAGAGAGATAGGATCGGATTTGGATGTGTCTCTCCTTCAAAAGGATCTTGATTCGATACATGAGTGGTGTCGGTTAAACATGATGGCTCTTAATGTAAGTAAGTGCTATCATGTAACTTTTACGCGAAAGAAAAAGAGAATACCTTCTTCCTATAAATTAAATGGAATTACACTACAAAAGGTCGACACCATCCGTGACTTAGGAATCCAGCTTGATAGTAAACTTTCTTTTATTCCTCATATCGATCTGATTGTTTCCAAAGCGACAAAAATGGCAGGATTTGTGAAAAGAACTTGTTCAGAGTTTCGGTCCATATCGACTCTAAAACTGCTTTTCAACACGCTTGTTAGAAGTATACTGGATTACGCATCCCCGGCATGGAGTCCTACGTATCGCGTCCACGTTGATAGAATAGAGCGCATACAGAAAGCCTTCACTAGGTATCTGCGCTTCAGAAGTTCTAATTGCAATCAAGACGCCAGTTATTCTGAAAGACTCAATCATTTCAATATGATATCTCTGGAACAACGTAGATGTCACTCCGATCAGATATTTCTTTATAAAATTATTCACAATCGATCCGATGTTCCAGAGTTATTATCTGAAATCAATATCTCTGTACCTAGGCGAACTATAAATAGGTCTGTACGCAATACAGATATTTTGGCTCCGTCCCTGTCAAAAACAAACCTTGGTCGCAGTGCCCCAATGAACCGACTTATGGCTAACTATAATAAAATAAACAACAACAGCAACATTGACATCTTCGCGGACACATTTTATCAATATCGCAAAAAGCTTAAGCTCGCTACCTACTCATAATACTTTGATAACGTTTATTGCAGTCGTTTTCCCAATAATAATCTATTTTATTCTCTAATGCATCTAATTATCTATTGTTTACTGGTAAAGAATTCGAAAATTGTTTCTAATTTATTTAATAACGTCCTCCTAAAATATTTTTAAGTACCTACTTCATATTTATTTTCTTGATTTTAATTTGAAACAGATCTCATAGTTACACATTTTACTTATGTTTAAGCTGTGTACTTCTTTAAGTGACAAATTCACCATGATAATCTATGTACTATTGTTTATGTTATATGTTATAGTGAATAAGTCGTTGGAGTACCTTTATAATAAAATAAATAAAAAATATTACAACGATTGCTAAAGAATCATTTAAGAGACTTGGATTCGTTCTCGGAAACTCGCGTGACTTCCAAAATACACATGTCATAAGACTCGTCTATAATGCGCTTGTGAGGAGCAAATTAGAAACTAGCTCTTGTGTTTGGAATCCACGCGAGGCTTGTTATTCCCTATTGCTGGAAAAGGTCCAGAAGAAATTTTTGAGATTTCTCTATAAATCATCTCTAGGCTACTATCCATACATGTATCCAACCAAGTATCTGACTGGATGTTTCGGATATACATGTTGGATACTAGACGAGCCTTTAGTCAGATGTACATCATGCTCAAAATCTGCAGAGGTATCATAGATGCTCCCGACCTCCACAATGACACACTATGAACTGATCCGATTATACGCGCCACAGAACTACCTTCGTGCTCGTCGGCACCGTCTACTAGCCGTCCCCGCATGCCGTACCGTAGCCCGTGCATCATCCCCTATTCCCAGAACGCTGTCCGCCCTTAATAGTCTCGTGGAGGCCTATCCCGACTGTGATGTGTTTGTAGATAAATTTAATATTATTAGAGGTACATGTTTGAGTTTTTGTGAAAGTCTGAATGATTAGTTCCTATTTGTTTTTGTTTGTTTAATTGTTTGTTTTAAGTTCATCTTTTTACATTTCGTTTTTTCTTTTCCTTTATTATATCTGTGTTAATGTAACTGGATCAAATCCGTGTTAACATAAATAAATAAATAAACAAATAAGTTGCATTGAGCTGCCTGCCACCTACACGCTCTGCACTGACGATATCCCGATTCTCCAGGCTGATCCCTAACTTTTGCCCTAAGGCTTTAATTATGTGGGTAGGGTTTTCCGCCCTTTCCTCTGGCAAGTTGGACACCTCTATGTTGTTAGCAAGAAGCTCCTGGTCCCTATCATTGAGCTCTCGCCTGAGCTCCTCCACTATTTCGCCTAAGTTGTCGGAGTTCGTGGGCCTCGAAGTAGCACGCTGTTCAAGTGCATCTACCCTGGCCTCTAGACCGTCGACGCGCGCTCTGCAGCAGCTCAAAGTGGTCTTAAGCTCCGACATTTCTCTCCTAAACACCTGTATCTCCGCATGAACCGCTTTCAGCTCGTGAAGGATTTCGTGCAGGTCACTGCTAAGTACAGGACAACTCACGAGTGGTGGTGGCGGCATTGAGCGACGTTACGTCTCTGCTTGGTGTGCTGGATTCCAGGATCGAAATTCCTGCGACATCGCTTGGAGGACTTTGCGTCGGGCCTCTGACTGGGGTATCATTTCTGTTGTCCCTAGCGATGTTTTTCTTACACTCGAGACATCGCCAAGCGGGAGGAACGGAGGCGGGAATCCGCCACATACTCTGCAGTAGAGAACCCTACACTTCCCACACCTAGCGCCATCTACCGGCGAGGCAAAGCGGGAGCAACCTCCACATTTGATGCCTGGCATCCTCGGTGACAGTTCTTGTTTCAGTGGTTCCGGTCAGACTCGCCAGATGGCGATACAGGAGATTGACTACACCGATCAGAGAGCAGCCTGTCACCAAGATACAGATGGCGCTGATAGAGATGCGCGATTGGGCCTTTGTATTGTCTGTGGCAACGATGTCAAAACTCACGTCGAGCAAAACAAATTAATTATTTTGGCGGGTAACCGTATAAGTTCATACCAAAAACCGTGTTTTAACTTATTGATTTACAGCCTAAGGTCGCACTATTTGAAGCTCACTACAAACTGTGTATAGCTGTTAAACACTATGTAAACAATACTGAACAATAATAAAGTTTTTTGATGCTTTTGACTTTTATTTAAATTTATAAATGTCACAATCAATGCACAATTTGCGCCTATTGTACGAAGTGTAAGCTGGACAATTAGTTTTTTTTTTGCAAGGCTGACCGCGCTCATTTGTCCTCAGCTTGCGGAAACGAGTACAATTTTGCCTCCAGGTCCTTCAAAAGAGTCATAGCGGTGGCCAAGTCAAAACATATCGGTAGAAACAGGCTTGTGTCTGAAATCGAGACTTCTTTAGAGAGAATCTCAGATCGGGGTAGACTTAACTTGGTCCAATTTAACCCCGCAAAGACACAGGTCTGCGTGTTTACAGCTAAAAAATTGCCGTTGGTCGTATCCCTTCAATTTCAGAGCACCCCCCTCACAGCCTCGGCCGGTACTGGGATACTTGGCGTCGACATATCGAGCGAAGTCCAGTTTCGCGGTCATCTAGAGGGTAAGGCCAAGTTAGCCTCGAAGAAGCTTGGTGTGCTCAATAGATCGAGGCATTATTTCACCCCGGAGCATCGCCCGCTACTTTACAAGGCGCAAGTTCGGCCCCATATGGAATACTGTTCTCATCTTTGGGCGGGGGCACCCCAGTACCAGCTTCTCCCTCTGGACCGCATTCAACGACGAGCTGTCCGAATTTTCGGCTGCTCTGTTGTCTCGGACCGGCTGGACTCTTTGGCACTGCGTAGGGATGTAGCCTCGCTATGTATTCTCTATCGCATCTATCACGGGGAGTGTTCTGAGGAATTGTTTGGTTTGATCCCCGCCGCATCTTTTCGCCATCGTTCCACGCGAAAGATTTTTCATCCCCATCACATAGATGGTTGGCAGTCAACAACTGTGCGTTTCACCCGAAACTTTCTGCCCCGCACAGCAAAACTTTGGAATGATCTTCCGGCGGCGGTATTCCCGAACCGATACGACCTTCAAACCTTCAAGAAACGAGCATATTCCTTCTTAAAAGGCCGGCAACGCACCTGTGACTCCTCTGGTGTTGCGGATGTCCATGGGCGGCGCCGATCTCTTTCCATCAGGTGATCCGTCTGCTCGTTTGCCACCTATTCCATAAAAAAAAAACGCCCTTATTAACCGGGGACCGGATCTTAAGGGTTGAGACCCGACTGAAATATATGTACGCTCCATAGCACGTATTGAACGTCAAATTCACAACTAAAGACAAGTGAAAACATAGTTGAGTGGCATAGCAATAGACTGCCGATAACTGGTCTCGAGTTCGAGCCTCACTCACCTTATCTTTTGGCGATGTGTTTTAGATTTTAATTTTGTTTTACTGTGTAATCGGCTTTGGCCATATTGTATTTTTTTCTCTTTTATTTATATTTCTTTTCATTATGGTTTGTTCTATGGGATAACCATGTACAGTTAATTAGGTACGTAATCATATTCCGTCCTTTACTTTTGTTTTTTATTTTACCGTTACTTTGCCATTTTGTTAATTATATTGTGTTTGCGTTGGACGAGTTATGTACCTGCTTAAAATTATAAATTAAAATTTTGGGAGTACCCTACACTTTCTTTGACTTCTAACATTCAGCACACCTAGAACCCAGGTCATTACATTGGCGCCCACGGGTTAACTGGATAGAAGATAGACAAAGCTTGTTGTAATGTTATGTATGTAGCTGTCCTTATAAATAAGGCGTAATTTGAAATTTTATACATTTAATGCAGTTGTCTAGAACAGATATCTAAAACCTATCTTGAGTTGTTGTCTGCTATTGAGTATTAATTTAATGATGGATGTAAATGCACTGCATAAAAATTAACTTGAGTTTGAGCTGGCTTGTCGCGGGATTTCTGATTGTAGGACCGTGGCGACTATGCGTAAATTTTTACGGGGAATTTTAGTGCTAGAACAGTCGGGTAATTCAACTATTTCCTTTAAGGTCCCTAAATCTTGTATTCATAACCCGGGTAAAGAAATAATTCTTTGTGAAAATAAACTCTCAGAAGTAATTACACTTATATCAGAGGTATCACAAAGTCCTGAGCGTTCGTTTTTTAGACGCATACACTCCCGCTTGTCACATTTATCGAACCGTGTTAAACTCATCATACCTTCGAGAAACTAGTGATATTGAGAGACATTTGACATTGCTTAAGAACATCCAGGATGCCATGACGTCACTATAGGATCTTGAACAGGAAGAGAATGAGGAAGATGATGCTATTTCCGAACATGACAAAGATGTCTTACAAAAATCATTGGGTGATGAGGCCATACATATAATGGAGCAATTAGAAAAGTGCCGGAATACTGTAAAGAGTGCCCCAGAAAGTGACACGGAGATATACCGAAATTGTGCCACGAAACCTAATGTTAACGATACGGATAAACCACGAACAACCGCAGAGAAACCTAATTTTTGTTCACATCATCCATGTTTACAAAGGTCCTCTACATTTTACAATAGCTTCTACAAACGAAAATTAGTTCCTATAAAAGATTGGGGTGTCAAATTCTGTGGAAAGGGTACCGTAGGTGTGAACGCGTTTTTGGAAAAAATTGAAGAACTTAAAGAAGCACGGAATGCAGCCGACGAAGACTTGTTTCGGTATGCTATAGACTTTTTCAAGGGCAAAGCCTTAATATGGTCTAGGGCCAATAAGGGGTCGGTATCAAGTTGGTCTCAATTAGTAGAGCTTCTGTTGGATACGTTTCAACAACCTTACTACCAGAAGGAGCTTTTGGAGGAGATTAAACGGAGGACCCAAAGCAAACAGGAAAGAAGAAAGAAAGAAAGAAAGAAAGAAAGAAAGAAATGATATACTCAGAAGAAACTTACAACCCTACTTTCAGAAAGCCATCTGTCGAGATACATTCGATACAGTGAGAGTAGTTTCAGTTTTGAGAATAGTTGAACCTACTAAATTAAGCTGTGATAAGTTCAAGGAACCTAGCACTGGTAAACACTCCCTAGCAAGAGAGATCTGGCATACAACGGAAGTACTTTGAAGACATCACAAAGTGAAGACGTGAACCAGCTGACAGCCATAGATGATAAGGGAACACCACTTACTAAATGCTGGAACTGCAGGGTTCCGGGACATCGCTTCAGGGACAGTAAAAGACCAAAGCAAAGAATCTTCTGTTACAAATGTGGACGTTTTGGGAAAACGACAAATAAATGCTCATGCAATGCCGAGGAGAAGGGAAACGTCAATTCGGGGTCGATGCCAGCCGATCGAACTCCCAGAAATTAAGTCATTCTCCTTCGGATGATTGGCAACAATGGCTACAAACAATTTCAAATTTCTTTAAAACAGGCAACATCTGTAACATTGAGAAGCTCAGTAAGGACAACCGATATTATGCCGAAATAAGAATTTTAAACCAGTCGTTTTTAGGATTACCGGATTCTGGAGCTACCGTCTCTGTGATTTTTTTTTTATGTAATAAGTCGGCAAACGAGCAGACGGATTACCTGATGGTAAGCAATTAACGCCGCCCATGGACACCCGCAACGGAGGAGTTACGAGTGCGTTGCCGACCTTTTAGGGATTAGGGATTTGGAGATTTAGGGATTGGGGAAGGGTCCGGGAAGGGGAAGGATTGGGCCTCCGGTAACCTCACTCACACGGCGAAACACAACGCTGTGGTTGTTTCACGCCGGTTTTCTGTGAGGCCGTGGTATCACTCCGGTCGAGCCGACCCATTCGTGCTGAAGCATGGCTCTCCCACACTTAAATTGATTGATTTTGCAGAGATTTGCAATGAGGATAATGAAATTGGGACTTTCAAGTCACAAAATTGAGAAACAAATCATTTCGACGGCTGATGGCACCTACCACACAATGGACACAGTTGTTCCCTTGCCAGTTGAGTTTTTAGGCAAATATAATGTGGTAGACTTCTATGTCATTGGCAACCTTAAGCATGACATTATTTTTGGGCATGATTTTCTTTGAGATATTTAAATTATCGATCGATGTGGGAAAACCGATTGCTGACATTACGGAAATATACGTCACACAACCCGTAATTTCGCGGGAAGACCTTGCGCTTGGATAAGCTGATAGAAGAGATGGCAGCAGAAATCGGTAAAGGTTTAGGTAGAACTTTGTTGATTGAGCATAGAATTGATACGGGAGACAGTTTACCTATCAAACATAGACAATATCCATTTGCTCCTCCAATCATGGCAGAACTAGAGAAGGAAATTAATGAAATGCTGGATAATGACGTAATAGAACCTTCGATTAGCTCATGGCGTTCTCCAGTATTACTCATAAAAAAATTGTCAGGTAAGAATCGCCTGTATCTCGACAGCCGTCAGTTGAACAGGGTGACAGTAAAGGACTCTTATCCTACCTAGGGTTACAACAATATTAGACAGTCTTAAAAACGCGCGATTTCTTTCTACCATTGATTTACGATCAGCATTCTGGCAGATACCTTTAGAAGAAACCAGCAACGGAAAGACCGCATTCGGACTTGCTGGAAAAGGACTTTATCAATTTAAGGTTATACCGTTCGGGTTAAGCAATGCCTCTCGATCCATTAACACAACAGCGGTTAATGGATCGTTTGTTTACTCCAGAATTTGAAGGCAGAGTATTTGCATATCTGGATGATATTGTCATATGCGACGACAACTTCGATAGCCATTTAACTTCATTAGCATATGTGAAAAATCTGCTTAAGAAAGCAGGATTAACAATTAACCTGGAGAAATGTGTTTTCGCGAGACCGTCCTTAAAATACTGCCGTCGTTATTAAAAAAGGCACAACTAACATTTTACAAATGTTGAGAAAATCGAGTTTAAAATATTTTTAGAATTTTGTTAAAAAAAACAAGTTAAAATGTGTTTTTCAAAATTGTGAAAATGTAAAAAAATTTATTTTTTTGGTATGTACACAACGATAGCAATATGAAATTTTTAATTTAAATGGATATATTTAATAATTAGCATAATTATTTTTAACTTAACATAAAAAATAACAAAAAATGAGCAATATTATGTTGAAAAGGCACATATAACCACATATGCCTTTTCAATGTAAAATTTTTAGTAACAATTTTAACATTAAACGACGAAAAGGCATATTTTCTTAGTTGTGTCTTTTCACCGTAAATAAATCATCGCAAGAATATAAAACATTACTTTCAAAAAGTTTACACACACAAATTTTCAAAAGTACTATCAATTATTAAATACATCAATAATTGAATTGAGTTAATTACATCAATAATTGAATTAATTACATCAATAATTGAAGGATAAAAAAAAAACAAAAATAGTACTTAAGTATACTGTTTATTAAAAATTACACTCCAAAATCTCTCTTAGTAAAAAATTTGGTAACACAGCCAGTTAGGAACTACAATATATTTGTCAAAAAAAGAAAACGAAGTTTACAAAAACAATATTTATTATTTTATCACAAGCCAACGAATGGAATTAACTTCTTATTGCTGAAAATGGCACTAGGCATTTCTCTATCACTATCTTGACAAGGTATCAAAATAAGTATGAACTTTTTGTTATCAAAATTATTTCGCCATCTGAATGTTCCGGTGTTTTTAAAACTGTTTTGTGTTGAATTTCCTGTGAACATGGTATGAAGTCGGCATCGGAATCACTATCACTGTTATTAAGAAATATTTTGATTGAAAGATTTGGGGCCTTCGTAGTCTTTGTCTACCACTGAATCGTCAGAATCAAAATCTGACCAAACTTCCTCACTTGATTCTTGTAACGAGTTTTGAATGCCACTTGTTGATGGGACAGAAAATTGTTCGTCTACAGAGCCTGCGTTGCGTAATGCAGTTTTTACTAATTTTGTACTTCGTGATGACATAATTGCTGAAAAAAATTAAGTATCTGTAATTATTTATTCCTAGCGTGAATTCAATCGCTAAATAATGGTAAAAAACGCTATGTGTATATCTATTAAAAAACAAACGTTTATGTGTTTAAACTGTCACGATTTTACGATAAAATATTTACCAGTGCGTTGCACCGACAAGCTTGGACTCGCCTCGACACATCAGGCACAACTGACGGCATTCTCTGCGTAAATTGCCCCGCTCACCTCATCTCCGTTCAGAAATGATTTAGAAGTAAAGGCACAAACGCCGATGTGCCTTTTTTATATAACATTTAGAAGCGTAGGGGTAAATAGAAAGGGCATAACTGCCAGTTGTGACATTTCTTTCTAAATTATTTGCCAAAATGTTCGTATAAAAAATAAGCATCATTGCCACATAAGCCTTTTATATTTGACGCACGTCAGTTATGCTCTTTCCATTAAATATATCGATGATAAAAAAGTAAAATAAAAGTCACATCATACAATATGCCTTTTTGTTGTAATAAAACTTAAAAAACGATGTAGTTGTGCCCTTTAAGCTCATGCTATCTCTGATTATTTTGCAGCTAAAAATCCACAAAAAATCAGGCATATAGGCCTTTTTTTCCTGATTCCGAATATATATATATAACTCATTTTGACAAAAAATGTTAGTTGTGCCCTTTTTCGGTAACACGGCAGAATACTAGGCTATATTGTTGACAAGGAAGGATTACGTACGGACCCGGACAAAGTAAAAGCCATTCTTGAGTATCCCAGGCCAACTACTTACACGGAGCTAAAGCGTTTTATTGGCCTAGCTAGCTGGTATAGACGATTTGTAAAAAAATTGCCATTGTTGCAGCTCCACTCCATGAACTAACCAAGGGAGGAAAAAATGCTAAACGTATAACATGGAATAAAGAAGCTGAAGATTCCTTCTTAAATCTAAAGACTGCTCTTACTTCGACACCAGTTCTGAGAGTACCTGACTTCTCAAAGCCCTTTTCGGTCCAATGCGACGCCTCCAACAGAGGGACTGGTTTTTTTTTTTTTTTTTTTGTGAGGGGAAAATCATCAAATGACTTTTCCCGCCCAGGGCCGGGCAGGAGGGAGTGTCAGAATCTTACTGACTAAAAACCCCCCTGTTCCTTCTCCTGCTCTGTGCCGAGGTCGCGGTACCTCAATGCGCTTACCCCGCAACCCCGGCTGAACATCAGCCTTTTAGGGCCCCGTCTGTGGTGGTCGCATGGCTCTTTGAGGCGCGCGCGGAACGCTACGCGCCGTACGCTCGGGCCTGGTTCTGGTCGGGCGGCGAGCTGCCCTTACTCGCCGACCGCAGGCCCGTGCTTACGGTGGCCGGAGATCGTCCCTCGATCCCCGACGCCCGTAGTGTCGCCAGTTGCGACTGCTGGGGCGTGAGGAGGAGGATTGCTCCCTCACGCGGGCCGCCTCTCTCTTTGCGAGCATGACTGCTTCACAAAAGGAGGAGACGGCGTCCCAGTTCCTCTCACTCCGCACCATGGCCTCGACTAAGGCCGGGCGCGAGAGGTCGCCGCCGCCGATCACTTCCCTGAGGATACGGCGGTGCTCAGCCCAGGCAGGGCATACCGCTACCGTATGCTCCACCGTATCCTCTAGGTGGTCCTCACAATGACGACACTCGGGCGTTTTCTCCCGCTGAATCCGAAACAGGAACCTACCGAAGCTGCCGTGCCCGGTAAGCATCTGCGTCAGACGGAAGGTGAGGACGCCGTGGCGTCTCTCAAGCCACTCCTCAAAGAGGGGTCTTACCGCTGCTATGGGAGCGTGCCCGGCCCTCGGTTATGACAGTCGTTGTTTCCACTCTGCCATGAGATCTCGCCGGAGCTCATTCCGCCACGCACTAATTTGGCGCGGCAGAGGATCTTCGCCCCGGCGACGCGCGTCTGCGCGCAAACTGTAGACGCGCGCGAGCGCCTTCGCTTCTAGATCCCACGGCGGTGATCCGGCAAGGAGGTTCGCCGCCTCCCCGGAGATCGTGCGATACCCGCGGATTACTCAGATAGCCATGACCCTCTGGGAACAGAGGGACTGGTGGAGTTTTAATATAGATAGTTGATGGTCTTGAGGTACCTGTCGCCTACACAAGCCGAAAACTATCGGAAAGGGAATGTAAGTACTCAGCATCAGAGCGAGAACTATTAAGTGTCCTGCACGCCGTAGAACAATTTCGCCCTTATATTGAAGGGAGTCACTTTAAAGTTATTACGGACCATAGTGCTCTTCAATGGCTACATCGCAATAAAGATCCTCATGGGCGCTTAGCAAGGTGGGCCATGCGCTTACAACAGTTTGATTATGAAGTGGTCCACCGCAAAGGCAAGTATAATATTGTACCAGGTGCCCTATCAAGAGCAATTGAAGGCGAAGTTAACATAATAGACGTAAAACCAGAGGACAAAGATGAATGGTATAAATCAAAAGAAGACTTGGTCCTGGCTGGAAAAAGTGACCAAGATTGGGAAATTAGTCAAGGGCAGCTGTGGAAATACATGAAATTAAAACGGTTTCCCCATGAAAATGATGCTTGGAAACAGGTGGTACCTTAAAGGAATGTCACGATGATCCCACATCTGGGCATTTTGGCGTGAAGAAATCGGTCAATCGCGCAAGACAGCACTATTTTTGGCCAACTTTGATCCAAGATATGAAAAAATACGTACGGCAATGTGAAGTGTGTGCAAAATATATGCCCACACAAAATAAGCTATCGGGTTTGATGGGGAATCAACGAGAAGTCACAGAAGGATATAAAATCGCATCCCAATTTTGTAGAAAAGCTAGAGAGGGCGGAGGGGTTTGTCTAATTATAAGAGAAGATGTAAAATTTATAGAGAGAATAGATATAGTTAATTATTCCAAAGAATGTATAACGTGTATAAGAATGTATAAGAACTTTGTGCAATTGAAATTTTAGAAATAAACTGTATATTCATAGGGTTATATAGACCAGACCGCCATATAAATATATTTTACGAACAAATGGAAAAACTTTTAAATAGGCTAAATACTCGAGATAAAAATAAATATATCATTCTTGGTGGAGACTTCAATATTAATATATTTCACAAAAACAAACAAACGCAGAATCTTCTTACCCTAATGCGCTCATGCAACCTACCAACAAATAATTCGCGAACCCACGAGGGTAACAAAAACTGCTTCCACTTGCATCGATTTAATTTTCACCAATTATAAATCATTAATATTAAAAGCACATTATGTCAAAGACTATGGACTTTCCGACCACCAACCTACCAACTTAATATTAAATACAAATTGTTGCTTGTATACAAACAATAACAAAAACTGGTATAAACAAAACAGATTATTGACAGACAAAAAAATTTTTAACTATAAAAAGGCATTGAACGAATTAGATTGGGAAACAATGAAACAATGAATTTATTTTTGCAAATAGGCCATAAAACGGCACTTTTACACGTCAATTTATATGTGAAAAACTAGATGAAGCCGGCATTTCCTATCTGACTACTCTGAGAAGAAATGCCGAAACAAACTCAGAGGTCAGTCTCTTTTCAAGTCCAGACAATGTAAAATAACATAATGTGAGAGAACCGTGCAAGTTCATTCTGTAGTGGTCTTTTGAGGAAAGAACCACACCAGTTTAAGTGGACCCGTTCTGAAGACAGGCACGCAAGTGTCAGTTTGCAACCAGTATAGCTAGTGCTGCTGAGTCGTCCGACGAACAATACCGATCAAAAGAACATTTGGGTGGGTCGCGCAAGTACTCAAACTGTCAGAACGCAGATAACTGGTAATCAAAAAGCACGGCAAGTCTCACATGGTCCTTACACTAACAATAATATAAAATAATAAAAATGACAATAAATAAATAAAAAAAAAATGTCAAATAAAAAATAAAAATGTCACAATAGGTGATCATGTCATTGTATAAAAAAATAAACGTAAAATCAAATTGTCTATAAAAGTGTAACTTATGTTACAAACATGAGCTGCGCAGACGTTACAGCTGCTCATTCCCAAGCCTGACTATCCTCTAAGTAGTCTTTTATTTTATAAAATGCTTTACAGTAAAGTTTAGCCTTAATTACACTTTTAAAATTATTGAGGCTCAAATTTTGAATATCCCTAGGAATTTTATTGTAAAAGCGTATACATTGACATCTAAACGAACTAGTTATTTTCTGAAGCCTGGAGGCAGGGACAACATATTTGTTTTTCCCCCTCGTGTTAATATTATGTATATCACTATGCTTCTTAAATAAGCTTTTGTTTTTATGAGCGTGAATTACATTTTCATAAATATATTGTGAGGCAACCGTCATTATCTTAGTTTCCTTAAATAATTCTCTGAGCGAATGCCTCGGACTAAGATTATAGATTGATCGAATAGCCCTTTTCTGCAGAACAAAAATAGACTGAATGTCAGCAGCATTCCCCCACAACAAAATACCGTATGACATGATGCTGTGGAAATAACTAAAATAAACTAACCGCGCTGTATCTACATCTGTTAAATTTCTAATTTTTTTAACGGCATATGCTGCAGAACTGAGCTTCTTCAACAAGCCATCTATATGTGGGCCCCACTGGAGCTTAGCGTCCAGGGTTATACCTAAAAAGACAGTTGTATCTACAGGACTCAACTCCTCGCCCTTGACAAGCACACTGGTTTTTACCTGTTTAACATTTGGTGTTGTGAATTTAATACATTTAGTTTTAGTTTCGTTTAGTAATAAGTTATTAACACCAAACCAGTGAACTATTTCTGAGAGAGCACTGTTTACATTGTTAATAACTAATTGTCGTCGTCTGAGTTTGAATAATAGTGAGGTATCATCAGCAAACAGCACTATCTCGTGTTTATCTCTTACAAGGTAAGGCAAGCCATTAATATAAATAAGAAATAAAAACGGGCCGAAAATAGAACCCTGCGGAACACCCATCCTTACAACAGATCCGGCAGAAACCACTCCGTTTACTTCAACTCTCTGAACCCTATTACTCAGGTATCAGGTAAGAAGGTCCAGAGATGCACCTCTTATTCCGTAATGGGATAGCTTCCTGATCAGTGTATCATGAAGCACACAATCGAACGCCTTGGATAAATCACAAAATATTCCCAAAGCGTCGCTTGAGTCCTCCCACGCGTCGTAAATGTGATTAAGAAGTTCAACACCGGCATCAGTTGTTGAACGACCCCTTGTAAATCCGAACTGTTTCGCATGTAATAATTTATTTCTATTAAAAAATCTTTGCATTTGATCTAAAATAATTTTTTCAAAAATTTTACTGAACGTAGGTAGCACTGAAATAGGTCTAAAGTTAGTGGGGTCAGAAGTACTACCTGATTTAAATAATGGAATTATTTTACTACATTTCATAAGATCAGGAAACACACCACAGTCAATACAGTTATTAAAGATTTGAGCTAATACAGGTGCTACAATAGTTATTACAGAGCTTGTAATATACACAGAATTGCCCCATAGATCTGCAGTCTTTTTGTTATTCAAAGTATTAAAGATTTTAACAATTTCCTTGTTATCTATGTGCTCCAAGGAAAACCCTGAATCGCAAGCTACAACGTGTTTTTTGAGTAAAGACTCTGCAACAGTGGGAGATGAATTCAGTGACTTAGTAGTGGATACAGGAATGTCGGAAAAGAAATTTTCAAAAGCAGTTGCAATTTCTACATCCGCTTTTATTAACTTATTATCAATTACAAGACTATGTTGATTTATTCTTTTTTTAGACCTTCCTGCCTCACTGTTGATAATATTCCAAGTGTCTTTGATAACATTGGTACTGTTCTTTATCTTAGAGCTTAAGAATAATGATTTAGCAATAGAGCAAACCTTTTTGAATAATTTAGAATAGTTTTTTACATATTCACTGAATTCAACAGTGTTAATATATGTCCGCTCATTATAAAGCTCATAGAGGCGCTTTCTACTCTTATAGATACCAGTGGTTGCCCAATCACCGAAAGACGCATTGCTATTAGCTGGTATAGTTTTATCTGAAAAAGTAGACTTAAACTCTGTTAGGTACATTTTAAAAAACTTATCATATAAAGTGCTAGAATTCTTATAATTCAACAACAAAGGCAATTTGTTGCTGAGTTTAGCTTTGAAAAATTCAATGCGTCTTTTAGTCTTCGGATTAACTGTGATAAATTGTTTTGATACTATATTTATTTCTTTTGTTAAAGAAATTAACTGACCACAGTGATCGGAATCAAGTACTGAAATTATTTCTTTGTTAACTGGCACAATGTCAGTATAAATATTGTCCAGGCAAGTGGCACTAGTGGGTGTTATCCTAGTTGGCTCCAGAAACAAAGTCGCAAGGTTGTATGAAGAAAATAAACTTACAATTTTTGTGCTTAAACTACATTTTTCTAATAAATTTATATTAAAATCACCACATGTAATGATGGATTTCTTTGAATTTGTAAGTTTACTTAGAACTTCATCCATTACTGTTTCAAAACAGTCATACAAACCAGAAGGTGGTCTATACACGCTTAATACAATAAACCGCTCCAATTCCACACAGGCTATTTCAACAGTACGCTCAACAGAGTAACTAACTATATCTTTACGATCTTTGAATTTAAGCTGGTTACTTATCAGTATAAGTGACCCACCATGTATAGCGTTTTCTCTGCTGAACGAGCTACCAATCTGGTGCTTACCAAAATTGAACATGAGCTGATGGGGTTTTAGCCAATTTTCAGTAATACACAAAATATCCACATTATTACAATTTAAAAATAACCCTATTTCCAATTCTTTTCTCATAAAACCTTGAATGTTTTGGTGAACCAGATTAAGAACCTTATTACTGTTAATTTGCTAGAGGTTGTCTCTATTGTCTTATTTAATAATTTAAATTATTATGAGTGTCAGTATTAGGTGACTCATTATGAATGTCAATATTTTTTGGTTGCTCAATAGGAGTAACCTGTTTAGCCAAGTTATTGGCTGACATATTAAAAAAAATATGATAGCGACATTGCTATTTGTCTTAAATAATATTTTGAAAGATAGTACCTATCTTTTGTTCTATGTATATTAAGACCAACATAATTGTTGGTGTCTATGAAATGAACATTAGTATTGTTACCTAAGTTATACAATGTGGTATTAATTTTATATCTACTATTGTTTTCTTCCTGTGGCAATGATTTTATATAAGGCAATGCAAATATAATTATCTGCTTTAAATTAAGTCTGGCAAGTGAATTATGGAAATTGATTAAACTTTTTTTATTTAGACTACCTCTGTTACCACACATTATAATGAGGGTGGAATCTTGATTAAATCTATATTTATTAATTTTATCCAAAATATTATCAAAACTACAGCCGGGCATACAGTGATTAAATATTGACTGTCCAGGTAATTCATTAGTCAACATTGAACCTAAGTTCTTTCCAATCTCATCACTGAAAATCACAATATTATGGCTACTAGGATTACAATTATCAAACAGTAAACCTCTACCATGAGGTAAGGTGGTCTCACATGCTGGTAGAGAAAGAGCAGGCAGTATAGCATCAGGAGTGCACTTCTCACACTGTTTCTCCTGCGAGCTTACCAACTCATTCATTGCCAACATATATTCCCTTATCTGCCTTTCTGAAGCACTATATTTATTTGACATTATTTCTAACTTCGATGTTAATTGTTCTAGTTCTGACTGCAGGCTCTGGGTATCAGTTTCATATTTCCTAGCACTTTGATTTAACGAAACAATTATGAACAAAAACAATAACGTTAACGAAAATTATTATACATTTATAACAATTATAACACAGCTCTTAGATAAAATAATACCTAAACAAAAAGTAAAATTAAAATTTAAAAAAGGTAAAGGATGGATGACACCACGGTTAAAAATATCATGCAAACACAAAAGACTATTAAAAATTATACTAAATGAAACTAAAAATAATATAATAAAAACATATCACAAAAAAAAATATTAAAATGGACAGTGACAATGGACAGTGACGTCGCGGACGCCGGTAACAGCTAACTTGTTCACGCGATATAAAGTAAAATAAAATAAAACAACAGTGCAACTATCAAAATTTTATTCACAAAGTGCTCAAATATCTTTAAATAACAACATATATTGTGGAATAGATCAAATGAGTTATTATAATTAATTCAAGCGCAAGTTTTGATACATAATAGCTTCAGTGTTAGTAGTATCTACCTTAAAACAAAATAAAAAAATAAAGCACAGCTCAGTCCAAATAATACATTGGAAAGTGTAAGGAAATAAGGTCTAATCTAATCACGGCCGTTTGTTTATTAAAAATACCTATATCTACACCATAACTGACCTTAACATCTGCAAAAAACATTTCTTATCGGTGTTTTATAACTCAATTGTGGTACCTGTATAGTTATACATATATATAAATATTGTGTTGACCGCTAGCGAAGTACACAGGATTTATTTAAATTTCAATATGGCTAAATGCGGTGGATGTGGCCAGTTCATTGCTGCGACAGCCAGCATCCGGTGCAGCAAGTGCGCGGGCTGCTACCACCGTGCCTGCGTGGGTGTACCGGCCACAGCAACTCCCCCACCTGCATGGCTTTGTCCTGGCTGTAAGGCTAAAATGCCGAGGTCAGATAATTCCGCAACTCCGGTGAAGGCTATAGCAGAAGATAGCTCTGTGTCAGTGAGTCCACCCACCATCATTCCGGGGAGTCTGGATCTGGCTCTGGAGATTCGTAGCTTTAGAGAAGAGCTGAGCGCCCTGCGAGTGGAAATTCGCGAGCTGCGCCAGGAGACCTCTGATTTCAGGGCTGCTCTTAAGGGTTGCAACGACCGTATGTCCGAGGTGGAGAGTAGGGTCACTGACCTCGAGCAGCGCTTTGAAGCCAAGGGCCCGTCTTCATACGATCATTTGGAGCAGACGATTGCTGATTTAAAGGTTCAGCTGAATGAGCGCGATCAGGACCTGCTGCTTAACGACGTCATTATGTCTGGCATACCGGAGGCAGGGGCCGAAAACCCGACGCATTTAATTAAGGCCGTGTCACTAAAACTCGGCATTGCCCTCGACGACAGGGATATAGTGCATGTCGAGCGCCTGGGCATGGTACGTCGGAACTTCGTCGCCGGTTCATCGGAGGGCGACTTGGCGGAGCGACCGCGGCCGCGTGCCATAGCGGTGCGCCTTTCACGCCGTACGGTGCGCGACCAACTAATTCGGGCAGCGCGCGTGCGCCGCGGTCTCACCACTACGGACCTCGAACTACCCGGACGGCCGCAAAAAATTTTCGTCAATGAGAATTTGACTCGCTCTAACGCGAGGCTCTTTCATATCGCACGCGAGATGGGGCAGCGTCTTCACTTTAGGTATGTGTGGACGAAAGAAGGACGCATATACGTGCGGAAAGAGGACGGCGTCTCTGCACAGCGGGTCCGCTCAGAAGTAGATTTAAAAAAAAATTTTTGGAGACGTCATAGTTTGATTTTTGCTGTTGTACATGTATGTTTGGTTCACATTGTTATTAATTATTCGTATAGTATTAACTTTGTTATTTCGATCGCACTTAGGATTCACTTATGTTTTATTATTATTAGTGTTATGTTTTATTTACAATCCGAGATATCGTCGATCTATGTATGGACTGGAGTTGCAGTTGGTATTACTTGCAGTGGCGCGGCATGTACTGACTTTCAGGCTGACGTGTTTTTAATTATCACAAATAAAAAACACGTCTTTTTCCTTGACTGTTGGCTGTAGTGCTCTGATATATATTATACAATTTATTTTGTTTGCGTTTATCCTCGCTACTCTGGTATGTTTACGCTTATTCACATACATATATACACACTATTTAACATGACATCGAAAAAACTATTTAAGATTGGACTTCTTAACGCCGGGTCGTTAGGTACAAACCATGACGAGTTTATAGCCGCAATGGAGCGCCATGACGTTGACATTATGGCCGTAAATGAGACATGGCTCAGGGCGGGTGAGGAGGGGCGCGCGCCATCGGTTCCTGGTTACCGGCTGCGGCATGTTCCGCGTCCGCTGAGCGTGCGCGGCGGCCGCGGCGGCGGTGTTGGGTTTTATATTAAACGTGGCTTAAATGTGCGGGCGCACTCCCACCCTACTGATCCTTTACATACGGTTATCGAGCAAATGTGGCTTGTACTGAACCTTAACGGCATCAAATTAGCAATAGGGACCGCGTATAGACCGCCGTGGCTAGATGTCGACAAGTTTTTGGACGCACTAACGTCCTCGGTCAACTCGGTGTCATTTGCGACCACACTGTGTTGTTGGGCGATTTTAATATTAATTGTTTGGATATGTCGTCAACTGACTGTAAATTGAATAAACTTCGTATATTTTTAGACTGCGTTAACCTAAGCCAGTTGGTGAAATCTCCAACACATTTCTCGACCAACAACCCGAGTCTTATAGATTTGGTGTGTACAGATGTAGGAGTCACCGACGTCACCGTGGATCCAATAGTGGCTCTTGGTGCTCATGCGTTTATAACTTCTACATTTCGCATTAAAAGAGAAAAACGGAAACCTATACACGTAATTTGTAGAAGCATCAAAAACATGAACTTTGAAAAATTTAAAGAAACTTTGGACACGATCGACTGGCGTGAGGTAATGACTTCGGGTGACGTTAACTATATGGTACATTACCTGTCGAACAAATTGTTGTGGTTGTTCGACACATTTGCACCTCGCAAGAAGATTGTGGTGAGGGATAGATCATATCCCTGGATCACGGATAATGTAAAACTTATGATGAGTCTCTGCGACAAAGCCTATAAGGATTATCTCAGCCATAAGTCATTTATTCATAAAAAGCAATATTATCTAGATCTAAAGAGCTTGGTTAACAAATCAATTTATTTTGAAAAGGTGGCTTACTTCAAAGCTCATATTAATAATAACATAAAGCAACCGAAACGTCTCTGGAAAAATTTAAAGTCTACTTTGTTACCTAAAAAGTTAGATATGGAACTTCCCGCAATTTTTGATAATCCAACTAAAATAAATGACCATTTTTTGAATGTACCTGGCAATGCCACCGCTCCCTTGTCACATAGCACCTTCTTTGAATTTCATAGGTTTACAGACTGTGTGTTTTCACTTAAAACTACCGACAGCACAAACATCTTACAAATATTAACAAGTCTCAAATCGAATGCTGAGGGTTGTGACCAAATAACGCTTAATATGTTTGTTTTAACTATTCCGCAAACTTTGGATATCTTGACGTATATTATTAATACCTCAATATCTACCACAACTTTTCCAGACGTCTGGAAATTAGCTAAAGTGCGTCCTCTACCAAAAGTTAATAACCCCAGCAGTCTCAAAGATTTGAGGCCAATAAGTATTTTACCCTTACTGTCCAAGGTATTGGAAAGGGTGGTAAACCAACAATTGTCGAAGTTCCTCGAGGATAACCTTATCCTGCCAGAACTCCAGTCTGGTTTTAGAATGAGGCGCAGTACGGCAACGGCTTTGTTGGATGTTACTGATAACATACTTGCCGCGCAGGATGAGGGTATGTGCACTATTTTGGTCCTACTGGACTTTTCCAGGGCATTTGATGCTATCAATTTGCCTCTGTTGCTTTCCAAAATGGCTTACTATGGTTTTGACATGCCAACAATAAAATGGTTCGACAGCTACCTTAGTAATCGGGCTCAACTGGTTGAAATTTGCAATACTGATGGCTCCGCCATGACGTCGGCAGTAAAGCCAGTGACCAAGGGCGTTCCTCAAGGATCCATTTTGGGGCCTACACTATTCCTTTTGTATTGTGCCGACATCGCAAAAATAATAAAAAAATGTAGATACCACGTATACGCTGACGATATTCAAATTTATTTGTCTTTTAAACCAGTGGAGTTAAAAAATGCAATTAAATCTATTAATGAGGACCTCGATAGGATAGTTGATTGGTCAAATAGTAACTGCCTTATATTAAACCCATCCAAGACTAAATACATGATAATTGGTACAAAACAACAACTGTATAAAATACCATCTAACAGTGCTGGCGTGCGACTTGGGGGTCAAGTTATTGAGCGTGTCTATGAGGCGAGAAATCTGGGACTTGTCATGGATCAAGATCTTAGGTTTGAGTCTCACATCGGAAACTGCGTCAGAAATTGCTTTTACCGCCTTAAAATACTTTATAAAATGCGACCGTATCTAAGTGAGGAGTTGCGTGTGCAGTTGGTTGAGTCGTTGGTTTTGTCTAAGCTGAACTACGCTGATACGGTCATTGGTCCTAGACTTTTTGCACGGACTGAACGGTTAATACAAAGGGTTCAGAATGCTTGTGCACGTTTTTGTTTTAAAATACCTCCAAGGAACCATGTTACACCTTACTTAAACAAACACAGCCTTTTAAAGATGAAATCACGACGGAAGCTCCATCTTGCATGTCTCCTCTTTGGCATCATCAAATACAAGTGTCCGGCATACCTTTACTCGAAGCTCTCGTGGGTTAATGCTCATAGGCAGCGAGAGGGTAGACGGTGCGCACAACAGCTGGCCATACCGCAACACAAATCGGCTGCTTTTCGAGGAAGTTTCCGATATGCAGCGTCCAAATGCTGGAATAACATCCCTCCGCCAATCAGGAACCTGCAAAGTGTACATAGTTTTAAAGTAAAGCTTAAAGACTTTATTATTAACTCACAAATCGGCAGTGAGGGAATCGGTACTGACATTTCTTTTATTTAATTTTTATTCCATTTGAAATTTATGTAATTATTAGGAAACGCCTTGCAAACTTACCTATAGTTCCTTCGATGTCTGCGGTGGTCAATAAAAAAACAAAATTGATAATTCTGCGATCACTTGTCCGTCACCCTCAATATTGTAACAACTACTGATATCATTTCTTTCTGATTTTTTGTGTTCTTTTTTTTTTATTATTATTGACGGTATGCAAATTGCTTATAATACGTAATATTTTAGTTGTTATTTATATTTATGTGTTTTATTTTTATTTTATAAATATATTATTTACATTTTTCCCTTTTCCTCTCTCTATCTTTAGAAATATCCATTAATTGTATAATTTTAAATTTATGTTACTTCCGTCCGTACGTCACTGCAAGGGTGCCAACTGAAAACCAGTGTTGGGTTCTTATTGAGCCCAACTTATACTGAGATGGCAACCCTTTTGGCATGGGTATGCTGTTATGTCAAAATTTTTAGTTGTTTAAGGACTTTTTTTTAAATATTATTTTACATTTTAAGAAATATTTTAGTTCCTAAACTCAACATTGTTGTATTAGTTTGTTGTTTATTTTTTTTTTTTTGGTACCTTTTTTTTTTTAATTGTTGTATTATTGTTCATGCCAAATAAATTATTTTTCTTTCTTTCTTCTTTCTAAAACATTAAAACGTAGCATAAAACTCTCAAAAAGAATAGAATTTACCAGGCAAATGAATAAATCCGATAATAAAACTAAAACTATGTGGAATATAATAAATAACAAAACTGGCAAAATTAAAATTATGCAGTATGAAAATATTACACTAAAAATAAATAATAAAACGATCTCATGCCTTAAAAAAGTATCAAATATATTAAACAACTTTTTTGCTCAGAATACAGAACAAACCAGAAGCCGCGTTCACTCATAATTACATGTCGTCAAATGTGTCCGAAAACAATACGTCAATCCCCCCGCCAGCCGCACTTCCCACCCGCCTAGTGTTGCCGAAAGTGGAACAATTCCCTTGGTTTGGGGTAATTTTACAACAGGAGGGTAAGATATATTTTGTTGGGTAAACCCAACAAAAATAGGTAAACTTACTATAAATGTTAATGTTAATTTTAGTTACACCTACTATACACAACAAATAAAACAAAGCTTCAATAAGTGCGAAGGTTTTATTGTGTTCCCTTTTGCTGGTTTAGTTTTTTATAATATGTAAGCTCATCTATTGTTTTAATAATAATTGTGTATATCTAAATCATTGTCTTTGACAATGATGTCATTTGTATAGACTAAAAACAGGAAGTCAACAGTAAAGAAAGTTATTAATTGTTAATGTATATATTTAAGCATTAATTTATTATTATAAATAGTAATTTGTTATAAATGTATTTTTAGAATAATTTAAAGTAACTAAACTCTGATATTAAGAAATTAGATGTCAAATTAAGGTAGTGTATTGCCAATGTCGGCGGCCATGCGACATTCGAATCTGAGAGGTGGAGACGAACGGTCATAATAAAGAAATATTTTTGTAAAGTGATTATACGTGTTGTAAAAGTATACCGATTTTTATTCCCACATTCTGCATATCTGAACTAGACCAATAGTTCAGAAGTGGGATCGACGAAAAGATTATTCCTTTCGATCTACGCCCGAGGAAGACAAATTAAAACGTAAGTACAAATATTCCATCTGTGATTTTTGAAAATAAGTTTGGAGTCGAGTTAAGTACGGTTATTGTGACCGGTTTATGAAATAATATTTCAAGATAGTAATAAGTTCAATGAGATTTGACGCGATTAAGTTGATAAAAAAATGTTTTCATTTTTTTTTTCTACCCTCATTTCTTTCATAATGAAAATAAGTAAGTACGTGTAAAACTTCGAAATAAAATTTTGAAATATGGTCGCGTTCGAGTAAAATATTATAGCTGAGGCCCGTTTATCGAAATAACATAAAGAAAAAGTCAAAGGATTATTGAGATTCGGTGCGATGAAGGACCTATATGTGAAAAGTATCCCTTTATTTTAAACATATTACTTATTTTGTCATTTAGTAAAAATGTGATTGACATTGAGGAATGTATTATTACTGAGTGAGACCTATTTAACGTTTTAATGAAGTTAAAAGATTAATGAGATTTTAAATGCAGCACAAAATTATGCCGACAGTGTATTCTAGCAAACGGAAATATACTGACTAACAATTAACTTCTCGTTTATTGTTTTATTTACGTATTATGTTATAGAATAAAGCAAATTGCTGATATAGAGGTTAGTGGTGTAAAACAAAAGTGTGAGTGTAAATTGCAATGATGGGGCGTTTCATGCAATCGGTTACGTTTAAAATGTTAAGTTTTGTAACGGCGATCAACTAAGCTATATTTTGTCAGTTTCAGCGAAATGGATCGTGAGGAAACTAGACACAGAGTTACTTTGAGTCCAGACCCAGGAGCGCCCAGGTCTGAGGGCGAGGGTCGTGAAGTACTGGATTCGAGAAGGGCGAAACGCCGGGAGACTAGTCACGAGACTTGGCCGAGAGAATTCACTCGCGAGAGGCGTGCCTGGAGGCCATGTTCAGAGCAACCAGGGGTATCACGGGTGCGTGATACTGAGGTTGAATGCAATGAGGATTTTGGCGGAGAGCGCCAAGATCGAATGATGTTTCACATGCGGAGGACCGAAGAGAGGGCTCTTCGTACGCCTGTGAGATCATCACGTCGCCGGTCTCAGAGTGCTGATTCCGTTGGTCATGAGGATCTTCGAGAGAAGAGTTCGAGTTGGAACAGGCTACGACATGAAGATGAGAGGGATTCGCATTCGAATTCTAGGCGTGAGAGGAAGAGGAGTTGGAGTTCAACGAGAGGAGACGGTGAGCAACCAACATCCTCTAATTCTAAGAGATTTAAGCATTTAGACCCTACGAATAACATTTTAGATAAGTTTTTGTCGGTTTTGCAATCAATCAAAAGCTCAGATAAACCAAAGTTGTCATTTAACACCAATATCGTACCGGAATTTGACCCAATGTCAAAAGAGCAGACCATCTTAACTTGGTTGACAAAGGTGGAGGAGTGCGCGGAAATATATGGGTGGGATGATAGGGAGACTATTCATTACGCTCTTCCAAAATTAACTGGGGTAGCAAAGTCTTGGTACCAGAATTTACCGACTATGATGTTTAAATGGAATGAGTGGAAAAGAAAATTAATCGAATCTTTCCCTGTACACGAAGATTACGCTGAGCTTTTGACTGAAATGCTAGCTAAGAGAGTAAAATATGGTGAATCACTCGAACATTACTATTACGCAAAAATAAACTTGTTAAATAGGTGTAAGATTCATGGGCGTCAAGCTGTCGATTGTATTTTGTACGGAGTAGAAGATAGGGCTATCAAAGTGGGCGCACAAGCTGCACAGTTTTCAGAACCAGAGCAGGTGCTAAAATATTTTAGGACTGTGAAAGTAGGTAATAATCGCGAAAATCGTGATTCAAACTCGAGTTTCCGAGCTGATCGTAAAAATGCGGCTCATACAACAAAATCAGGTAGTTTATTAAAAATTACGTGTTATAATTGCGATCAAGTTGGTCATCCTAGTTTTAAATGTGAGAAACCAGCAGCTAAGTGTACTATTTGTGAGAAATTAGGTCACCTCTCTATTCACTGTTTTAAAAATAAACGCCCAAATAAAGATCACGAAAAGGGTAACAATCAAAGTACAAGTATAAAGGAGCAACAAGTGGCTCAGTTGAATGTAGCTGAGGAGTTGACTGCTAAATATATGATTAATATTAAAGTGAACGGCCACGTATTAGACTGTCACTTAGATTTAGGAAGCCAATGTTCTCTAATCAAGTTGTCTAAAGCCAAAGAATTAAGTTTAGACATAGTTATGCCTGAAGACTTACCTGTGCTCAGAGGTATAGGGGCTAATCTTATTTCACCAGTAGGAATGACTATTGTTGACATTGAGGTACAAGGTTTAGAGGAGACCATAAATTTATACGTGGTTGATGATTATGTAATAAAACAATCAGTTCTCTTAGGGCATTCATTTACCGAGAAACCAGATATTGTGATTACTAAAACACCTACCGCAGTAATATTTCGCAAAATACCCAGTGTAAAAATACAACTCCTCTCAACTAAAGACATTGAGATCCCAACGAATACACTACGAGCTGTTCAAGTGTATGTTAACCCATATATAGATGCACGCGTTTATGTAAATGGGTCCGTGAGAGGTTCGCCGGGGGAAGAATATTACCTTCTCCCTGGAGACTACGAAGTAAGGCATCTTTTAATTCATAACGCCTCCCCCAACCCAATCACAATACAAAAGGATTCTCTTCTGACGCGAGTACAGTGCAAAGATGCAGTAGACTCGAGAGATTTTTTAGATTCATGTAGCGTTACAATCTCCGAGTCGCAAAGTAACGATACATTAAATTGTAGCGAAACATTAAGTCCGGAGGAAAAGTCTAGTCTACTAGAATTGATAGGAAAATACAAAACTTGTTTCTCAACCGGACTTCACGATTTAGGTTTCACTAATCTAACGGAAATGACAATCGAACTCGAGGATGAAGGACCAATTGTATATCGTCCCTATCGTATGTCTTACGCGGATCGTATACTCGTGAGAAATATGATACAAGAAATGTCTGATCACGGTATAATTAGGGAATCGACCTCGACATTTGCAAGCCCAATAGTCCTAGTGCAGAAAAAGACCGGCGAAAAACGCTTATGCGTAGACTACCGCGCGTTGAACCGCAAGACTAAAAAGGAACATTACCCTCTTCCTCGAATCGAGGATCAATTAGACCAACTGGCAGGAAACAAAGTTTTTACGTCACTTGATTTAGCCTCTGGGTATTACCAGATAGCGGTCGCAGAAGAGTCGCGGCATAGAACATCTTTCGTGACACCAGACGGCCAATATGAGTACAATAGGATGCCATTTGGCCTGGTTAACGCACCTTCTGTGTTCCAGCGAACAATTAATAAAATACTACTCGAGGCTAAAATCAAGTACGCCATAGTATACATGGACGACGTCCTTATACCGGCTAGAGATGTTAGCGAGGGTTTACAGCGATTAGAGGAGGTTTTAGAACTGCTAAAAAGGGGTGGTCTAACGCTCAAATTAAGTAAATGCCATTTTTTCCTAGACACCATAGATTTCCTCGGCTTTCAGGTTAGCTCTGATGGCATTAGACCCGGTCAACGGAAAACTGATGCAGTGTCGAAATTCCCGGAACCCAAAAATCACCACGAATTAAGACAATTCCTCGGCCTGTCGGGGTACTTTAGACGCTTTATCGTAAACTATGCGTTAATAGCAGCTCCATTGACCGACTTACTTAAAAAGGATGTTAAGTGGTCATGGGGTGAAAACCAAGAGACAGCTTTCAAAAAAATCAAATCCTTGTTAGTTGATCGACCTGTTCTTGCACTTTACAATCATGCTGCAGAAACTCAATTGCACACGGACGCCAGCAAGGATGGGTTAGCTGGCATTTTGCTACAAGCTAACTCCGAAGGTGTATTCCAACCAGTTTCGTACTTTAGTCGAAAGACAAATGCGGAAGAGCAGAAATTCCACTCGTATGACCTGGAAACATTAGCTGTAATAGCGTCACTAAATCGTTTCCGTGTTTATCTTATAGGTATACCTTTTAAAATATTTACGGATTGCAACGCATTGCGATCGACGTTAGTGAAGCGTGACTTAATCCCGCGCATCGCTCGGTGGTGGGTGCAATTACAAGAATACGATTGTACCATTGAGTATCGACCTGGATCACGCATGTCGCACGTCGACGCGCTGAGTCGCAATCCCGTAGATATAGTAGAAACCGAACCTTCGACATGCCTTGAGGTCCTAGCTATCGAAAATGGTGAACAGGACTGGATTTCGACTGTGCAATCTGCCGATGATGAAATAAAGAAAATTAAAGAAATGCTATCAGACCCTGACTCTAAAAACATATTAGAAATTCATCGTAATTACAAACTAAAAAACAACAGGGTATATAGGATAGTGGGCGATGAGATTAAATGGCTCGTACCTAAAGGTGTTCGTTGGCAGATATTGAAAATGAATCACGACGACGTAGGACATTGTGGCTTTGATAGAACTTTGCAACGCATTCGTAAAAACTACTGGTTTTCTAAGATGCGCAAATTCGTAAAGAAATACGTTTCCTCGTGCCTTGAATGTTTGCATCACAAAACCCCCGGTGGTAAATGTGAAGGAGAACTGCACCCCATAGATAAACCCAGCATACCTTTTCATACGGTTCACGCAGACCACTTAGGTCCTTTCATAAAAAGCAAAAAGGGCAACTGTTACTTACTTGTTTTGGTAGACGGCTTTACAAAATACGTAAATATTAGACCCGTTAGGGATACAAAAACTGCAACTACAATAAGAGTCTTTAAAGACCACATTAGTTACTTTGGGGTCCCTACAAGGCTCATCACTGACAGAGGCACAAGTTTCTCTAGTTCATCTTTTAAAGAGTTTATAGTACAGACCGGGATTAAACACATAATGAATGCAGTATCGACACCTAGGGCAAACGGTCAAGTTGAAAGATTTAACAGGACAATTCTAGACGCGCTTTCAACATCGACACATGGTAAAGACGACAGAACCTGGGATGAACAAATCTCAGACATTCAATTAGGTTTAAACAAAACGACTCAAAAGTCACCATCAGAACTCCTCTTTGGGTTTAACGTTAAATGTAGGACTGAAGGCATTTTAAGCGAGATTTTAGAAGATACGGTTAATATAACTTCCCCGGACGCATTAGTAGATGTAAGACAGGACGCAAGTGAGAAAATTAAGAAAAAACAAAGCGAGGATCGGGATAGGTTTAATAGCCGTAGAAAAGCCGCGAGATGTTATTCCGAAGGTGATTTAGTACGAGTTGAAAGACAGGTACCTAGTGACGGACAATCACAAAAACTAGTTGTTAAGTATCAGGGTCCATATCGTGTACTAAAGGTACTCCCCAATGACAGATATATTATCGAAGACACCCCACTTTCACGCAAAAATAATCGTCGTTACGAAGCTGTAGTCGCAATCGACAAAATGCAGCCTTGGCTAAGTTTTAGCAGAGATTTTAGTAGTTGCGAAGAAGACAGTTCAGGCGATGATTAATTAGGAATATAGAAGATACGTAGGTAATGTTCAATGAATCACAAAATAAATAATTGAAAGTAATATATAATAAGTTAAGATATATAGTAAGTAGAAACTTATTACAGTTTAAGGGTTAATCACTGTTACTTAAAGAATAAGAAAATATGTATATATTACCTTGTAAAAAAATATAATAATAATTAAATGTAACCTAAATCCTAAATCGAATTAAAACCCTATTAATATTATAAACGTGAAAGTTTGTATGTGTCTGTCTTTCACGCAAAGACTAGGTACTGGACGGATTTGGATGAAGTTTGGTACACGGATGGTTTGTAGCCTGGATTAACACATGGGATAGTTTTTATCTCGATGTCATGTTCCTGTAGGATAATTTTCGAGTTGTAACGGGTGAATCCGCTGGCAGCAGCTAGTACATTATAATTGAATTAAATTAATAAAATACTATGTTTTATTATAATAATATTGTTATACTATGTTTTGAATTCTGAAAATATTGTAAAGATCCAATTTAGGAATTAAGATATGAATTAAGATAAATACTGATTTTTATATCTATGAAATGATTACCTTGTCGTTATGTTATAAGCATTTTGGTAAAATAGTTTATTTATACCTAGAATAACATTTTGTTCATTTTTTTTTTCTTTTTTATGTGAAATAATGTATTAGGCAAATCTCGTTTTCGGATCTGATCATATTGTGTGTGCATATAACTCGCGAAGGGTCTCGCGCTAACAGGAAGGCCGAGTTGTAAGCTCATCTATTGTTTTAATAATAATTGTGTATATCTAAATCATTGTCTTTGACAATGATGTCATTTGTATAGACTAAAAACAGGAAGTCAACAGTAAAGAAAGTTATTAATTGTTAATGTATATATTTAAGCATTAATTTATTATTATAAATAGTAATTTGTTATAAATGTATTTTTAGAATAATTTAAAGTAACTAAACTCTGATATTAAGAAATTAGATGTCAAATTAAGGTAGTGTATTGCCAATGTCGGCGGCCATGCGACATTCGAATCTGAGAGGTGGAGACGAACGGTCATAATAAAGAAATATTTTTGTAAAGTGATTATACGTGTTGTAAAAGTATACCGATTTTTATTCCCACATTCTGCATATCTGAACTAGACCAATAAATATGTATTGCCTTTAGACTCGGAACTAAAGATTAGAAGTCTACTTACTTTACTTAGTTCCTGAGATTAGCGAATTCAAGCAAACAAGCAAACAAACTCTTCAGCATTATAATTAGTATACCTACCTATAGATATATCTTAGTAGGAAATGCTGTTTTCAAACCACCTTTGTCAGAAATACATATATCTCTTCAAAGTAAATTGAGCAAACTATGCTCTGGCTAGATGGTTTCCAAAATGAATCTAGCCGTGCCTTTTGTATGATTTTTAATTTTTTTGTTAGATAATGGACAGAAATATAGCCCACAAAAAATAAATAAGTGGGTAAAATTTTCACCAAAAATGACAACACTCACAAAATGGCCGCATAATTTTCATAGAAAAATAAATCGATTAAAAAAATTCAATAATTAATTAAATATACTATTGCAGTCGATGCTTGCAGATGAAATGTAATCTTATCCACTTTTTTCGTATTTCCAGCCGCATTTTTACTCGTAGTAATAACACAAGACGGCATAATGAAATTAAAATTGATACTCGTAAATACGTCACGACATGCCACGTGCCAAAATTGACTAATCGTAGAAATTTCATACCACTTTAGTAAAGAGTGGTTTTAGTTGCTTTTGTTTTAAGCGCGATAACGCCTTCTGGTTTGTTCTGTATTCTGAGCTTTTTTGTTACAGTAGGCGAAACAAAAACGAACAATAATACATATATGCCCTTAAAAACCGGACGCCCAGTAATGAACCCACCAACCACATCAATGTACCTACGCCCAGTAACCCAAAAAGAAGTATTTAATATTATTAAAGAAACAAAAATAAGCATAGTTGTGAAATAGACGATGTACCCCCAATATTATTAAAAAAATGTGCGCAAGAATTGTTGGCTCCACTCACGTTCTTAATAAATAAGAGTTTTGAATTTGGTGAATTTCCCGATCTGCCGAAAATTTCCCTAGTTAAACCCATATACAAAAAAGATGATATCCATACTCCAAGCAATTATAGACCCATAGCGCTGTTGCCAACCTTTTCAAAGACTTTTGATTTGTGCAACAGATTAACTTTTTTCTTGGAAAAGTGTAATATACTGGATGACTGTCAAAATGGTTTTAAGAAGACAAGATCTACAACATGTGTTGTTTACAAATATGTTCAAGCAGCTCTCCAACAGATAAATGACAAAAAACATGCATTAGGCCTGCTACTTGATATGTCAAAAGCCTACGATAAAGTATCATACAACATACTTTTATCAAAACTTCATGGTTCTGGTATACGTGGCCCTGCTTACAGTTGATTCAAGTCGTACTTAAGCGAGAGAAAACAAATAGTTCAAATTGAAGACCATAATAAAGAGAGTAGGGAGACAATAATAGTCCGATCCCAGACGAGAAATCTCACATGCTCAATCCTTCAAGGCAGTGTCCTAGGTTGGTTGTTACTCTTCTTGCTGTGTATAAATGTTCTTCCTAAAATTCTCAATAAACAAATTACATTGCCAGTACTGTTTGCCGATGATAGAAGAAAGAAAGAAAGAAAACACATTTATTCGACAAATAGGCACACAAATACAAGTATATAAAAATACATAATAAGAACACAGTATTTATGAATACAATAATAAATTAATAAACAAAACAAGAATAACATATAAAGTATTAAAAAAGAAAAATAAAACGAAAATAAAACGCTAAAATAATAACATTCATATGCCCATGCCAAAAGGGCCTCCACCTCAGCATATAGTTGAGCAAATATGCTCAACGCTGATTTTCAGGTGGCACCCTGCACTGACTCACGTCACGGACGGCGGTACCGCCACTCAGTAAAGAAAAGAAGTAAGAAACATAATGTGAATATAGAAGAAAGTGTGCATGTGTGAAAATATTATCCAAATTATTCAGATATGAATACATTATTTATATCATAATAAGTGAATACAATCTTTTTTTTTAAATATGATACATAAGGGTGTTAATTGCTACATGTACTTTTTTTAATTAACTGGGGGTTGTCGAAAAATGTTTTTGGCTATTTGTAGGTATACTAGACAGGTACTATTTAGTGACACCTGTGCTGAGCTCTCGTTCACTTTGTCGCGTACCCCCCACAAGGATACAGTTGCCCTCCACCAGCCACAGGACACAAAACTCAGGCAGCAAAGTTTACGAGTAGTGGAGTGATTGTAATAAAATAAATAAATAAAAGTAATGGCGAAGTGCAAGCAGTACAAACACCGTGATTACTCACACAAAAATGCAAAAACTTCCAAGTTAGTGTAAAAAGTAAGTAAAAATTGACTAATTTGGAATAATAAACTGAAATTAGATAAAAGACTTGTCAATATTCATGTCGCCGAATTTAATTTGAGATGTCACAATAAAAGATTTTAATTTTAACCTAAATGATTTTTTATTTTTCAGATCTCTAATTAGAGGCGGAATATTATTCCAACATTTGGAGGCCGCATAACGGAAGCTGCCACGAAAGGCTGCAGTCCTGTGCTGAGGAATGGCGAGCTGCTGAGCACATCGCCTACCCTCAAGCTCCCGGTGACTGCCAACCCATGCAAGCCTAGCGTACAGGTATGGAGGACACTTGTGTTTCATCACGTCGAACATAAGACAGGCGAGGTGGAGTTTACGACGTGATTTCATTTTTAAAACATTGTGTTTGTTTAAAAAAGGCGTAACATGACTCCTCGGTGGCACATTGTAGCAAAATCGTGCGCAAGCATTCTGTACTCTTTGTATTAATCTCCCGGTGCGTGCCAAAAGCCTGGGGCCTATGACTGTATCTGCGTAGTTTAGTTTTGATAAAACCAAACTTTCCACCAACCGCACACGCAGTTCCTCGCACAAGTAGGGTCGTATTTTATATAAGATTTTCAGACGATAAAAGCAGCCTCTCACGCAGTCCGAAATAAAACGTTCAAACCTTAGACCTTCGTCCATTACAAGGCCCAGGTTCCTCGCCTCACTTACTCGCTCTACACTTTGTCCCTTAACATTAATGGTTACGGAGGTGCTCATTGGTATCTTATTCAATAAGCCTGGGGTGCCGAATATCATAAATTTGGTTTCTTTCTGACCATTCAAATATACCCTCCAAATCTTTGTTAATTTGTTTGATGGCAAACTCATAGTCTTGTGGTTTAAAGGATAAATATATCTGAAGGTCATCAGCGTACATGTGGTATTGACAATGATTGATTTCTTTTACTATGTCTGCGCTATATGTGATAAATAGTGTGGGGCCCAGAATTGAACCCTGCGGCACACCTTTTATTAGGGGAGTTGTTTGTGACTTATTAATATTTCCCTTTTGGTCTCGTAACTCGACGTATTGGGCACGGTTGCTGAGGTAACTGTCAAACCATTTCACAGTTGAAGTATCAAAGCCATAAAAAGCCAGCTTCGATAGTAGTAGCGTCAAATTTATGGCATCGAAAGCCCTGGAAAAGTCTAATAACACCAAAATGGTACAGAAGCCCTTGTCCTGAGCAGATAGTATGTTATCAGTGACATCGAGCAAAGCCGACGTCGTGCCGCGACCTCTCCTAAAACCAGACTGTAATTCAGGGAGAATGGCATTTGCCTCTAGATACTGTGTCAGCTGTGTATTTACCACCTTCTCCAGCACTTTAGACAACAGGGGCAGAATACTAATGGGTCTAAGGTCTGTCACATCGGTAGGGGAGCATTTTTTTGGTATCGGGCGTACAATTGCCAGTTTCCAATGGTCAGGAAAGGTTGAGGTGCTGATTGATGTATTTATGATGTTTGTCAAGTATGTCAAAGTGTATGGTAGTGTCATAATGAACATGTTGAGAGTAATACAATCATGTGCTTCGGCGTTAGATGTGAGACCTTTTATAATTTTAATAATATCACTGTCATCAACCGTTCTGAGTGTGAAAGTACTGTCAGCGAATCTGTGATACTCATAATAACTCAAACTACTTATAGACGAGTTCATGGTTCCAGGTACATTTAGAAAGTGGGTATTTATTTTATTCGGATCATTAAAATGTGACGGTAGTTCGGTCTTCCGATTTAGAGGCAACAAGGTTGTTTTTATATTATTCCAAAGGATTTTAGGAAACTTAATTTTGTTGTTTATATTTGTCTTAAAGTAAGCTACTTTCTCATAAAATAGTGATTTTCGTACGAGTGCTTTAAGGTCTTTGTAATATTTTTTTTTTGATTCTGACTTAGTTTTAATATAACTTGCATAGGCTTTGTTTCTCAAATTCATCATGAGTTTATTTTATTTTATTTTTATTTTATTTATTTGGCTCACCAACAATTGAGTACACTCAACAATTATGGGTTACATTAAATCAATTAGGGTCTAGTGTATCAATCTCTTACAGGTAAGCACATCATGCACTACTTAAGATTAAATATATAAAGGCAAGAAATTTATGTAGGTACACACAATCAGGCTCCTAGGGACAAATTAAACCTAAAAATTGGAATAAAACTATGAGTTAACATGCAAAAACAAAATGTCGAAGAAATAACATTAATGAAAATGAAAATTAAAATAAATCATAATAAAATTGAAATTAAATAAATTAAAACTAGTAATTCAAATTAATAAATTGACCAAAAAAAAAAAACAGAATTTACATTACTAAAAACATAATTAAAATAATTTAACATAACAGAATCAAAGAATCAAAGAACATAATCAACACATTCATGCGAAATAAAATATTATTATAATACAAATCAAAAATGCAAGTTAAAAGTAAAAATAAAAACAAATATGTCAATATGTAAGAGAATAAATTCATAGAAAGATTTCATAAATTAAACATAATGCTTCTGAACTTAGCAAGTGAGTCCGAGTGCACATCTACCAGATCACTGCAGCTGTTTAATAGTTTGCACAGACGGGGTATTGGAGAGTTAGCACCCAGAACGGTTCTGCGTAAAGGAGGATGTAATGGGGTTATAGGAGCACGTGGGTTTTTTCTAGGCACACGGAGTTTGAACCTATTCAATAACTGAGGACAGTCAATTTGAGACCGTAGAATCTTGTATAAAAATGTTGCGTCCAATAAATCTCTTCTCTTTTGTAGGGATGTCATCTTGAAGTGGAGGAGTCTTTCTTTGTATGACCGTTTTCTTTTAGCTATCCCGGAAGAGAAAGCCAAGTGCCAAAGAAAACGTTTTTGGACCCTTTCTAGTCTAAGTGTATGGGTGGCATAATGTGGTCTCCATACAGTGCTACAATATTCCAACGTGCTACGAACTAAACAATTATAAAGTAATATCTTAGTCTTACAGTTACGAAAGCAGGTCACATTCCTTAACACAAACCCAAGCATTTTTGAGGCTTTTTTAACTACGTTTTCAATGTGGGGTTTAAATGTTAATTGCCTGTCGAATAGAACTCCCAAGTCCCTCATCTGCTCCACTTCCTGCACAGAAGTGCCACATATATAATATGCAGATTGTGTTATATTTAATTTTCTTGTATATTTGACGTGGAAGCACTTGCTAATATTTAGGCTCATACCATTATTATTACACCACTTAACTAAGACATCAATATCTCCCTGCAGCAACGCAACATCGAGATCAGATTCAATAACTCTGCAAAATTTCAAATCATCCGCATACAAGAATCACTCAGAGTGTTTTAGCTCGTAAGCGAGATCATTGACGAATAGGTTGAACATGACGGGACCAACATGCGATCCTTGGGGAACCCCAGACGTAACCTTGTAGGAACCCGATCGGTAGCCATTGAGAGCAACAAAAAAGGTTCGACCTTTAAGATAGGAATTAAACCAATCAAGGAGGGAGCCAGTGATACCATAGGCGTTTAATTTAAACAGAAGTAAATTGAAATGAATTGGGCAGCAGCGTCACTAGTGCGAGGAGCTACGCCCTGCGATCACCAACCCGCCTGCCCAGCGTGGTGATTACGGGCATTACCTCTAATGGCACGCCTAACGAAACGGCCCCCAGTTCCCGGTCGCCCCGCTATTCTTGGCCAAGTCGGCGGTCATAGTAACGGCGGGGTAGGGGGTGCTAAGAATCTCCGGGCTATGAAAGGCCGACAACACCAACTGACTCTGGCTACGTATAACGGACGCACGCTACGGCTCGATGAACATTTGGCACAGTTAGAGGTGGAGCTAGAAAACGTGAGGTGGCATATCCTGGGGTTATGTGAAGTCCGAAGACAGGGAGAGGATACCGTAACTTTGGAGTCTGGCCACCTCATGTACTACAGGGAAGGAGACCAACCATCACAGGGTGGCGTCGGGTTTTTGGTCCACAGATCTCTGTCAGACAGCGTTGTTGAGGTCTCCAGTGTGTCAGCAAGGGTAGCGTACCTTGTGATCAAACTCACCAAGAGGTATAACCTAAAGGTCATCCAAGTGTACGCACCTACCTCGACATACTCGGATGATGAGGTAGAGGAATTGTATGAAGACATTTCCAGGGCCTTACACACCACCCAAAAGGCCCATTTCAACGTTGTCATGGGAGACTTCAATGCTAAAGTGGGAGTACAGACTAGCGGCGAGTCGGTAGTAGGACCACATGGTTTTGGAAGCAGGAACCATAGGGGGCAAATGCTCGTTAACTTCCTGGAAAAAGAGGGGCTATTTTTGATGAACTCCTTCTTTAAGAAGCAGCCCCAACGGAAGTGGACGTGGCGGAGCCCCGACGCTATGACAAAAAATGAAATAGACTTCATTATGACGGACAAGAGACGAATATTTAGAGATGTCTCAGTGATCAATAGGTTTAATACCGGAAGTGATCACCGACTTGTGCGAGGCACTCTAAACATCAAATATGACTCCGAGCGTGTCCGTCTCATGAAGTCTACGCTCCGACCAAACTTGCTCCAAGCCGTGGTTGGGTCTGAAACATTTCAGTTAAAACTGGAAAACCGATTTGCTGCCTTGGAAACCACAAATGACATTGATATCGACCAGGAACTTGACCAAACAGTAGGGATCCTCCGAGACGAAGGGACGAGATTATGGCGGAAGCAGAATACCGGCAGGGGCGCCAAGCTTTCGGGAGAGTGCCTACAGGTTATGGAGAGGCGACGTAACAACCCATCAGTCGCTTCGTCAGATCTTAATAAAAAGATCTCAAAGCTGATAAGACGTGATCTCCGAAGCGCCAATACTCGCGCTATAAAAGAAGCGATTGAGCGAAACCGGGGGTCAAAAGTCTTCAGCCAGCAATTAAATCGAAGCCATCTGACGAAGTTGACCACACCGGATGGTAATATCGTCTCTTCTAAGCCGGAAATTCTCGAGGAGGTTCGGCGCTTCTACGGTGATCTGTACACCTCAAAAGCACCGCGTCCATATCGAGACTCGGGGGATCCTAGGGCCACACTTATCCGCCACTTTACCGAAGACATGCCAGAGATCAGCCAAGACGAGATTGCGTTGGCTTTGAAGCAGCTTAAAAATGGAAAAGCCCCCGGAGAGGATGGAATTACAACGGAGCTCCTAAAGGCCGGTGGAAAGCCAGTGCTTGAGCGACTTAAACGCTTGTTTGATTCCGTTCTATTCTCGGGGAGAACTCCAAGGGCGTGGGGCAAAAGTGTCGTCATTATGTTCTTTAAAAAGGGAGACAAAACCCTTCTGAAGAACTACCGACCTATTTCTTTCTGAGCCACGTCTATAAGCTGTTTTCCAGGGTCATAACAAATCGTCTCGCGCGAAGACTCGACGAGTTTCAGCCCCCTGAGCAGGCCGGGTTCCGAGGGGGATATGGTACCGTGGACCACATACATACAGTGAGGCAGATTGTACAGAAAACCGAAGAGTATAATCTGCCCTTATGCCTGGCGTTTGTGGACTACGAGAAAGCCTTTGATACTGTCGAAACCTGGGCTGTTCTGGAGTCCTTGCAACGGTGCCAAGTCGACTGGCGGTATGTTCAAGTGTTGAGAGATCTATATGATGCTGCCACTATGGTCGTTCAAGTACAGAACCAGCAGTCTGAACCTATCCACCTGCATCGGGGCGTAAGACAGGGGGACGTTATTTCCCCCAAACTGTTTACTAATGCTTTGGAGGATATGTTCAAGACGCTGCGCTGGAAAGGCCGGGGCCTAAATATTAACGGCAAGTATCTCTCACACTTGAGATTTGCAGATGACATTGTAATCGTGGCTGAAACCGTGCAGGACTTACAATATATGCTGAACAGCCTGGCTGATTCCTCTGCTCGCATCGGACTCCGGATGAACCTACAAAAAACGAAGGTCATGTTCAATGAACATGTTCTCCCGGAGCCGATCACCATCAATGGATCTCCTCTCGAGGTTGTTCAAGAGTACGTCTACCTCGGGCAAACTATCCAGTTCGGTAGAAACAACTTCGAGAGGGAGGCTCGTAGGAGGATACAGCTTGGCTGGGCAGCGTATAGGAAACTCAGTCGGGTATTCTCGTCAAAGATACCGCAAAGCCTGAAGACAAAAGTCTTCAATGAGTGCGTCCTACCAGTGATGACATACGGAGCCGAGACGTGGACACTTACAGTGCGACTGATCCACCAATTTAAAGTCGCTCAGCGAGCTATGGAAAGGGCTATGCTTGGAGTCTCTCTGAAGGATCGTATTCGAAACGAGGTGATCCGACAGAGAACTAAGGTTATCGACATAGCCCAAAGGATTAGCAAACTTAAGTGGCAGTGGGCAGGTCACATCTGTCGAAGAACCGATGACCGATGGAGTAAACGTGTTCTAGAGTGGAGACCACGTCTAGGCAAACGTAGTGTAGGGCGCCCTCCAGCTAGGTGGACTGACGACATCCGCAGGGTGGCTGGCAGTGGTTGGATGAGAAGAGCTGAACATCGAGCTCAGTGGCGTGCAATTGGGGAGGCCTATGTCCAGCAGTGGACGACAACAGGCTGATGATGATGAAGTAAATTGTGCGGAACTCGATCAAAGGCTCTACTAAAATCGGTGTAAATCACGGCCACCTGTTTGCCGGAGTCAATGGCACCAACCAAGGTTTCCGTAAAAGTCACTAGGTTCGTGCATGTAGATCTGGAGCTCACAAAGCCATGCTGAGAGTTACTGATGTAAAGTTTCAAATGAGACTGAACATACGGACAAATCAAGGATTCAAAGAGTTTGGCGAAGGCAGACAATATTGAAATAGGTCTATAATTATCTATATGTTCACGATCGCTGCCTTTATGAACAGGAACCACCTGCGCTACCTTCCAAACATTTGGGAAAATGCCTGTGTCAAGTGATTTATTAAATATTTGTAACAGGGGAGCCGCTAAGGACGAAGCACACATAGACACAAAGTAAGGGGGGATTCCGTCGGGTCCAGCGCCTTTTCGACGATCCAGAGCCTTCATTTTGTTAAGCAGGGTTTCAAAATCAATTACCGGTGCAGTCAAAGGCAAACTGGATATAAACAAGTTCTGCACGTATTCTGAAGGAGATGAATGATGACTCACATTTCGGTCACTGTACATTGCAGAAAAATGAGCAGCAAACATTTCCGAAATACTGACGCCATCTGAAGATGATATGATGCCATCAGTCATTGTCAATGGATAAGAACTAGTTCCACCTCGCTTGTCCTTGATATAAGCCCAAAATCGTTTTGGATCCCTGGTTATGACAGCTTCCTGATCTTTGACATACTTATGGTAACAAGTGGCAGCCATAACAGAGCATCGCTTACTCAGCAGTTTCAATTCAAGCTCATCCATGGGGTTTTTATAAATTCTATACCGCCGTCGTACCTTTTCCTTTTCTCTCAAAGTTCTTATTAGGTTTTTATCGAACCAAGGAGGATGAGTCTTACGTTTACGTACTGCAGGGGGACTTTGCAATGCTATGATACTGTTAATTTTGTCATAGAATATACTGAGCATGTCATTCACATCATGCGTTTCACCAAATAGAAGGGTCCAGTCGATCTCACTCAAGCTTTTATTAATTGTGTCATAATCCATTTTATGAAAGTTTACTCTTTTGCTACTGTTGTAAGGGAGTCTTGTAACATCGTGTGATTTAAAATTAATTTCAATAGGAGGATATAAAGGGTCAATTACACTTAAGGGATTAGGAGCAGAACAAACAGAACCGGAACTTAGGTTAGTTAACGCAAGGTCAAGTATGCGTCCTGACTTATTTGTTATATTGTTGAGTTGTTTTAATTTGTTTATATGACTAAAATCAGTTAGCAGGTGGCCTATACCCGGTGCCATATACCCACTGTCTGATTCTCTTACTAGATTCCAATCAATATTTCCTAAGTCGCCAACTATACACAGCTTGGATCCTGACTGTTCAAGTATGGCATTACAGGAATCCAAGAAGTATTCCAGGGCCAAGCGAAGTACAGGTGGAGGTAAATAAACCGCGCACACAGCCAGTTGACGGATAGACTTAGTAATTAAAACGTCTATAATTACCCACAAATCCTCGCAGTTGCTTTCCCATTGAGACATACGTTTAGAGTTTAAACTCTTTAATACGGCTATCAGAACACCCCCTCCATCCCTTTTTCTATTGCACCTATCTCGTCTGTAGACCACATATCTATCATCAAATAACTCCGAACTCATCACAGCATCATTTAACCATGTCTCAGTTAATATTATTATGTCATAGTTTTCACAAGAAACTTGACGATAAAAATTAAAACATTTAGTTCGTAAGCCCCGAGTATTTTGATAATATATTTTTAAGTCCGAGAATGACAAATAACTTATATTTACTAAAAACATTGACTAATACAAAATATATATATGTATATATAAATAATTAAACTAGCTTATCCAATGCCTCCTTATTCCTGATCAGAATGTGTTCCGATTCCTGTGTCTTCCGCATGAATATTCGACCACCCCGTACCCAGACAAATTGATAACCGATTTCCTTGGCTTTCATCCTAGCGGCAGCATGGAGTGACTTATTGGTGGTAGACAGATGTTCCATAATGAAGATCGGGGATTTAGGTCCAGTGTATCCCAAGTGGGTCGTATTTAATTTATTGTCTGGATTCGACTTGTTAAATTTTATCGTTGCGGCGAGAAATTGGTCTCGACTGCGGGGGGAGGCAAGCTGAACTACAACGGCACGCGGGCGGCCATTGCTGGCATTTTGTTTTGCGACTCTTGTACAATGCTTAATATCGTTGTCTGGAATGCCGCTTCCTACAATTTTAGATAATTGGGATACAATATCTATCAAATTTTCTTGCCTCTTCTCAGGTAGGCACTGAATTTCTACATTATTTGCCCGGGTCTGCTGTTCCAGTTGGTTTATGCGTGAAGATAAATCGCTCATACACACTCTCATCTCCGAGTTTTCTCTACGTAATTCTTTTATATTTTGCTCAGACGCTGTATACTTTTTTAAGAGGTCTTCATATTGCTTATTCATAAAAACCATAGAATTTTCCATGCTCTCCATTTGATCCAAAATCGGTTGCAACTGTTGGTTCAGGGTAAGTGTCATGTTTTTAAATGAACTTGGCAAGCATCTCAGTTTGCGCCTTTTTAATTGATTCCTGAATAAGCTGACGAATGTCGTCGGGTGCTAAGACAACTTCAGTAGGCGCTTGTGGTGGAGAACCAACGGCAGGCCTTTTACTGCCTCTTGTAGTAGATATATTACGTAAAGGAGTATTGTCTGATTTCGCAAGCTTCGGCACCAGCTTTAGGCATTCTGGACAGTGCCACTCAGCAGGTAATTTATAATCAATAGGCAATGAAAGACAATTATAATGATATGCCTCAAGACATTTGACGCATTTAGCATGTTTTCCATTATCTGCCGCTTGGCCACAGCATCCCAATAACGGTGCAGAACCCAGCGAATTAACAGGACGATCTGCCATTATAATAACGTAACTTTTCGTTGTAAAGTAAACAAACGACTAAGATTTATATAAAGTTAAAGGTGGGTAAATTCTTAACTTTTTGTAGCGATCCGTGGCTCTGCGCTGCGTTGAAATGACATCGGTCGCGAGAAAAAGGACGTAAGCGCCGTGCGCAGCTCGTCACTTACGCGTTTCGTAGTGTCACTTTAAAAATATTGCCCGAGATGGTGGATTGTAACGTATTGGAAATGTTATTTACAATGTTTGTAGTATTAAATCACTTCACTCAATAAGTTCACAATGCAATCGTCCACTGTTAACTGTAACTTTGTATTTCTAATCACAGGTGAGAATATAAGCGGTTTTTAACAATTTTAAACACGGAGCGAGTTGTACCGTTTTATACTGAATGTATGTATGTAATGTAAATTTTACTTACTGAGTTTAATGTTATCCGTAATCCATGGATACGATTTTCCCCTAATAACATGCCTCTTGAGAGGAGAATGTTTGTCAAAAAGGTTAATTATACATTGGTTTAACCTGTCCACCATGACGTTTATATCACTTGACTGACCAGCCAGTGACCAGTCAGTAGATTGCAAGTCATTGTTAAACTTTTTTGAGCATATTTTAGTTAGGCTCCTCTTGGTAACAGTAAAAGGCAGTGGCTTGTTCCTTCCAAAATTGAACATCACAGTCACAAAAGCATGCGCTCCTAGTGCCTCGATTGGGTCTACTACATGGCTAATAACGCGAGCGTCCGTGCAGACAAGGTCAATGAGAGTCTCGGTAGTGTTTGTGAAGTGCGTGGGCGATGTTATTATTTGTTTTAAATTAAAACAATTCAAAAATGAGTTTAATTTGCTAACTTTTATCTCAGAGCGGCTCAAACAATTAATATTGAAGTCTCCAAGGAGAACAGTCTGGTCACAAAATGAAACTGACTCAATAGATGCAGTGAGACCGTCGAAAAATAAATCAACATCAAACCAAGGTGGTCTGTATGCCGTGCCCACGGCAAGCCTCGTACCATTAATGTTTAACACTAACCACATTTGCTCAATCGAACCATGTGACGGGTCAACCGGGTGAGCGTGTGTACGCACATTAACGCCTCGTTTTATATAAAACCCAACTCCGCCGCCGCGGCCGCCGCGCACGCTCAGCGGGCGCGGCTGGTGACGCAGACGGTAGCCAGGCACGGTAGGTGCACGCCCCTTCTCCCGGTCCCTAAGCCAAGTATCATTTATTGCCATAACATCTACGCCATGGCTATCAATGGCAACAATTAACTCGTCGTGACGAGTACCTAGCGAGCCAGCATTTATGAAACCAATTTTAAAATGCTTTGAGGTCATAATTTATGTAAAATGCTTATTAAGTACATGTTACTACCAAAATTGTGACAGATAGAAACTATAATTAAATATGTATAGAATGATATGCAACTTTTGTATTCACTTATTCTAATTATAATACAGTAATAAAAAAATGTATATGTAATTGTTATAATTATAGCATTGTACTAAAATATACTATTTTAATATGTAGATACTATACTATATTTGAAAAGGCAAACAATAAGAAAGTAGTAAATATACGTAGGTGTAAGAAAGATACATGAGTAACTGCAGGGAGCGCACCTTCTTCCAGCCCCATTATCAGGACATAACACAAACAGTTACATAAAGTGTTTACACATTCATAAAATAAAAGTAATTTTATTAGGGCAAAAGGTACACACGCATGCATACATCTACAACACGAATACTTATAGTTCGTAGTAGCAAATAAAAACGAGCAAAAAATCGACCTACATAAAACATACAATACCCTCACAAAACAAGGATGAACAATGTACACACTAGACAAACAACTCAAAAGTAACAGAGTAAATCTCAACCAACTCGACTGTTGCCAAAAATCTGCGCCAGGTCCGCATCATTGTGGATACGTTGAGCAGGGACCCCATCCTCCCTACGCGCATAGATGCGTCCGTCCTTTGTCCAGACGTACCTATACCTAGCCCGCTGCCCAGCCTCACGAGCGCTGTGGAACAATTTGCTGTTAGCCGGTGTGAGACGCTCGTTTATGTATACCCTACGCGGTGGGCCGCTCATGTCGAGGTCAGCGATGGCGAGGCCGCGTCGCACGCGCGCCGCCCGCAGCAGTTGGTCGCGGACAACGCGACGCGCTAGTCGCACTGCGATGACGCGCACCCGCATCCCTCCCGGCGCCGAGTCAACACCATCGATGAAATTACGCCTCACGGCACCGATGCGCTCGATGTTTATAACATCTTGCTCCTCCAGGGTGACACCCAGTTTAGCTGATAAGACCCTGATAGTGTGGAATTTATTTTCACCCTTGGTCTCCGGTATGCCAGCAATTATCAGGTCGTTCTGTAGGAGTTCCTGATCTCGGTCGTTTAGTTGCGCCTTTAAAGCTGCTATGGTTGCTTCCACAGCGTCGTATTTCGCAGGACCCTGCTCCTCAAAGCGCCTCTCAATGTCAGTCACTTTGCTCTCAATATTAGTCATACGTTGGTTGCAATCATTTACTGACGTACGTAGACTCAGGAGCTCGGCTTGGAATTGACGAAACTCATCCCTCATTGCACCCAATTCCTGCCTAAAGCACCTAATCTCATACGCCACATTGAGGTCGGTGGCACTCGGGGGAAGATCCACGTCGCTCAATTGGCTTTGGGTTTCCGTGCAGCACTCAGACATGGCGCTCTTAACCGGAGTAGCTGAGTTGTCTAGCCTGGGTGCCTTGGCCTTGCAGCCCGGGCAGAGCCAGGTCGGCGATACTTTGGCTGATGCCGGAAAACCCACACAGCCGGGATGATAAGCACCTGGGCACCTGGTGCAACGGACGCAATCAGCCGAAGAGATAAATTTGCCACAACCACCACACTTGGCCATGACTAACTAAATTATGTAGGTACTTAGACAAAGATTCACTAGGAACTCAGCATCCACACTTGACAGTTGACACACACTATTTAGACTCGGAACTTGTAATTGCTATATTAAGTAGACTGTTTTCGACTTAAATGCTTTAATCACTTAATGTTGTTTACATTTATTCAGTAGATTTTTTTTTGAATTGTGGGTGGATCAAACTTGATCGTTCTGTTTGATTATTTAGATTTAAGTCTCAGAATACAGTCTGTATTCTGAGATTTAAGTTTATTTTGTATTTACTGAACACTGTCACTTAACAACAATAGACGCACTTTATTATACTGTTAGCTATATTTTTACCAATAAAGAATTACACTGGGATCGTTGTTTCTTTTTTTATTGACTTGTTTTTCACACACACCGATCAGCTGTTCGCCGCGTCCGTGACGTAACTCATATTTCCACACTAGTTAAATGTGACAAAAATTGTGACCCAAATATGCTCTTACGAAATACTCTCGAGACCGTAACAGATTGGCTACAGGATCATAACCTAGAAATTAACTGTAATAAAACAAAAATCATTCAATTTTGATCATATAAAAGCTGCCCTCTAAATGTTAATTTAAATTTCCAAAACAGCCCCATAGAATTAGTAACCAGATTTAAATTGCTCGGTATAAACATAGACACATATAAATTGGAAAAATCACATAGAAATTGTTAAATCTAAATTATTTAAATTCACATATGCCTTGTTCCAGCTTAAGTATGGCACAAATACAGAAACTGCACTATCGGCATATTACGCTTACGCAGATTCGTGGTTAAGGTATGGAGTGATGTTATGGGGAAATAGCGTCAACGCCAATGAAGTATTCATAATCCAAAAAAAATGTGTTAGAATACTGGCCCATATTGACAATACGCAAAGCTGTGTAGGTCATATTTTGTCAAACTAAACCTTTTAACTTTACCTTCTATATACATATAATGTTCTTTATTCACGTTCGTAAAATAAATGCAAAATGTGTTGCTCTGAAAAGAGTTTTATTTTTATAAACTATGGGTTTTAACATACAAATACAATGGTTAGGTATTTACAATCAATAACAATCCTTACCTGAAAAGAGAAACAACATTTAAGCTATAATTTTACTTATTTACTTTATATTCACCGGTATTTAAATTTACGTATAACCTAGAACTTCAATTTTTATTCTTCTTATAATGTCTAATGTCATCCACCGTGGCATAACCAATAAACCGAATGCGCGCCAAATTCGAATCCAGTAAAGCGCGGCAAATTCAAATTGAATGAAGGGTGATAAACTTCATTTACATCTCCACCTCCCCCAAGGCCGTTAGGCACTATCAAGAACTGGGACCAATTTTGTTATATGGAAGAGATTAGATTCACATTTCCTATGTCCTGTATCTATTCTATAAATTGTGTTAGATATTTTTTCTAAAACTTTGTATGGACCAACTTTTAATTCATCCAGTTTTTTTCTATTCAACTTATTTCCATTTTCAACATATACTAAATCTCCTAGTTTTAAGTCATAATGTTTTCTGTTTTTGTCAAAGTATTTTTTATTATAACTGTGTGATCTTAGAGTATTTTCCAATGCGATTTTTCTATCTTGCATTAAATTATTATAAGATTTTTCAGTTTTTAATTCTTCTGGTAAAATATCAATATTTTTCCCTTCCAATAAATATTTTGGAGAAAAACCTGTAACCGTGTGCTCTGTTTCATTGTATCTTTGGATACATTCATGAGCAATGGTGGTCCAAGCTAATTTATTCTTCTTTTCGTTAATTTTACATCGGATTTTATTAATCAATGTTTGGTTTAATCTTTCATTTAGACCATTTGAAAATGGAGCATTTACTGCAGTGAATATAATTGGTATCTTCTCTGCTTCCAAAAATTCTTTGAAACTTTTTGAATTTATGCCTGGATATTGATCAGAAAAAATCAAACCTATTTTATTTTCGCACGTCACCTTTTGAATTAATTAACTAAAGATATAGGCATATCTAGTGAAGTGATCTACCAGAAGGTGCAAATATGTTTTGGTAGAACGTGAACCACCAAATCCACCGATGGTATCTATAGACACTATTTCAAAAGGGTAAGTTGCAGGACCTAGGTGAGACATAAGTCCATATTTATATTTACCTCTGGACTTGTTTTTAATACAGATTTCACAATTATCACAAATTAATTTTATGTTGTATGCCAAATTTTGCGCTGTATAGAAGGGTGTAATTTTCTTTTTTAATTGTTGAATTCCTATATGACAGAAATGATGATGTATTTGTTTTATAATGTTTTTGCTAAATTCCTCTGACAATACTATCTTTGCCTTTTTTCCTGCCTTCTTATAGTATATATTATCTTTTAATTCTAGTCTTTTACTTCCCTTTTTTATGTATTCATTATTTTTCTGATCAATTTTCAAATCTTCAAGTTTGATTAAATTAACAATCTTTAAAATTTCATCTTGATTGTCATTTGGTTCTAGTACCGGACTTCTACTTAAACTGTCTGCTTCAACATTGTATTTTCCTGGAGAATATATTATTTCAAAATTAAACTGTGAAAGATAGTATGTGAGATCTCCTAGTTCCTCATCAGTTCTAGCCTTTATATTCATTTTTTCCAATGGCTTATGGTCCGTAAAAACAATAATTTTTTTTCCAATGAGCCAATGCTGCCAATATTTGACTGATTCCTTTATTGCTAAACATTCCAGGTATACAGCTTTTTTTTTCTTTTGTGCATTGTTTAATTTTCTTGAAAAATATGCACAAGGTTTTTCTCCTCCATTGTGTTGTGGTTGTTTTAAGACAGCTCCTATACCCTGTATACTGGCGTCTGTATAAATGTATATTGGTAAATCTGGATCAAATATTGTTAAGATAGGTTTTTGGCAAAGTAGTTCTTTTATTGTATCAAATGATTCTTGGCATTTTTCTGACCAGATAAACTTTTGATTTTTTCTCAACAAATTATGCAAAGGGTCTAATATAATAGATGTATTTGGCACATATTTGCCATAAAAATTTATTTTTCCCAAAAACTGTCTAACATTTTTTTGTGTCTTCGGTATAGGAAAATTTTTAATTGCAATTAAATTATCTTTCAATGGAGTTATTGTATTATTTTGAATTATGTGACCTAAATATTTTACTGAATCCTTTGCAAAGTTACATTTTGCGAATTTCAATCTGAATCCTTCCTTTGATATTGCTTCCAAGTCAACCATTCTGAATTCACAGTGTATTTAATGAGCATAGAACTATACCAATCCAGACAGGCATCTTCCAGAAATAAACGAAGGGCTTCAATCTTCTTAATATCTTCTTCTATTCCTAAACGAGTACATTCTGTTTCAAAAATATTCATCCATTGAGTTGGATTTGAGGTTTTCGTTGTGAATTTGTCTATTATGAATTTCTCTGTCAATTTTCTGATGTTATGGGGTTTAGATTTATCCTTCAAAATTTCAGTGAAATTTTCTAGAATTGTAGTCAAAGCCTCTTCTGAAATACTAGTTGTAGAAGTTTGTTTAGATGTCTCTTGCCTTGTTTCCTCCAAAAAATAATTTTTAAACTGCATATTTCCACCCTCATCTAGGTACGCATCACTTATTTCTGGCGTAACTGAAATCCAAATTTGTCTTTTGTCATGCCTCTTTTGTAGCGTATTCCGCACTTTTTGAAAAGCTTGAGTTTTAATCACTGCATCATGTAATTTAGCTGGTTGGAGTTGTTCGGGAATTAAAAATGTACCTCCATTGGAATTCGTAATTGATGTTAAGCAAATAATGTTTGATTTTGGATCTTCGCCTGCTTTTATTACAAATTCAAATCTTAATTTTTCCATCTTGTTAGATGATTCCAGAAATGTTGTTTTATAATGTTCTTTATTCACGTTCGTAAAATAAATGCAAAATGTGTTGCTCTGAAAAGAGTTTTATTTTTATAAACTATGGGTTTTAACATACAAATACAATGGTTAGGTATTTACAATCAATAACAATCCTTACCTGAAAAGAGAAACAACATTTAAGCTATAATTTTACTTATTTACTTTATATTCACCGGTATTTAAATTTACGTATAACCTAGAACTTCAATTTTTATTCTTCTTATAATGTCTAATGTCATCCACCGTGGCATAACCAATAAACCGAATGCGCGCCAAATTCGAATCCAGTAAAGCGCGGCAAATTCAAATTGAATGAAGGGTGATAAACTTCATTTACATACATACATGACCTTTGCGTATTTGTATTTAAAAATAATAACATTTTCTTTAAGACAAAAGATATCCATAACATAAACACGCGTCATAAAAATGATTTACATCTTCCACCCTCTCGGATCAAAATGCTTTACCATAGCCCATATTACATGGCTATAAATTTTTTTTAATAAACTACCGCATCATATAAAAGAAGGACCTGTATTCAATATATTTAACAGGAAATTAAAAGAATACCTAATACAAACATGTTTCTACTCGGTCGCAGAATAAATTCGGAATAACGACGCATATACAGCAATATAAATAAGTAAATTAATAAAAAAAAAACAATTAAATTTAATAAAATTGCATTTTTAAGAATGTATAATGTTTAAGTTATAATTAATTTAAGTTACTTACTTATAAGTTACTATTATTATGTTGCCGTGCCCTAACCGGGTTTCATGTTGGAACTTACTTATATGTATTAATGTAACAACAAAATGTGTACACATGAATGCAATAAAGACTTTGAATCTTTGAACCCTTTTAAATCATATCAATGGATCTGATGGGTCCCTTCCCAAAATCTAAACATGGCAATACAATGCTGCTAGTCATAACATGCTGGTTCAGCAAATTCTGTTTTCTATATACGCTCAAAAATGGAAAAACATCGCACATAGCTCAAATACTGGAGGAACAGATATTTTTAATGTTTGGGACCCCTAGTGTCATAATGTGTGACAATGGAAAGCAGTTTGTTTCCAACCAATTTAAGGATCTAGCTTTAGGCTATGGTGTAAAACTGTGGTACACTCCTTACTATCATCCTTAAGCCAATCCCACTGAGCGAGTAAACAAATTGGTTCAGCTATATATTCTTATGTTGAACATAATCACAAGGAATGGGACAAATACATACCGCACATTGGACATGCGATCAGGACATCGGTCCATGAAGTTACGGGGAAAACGCCATCATACTTATTTTTTGGGCGCGAGACGGCGGTACACGGTATGAGACCCTATAGTTTTGAACCAGACGAACCAGTCACATTCGACAAAGAAAAATTCGAAAGAAGTATAGCCTTCCGTAATAAGGTTTATGATGAGGTTTGTGAAAGAATGCGGCAATCACATGATATCAACAGCGAACACTATAACAAGAGACGTCGAGTATGCAACTATGAAGTAGGGGACGTGGTTTGGAAAGGCACTAAGTTCCTCTCGATTGCGAACCAGGCCTTCATGTCTAAACTGGCTCCTAAGTTTGAAAAAGCAATCATAGCAGAAAAGATATCGAAAGACGTTTACAAGCTGAAGAGTCCCAGAGGCAAAGATTTGGGAGAGTGGCATTCCTGTGACCTTAAACGTTTGGTATGAATCCGGTTGGATTCTTTAGAGGAGAGGGGATATTGTAGTGATCCGTATTTTGATTTGCAAGTCTATGACTAGATGGCGTTACTAGGCTCACAAAATGCTAATAAATAATCATCTCGGAAAGTAATTTTATTGACAAATTGAGGGTTTAAGAAAAATTATGATACCGCGGGTAAACGGAAAAAGTAGGGCACGGAGACAGAACGGACGATCGCTCGGATGACGACGCAAGTTCGGCTCATGGTCATTGTTCCTTTAGAGTAACGTGATTTAGTAATTTGCCTTGATCATTATCGAAGAAATTTCACGCAGTGCGTATTGTGATTGTGACTTGTGAGCGAGTAACAGCAGAAACGGGGTAAGTGTTTGCGCTTATTCTACGAAGTGTAAGCTGGACAATTAGTTTTTTTTTTGCAAGGCGGACCGCGCTCATTTGTCCTCAGCTTGCGGAAACGCCCTTATTAATCGTGGAACGTCAAATTCACACCTAAAGACAAGTGAAGACATAGCTGAGTGGCATAGCAATATACTGCCGATATCTGGTTTCGAGTTCGAGCCTCATTCATCTCATCTTTTGGCGATGTGTTTTAGATTTTAATTTTGTTTTACTGTGTAATCGGCTTTGGCCATATTGTATTTTTTTTTCTCGTGTATTTATATTTGGTCTTATCTTTTCATTATTGTTTGTTCTATGGGATAACCAAGTACAGTTATTTAGGTACGTAATCATATTCCGTCCTTCACTTTTGTTTTTTATCTTACCAACTTACTTATCTTAAAAATTTTGTGAGCACCCTACACTTTCTTTGTCTTCTCACATTCAGCACAACCTGAACCCAGGTCATTACACCCGAAACCGAACAGGGAAACGAAACCGGACAGGGAAGTTTCAGATGCAGTAAGCATATTCTTAAGCGTCGACATCACCCGCTCTACTTGCCCGTTGGCACGCGAACTTCCAGTAGCAATCAAGTGTAGTTTGATATTAACGGAATCGCAAAATTCACGAAATTCCTGGCTTGCGAAACAACGACCTTGATCCGCTATAAGTCGCGTAGGTGCACCGAACAGGGAAACACTATACTTCATGGCTCTTATACTGCTCGAAGTGTCAATGTTGCGGTTATGATGCAAAAGAACATACTTAGTAAATGCGTCAATTAAAACGCACGCGTATTCTTTTGCATCCTGCCACTTAGCTTCCCGGTGGCATCTATGTGCACCGTGTGCCAGGGGACCGCCACCTTGGGGATGGGATGCATCACAGCTTGAACTTTGCCCGAATGAGATTTTGAAACACGACAAGTAACGCAATTCTTTACAAATTTAATCACAAACTTTGTCATGTTTTCAAACCAGTAAAAGTCGTACATCTTTTCTACTATCTTTTCCCATCCCAAATGTACCAGTCCCTCATGCACACTATACCGTAAAGATCTTGGAACGACAGGAAGACAACGTGTTTTTCCGTTGCGTTGTATTTTGCGATGCAACGTACCCGAGCACAATTCATAAGTTTTAGCGACGTCGTCAAGAAGTTTACCGCTAGTAAGATCACTAATCAGCTTACTTATTTCGCTATCTCTCTGTTGTTCCGCCAACAGCCAACTCTCAGAAATTTCGGCGACTGAAATTTGTTTGGGCTCTACTTTATCGAAAGCTTTGTTCGGTTTCGGGGGTAGAGGGTTTCGCGATAGAAAATCCGCATGAACCATACGCTTCCCTTCCCTATGTACCACGTCGAAGTCGAAGCTCTGTAGACTCTAGGCGTTTGATCGAGCTTTTTACGCGCAGACTTTAACGAGTTGCAATCAGTTACGACGACAAATTTACGACCGTGTAAAAAGTGTTTTTAAGTGTGGGAAAGCCATGCTTCGGCACGAATGGGTCGGCTGTTGCTGTACCGCGTTGTTTACGAAAACCGGACTGTAAATCAGGTAAAATGTGATTGGCTTCTAAAAAATTTGTTAGTTGCCGACAAACTACTTTTTCCAGAACTTTAGACAAACAGGGCAATATACTGATGAGCCGTAAATCTTTAACATCAACTGGGTTTGTATTCTTGGGTAGGGGCTTAACGAAGGCAATTTTGCATAGATCAGGGAAGGTGGAAGATGAGATGGAAGAGTTTATGATGTGAGTTATGGTTGATAATGTTTGTGGAAGCGTTAAATTCAACATCGTTAAGGTTATATTATCATGACCTTCAGCGTTCGACTTTAGCTTACGTATTATACGTGAGATTTCAAGCTCTGAAACCGGACACAAGGTGAAAATGGCTTCACTGTACCTATTAGTTCTATAAAATACAAGTTTTTGAGCACTAGCCACTGGATCACCAGGAACACTTAGAAAATTTTCACTTTAGCCGTCGAAACTGTAGATTTTAGATTCTTCCACAATAAAGTTGGATTATTAATTTTATTATTTATATTATATTTAAAATATGCCACCTTTTCGTTCCACAAAGAACTTACTACCAACGACTTTAACTGTTTGTAGTAATCCTTTTTTGTTTGTGACTTATTGACTCTATAGTTGGCTAAAGCTTGGTCCCGCAGCCTCATCATTAATTTAATATTCTCTGTAATCCAGGGGTATGAGACTTCCTTGATTACGCATGTCTTGACCGGTGCATGTTTATCAAATAGCGTAATAATTAATTGATTAAAAGCATAAACCATTTCATTAACGCTGGCTAACGTAGATATACTTTCAGTGTTAAAGTTATTAAGATCAGCATTGAAGGGATCCACGCATATACTTTTAAACGGTCGATATCTACAAACGTATGGCTTAGGTTTGGCGAAAGTGCGGTAAGCGCTTCTATCTTTTTTGGGTTTGGTCGAATCTCTCCTTGACAGACTTCGAAACCAAGGTACTCTACCCTTTTCTTTAAAAAGGTACACTTTTTCCAATTAAGTGAAAAGCCCATTTCAGTCAAAATTTGGAGAACCACCTTCAGTCTTTCAAGCGCTTCGATGGGATCTTTCGCAATAACCATAAGCTCAACGTCATCCATGTACACAACGACAAACAAATTTGTCAGATCACCTAGAGCGTTTATAACGGCACGTTGAAAAACTGAGGGGGCGTTGCGTAAGCCAAAAGGCATCGCCAAATACTCGTACTGAGAATCAGGTGTAATAAAAGAGGTGCATTGTACAGAGTCCGAGTGTATGGGGATTTGATTGAAGCCAGACGCCATATCCAAGATACTAAAGTAATGTGAACCGTGTAATCTGGCAATCTAATCTGAAATCAGTGGGAGAGGATATCTATCCGGCACCGTATTGTCGTTGAGCTCGCGGTAGTCGACGCACATTCGGTCACTGCCATCTTTTTTCTTCACCAGAAGAATGGGGCTGGCAAACAGAGACGAGCTAGGCCATAACCATAGGTTCGGTGTCAGCGCGCGTAACGGGCACATCAGTTGTGAACGAACTTTCGGACGACTTTAAGAGCTCTACTAATTCGTGTCTAAACTCAGGGGGTACGTCCGTGTCTACAGACTCAAAATCGATTCGTGATTTAGGCGCATTACAATTATTTACAATCCTAGTCCGAGAAAATGTCAATTTATCCGAGGTTATGTTCACAGCTAAACCTAAAGCTAGCACTTCACGTCCTATCACAATATCGTGGTGTAGACAGTGATCGGGTAAAACGTGTAACAGAACTTCTATCGAAATATCATCAATTTCAATCTGGGACAAAATCTGTACAGTACTAAAAATAGCAGATTGACCTATGCATGTTAAAGAAACTTTACAATAGCTACGCTTGCCTCTTATTTTTACATGCAAGCGACTCTCTAATCAATGAACACTCGGCTCCTGAATCGTACGTAAAATGAAACTGCTCACCCGCATGACGAAGCATCCCAGTTGGCGCGTTGACAGTGCACACATTTCACGCGCTTCTCCTGCAGAGGCCCGGAGGCCGGCCGGTGGTGTTTGAGTTGCTTTCCTTGCTGCTCCTCCGTGGACAGTTCTTCGCTAAGTTGCCGGTTCCACCACAGCTGAAGCAGCATTGAGATCATGATGAAGATGTTTTCGTGTCGCCCGTCGGTGTCTTCGATACGTTGTCTCGAGTATTGGTCCCTTTTCTCGAACGAAATTGTGCTGCTTTATGGCCAGATTTTCCACAAACGAAACATTTCACGGTTGAGACATCAGTTGCTAAACGAGGTTTCTTAGCGTCGTGGTTATGGTCATTTGTAGACGGCATTTGGCGCTTCATAAAGGATACAGCCATGAGTTCTTGCTGTAATTCACTGCTCGTGGTTATATTTTGTGTAAATGCAAGCCGTTGGACTCGATTTTCAAATCGAGAGATATGTGACAAAACAGTTGATACGGCAATCTGTTCAACCGAAAGATTTTTCCATTTGGACATTAAGGATGACATCAATCTAGAGGCATATGAGGCCAAACATTCACTATCTTTTTTTTGGTTTACTACTCTGCAGATTAATTAGAAACCCAGCAGCACTCTCAGCACTTTCATACCTGGTGGTGAATAGGTCCTTAAAGTTGCTCCATGTCATTCCGTGAAAGGACACTTGGGACAGCCATGTCGATGCATGACCTTTTAGTGCACGGCTGAGGGTCATCATGAGCGAAGCACCCTGCATGTTCGGGTCCGTGATGCACACGTCCGCAGTAGATATCCAGGCACGGGCATCTACGATTTCCTTGTCTGGGTCGAATTCAGGCAACCGGATATCTTTGCTGGCCGACCATGGTGTTTTCATGGCATTGATTAGGGCCATAAAATTACGATTTTGTTGCTCCTTCAGTAACAACCATTTTGAATTGTCGTTAAGTACCAATCGAATCACGCTGATTTTCTTCACGGTTGCATCCCACTTCTGATAAAGCGGAGGTGTGTGGGCGTTCGTCTTCTTCCATCTTCAAATTAAACGAAATAAGGCTTCTAGCGTATTCTCTGTTTTATTCTGATTCCAATCTTGATTAAATCAATCGAAAATAATCATACACTGCCCTGATTAAAACGGATTTCTTATTCCGGAACGCGGTGAAGTCGGTCGCACGCTGGCACACCCACACGGTTCGTATCTCGTTCCAAAGTGTGGTGGCGGTCACTTCCCTGACAGCTGACAGCCCTCCGTGTTGCCAGCTCCATAGTGTTGCCAGCGCACATTCCAAATACACCCAAGTCGACGTTCCGTTTTTCAATCTCCGACATATATATATATATTTGTATTTTGTACATTATATTATAAGGTTATCCGTTCTAAATTTTATATAAATTTATTGTTATATTTATTTTATTGTACTAATTATTGTAGTTTGTCATCTATGGTTATATCCAGAAAAGTAGTTTATTTTATGTGATAGGTCGGCAAACGAGCAGACGGATTACCTGATGGTAAGCAATCAGCGCCGCCCATGGACACCCACCCGCAATGGAGGAGTTACGAGTGCGTTGCCGACCTTTTAGGGATTAGGGATTAGGGATTAGGGATTAGGGATTTGGAGATTTAGGGATTTAGGAGGGATTGGGGGAGGGGAAGGATTGTTTATTTTACAAATTCCAATTTCTTACCGTTTAATAATATGTCACATTCGTTACTTTTAACATTTGGCAAACTGAATCACACTTTGTCTTTTTGTCGTTTAGGACTAAATTATTAACTGTAAACCAATTCTGAACCTTCGTAATAGCATTATTTACGTCGTCATAATTATCTGGCTGTCTATTTATCTTAAAAATCAACGATGTGTCATCAGTAAATAATACCATTCCCGGTACACGTTGAAATAAATGAGGCAAGTCATTTATGTACACTAAAAACAGGAAAGGACCTAATATCGAGCCCTGTGGTACGCCCATAGATATGCTAGCACCCTGGGAGTTCACTTTATTTACTTGTACTTTGAACTGCCTATCCTGCAGGTATGATTTTAATAAATTGAGAGATACTCCTCGAATGCCGTAGTGTTCCAACTTCAGCAACAGTGTCGCGTGTTCAACGCAATCAAAAACTTTAGACAGGTCACAAAAAATCTCAATAGCGTCGTTTGACTTTTCCCATGAGGCAAAAACATGCTTAATTAGAGTTACACCGGCGTCAGTTGTGCATCGACCCTTGGTTAACACATATTGTTGGTCATGAAAGATGGAATTTATATTAGTGTCGTAGCATCTGAGAAAGCTTAGCTTTTCAAACACCTTACTAAGCACTGGTAAAATTGATACCAGCCTATAATTATTGGGATCATTGTCATCGCCAGATTTAAACAACGGAACTACCTTGCTAAGTTTCATCAAATTTGGAAAAACTCCCTGATCTACACTTCTATTAAAAATTAAAGCTAAATAAGGCGCTATAGCTTCTATAAAAGACCTACACACCGCAACAGACATTCCCCATAGATCCTCTGTAGACTTAACTTTTATGTCTTTAAACGCCTTTATTACTGATTGCGGGTCCGTGTACTGAAATCGGAAGCCAGAACGGCATTCTTTAACATTTCTTTAAGAAGACTAATAGAAAGTGGCGAAGATGATTCTAAGTCTCTTGTAGTTTTAATGGGATATCCTTGAAAAAAAATTCGAATTCTTGGGCAACTTCTTGATTTCATTAACTCGTCCATTATCCGTATTTAAATTAAATTCCGTGTTATGCAATTTATTTCTGCCTGTCTCGTTATTAATTACTTTCCACGTAGCTTTTGTTTTATTTTCAGCATTCTTAATCTTATTGCCAATATAAAGTGATTTAGCTTGCTTACAGACTGTTTTAAATATTTTTGCATATTTGGACACATGCTTGCTGAAGGCTTCACTAGTATTAAGTGATTTCATACCATATACTTAGCTCAAATAACCTTTCCCTACTTCTACGAATACCTGGGGTAGCCCAGTGACAGAATACAAATTTACACTCAATAGTTTTTCTTCTTAAGGGGAATATTTTATCAAACTGGATTTAATCACGGATAGTAGATTGTCATAAATCTCACTTGGACCTTCATAATCATGTGATGGGCTGCATAATTTATGTTTCAAATTGTTATTTAATAACTCAACCCTTTTATTTGTGATTTGCCTAAATATTATTTCCTTTTTTGGCACCTTTGCGATGTTGTTTAGGTTCATTGTTAACCCACTGTGATCTGATGGTAAGGTATTTATTATATTATATATTTATATTACTTATAGTTTTGAGCAGGAAAAGGTGTTTGTTAATATGGTTATGTTTGTATAAAAGGAGATGTTTCAGAAATGTATGGAGCCTGGGCCAGGTCTATGTACACCTAATGTAAATATTACTAAATAATATAGTTAACGTTTTTTCGTGTTAATTTCCTATATTTTGGCTTCGTTTTTTTGTAATTCTTATTTAACTAGGTCAAGGAGAGCAACACTACTACTAAAAAATATGGTGGACAGTAATAAGTGAAATGTGATTTTGACAATGACATTTGATTGATGTATTGTGTGTCACCTTATACCAGCTAGAAAAACAAAACACTAAACCAAACATGCTACTCGTTTGCGTCTGCATATCTTGTAATAATACCTAATAATGCCTATATTAGTTACAAGGTTCGGCTGCTATTTAGTTTATCAAACTGTCTTGGCTGCTTTATAGTGTATTCTCTAACATTATACTATGGACTGTGATAATTTATAGGAGAGTGTTGAGATGTGATCTAACTGATAACTGCAAGTTATTGTTAACTATTACATTTATTTTAGTATTTGGGGAGGCGTGTAAATAGCCTCCCTTAATGGGATGGTGTTTTTAAGAACTACCACATACGGCGGGGAATAAAAAGATTGAAATTAAAACCTGTTGACCGATTCCAAATCAGACCAATATGGACCACAACTATTGCAGCAAATGCCCACGTACCTCTATGAATCCAGGGACCCCACTTGGAACCTGGATAAGGGGAAGATGCCTCCTTCAAGCGTGCGTCGTTGAGATGTGGGCTGCCGGCCGGCTAGCTAAATCCTGATTCTTCCACCGGTGGACAGGCGAAAGCTCGTGAAATCCACACTGCACTATAAGTTCTGAAAGTCTCACGGCAGGAAGTCAATTTAATTCACGAGATTCAACATATGCGGAATTTTAAAGCGGAGCGGATTACATTCGACACAATGCAAAAAATGGCGGTGGTCTGGTGTCATTCGCGAGAGTCTCCAGGAAACACTCGATACGTACCAATGGGCGCTGCGGTAGTCGATAATGGCGGTCGGAAACATCAACAGGCATTCAATCATGCTACTATTTATATAAAAATAAGGGAAAATAATGTTCTTCAATGCGGAAAAAATAAATAATTAGTTTTGTAGATTATTTAAGAAATATCTATCATATGAAAAAGGCATTGACGCTTCACCATGCTCCCCGCCTTGAAAGAACGCAAGTGCTTTCAAAGGAAAAGTTGAAAATTATAAAAGATTTACTGACCCCGATCACGATCAGAAAAATCCAAGTTTTATAACTGAATGCGGAAAATAAAAGTTATTTAAAAAACTAATCCTAAACCTTAAACAACTACATGCCAGCGAACTACGACGCCAGACGGAGTAATAGAGTGTATATAAATGACACAACCGTACCCACCCATACTGGCATCGGCGAATGCGACTATACGAACAGAACAATCATCGGTAACACCCACATGACGAGGTATCCGTAAGGTATCCAACAAGGGAAACTCCTGCATGAGAAGCGAAAAATGTCTAACAATGTCGTCAGGAGCGACATCATCCCAGCCGATATTGCTCAGCCATAACTCTTTAATGAGCAACTTGGCGTAAAAGATCACGGGAGCGACTAGACCGAGAATATCAAATAAGCGGGCGACTATTGAAAGTATATTTCTTTTAGTACATTTCTCGGCTACTTGAGCGGACGTGAAGAAGAAATTATCCCGAAAAGGTTCCCATGAAAGACCTAAAACCCTGGACACATCATTCCCCTCGTGAAAATCAAGTGATTTACGATGTGAATCAGGAAGACGAGAAGATGTTTAAAAGCGCGAGTGAATTGCTACACCATTTTACCAGGTCAAAATCGCCCGACTTAAACATCTTTATGAGATCATGCGATAGCTGTATAGCGTTCTCTTCGTTATTCACAGAGTAGACCAGATCATCCATGTATAGGCTGGTCTCTGCTACTTTAGCAGCTTCGGGAAAATGCGGACTGTCCGAGGCCAGCTGTCGCACAGTGCGCATAGCTATGTAAGGACTCGACTTCAGCCCGAAAGGTAAGCGGTTAAAAGCGAATGTCAACACGGGATCGTTTTCATTGAATCGAAACAAAATGCGTAGGTATTTATGCTGCTCAGCAGGTACACAAATACGTAGGTACATCTGTTTAATGTCAGAATTTATTGCGATGGGAAATAATCTAAAATTGATCAAAAGAAGAAACAAATCTGTTTGTAAGTTTGGACCAATATGAAGTATATCATTTAAAGATAAACCTGTATGAGTCCTAGCACTCGCATCCAGCACAATACGCGGCATCGGTTTGTCTGGCCGAACAACAGCGTGATAAGGGATGTAATACCCTTCATCTGAAATGGCCGATTCGTCGACTTGACTTAAATATCCATTATCTATGTAATCTTTGATTACTGCGTTGTAATTTTTCCGCAACGTCGGAGATTGGCGGAGTTTTCTCTCCAGCGCAACCAATCGACAGTACGCGGTTGTGCGGGAGTTACCTAACTCAGCGGGATCCTTACTAAAGGGTAACGCGACAGTATAACGTCCCACATCGTCACGTGACACGGTTGAGGAAAAATTATTTTCACATTCGGTTTCTTCGGGAGATAAAAAGCGTTTATTTTCAACTTCTTCCAATTCCCAGAACTTTTGTAATAAATCATTAAGGGCTTAAGCTGTGAAAGAAGAGCTAGGTAAATTTAAATTATCTTTATTGTGCGGAAAATCACCCATAAAAACATACCCGAATGTGGTTAATAATGCGGGTGGGGCATGTGAACCTAAGTCTACCCTATTCCCCAAATAAATGTACGGAAACAGCTGAGCGCCTAACACTATGTCAATATCACCTGGAATATTCCAGCTTAAATCAGCGAGTGGAAGCGATTCCACATGACAATCCCACTTAATATGGTGTAAAGGTAGCTGGTCCGTAATGCACTCAACTATCAACGCGTGAATAGTATACTTTTGATGCGAGTCTCAGAATACAGAACAAACCAGAAGGCGTCATCGCGCTTCAAACTTAAGCAACTAAAACCATTCTCAACTAGAATAGTATGAAATTTCTACGATTAGTCAATTTTGGCACGTGGCATGTCGTGACGTATTTACGAGTATCAATTTTAATTTCATTATGCCGTCTTGTGTTATTACTACGAGTAAAAATGCGACTGGAATTACGAAAAAAGTGGATAAGATTACATTTCATCTGAAAGCATCGACTGCAATAGTATATTTAATTAATTATTGATTTTTTTTATCGATTTATTTTTCTATGAAAATGATGCGGCCATTTTGTGAGTGTTGTAATTTTTGGTGAAAATTTTACCCACTTATTTATTTGTTGTGGGTTATATTTTTGTCCATTATGGAGCCTGTGTCATATTAGTTTCCCTGACAAAAAAATAAATACAAATCATACAAAGGGCACGGTTAGATTAATTTTGGAAACCATCTAGCCAGAGCATAGTTTGCTCAATTCACTTTGAAGAGATAGATTTATTTATGACAAAGGTGGTTTGAAAACAGCATATCCTACTGAGATATATCTATACTAATTATAATACTGAAGAGTTTGTTTGTTTGTTTGCTAGAATGCGCTTATCTCAGGAACTAAGTAAAGTAAGTAGACTTCTTATCTTTAGTTCCGAGTGTAAAGACAATACATATAAAAAACTAAACCAGCAAAAGGGAACGCAATAAAACCTTTGTCCTTATTGAAGCTTTATTTTATTTGTTGTGTATAGTAGGTGTAACTAAAATGAACACAGCCAGAAATCGTCAACTTTTATGATACGTCTATGAAATGTGTGAACAACTAGTCTGTTGCATTTATCGTAAGTTTACCTATTTTGTTGGGTTTACTTCTATCTTACCCTCCTGTTGTGAAATTACCCCAAACTAAGGGAATTGTTCCATTGTCGGCAACACTACGCGGGTGGGAAGTGTGGCTGGCGGGAGGATTGACGTATTGTTTTTGGACACATTTGACGACATGTAATTATGAGTGAACGCGGATTCTGGTTTGTTCTGTATTCTGAGATGCGAGTATACGCGAGACTCGATATCTAAGTTCACATAACCTATTATCGGTCCCGATACAGAATCAACGCCTTTGACAAAAGAATTACTCAAAGGAATTACTATTAAATTAAGTTTTCTACAACAAGCTGTAGTTATTAAGTTATTTTGCGAACCATTGTCAATTAAGCACCTAACAATAGTTTTATGGCCCGAGCTATTATTATTAGCTCGCGCATAAACCTGCGCGGTTGATAACAGAATCGTCGCCTTAGTCTTATTATCTGCTGCTAATAACACGGCCGTGTTATGGGCCGGTGATGTTGTATTAACATCGGCCGAACCACACACGGGCACCGGTGCGGGAATATCGACCTTATCGCAATGAGAATAAGAGCGCGCCACAGCGGCGGGTGCCGGAGCAAGCGATGACGCCGCGCGGGGTGGGGAAAGCGCGGCAGGCGCAACGGACAGCGGCGGCGCTGCCAGAGTGGACGCGACGACTACATTGCAATTCGTCGGCTTGACATCAACTGTTTGCGGGTGTTTATTATTTTTATCAAAATGTAATAGTGTATGATGGCGTTTTTTACATATTTTACAGACTGAGGTCGACTTGCAATTACTCAAACCATGCGACGTGCTTAGACAATTAGCGCAACCATGTTCGGATTTAATAAACTCAAATCTAGTTTTAGGGGTCAAAGCGGATTGAAACTTGGGGCAATTATATAAATGAACATGGGCGGTATCTTTACAATACGCGCAACTCGAGATCGAATTCGCGGGCGGAGCGGAAGAATTAGGCGATTCACTCACAAAAAACGCTTTAGTTTGCGTGCGAGGATCGCGAGATGCGGAACCATGAGGTTTATCTTCGCCTGATCTTGAACGAAAGTTATCAACAATTTAGTTGTGGGAATTTCAACATCGCGAATGGAAAGTTCAAACGATTGACCAGTCTGCGAATCTATTTTTCTCATAGCGCAATGCAAGAGTATAAAATCCGCAAGATCCGGAATCCCAAGTTGTTTCAAAACGGAAAAAAAAACAAAACTTGAACTAAATGTTTCAATGAATCGAGACTATTTGCGTTAAATGAACAACTTTTTAAATCTAGTATATTATTTAAATAGTGTGTACCTAATGTGCGCTTGTCTTGGTATTTTTTGACTAAGCTGTCCCATAAAAACTGGTAGGTATCACCCGTAGGCACAATACCAGCTGTGATTTTTAACGCGTTATGTGTGAGCCTTTTTTTTTTTTTTTTTTTTTTTGTGAGGGGAAAATCATCAAATGACTTCTCCCGCCCAGGGCCGGGCAGGAGGGAGTGTCAGACTCTTACTGACTAAAAACCCCCCTGTTCCTTCTCCTGCTCTGTGCCGAGGTCGCGGTACCTTATTGCGCTTACCCCGCAGCCCCGGCTGAACATCAGCCCTTTAGGGCCCCGTCTGTGGTGGTCTATTGGCTATTGGCTATTGTGAGCCTACCAACTAAATACTGCACACGCTGCGAGTCAGTCAGCTGTTCATTGTTGTGAATATTCGCCTTGAACGACTCGTAGAAAACAGGCCAACTCTCGGGTTTCCCGTCGAAAGAAGGCAGTGCGATCGGAGGCAACTTTATTTTTAAAGGTTCAAAAAGCGTTTTCGAATTACTATTTTGTGATAACTGAGATTGACTACTATTGATTTTATTCCTAATACGCTTAATATGAATGAACAAATCTTCAAAGGATTCTAAACAAGCATAGTCGGGACTCGAACCAGGTTTCAATTTAATGTTTATGTGATTAATTTGATCGACATAAGATTCAAATTTGTCTCGCATGTCGTCAATAGTCTCGGACTCAGTCATAAAACTTTCGTTCTTACGGGAATCGAAAGAAGATATATTTTTAGACAAATCATATAAACGATTAATACGTTTAAATAACAATCCCTTTTTCTCGTGAAGGATTGTCAGTAAATCTTCAGGCTTTAGATCAGTCATTTTGTAAACTACTTTAATATCACAAAGCCGAAACAATGAATAACTACCTCCTACTGTAGGGTACTAGTTACCAAAGTGAAAGAAAATTAAGTATACCTACATAAAATGAACTTTACCAATTAATACGTAATACGTTCAATTTTATGAAACAATAGTGACAGATTTACCAAAAATTACGTAGAATCTATTGTCAATTGTTTAGGTATATTATGTAAAGCGGAGCGGTTTATACCTAGGCAGGTTTAGTTTACCAAAAGTCTACGTAAATATCTATCACCTGTATGTACTTATTATGCGGTAATGAATTTATGATTTTCACCAAATATTACGTAAAAATCTAACTGGGGAGCGGTTCATATCCGGCTCGAAGGACCAAATAATTGTGGGGAGGCGTGTAAATAGCCTCCCTTAATGGGATGGTATTTTTAAGAACTACCACATACGGCGGTGAATAAAAAGATTGAAATTAAAACCTGTTGACCGATTCCGAATCAGACCAATACCGACCACGATTATTGCAGCAAATGCCCACGTACCTTTATGAATCCAGGGACCCCACTTGGAACCTGGATGATGGGAAGATACCTCTTTCAAGCGTGCGTCGTTGAGATGTGGGCTGCCGACCGGCTAGCTAAATCCTGATTCTTCCACCGGTGGACAGGCGAAAACTCGTGAAATCCACACTGCACTATAAGTTATGAAAGTCTTACGGCAGGAAGTCAATTTAATTCACGAGATTAAACATATGCGGAATTTTAAAGCGGAGCGGATTACATTCGACGCAATGCAAAATATGGCGGCGAGACGACACTCTATTATTTTAGCGGAGGACGCCCTCTGGTGTCATTCGCGAGAGTCTCCAGGAAACACTCGATACGTACCAATGGGCGCTGCGGTAGTCGATAATGGCGGTCGGAAACATCGACAGGCATTCAATCATGCTACTATTTATATAAAAATAAGGGAAAATAATGTTCTTCAATGCGGAAAAAATAAATAATTCGTTTTGTAGATTATTTAAGAAATATCTATTATATGAAAAAGGCATTGACGCTTCACCAGTATTATTAGAAAGTTAAGAGGGTTCAGTCATGAGAAATCTCCACATAAATAAAACAACTTGTTGACTTTTATGAATTTATTCATTTTCCTTAATATCATCCCTAATTAATATCCCATCCAGAATTGATGCCGGTGCTTCTACCAAGCAAAACCCAACTACCACACCATGGTCATAATATGAGTACAACAACCCACTGTCCGTTTGCCTGCAATGCAACTACAATGATAACTTATTATTTAACATCATAACTTTATCTTTCCCGACTGATTAAAAGAGGATCAAATTGATCACTTTTACTTCCAGTTGGTCTGACACTTCTACCTGAAATGATCCATTTAAAGAGTTAATTTTAGTTCAATTTATTTATTTATTATTATAAAGTAGGCTCACAGCTAATGTATACAAAGAAGTTAAAAGTATTAGATATAGGCAGTAGGTCTTATACATTAGCGAGCTTAGCTGTAACATTTACAATAAATAAATAGTCACGGGTTATAATCTACCACAATATAAGTGTATGGTTTGTCAAATAAAAAAAAACAATAACTTAGATAGGATGAATTCTTGTCGCAACTACATCTCTCACAGTACCACTAGACACATGTTGCCTTCAGTGTAGCAAAATTCTACACCAGGCACACAAAGAGTTTTGGTGAGGTTAGATGGGCCTGGAGTGTTACCCTTAATCCTTGTAGCATGCACCACATTTCTACATGCTGCTACCCAACAAGCCTTCAGGTCCTTCAGGTATGAAGTGGCAGCATTTTACATTAAGAGATCGTTGGCACCATACATAGACCTTGTCGGTGAATTGTTTGCCGGGTATTTAGGTACCCAACAAGCAAAACATAACAAACCACCCTCAGGTATCTAAAACAGTAAAATGTCATGTAGTAAAGTATTATTAAGGGAAGTTATTTAGATAACCCTACTATACTTTTTCATCATGTAATGCTGTTGTCTTGCGCAATCCAAAAAATATATGCATTTTTTTTATACTAGCATTTCATGCATATAAAAAAAGCCAAGCAGGTACTTACTTCTCTTTGACCAGTTGTTTTAGCAATATATTACCTTTCAGCACCGTCAGGAATAGAGTGAGAATGTTTCTTAAATAAAGATGTCCTGCATCTGACACAAACATTACAGTCATGGCTATGACATAGTTCATGATCTTCATCGGCTAGAGTACTACCAGTTTCTTGCATTAGAATGTCAAAGCATTATGAGCATATTACTATCATTTCCATCAACCTAAAACAGAAATTAAAGAGTGTACATTGTTTATAAGTATTATATCTTACATTATACTTTAGAAATGAATAAAACTGTTTTACTTGATGACCAAGAGGCCGCTCGATGACCGCAATGGTTTCGGAACCCATGTCATCAGCAACATGATATTGTTTAGTCTCGTTTACATTCCACCTTACGCACGCCACTGTCAATCAACTGGAACAATTTGAGATAAAAGGTAGATATAAGGTAAAAGGTAGATAAGAGGTAGATTTCTTACCTCGTTCATTATTACAATAATGAACGAGGTAAGAAATCTACGCAAAGAAATAACATTGAAACAAAAAAAAAAGGATACATACTTGAAACTGTACTTGTTATTGTAGAAAAAATACCACATACGACAGGATCACTGGCGAATCAGAAACCATAGATCATAGCCGGGATCAACAGAGAAGCAATTAATCAAGGTCCATTATAGTAAAGTGGGTCGCTAAATAAAAACAATCGTTAAAAACTCGGAAACACAAGCAACTCAAAACTCACGAACACCGTGATCCAAGTCAAGGTAATAATATCTACAAGTATTTCAACTTCATAGAAACGGCCGAAACGCGAACTATACCTACGCGCCCGATGTCGGGACGCGCTTGGGACGCAGACAGACGCGGCTGTACCGCAGTGACGAACGGACGGTGTGTTGTCTTTTATTTAGAAATCAGCTCGAGTACATTATTTAATATGACGAATAGGAAATATTGTGCTGTTATTATGTTTGGTTGCATGAATTCGTCAATAACGCATCCAGACATAAGTTTTTTTTAAATTACCTGGAAACTCTAAAAGGTAAGACTATAAAATAATTCTACTTACTAGTAGCCTAGGTAGGTACATAATGTGTGTCTTTATGGATCATTATTTCCAGTTATCTCACGAAAACAGATGTTTTAATTTATAAATAATATGAATAAAGTTATTGAGACGAGTGAAATAGGCGGTTCTGGTTCTGAATGAATCATGATACGTTAGGTACCTACGTACTTACGCTTGTGTTAAAACGGTTCATGTATGTTTTGTTAGTTTGTATAATTCAAAGTAGAGAGTGTGGTATTTTATTATTAATAATATTTGTTTATTATCTGCGTTTATGAATAATACTAGAAAATATTTAATAACAACAATAAAACAGCTAGACTCATGTAATATTTTGATGTTTGAGGGTTGTGATTTTAGAACATTCGTAGTCAGCTGTTCAGTTCGGCATTAGTGGCCAAAGAAATTTTGTTTGTTTATTTTTAAAGCACTTTATTTGTTTATATAAAAAAAGGATATTTACAATCACAAAACTAAATGGAAACAGAAAGTAGACAAAGGTAATTAAAATACTGGAGACGAGCAGCCCTAACGCATGTTTACGTACCGCGCGGCTGTAGGTATTTATTTCTTTCAAGCGGCCGAGTTACAATACTGTATGATATTTATACTGTGTCCAAGTTATACTACGTAAACAAAACTTAAAACTGTTAAAGCCGTCAATCAAACGTCATTACTACTGTCATGGCAACCTTAAAAAGGGTTGTCTTACTCAAAACTTTTCAAATAAGTAATTAATTAATTACAATTATAATTTTATTCTAAATAATTTATTAGTATTTTTGTGAGAATCTACTATTTTTTTCCTTTTTATCTATCTGGTGTACATATACCTGGCCCAAAATCGAACATCTCCTTTATATTTTTAGGTTATTTGTTTATCCGTAAGATATTCATTGATAGTGTAGTACGCTTTATTTATTAACATTTGCTTCAGGGTGTTTAGGAACTTCGTGTCGCTAGGCTCATCTTTTATTTTGTTGGGTAATTTATTGTATATTTTGATGCATGTTAAGTACCAATACTCTACAGAACCCGCAAATTAAGGGAAATTTATGCAATACCTAATCAACATTGCATCAGCCAGGCAACAAGAACGAAAACGCTGATGCTGCTCAACGTGACACACGTGTAGGCCACCGGACGGCGGCATCAATTTCCACATATTTCCTCACTTTTGTTTCTAACTTCGAACAATTGTCATCTACCATATATTTTAATGTAATATTGTAATAAGTTTAATAAATAGTTGCAATTAATTTCGGTTTTTTTGCAACTTGCCCGCCGTCTGACTTAATTGGCGCAGTCGGTAGGATACCCGAAATATATTCGGTACGTGTCGCGTCAAGATTTCCCCTAAAATCGGACCGAAGTCCCGCGCGACTGACCGATTTCGAGTATCCGAATCTACACATCGAGACCAGCAGCAGCAGGGGTATCCGAGCATCGATACGAGCAGAAAGGCCGAAATGAAACTGCGAGTACACTAAAATCTTTTAGTGGATTGCTCATTCTTTATCTTTGAAGCTATCCTGTCTTTAACCTTTTCCAAGATTTTCCATCCGAGAGAATCCCGGAGTGTTAGGTTAGAGAGTAGGCAGAGTAGTAGAAATAGTGCTTTAGACTTAAATAGAGGGTTAAATTCGAGTTGTGATTTAAGTGAAGATAAAATGGCCCAGTTGGACCATATATTTAAGGCTCTTAGACTAGTACCCGAATTTGACGGGAATGTTATTGTTCTAACGAGATTTATTCGGTTGTGTGACGAGTTAATAGACGAGTTTGTAACGAAATTTGAAACCCCGAATAAACTGCATGAGATTGCTCTAATTAACGGAATACTAAATAAGGTAACAGGCCCCGCCGCACGTTTGATTAACTCTAATGGTGTCCCATCAGATTGGTTAAGCATACGTAAAGCTCTTGTCAATAATTTTTCGGACCAACGGGATGAAACCGCTTTATGAATTTTAATGATTGTTCCGATTATTACGGCTATGATGATTATTATAGCGGTAGCTATTCTTATTACGAACCTTATAGTGATTATTATGCTGAGAACTATTATTCTGACTATGATCAAGTGTGCTACCAACAACAGGAAATAGCGTATGATGTAGCTACATAGGACTCTAATGAACCCGCGGGCCCTTCAGGTACAAATAGCGAGGATTTTCAGATAGTTCAAAAATCAGACAAACCAAAATAGAGGTCAACCTTCAAACCCAACGCACACTACTATATCTGCAAATCAAGGACCCCCCTCTAAAGCTTTTGATTGATACAGGCGCTAACGAATCTTTTATTTGTCTTAGTGCATTAGAAACTTATTTCTCTAATGTTGAATTGAAATATGATCCGGTTAAGGTTTGTAATGTGCACGCGGCGACGCGTAGTGACTACTCGATAACTATACCGTGTTTCCCAGAAATAAATGATAAGGACGATGTCACACTATTCGTCTATAAGTTTCACGATTATTTCGATGGGTTGATCGGATCGAATTTATTAGATAAGTGGGAAGCTACTATCGATTTTAAGACTAAATCCTTAATTACTAAAAATGCATCCAACCCCATACAGGTTTATGACTCGCGAAATGCTAATTTATATGAAGGAATAATACCTGCCAATTCTTCCAAATTAGTTAGGTTACCAGTTAATTCTCAAGACGGGGAAGTTATTATTCCAGAGCAGGTTATTTCAAACTGTCATATTAGCGAATGTTTAACTACCGTAAAGAACCATAGGGGCATAGTGGAGGTGAGTAACCCCACTCGAAACGACGTTATATTTTCTATGGACCGCCCGGTGTGTGCGCAACTTTATAATCACGAGTGCAAGCGCACCGAACAGGTGCCCCAGCGCGTAAAGGAAGTACTATTGCGTTTGCGCACTAGTCACTTAAATGAAGAGGAGCGCATTAATTTGGAATTACTATGCTCGCGTTATGCGGACGTATTTTATTTAGAGGGCGAGAACTTAACATTTACTAACCAAATCAAACACTCTATTAAAACTACCGATGAGGTACCTATTCACACTAAAAGTTATCGCTATCCTTTTGTGCATAGGCAAGAAGTCCAAGAACAGATTAGTAAGATGTTAGCTCAAGGAATAATCCGACCATCCGATTCTGCGTGGAGCTCACCTATATGGGTCGTACCCAAAAAGACTGATGCTTCGGGCAAGACAAGTAAATGGCGAGTAGTGATAGATTTCCGGAAATTAAACGAAAAAACTTTGGATGATAAATACCCTATCCCGAACATTGCAGATATTTTTGACAAATTAGGTAATTGCCAATATTTTACCACGTTAGATTTGGCCAGCGGCTTTTACCAGGTGGAAATGGACCCCAAGGACATTCCCAAAACTGCGTTCACTGTTGAGCATGGCCACTTTGAGTTCTTGAATGCCAATGGGTTTAAAGAACAGTCCATCCATTTTCCAAAGGGTCATGGACAATGTGTTAAAAGACCTTCAAAATAACATATGCCTGGTCTATTTAGATGTCGTCATCGTTTTCTCCACGTCATTACAGGAACATATGGTCAACCTGGAAAAAGTATTTAACAGATTGCGTGAGTCCAACTTTAAAATCCAGATGGACAAGTCCGAGTTTCTCAAACTCGAGACGGCTTATTTAGGTCATGTGATCAGCAAAGATGGAATAAAGCCTAACCCGGATAAAATATCGGCAATCAAAAATTATCCGCTTCCTAAAACCCCCACTGAGATTAAGAGATTCCTAGGACTTCTTGGCTATTACAGGAAATTTATACCGGATTTTGCGAAGGTCACAAAACCGTTGACTCAGTATTTAAAAAAAGGTTCGAAAATTACACTAGATCAAAATAATATTCAATGTTTCGAAAAATGTAAGACTCTTTTGGTTAATGATCCTATTCTAAAATACCCGGACTTTACTCAAGAATTTATTCTTACCACGGACGCATCCAATTTGGCCATTGGAGCCGTTTTATCGCAAGGTACCATAGGTTCGGATAAGCCGATTGCCTATGCCTCTCGGACCTTGAATACCAGTGAAATTAATTACAGCACGATCGAGAAGGAGTTACTGGCGATCGTCTGGGCTACAAAATATTTTAGGCCGTATTTGTTCGGTAGAAAATTCAAAATGTGTATTATAAGTAGCAACAGTGTTAATAATATTCTCACATTGGCACAAAATTGTTTTCCGAGCTATGAAGTTTGCCATTTTATTTCAACCAACTGTGGGATTTAACAATTACCCGATAATGTCAACAAAAAAGTGTACAACTTTAATAAACAAGAATATTGTTTAATTTTTATATGAGAAAATGATTTTAAGTACACTGTAAATTATTATGATTTGGTTGTCAGTGTACGTGAAAGTTTAATGTCGATTACCCACACTAATGCAGTACTGTGTCTATACATACCTATAAATTTAATGGTTATAGTAATATATTTAACTCCAGGGTTGAGATTTTCAATAACTTGCTGTACCAAGACAATTGTAAATATAACTATGCGTTATTATGTGATTCCAACCTGGATTTAAACTATGACAGCTCAATGTTTAGTAAGCGAAGTGGAGTACTAAATGGACATGGCATGAGAATTATTTTTGAAACCTTAAAGTGCTATATTCTCCAGGATTCTAATGGTCTAGTTCTAAGAATGGGTTCCAATACTAAAACTCCACCATCTAAACTAAACCCTCGTAAAGGCACAATACCATATTATTTCCCTGCAACCACAAAACAAGATAATTCTGTAAAAAAAACTTGCGTATTCACGAATGAGAACAAAGATCAGTTTTTTCGTAAATAAGTGTAATTCGTCTTTACTCTGTAATGTTATGCATCAAAATATTGCAGGTGCGCTCAATAAAATGAATGATTAAGATTTAGTCTTCAATGAATTACACGAGTCCAATAAACGTGTTATCGCAGTATGTCTTACCGAACATTTTATAATTGAAGGTGAGGAAAAGTTTTTAAATTTAAATAACTATCATGTGTCCTCTATATTTTCGCGGCAATCTCAACGGAGAGGGGGTTCTTGTATTCTATTGCGTAATGACTTCAAAGGCTTAAAACTATGCGAAATTAACAGATTGAGTATTGAAAAAGAATATGAAATTTGCGGTCTACAAATTACTCAATTAAAACTGGTTATTTTATGTATTTATAGAACTCCAAATTCCAATATAAATGTATTCTTTGGAAAAATGAATGAAACGCTGTCGAAGTTTCGCCATAAACAGCGTAAATTAATAATATGCGGCGATTTTAATATCAATATATTGGCTCGCGATAGTGCTAGTATTCAATTTATGGAACTTATAGCGAATTATGGACTACAGTGTCATATTAATGAATCAACACGCCTAGATAAATGCATAGACAATATCCTTAGTAATATTCCTACAGCAGTAGGTAAGGCACAAATTCTATCTATCAGATCACGATACAGCACAAACTATCGAATTTGAAACTAAAAAAAAATGTGAATATATTTAAACATTATTTTACAACCAGTCGAGATTACAGTAAAAGCAACCTAAATAGATTTATAGAGTGTATTAGTAGTTTATCTTTTTCCGAAATGTTTAACATATTAGGTACAAATGTTGCCTTTAACGAATTTTATAATGAATTGATATTATTTCTTAAACTTTGCTTTCCCATTATAAGACGACAAAATAATTTAAGAGCCGGTGAAATTTCATGGATTACGAAAGGTCTAAAAAAGAGCTGTAGAACCAAAAGAACATTGAGATATAACTATTATTTAAATAAAAGTAATGACAATAAAGTAAAGTATTTAAAATATTCCAGATTGCTACGGAAATGTATAAATAGTACCCAGTCGCTCTGTAACCAAAACTACATCAACAACTCTCAAAATAAAGGTAAAGCAACTTGGGACGTAGTAAAACGCTACGTGGATGGTACTGCTCCCAGATCTGGTGCTTTCATTGAAAATATTGTTGACAACGGCAGAACAGTTACATCTGGATCCGATATAGCAAACATTTTTAATAATTATTTCATTGATGTAGTTCAGTGTTCTGGAGATATGGCTTCTGCTCATAATGATTCTCAGTATTGTAACTCAAATCTAAACAGCAACAATTCCAGTATATTTGTAGAACCCACGGATGCAAAAGAAGTCTTTAATACAATAATTTCACTAAAAAACTCAAAGTCAACTGGTTACGACGAAATTAATTCTGAATTATTAAAACGTATTGCTCCATTCATCTCAGAACCTTTAGCTCATATTATAAATTTATCTTTTGAGCAAGGATGTTTTCCAGATCAACTTAAATTGTCCATAATAAAGCCATTGCATAAAAAAGGAGCAAAAACAGACAAAAATAATTACAGACCAATTGCCCTTACTCCAGTCTTATCAAAGCTCTTCGAAAAAATTATGCTCAAAAGAGTAGTAAATTTCCTTGATAAATATGATATTTTGGCACCAGAACAAGTCGGCTTCAGAAAATATAAATCAACACAATTAGCTACCTTTACCTTAATAAACATCATCATAAAAAATATTAATCAGAAAATCACAACTTTAGCTCTATTGTTAGATCTTAGCAAAGCTTTTGATTTTGTCGATCATTCAATTCTGCTCTCGAAGCTCGAGAAATATGGTATTAGGGGTTCATCTTTACAATGGTTCCAATCATACTTACAAAACAGGAAACAATTTGCCAGGATTACTAAATTTGATATTGGTACAAATAATGTGGTACAATTTGATTCGTGCCAAAGAGCTAATTGTTCTGGGGTACCGCAGGGGAGCATTCTAGGGCCCCTACTATTTATTATATACGTGAATGACCTTCCACGTGCTCTCAAACATAACTGTGTCCAATTTGCAGACGACACTACCATAATCTTGGACTGTAAAAACGCAGAAACTTTCAAACAAGAAATATATAAAACACTAGAAGATGTAATAAAATGGCTAGAAACAAACAAATTAAAAATAAATATAGACAAAACTAAACTAATTAATTTTAAAACTTATAAGGGCAAAAACATTAAATTAAACATTAGCTACAATAACATAGATATCAAACAAATAAATAGTGCAAAATTTTTAGGTATTATTCTTGACACACATCTCTCATGGAAAGATCATGTTAATAGTTTATGCGTAAAAATTAACAAGTTCGTTTTCGCACTTAGAAAAGTGAAAGACGTGACGGGACGGTACCTCCATTATGGTATATCATGCCTACGTATGTTCCATAATTCGGTACGGCATCGTGATCTGGGGAAATTCTTGCGACATTGCTAGACTATTTATAGCACAGAAAAAATGCATTCGTGCACTGTACGGCATGAGCTGGTCTGAATCTTGTAAACCAATCTTCAAGGCACATAATCTATTAACCGTACCTTGCATATACATATATGAAGTTGCTAAATTTGTCAAAAGCCACGGTTATCTTTTTGTCTTTAACGATAACACATTTAAACGCAAAATTAATCACCTTCCATTAAAAATGCCCGTACCTAAGCTGGAACTTTTTAGGAAAAACTGTGCCTATATGGCACTGTAGTGACCTACCCTATCTATCTAACCTAATCTATTTTCTCAAGTATGTTCTTCATCCAATTCATTCATTCTCAAGTATCTATTTCTATTGTTATTATATACATATTATTAACTATTAAAAATACTTAGAACTAAATACTTATTCTTATATAAAAACCATAAATTAATTCTATCAATATTTACAATTTGTATTATATAACTTAAATATTATTTTCTGTACTGTTCGAGTTAATCGAACACTCAGCGAAAATACATAATTGCATCGATCGCAAGTATGCACATTCGCTAGATTCCCACAATATCAGACCAGTTCGCGATTAGATCTCTTTTGAGACACCACGCACTCAAAACCATAACCATTACCATTTAACCATTACCAATAAGTAGTTATATAGTTTACCATTTTACTTTATAACTCTTTATAGTGATTCAATATAACTGTTTCCACTTTAATTGAAGACTTTAACTTTAACCAAATAAACCATTACCATATCAATACGAAAAAGTTGTGCTAGGTCACCATAGTACCGAACGCAGCTTTTTACATGGTCCTTCGAGCCGGATTTGAACCAGCGACCTATGGATGGAGCAACCAAACCACAAGCACTTGCTCAATTTAGAAACTTGGAGAAAAAATTGGGAAAGAACTACAATATGAAAGCGGATTACCAAAAGTTCATGGATGAGTATTTATCTCTAAACCACATGATACCGTGCGAAGTTAACCAGGCACGCGAGTGTTACTTACCACACCATTTATAAGACGACCTTGGAAACAAAGCCGTCTATTTTAAAACAAAGCAATGCGGTAGTCATCGCACAAGAATCGCTGATTACTGAAATTGTCAATCACCTCATTAAAAATTACAGCTGCATAACAAAAATCACACGTATTTTAGCGTGGATATTAAGAGTGCCTACTTTGCATAAACAAACACGACGACCATACCTAGAATTGCACGAGCTTCGTCACGCAAAACAGCTGATAATAAAAACCATTCAGCGGGCAGAATTTGCAAACGACCTAGATTATATAAATAAACACGGAAGAGTGCAATCCAAAAGTAAGATTTTGAAATTGAATCCAACCATAGATGAACATGGAATCTTGCGAGTAGGCGGCAGATTACAAAACGCCCACATGAGTTTCGAGATGAAACATCCTATCATCTTACCACACGATCATCTGCTAACCACACTACTCATAGACCAAGCTCATAAGTTGACTTTCCATGGCGGAGCGCGTCTAACGTTAGCAAACCTTCGACAGCAGTTTTGGATAATTGGTGGATATATGGCAACTAAAAAGTATGTGAGAAAATGTGTTATATGCCGAAAACATAATCCCATAAGGCAGCACCAGCTCATGGGAGATTTACCAGAACCAAGGGTGAATCCAGAACATGCGTTTTATCACTGCGGCGTTGATTACACAGGATTCGTCGAGGTCAAGGCAAACAAAGGACGTGGAGTCAAAACCACTAAAGGGTACATTGCAGTTTTCGTATGTATGGTCACGAAAGCTGTTCACCTAGAAATTGTGTCAGATATGACCAGCTGCGCCTTTTTGGCAGCTCTATCAAGAATGGCAGCTAGAAAAGGGGAACCGCGGCACATTTACAGTGACAATGGTACTAACTTCGTTGGTGCGAACAGATTGATCCAGGAAGAGTTTAACCAGCTTCAGAGCATATTCAGTGAAAGTTTTTTAACAGAGATTACTGAAATGGGCATAGAATGGCACTTTAACGTACCTAGCTGGCCTAACGCCGGTGGACTATGGGAGCGAGCAGTGCGCAGTCTAAAACACCACCTCAAAAGGGTCATTGGTCAACAACGACTAACCTTCGAGGAGTACACCACTTTATTAGCAAAGCTTGAAGCATGCCTGAACTCTCGACCACTTTGTGCGATATCAGAGGATGCCGATGATATAAACTTCCTCACACCAGCTCATTTCTTATCAGGAAGACCAGGAACAACCGTTATAGAAACTGAGCAAGATGCTAGAACCAGATGGCATCTAACCAATAAATTATTCCAGGATCTTTGGAAACGATGGAAGACTGAGTACTTGGTACAACTCTCGTCTCGCAATAAATGGATGGAACCACAGAAAAATATCGTTATTGGAGATTTAGTGGTGATTCACGATGAGAATCTACCTCCAGGTAAATGGGCCCTTGGACGTGTGATCGACACGCACCCAGGAAACGACGGTCTAATCAGAGCAGTTTCATTAAAAACCAAAACTGGGGTCATGAAACGCCCTATCGTGAAGCTCTCAGTTTTGCCTGTTAACCAAAATAACGTAACAGAACCAAAACCATCTATAAAGCCACCTACCACATTACCCAAAAGGAAAAGAAAACCAAGGTCAAGGATAGCAACCGTAGTAACCGTTTTCTTGAGTTTTCTAATGCTAATTTTTCCAACTTACGGTTCGGTCGAAGTAAAACCATTTCCAAGCAACCAGACGCTTTATTTTGACCCTGTATCAAAGGTACAACTAATCAGGGACAAATGGACATTAGTCATGTACTACGACATGGAACCTTACTGGAGAGGCATAAAAACTTACAATAAAATAACTAATTATCAAGAACAATTATGCGCTACTATTGAAACACAATCTCATTGTAATTCGATCGTGGAGCAAGCCCGCCACGATTACCAGGAACTAGAATACTACAATGAACTTTTGCTATCACAGCATTTTGATGTCCACGCTAGACAGCGACGCGCGGGACAGACGGGTCGGCACCGACGTGGTTTAATCGACGGTGTCGGGTATCTAGCGAATGATTTATTTGGAGTGTTGGACTCACGTTTTGCGAACCAGTACGAAAAGGACATTGAGACTATACATCGCAATGAGAAACACCTTTCCAATTTATGGAAAAACCAAACTTCCGTAATTGAAGCTGAGTTCAACCTTATGAAAAGAATGGAGAACACTGTAAACAAACAGCACAAGTTGATTAATAAAAAGCTAATAGATTTGCAAGAAAACGAGAGTGTTCTCCAACGTAACCTTCAAAATATTTCATACGCCAATGAATTCACAATGTTAGCAATGTCCGGGAACGGCTTACTGCAAGGCTTAAAGCGACTTCAAGACACGTTGCTCGATGCAATAACAGACATCTTCCACGGTCAAATTAATATACATTTACTGCCACCAACGCAGCTTAAGCGTGAGCTCCAAACCATTTACGGCCAGATGCCGGAAGACCTCACACTACCAATCACAAATATAGACACAGATCTTCAGTATCTTTACAAACTACTGAAAGTCAAGGCCAGAGCGACGCAAAAATATGTAATTATTGAAGTAACTTTCCCACTCGTAGCCAGAGAAAGCTTCCAATTGTATAAGATAGTACCTATACCGCACCAAACAAGTACCCGTATGACAAAAATAATACCAGTCTCAGAATATGTTGCAGTCAACCTTAAAAAAGATTCATACTTTAGTATGTTCACCAGCGAACTTACAGAATGTTTACACCATGGACCTACTTATATGTGTCAGCTGCTGAAACCAATTCTAGACTTAAAAAACGATGAAAGTTTTTGCAACAAAGACCCAGAAACAAATACATGTACATTTGAAAAATCAAACTGCACCAATGCATGGATCGAACTCCATTTGACTTCTCAGCATTTATACTTTTGTTGTGACACCTACACAATAAAAATAATATGCGGCGATCAAGTAACAGTTCGTCAGCTGAGTCAAGCCGGAGTTATTGGCGTAGGTCAGGAGTGCATTATTAAAGGCAAAGACTTCTCGCTATATTCTATTCGTCATCAATCCAACCATGTCAGCATTTCACCAACCATTTACATGCCTGAATTCGACCAAATAAATCACTTGGTTAATATAAAGATTCCTGACGAAAAGCAAATGGATGACGGAAACCTTACCATATCAATGGATAGCCTCGGGGAAAAGATTAAAAAACTGAAGGAAAGCAATTCAGAAATAGAAGAGATATCGCCCCATGATATCCACCAGTACGTAATTTGCTACGTATTACTGGCAACCGTTCTATGCGCGGCAGCAGTTTGGATGTGGAAAACTGGGCGATGCGGCCTGTGCCGCAAGCCTGGGCAGCCTGGCGAGGGTTCCTGCCGGCACGAGGCGGCGGTGGCCCCGCCAAAACCGCGGCGTCGCAGCGGAAGTCGCCATGAGCAAGAATTAGCGGCGGCTCCGCCGACACCGAAACCATGCAAAAGTGACAATTGTAGTGAAGTGCTCAGTGCTAAAGATTTAAATAATAAAAGTGAAACCGAGTTAAGTTTATACAGTTGTGCCAAACGCTGGCCTAGTGCAGTGAAACGAAACAAAATTAAGGACTCAGGCCACCAAAATGTCGGGGTGCGTGCCAGAAGACCTCCCCGTGGTGCACCCTGGGTGCGGGCGACAGTCTCCCTAACGGGATGGAGACAGGGTTGGATTGACTGTCGCCCGCAGCGAACTTCTGGCCGGGCGGAGAACCCGGTCGGGTTCTAGAGGCGACTTGCTCTGTGCTGGCATAGGGCCTGCGCCTCTGTGGGGGCGTTCATCCGCACGATCCTCTGGACCTAGCAGAGAACGTGGCGGAGGAGCAAGGGCGGCGCTCGTTGCGCACTCACCCTGCCAACGAGTAGCATCGGGGCACTAGCTGCGCCCGACTGCACCCGTCGATATCGTAATCCGGGAAGAGATCATGGTCATGTTTTATGACTCGGACCGGGACGAGGGTCTTGGCTTAACCGCCCGGACCGCGAGGAAGACAACCTCTATAAAAAATTCCTCCAATACTAAGTTCTGGTGCGCGGCGAGGGTATGTATGGCTGAGGAGTGGCATCAGTCGTGAGCGCACCCCCAGCTAGGGGACCGGTGGACCCCCTAGTTGGGACACAAATGTACACTTACCCAGGGACAGGGGGCTCTCCCTGGGTGGACTTTTTATTTCCCCCATACTCGTGGGACCAATATGGAAGACACAAAAATAAAAAAAAATAATAATAAACCACCAGACGTGCAGGAGAAGGCAAGCGAACTCAGCTCGCTTGCAGGGGATGGTGAGAGCCAAAGTGGCTCTCGGGCTTGTAGGGAAGCGCTGGTCCCGTCCAGCAAGTCCCGGGCACGGGCCTCGGAGAGGAAGGAGTCGGATTCGGAGTCCGACTCGTCATTCTCTGGCGTCAGCATGGCGCTACGCCAGAAAAAAGACCGGGGCGTATTTAAACGTCCCAGGTTGGAGGATGGCCGAGAGGCGTCCTCCAACGAGCCGGAGGCCCCGGCCCCCAAAATCGCCACGGCTGCGCGGGGTAGGGGCAAAGGGAAGGGCTCCATAAGAGCGGCAGGCAGCCGCACCGAGCCGGCTGAGCGGCTGGCGGCAGAGGGGAGCGCTCTGGGAAAGGCCGCCCCCTCGGACTCCTCTGAGATGGAGGTGTCTTGTGGCGAGGGATCTGCGAGCGAAGGTGGCGCTGAGAGCCTTCGCAAAGAAGTAAAGGAAGCACTCCGCATGCTGGCTGGACAAAAACTCAGGCGGGCCGAAACGGAGTGCTTCAACGCGCCGAAGCCGCCATTATGTCGGCGGTATCCCAGCAGGGCGTAGCAGGGCGGCAGATGGCCGCTATGCAAAAGGAGTTGGCCGCAATGCGGCGGGAGCTGTCCCGTTTGGCGGCTGCCAATTCTGCCCTGGAGGCTGAGCTCCGGGCGACAAGGGCCGAGCTCGCCGCTGCGCGCGGAGGCGGATCCCAACCTGCGCAGCCAGCGGAGGCCGATCTTCTCGGCCTAATGAGGCAAGAGATGGCTGCCTTCCAGCAGCGTTTTGACGTGTTGGAGGGTAAGCTTCTCCGACCCCCACTCGCGGCTGGTTCGTATGCGGCCGCAGCGGCAAAGCCGAAACCACCAACCAGCCGTGGCGCGCAGGTTGGCGCACCGGTGAAGAAAGGGTCGAAAGCGCCCGCCTCGGCGAAAGCGCCGACAGCTTTGCCCCCGACGAGGGCGCCTTTGTCTCCCCCGGCGTTGGCTCCGGCACCAACAAGCCGCAGACGAAGGGGAGCAGCGGCCGGTGTTCCAGCCGGATCGGCGCCAACTCCGCCAGCGGAGTTTCGTGCCGATAGCGAGTGGCAAGTGGCAGGGGCGGTGAGGAGGGTCGCCAAAGAGGCGAGGAAACGCCGGAAAAAGGAGCAGCGACAGCGGCGGCAGCAGCGGCGCAGGGAGAAGCGCGTCGCGGCTAAGCTTATTGCCCCTAAATCTTCGGCTGTAGTGATTACACTGCAGCCGGAAGCAGCAAAGCAGGGAGTGACGTACGGCGACGTCCTAAAAAAATTGAAGGGGGCGGTATCTCCTGCGGAGTTTGGGGCACCCGACGGGTTCGCAGTGAGGGTCACTGCCACTGGAGCCCGTCTATTAGAGGTCCCCGGCGCAGCCAGCGGGTCCTCCGCTGACGCCCTAGCCGAGAAGCTCAGGGCATGCCTTGCAGCGGATGAGGCTCGCGTGTCCAGGCCCACCAAGTGCCTGGAATTACGAATTATGGGCCTGGACGATTCCGTCACAGAGGAAGAGGTGGCGGCTGCTATCGCCAGGACAGGGGGGTGCCCTGCCGCCCAAGTCAGGGCAGGCACTATCCGTCCGGACAATTCGGGGCTTCGGACCGTCGTGGTGAGCTGCCCCGTCTCAGCGGCGAAAATATTGTCGGAGGGCAAGAGACTCCTGGTGGGCTGGGTCTCGGCGCAGGTGAGGCTGCTTGAGCCCCGGCCTCTGAGGTGCTATCGCTGCCTTATTGGTCACCATGTAGGTGCCAAATGCACCTCGGAGGTAGACCGTAGCGACCGCTGCTTCCGCTGCGGTCAGCCCGGTCACAGGGCCGGCACTTGTACCGCCCCGCTGCACTGCGTGGTATGTGCTGCGGCTGGCAAGCCGGCCGATCACCGGGTTGGGGGCAAAACCTGCTCCCCCCCCTCCAAGCCCAGGGGAAAAGCAAGGCCCTCTGCCACCTCCTCTGCCCCCGCTGTTTCCGCCGCAGCCGCCACCGCTTCCGCGAGTGCTGCTGTCGCTGCTGCCAGAGAGGAGGTCGTGATGGACTGTCAGTAATGGCTCCATTACGCCTCCTCCAGGCGAACATCAACCACTGCGTCGCTGCTCAGGATCTCCTGCTCCAGAGCATGGCGCAGTGGTCGATCAATGTTGCTGTGGTCTCCGAGCCGTACTTCGTTCCACCCAGGGAACACTGGTTGTCAGACCTGGACGGCTCGGTGACCATCATCTCGTCGGCCGCCGCCGGTACCCCAACCCCCGAAGGGCCTCAGCGAGGCAGGGGTTGCGTCGCGGCTCGGTTCGGAGAGATAGCCGTGGTGGGCGTGTACTTCTCTCCGAACCGAACTCTCGTCGAGTTCCACAACTCCCTCAGGAAATTAGTCACCGTCGTCGTCGGGTTCCGTCCCCTCCCCGTGCTCGTCCTCGGGGACTTCAATGCCAAGAATTTGGCTTGGGGTTCTCGGCTCACCGATGTCCGGGGAAGGATGGTCGAAGACTGGGCTCTGGAGACAGGCCTAGTCGTGCTGAACCGGGGTTCTGTCCCCACGTGCATACGGATGCGGGGCGAGTCAGTGGTGGACATTTCGTTTGCTAGCCCCGCTCTGTCATCGCGCGTTGTCGACTGGCGCGTCATGGAGGAGGTGGAGACGTTTTCGGACCACCGGTATATACGGTTCGACGTTTCCGCCCAGTCCGCAGACCCGCCAGTCAGACAGGCCCCGTGTGGCCCGCGTTGGGCGCTTAGGCAACTGGACCGGGAGCTTTTCCTGGAAGCCACAGTCGTGCAGGCCTGGGTGATACCACCGGTCAGGCCTGCCGACGTTAACGAGGAGGCGAGATGGCTCCAGGACGCCATGTCTCGGATGTGCGACGTGGCGATGCCCCGGATCCGGGCGTGCCAACGCAAGCGCCAGGTGTATTGGTGGTCGCAGGAGCTGGCTGCTCTGCGTGGTGAGTGCACCGCAGCGCGACGCCGATACAACAGGCACCGCAGGCTCCGTATCCGCCCTCTGGATGCTGAAACCAGAGAGGCGGAGCTGTACGAGGAGTACAGGGCGGCGAAGGCCACCCTAAGGGTTGAGATCCGGCGGGCCAAAGATCGGGCCCGCGAGGAGATGTTGGAGACTCTGAACAGAGACCCGTGGGGACGCCCCTACCGCATGGTGCGTGATAAGCTCCGCACCTGGGCGCCCCCACTGACTCAGAGTCTCCGGCCGGAGGTCGTGGACGAAGTGGTTGGGGCGCTATTCCCCCGACCACAGATAGGTTACACGCCTCCCACTATGTCTCCGCCCCCTGCGGTGCCCAATGCGGGCTACAACGACGACGACGGTGAATCCGCTCCGGAAGTGACCGAGGTAGATTTGAGGGTGGCGGTGCGCCGGCTGAGCGGCAAGAACACCGCCCCAGGACCTGACGGGCTGCATGCCAAGGTTTGGGTCCTGGCCTCGGAGGCTCTCAGGCCTCGACTAATTGGTCTTTTCAGCGCATGCTTGGAGAGGGGCCAGTTTCCGCTGTCGTGGAAGACGGGTAAACTGGTCCTCGTGAAGAAGCCGGGGCGTCCTGCGGACTCTCCGTCCGCGTACCGGCCCATTGTGCTGCTCGACGAAGTGGGAAAACTGTTCGAGAGGATAATATCAGATCGCCTCGTCGGGCACCTGTCTGGAAGGGGGCCGGATTTAGCGGACGGCCAGTTCGGCTTCCGCAGAGGGCGCTCCACGGTAGACGCCATCATGCGCGTGAGGGACCTCACGACGGGGACTGCGTTGGCCAGGGGGCGAGTCGTCGTGGCGGTGTCTCTGGACATCGCCAACGCCTTCAATTCGTTGCCCTGGAGTTGCATTCTGGAGGCACTCCGGTACCACCGGGTGCCTGCCTATCTCCGTCGTGTAGTCGAGGCTTACTTGACGGACAGATGCGTCATCTACCCCGGTCACCGGGGCGTGTGGAATCGGCGAGAGGTGTCGCGCGGTGTTCCACAGGGATCGGTCCTGGGACCTCTCCTGTGGAACATCGGGTACGATTGGGTACTACGCACCGACCTCCCGAGCGGCGTCAACATTGTTTGTTATGCTGACGACACGCTGGTGCTGGCAAATGGGAGGTCACATCAGGCGGCGGCGGACCTGATGTCGCAAGCGGTCGCGACAGTCGTTGCAAGGATCCGGCAGTTGAGACTCCAGGTGGCGCTTCACAAATCCGATGCCATGTGTTTTTATGGCCGTCGGAACGCGCCACCTCCAGATGGGTCCCAAATAATGGCAGGAGGAGTTACCATCGGCGTCGAGTCGGCGATGAAGTACCTGGGTCTCGTCCTCGACAGCCGATGGAACTTCACGGAGCATTTTCGTCGTTTGGCTCCTAAGTTGGAACGGTCTGGGGCCGCGCTCAAGCGGCTCCTTCCCAACCTCGGGGGGCCAAACGCCTCCTGCCGGAGGTTGTACATGGGGATTGTGCGATCCATGGCCCTCTACGGTGACCCTGTGTGGGCGCCGGATTTGAAGCGGCGGCCGGCTCGTACGCTGGTCGCGTCCCAGAGGGTCATGGCTATCCGAATAATCCGCGGATATCGCACGATCTCCGGGGAGGCGGCGAACCTCCTTGCCGGATCACCGCCATGGGATCTGGAAGCGAAGGCGCTCGCGCGCGTCTACAGTTTGCGCACAGACGCGCGTCGCCGGGGCGAGGATCCTCTGCCGCGCCAAATTAGTGCGTGGCGGAATGAGCTCCGGCGAGATCTCATGGCTGAGTGGAAGCAGCGACTGTCGCAACCGAGGGCCGGGCACGCTACTATAGCAGCGGTAAGACCCCTCTTTGAGGAGTGGCTTGAGAGACGCCACGGCGTCCTCACCTTCCGCCTGACGCAGGTGCTTACCGGGCACGGCAGCTTTGGTAGGTTCCTGTTTCGGATCCAGCGGGAGGAAACGCCCGAGTGTCGTCATTATGCGGATCACCTGGAGGACACGGTGGAGCATACGGTGGCGGAGTGCCCTGCTTGGGCTGAGCACCGCCGTGTTCTCAGGGAAGTGATCGGCGGCGGCGACCTCTCGCGCCCGGCCTTAATCGAGGCCATGGTGCAGCGTGAGAGGAACTGGGAAGCTATCTCCTCCTTCTGCGAAGCAGTTATGCTCGCAAAGGAGGAGGCGGAGCGCGTGAGGGAACTATCCTCCTCGCGCCCCAGCCGCCGCAGAAGGCGACATTCCGGACGTCGGGGATCGAGAGATGATCTCCGGCCACCGTAAGCGCGGGTCTGCGGACGGCGAGTAAGGGTAGCTCGCCGCCCGACCAGAACCGGACCCGAGCGTACGGCGCGTAGCGTTCCGCGCGCGCCTCAAAGAGCCAATAGACCACCACAGTCGGGGCCCTAAAGGGCTGATGTTTAGCCGGGGCTGTGGGGTAAGCGCAATGAGGCACCGCGACCTCGGCCCAGAGCAGGAGAAGGAACGGGGGGGTTTTTAGTCAGTAAGAGTCTGACACTCTCTCTCTCGCCTTACCCTAAGCGGGAGAAGTCATTGGATGATTTTCCCCTGACAAAAAAAAAAAAAAAAGGCCACCAAAATGTCGCCTTTTCTGTAGAGGACTCGATAGTTTAACTTTAAACCAAATTTATGTTTTTTACTAACAATTATTATCATTTATTTAGACCATTATACTTACATTTATTTTGCTTTATTGTGCATGCATTATGATTTTAATGTAGTTAGACCAGGTAAGATTACTTTAAGCAATGTGTTTTTATTGTTTTGTATTTAAGCTTAATGTTTTTAATTGTTATTGATTTATTATGTAAGTACACCAAAATATTGTAGAGTTAGCCTCATCCTGCACTTCTTTTCGTCTCGGGAATATGTTCGAGTTAATCGAACACTCAGCGAAAATACATAATTGCATCGATCGCAAGTATGCACATTCGCTAGATTCCCACAATATCAGACCAGTTCGCGATTAGATCTCTTTTGAGACACCACGCACTCAAAACCATAACCATTACCATTTAACCATTACCAATAAGTAGTTATATAGTTTACCATTTTACTTTATAACTCTTTATAGTGATTCAATAGAACTGTTTCCACTTTAATTGAAGACTTTAACTTTAACCAAATAAACCATTACCATATCAATACGAAAAAGTTGTGCTAGGTCACCATAGTACCGAGCGCAGCTTTTTACATGTACAAATCTAATTTTCTTATTAGTAGATAGTTTATCTATGTATGACGCTCTCAGGTACTCGCGCGCCGACTCGGCGACCGGTCCGCCCGGTACGTCACAGCCGCGCGAGCGAGACCGCGCTATATTGATCTTGCGCTCACGCACTGCACTACTGCACTGTGCTGCGTCACGCAATGACCATACAGTTCGAGTTAGCTTTTCGTTCGAGCTATCGCGCTAACCACCGTGCTTTCTAAGTCTAGCTTTCTTAGTGCCGCTAGTGCTAGTATTAACAGTAGACTGTCTGTATATGTGCTTGTGCTATTTTTCACTCCTTCTTTCTGCTTTCTTCTTATGTGTATCTGAACTGTACGTGTATACTGTGTGCAATAAACTTTCATACTTTCTGTTGTGCACCCTGGACGCTTTATTTCTTCGCCTCCTTACTATCGCCGTACCCTACACATCCCTACAATGGTGACCCCGAAAGAACACGGGAATGACGAGCACCTACAAGCCGGAGGTCGACGACGTGGCGGAATCATGCCGGGTAGGCGCGAGAGTACCGCCGTTCTACCCCGACAAGCCAGCGCTGTGGTTTTCGCAGTTGGACGCCCAATTCGCGCTGTCCAAAATAACAACAGACGAGACGAAATATTATTACGTCACCGGTTTCCTCGACCCTAAGTACGCCGACGCAGTAGAGGATATTATGACCAACCCTCCTGATACCGGCAAGTACGAGAAGCTGAAGTGCGAGCTCGTCAGAAGGCTGTCCGTGACGCGTGAGGAGAAGGTGAAACAACTCCTCATGCACGAAGAACTGGGCGACAGGAAGCCGTCACTATTTTATCGGCACCTCCTCAACCTCGCTGGTCCAGACGTACCAGAGGAGTTCCTACGAGCGATTTGGACAAGCTGACTACCGCCATACACGCAGACTATAGTGGCTTCACAGTCACCGGACCTAGCGGACCGCATAACTGCCATCACCGGCACCCCGGCGCAGGTAGCATCAACATCGGCGGCAACACCAGCATCATCGAGTGCCCTCGGCGGTCTACACGCCGAGATCGCCGCGCTCCATAGGCAGATGGAGTCGATGGCGCTCAAGATCGAGCGATTATCCCGTGACCGAGGACGGTCCCGTAGTCGTTCCCGTCGCCGTTCCAGCTCCAGGTCGCTCCAACTACAGGAGATCCCCACACTGCTGGTACCACCAGAAGTTCGGGGACAGGGCCAATAAGTGTATCAAGCCGTGCGACTACCCTATATCGGGAAATGTGCAGGGCAATCAGTGATGGCGGCCGATGATTGCCCGAGCGCGGGTCGCCTATTCGTGACCGACCAAAGGTCGAAGATGCAGTGTAACGGAACGTTACATGATTTTTAAAGTCTTTGTTTGTGCGCGGGTTAGGAACGCGCGGAATGAACGGAACGAAGGGTTTCGATCGATGCAGCGGCGCGAGCGCAGCGCCGCAGTAACATTGAGTGTGATTCGCTGGTCGCTTCTAGACTGGTGCGTACGCTGTTCTCCTACCAATTTCCGTCGTGGCAAGCGCCCTAGCAGACACGCCCGTTTAATTTTGAAAATTAATTTATTTTAAATCAAGTGATTAGTATATTTGTTGTGTGGAAATCCCGACTTAGGGTAGGTTTTGAATAGCACACGAATTCATACCATTCATGTAATCATTTACAGCTTTGTGCTTCATGTTGTTTTATTTGCAGCTTTCCATACTTCCATTTTTTATTTCCATGCACCGCTGTGCTTATTCTGGCTGTATAACTAGTTTTGCATGGCTTAATGTACAAAGTTATAGCTGGCAATAGTTAAGAAAAGCATTTGCAAATTATTTATAACAAAAAAAAAAATGTTGCATCATTCGAACTCAAAGTACCTTCAAGTATATTGATATTTTTTTCCAAATTAAAATTTTAAATAATTCTTAACTTTTGTGACTGTTAATTCTGTTTAATTTTGTTTTCTTTTATTTTTTGTTTGTTTGTGAACTCCGTTCTGTATTGCCGCCACGTCAATGCTACTACAATTAGATAGGCATCTCTTCCTCGTTGTCGTCGGTGGTACTCCAGCACGGAAGTGATTAGGCCGAGTTCTGATTAGCTCGAACGGTGATTCCAGGTTTTTCCACCCGGCTATAAGACGCCAGCGGCAGTAAGCTCGTGTTCGGTCACTACGAGCCGAGGTCTCGCCGACGCGATAGCTTCGTGCAGCACCGCGCGCCCGTCCGTACCGTCTCCATCCTCTCACCATTATCTCGGCCTACCGTCACTACCATCACCATCCATCTCCGGCCAGCAGCGGGATTTCGCCACAACTACAGGGGAGTACCTATCCCTGCAGAAGTGACTTCAGACAAATTTAAACCTACGACCCACAAATCTTTGTGTGCCTCCGGCTGTGTTTTTTTTGTAAAATATATTTTTTTTATAAGGTACACACCCGTTTTTTATTTGTATCACCTCGTAGTGGTAATCAAACGGGTGGAGGTTACAGCAGTTTTTGGTCGACACCGGCAGTGACCTCTGTGTCTACCCCCGATCGGCAGTGGCGCGACGCCTCGCTAAAACAAATTACGAACTCAGTGCGGCAAACGGTTCCATAATAAATACATATGGATATATTAAATTAAATTTAAACTTAGGATTGCGCCGCGACTTCGCTTGGCGATTTATTATTGCAGACGTGACAAGGGCGATAATAGGTGTGGATTTTTTATCTTTTTATAACTTGGTTGTTGATTGCAGGAACCAGCGTCTACTCGACAACTATACAACGCTCTCCACCCCGGCTTTGCCTGTCCGTCGTTCTGATGATGTGTCTTCGGTGAGGGTGAGTCTCGGTGATTCCGCATACACACATATACTACGGGAATATCCCGACATCACTCGACCTCACGGTATACACTGCACATCTAAACACAATACAGTACATCATATTCGTACTACACCAGGGCCACCAGTATCGTGTTCTCCGCGTAGACTGGCCCCGGATAAATTAAAAATCGCTAAGGCTGAGTTTGACGATATGTTGCAGTCCGGTATCTGCCGTTTATCCGAGTCACCGTGGTCGTCGCCTCTTCACCTCGTTCCTAAAAAAGGTGATGGATGGCGCCCCTGTGGCGATTATAGGATGCTGAATGCTCGTACTGTGCCAGATCAGTACCCTATCCGGCACATCCAGGACTTCGCACACAGCCTGTCTGGCTGTACCATCTTCTCGCAATTTAATTTAGTCAAAGCGTACAATCAGATTCCTGTGAATCCAGACGACATCCCGAAGACTGCTATCACGACGCCGTTCGGTCTGTTCGAATTTCCGTACATGACGTTCGGTCTTCGAAACGCAGCGCAGCGCAGCGGGTTTGGACTTCACATACGCTTATCTTGACGACTTTCTGGTTTTTTCTAAAGACAAGGCTACGCATGAGCTTCACCTGCGTCAGCTTTTCACCAGATTGCGAGAGTATGGTATGGTTATCAACAGTTCCAAGTGTGTTTTTGGTGTGTCCGAAGTAAATTTTTTGGGATACCACATCTCTTTAAAAGGGACTAGGCCGTTGCCTTCCAAAGTGGAGGCCGTCCAGAACTTCCCAGAACCTAAAACGGTCAGGGAGCTGCGCAGATTCCTCGGGATGCTGAACTTTTACCGCAGGTTTATCCCCAATGCAGCTACCTACCAAACACCCCTCAACTCCCTCCTTTCCGACTCTGTAAAAGGCTCACATCCTGTAAATTTTACAGCAGCCCAACGACAAGCGTTCCAGAGCTGCAAGGACAGCCTTTGTCAAGCAGCACTACTGGCTCATCCTGATTGCAGCGCTAAGTTGGCGTTGGTCACGGATGCGTCAGACGTAGCCATCGGTTCTGTCTTGCAGCAACTCAACGCTGGAGCTCGGGAGCCTCTTGCTTTCTTTTCTAGGAAGCTGAGCGACACGCAGGTTAAGTACTCTCCTTACGATCGCGAACTGCTCGCCATTTACGAGAGTGTAAAATACTTCAGGCACATGCTGGAGGCTCGCGACTTTGTGATTTACACAGACCACAAGCCCCTTACATTCGCTTTTCATTCTCGTAAAGAGAATTGCTCCCCACGACAGTTCCGACACCTCGATTTCATTGCCCAATTTACGACTGACATCAGGCACATCTCGGGCAAAGACAATGTCGTGGCGGATACGCTATCACGCATTGAGGAGATTACTCAACCTGTGCCCATCGAAAGGATTGCTGCAACTCAAAAGGAAGATCAGGAGCTCAAGGAATTACTAGCAGGTGAGCAACTCACTTCGCTTGCAATTGGTAAGTGTGCCAGGTTCACAGCAGCAGTTATATTGCGACGTCAGCACCACCACGCTTCGACCTTTTGTACCCAAGGAGCTGCGCAGGTCAATTTTCCTCAGCCTGCACTCCTTGAGTCACCCAGGTACTAAGGCATCTGCACGATTGGTTGCTGATCGCTACGTGTGGCCTGGTATCAGGAAAGATTGTCGTGACTGGGCTCAGAGTTGCTTGGCTTGCCAGCGCTCTAAAGTCACACGACATGTCTCCGCGCCTTTGCAATCATTCAAATTGCCTCAGGCAAGGTTTGCATTCATCCACATAGACCTCATAGGTCCTTTGCCATTATGCCAAGGTTTTCGGTACTGCCTTACTGCCGTCGATCGCTTTACGCGATGGCCCGAGGCTATACCCCTCGCAGATTAACCGCAGAAACCGTGGCAAAAGCCCTACTATGTGGATGGATATCTCGCTTCGGCTGCCCTTCCGATATCGTAACTGATAGAGGTAGGCAGTTCGAATCCGCACTCTTCAAGTGCCTGTCTAGCATAGCTGGTTTTCAACATCGCAGAACAACTGCATACCATCCAGCCTGCAACGGACTGGTGGAAAGATTCCACCGTCAACTTAAGGCTGCAATCACCTGAGGTGTCCGCAGCGCCTTTAAAGAGGACGTTCAGGCTTCAGTTGCCGAGTTAGTTTTTGGCCAGCCACTGCGTCTCCCAGGCGATTTTTTCGACCCACAGGCCAATGAGACTGTCGACATAAACGATTATCTTTCCAGGCTTCGCAGTATTGTCCGTAGTCTTCAACCAGCACCGGCAGCCAGACACAACAGCCGCTTCAAAACTTTCATTTTTAAAGAACTAGCCACTGCATCGCATGTGTTCCTTAGGGACTGCCCTGCTGGTGGTGGTCTGAAGCCGGCATACTCTGGCCCTCAGAAGGTCATTGAACGAAGTGACAAGGTGTTCAAACTACTGGTGAACGGTAATCAGGCAACAGTATCGATAGACCGCATCAAGCCGGCCTTCATACTGCGTGATCCTGACACCACATCACATTCACCACATAAAACACCACATTCAATACTTAACAACTACACTCATCACTACACACCCAACGCGGATAACCGAGAATCATCTTCTCCTAAGGATGACGTCATCAAAACGTCACGGTCAGGACGTCGCGTTAAATTCCCAGATTATTATCGCCCTTGACGGTCTCTGGAGGGGGGTGATGTAGTGACCTACCCTATCTATCTAACCTAATCTATTTTCTCAAGTATGTTCTTCATCTATCTACCTTTGTTAAATTCTTAAATTCTAAACTATTTCTATTGTTATGTTTTTATAATAACTATCGTGAGACATACTAAATTAACTAAAATTCGCGGGTTACTCACGTGTAAATGTTGAGAAAAGCTCTACTAGTTTCGAACCAAAGTAGGCTGCGCGACGTCGCCGCGTCCGCGCACGCTGCTCATGAGGAAGAACCCCTCTGTGGTTCTGTACACTACTTACATAATGTGAACACCTAATGTAACACCATATTTCAAGCGAATAAATGATTTATTATAAATTGTAACGGACCATAGACCCTTGCAGTGGGTTATGAATACCAAAGAACCCAACTCGCGCCTCACACGTTGGCGACTTAAACTAAATGAGTTCGACTTTTCGGTAGTATACAAACAGGGTAGATATAATACAAACGCGGACGCGTTATCACGGATTAAATTACACAATGAAGAAACTAGCTCGCTTATCGCGAACCCTACCGAAAAGCCTCCTTCGTTAGATAACTCACGGACTGCTACTGTACACACTGATGCAGAGAACCCGATACTAGAAATACCTATATCGGATTTTCCCCTCAATAAATATCATAAGCAAATTGTTTTTACAGTTGTCGATGACGTAAAGAGCCGTCCTTCCGTTTCGAAGCCGTTTGAATCCCATGTTAGGACACATATTCAGATTTCTAAAAATAACCTTGAAGAAGATATCGTCGTTGCGACTTTAAGACCTCTTATGTGTCGCTTTTGGCAAAAACACTTTTTTACGCCAGTCTGTTTCACATTTTCAAGCTCTATCGAATGTAAAAACTCTCATGTGTATACGACGATTAAATCGTCATTTGTTTACAAATTTCAAGATCTACAATGTGCTTCCTAATAAAATGTTGGTGCTTAAAATATCTTATGTGTCAGTGGTACACATACGAGTTTTTAGTTCTATGTCACACTCGGGGCCTTTCGGCAAATAATTAGATCAAAATATCTTATGTGCATCAGGACGAGAAAAGCGGGTATTTTTTTAATTATTTACCTATGTCACTTTAGACCAATAATATCAGGGAGACGAGTGAGACAGATAAATTTTATGGTTACTGTCCAATCATAAAATATGAGTAAACCGCTCTGTCTAAGTGAGATTGAGTAATTAGTTAATCAACAAAATACGGGTGATTCTGAATCAAGTACCTACTTTATGTGAATTTGGGGAACCTCCAAGGGTGGAGAGCTATTCTAGCGATTCCCTTATTACGCCAGAAGATTTGGGCTTAATATCTTCAGGATTGAACAATCAAGATGATTTTACTGAAGATTTATTTGATCAAAGTATCAGCATGCTCCATGCCGCTGAAGACCAGGGTATTCCGTCTGAAGATTACGTTACGAATGCTTCGTCTGATCATAGCATCAGCATACTCCATACCACTGAAGACCTGGGTTTTGCTTCTGAATCGAAGCAAGTGCTATCACCAATCTTTCAAAATCTGAGCGATAACAGTGATGACGATCCAGATTGGGTTCTAGTGATTTCGCAGCGGAGGCGGAGTTTTTGTCCGTTACGTAGCCAGGTTGAAGAACATTTGGACTTCGATGAAAGTATTAGGTCGCTGTCTGTGCAAGATTTGAAACAGGAATTTATTTTTAAAACCACGAAGGATCTTGCCTTTTCTGGATGATGAAGATAGCGATAGTGATGACAATGTTACTAGGGTATCATTGCCCCACAATATTGACGGTAATTCCTCTGCTGTACAAAGACCACTTCCATGCACCGTTAAAGAGAACAAAGAAGCCCGCGTTGCCGGTAAATCGTACCTTGGGTATAAGAAGTTATCTAACAAATGGACAGCGTGCGTTGAGAAGCCTGAAAGAATTTTAAAACCACGTTGCTCATACACATGTTTAGCTCCAAAATCTAAAAATTCTTTTCTTTGTGCTCTTGTATCCGACAAAGAACGTGAGAGGTTGATATTTTCAGATAGCGCATTGTACTACAAATTAAAATTACAATGCCATAACTTCACGGTTTATAACGTTCTATCTAAAGACGTAACAATTTACTTTTGGCACGAAGCAGATGGTAATGTGACTGCTAATTAATTCACAACTTGTTTAATAGACCACTGTCAAACCTGCCACTTTCCACAGAGCGCGTGATCATCATTTCTGATAGATGCGGGCACCAAAACCAGAACCGAATTTTGTCAAGTGCCCTAAGCGATTTGGCGCAAAGAAGGAAAATTTGTATCGAACAACTCTACCTGGAAAAGAGGCACACTATGATGGAAGTGGATAGTCTTCACTCCACTATTGAGCAGTACATGAAACCACCAATATTCGCTCCCAGTGATTATATCACCCGGATAAAACAAGCTCGACCACAAAAGCCCTATGATGTCAAATCCATTCACTATGATTTCTTTCGATGATATATGATTTCTAGATGGAATCGAACCCAAAATCCAAATACGGCCTGGCAAAAAGAAGGGATCCTGTCGTGGTGGACATTAGAGGTCTTAAATATTTATCTGACGGATCCGTATTTTATAGGCTAAGACATGTCGACGAGTGGTCCATACTTTTACAGCGAAGAAATAACCAATGAAACGGTCTGGTATCTCCAAACCGATTGTACAGATTTCCGTTAAAAATTACTGAGAGCAAGTTTAAACATTTATAGGAACTAAAAATGGTAAAAGATCAGGATTATCATCCGTTTTACAATGCATTACAATTTGATTCGGGTACTTAGGTAATGCATAATTATATTATCCACAATTATATGGGTACCTCAGAAATTTATAGTACTTTGATTTGTATCTTTTATTTTATGCTATTTTTTGATTCTACTGTTATCATAACCTAATTATTGTTTTCTGAGAAATATACATAATTTTGTTCATTAAAACTAATAGTTTTTTTTATAGGCATTTGTATTCAAAAGCTCTGATGTGATACGTGAAGCGCAATGAAAATCTCTTATGTGTTAATTTAAAACTTTTTTATTTTTTTTACTATTATACTACTTTCAATTTCAACTAAAAATAGCAAACTTAAAAGTAGGAAATAATATGGCTGATACCTATATTTTTTGTTGTAGTTGGTTTCATTATATTTTTTTCAGTAGACGGTTTATATCGATTTTCTCATAAAGTTGAATTTTACACATAAGAGGTCTTAAAGTCGCAACGACGATATAGTAAATGCCGTTAAGGAATATATTAGCCCCAAGGTGAATCTGCTAGATAGCAAGTATTATTGGCCTAAAATGAAAGAGCACATAATGAAATACATAAATGAGTGTAATATTTGTGGTCAAGCCAAGTACGATAGAAATCCAGTAAAACAGAAGTTTCATATCGTGCCTCCTCCAACTAGGCCTTTTGAGATAGTCCATCTTGATCTTTTAAGTGTTGAAACGCATAAGTATCTTACAATCATTGATGCTTTTTCAAAATATGCTCAGGCTTATCACTTGAAGGACGCAACAGCAATCAGTGTCATCCAAGCTCTTTTAGTATTCAGTACCCATCACGGAATTCCCTTAACTATTGTAACAGATAGAGGCCCGGAATTCACTAATCAATTATTTCTAGAGTTTGTACGAATCCACAAAATCCAACATCATAAAATTTTGGCATATACACCCAATGAAAATGGCATGGTGGAAAGATTACATTCAACATTATTAGAACACCTGCGCGTGTTGAAATTAGAGCACCGTGGGGAGTCCGTAATCAACTTGATGCCATATGCGATCCTAGGTTACAATAGCTCTATTCATAGTTTTACGAAGTGTAAACCTTTAGATATACTACTCTGTCAAGAAAGTACCGGGAAAAAGTCAATAATACACAAAATGTTTGTTATTCATCTAAATTTATTTTATCACCTTCAAAGTATGCTCCTTCAGAAACGATACACTTACGCCAACGAATAATCCAATCATCGAAACTTATTTTAAACGCTGTTTCCGGAATTGAGTTCAGTGCTCGCCGCGAATTCTCCTTTATGTCTTCTAACGATTGAAAACAGGTGCCACGAAGGGGTAATTTGAGTGTGGGAAAAAGAAAGAAGTCGGCTGGAGCCATATCTGGTAAATATGGTGGCTGCTCGATGGTGTTTGTTGAGTGTTTGGACAAAAAATCGTTTACAATGATAGCCTTGTGCGAAGGCGCATTATCGTGATGCAAAATCCAAGAATTTTCTTTCCACATTTCTGGCCTTTTTCGTCGAATTTGTTCTCTTAAATGCCGCATAACGCTCAAATAATATTCTTTATTTACCGTTTGACCTTCGGGCAAGAATTCTGAGTGCACAACACCGCGATAGTCAAAGAAAACAGTCAACATAACTTTGACTTTTGATCGACTTTGACGTGGTTTTTTCGGTTTTGGTTCAGTTGGAAGGCGCCATTCCGAAGCTTGATGACTAGTTTGCATGTCAACCTCGTAAACCCACGTCTCGTCACCAGTAACAATGCGTTTCATGAATGTGGGGTCGGTATTGACTCGTTCTAGCATGTCCTCAGCGACTTTCATGCGATTTAGTTTTTGAAGAAAATTCAGCTCTTTTGGGACTAGCCGAGCGGCAACACGTTTCATACCCAAATTATTTGTTAAAATGGTACGGATCGACTCGTGAGATACAGAAAGTTCGGCGGCCATCTCTCTCAAACTTGAATGAGGATTTTCAGTCACTATTTCCTTCACTTTTGCGATGTTAACTTCAGTTGCAGACGTTGATGGCCTACCAGAACGAGGCAAATCTTCCATCACATCTCGACCGCTTTTGAACGCTTTGTACCACTCATAAGCACGTGTTTTTGATAAAGTCGATTCACCGTAAGCCTTCTGTAACATTTTGAGTGCCTCCGAACACGAAATTTCATTGGCGATGCAAAATTTAAGACAAACTCTTTGTTCGATGTTTTTGTCCATTATGAAATTCGCAATACACACTTGATATTATAAAACTAAAAACAGCACTGTTTTTAATATAAATAACAGATGCAACTCAAATTCCGCGCCAAAATGGAAAACAGTTATGCCAATCTAACAACAACAAAAAAAATTAAAATTCCAATTTGGAACCATAAAAAAAACATTCATTCCCGATACTTTGTTGACTGAAGTAATAACCGGCCATTTAGATCCACGTGATCCGTTAGATATTAATGTTTCGGATAATATTCTACAGTTATATTCACAAGAACACCGTAATAAAATGCAAAAAGTCTACGAAATTATCAATGAGTCATCGCTTCACGACCGTACACGTATTACCGAGAACATTAATAAAGATAGGGAGCCCGAGCAGGAGTATAGCCCAAATCAGCAAATTTTTGTACGGAACCCTATGGCTAACCGGCAAAAATTAGCCCCTAGATTTACGCGCGATACTGTTTTAACGGACTTACCGATCCACATTTATACCAAAAAGAAACGTGGACCTGTTGCTAAGTCCCGTCTGAAAAGAGTCCCTAACAGTTCCCGATTGTTACAGGATAATTCCGTTGATCCTGAGCCTGGCCCAAGCGGAAGAGATAATATTAAATAGTTTGGATAATGGACCTGGCATATTGCCTTTCATGCTAGGAAAGGCCAAGATTATTTCCCACTATCATTCGTTCATACAACCAGTTAAGTTAGATGTAATGCGTAAGAATATAGATGTAGTTAAGAAACAATTAGATTATATTACACCCGAATTCCACAATAAGACGCTATCATTATATGAACCACACTTAGAACATCTTAATAGTAAAATCTCACGTTCAAAAGTGCCTACTGTGGTCTAATTGAAATAAATGATTTTTGACTTTGACTCATTATTATCCGACCAAGTAGAATTATTTCAGTCTAATCGTGTTAAAAGAGGCCTTACAGACGGATTAGGTTCTGTTATTAAGAGCATCTCCGGAAACTTAGATTACAGTGACGCCATTCGTTATGATAACGCTATCAAAACCTTACAGGAAGATGACAATAAAATCGTTACAGAACTGAATAATCGCGTGAGTTTAAACAAACACTGGATGTCTGAAAATTCGGATATTCTGCACAGATTAATAGAGAACCAAAATAAAATTAAGGACACCGTAGATAGCATTGCAACGAGTAATTTACGTAGCGAACAAGACATAGTTAAATATGCCCATCTGGCTCAGTTCTTATTAATGCTAGGCGATAACATTGAAACATTATCCGACGAACTACTTAGATTAGAAAATTTACTAGCTTTTATACGTGCGAAGAGCACGCATTTCCTTATGTTTAAGTTAGATATGTTTAATAGAATGATAGAACAGTTGATTGCTCTCTATGGAAGAGAACAAGTACTGGATATTAGATTTAGAGAATATTTTGATATAATTAAGTTAGGTTATTACTATAGCAGCCAGAACTTAATACTGGTTTTTAAACTCCCGGTTGTCTTTCCCTCTACCTACGATCTTTATAAATTATCCATAATACCGAACAAAGATAATAAAGTATTAATCCCGTCCTATCCCCTCCTGGCAATTCATGACAAAGATTTTATGTACATAGAGGTAGAATTCCCGAAGTCCAGCAAATACTATCTCTGCGAGGATAACATAAACCACCGCTACAGGAACCAAGGCAAATGCATCCACCATCTGATAACTACGCAGCAAGTTGACGAATCCTGCCATTTCACCACTGCCCAACTTAAGACGGAAGCTGTGGAAGCACTCGACGATCGTCACTATGTAGTGAGCTTTCCTACACCTACAAAGATTCGTTTATCTTGTTCTGAAACTCAATATAACATCGTACAAGGAAGCTATCTAATCACCATTCCAAAGGGCTGCGTTGCACAAACCCCAGCGTTCACTTTGGCAAATGAGAACGACCGCATTAAAGGACAAGTACTCAAAATTATGAACATTCCATTTCAAGACGAAGCCATCTACAACCTGGAGGCCAGAAAATTAACTCTCAACTCTGCAGATCTCCGCAGCCTCCATGTCGCTACCCAAGAAATTTCTATGGAAACACCGCTGAAAATAAATCAAACCGATATTCATAGCGTGTATTACACTATCACGCCGTTATACCTTGTACTATTAGGTGCAAGTGCACTGCGCATCGGCTACGCGATACGAAGATATCTAAACCAGCGTTCACTGAAAACGACTAATGAACATCAAACTAATGAGATTGAAAGCGGCGAAGTCTATGCTGAGATTAACAATCATACGCCTGGACCTCAGCCGAGATTATCAGCGCTATTATCGAACCTGTCAAACAATAGTCGCTGATCTTCGGGAGGGAGATGTTAAGTACAAATACTCTACAGAACCCGCAAATTAAGGGAAAGGAGATGGCTAAACGACTGCCCTAAGCACGAATAAGAATTTCACACTATACTTTAGCATTTAAATATTCATTCATAAATTATTCAGTATTTAATAATTTCCTAGAACTTTCGAGAAATGATAAACATTAAAAAGTTTTTTAATTGTTGTTATCCTTTGTTTTGGTTTGACATGACAAGATCAAGGAATTCCGCTAGCTAGAGGCGAGACATAACGCATTTTCAAAATGTCAAATCGAATGAATTGATCCAACATCGATTTTTTACAACTGTTATCTAAATAATTTATATTTTTAAAACTACATAATTGTAACAAGATAAGTGTATTGCTAACACGTTGGACGCATAATCTAAATGTAATAAACATTTTTTGTGCTTGCCTTGGTCAACAACACATTTTATCGATTATTTTAAAAATTAACAAAATCGATTATTTTAAGCCCGATCCATCTCTACTCTACGGATAAAAAACACGTCGTTTCGGTACTTTCGGTCGATTGTTTGTTGTGGTATTTGGATTTGGATTTTGGATTTTCATTTATCCCTCCCTTGTTTATTGGATCGGCACAGACTTGAATTGCAATTATGCGGTGCATAAATTGCGATGTAGCCACGCAAAGACTGCGGCGGCATTTCGCCTCTTTGCCTGCGCTTTTACTCAGTAACCTACCTAGCACGATGGTTAACAATTGGGGTAAGTCATCTGCAACTTGAATAATTATTTAGCTAATCAATCTAAAACACCATGAGCATACGTTATATCAAAGCTTTAGGTAGGTATTAATAACTAATGTATTATGGTACTTAATTACACTTTGTTTTTTTTTTAAATTCCTAGGGATGCCAACATTTATCATCCTTGGTACTGAATGCAAGCAAATGATGATCAGGTTCAGGTCAGGTCAGAGTTTATTTGGCCTTACAATGATGTGAAGTGTATAATGTTATGCAGTGGAAAGAACAGATTTGATGATGCGGGATGTCACATTCAGTTTTCCATCAGGTAATGAATATTAAAACAATAAATTGTTTAATTAATCTATTCATTTATAGCAGGTTCTCTCCGCAGTTACAGTCAAAACTTAGTCTTTATTAAATCTATATATTATCTACTATACTGCTATAAATCTACTGCACTGATACTATAAAGCTGAAGTCTGTTTGTTCAGTTCTACTGGTCCGATTTGAAAAAAACTTTTACTGTTATATTTACTGAAGAAGTTAGGCTATATGTATATGTATATATGCTATATGTATATGTATATGCAGGTGAAACCACAGGTTACAGCTAGTTATAATATATCTTATATAAACAAAAATAACATAAAACACAATAATATTTGTAAAAAAAATACTAATTATACAGTTTCACAGTCATATAATCATTTCTTTTTCATAGCAAAGACAACATGCAAGAAATATAAATAAACTTTTTTTTAGGCCCCTAACTCTGTGTGTCATCCTTGTTGGATAAGGCATCAAAGGCAGTCAAACCGGGATGAATCGATCGACCATGCCTGGACCTGAACTTGTACCACAAGTTAAACCAGAACCTGGGCCACTAGCTGGATCTGAACCTGAAACAGCACCGGGATTTGTTCTAGAGTCAGAAATAAACCTGCCAAACTGTAAACTGTCTGCAAATACTTTTAGTCACTGTGTGCTTAATGGTTGTATTAATGAACAACAGCTTCATGTTGTTCCAGCATTTATAAAAAAAATGCTCATTGGAACATAATATAATTTTTATATTCCCCGCAGTTCAAGAGTGTGTGATGTACATTAAACTTGAATAAATAAATAGAAAAATCACTTTTTTGTTTTACTTTATATTTAATGTTTTTTCGTTGGTTATTCAGTGTGAATAAATAAATACATAAATCACTTTTTTGTTGTTTTATTTTATGTTTTTTGTCCTTGGGTACTCAGTGTGTCTATGAACTAGATTAGGCATAACTGTTTACTTACCTGGCTCACACAGAAATTACAAATATTTAGGTCTATGAATCTATAGCTACCCCGAGGATCGAGGTGGAAGCTAACAAGGTTTGCAACAGCAACAAACACCATGTTGATGATGACTCATCATCAACATAGTGTTGTCAAGCTATCATCATTGATGAGCTAAGTTAATTAATATCTAAGATTTTTATATCAAATATATTCATCATTTTATCCCAAAAAAAATATTAATATTGTTTCATTTGGGTAAGTGGATTTTATAACACAAAAAATGTATTTTTGTGATTTTTATGGAGCGTTTAACCCTAAGCAGATATTTATTTCAAATAATTTAGTATGAAATCGCAGCGTAAAAACAATTATCGCTTAAAATCATCGTAGACATACTAAAACGCCTACATAAAAGTTCATATCAAATGTCATCGTTCGAAGTTTTTGTTTCTTTGTCGTAGGCGTTACGCGATTTTATTTTCAGGATTGTGCAGATCTGAAAAGATCCTGAACTTTTATAATTACAAAATATTAATTTTCAGCTATTCAAGATTATATATCCATGGATCCATGTTTATTCTTGCATTTTCATTGCCAGGGCAGTCGTCCATACTTCAGTTTAGCCATGTCCTTTATGCAATACCTAATCAACATTGCATCAGCCAGGCAACAAGAACGAAAACGCTGATGCTGCTCAACGTGACACACGTGTAGGCCACCGGACGGCGGCATCAATTTCCACATATTTCCTCACTTTTGTTTCTAACTTCGAACAATTGTCATCTACCATATACAGGGTGTAAGGGACAGCCTTCCGCAAACTGATAGGGTGGATTCAGTATATCGTCTTAAGTTGACCGGTACATGAAATTATTTCAGGAACGTTATGGGAATCCAATTAAACCGATTTGTTTCATTACCTTACACGCAATGTATCGCTACCACCGCAAACGCACGCAGCGAACGGCAGCGCTTTTAGTATTATTACTTTACACTATGGGCAGCGCCGCGACCTTACGTTCAGACAAACGGTCGCGCTCGCGCCACGTTATAATAACAATAAATTATTATTTAAAAGATAGCCGCATTACTTACAAAAGACAATTTAATAATCGCGCTCGCGCCACGTTTTAATAACAATAAATTATTATTTAAAAGATGGCCGCATTACTAACAAAAGAAAATCTAACAATCATAACATGGTAACTGATAAATGATAAAAAAAAGAAAAATGCGTAGGTACCTTAGAATCGCTCCGGTTTCCGGCTCTGGAAAGCATTTGTGATGCGGTCTCGCATTTCGTACTCACTTGCACACGCACTCACAAACACTTTTTCTTTTACGTAACCCCACAAAAAGGGGTCCAAATGGGTTAGGTCTGGGGATCGTGCTGGCCACGGTTGCGGTCCAAACCTACCTAAACTACGTTTAAATAGGAAAGCACTGGTAAGTGGTAGCGTCTCCTTACGTTAGCGAACCAATTCCAAAATCCACGTAGGTATTGGTCTTCCGGCGCCTTTTTGTCTGGGAACAATGGGCTGGTTTTCTAGCAAGCGTTGATAGTCACCAGTAATTATCCTGGAGTCTGATGGATGGCGACGGTCAGGATACCTACACTACTACAACACATTATCATCTCCCCATAATCACGCGCGCTAAACGTACCTAGGTACCTAGTAATTTCGCACAATTTCTACAACAAAACTTCACTACACTTCACACACTACATAACTAATAAAACTTAACAACACTACTTATAACAAAACTTTTAAGCCGAATGCGCGAGCGATCCGTGCCGACACACGCTCGCGGTACACAAACAATAACATCGCAGCAAGGCACAATGGCGACTGCATGTGATGAGACACACACAAACATAAATCTGTTGTTGCCAATTACACGAAAATTACAAAATTTCGGGGTAAAAAATAAAAAATTATGCATGGTCGTAATTTATCATTCTGTTATTTTTTGTAGAGAAATGAATTGATTAAATCAATTTAATTCTAATTTCATTGTTTAGTTAATTTAGAATAATAAAAGTGCAGTGTGATAGAAAGCTGTGCTTCCATTCCAGGGAGATTGTGTTTAATTTCTGGCTCGACTATCAATTCATGGCTATTGTGAAGCCATGTAAAAATCTGTAAGTAGTTTAAAAACTAGCCAGTAATCGCTTAAAAAGAACAATCAATTAATAAATTAGGTAGTATTTGTAAATGCTTTAAAATTAAAACTAGACTAATCTTTATTTATTTCTTATTCAATTTATGTGCGCGACAAGATTTTCATTAATTGATTAATGAAAATCTCATCAACGTAATTATGAATGCAAAGGAGTTCTCAAGTTTTAGATAAATTTCGCTAGTTCTAACATTTTCGTTTACTACCTGAGGTAACAAAAGTTAAAAATTGGCAACACTGGTTCAATCGGGCAAACATTGTGCAAAGAATCGGGGAGACGGGGAGACGCGGAGGCGGGGCGATAGAAAGGGACGCAGCTATTCTGTACGTTGGACGGGATCGTAGGTATTATACCTACGGCGCGCGGCGCGGCGATCGGCGCGGTGGGGCGCCGAGCCGCTGCGCCGTGACCGCGGTGCGGTGAGTTCAAACGACTCGCGCTAGGTAGAAATTGAACAGCTGATTTCATGCGTAGTTCTTTAGAGAATTCACACAACCATTGCGTATTTTTTTGTTTTAGCTGTGTTATTTACATTAATGTTATTCTTCATACATAGAATGTAATTATACATTGAAATAGAGGTGTAGGAACTGAAAAAACGAAAAAAAAATTGAAAATTTTCCTGAAAGAATTTTCACTGGAATATGATTCAGAATAAGGAGCTGAATGCACCCTGTTAATTTGTGGAGGGCTGTCCCTTACACCCTGTATTTTAATGTAATATTGTAATAAGTTTAATAAATAGTTGCAATTAATTTCGTTTTTTTTTGCAACTTGCCCGCCGGTCTGACTTAATTTGCACATTACATATGGGCTATTTGAGTTTAGTGTCACGTTGGGTGTAGGTAGCATAAGCATGTTTTTGTGTCTCAGTGATCTGTTGGTGTGTCTGTCTCCGCGCTTTGTCACGAATTTACATATTTTTAAGATGTAGATGCATGGAAGCGTAAGTATTTTATGTTTTGAAGTCGAACTGACTTCTCTTTTAAGTTTGTTTTGTTTTATATATTGGTGCTGACTGTAGAAGAAACCTAGATAAAACATAATTATACAGGGTGTAAGGAACAGCCTTCCGCAAACTGATAGGGTGGATTCAGTATATCGTCTTAAGTTGACCGGTACATGAAATTATTTCAGGAACGTTATGGCACCGCAAACGCACGCAGCGAACGACAGCGCTTTTAGTATTATTACTTTACACTATGGGCAGCGCCGCGACCTTACCTTTCGGACAAACGGTCGCGCTCGCGCCACGTTTTAATAACAATAAATTATTATTTAAAAGATAGCCGCATTGCTTACAAAAGAAAATCTAACAATCATAACATGGTAACTGATAAATGATAAAAAAATTAAAATGCGTACCTTAGAATCGCTCCGGTTTCTGTCTCTGGAAAGCATTTGTGATGCGGTCTCGCATTTCGTACTCACTTGCACACGCACTCACAAACACTTTTTCTTTTACGTAACCCCACAAAAAGGGGTCCAAATGGGTTAGGTCTGGCGATTGTGCTGGCCACGGTTGCGGTCCAAACTTACCTAAACTACGTTTAAATAGGAAAGCACTGGTAAGTGGTAGCGTCTCGATACGTTAGCGAACCAATTCCAAAATCCACGTAGGTATTGGCCTTCCGGCGCCTTTTTGTCTGGGAACAATGGGCTGGTTTTCTAGCAAGCGTTGATAGGCACCAGTAATTATCCTGGAGTCTGATGGATGCCGACGGTCAGGATATCTACACTACTACACATTATCATTTCCCCATAATCACGCGCGCTAAACGTACCTAGGTAGTAATTTCGCACAATTTCTACAACAAAACTTCACTACACTTCCTATAGCTAATAAAACTTAACAACACTACTTACAACAAAACTTTTAAGCCGAATGCGCGAGCGATCCGTTCCTACACACGCTCGCGGTACACAAACAGTACCTACATCGCAACAAGGCACAATGGCGACTGCGTGTGATGAGACACACACAAACATAAATCTGTTGTTGCCAATTACACGAAAATTACAAAATTTCGGGGAATAAAATGATATTATTAAAAAAAAATGATATTATTACATAATTCTATTTTTTTTAAACTTACAAAATTAATGCAGGGTATTATTAAACTTCATACTTTACAAACAAAATCCAATAAAACTAAAATAAAACAATATTTTAAGTTATAAACTTTTTCGTATTATTTTTATGAATTATGTATGCTTTATTATCCTTTAAAATTTTAACATTTGGTGAGACATCTTCTATGACTTCGTATGGTCCTAAATAAATCTTATCTTACTTATCTCCTACTTGATTTTTAATTAATATTAAATCTCCTTTCTTATATTTATTGAATTAATAGTTTTATCAAAATTTATTTTTCTTAATTTTTTATTAAATAACAAATTGTTTCTTGCTTCAGCTTGTGCTCTTTGAAGTCTATACTTTAATTTATTTATTTATACTTCATGCACAATTTGTATGTACATAGGCGGACTTAATGCCTTTAATTGTAAAGGATAAGAGTCAGGATTATATAAGGGATCAACATATGAATTTTGTTCTATGTTAGATGGTAAATTACAATGTTTACCAAATACTAATTCAAATGGGGTGTATTTTGTCTCAGAGTGTACTGTAGTGTTAAATAAAAAGCACCAGAACGGAAGCCAACCGCTCCAATCTGTTTTATTATTATCACACTGAATCCTCAGATAAGCTCCTAGAACCTTATGAGTATTTTCCAAACCTCCAAGAGTCTCATGATGATAAGCTGTTGAATGCAGTTTTGTAATATGTAATAAATTGCAAATTTCAGTAAATACTGATGACATAAATTCTGTTCCCTGGTCTGTTATTATTTCTGTAGGGATACCATATCTAAGAATAAAATTATTTACAAATGATCGTGCTACTGAAACTGTATCCTTCTTTTCTAAGGGATAAGCTTCAACATATTTAGTCAGATCACATTGTAACGTCAGAATATACTTATAATTAAAATTGTCTACATCTAATGGACCCATTAAATCTAAACTAACTCTCTCAAAAGCAGTGGATGCCGTTGATGTGATAATCATCGGCTCCTTCGTATGTCTATTGGAATGCTTTTGAATCTGACAATTTTTACATTTCTTTACGTATTCTGATACGTCATTGGTCATTCAAATACTTCAATACTTAAATTCAATACTTCCTAATATTATTTAACATTCTGTTTACCCCCGCGTGGCCACTTGTGGGTAACAGGTGGAAGTCATTTAGGATCACTGTCTTTGTGTCTTTGTCAGTAACTCTTATCACGTCTTTAATAACAAGTAACTTGGGTACATCTTTCAAATGGCTTATTTCCTTTATAAAATCGTTTACAAATCGTTCGTATTGCTTGCTTTTAATTATTACGAGCTCGTTTATTTTGATTTGTTTGCAAAAACGTTGTAATTCTCTCGTTAACACACTTACGGTAGGCAACGATTGAGAAATAATAAAAATTGCTGATTTTTCAGGCACGAATATGTAGTTACCATTATCACTAGTAAAATGTTTTAATTTTTCTATCCGTTTTAGTGTATTTTTATTACAAAATAGAATCAATTCTAGTTTGCAGCGTAAAATATTTTTTTGTAATTCAATGCTGTCAATAGGTCGTTTGAGGATTTCCACTACTTTAGGTTGATCAGGCCTTGAAGTAGAGGATACCTCCGTAGTCATGTTATCGTTGTCACAGTCAGTACGTAATCTACGAGCCTGTGCTCCTGTCATGACCGATACTACATGCTGTTGCATTTCCTTTAAACTGTTGGATGTAATAGGTATCCGGCTCAATGCATCTGCAGCTGCGTTGTGCCGCCCTGGGACATAACTGATTTCAAAATCGTACTCCTCAAGATATAATCTAAACTTAGTTAAACGGCTTGAAGGATCGGTCATATTAAATAAGTAAATCAATGGCTTATGGTCAGTTTTTATATAAAACTTTTTCCCATATAAATAAGGTCTAAAATGTCGCACTGCCCAAACAATAGCAAGTAGTTCTAACTCAATCACAGGGTATCGCGTCTCAGGTGGTTTCAAGTTACGGCTAGCATATGCGACTACCTTGCCATTGCTATTAGACAGTACGGCGCCTAATCCAAGTTTTGATGCGTCAGTTTGCAGCGTAAAAGTATTTTTGTCACTAAAATCTGGATAGTCAAGTACAGTCGGACTAATGAGTATCTCTTTTAGCTTATAAAATGCTCTCTCGCATTCGTCACTCCACACAAACGGTACGTTTTTCTTACATAACGCATTCAAAGGATAAGCTATTTCTGCAAATTTTGGAATAAAACGCCTATAATAGTTAGCGAACGCAACAAATCTCTTGACTTCGTCTACATTCTGTGGGACAGGGTATTTTTGCAGGCATGATACCTTTGATGGCTCGGGAAATATACCTTCTGAAGTGATTTTGTGACCTAAAAAAACTATTTCCTTACGCAAAAATTCACATTTTAATGGATTTAATTTCAAATTTACTTTTCGTAAACATTCCAAAATTTTTATGAGATTCTTGTTGTGCGTTTCAAGACAATTACCTACAACAATACAATCGTCTTGGTAAAGGAAACATAATTTGAAATTTAACCCTGACATCGCTATAGTCATAAGACGTGCAAAGGCACTTGGGGATGTCTTTAACCCCATTGGGCATCGTTTCATTTGATACTGCCTGTCTGTTGTGAATGCAGTATATTTTCTAGATTTTTCGTCTAATGACAGTTGATAATAACCTTGACTGAGATCTAATTTTGAAAAATATATGTTATTTGATAGCGAATCTAGGATCTCAGTGATGTTAGGTAACGGAAACTTATCATCTTTTATCCTATTATTGAGTTGGCGATAGTCTACTACAAGTCTCCATTTCCTTTCTCCTGACCTATCGGTCTTTTTAGGTACTAATAAAACAGGACTTGACCACTCTGAAATAGATTCTTCTATAATATCATTTTTAATCATTTCATCTATTTGTTTTTGTACCTCGCCTTTCAATGCTTTTGGCAATCGATATGGCTTGACATATGATGGAGACGCATTTTCCTTTAGTTGGATTGAATGCTCTATTAAATTTGTTGTTGTGAGCGTATCACCTGGTAAGTGAAAAACATCTGCATACTTGGCACATATGTTCTCAATGCTTATTTGCTCCTCTTTATTCAGATATGTATGTAGTTGCAAAGTAGTGAGTAAAGTTCTAACTCTATCAACAGATAAACAATCGTCATCAAACTTACAAACATAAAAGTTATCTAGACAACTAATAATTAATTCTTAAGGGTTTATACTAACTGAACTATCTGTTGTATTTAATATCCTAACTGGAATAAGTCCATTATGTGGCTTCGATATTACACCCGCTGTGTACACGCCTTTATAAACTTCTTTTGACACAATGACGCAATCACGATTTTGTGACGTAGGGATGTGTTTGATTACTTCGCAACGGGGTGGGATTGTAAAAGTATTTTTATTAACATTAACACTAACAGACTCGTTTTGAGATTCTAAAGTCAGTGTTCCATCTTTGTAATTTAATACCGCGTTATATCGCTCGAAAAAGTCCTGACCGAGTATCCCTTCTGCGGCACAAGATAATTGTTCAAAAATATAAAATTTCTGATTAAAATTCACATGATTAATTATAATATTTAAATAAATATATCCCATTGGCGTTAAATTACCACTAATACCTTTTATAACTATCTTATCCTGTTTTACTAAGTTCAATAAATTCCTATGTCGCGACAACCATTCATATTTCAGTACACATAAACTAGCTCCACTATCAATTAACAAATTAAGATCAATACTACTATTTTTAAGATGACAATTAATTACACAAAAATTACTATAACTAAAAATAGAATGATTGCACTGTTTAGGTGCGAAAAAACTCTAAATTGTCATTATTATTTGTGTCATCGTTGCGCAATTTGTCTTGGCTATTGGACTCTTGCGTGTTATGCTGTACACGCTGACAACGCATCGGACGTCCGCGAAACTGCTGACGCTGGCGCTGATCGCCTGAGTGTTTACCGCGATTTACGATATGTGAAGTTCTTTGACCTGTGCTACTTTCATAACAATTATAATTACGATTATAATTTTTCTTGGTGTTATAAAAATGCCTATCTCCTCGGCCTCGAAAGCCACTGCAGTTTCCGCGTTTAACATTGTGGTTGGCTCTAAATTGCATAACCTGCTCTTGTGGGTGGACATAGACTGCTCGTCTACCGCAGCTGTAATAGCTTCAGATAAGGTCGCAAACTGCCGCGAGGCAATGATGGTGCTGAGCCGTTTGTCAGCCAAACCATCGCTAAACCTTTTAATTGCAGTCTTCTCATTGAGAGGACGCAATACCTCATATGCATCGCGCTTCTCATTAGCCTGAGCAATGGTCAGATTTACGAACAACTCCTCAATCTCAAAACCAAATTTTTCTATAGTCCTACACCCTTGGGTAGCTCTAAATAATTGGGTTTGTAATGCTACAGCCGATTTTTTCGGCAACAAATTAACGCGAATATCTCCTACTAAACTTTCAATGTCAGCATACGTAGCTTTAAGGCGCAGTTTAGCACTAGGAGAGAGACGGGTTTTTAATACAAAGTCTATTAATTTACTTTTACTGTCGTCATTGATGAGCGAACTGTAAAGAAGTATACCATCGATAAGTTGGTTTGTCACCTGCTCCTGGCCATTCATTACCGGCAACAGGGAAATTGCAGTTTTAATATCAAATGAGTCTGACATTTTTGTAAGACAATTAAAATATTCTATCAAATCTTTAGCACTAGTTTGACTACTATTTTCTCTCGAAGAAAATAAGCTCTTTATTTTCTTAAAATTATGCTGTGTCTCATCAATTAATGTTTGGAAAATGTCACAAGATTCTTTATCTATTTTCTGATCTTTAATTTCTTGATTCAGTTGAGTCAAAATATACTCCAATTTATTATACTCTTTTTCAGCTTCCTCTAATTTCTTAAAACCTAAATCTTCTGTACGTCTATTTGGACCAAGTTTTATTACATATTCTCTTAAATATTTTAACTTGGCATGTAAATCTCGCAATTGTTGCGACATAATTTCCTTAAACTGAATATAAAGTAATTCCGCATGACCCCAATAATAACATTAGCTTATAATAACGTAAAAAATACAATCGTAGAACAAAAACTTACAGTGCAGTAGGCGCATATTTACTGTCAACGTATATGCAGGTCATGACGTCTCACGTAGCGCGGGTCACTGAACTCCTCAGCATTGGCCTCGAACTGACTCCACACTGGACCCGTACAATTTATCTCCCGGCGCCCTGCATATCCTCTCATCATAAGGCTTGAGCATTCTCCCGGCTCCCGGCAGCAACACACTCTTCTGTCTTCTTGTATTGTTTTTGTTGCCTCGTCCAAATCTTCTGTGAGGGTTTTTCTGTCTTCTGTAGTTTGAAAATCTTCTGTCTTTGTTATTTCTCGTCTTCACAAACTTTTATTCTTCATAACTGTATTTCTTCATAACTTATTCAGCTACTTTCGTGTTTTACGTATGTTGCAAAATTTTAACTGCTGGCTAAGGGTCGCCATGTATTGGAGTGATGTAGGCAAAATAAAAGAGAACTGTTCAAGTCAACAATTCGTGTAATAATGTCATAATTTAGTGTGTGCAGTTACAAATATAAGGTTAGGCGAGCTGCACACTACATTAGCATGTAGCTTAAGAGACGATACTACATTATTTAGATACTCTAATAATGTAGCAATAGACTGTACATATAATAGTACGAAGGAGACTCAACATTTAGTATTATCTTCTCGCAATAAATTATATTCTAAAAACAAACGAGGAAATTTTACACTCCTCAGTCAAAATATTCAGGGCATTTCATCCAAGTTACTAGAATTGGAATTATTTTTAGAAAAAAATAAATTTGACATAGTTTGTATAACAGAGCATTAGATGAAGAAGTATCAGGTAGAATTTATGAGTTTTAAAAATTATTGTGTTGGTAGTTTCTTTAGCCATCAAGCAATGATTCATGGTGGTAGTTTAATATTATTAAAAAACTCAATTAAATATAAAGAAAGACAAGATATTACTTCACTTTCCATTGAGCACACAATTGAATTGTCCTGTGTGGAGCTGGATAGGCATGCTGTAATATGCCTTTATAGACCTCCTAACTTACAGAACTTAAACATTTTTAACTCAGTCATGGTGCAAGTTTTGCAGAAAGTGTGTTCGAACAGTAAATTGACAATAGTATGTGGCGATTTTAATATTGATCTCTTAGAAAACAATTCTAATTGTGTTAATTTGGTAAGTCTTTTTAAATCTTTTGATTTGTCTAATGTTTTCCTTGAGCCCACCCGAGTAACATCCACCTCGGCTACATGTATAGATAATATATTTTGTAACTGTAATATTTACATTGATATAAAGATATATTTATTTCGCAAATATGGGTAACAATCAAGATGACAAATTTTTAACAAGCACAGCCATATTTTACCATTGGGCATGCAAAATATAAAAACATTGCTCGATAAGTTAAATAAAAAAATTAAAATAAAAACAATCTACAGCAAAAATACAAACTTAATACAGACTTATAACCTAATAACAATATAACTCAATAGCAATTTACACTTTAAGTTAGACATAAACTGAAGCAGGTTAACAATGACATACAAAATCTTTTAGAAACTCGTTTATGTTATAATATGCTTTCATTACTAAAAAGCTACGAAGCCTTTTTTTAAATAATAGGAACGGCAATTTTTTTCCACTTTTTTGGTATTTTATTGACTGCACGGTTGGTGCGGTGGCTGGGCAACTGGCTGCCGTGCAACGTGTCGCGGGTTCGATTCCCGCACGGAACAACTCTTTGTGTGATCCACAAATTGTTGTTCCGGGTCTGGGTGTCATGTGCATGTGAAATTGTATGTTTGTAACCGCACCTACGACACAGGAGAAAATCCTAGTGTGGGGCAACGTTTTTTAAAACAAGAAAAAAAAAAAAAAAAAAAAAAAAAAAAAGATTTTTGGAGCCATGCAAAAGACACTCTAGCGCATAAGTGCAGTTTTGGCTGACTGCAAACACAGCACGCTGCTATCGCGTCTGTTTCGTACAACTACATCAGCTAGACGTCTAAAGCGGTTGGGTTTGCCTTAACAAACAGAGCTATTTCTAGTATATATAGACATGGTAGCGTTAAGATTTTATAAGTTTTAAAAAACGATAGGTAGCTGTCAGTAGTTTTAAGTTTGAACATTGCTGGAATGCATCTTTTTTGCGCCTTGAAAACTGTTTCTCTTTCTGTGGAATTTCCCCAAAACATGATCCCGTACCTTAAATGTGATTCTACGATACCATAATAGGCGATAAGAAGAGCATCCTTATTGATTATAGGTGATAATGAGTGTAGTGCGTATGCGGATTTACTAATTTTCTTACATAGCATGTCTATATGCGACACCCAATTTAGTTTTTCATCTATTTGAAGGCCCAGGAATTTTGTACTTTTAACTTCTTGTATAGTATCATTATTATATTGTATGTTAATGTTTATATTAGGGGTTCGTTGTTTAAAATGAATGACTTTAGTTTTGCTCAAGTTTATTTTTAAATTATTCGCATCTAGCCAATTTATAGTCTGTTTTAAACTATGGTTAACATCACTTTCGTATGTTTCTACACTTTTACAGGTTACAGTTATAGGTCATTTATATATAATATAAGTATAAAAGGGCCGAGTACACTCCCTTGTGGAACACCAAATAATAATTTACGCTCTGAGGACTGAAATATCTCTTCAAATCTGTTGTTTATGTTAATTTTATTAATTTCAGTAATTTGTTTTGTGTTTCGTAGGTATGAATTAAGTAAATTAATTACATTTCCTCTAATCCCGTAGGCTTCTAGTTTCATTAGTAGTGTAGGGTAATGTACATGGTCAAAAGCCTGCGTCATGTCGCAAAATATACCACATACAGGCTTTCGTTGATCAACATTTTTAATGACATTGCATATAAAATCATATATGGCCATATTTATAGTTCTATTTATTCGAAAGGCTTTCTGTTCCTCACAAAGAATATTATATTTATCTATGAAATTGTATAACTGTCTGTAAATATGTATATTGTTCAAATATTTTAGAAATTATTGGAATCAGAGAAATTGGGCGGTAATATTCCACCCGTTCTTTATTCTCCTTCTTAAAAATTGGCTTAATGATAGATATTTTTAAAGCATCCGGGTATACGCCTTCGCTTACACAGATTAATTATGTAACTTAAATGACTACATATTTCCAAAGATACATGTTTTAATATTTTTATAGTAATGCCGTCATATCCTACACTATTTGTGTTATTTAATGAATTTATTATTTAATAAATATCTATTGGTACACTAGGAGACATAAACATTGTATTATAATTTGTGTTGATTTTATGTTTCAGAAAGTTTCTGCAATGTCCCGGTGATCTGTCAAAATGTGATTTTTATTTATAATTTTACATATACTAGACTTGGGCAAGTTATATTTAGCACGATTTATAATTTGCCATGTAGTTTTTAACTTATTTTTGGATGATTTTATTTTATGAATATTTTGTGCTCTTTGTGTAAGGTTTATATTTTTTTTATGTAGGTAAGAATAGTTAATGAACGTATTAGTATTGCATTTGGTTGGATTTGCCTAGATTACCAAAGAAGTTTCCTTTTTTTTTCACTCCCTAATTTTATGCCTTTAGACAGCCATTTGGGTTTTTTTACGACATTTATTTTTATTAATTTATTCGGAAAACATAAATCATACATTAATTTGAATAATTCAATAAATTTATTATAGGCTTCATTTGGGTCTGTTGTATCATATACCTCTGAGAAAGATAGATTTTGTATATAATTTTTAAATTTTGAGAGATTGTCCATACTGTAGTCCCTTTTGTATGTATACCAATAATTAATTATACATTTGGTTTGAACAGGACAGTGAAGCAGCTGTGCTGTGTGATCAGACAATGCCAATTCCAGCACGTTAGCTTTGCACGCTTTTCTAAAATTATGGGCAAAGTTGTCTATGCATGTCATATTGGCTATGCGCGATGGCTGTTTTAATGCTAGTTTTAAATTATAATTCATTAAAAGACATTCAAAAGCGTTTGTATGACTATTATTTTTCAGTATGTCTATATTAAAATCGCCAGCAACTACAATATTATTATATCGCGAGCGCGATGTCTCTTGCAAAAGATTTTCTAATTTATCTAAACAGTAATTGAGATTATTTACATTTGGAATTCTATAGACACAGATGACAATTATCTTATAATAAGTGAGCTCAATAGCACAACACTCAAATATGCCAGGTGTCGATAACTTCGAAATTTTCTGTATTTCCTTATATTGAAGACCACTTCTCACAAGAATGCAAGCGCCACCCCTCCTTCTGCCCTCTCTACAGTAATAAGCAGCTAATTCATAGTTTGGGATGTACAATTGGTCTTGACATCCTTTCATAATGAAATGTTCCGTTATGCACAAAACATCGACGTCAATTTTTTTTTCTGTTAATTCATCTAAGCATACCAATAAGCTATCTAATTTAGTTATTAGACCAGCAATGTTTTGGTGAAATATTTTAAGATACTTATTTGAGAAAAAACTGAGTATTTAAGTTACTTTCTATACTTGAAGGAGAAGTAGGCGTTACATCACGGTCAATAGAATGAGAATCGTCGCAACTAAAGAGCTCATCGAGCCATCAATTAATGTTTTTAAATATGTTGATCATACCGTTGTTATTAACAGAACCAATTTTAGGCCAAAACATTTTGTTATCATATGACATAAGGATATAATAAATACCTTACCTGACCACAGTGGGTTAACAATGAACCTTAACAACATCACAAAGGTGCCAAAAAAGGAAATAATGTTTAGGCAAATCACAAATAAAGGGGTTGAGTTATGAAATAAAAATTTGAAACATAAATTATGCAGCCCATCACATGATTATGAAGGTCCAAGTGAGATTTATGACAATCTACTGTCCGTGATTAAAACCCAGTTTGATAAGATATTCCCCTTAAAAAGAAAAACTATTGAGTGTAAAGAACAATGCCCAAAAATGTATGGACACCGTCCCCACACTTGTAGCACTTTAAAACCTATGTTAACCGAAGGGCCACGATCATTTTATCATTTTATTGTATGACAGCAAAACGGAAATGTGCATCCGAAAAAAGTTATATCGACATGAAGAAACCGGAATCAGTCACAATAATAATTATGTTTCCGATCACGATGCATTTCTTTTTACTGTGGGATGGTTTCGTTCGGAGTTTTCAAACAACTCTTTATAATTAAATGCTGACTCCCGCTCGGGAACAACTCACGGAGCAGAAAAAAGTTCATAAAGAATTCTGCTGAATATTGGTTTTGTGAGGTTACCATTGACGTTTTTTTTTAAGAGTTTTCAAATAAAATACCTTATTAATTACAAATAAAACCTTTATTCGGTGTTTTCAGTATCTATTACAATATTGTCCCAGGCACTGGCTGGCCCAATGAAATTCTATAAACTCAACACGAGGATGAAATCATTGAATATTTCGTCGGATTCCACAAATAATAATGCGGAAGCGTGGAAACGGTGGTCGCAGCAACTGGACCTATATCTACTCGCCACGGGTTTAGACAGGGCACCCGAGAAGAGAAAAATAGCCATACTGCTGCATCTTATGGGTGAGAAAGGCCTAAACATTTATAATACATTTAACCTCAACATCGACAAGACCACGCTTGCCGAAGTGAAGCAGAAATTCAATAATTTTTTTGAGCCCCGGAGGAACATAACCATGACATGTGTCGTCACATGTTCTTCACGAAGAGGCAGAAGCAATCCGAGTCCATCGAAGGATTCCTGGCAGATCTTGAAAATAAGAGCCAGGATTGTGAGTTTGGAACGCTCAAGGAGTCCCTCATCAGGGATATTTTTATTGCTAATCTGCACATAGACCTGGCACATGTCCGTCAGAGATTGCTTCAGGAGCCTGATCTGACATATCAAAAGATGCGAGAACTGGCGAGAACATTAATCGTCGCACAGCAAGATGCCGAGAAAATCGTCAGTTCCAGCGAGAAACCGGAAAATGTCATGCATCTACGTCGGAGGAGCCGTAGTCGAGGAGATCGTCGACAGCGAGCTTCACCAGTCTGTCGGCAGGGTCCTGGTACGAGGCAGCCTCCCAACCCTGAAAGGCGCATGAGGCCGTGTAGCCGCTGTGGGCAGTCTCATCGCTACAATTGCCCAGCGCAAGGAGTCCAATGCAGGTCATGTAATTCATTTGGTCATTTTGCTAAATATTGCTTCAAAAATAAGAATATTAGTCGTTTAGAGTCGTTTAATTCAAACAGTAGTTATGGTAGTCAGGATCATTATTTCATTGGAACATTAAATAGTCATTGTCAAAGTCATTTAAAGTCAAATAAAAGTAAAAAACATAGTCACTATAATGTAAAGTCAAGTAAAAAGTCAGCCAGTACACACCTACATTGTCAATCACAGTCAAAACGGTCTCACATAGACCAATTACAGTCAAGGACTGATTCCGGTGATGATATTTATGTCATGTCTGAGAGATCTTACCGAGACACGTATTGTCAGTCTGAGAAATTACTTCTCAAGTCAAATTTATATGATAGTGGTCATAATGTCACGTCTAAGAGGTCTAATAAGTACTTCGGTGATGAGAACAGTCACCTGTCTGAGAAATATAATCTCAAGTCATATGGTCACAATTTAAACAAAGGTTGTGATAGTCAAGTGTGTATCTCAATGATTAGTACAGACACATATCAGAGGAATCACCTCACACGCTCACACCACCACATCAAAGTCATCAGTCATTGAACAACATTAATACAGTTCAATCAGAACCTAACATTAACAAAAGTAAACAGTCCTGGAATATTAATATAAAAGTTGGTAATTTAAAATTTACTTGTATCATAGATTCAGGAGCTGATTTAAACATTATGTCGAAACAAACTTTTAATTATTTGAAACAAAAGCATAAGCAGTTGTCAATTGTCAAAAGTCATATAAATGTCACAGGATTTAGTGGCAAATCAATACCCATTATGGGAAAGGTCAATATTAAATGCAATTTAATATTAAATAATAACACTGTCAGTGAGAACGTAGTGTTCATAGTCGCAAATTCAGAATGTCCCAATGTTTTAGGTCTTCCTACATGTGAAAGGTTAGGCATAATTATAGTTTTTTCAGTGTCTAAACAAAATATTTGTCAACAAATTCTAACAAAATACAATGATGTCTTCCAGGGTCTTGGCTGGCTACCTCCTGTCTGTCACCTGAAACTCAAACCTGATGCATTACCATGTGTGGATGCTCCCAGGAGAGTATCATTTGCGTTGCTTGGAAAACTACGCGAGGAGTTGGATCGCATGGAGAGCATGAAAGTCATAGAAAAAGTCACTAAGCCTACTGAGTGGGTGAATATTTGTTATTTATTTATTATATACTTTATTGTACACCACATAGTTTTAAAGGATAGCTTACAAACATTGAGTGTACAATGGGCGGTCTTATCGCACAAGGCGATCTCTGACAGACAACCTTTGGATGAAGCTATAATAGGAGTCTGAAATATAGGTCGTCAAGTGTACAATTTTGGATAAATGCTTATTAAAATACTATATATATGTATAAAACCAACTACTTTATATATAAATATATATTGTTAGGAGTCGAGGAATAACAGTTTTTAAGATCCTATAAAAGCAAACTTCACACCATTGTCAGGCTCATTTGTCGGGTGTCGTTCGCAGCGGTTACATCGCTCAAGGATCGTGAGACTTATATTTTTCTAATTTTTGTACTTTCTTATTATTTCTTGATTATTTATGTGCTAATTTAATGTGTGGTGATTTGCGGTAGATAAGGTTACTTTTCGTTTCTTAATTTATAAATAAAGAGTTGTATCATTTTGGTTGTGTGTTGCGTTGTTTTTTTTTTAAATATCCAGACTTCTGATTCCTAAAATTAGAAGTCGGATAAAGAACAGCTTGTCCACTAAATTACTAGTAAAAACATTCAAGGAACAAAATATCAAAATATTTTTCTACCCGCAATTTTTACTTTTGGTTTTCTCTTATCATTGTTGATATCTTACGTGTGTAATTGTGATTTAATTTCGAATCATTGTGCTCATGATGCCGAGAAGCCATGAACGTTCACGAGGCCGATCTCAACGCGTTTCGCGAGACGAGTCCCCTGGCAGTGAAACCGAAGGTAGGTCGCGCCGTAAATCACGACGGAACCGCCGTCGGGAACGTAACGACTCCGAGGAAAGCTCGTACTATCGCCACCACGAGGCTCGCGCCTGCCGTCGTTCTAGATCTCGATCTCCACATACACCCCCGCGTGCAAGGTATCCTTCAGTGACTCCACGCACCAATAACTCGTTACAAGACACTCTCAGTAATATTATGACAAGGCTTGATGCTATCGAGCATAACGGTGTAAACGCGACATCCACGCCTAATAATTTGCCAAATTCTCGCACTGAAGGAAACCTGCAGGACCCGATTCGTGAAGCCGCTTCGCGTTCGCGTAGGGCCGTCGACTTGAGCGATGTTCCGCAACGAGTTCGCGTTAATAGTTCCGAGGGCTCCTCAACGACAGTTCATGCGGACAACCCAAGCGCTCGCGGATCCGAAGCCGTGTCCACCGTAACCATGCTCGCGGAAGCTTTGAGATCTTTGCAACCTACTAGGTCGCACAACTATTACGTATCTAATTTCGATCCGAACATACACGATATTGATGCATGGTGCGAGGAAGTGGACCGAGCAGCGGTCGCAAACGGTTGGAGGGACCATGAATGTTTGTCGCGAGTAGCTTCCTGTCTTAAAGGCGACGCTAAAGTTTGGCTCAATGAATGGGTGACCAATGATCGAACGTGGTCAAATTTTAAGCTTGAGTTTAAACCCCTTTGTCCCCGGAAGTTAGATTACGCAAATATTTTATTTGAAACAATGAACACGACATCCGACAAATACACGACATATGCGGAATATGCTCGCCGTACCTTGTTACGCTTAAGGATAGTCAAGGGTCTTAGCGATGAGTTGCGAACTCTAATCGTCATACGCGGTATTGATAACCTACAAATTAGAGCAGCCGCGGCAAACGCAAACCTGGCAACTGAAGATTTAGTCTCGTTCCTTTCAATTTACGTGAAACTGAATCGCGCTAAACCTGATTCTCGTGGTACCGCAACAAATAAACATTCGTCTTCAAACTCATCCACTGAGCGCGGACCCAAGTGTTACATACTCAACCAGCGTGGACATTTAGGTCGCAATTGTACCAAAAAGACTCGCAAAGAACCCAGTGACAGATCTACCATAAAATCCGGGACACAAGGTTCTTTCACCGCCACTGCCACTAACAAAGAAAAAAACCGTTCAGAACAAAGGAATCAGCGAAATGTTAACTTGTGCGCAAGTCACGCAGATTCGAATCAAAGAGAGCTCCGTTCACGTGACGGGATTCATCACACCAGAAGGACATTACGAATTCCTGAAAACGGATAATAAATGAAACCCTTCGCGAATTTATCGATGCCGGAAACGCGCTAGTATATATCGATGACGTCCTCTTGCTAAGTAACACCCCAGAGGATGGCATCGCTTTGCTCGAGAGAGTTCTACAAACACTCACTAAGTCAGGCTTTTCGATAAATTTAAAGAAATGCTCTTTCTTGACAACCGAAGTCGAATACTTGGGCAGGTCGATAAGTTTTGGTCAGGTACGACCGAGCCCTAGGAAAATAGTGGCATTAAAGAACTCCCCAGCTCCCAAAAATGTAAGGCAGGTTCGACAATTATTAGGTCTGGCAGGATACTTCCGCAAATATATTAAAAACTACGCAACCAGGACCGCGTGCATCGCCCATTTAACCCGAAAGGGGGTAGATTTCCACTGGGGGCAGGAACAGAAACAAGTTCGGCAAGATTTAATACAATGCTTGACTAGTGAGCCGGTCCTCACCATTTTCAACCCTGAACTTGACACCGAAGTTCATACAGATGCGAGCTCCGCCGGTTATGGGGCAGTACTTTTACAAACTGACACGGATGGTGGAAGGCATGTGGTGGCGTACTTCAGTAAGGTTACGCAAGGAGCAGAGAGCAAATACCACAGCTACGAATTGGAGACGTTAGCGGCTGTGAAGGCCTTGCCGCATTTTCGCCATTATTTGGTGGGCTTGCAATTCAAGGTCGTCACAGACTGCAACGCTCTCAAGTCTACAGAACGCAAAAAAGATCTGCTTCCTCGCGTAGCTCGATGGTTCCACATGCTGACTACCTCAGTAGAAACCCAGTCACCACCATAAATCAAATAACGAGACCCCGTAACTGGGCACAAATAGCGCAAAATGCGGATCATGAAACTAAAGACCTCATACAAAAACTCTCAGAAGGTCAGCTCGACTCTAGTCGTTATGTTGTGAAAAATGATCTTTTGCATTACAAATACACGCCACTTGGGGAGGAAGCATGTCTTCTTTGTTTTATACCCAAGGGCCATCGACTCAGTCTTTTACGAATTTTCCACGATGAGCATGAGCACATTGGTGCTGATAAAACTCTACATCTCATTCTAAAACATTTCTGGTTCCCCGGGCTCCGTCAATTTGTATCTAAATACGTCTCCCATTGTTTAGTATGTATTTCTAAAAAGCGAGTGCCCCGGGCACCGCTGCAGAATATCTCATCCTGGTCAAAACCCGAAACCCCTTTCGATTCCGTTCATGTCGATGCCCTGGGACCACTGCCAGAGTCGGAAGGTTACAAATTTATCTTAATACTAGTTGATGCTTTTACAAAGTTTTGTATGTTGTACCCTATCTACCGCCAAGACACCAGTGAGTTGAAACGCGTAATGTCTCAGGCCATTTCTTTGTTTGGAGTTCCCCGACTGTTAGTTACTGACAGGGGTAGGATGTTTGAGTCTACGAACTTCGTGCAGTGGATATTCGAACTTGGTTCGGACCTGCACTACATAACTCCTGAAATGCACGGCGCGAACGGACAAGTGGAACGGTATATAAGAACCGTTCTCAACATGCTTCGAATCGAATTGGGACATAAGAACGCCTCCTGGTCGACCACAGTTTGGAAGTTAGAAGAAGAACTGGTGTTAAACATCAGCAAGCAGAAAACCACTCAATCCTAGCCATAAATTTAATGATCGGTACGGACGCCTCTACTCCAGCTATACGATCGCTGATACGGGACCTAGCTACAAGTACTCCAGATCCCAACAGAGAAGCTCTGCGGGAGATGCGTCGAAGTCGCGCTAGCGAACTGATGAAAAAGAACCAAGAACAGCAAGATGCTTCAGCCAACCAGTTTAGACGCCCACCGCGTGAATACAAGGTGGATGACCTGATTTTTGTAATAAAGTACTCGCAATCAACAGGTAAATTAGACCCTGGGATGCGAGGACCACATAGAGTGACCAAAGTCTTGCCTAGTGGGCGCTACGAACTTAAACTTCTCAGTGGAAGCTGCGGGAAAACCACTCAAGCAGCCTCCCAAAACATGGTGCCTTGGAAAGGAGAATGGTGCCCAGAAAGTTGTGCCGCTTTCTTTGAAAGTGAGTATGATGAACTTATTCTGTTGTTATTTCCTTACAATGGGACTTCTCTCCACCAATGGCGTTAGTCGCCCAACGTACGGGTTAGTCCCAATGGCGTTAGTCGCCAATCGCCAAACATACGGGTTAGTCCCTCCGGGTTAGTCCCACCGGGTTAGTCCCAATGGCGTTAGTCGCCCAACAATGGGATGTGTTCCCCATCAACGGTGTTAATCACATGAGGACGGACTCCCCAAGGGCGTGTGTTGCTTAATCATGGGATACGCCCCACTGCGGAGGCGTGAGCCACACAACGTCGGTGATTGTCACCCATGTAGCGTTAGCCGCCGTGGTAATGTATAAGGCAATGATATAATATGGTTGGGATGCCTACTATCTTATATCGTTAGCCATTTTCCTATTTATGCAACTAATAAAATTGATCAGTATACTTGCGCTATTTGTGTGAATAACCATCGCAAACTCAGATGACGATACTGATGAGGCTGAAAATAGATCAGATCATTTGGAAAGCGACAACCCAGCACCAGTTTTGATTGGGTTATCCATGCTGAGCTTAGGTGAAGAGATGGGAACAGTACGGCATCCCGCTGCAGGTGCATCCCAAGAAGTTCAAGTCGAGGACGACTTGCCGTCAGGAGAGGCCGTGTTAGGAGTCAAGCAATAACAGTTTTTAAGATCCTATAAAAGCAAACTTCACACCATTGTCAGGCTCATTTGTCGGGTATCGTTCGCAGCGGTTACATCGCTCAAGGATCGTGAGACTTATATTTTTCTAATTTTTGTACTTTCTTATTATTTCTTGATTATTTATGTACTAATTTAATGTGTGGTGATTTGCGGTAGATAATTACTTTTCGTGATTGTTATTTTGTTCCTTAATTAATAGATAAAGAGTTGTATTATTTTGGTTGTGTGTTGCGTTGTTTTTTTTTTAAATATCCAGACTTCTGATTCCTAAAAATATATATATCGACTGTGAACTAACAACCCGTACTATCTTAATTTTGACAACTTTACAGGATGAAGAAAAAACATGTTAGAATTATTTAAACGGCATCTAGTGTGTTAAATAAAAATACGTAATTTTTAATTTTTTTTTATTGCACATATTATTAAAAACAAAACAAACATTTTATGCTTCTTTCTAATTTAAAATCGAGATAAGACAATATAAATCAACATAAGAACATACATAGGACTTTTTACTTGGAACAATAAGGGCTATCTTCAAAATCAAAATAAAAGAATAACGATAGGACATTATCGACACAATATTTTTTTATACTAAAACTAACTAATTAACAATAAAGGAACATTTTTAGGTTGGATAGTCTATAAAGTCATTAGTGTAGGTGGGACAGTCAAGAAAACCCAACTTATTCCTGATAAGGCAAATTATCATAAAAGTTATGACAGTCTTGTGGAATGACAGCTTTCAATTCTTGAAGGTGCAACCACTTTGTTTTAGGAATACGGCATCTTGCCGTAAATAAGGCTGGGTAACAGTCCACTGGATGTAGTCTCTTTGGTCTATGAGGTAAGTCCATCCAATCTTTGGCAAAATCAAGTTTCACCCTGATTAGTCCTGAAGGATCATACATTATGACTTTGATGTCTGTGACCACTGGATCATTTTTTATCCGACCAGGTCTAATGGTATTGTATCGCAAAGGTTTCGTGTAGTCTTTAAAAAAGTCGTAAGTCAGCTCAATAGCCTCGTATGGTGTTGGATGTGTTCTTGCTTCTCTGGTCGTAGACACGTAATCACTCGGTAGTTTTATTTCTTTATTTTTTAGTTTTCTCTCAATACAAGCATGTACAGAGTCTACTTCCATCTGCGTGTGACCGACTTCGAGGTATTTCTGATAAATGAAGACTCCGTGAAGCATACTAAAATTGAGCAGTGCATTTGCCATGATATTATTACGGTTTTGTGCTGTACATCCATCAGAAAATATGACAATTGGTTTTTTTTCAGAAGTGAGGCATTTTTTTTCTAAATAGTCAATCAAGCATGAAACGAATGTTGATGCAACTAGTTGATTATTTTGATCTTCTGAAAACCAATAACATGTAGCTTGCTTTTTTGCAACATCGTAAATTGTCGAGTTATGACAAGCTAGCTTTGTTTTGTAATAAAAAGCATTAGCATGTGTAAATGGAGCTAGCTTTACAGCTTGAAAATCAACTTCTATCAAAATTATTTCTCCTTTAATAGCTCTCTTTATGTCCTTACGTTTTTCCGATCTAGCAATCTCTTTCTTCGCTGTATGCTCCTTCCAAACTTCTTCTGATATATTTTTTGTTTCATAACTGGCGCATAAGTTGCATTTATCTTTTTTTACATTAAATAATGAAATATTCTTTTGAACCATAACTTCGCTGAATTTTTTTCGGCTAAACGTCGGTTGTAATGCTTGAGTACACGTTGACTTGTATAACTTATAAACTTCTTGAATTGTTTGAAAAACAGGTTCGAGATAGAGTTTTGTTGAATTCTGCCTATTGTGATGGGACGGCATTTTTGAAAGATTGTCAAAAAAGTTATTTAAACACTCAATTTGTGATATAAGATTATTATTTGGTGTGGTATTTTTATCTTTTGATGTCGTGGGTATCCCATGCAAGCTATCACACACCCATGCTTGAACCATTCTATACCCAAAATCAAGAGTATTTATAAACATTTCTCGACAAACTTGATAGCTCTCTTGTCCATTATCCAAACTATATTTAAGGCTATAGTTGCGTCGAGAAACACTGTCAGTAGTATTAGCTTTTGTTGGAACTCTTGAAATCGATCCACACACAAATGCTTTGCGTTCTCCCCAAGTCAAACTCCAAAATCGATCGAAAATCGTTTTTCTCTGTTCGTCCATAAATAATGAACAATGACGTTTTTTAGACTTGAGACAAACATTGCTTGAACATGTTGGCTTCATTATTCGTCCTTCTCTTGGTGTATCTTGTACAACAGTTCTTCCAACTTTTCTAAAACCTAAATAAGCTTTTCCTTCCATTCGCAATTTTTTGTTTACGTTTCTCTTCCACTTAGCCGGCTCAGCTTTCTTTCTTCTTTTTCTTCCTTCACTCATATTATAATTATTGGAGTCATTCTCTGAAAAAATTGCGCCCTCGTTTTCCGCTACTTGATCGGTACTATTTTCTGCGGTATCATTTGTCGCTAAAATTGATGGGGATGTGGGACGTTCTTGACTTAATGGTATTGCATTCAGTGGCGTATTAGGAGACAAACTTAATGACCTGTTTGAAAGGATATTAGGTGATGTGCATGGAAGCGGAAGCGGACTGAGTGGAGTGTTTGGTGTGTCAAAACAGGCTTTGTCGTTGGTGCAATCATCATTGTTAGATTGAAAGTCGAGTAAAGCTGACTGGCAGGATGGCGAAGGAACGAATCGTGGGGATAAATCATCTACAGGTAGAATCAAACATTGTGTCCATATTAGGGTTAAAATCTTCAGTATAACAGGTGTCTCCCGTAAGTACTATAAAAGGAACTGTTTCTTGCTGGTTAGACAGGGTAAGAGGGGCTGCTGCTTGTTGGTTAGACAGGGTAAGAGGGACTGCTTCTTGCTGGTTAGATATTACAGTAAAAGGGATTGTTTCTTGCTGGTTAGACATGGTGAAAGGTACTGTCATTTGCTGGTTAGGCATACCTGTATCTTCAAAATTTGTGTTGATATCCTAAAATGTACAAAAGAAAGCTATTAGATTAAACAAATACCTTAGCAGATGCAATTACGAACTACCCCATAATTAATTAATTATATTTTTGTTTTGTTAGTTTTGAAAGAAAAGAGAGTTAATGATAGTTTGACGAGTGACAGGACAGAATGGAAAAAAAAACGTGTTGCGCCGACGACTAGTAATATGGGATTCTGCATTGTTCTCACATAGGGGTACAGTAATGTATAAAAAATGTATTATTTATGAATTGTAAAACAAATATTTTTTTTTAAAAGAGTAACGATGGAGTTTCTTGCTCGTTCTTCTCCATTCGAAACTACAATTTGGAACGAGCACCTAGCTTCACTGACGAACAGACTGACAGACTACTATTCTATTTTGACGTTTCAAAAGTACCTATTTATGGTTTATTTGGAATAGATGATTTTGATTTGATTTGATTTGATTTGGGATACGAGCAGGCAGAAGAAGTTTTTTAAGTTTTAGTTGGTTTTGTCTGTATTATAAAGGTAAAAAATTACAAACCTTGGCATTTTCTTTATTCTTGTCGTCATTAAGTACTTTTTGTACCAACCGCATACCACGTCTCAACTTATTATACTCCTGAAAAGATTTTGTGAATATAGCTAAAGCCAGTAGCTAAAAAGGTAGGAGAGCAGCGAATATCAAGACAGATAAATTATTTGTAAAGAATCACAAATAATTATAAATATTTAATTATGCTATATTCAACCCAACCAAGCAAGCGGCTAGTTAGCCATGAGGCGGTTAGGTAGTTAGAACAACGTTCTGAAATCCCTAACCAAACCAGCCCTTGTAACTCGAGGGGCTAGAAGGGCAAGCCGTCCATGATCATAACTCTTAAATAATACGTCAGTGTAACAATATTTTGTTAGATACCTACTTATAGCGGAATCATGCAACTTAACGTCAATTTGAGCCACAATAAGTACTAGTTAGGCAATATTTTCATCGTATTATTAGTAAATCTAATGAAACATAATTATTTTCGGTTAATGTTATCCTTAGTTAAATAGAACCAATAAGTACTATCTCTGAATGATTCCAATCTGCCAAAACTTTGAACGGCAGCGCAAAATGTACTATCTCGATTTATACGTTATTAACAACGTAAAAAAAAAATCAACAATAAATTTATAACAAAACTTACCATTTCAGCTATTAGAAGTCTCAATAATGTCCATCTAAAACTTAGGGCACAGAAACCTAGTACGAGTAAATCCACACAAAACAGTTATTTGTTTCAAGAGCGCGCGAAATCGCGTTCAAGTCCGTACACGTTTGGCGAGATAGGATTAAATGCTCGCATTCACTGTGCGTTGAAGTTAGTACAAGTTGAATGAAGCCAATCCTGGCGCCAAATTTAAATGCATTTGAGTTAGTATAAAATGGCATTAAAAAGTGAAATCTTCAAAAAATTGAGATAGGACTGTTTGCCAGTTCACAGTCGATTTACAGGGTGTAAAAAGACACTTAACGAAGCCGTTAACTACGCATACTGCAGTTCTAAGTAAGTAGCTTTACGCTAAAATTATCGCTGGGAAACGACTTTTATTCTTAGGTATCAAAAAAAAAAAAAAATTTTTTTTTCTTCGTGTCATTGTGCGTAGGTTCACAGCTTAGCATTAAAACGCTGTAATAAGTTCGTAGGTCGACGTTTTACTTCCCAACAACAAAACAATTCTGTAAAATAAAAATCCTACTGAGATGCACGATGTTTTTTGTGCGGGTCTGCATTTATTTATTACGTACATTACTGTTAGTAACTTCAAATTCGTTATTTATTAAGAAAAATCAGGTAATGTTTGTTTGGAAAAAAGTTTTGTAATAATACTTAGAATTCGATTGTGCAAAAAATAAAAAATAAAAATGCATCTTTGACCTTCAATATCTCGAGAACCCGTGGAGTCCCAGCTATGGTCTTAAAGAAAAAAATGATCCAAATAATGGGTAGAAAGCCACGTATTCTACCCATACAGTAGTGTGTGTTTGTATGTGTGTGTGTGTATGTGCGTGTGTGTCTATGTCACCATTCTAAGATAGGAGAAGTGAGTCTATAGAGTAAGGTAATGCTCTTTAACGAGTTTTTTAAATTGTGTGATAGTTTGAGCCCGTCTCGCTGCAAGAGGCAACGCATTTCACAACCGAGCTGCTTGTACTGTAAAAGATTTATCAAAGAAGGATGTGGAATGTAAACAGATTTTTAACTTCATTCTCTTCGAAGATCTCAAGACCCGAATGTGTGTCACTAAGGTACTGAAAGCGCTCCCTTAAGTTCCCAGGGGCAGTAGGATTAAAAAGAATGTTGTATAGGAGTGATAGAATATGAGCATTCCGGCGAAGACGAATAGGTAGCCATTTGAGCTTGTTGCGGAAGTCAGAGACATGGTCATATTTGCGCAATCCAAATATAAACCTGATAGATAGGTTTTGGAGTCGCTCAAGCTTGTCTAATTGTTCTTGAGTGAGATCAAGATAGCTGGCATCAGCATAGTCGAGGATAGGCAGAAGAAGGGTTTGGGCTAATGCAATTTTAGTAGTAGAGGGCAAGAAATTACGAAGACGTCTCAAGGAGCCCGCCGAGGCAAACATTCTCCTACTGACCTCCTGTATCTATTTAGAGCAGGAAAGCCTGTTGTCAATGTATACCCCTAAGTTCTTCACTTCACGGGAAAAAGGAATGTTTGTGTTAAGCAGACAGACTTGTGGAAGAGTAGACCAGTTAATTTTGGAAACATTCCTTGAACTGCCGACTACGGTCACCTGTGTTTTAGACGTGTTAATACCAAATCCAAATTTAATGCTCCAGTCAGTAATCAGTGACATATCACGGTTAACCAATGAAACAGCATCGGGTAATTCTTCAAGTGAAGCTTGTGTATAAATCTGTAGATCATTGGCATATAGGTGGAAGGATGATGAGAGTTCTTTAGAGATAGAATTTATAAAGAGCGCGAATAGTAAAGGAGATAGGACGCCGCCCTGTAGTACGCCAGAAGTCGTACAGCACCAAGAAGAAAAACTGCCTTCAGCATGAATGCGCTGCCGGCGACCTTACAGGTAGCTGCGAAACCAGGCAATTACCGATGGAGATACGTTAAGAGAGCTGAGCACGCCAAGCAAGATGTCGAAGTCCACGGTATTCAAAGCGTTGCTAAAGTCGAGCAAAACAAGCACCGTCAACTTCCCCATCTCCATGCCTGACCTTATATCATCAGTGACATTTACGAGAGCCGTGGTAGTGCTGTGACCGGGACGAAAACCAGATTGATAGGGACTGAGGAGATTGTGCTTGGTAATGTATAAATTAAGTTGATGATGGACAAGTTTTTCAAGGATTTTGGACAGGAATGGGAGGATGGATATAGGACGAAAATCTGAAAAAGTAGCAGGATTTTTTTTCTTGGGTAGAGGAATTATATGGGCTTCCTTCCAGGCCCGAGGGAAAGTTTTATTGGAGATTGAGAAATTAAGGACAAAAAGAATGATAGGGGTTATTTGGTCGAGGATAGGTATGATCATCTTACGGCTCACGCAGTCGCTACAAATCGCATTAGATGTCGTCGACAGAATGCTTCTCTTAACGTCACATGCAGCAAATTGACAGAAGGAGAAAGGAGAAAAATTAGGTATCGGAAGTAGAGAAAGAAAATTTATAGTAGCCGCTTTAGTAGCCATATCTAAACTAGGCGAAGGAGTAAAGTGCGAATTAAGAGAATCGAAATCAAGATCTTTAGGTAGAGAGACTGGAGTAGATTTACCAATACCTAATGTTTTAAGGAAATTCCATAATTTTGCCGGGTCACTATTTTGAATTGATCTGTGTATATGTTGGCGTTTAGCATTCCTGCACACCTTGTTGCAGTGATTTCTGATTTTAATATATTTTTGTCTGTTGCTGTCATTTGGCTGTATTTTAAATTTAAATTTTGCAGCAGCTTTTTTGGCCATTAGGTTTTTGATATCATCAGTAAGCCGAGGCGCTGGGAGATGCCTAACCCTGACAGCCCTTACAGGTGCGTGTTTGTCATAAAGGTGTACAAGAGAAGCTGTCAAAAACTCAACCTGTTCGTCGACCGATGTAGATTCCACCAGAGGCGTCCAGTCAATGCTGCTTGCATCCTCCCGAAGGCGCTCGACATTCATGCTCTCTCAAAATTGCGAAGATAAAGAGTTTTCGACTTATGCTTGGGTGGACGAATCTTGTAGGAAGCATAGATAAGATCATGGTAAGAGAAGGCGTCAGCTGGACACTGCCCATGTTCAGAAACGTGATTAGGGAAAGAATCTAAAATTAAATCAAGAAGAGATGGAACAGAGTTAGGGAAGTGATGAGTGGCATTAAGATCAGCTGGACACTGTCCATGTTGAGAAACGTGATTAGGGGAAGAAACTAAAATTAAATCAAGAAGAGATGAAACAGAGTTAGGGAAGTGATGAGTGGCATTAAGTTTAAGGATAGAAAGATTGGTAGAATTGATTAAACTGGAAAGAGCAGTGGAACGATTGTCATTTTTTAGGAGACATGTATTAAAATCCCCCATAATAATACAGTGATTAAATGAGGGTATAAATGTTTCCAGGAGCTGTTCGAATGAGGAGAAAAAATTTATACGGAGAGAAGGACAGTAAAATACTCCAAGGAGAATTTTAGCTCGATGTAACTCAACCTCCAGGAACAGGTGCTCACCAGCGTTCTGCGGAGGAGGCTGGGTGGACATATTCAAAATGGTAAAGGAGATATTGTCACGGAGATATATGGCCACGCCGCCCCCACCCCCAACCGCACGGTCGTTCCTTATCAGGTTAAATCCAGGAAGAGAGTAGGAGGAAGATAAGAGGCAAGGTTTCAGCCATGATTCGGACACAAGAATAGCGTGAATATTCTTACAATCAAAGATTGCCAGCATATCAGTGAAATGGGCCGGAATACTCTGGGCATTAATGTGAACCACATTGAAGTTCTGGGACGTATCAGAAAAAATGGAAACGAGCTTTACATTCAAGAACGGTAAACTACAAAAACTTTCATCGTCCGAAGTCAAAGATAAAAACGTATCTGATTCGTTGCTAATGGGTGATTCTTCACATCAATTAAAAAAAAATTAATAATGTCATTATCCTCAACCGAAAATTAACGAGTCTGCTGATTAAAACACAGATAATTATTTTATTAAATTAAATCTCACCACAGCTTACAAGCAACCGATTAAAAATATTGTATAAAATAAATTACTAAGATGCTTAAAAACCTGGGAGGATAATGACTTGTTAAATAAAAGTTAAGGTTTTTTGGAGAATTACCCTAATACTAGAATTAAACATGGGTGTGTAATGTGTATACAGGGTGTAAGGGACAGCCTTCCGCAAACTGATAGGGTGAATTTTCAGTATATCGTCATAAGTTGACCGGTACATGAAATTATTTCAGGAACGTTATGGGAATCCAATTAAACCGATTTGTTTCATTATCTTACACGCAATGCAATACATTGCGTACCACCTCACTACTACCACCGCAAACGCACGCAGCGAACGGCAGCGTTTTTAGTATTATTACTTTACACTATGGGCAGCGCCGCGACCTTACCTTTCGGAAAAACGGCCGCGCTCGCGCCACGTTTTAATAACAATAAATTATTATTTAAAAGATAGCCGCATTACTTACAAAACAAAATGTAACAATCATAACATGGTAACTGATAAATGATAAAAAAAGAAAAATGCATACCTTAGAATCGCTTCGGTCGTTTGAAATAAGGCTCGAAGTGACTTCCTTTAAAGTGTTCACATAGATTGACACGGCGCAGCGTCTCTGCATGTAAGCGGGGCAACATGGTGGGATCTTCACAGTTACAGCTGTGGCGTAGCTGCTGGAAAGCATTTGTGATGCGGTCTCGCATTTCGTACTCACTTGCACACGCAACCACAAACACTTTTTCTTTTACGTAACCCCACAAAAAGAAGTCCAAATGGGTTAGGTCTGGCGATCGTGCTGGCCACGGTTGCGATCCAAACCTACCTAAACTACGTTTAAACAGGAAAGCACTGGTAAGTGGTAGCGTCTCGTTACGTTAGCGAACCAATTCCAAAATCCACGTAGGTATTGGTCTTCCGGCGCCTTTTTGTCTGGGAACAATGGGCTGGTTTTCTAGCAAGCGTTGATAGGCATGTAGGGACGACAATGTACTATGACTTATTCATCGCAACGTTGCACTTTTGCGATGTAAGACAGTCACGGGCTTGTCGGGTTACATTTTAATTATTAATTTGTAAACTATGTTGTTAATTGTTGATGATCTTCTAAGTTTTTGTAAATGTGAGTGCCCTGTAACCTATTATAATTAAGTAAGACTTGAGAATATAGGTACTTGTGTCGGCTGGGAGCTGTCATGCTCACTCAGAGGTCTCATTGGCGGTGGCCCGGGCACTGGATCGCCCAATTCCCTATAATATGGTTGAGTTGGGCGGTGCTGGTGTACGTGTCATGTTCGTGAACGGGCGCCGCCTATTGGGACTGGTCAGCTCCAGTGGTCTGTCTAAATATGTTGTCCTTGAGGTTCACTTCTTTTTCGTACTTTTTGCCTGAACATTAGTGTTACATTGTTCTCACATATCAGAACCGACTAAATGATGTAACAAAGAAATGTATTGTAAAACTGATTGAAAAAGAGTAACCATGGAGTTTCTTGCTCGTTCTTCTCCATAGGAATCTACACTTTGGAACGAGCAAATAGCTTCACTAGAGGACAGACGGACAGGCTGACACGCTTAATTTTAAAGCTCTTTTTATATACTTTTTTCCTTTTTTGCTTGCTTGACGTTCAAAAGTGCCTACTGTGGTCTAATTGAAATAAATGATTTTTGACTTTTTGACTTTGAAACCTTGAGTGTGCTATGGATGCGACATTTACCACCAGCAGTTTGTCTGGAAGGGGGCCGCATTTAGCGGACGGCCAGTTCGGCTTCCGCAGAGGGCGCTCCACGGTGGACGCCATCATGTGCGTGAGGGACCTCACGACGGGGACTGCGTTGGCCAGGGGGCGAGTCATCGTGGCGGTGTCTCTGGACATCGCCAACGCCTTCAACTCGTTGCCCTGGAGCTGCATTCTGGAGGCACGCCGGTATCACCGGGTGCCTGCCTATCTCCGTCGTGTAGTCGAAGCTTACTTGACGGACAGATGCGTAATCTACCCTCGCCGGGGCGTGTGGAATCGGCGAGAGGTGTCGCGCGGTTTTCCACAGGGATCGGTCCTGGGACCTCTCCTGTGGAACATCGGGTACGATTGGGTGCTACGCACCGACCTCCCGAGCGGCGTCAGCATTGTTTGCTATGCTGACGACACGCTGGTGCTGGCGAATGGGAGGTCACATCAGGCGGCGGCCGACCTGATGTCGCAAGCGGTCGCGACAGTCGTTGCAAGGATCCGGCAGTTGGGACTCGAGGTGGCGCTTCACAAGTCCGAGGCCATGTGATTTTATGGCCGTCGGAACGCGCCACCTCCAGATGGGTCCCAAATAACGGCAGGAGGAGTTACCATCGGCGTCGAGTCGGCGATGAAGTACCTGGGTCTCGTCCTCGACAGCCGATGGAACTTCACGGAGCATTTTCGTCGTTTGGCTCCTAAGTTGGAACGGTCTGGGGCCGTGCTCAAGCGGCTCCTTCCCAACCTCAGGGGCCAAACGCCTCCTGCCGGAGGTTGTATATGTGGATTGTGCGATCCATGGCCCTCTACGGTGCCCCTGTGTGGGCGCTGGACTTGAAGCGGCGGCCGGCTCGTATGCTGGTCACGTCCCAGAGGATCATGGCTATCCAAATAATCCGCGGATATCGCACGATCTCCGGTGAGGCGGCGAACCTCCTTGCCGGATCACCGCCATGGGATCTGGAAGCGAAGGCGCTCGTCGCCGGGGCGAGGATCCTCTGCCGCGCCAAATTAGTGCGTGGCGGAATGAGCTCCGGTGAGATCTCATGGCTGAGTGGAAGCAGCGACTGTCGCAACCGAGGGCCGGGCACGCTACTATAGCAGCGGTAAGACCCCTCTTTGAGGAGTGGCTTGAGAGACGCCACGGCGTCCTCACCTTCCGCCTGACGCAGGTGCTTACCGGGCACGGCAGCTTCGGTAGGTTTCTGTTTCGGATCCAGCGGGAGGAAACGCCCGAGTGTCGTCATTGTGAGGACTACCTAGAGGATACGGTGGAGCACACGGTAGCGGTATGCCCTGCCTGGGCTGAGCACCGCCGTATCCTCAGGGAAGTGATCGGCGGTGGCGACCTCTCGCGCCCGGCCTTAGTCGAGGCCATGGTGCGGAGTGAGAGGAACTGGGACGCCGTCTCGTCGACACAGGAAGCCTTATTACTCTGCTTCAAGAAGTCGTGATCGTTCGGGACAGATAAAACGGAAAAACCCGGATTGGTTGTGCTTTTACCATTTTAGGTACAAGGAGAAGGCCAACAAATATATTCAGCCTTGCGCATGGTAGAAGCAGCAGGAGACTGAAAAAGAAAAAAACTAGATGCAGTGCAGCCAGTGGTGGACGGTTGTACCAGTGGGATCAGCAAACGCCTATGTATTACAGATAAAAAAAGTGGACTAACATTTTTGGTGGATACCGGCGCCAACGTATCTGTCTTACTAGTGCCTAAACATAACCGTTTCGCGAGTGAGTGCAGTGAATATAAATTATACGCGGCCAATGGAAGTGTGATTAAGACATTTGGTACTAAAACAATGATATTGGACTTTAGTTTACGCCGACCTTACAAATGGACCTTCATAATTGCCGAGGTAACCCAACCAATTTTAGGAGCCGATTTTTTAGCTCACCACGGCTTGATCGTAGATTTAAGTTCATCTAGGTTAATTGATAATTTTAACCTAGATGAAACAAAATTAAAATCTGTTGCCAGTATCGTGGAGGCGGACCAACCTACCGTGAAAACAGTGGAGGCTACTCATCCATTTCACGATTTATTATGTAAGTACGTTAATATTACTAAACCTGCGTCGTATAGGGAAGTACCTACCCATGGTGTTTTCCACCACATAGAAACAACGGGACCACCAGTATTTGCTCGGGCTAGACCGTTACCACCGGCTAGATACAAGAAAGTACAAGATGAGTTTCGTTTTATGCAGGAAGTAGGTATTTGTAGACCTTCAAAAAGTCCTTGGGCCAGTCCACTTCATGTGGTACCCAAGAGAAATGGAGAACTACGTCCATGTGGTGATTATAGGAAGCTTAACTCTATCACCAAGCCGGACAGATACCCTATTCCACGTTTAGCAGACTTTACATATTATTATATACTATCAGGCAAAAAGATATTTTCAAAAATCGATATTAACAGGGCATATCACTGCATTTCTATAGCGCCAAAAGATATAGAAAAAACTGCAATCATTACGCCATTTGGGTTGTATGAATTCCCGCGTATGACATTTGGGTTACGTAACGCAGCCCAGACGTTTCAGCGATTCATGCATCATACAGTTTTTCAGGAATTGGACGCAGATTGTAAAGATAATATTTTTTGTTATATCGATGACGTCATTATAGCATCGCCCAGCGAAGAAACACATCGTAGGCATCTTGAGTCATTATTTAAGCAATTTAACAAGAATAATATAACGATTAACTTAGCGAGGTGTACGTTTGGTAAGCCAGAAATAGATTTCGTAGGTATCATGTCACATCAGAGGGGATATATCCACTTGGTGATAAGGTTAAAGCGATTACCGAATTTCCCAAACCCAACAATATCGAACAATTGCGACGATTTTTGGGCATGGTAAATTTTTATAGGTCTCATATACCAAACGCAGCTTCATCTCAATCGATTCTTAGTAGTTTTATTCATAGTTCAAAAAAGAAAGACAAAACACCTATTCCGTGGACCTCAATTGCTGAGCAAGCATTCGAGCAATGTAAGTCAAGCTTGTGCAATGCGGTCACGTTGTCACACCCGGTGGCGGATGCACCGCTTGCACTTATGACGGACGCGTCGGATTCTCACGTAGGCGCGGTATTGCAACAAGTAAATAGTGTATGGTCACCATTAGGTTACTTTTCAAAAGCTATGTCTAAAACTGAATGCAAATATAGTACGTATGATATGGAGTTATTAGCGATTAACTTAGCCATTTGTCATTTTCGGAACATGGTCGAGGGACGCCAGTTAATAGTATATACAGATCACAAACCTATTACGTACGCATTTTAAAGACTAATAGCGAGAAAGAGTTACCTAGGCGTACGCGACATTTAATATTTATTAGCGAGTTCACCACCGACATTAGACATTTGAGTGGTCAGCATAACGTTGTTGCAGAAGAAACTGTCCCACAGTGATAGATAACGAAAAACTCGCTAAGGAGCAGCAACATCATACGTATGTTTTGCAATTGCTAAATAATAATGACAGAAGCGATAGTTTAAAAAAAATAATGTTACCTGACAGCGGAGCATTTATTTATTGCAATATATCAAAAGATAGAATTAGACCCTATTTAACTGAAACATTTCGGCGTATCGCTTTTGACACAGTACATAATTTGAGTCATCCTGGAATCAGGACTACACGAAAATTAGTACAAGATCGGTTTTATTGGCCGAGTATGAACCGTGATGTTAGTCAATGGGCCAAAACTTGTTTAAAGTGTCAGCGATCAAAGGTAAACAGACATACAATGTCAGCTTTAGGTTCGTTTCCTCAATGCGATAGATTTGAGCAAATTCATGTAGATTTGATAGGCCCCCTAAAGACTTCACCGGAAGGGTTTAGGTACTGCCTAACGATAATAGATAGAGGAACACGGTGGCCAGAATGTTTCCCTACAAAAGACATAACCGCTGAGACTGTTTCGAAAATTATATATGAAGGTTGGATCTCGCGTTTTAGTTGTCCGAAGCTAACTAGCGACCAAGGACGCCAATTCGAAAGTCAATTATTTACGTCATTAATGAAGTTGTTAGGTATAAATAAACTGCGTACAACACCTTACCATCCACAGAGCAATGGTGTGGTAGAGCGCTGGCATAAGTCGCTTAAAGCAGCGTTAACCGCTCGCTTATGTAATATACCATCATCTTGGGTGACCGAATTACCAACCGTTTTGTTAGGACTTAGAACAGCAGCTAGAAGTGATAATGGCATAAGCGCAGCAGAAATGACTTATGGAACTACTTTGCGATTACCTGCTGATTATTATGATTATAAGTCACATTTAGAAATAGATAATAGCCATGAATATGTATGCAAATCAAGAGAAACTATCAGAAAATTCCAATCCGTTGCATTTAGGGAAAATAAGAAGCAGAACATATTTATTCACCCGGACTTGGAAACATGTGATTACGTTTTTGTTAGGAACGACGCTGTTCGTAGGCCTCTACAGCCAACATACGACGGACCTTATCGCGTGTTGACTAGGGATAGGAAGGTTTATTTCATTCAAATGGCCAACAGAAAAGTTCGTATATCAATAGACCGCTTGAAACCTGCATATTATATCAATGAGGATAATGATGAAACGACATCGACAAGTACTATGGTCCCAAATCTAAATTCCCCTCACACTCACATCACGCGTAGTGGAAGAGCGAGTAGAGTACCCATACGATTCAGGTTAAGCTAATATAAACGTATAATATAATTGTAAAGCAACTTTTTATTGTAACAGCTCACAGAAATTATAAATTCCAGGTGTTATTTATTACATGTAATCGCTTTATTTATTTATTTAAAGGTTCTTCACAGCTTACAAAATTACATTATTACAATCAATCAATCAATCAAACAAACATTTATTGTGGATCATAGGTATGTGTAGTACAGGTCTTAAATATTTAAACGTTTGGATCAGCTATGTCCCGCCCGCAGGGCATACAAAATTATTATTACATTTTTATTATTACATTTGACATAGATGCAGTTATATTATTAAATTAAATTTGTCACAAAATAACATATTAATGTAAATAACAGATTCATATTATTATAATTATTATCAAAAATTAAAATTAAATGCATATTAAGATTCAAAGGAAATAATAAATAATAACGTCAAACATAGTAAATTAAATAGGTAGAATGTCCAATTATACACATAAAAATAAAAAAATAAAAATTAACCACAACACTAAAATGAGAAATTGCAAAAACATAGATACAAAATAAAAAAAAATATTATTGTGTAAAATATACATGTCATCCATTTCACATAATTATAATTATTCAAGTAATTGAGCACATCACGACTGGGTCGGTTTATATCTCTGTAGAGATTTGTCGAAACTCTTTGACAGAATAATAGCATTTGTTTACTAGCAGGTCATGGAGAGTCCTTTTAAAATTCTCATTTTTCATACTTGTTCTGATAGGCCCCGGTATATTATTAAAGATGCGAGAAGCTGAACAGAAGATGCTCTCATGCATTAAGTGAGTTTTACTGGCTGGTGTGCGAAGTTTATCCCTACGCCGTATACGCGTGTAGTAGTCAAACATGTGGATATTGTTTTTAACAAATACTGCTGCCTCAAGTATATAGATACATGGTAGTGTTAATAATTTATTGTTTTTAAAAAATGGCTTACAAGAGTCTGTTTCGCATAAGCTAAATATAGCCCTGATGCAGCGTTTTTGAGCAATGAAGGCGCGCTCTCTTTCCGTACTATTGCCCCAGAATATTACACCGTATCGGAGAATAGAGCCAACATAACCATGGTAAGCTGTTAGCAAAGTACTTTGATTGGCAATTTTCCCTAATCTATATAATGCATACGAAAATTGTCCTAACTTTTTGCAAACGTGCTCAATAAGGAATTTCCAGTTAAGTTTATGGTCAATATGTAGTCCCAGAAATTTCGTTACTTCCGTTTCCCCAATTTCACTTTCTAGGTAATGAATTTTTAAAGCATCTGTACGTCGGGTTCGTATTTTAAAATCCATTATTTTAGTTTTTTCAATATTGATCATTAAATTATTCATTCTAAGCCAATCTATAATCAATAATATTGTTTGGTTAATGTCAGATTCTAAATCAGTTGAATTATCATTAGCAAATAAAACGGTGCTATCATCAGCAAACAGTGTAATGTCATGTGTTGTTACCGAAGGCATGTCATTTATATAGACGAGAAAGAAAGGAGGACCGAGAATAGTCCCTTGAGGAACACCGAATTCAACTATTCTAGGTTCAGATACATATTGTTCTTCTGTTTTAGTACTGAGATTTAACCTTCTTACTTCGGTGAATTGTTGTCTGTTGCTAAGGTAAGATTCTATGAGTTTGTACTAATTTCCTCTCACACCATATGCATACAACTTTCTTAAGAGAATTTTGTGATCGACACGGTCGAAAGCTTTCGACATGTCCATATACAATGCGACGGCTGGTAATCCTTTATCCAAATTAGTCATTACCTTTTGCAAGAAGCTATAGACAGCTACATTTATGGATTTGTTTTTTCTGAAACCATATTGATTGGGTACTAAGATGTTTTTTGCCTCAAAGAAATTATAAAGACAGTTAAATATCACCTTTTCAAAGATTTTCGCAAAAATAGGTATTAATGCAATGGGCCTGTAATTATTCATGTTAGTTTTGTCTCCTTTTTTAAACACTGGCTTTATAACCGATATTTTTAGTTGATCTGGGAAAGTGCCTTCTTCTATACATAGATTGATAATGAAGCTAAGTGGTTCTGATATAATATGGGCTACATCTTTAACAATATTTGTTTTAATGTTATCATAACCGGCACTGTTTTTATTTTTTAGAGATATTATTATTTTATTAATGTCATCAGGAATAGTAGGTGCCATAAAAATCGAATTTGAATTGTATGTCAATTTGTTGGATGATTCATGGGGAACACTAGTATTATTTTTATTGATGTCAAGAAAAAAGTCATTAAACGAATTAGCAATGTCTTGAGGATTATTTATGGTTACGTCATTTATAATTAATTGAGGCACACCTTCATTTGGATACTTTCCTTTGATGTCATTTATTACTTTCCAAGTGGCTTTGTTTTTATTTTGAGCAGATTTAATAAAGTAGTCGTTTTGAGATTTTTTAGTAAGCCTAATTATAGTTTTGTATCTCTTTGCATATGTTTTGAAAGCAGTCTTAGTGGTTTGATTTGGATTATGCCTATATTGCCACAGTAGTTGACATTTACGTTTGCTACATATTTTCAATCCACGTGAAATCCATTTAGGTTTAGATCTGTTATGGATCTTGTTTTTTTTAATAGGAAAACAGAGATTATATAACATAGTGAAATTATCATGGAATATGTTATAAGCAGTATTCGCATCACTGCAACTATAAACGTCACTATTAGTTAGCTGATTTAAATATTTTAAGAATATTGCTCTGTTGCCTTGAGAGTAATCCCGTTTTAATATAAACCAGTATTTTATGCTGCAGGTCTTTTTAACTGGAACTTTTACTATTTGTGCACTATGGTCTGATAGCGCTAATTCCTTTATAGTGCCTTTGCATGCTCTTAAGTTATGGGCTATATTGTCTATGCACGTTTTACTAGCAAATCTCGTTATTTGATTGAATTTAAGTTTTAAATTATATCTAGTTAAGATTTCTGTAAATTCGATAGAGAGTTTTGTATGCTTCAAAGTATCTATGTTGAAATCTCCGCACATTATGATCTTTCTACCGTTTTTACAAACGTTATATAATATTTTGTTAAGGGTTGTGAAAAAGCTGTCTATAGTGCCTGCGGAGTTGTTAGGCGGCCTGTAAATACATAAAACAACTATTTGATGTTCCAACAGCTCGACTGCAGAACATTCTATTGTATTACATATGGAAAGTTTTGTGATGTCATTAAGAATTCTGAATTTTAAATTATTTTTTATTAATATACAGGACCCGCCGTGTCTGCTATGTCTCATAAAGTAAGACGAAAGTTTATAATTTGGTATTGTTAGGTACACTTCGTCACCGTCAGTCATGTTGTGTTCAGTGATACAAAGTATGTCAACAGGATTGTTCTGGGTAGCCAAATCGTTAATACAAACAGAGAGTATATCAGATTTATTAAGCAATCCGTTAATGTTCTGATGAAGAATTGTGACAAAATTATAGACGAAATAAATTATTCGAGTTTGAGTTTTCGATTTTGTTACATTCAGGTTCATCATGCTCATTTTTTGATTCATTTTTACAGTCTGTATCAATTCGTACGTGTTTACTTTCAAAACACTTTTTACTTTTAAATTGACACATCTGTTCATACTGTAATGCTTTGAAATGGTAATGAATACACAATATTTCTTTTAATAACGACCTTGCAAGATTAAGTACATGACTGCGTCTACTTGGTGGGAACCTGGCAGAATTCATGTCCATGAACAATACATTTTTATATTTCTTACAGATAAATCGAAATAAATAGTTTATTTTTGATTCCTTAAGAAACCTGTTACTGGGTACTTCACTTACAATGACATTTGTATTTGCAGCGGACGATAACCAACGATGCAAATGTATATCCATGTCAAGAGGGTTTTTATCGCAGCATCCGCCCAATATAACCACGTAGTCGCTTTTTGTGAGTGTGCTTATTTCGGTATTCGGGTACTCTAAGATCTGACTTAGTGTAGCACCAGGTTTTATGTAAGATACCACGTTGTAATCAGATCCAAGTAGGTTTTGTAAAATGGAGCGGAGTCCCCGACCTTGCCCATCACCTAGGACAATTACCTTATGTTTATTGTTCTGAGACACAACCGGTGCCGTTCTCATATTGGAGTTTGATTTTCCACAAAGTTTTATATCTAAATTGCAGTGTTGACTTTCTGACTGAACAGCTTTAATGCAATCTGTATTATCGTGCTGGGTTGAACGAGGGCTGGGGCTATTATATACATATGTGCTTCTAGCAAGTCGCAGAGGAGAGTGGCGGGGACTATTTACTCTCATACTAAGTATTCGTTTCGAGATGGGAGAGGAGTTGATTTTGCGCTGTGGAGTAGTGCAGGTAATTTTTTTCAGAAGTTCTATTTGTCGTTGTTGATCCTGTGTGACCTGCATAAGCTTAGTATTTTCGCAGTTAAGATTTTCAATTTCATTATTAGCAATCTTAAATTTTTCTTTAATGTCATTTATTTCCCGTCTCAGATCCTCCGAATATGACTGATCGTAGTTTTGCGTATCACTCTGAATGCTCATCATAGTAGTATCCAACATAGTAGAATTCAATAGGTCTCTGCTAGTTGAAGATGATAAGTCTATTTGTGATCGAGATCTCATCAATTTATTGCGTACGGTTATATTGTCCATCTTGCCTAGTAATTTCGCTTCCTAAAAATATTGTTTACTATTTGTCTCACGTAGCGTATGCTAAGTCTGTTGCAATCGCGTAGCGTAAGCTCAATATGTTGGAATAAGGACTAATAGTTTAATTACTCGACGCTAGATGGCGTAACATAGGTCGATAAAACAGTTCCAGATTTGGTGTATCAGATGCGTTGTCACTGCGTTTTGCTACTCAACGCTAGATGGCGCAATGTCGATCGATAAAACAGTTTCAAATTTGGTGCTCCCGTGACGCTGTCACTGTGGTTTGCTACTCGTCGCCAGATGGCTTTATGAATCAGTCGATAAAACAGCTCAAAATCTTAGTGTGGCTACTGGCCACCTGCGGCGCTAACACTGCGCGCTTTTTAAATGAGTGAAAAATAACCGTATTCAGAATTATCTTACAACACAAATGCACTTTATTATGATGTTTGATCAATTACACAACGATCACTGGTTAGTTTGAGAGTTAGTTGTCGTACCTTGCTTCAAAACAATCGTTAGTTTTGTTTGTTTATGTCAACATTCACTAGTGAGTCTAACGTTACTCAATTCTGTTTTTACGCACTATTTGTTCACGTAAGCTGTTGCAAACATTTACTGTAGTCTATTGTATGTATATGTACAAGATGTTAACAGTTTTAGACACTTTTATCACTATTTAATATTTTAAAACTATTTTTAATACGGAGCTAGTCGTTTACCGTGACAGTGGCGCCACCCGCTCCGCTTACAACTAAAACAGATACTTGATTCATTACGCCAATTATGAGGAACACGTGAAAAAGTAGAATTATATCACAGAAGTGTTGCTACATTTATAAAGAAAGCAGCTATCTATGTCAGTCGATGATGTTACTGTATAAATTATAGGTACATAATGATATTCTTATTGAGTGGATGAGGTTCTCTGGTTGTGTGGTTGTGTTTCTGAGGAGTGTTATCATGAATTAAGTAATTGGTCCCGATGAGTGACTAAAATACTGTATGACTTTAATCTTAAATACATTGCGACTTGAATTAAAGGGAGCCTTTACACTGTACGTATAGGATCTCATCCAGTGAAAGCCAGTGTAAGCGACATGACACTGAAGGTCATAATCAGTTGCGCGCGAGACGCGACGGTGAGCGTACGCGCTTAGTGACCAGTCCCGCGTTCATACGATATATTTTTTATTCAACTACCCTCAGTAATATCGTTTTAAATGTTTTCATATCATGAGCAGTATTGGAGAAAATTTGGAGTTTTGTGACTCCAGTGGAAGTGATATAATGGAAGAAGAGATTGGAAGGAGTGAGCAACAAGGTTGTGCAGAACTAAATATACAAAATGAAGAACATACAACGCCAAGTCAAAAAGTGGTAGGAAAAAGAACAAGAGAGGATAGTGAAGAGATAATTGAAGAAGATGAGGGCTTTATCACAGTCAGGAAAGGCAAAAAACCGCTGAAAAATAACCTTTCTAGAAAACTGGATAGTACTATAACTAACGTGAAGGACGTGGATATGGGAAACGACAGAGATGACATACCAATGGTCATGATAACATCGAAAGATGTCTTACCTAAGCAGTTCGGAATGGCAAAGCTACTGCGAGCCGAAAATATACAAGACATCTCAAGAATCAGATATAAAGAAGCTTATAAAGTACTGATACATTTTGAAAACAGAGAAAGTGCTAGAAAGCTAATTAGTTGTGAGAAACTAATAAGTTAAGGGTACAGGTGCCAAATGATTGACGAAATAAGTCTGACATATGGGGTACTACGTGAAATAGATTTAGATATGGAAGATACGGAGATCGCTGAATGTTTGACTTGTGACTACGAGATAATATCGGTGAGACGGCTGAAACGTTTAAATGATCTAAACGAATGGGTAAATAGCGGAACTATTAGACTATGTTTTAAAAGTTCCACTTTGCCCCCGTACGTTTACGGGTACGGGTATAGGTTCAAAGTGGAACCGTACACGTTTCCTGTGTCGCAGTGCTCAGGGTGTTGGAAGTTTGGTCACCTGTTAAAATTCTGCCCCACCAAAAAGATTATATGTCCGAAATGCGTAGGCCCCCATGAAAATTGTGAAGTCTCAGAGTTTAAATGCGCTAATTGTAAGGGCGCTCACATGGCCTTAGATAAATCCTGCCCTATGTTTATTAAAGAAAAAGAGATTAGAAAGATAATGTCCAGCCAAAACTATACTTACTGCAAAGCCCTATCAGTTTGGCTAGAAGATAAAAAATCACAGAGGAAAGAGACTGATCACATTGAGAAGATGGATTACATTACCAATAAAAAGGTAGAAACAACGAACAAAACGGGTCTGGGTGTCATGTGTATGTGACATTGTATGTTTGTAAACGCACCCACAACACAGGAGAAAATCCTAAAGTGGGGCAACGTTATATATAAAAAAAAAAAAAAAAAAAAAAAAAAAAAAAAACGCTAAATCAGTCAAAATCGTACAGAGATGTAGTTGTTAACAACTCTTTTGATGGGCTAAATGTGAATGATGAGAAGCTATACATGGAAAAGTCCGAGGATGAAGGAAATGACACCGATTGCACCCCGATTCAACGTAAAAAAAAGGAGAAGATGAAGAAAAGAAAGAACCAGAATAACCAAAGGTTTGAAGAGTATGCATCTGAAGTAGAACACGAATCTGAAACCTGTGCCCATAAAACCTACCAGAGAAGCCATGAGAATACGATTTTCAAGAAACTTGTGAGTAAAATAAAATACATTTGCTTTTCGAATAACTGCTTTGAAGATAAAGTAAAAATGTTCTTTAATAGTGTCGTAAAGGAATGTATAGAATATATTTTTGAACTAGTACAAAAACAAGAGGTATTTATAAAATTGATTTCCTTATTTATAAATGGATAATATACAGAAAGATTTTGATTTGAATATAATACAATGGAATGCGCAGAGCTTAAGACCCAAACTTGTAGAATTAAAACTTTTATTAACTCAGAATAAAGTGCACATAGCTTTGATATGTGAGACCTGGTTGGAACCTGACTCTAGCTTACACGTAAGTGGTTACCATTTATACCGTAATGACCGATATGATGGGTATGGAGGTGTTGCTATCATGGTGCATAACTCAATAAAAGTACAAGAGTGTAATATAGAACTCACTAACAGTGGTATAGAAGTGGTATGTATAAAATTAATAAATTGTAGTAAAATTAAATATTTAATGCTAGTGTATTGTCCATCATCTGTTCACACTATCCAGTCCGACTGGGATATCCCTTTTTCAACTTTCACGCAAAATTGTTTGATAGTTGGTGACTTTAATGGTCATCATACAAATTGGTCCAACAAAAATGACACTAGGGGGCAACAGATATACGATGCAGCCTTGGAACATTTTGTGTCAATAAATAGCGGTCAACCAACTAGGATTAAATTAGTAAATAATGTCTTACAAAAAACATCGCCAGATGTTTCATTTGTTTCAAGTGATATAATTATATACTTTGATTGGCAAGTTATGAATGACAACCTTGGTAGCGACCACCTAATTATAAAAATAAAACATAAATTCAAAGATTTCATGCGAATACATAAAAAACGTAACTTCAAACTGGCTAACTGGAGCGATTATAGCAAACGCCTTGAAGATTATTTCTCTGCTTCGTATAATAGTGAAAGTAACGTGCAAATAGTATATAATAATTTTATTCATCAATTAAATAGTATGGCTGATCAATGTATACCCATGACCAAAGAATTTAATAATCCCAGCAGTAATTTTCGCCCTCAACCATACTGGAATCCTTCACTTTCTAAATTAATTGCCCAGCGCAGGCTAGCTTTAGGTGAGTTTAGGAGAAACCCTTCTCCGGTGAACCTTAATAAATTAGAAAACATCAGTCGTGACACCAAAAACGCCATTCACCAAGCCCGTAGACAAAATTGGCAAAAATATTGTGACAATTTTGATGAAACTCTAACGATATCTGAAATTTGGAAACAATTGGGTTGGTTGAAAGGACATAGATCACCTAAGGTATGTATCCCCGACGACAAAAAATATGATCTTTTAAACAGTTTAGCTCCTGATTATGTTAACCCAAGCCCTCCAGAAATACGATCTATTAATGATGTATTGGAAAATAAATTTTCAAATCAGGAACTGTATAATTGTTTGAAAAAAAAAGACACTGCTCCAGGTGATGATGGAATCACTTATTCGATGATTTGTTACTTACCGGACTGTGCCAAGCAACATTTTGTTAAATTTATACAATTTGATTTTCATGACAGGAGAAGTCCCCTCCCAATGGCGCGACATCCGAATTGTCCCAATACCAAAAAGAGAAAGCCACATGAATACCAACATTAAGATACGTCCTATTTCCCTAATATCGTGTGTGTGCAAGATATTTCATACCATGATAACAAAGCGTTTGGAGTGGCATGTAGAAAAGAATGAGTTGTTACCTAAACATACGACGGGTTTCAGGAAGGGACAATCATGTTACGAAAACTTGGTTCGCCTTGTCACACAAATCCAAATAGGGTTCTCAAATAGCGTTCCGACTCTGGCATGTTTTATGGATATTGAGAATGCTTATAATAACATCTTAATAAACGAACTTATAATCAGGCTTGATGAAATAGGGGTTGGAAAAAAAATCTGTCTATATTTATGGAATTTTTTGGTGGAAAGACATTTAAAAATCAGAGAGGATTTTGATGTGGATAAATATATTATGCGGTACACGAGCAGGGGCCTTGCACAGGGTGACCCCATGTCTCCCATACTTTTTAATATTGTGACAATCAAGATCAGTCGATGTGTAAACAATGTCTTTATTTGCCAATACGCGGACGACTTCGTTTTATATACTTGTAATAAAAAATTGTCGGAGAGCCTAAATAACAGTCAAAATGCACTTAACACTATTGTTATCTTGTTCGATCAATTAGGTTTAACATTGTCGTCTAATAAAACGAAATTGTGTTTATTTAGTAGAGGACAAAGAAAACTTGAGCACCAAGTTATAGTTGATAACAGTTCTCTGGAAGTAGTTAAAGCTTACAAGTACTTAGGTATTTGGTTCGACAGTTGCCTAAAATGGGGCAAACAAATAAATGAATGTTGTCAAAAGACACGACAACACCTTAACTTGCTCAAAGTTTTAGCCGGTTCAACATGGGGTGTGCATCCCAAACATCTGCGTCAACTTTATCTTTCATTAATCAGAAGCAGAGTTGATTATGGTTCCTTTTTGTATGATAATAGTGCGAAAACCAATACGTGTAAGTTGGATAAGGTTCAAAATCAGCCTTTACGGCTTATAGGTGGGTTTATTAAAAGCACACCAATACATGTGATGGAGTCAGAGCTCTGCGTTCCTCCCCTGCATTTACGTAGAAAATATCTGGCGTGTAAATATTGTTTAAAAGCTTTTTCTCAAACAGATAATGCAAATATTACATTACTATCTGAACTTAGTTCCGCTTGTAATAAAAGTTATTGGAATACAAAAAAAAAACCTGTTCTTGTTGATGTGTACAACTTGGTAAAAAATGATGTCATGTCATCAACATCGCCCTTAAAGATGTTTTCTCTTAAAACATGGATGTCTAACATCAATATAATTAATCTAATAGAAGTTAATGTAAATTGCTTGGTGGACGCTAAAAATAATTATAACTACAGCTTGTTGAAATTTAACGTTATTGCTGAGTTACGAGAAAAATATTACAACTGGTACGTAATATTTACGGATGGCTCAAAGAGTGCTTGTGGTCTTGGCGCCGCATTTTACGACCCCCAAGCATTAAATGATAATACATGTTACGATAATTGCTTTAGAGCATCTCATGATCTGTCGATTATGTCAATGGAACTCATAGCAATTCAAGAAGCACTTATATACGTTCGGTCAATTCGTGTAGATAAAGTCCTTATTTGTACTGATAGCAAAAGTGCTTTATATCACTTGGCTCGATGCGCCTCTGGACGCAGAGGTACACCGATAGCCTATGAAATCCTGTCTGAAATACACGAGAACGAGTTAAAGGGCATTCAATTGAAGTTGCAATGGGTTCCATCTCATATTGGCCTTAGAGGAAACGAAGAGGCTAACAAGTTGGCCAAAAAAGCTGCAGTGGATGGAAAAGAGATTAACGTTTTGCCAGATTATACAGAGTTGTTACCCAAATACAAAAAATATTGCTACACAAACTGGAAAGAGTATTTCGATCAGAGATCGGTACAAAAAGGCATCTGGTACAAGACGATCCAATGTGAGCCTCCTCGTATTCCGTGGCTTAGGGATGTATGTTTAAGCAGACGATTAACCGTAACTGCATTACGTCTAAGGTCTGGACACATGCCACTCAACAAGTTTGCTTACATGATGAGGAAAACTAATTCCCCGAACTGCGAATTGTGCGGCGTGGTAGAAGACGTGCACCACTTGTTGGTGGAATGTGTACGGTATAAGACGTACAGAGAGTCCTTGATGAGGAGTCTGAACTTGAACAGACTAAGCGTTGGCATGTTTCACGTTTTGTTGTCAAATCCTTCTTCGGATTCCTCAAGAAACTTGTTTAGAGTCTTTACGCCTCATCAACAATAAGTAGAAATAAGTATTGTTATTTTTTGATATTTTTTCTTTAAGTTTATCGTCTAATAAGTTATGTTAAGTTAACGTTATTTCTTATTTTTTTGCTGTTATTAATTAAGTTAAAGTAACGATGGAATTGGCATATACTGTTATGTATAAAAATTCCTTTAATAATAAAGAAAAAAAAAAAAAAAAAAAAGGTCATAATGTAATCGAGTACTTAGATAACAAATGTAGCAGCTACAGATTACGTTAAGTACTAAATATGCAGGGTGTAAGGGACAGCCTTCCGCAAACTGATAGGGTGGACTCAGTATATCGTCTTAAGTTGACCGGTACATGAAATTATTTCAGGAACGTTATGGGAATCCAATTAAACCGATTTATTTCATTACCTTACACGCAATGTATCGCTACCACCGCAAACGCACGTAGCGAACGGCAGCGCGTTTAGTATTATTACTTTACACTATGGGCAGCGCCGCGACCTTACCTTTCGGACAAACGGCCGCGCTCGCGCCACGTTTTAATAACAATAAATTATTATTTAAAAGATAGCCGCATTACTTACAAAAGAAAATCTAACAATCATAACATGGTAACTGATAAATGATAAAAAAAGAAAAATGCGTACCTTAGAATCGCTCCGGTTTCCGGCTCTGGAAAGCATTTGTGATGCGATCTCGCATTTCGTACTCACTTGCACACACACTCACAAACACTTTTTCTTTTACGTAACCCCACAAAAAGGGGTCCAAATGGGTTAGGTCTGGCGATCGTGCTGGCCACGGTTGCGGTCCAAACCTACCTAAACTACGTTTAAATAGGAAAGCACTGGTAAGTGGTAGCGTCTCGTTACGTTAGCGAACCAATTCCAAAATCAACGTAGGTATTGGTCTTCCGGCGCCTTTTTGTCTGGGAACAATGGGCTGGTTTTCCAGCAAGCGTTGATAGGCACCAGTAATTATCCTGGAGTCTGATGGATGCCGACGGTCAGGATACCTACACTACTACACATTATCATCTCCCCATAATCACGCGCGCTAAACGTACCTAGGTAGTAATTTCGCACAATTTCTACAACAAAACTTTACTGCACTTCCTATAACTAATAAATCTTAACAACACTACTTACAACAAAACTTTTAAGCCGAATGCGCGAGTGATCCGTACCGACACACGCTCGCGGTACACAAACAGTACCTACATCGCAGCAAGGCACAATGGCGACTGCATGTGATGAGACACACACAAACATAAATCTGTTTTATTTATTTTATTTATTTAAACTTCATGCACAATGGGTACATAGGCGGACTTAATGCCTAAGGCATTTTCTACCAGTCAAACCTTGGGTGATGCAGAGATGAGCCAATGGTCGGTGCAAGAAGCAAGCAAACGGCTTAACTTTAAATCTGATAAGACATACGAGATAGATATATGTGCGTATTATTAACGTACAAGTTACTATATCCCTAATATATACCTACATTCATACTCAAATTATATTATATAATAATAAATAACTGCTACATATATATACTATATACATACATAAGTATACTACATACATACATGTACTATATACATACATATACTAATACTTATTAATAATAATGTATGGTGGTCACGATTTAGCCGAACCTTTCAATAAAAGCTCACGAACCTTTGTTATCTGTTGTTGCCAATTACACGAAAATTTCAAAATTTCGGGGAAAAAAATAAAAAATTATGCATGGAGTTAACTCATCGTAACCCGCCGTTTCGTTCCCTTTTGATGATGTAGCAGCTAGGGTCACATGCAACGCAGCATTTACTCAATTTTCAATTGCATTGTATAATGATATTCAATAGTCAGTCTAATCGCAATCACCAGCTAAATAACATCCTGTAATTGACTTATTATAATTAAATTGTAATTAATAAATAAATATTTTTTTTAATCAAAATCCCGACCGCCAATACTTAACTGGCGCAGTCGGTAGGATCGCGACGTTCGAATTTCCGATAAACCTCTTCGGGATAAGAGCGACGGTTCTTAAATCGTTCCTTCGCGATCCGCAACGAACCTATCGTGCGGTCGGACACCTATATAGTCATCGGGATAAATCTCCGGAGAATTGGAGGAAGCTGCGCTGATAGAGAGGAGACTCGACAGGAGATGCAGTGGCTGCTTTGGTAAGTACTCTCGTTTTACCAAGTGTCCTTGCTCTATTTCCTGCCTTACTTTAATTTGTGTATTTTATTTAAATTGATAAGTGTCTGTCTATAAGCTACAATCGCAGTAGGCAACCACTCGTAATTTCCTAGAATAAACTCAGGTGTAGAATTACTCCCATTGTTTCGCACCGAGTGCCACTAGACAGATAAGTTAGAGAAGTACAATGTCGCTCAGAGATTATGATGCGAACTACAAACCATACAAACTTGTTGCAGATTTAATGCCAAAATATGACGGTAATCCTAAATTACTGAATTACTATATTAGAGAGGTAGAATGTTTATTAAGATTAACCAGTGAAGCAGATCGTTCACATCCAGCATTAGTGTGCTTAATTAAGAGTAGGCTTAGTGGTACAGCCGTAGATGCAATAGCATACGAAGATTACTTAAATTCGTGGGACGCGATTAAAAATGCTCTTATTAGACGTTTAGGTGAACCGCGTAACGAGATTCAAGTCATGCAGGAGCTCACTAGAGTACGTAGGGCTAAGACAGAGGACGCCGAGACCTTTGGTAAGCGCCTTCGCGAGTTGTTAGACACCCTATATTCGGTAGGTGAGCACGGCAATAAATCTTATTACGAGAAGATGGTTATTGAGCAATACGTGAACCAGTTAGACTTCCACGTGTCTCTTGGTGTAAGGATAGCTAAACCGGATACCTTCGAAGAGGCTATCGTAGCGGCTAGGCAAGAGGAGGCTAGGCTTGCATACAATAGACAAAGTTATTTTAACCCTTCAACGTCTCAAGCGAAACCAAAGGAGTTACCTAAACACCAAACTAATAATAATAACCTTCGTAATCCATTCGTACAGCCTAATTTTACTAACCAACCAGTTACCCTATTTGTACCCCAACCGAATTTTGTTCCTCAACAAAATAATTTAACCCCCGAGCAACGTCAGCAGTGGGTTCAGTCCATGTTGCCATGGAAGAATAGACCATCATCAGGTAATTTCAGACCAAATGGTTCAGGCAATTTTAGGAGCGGTAGCTTTAGGAACCAGCCGAACATTCCTAAACCATCGGTTCCCACGCCGGTGTCATCTGACGTTACGATGCGTACGGCAGGTAAGCCAGAAAAACCACAGTTCGCTTCTCAAGAAATGTTCTATATACCATCTGACGTTACGATGCGTACGGCAGGTAAGCCAGAAAAACCACAGTTCGCTTCTCAAGAAATGTTCTATATGCCGAGTCAAATAAATACTCAGGAACAACTGGGATCCATTGATGAGAATTATTGCGATCATGTCATTGATGGTAATAATTTAGATGGTTCTTTCCCAAATGTGACCTTGGATGAACAAGAGGTAAGTTACGGTCAGGATTTTACCATGGACATCAACCGAGACAACCGGAGCTAGTATCGATTAATTTCCAAGATAAAAAATTTTTGCCATATATTATACTACCAGAATTCAACGGTAAGTTTTTATTAGACACAGGTGCAAGTCACTCTACTGTGGCATCCGACGTTATCGCAGGTACCATATTCGAGTACTGTGTTGAAACCGAACTCTTTCTTATTATGGCTCATAGTTCATCAGTTCCCTTTACCTCCCGCGTTTAATAGTGATATTACACATAAATTTTTAATATTCGATTTTGATCCTAAATACAAAGGTATTATCGGTTGTGACCTTCTACAAAGATTAAAGAGTAACATTGATTTAAACAATAACGTGGTACGTACACCCACAGCAGAAATTCCGATACATTTTACTTCACCACCCCGTAAAATATACGTTGACCCCAGATGCGAAAAGTTAGTCAAGGTTAAAACGAATTATTCGGACGGTCAATATTTACAGGATGACTTTATATGGTCAGACGGTTTAATATCTCCCGCAGCCATAGTTAATGTTATCAACGGTTCTTTTAACATATCGGTAATAAACTACAGTGATCAAAAGAAATGTATCCCGGTTAACCCGTCAATTGAACTCGAATCATATTCTCATGTTAATTCTATTAATAGTTACGAAATTAATACCGTTCAAATGCAAACTGACATTGATCAGATATTGGTTGAAAATTTAAAGAAAATTCAAACCGATCATATGAACGAGGAAGAGAAACGAGAAATTACCCGGCTATGTTATCAGTACAGAGAATTGTTTCATTCAGATGAAATTCCACTTACCTTTACACACGCTGTCAAACACGAGCTCAGACTTAGCGACGATGCACCGATATTGGTGCGTAATTATAGGCAACCCCCGCAACAACGTGAGGAAATTCGCAAACAAGTAGATAAACTACTCCAACAAGGTGTGGTGCGAGAGAGCGTATCCCCTTGGTCATGCCCCGTACATATTGTCCCTAAAAAGCCAGACTCTTCAGGCAATGTAAAATGGAGACTTGTCGTAGATTATCGTCGTCTTAATGATCGTATCATCGAATATAAGTACCCCTTACCTAATATTCACGATATATTAGATAGATTAGGGCGTGCGCAATATTTCACAACCCTAGATCTCGCTAGTGGATACCATCAGGTCGAAATGCACCCCGACGATATTGAGAAAACCGCGTTTAGTACAGAACGAGGTCATTACGAGTTCCTTAGAATGCCCTTTGGACTTAAAAATGCACCAAGTACATTTCAAAGACTAATGGACCACATTCTAAGAGGCATCGATAATGTCTACACGTACTTAGATGATGTAATAATTGTATCCACGTCCTTACAGCAGCACATAGAAAAACTAAAACAAGTCTTTGACCGAAAATTCAGTTAGACAAATCACAGTTTCTACAGAAACATGTCAATTTTCTAGGTCATGAACTAACAGACGAAGGCTTAAAACCTAATAAAGACAAAATAAAAGCCGTATTAAATTTTCCGTTACCCAAAACCCAGAAAGAGATCAAAGCTTTCTTAGGTTTAGTGGGCTATTATAGAAAATTCATCAAGGACTTCGCTAAACTTACCAAGCCAATGACCCTTTGTCTTAAGAAAAATAGTAGAGTCGTACATTCTTCAGACTTCCTAGAAGCGTTTCATAAGTGCAAACAAATTTTAACTAATTCACCAATATTGCAGTACCCAAATTTCGATGAACCCTTTATACTGACGACCGATGCATCAGATGTAGCTTTAGGTGCAGTATTGTCACAAGGTGTAGTAGGTTCCGATAAACCGGTCGCCTTTGCATCTCGAACTCTATCAGATACCGAGTCCCGATATTCTACAATAGAGAAAGAGCTTCTCGCAATTATTTGGGCAATTAAATACTTCAGGCCTTATCTCTATGGTCGAAAATTCACAATCTACACAGACCACAGACCCCTCACCTGGTTAATGTCACTTAAAGATCCGAATTCTAAGTTGACTAGATGGCGTTTAAAGCTCGCGGAATACGATTACAATGTCGTATACAAGAAAGGTCGTCAAAATACCAACGCAGACGCTCTATCGCGTGTTAAGATCTTTCACGGTAGTATGGATTCATTAGCCGTTAATCTAGACGATAACGATGATGATGAAATAATAAATAGAATTTTCGAAAACGCACGTAGGCAAGCTGAGAATCAAGATATTCAAATTATAGAACCCAATGAAAATGTTGAATCACAAGAGCCAAGGCACAGAGTCAGATAGCATGACTATAGTGTCAGCAGAGCCCGAGTTAGTCTCTACAAGACATACCCAGCCTGACAACGAAAATAGAGGCATACCCATTACCACAGACGCTATTGATAGGCAACTAAAACAGTTTCATATCAGGTCAACACCCGGTTCCACTTACAGAGTAGATAATAGAACCACTAATTCGAAAGTAGTTATCAAGGATGTCTTTATCCCAATTAACGACACAGAGTCGGAGATAGTAAGATTCCTAAAGGAACATACTATAGCTGATCGTGTATTCCACTGTTACTTTCATAATGAAGAATTATATCCTATCTTTTCGAGAGTTTACACTACGATATTTAACGATAGAGGCCCTAAATTATTTAAATGCACTACTCGCGTAACTCTTGTCGAAAACAAATCCGAACAACAAGATCTAATTAAGAAGTACCATGAAGGTAAGACAGTACATCGTGGTATTCAGGAGACCTACAAGCACTTACACAGAAATTATCATTGGCCCAATATGCTTCTTACTATCCAAAAATTCGTAAATCAATGCGATACGTGCTTGAAGGCCAAATACGAACGCAACCCTCTTAGCCCACCCTTAGCTATTACCGACACTCCGCGTAAACCCATGGAACATTTATTTATGGACCTTTACTCAACAGGATGCGCAACATTCCTCACTGTTATCGACAATTTTTCCAAATACGCTCAAGCAGTCCCGTTAGCAGCATGCAGTGGTGTTCATGTAGCTGAAGCATTACTAAATGTTTTCTCAGTGTTAGGTCTACCAAATAAGATAACTACAGATTCCGATACTAAATTCGATAACGATGTTATTAAGGAAATATGTGCATTACACAATATTCACATTCACTATACTACCCCATACAACCCAAATTCTAATTCTCCTATCGAACGTTTACACTCTACATTAGCCGAATTAATTAGGATTCAAAGAATGACCAACAAAGATGATCCTATTCAGTTGATCATGAAGTATTCTATCATAGCCTACAACAACGCCATTCATTCGGCAACTGATTACACACCCCATGAGCTATTATTTGGGCACACAGCTTCTAGAAACCCATTAGAGTTGTATTTCCCAAAAGAATTTTATCAGGATTATGTTATTAAGCACCGTGCTAATGGCGAGGCAGTTCAAGAGTGCATTTCAGCGCACATGTCTAAAAACAAGGAGCAGGTTATTGCTAAGCGTAACCAAGAAGCAGAAGAAATTAAATTCAAGGTAGGTGAAACTGTTTATAAGCAGGTAGCCAAGACAGCTCGAGCAGATAAGACAAAGCCCGTCTTCAAAGGACCCTACAAGGTTCTTCACCTTCACCCTAACAACATAGCCGAAATAATAGGTAATCACCCCAACTCTAAATCCATTAGAGTTCACTTTAAGCTAATACGGAGGCCTCATCTTGTTGCAGGACCTTCATCGCCGGAGCCTTCGTGCTCAACGCAACAGCAATCGTAACCCTTGACCCTGTAGGTAATGATAGCGGTATCCTTCTCCTTAAGCAAGGTCAACTCCTTAAACAGGACAACTACTTTAGTCTCGCTTGCGTATATAACATAAGTGATCTTCATTTAACATCCATCGAACTTATGTCGCTATATGCAAGTACCAAAGCAGCTGAGAGTTCAGAATCTGGAGCGTTACATAAAACGTACAGAAATCAAATAGAATATAGTTTTAGTATTATAGGTAGAAAGATTAAGTTTTTATCACCGCAAGTTAGAAAGCGACGCGGTCTTATAGATGGATTAGGTACTATTGTTAAGTCTATAACAGGTAATCTGGATCATGAAGATGCAGCTAAGTTTGAAGCAGAAATTTCAAATATAAAGAATAAGGTTAAAACTGTTCAAGATTCGCAAAGAAAGTCCCTAATTTTGGCACGTAATACAATCGATGAGTTTACTGAACAGTTAACAAAATTAAATAACAATCAGAAAAATTTGGCTAGTTTATTACGAAATATTACTAATAGTTCCAATGACGTATCAAACCACTTACATTTCTTAGATATTTACGTTCAGATAGATTTTAGTTTACAGATAATTCTTGATAGATTAATGCTTTTAGAAAGAAAGAAGAAAGAAAAAGTATTTATTCGCGTCTGGGACGCATAAAAGACACAAAACGAACAAGATAATAAAATAAAGTTAAAATAAAAATACATTGAGCAAGGTAAAAACAATATCACAAAAGTAGACGGTAGGAGAAAAATATGCGTCCAAGCACGCGAAATGGCCCACGCTCAGCATAATGCAGCGACCCCGTACGAGACGGGTTCGCGGCGCTGATTTTCAGCGATGGCCGTCACTAACGCATGACGCCAATCTGCGCAGAAACTTAAGATAAGAAAATAAGTATTTAACTTATTTTCTACTGAAATATGTTTTTTTATAATTTTTTGAATAATAAACTACTACAGAAAAACAAACTGCTTATGATAAAAAAATAGAGTAAAAAAAAACCCAGAAAAATAAAGTACCAAATAATAGACGCCTATGTGACATTTGTCAGTGGCAACACTGAACGAATGAAAGCGACGCTCGCGCTTCCAATCCATTCGATCTGTGCATTCGATCAAAAAGTCTATTCACTATTCTCTGTCCACGTGCCACAAACAATTCAATATAGTAATTTACAATTTGTATTTGTATTACGTAATGGCGACGCATACCAATAATTATTATGCAATCCGTCATATAAATGTTATGGAGATATAAGTGATTTAAATATGTTGTGTTGTGAGTTAAAATGAATATGAATTGTGTAATGAATGTAGTTGCAAAATGTGACTATGGAGGACTATCGAATTCTACCAGGATGATACAGGTAAGTGATATTTTACCCATGCACGCCACTATTGGATTAATATGGATTTATACATAACCTAAAAATCCGCACCCAAGGCCACCCACTGACCAATTCCTCAGCATTAGTTATAAAATTATGATGAATAGTATTAATTTTGTGTTAATTATTTGATAAGTCGAGGTTTTATCGAGTCATTATAATTCAATATGAAAATTGACTTCAGATTGGTAAAAAAAAAAATTAAAATAAAATAATAATTGCATAGATGAATTAAACATAGATGTAAATTATATAATTAAGGAATTAAATTGATATTGCAGACAAGAAAATGGGAAAAAAACACAGTATCAATGACACTCATGAGGAACAAAGGCTTGAGTGGACGGCAACCCACACTGCAGGAAGTGATCCCCAATCCGGAGCATGCGTGCCAAGACCCCTGAGGTATGAAGCAATGTCACAAGTTGAGGCTCACTTGCTGATGTAGTAGAAACTTTTTAAATTGTGCCTTAAATGCATGTTTTGTTTTCAGGCACCGAAGTGGGGGAGGGAGATCATTTCAGCAGCGCGTAGCCGCAAACTTGAAGCATCCCCTGAATGCCACAGTATGATGCCTAGGAACGGCCAATGGACACACCATGGAGCGAAGACCTTTTAGAAGATGCCATGACGTTCGCTCAGATGGGAACCATGCATCCTAGTATTATAAGTCCTCAGAATCTTATGGAAGAACTAAGGACCTTAGAAAGTATGTTTAATTTTAGACCAGTAGCTAGTATTAGCCTTAGTAATATTTACATTATAGAAAAGTCGATTAAGGTTAAAGCTTACAGTACAGAACACTCTGTCAATTTTATCCTTGAAATTCCTTCAGTAACCCAAGAAACCTATGACCTTATTCATCTCTTTTCTATCCCAAATAAAAATAACCTTACAATTATTCCTAAGTCCAAATACCTTGCACTTGGCAACGATGAGTACGCTTACCTGGAAGAAGCCTGTCAGCCGCTCACCGACAATACCCAGCTGTGCAAGCTCCTGGACACCAGAAGAATTCAAGACGCAGATGATTGCATACCATCCCTCATTCAACATCGCCCAGCGAATTGTACACATGCTAAGATGAATCTTAGAAGAGGAAAAGTTCAGAAAATCGGAGATAACAACTGGCTACTTGTTCTCAAAGAAGATGAAGTCGTTAAAACACTATGTCACACTAAGACAGACTACAAAAAGTCATCTGGAATCTATTTCATCACTCTCACAGAAGATTGCCAGATGAACGTCTTTAATAAAACACTTCGGTCTCACACGGACACTGTCGTCATCAATGAAGTCATACCCCTGCCGGAGCAGCATCAAGTCTCAGAACAATCCATACAGTTTGAACTTCAATTAGAAGATATCTCACTGGACAGTATCCACGAACTTATCAACAAAGCGAGCGACATCTCCGTGCCAGAAGATGACGATTGGCCAACTATCACAGCATCACCTAGCTGGACCACAATCGTTCTCTACATCCTACTGATGTCTGTAGCATCCTGGAAGCTGTATCAATGGAAAATCTCCAAAAATAAGAAGATCTTGGAGGACACCAAGGGCAGCGAGGACGCAGCCAGAAGCAAGAGTTGCTTCTATCCTATGGAGGGAGGAGTTAACTCATCGTAACCCGCCGTTTCGTTCCCTTTTGATGATGTAGCAGCTAGGGTCACATGCAACGCAGCATTTACTCAATTTTCAATTGCATTGTATAATGATATTCAATAGTCAGTCTAATCGCAATCACCAGCTAAATAACATCCTGTAATTGACTTATTATAATTAAATTGTAATTAATAAATAAATATTTTTTTTAATCAAAATCCCGACCGCCAATACTTAACTATGGTCGTAAATTATCATTCTGTTATTTTTTGTAGAGAAATGAATTGATTAAATCAATTTAATTCCAATTTCATTGTGTAGCCTACCCAGTCACACACAAACAATAATTATCATATAATTATGTGTATAACTTAATATTTATATATATATCTATTTGTTTATTTCTATTATATAGTTATTTACAATATATACATGAAAATCTTATTACCTAACTAAACCCACTTATTTATTACGGAAGTATTACCACGACACGAGATGTAATTGTAACGCGGTGCATTGGAGACGCGTTATATCTTCGGAAAAAAACCAGTAACCGGTCTCGCGTCGGGCGCACGCGCAGGCACCCACCGTTCCACTCCAGTCGAAAAACGATCTTTCGCCGCGAAGCCCGTGTCGCTTGCTTACCCTACGCTCACCGCTATTTATCGCACGTAATTTCATATGAACTGTATTTCTGTCGCTTTTCTTATTCTACGCCTTCTGCTTAATAATTAAGTTGTATTGACTTTTTCTATTGTGCTGTGTGAACTGTTTCTATAGTGTAATTTGTGCAAATATAACTTTCACTCCAATTATCTGCTTGGACTTATTTCACCTCCGCTTGCACTGCTACACATCCTGCTTACACCGCACGCCACTCAACCAACTACATTGGTGACCCCTAAGGACACGAGGAACTTATAATAAGCGACAGCAGCGATTCTGTGAAAACCGCTGGCTCAAAACCAGACGCCAACGTGACGCGGCGCATGCGCAAGAGGCTCCACTGACCGCGACGACTATGGGGTGTGGAAAGTAAAAGTGCCACCATTCTCACCTGAGGATCCGGAGTTGTGGTTCGCCTTGTTGGAAGATCAGTTCTGCACATATGACATAACCGATGACGTCATAAAATTTAATAACGTCAGGAACAACCTCAGTGTGGAGTACGGTAAAACCGTGAAGGATATTATCCTCAATCCTCCGGCGCGTAACCGATACGAAAAAATTAAATCGGAATTGATTAAGCGCCTATCAGCTTCGCACGAGCGGAAGATTAAACAGTTGCTTACCAACGATGAGCTGGGTGACAGGAGGCCATCTCAATTTCTACGTCACCTTCAAGACCTTACCGGACCTTCCGTACCCGACGACTTCCTCCGGTCGATCTGGAGTAATCGCCTCCCGCACAATATCCAGACTGTGCTAGCGTCGCAACCCACGCATTCCCTTGAGCAACTGGCGGACTTGGCGGACCGTATCCAAGAGCTGACGTCACCATGCAATATCGCCGCCGCCTCTTCCAGTAGGCCACACACCTCACAGCAGTCTGACGAGATGGCGGAGCTCAAGAAGATGGTGCAGACCCTGACTCTCAAGCTGGAGGAGCACACTCGGGCAGCTTGCTGCTCCACCGACCGTTCCAGACCACGTGACCGTCGCCGTTCATCATCGCGACAGAGGAGCCGATCTAAGTCCAGCTACCGAAGGTACCCCGTATGCTGGTATCACAGCAAATTTGGACCGCAGGCTCAAACCCTGTGACTACGCCAAGGCGGGAAACTCCGCGGGCAGTCATTAGTGGCGACAAACGATTGCCCAACATACAAGGGTCGCCTCTTCATAACCGACAGCAGCACGAACGTCCAGTTCCTGGTGGACACTGGTAGTGACCTTTGCGTCTACCCTCGCTCTGCGCTTCGGGAACGTCGACCCAAGACGAACTTCGAGCTCACCGCCGCCAATGGTTCCATCATAGAAACATACGGCTTTATTGAGCTTAATTTAAATCTGGGCCTTAGGCGTCATTTTGTTTGGCGATTCGTTGTGACTAACGTTACTAAACCAATAATAGGGGTTGATTTCCTTAGTTATTATAATTTGGTGAAATTTTATCGATTTTACACCGGCCTCCCACAATCCTCCGAAGTAGGGGCTGTAAGGCGGTAAGAAATGCCGTCTTGTGCAAGTAAATTAGCTATGTTATCTTTGAAGTTGAGACATGCTTCTGTCCATGCATCGACTAGCTCCTTGTTGGCACAAACAAAGTTCCTGCCTTGATCACTCCACTCCATTATAGGGTTTTTATTTTCAGAACTAAGGTTTGCGTGCCGCAATCTACCGCCCACCCTGAGGAGATTTTCAACGTCTAGGTACGGATTGAATGATTTCAAATGACTTTTCTGTTTTACAGCCTTATGTTTTCTTATTCTTTCTATATCTTCATTGAAATCTTCCATTTGTACTTTTCTTATGAATATTTTTAATGAACTGTCCAATTCTTCTACAGTGAGTGCTTTATCTCTAACATTCCACTTCTTAAAGTACAGAAATCTTCTACAATACGCAACAACATTCTTCAATTCGGTAAGTGTCTCAAATTTTCTATATCCATGTTTGTTTTATCTTGTATGTTGATTGCTAGACAAACATTAGGAACCTTTTTTGTTTCTAAGTCGGTCGCTGCAATGTTTGGCCTGGTAAGTTTTAAATCTTTTTGTAACAACCATTCCGGCCCTTGCCACCGCAATGTGCTCGTCTGTAGCTCGGCAATTGTTGAGCCTCTTGATGCGACATCGGCTGGGTTATCCTCCGAGCGGACATGATACCACTGAGTATTACTGGTGTGTTCTAGAATCTCCACAACCCGGTTTGCTATGAACGGTTTCCACCTTCCAGGCTCCCCAAACATCCAAGCCAATACAACTGACGAGTCTGTCCAAGCGTACGTTTGTGAAGATGGAATCCTCATAGCCTGAGAGACGTGATGTAGAAGTTTGGCGAGTAAAACCGCGCCACAAAGCTCTAGGCGAGGTATTGTCACTGTCTTTACAGGTGCTATCTTTGTTCGTGCGGCCACAATGCTAACAGTGATCGAATCATCTGCATTTTCGACTCGACAATATATAAATCAAAAGATTAAATTAAAAGATTCCATTTTTGTGCAAATTTTTAAACTACAATCAGACGAATTACCTTCTGACCAAAGTTGCTCTATTTCGGAATTCAATTTTTGAATATTCGAAGAAAGCTTGTTCACTAATTCGGCGTCAACGGAACTCACTTTTCCTTCCTATATATCTATAGATAATGTATGCATTAAAGATTCGTACTTATTATACAGATCGGCGGCTTCGGTCAACTTTTGAATTAAAATGTTCCCCTGGCGCCTATTAGGTCCAATCTTAATTAAATATTGTCTTACAGCTTTCAAGCTTTTAAATTAATCTTCTAATGTCTGAGACATAACTTACCAGGCTCACGGAATAAGTACGTCATATTTTGATATTACACTTTAACACGCATATAAAATATTTATTTCGAGTAGGTATTAGGTTACGTTAGTACTAATCATCAAGACTACTTTATTTTTGTTTATCTTTGACATACAGTCATTATAGCAAAGTCCAATGTTTTCATCACTTATCTTTACACAATCTTATAACGCCTTTGTTTCGCAGGAACGAAATAATTCTATATTTTTAATTAATAGTTCTATATCTACGTCTGTTTTAAGTATATATTTACGCGCACACCAGTAGTATGTTATAGGGCATTCTATTCCACTATCGACAAGTCGCTCGGCGAGTGCGCCTCGCTACCGATAGTGGAATAAAATGCCCAATAACCAATAAGCGACTCGACTCTCTACTCGACCAACGATAGTTCAAGTTAAATTAACAAAATATCAATATTAATAAAATATAGTTATTAATATTGATATATAGTTAAATTAATAAAATTCGCGGGTTACTCACGTGTAAATGTTGAGAAAAGCTCTACTAGTTTCGAACCACAGAGGGGTTCTTCCTCAAGTTACATCGGAGAAACTCGGCGCAACATCACAACCAGGCTAAAGGAACATATACGTAGCGTGAAGAAGATGGACATCCAGGCATCGGCTGTGGCTGAACATGTTTGCGGCACGGATGCGGCTCACTTCATACGTTTTGATAAGGTCTCCGTACTAGCGAGGGAGAAATACTTCGTTCCGCGAAAAGTGCGAGAGGCCATCGAGATTAGCCGACGTCCGTGCTTCAACAGGGATGGTGGCTGGGCATTGCCACCCGCGTGGAAGCCGAGCTTGGAGACTACGTCGGTCCGAAGCGTATCCAGTCTGGAGTGTGACACAGTAAGCGTCATATGTAACACAGACTTTGTGCCGGGCCCGGAATTGAACCCACTACCCGCGCCACTGGTGAACGTACCGTGTGCCTCAACATCGTCACACGCGCCGCCGCCGGAGATGGCAGCAAACGCGCGTGGTATCCGGCAGATGGCGCGCTGGACTCGCCGCAGCGCAACCATCAACAGCGATGCAGGCGCCAACGCTAACCAGTAGGCTGCGCGACGTCGCCGCGTCCGCGCACGCTGCTCATGAGAAAGAACCCCTCTGTGGTTCGAAACTAGTAGAGCTTTTCTCAACATTTACACGTGAGTAACCCGCGAATTTTAGTTAATTTAGTATGTCTCACGATAGTTATTATAAAAAGATAGTTCAAGTTATTTTACTTCCGATAAATGAACGTAAAATAGACAGTAGCTAGGTAGGCTATTTATAAAGATTGTGGTAGTAAAATTTTACTCATTACTAATCAGTTTGTTGACAACAGTAATCATGAAATTTGTTAAACAACCACAATCGCTGCATGTAGGCACGATTTGCGGTGACTTTTGTAAAACTAGTTTGCGTCATGGAGAATTGTTACCTAATTCAGTACGATTTGCGGATCATCGAATTGTGGCAAAACAAATTTACTTATTGGACTTCTTATACATGAAAATGGTTTACGGTTTCAAAATGTTTATGTTTATTCAAAAACCTTACACCAACCAAAGTACATTTTTTTAGAAAAAAGTATTACAACGGGTACCAAATATCTCACTCCAGAAATATCAAGGGAACGAGGAAGTTATAAGCGTTCAGGACGCAAAACGCAACTCTGTAATTATATTCTATGACGTTGCTTGCGAGAACCAAACTAACATGCGTGATTATTTCGCAATGGGGAGGCATAAACACATCGATTGTTTTTATCTAAATCAAACATATAGCAAAATCCCTAAGCAGTTAGTAAGAGATAATGCTAATTTAATTGTATTATTTAAACACGATGATATTAAGTTGAGGCATGTTTATGAAGAACATGTTAACACTGATATGACATGGCTTGAATTTCGAGAAATGTGTTCTAAAATATGGAGTGAACCCTTTAATTATGTTGTAGTTAAAAAGGACTGTAATAAAAATAACGGATGTTATAGAAATAAATTTGATACAATTGTAGTCTTTGATTAGAAATACAAATATTTAAGACTATGATGCTTACTTGATATCATTACTCTTTGATCGACTCTTAAGCGATAACAATCTTAGACTACCGTAATGGAAAAATCATTGAAAATACAAATTGTTGATGCTGATGCTGAAAAAATCCGTTCAAAAACGATACATTGCAACAAGACTATACTATAAATGTAGGAGAAAGTGACGTGGAAGAAAATGAATGTTATACAGACAGTGACGAGTCGTACCAATCCTTGGGAGACAACAATCCAGAGACAAATACATCATCCTGGTCAATATCTTCAGAAGCACTTTCAGATATCCCGTTTGGTGTTCGTACGGCGCAAGGACAACTGTTGTTAGGTTCTGCTGTCATAACGATCAGTGACAATTATATCACCGTCCGCTGGACGGAAATATCCAAGCACTCCTGGACTAAGACAACTGTTATTAAAAAAGGACGTAGATTTGAGCATGATTAAAGAATCTGATCTGCAGAATTATAAAATGATGTTGATTACCACAAACGCACATCGTCGAGACTTTGACTCAAACAAACCAATAAAAAGTAATAAAGGACAAAAATATATGCAAGTCATAAAACCTCTTTTTCAACCGCCAACTGCTATTTGACAAAAATGTGGAAGAAAGATACAGATTTTTTATATTGGGATGATCCTAATGAACTTGTGGATAGGTTAAAATTATTAATTGCATCTCGAGACGCTGGTAACACTGCATTAGACAACGAAATTATATCTATTATTGAAGAACTACGTGAAAGTAAATTTGTTAAGTAATAAATAAATGGTAAAAAAAAAAATCGCTGTTCATTTTATTATCAACCTTTAAATATAATACAACTAAAATATGAATGTAGATAAATTCGGTCACCATATTCATAAGAGAATGCGTTTCTCTGAATTATTAGAGTTCAATGGAAATGCATTGCTAAAATCGGAAAGCGGTGATTTTGACTTGAAAAAATGTAGATTGAGAGGAATCAGATCTCCTGTAGATCCAGATGATGCCGTCAACAAGGATCGATTGTGCGATCAGACTATAAAGGAGCAGAATAGAATGTGTGGTAAAATGTGGTATTTGCGTGCTCAAATCATAAAAGAAGCAGAAATAACGGTCCAAGCTACTTTAAAAGCGAAGATACCTGACATTTTAATCCAGTTGGAGGATAAGTTTTATAACAAAGCGGAAGTACAAAAATTATCTAAAAACTCTCCATGATGGTAAAACAACAAATTGTTAATGAATTACACAAAGCAGCACGAAGAAATTTTGTTAGACGTTCAGTTATTATAAAAGGTATAGATGACTCATGGCAAGCTGATCTGATAGATATGCAAAACCTAAAAAAGTTTAATAAATGTTATAGTTACATTTTAGTAGTGCTGAAGTAGTGATTATTTCTCAATGTACACCTGGACAGAACCAATAAAATCCAAAAGTAAACTAGATGTTTCTCGTGTATTTGAGCGAATACTAACTACCAGCAAACGAAAACCTGATAATTTACAAACTGATTCTGGAACAGAATTTTATAACACTACATTCCAAAAGCTTATGAAGAGCTACAATATTAACCACTACTCCACGTTTTCTACCACGAAAGCTTCAATTGTAGAACGGGTAATTAAAACAATTAAAAATAAAATGTATAAATACTTTAGTTTTATTGGGAACTATAAATGGTTAGGTTCACCATTAGAAGTTATTGTAAAAACCTATAATAGTACAAAACATCGCACCATCAAATTCAAACCATTCGAGGTAAATAAGTTGAACGAGTCAAAGATAAAAGAAAATATTCAAAAATCTCAAAAACTAACATCACAACAATGTTGTCCTAAATTCAAAGTGGGTGAAAATGTTCGGATCAGTAAATACAAACATATTTTTGACAAAGGTTACACGCCTAATTGGTCAACCGAAATATTTACTGTAAAAAGGATTAATAATACCATACCAGTAACATATCGTTTAGAAGATCATCGAAAGCAACCCATTAGAGGTTGTTTCTACGAACAAGAACTTCAAAAAACTAGCTATCCAGGTGTTTATTTCATAGAAAAGGTTCTTCAAAGGAAAGGAAAGAAATTTTACGTGAAATGGTTGGGCTTAAGCAACGAAGAAAATAGTTGGATTGATAAAGATGCAATTGTGGGTTAGGATTATGAATATATAACCAAGCTCGTAAGGATTTTTTTATTCATTTCACTGACTACTATGCAAGGCAGTGGACTAGTCAACAGTGTGATTAATAATCTACCATTCGAACTTCATTTGCCTGGGTATAACTATTGTGGACCGGGAACAAAACTTGAGAAACGATTGCTGCGAGGTGATCGGGGTGTGAATAAACTAGACGAAGCTTGTATGCATCACGACATCGCATATGCAAATCACACAGACTTACCTAATCGTCACAAAGCTGATTTACAACTTTTAAATATGGCTAAACAAAGTCTAAAATCAAAAGATGCAGGGAAAGGTGAAAAACTTAGTTCATGGATAGTGAGCAAGGTTATGAAAGCCAAACTAAAGTCAGGAGCCGGTATTAAAACATTTAATGCTTTTGTGTCAAAAATTAAGTCACAAATTAAAAACAGTAAAGCACTAATCAACGTTGCTTACTCAGCTGCGAAAAAGATGTTTCCAGACATTCAAAAGATTCGCATACCTCGTGTTATACCCATACCAAAGACAGGAGGAGTCTTACCTTTAATCCCAATTTTCGCTGGATTATCTGCTTTAGGAAGTTTAGCGGGTGGTGCAGCCGGTATTGCAAAAACCGTAAACGAATACAAGCCTGCGCAAAAAAGCTTGCAAGAAACGGAACGACACAACAAGACCATGGAAGCTTTAGCGTTGGGCAAAGGGTTATATATTAAACCCCATAAAAGCGGTATAGGGTTGTTTATAAAACCTCCAAAAAACTGAATGAAAGGCTACCTAATCGTCCTTTAACTAATTGATATCAGTAAGCATGCACGTGACATTCCTTACTTTCGAGGAGTGTATATGAAGGATCGGTTACCAAAAACACCAAAACGCATTGAATGTGCTATCGTCAACTTAGACGATCCACGAAATGAAGGAACACATTGGGTAGCTTATGCTAAAATAAACAATTATTGTGAATACTTTGATAGCTATGGGGATTTGAAAACTCCAATGGAATTAATGCAGTACTTTAAAAATTGTAATGTTTTTTATAATTATACTAGGTTTCAACAATTTGATACATTTAACTGTGGACACTTATGTTTGGAATATCTTTGGAAATTTTGGAATAATTACGTATAAATGTTACGCATGTCTTTTATTTAAATCATTTTCATCATGTCACTCACCTTGTCTATAACTGCAAACTCCTCTGATTTATCTACGTATTATCCCAATACATTACAGCTCGATGGACATTATGAGTGTGCCTTATTACATTTCTCAACATTTAATTCAATTCCAAACATCGACAAAACAAATAATAAGTTATATTATGGCTCTAATGAAGTTCTCAAAATACCTGAAGGCTCCTACGAACTACAAGATATCAGTGATTATTTAAAATCAGAAATGAAAGATTGTTCAATAAAATTACAATGTAATAATAACACTCTAAAAGCTTTAATATACTGTACTAAAGATATAGATTTTACTAAAGATGGGACTTTTAGGAAATTATTAGGTTTTAATAAGCAGATTTTAGAAGCAAATAAATGGCATGTATCCGAGTTAACAACATTATATTTACGCGGGTATTAACGCGGAAAATTATAATTTGAATACCTTGGTAGGCTTGACGTTTCGACCCGGTTGCACAGGTCGTGGTCACAAGCAGCCTGAAGACGCGATGTCACAGCTCCCTGCATTCGGGTGATGAATCTTCATCTACCCCCTTATTTTCATTTTCTACCATATTAGGCCGTCTACACACTACGCTGATTATATCCACAGATGTGTTAACCGACTTTGAAGGAAACCAAGGTTGTGTTTTGCGAAGCACTGGATTCCACGTCGACGATAATTTAAAGCCGTCCTCCCGATTGAAATTATTTGGGCATTTCTTTATTTCAACCGCTTCACGCACAAGTCTTGTATGGTAGTGGCGATCAGTGGAGAGAATTTGCGGTCGGTGGAATTCTACCCAGTAATTAGAACCAGCCTGGAGCAGGTGTTCTGCTATCGCTGATTTGTTGCTCTGTCGGTTTTTGACTGCGGCGATATGTTCTTTGAGCCTCTCAGCAATGGTCCGCTTCGTTTGCCCAATGTAGGAACTACCGCAGCTGCAGTTGATCTTAAAAACACCTGGGCTTTGTAGCGGCAGTACATCCTTCGCCGTGCCTACCTTATCATGAAGTTTAGCCTCAGGTGTGTAGATCATCATCATCGTTAATACCCGCGTAAATATAATGTTGTTAAGATGGAACGCGAAAGTTTAAAAGTTAGTATGTATCCGAGTTACCAGTCAACATTTTGCCTACGACCGTGATCAGGATAGAATGTAATATTGTAAGTGGTTCGTACATAAACGAAAAAACCCAGTCACATTGTACACGAATTCGCACTCAACGTGCCACCTGGATATAGAATTATAGAAATTCCGAAAAACGCCATATACTTCCCAGTCAACCAAAATAACATAAATTGTATACACATCAGATTATTAGATATCAAAAATCGCTTAATAAATCTACGCGGTGAAGAAGTGCAGCTATATTTATATATTCGAAGAAAAATGATTGACTACAATAAATATGTACATCAACAAACTGGAAACGTCAGTTCTACTAAAGTGATCAAGCAAATAAGACTTCACCCGAAGAAGAAGATAAAATTGACTAAAGAAAACAAAGCGTTCCTCAAAGCACTCGGTTTACTAAAATGAATATTTTAGACGTGTTATCCGCTCCAACCTATGACAACACCGTTGAAGGAATTGAATTTTATTCTTACAAACCCTACGTAACGAGCTTCAACAGGAACGATGAAATCCGCATACCTATTAACCAACAGGACCTGTATATACTTCCGTCAGCTAGTACCTTGTATTTGGAAGGAACTGTTATCGTTAACAAAAAGGATATGAAAGAGAAAGCCACTAGTGTTCATTTTACTAATAATGCTTTACTCTATCTATTCCAAGATATGAGATACGAGCTAAATGGCGTGGAAATCGATAGAATAAAAAATGCTGGTGTAACTACCACCATTAAATCGTTAATATCAATGAGTGAAAGTGAGTCGAAGATATCTCATGCATGGGGCTGGAATATCGAAGGAATAAAAAATATTAATGGATTTTCTGTTTCTATACCACTCTGTAACATCCTCGGTTTCGCAGAAGATTTTAAGAAAGTGGTGATAAATGGTAGACATGAACTGATATTGCTACAAAGTAACACTAATCTGAATGCAGTCAAACTTAACACCGGTGAATTGTAGACGACGTACAGATAAATAAAGTTATCTGGCGTGTACCGCATGTTAAAGTGTCCGACAAAGAGAAAATAACTTTGCTAAAACTGTTAGAAAAAGATTGACCACTCCAGATGATATTCAGAAATTGGGATCTGTATGAATATCCCGCTTTACCTAAAACTACAAAACATACCTGGTCTATCAAAACATCCTCACAAATAGAGCAACCAAGATATATAATTATGGGTCTACAAACAAATAGAAAAAACAATTCAACTTCTGATATGTCTCAGTTCGATCACTGCCATGTTCGTGATGTCAAAGTATACTTAAATGAAAACCTAAATATCAGCTTCACGAATAACAGAATTGCTTTATTATACGAGCAATACGTCAGATTTCAACAGTCTTATTATGGTCGTCGTCCGGAACCCTTATTAAGTGAGAAACAATTTAAAGATTTGGCACCGCTATTTGTCATAGATTGCTCTAGACAAGCTGATAATGTAAAGACAGGTCCTATTGTGGATGTGAGAGTGGAAATCGAGAGTGAGACTGATATACCAGATCAAACTTCTGCATATTGTCTGTTCGTGATGAATCAAACAAGACGTTTTCAAAAGACATTTACTAGGGTCTTTTTACAAAATGGTAATTAATATTTGAACGTACAGCGTGAGGTGATTTGGCAAGATATAAAATTTGAATGAGCGAGTGCATGAATGCATGAGTGCATGAGTGAACGCGCGAATGCATTGCACAATGATAGGTATGCAGATTAAATATTATAGATGAAGGAATGCGTCGTAGACATCCTCGGGGCCTTGAAAGCTCTGAAGGAAGCTTTCAAGATTCTAAGCCGTGTTGTCATCTGGTGAAGGCAGCAAACACAATTTGTTGATGGCTCGCCGTACGGTGCCTTGTGAGGTGGATGTATCAGCGACGCGAGGTACACCGTCATTACCCGGAAATAACTTTGAGACTCTTCCAAGGCGCCAGCACAGTGGGGGAGTCCTATCATCCTTGACCTCGACACCTTCCACTTTGTGCGTTGCTGGAGTTCCGTGACGTACTCGGTTGACCATCGCTTCCAAAAATGCTGACGAGCTTGCTCCAATCGCTGAAAACTGTCAAGACGATTTGTGCTATAGTCTAGCAGGTACGGTGATGGCAAAGGCGTCAGTGGCTTACCAATTATAAAGTGGCCCCGGGGTGAGCGGAGATAGGTCTTGTGGAGAGGGACTTAAAGGACATAAGGGTCGGCTATTAAGTATTGCTTCGATCTGAGCAAATAGCGAACTCAATTCCTCGAAAGTCAAATGAATATTTTTTAGGACTCTGTATAAGTGGAATTTTGCTGACTTGACTCCGGCTTCCCAGAGACCACCAAATTGAGGATATGCTGGTGAGAAGCAGAATTCAATGCCTTCGCGAGATGCAGAGTCTATAATTGAATCGCTATTAGATTCGAGGAAAGAATTTTTCTTTTGCTGTTGCAACAAAATTTCTACCATTATCGCAGTAAATGACCTTTGGTTTATCCCTACGAGCTATAAATCTTTTCAATGTAAGCAAAAAGGCCTCCATTAATTAGTCACTGACTGACTCTAAATGAACGCATTTGTAGCGAAAGCAAATGAAAATGCATAGGTAACTTTTAGTTATTTTACAGCCGCGTCCCTTGCGGTTTGTTATAAGAAATGGACCGACAAAGTCGGTACCTATAGTGGAGAAGGGAAAGTCAGCTTCAACGCGATCAGCAGGTAAGTTTCCCATAATATTATCCATAGTGCGAGCATTGAAACGACGACAGGTAACACATTCGCGTGCTGCACGTCTAGCGAGATGTCTGCCTCCTACTGGCCAATAGCGTTCCCTAATAGATGCCAGGAGATGCTGAGGACCGACGTGCAACAAGCGTAGGTGCTCCCTTTTCAAGATTAATTTCGTTAAAAAAATGACTTGCATGCAACAAAATAGGATGACGTTTGTCATAAAAAGTCAAAAAAAAAAAAGTCAAAAATCATTTATTTCAATTAGACCACAGTAGGCACTTTTGAACGTCAAGCAAGCAAAAAAGGAAAAAAGTATATATAACAAGAGCTTTAAAATTAAGCGTGTCAGTCTGTCCGTCTGTCCTCTAGTGAAGCTATTTGCTCGTTCCAAAGTGTAGATTCCTATGGAGAAGAACGAGCAAGAAACTCCATGGTTACTCTTTTTTTCAATCAGTTTTACAATACATTTCTTTGTTACATCATTTAGTCGGTTCTGATATGTGAGAACAATGTAACACTAATGTTCAGGCAAAAAGTACGAAAAAGAAGTGAACCTCAAGGACAACATATTTAGACAGCCTGGAGATGACCAGTCCCAATAGGCGGCGCCCGTTCACAAACATGACACGTACACCAGCACCGCCCAACTCAACCATATTATAGGGAATTGGACGATCCAGTGCCCGTGCCACCGCCAATGAGACCTCTGAGTGAGCATGACAGCTCCCAGCCGACACAAGTACCTATATTCTACAAGTCTTACTTAATTATAATAGGTTACAGGGCACTCACATTTACAAAATCTTAGAAGTTCATCAAAAATTAACAACATAGTGTACAATTTAATAATAATAAAAAAAAATACTCTAAACATCCTGTGGAGTAGGACCAGCTAGCCTCCAAGCATTTTTATCTTGTATATAATCATTTAGTTTGTAGTATGCTAGTTTACATAAATGTTTCTTTATACATAATTTAAATTTGCTTTCATTTAAATTTTGAATTTCAACTGGGATTTTATTATAACATTTAACACAGAAACCCAGGAATGACTTATGCACTTTTGCCAATCTAAATAAAGGCTGACTCAATCTATTCCTATGTCTAGTATGATAATCATGTTTGTCAGATACCTTTACAAATAAGTGTAGGTTTTTCCTAACATACATAATGTTTTCATAAATAAATTGACTCGGTACGGTCAGAATGTTGATCTCTTTAAACTTTTCTCTGAGAGATTCGCGACGACTTAAGTTATATATAGCTCTGACGGCACACTTTTGCAAGATAAAGATAGACTCAACGTCAGATGCCTGTCCCCACAACAGAATTTCATACGACATGATGCTGTGAAAGTAGCTAAAGTACACTAGTCTTGCCGTGCCGACATCGGTTAGCTGACGGATCTTCCAGACAGCATAAGCTGCAGAGCTCAATCGTCCTGCTAGAGACCTGATGTGGGGCCCCCATTGCAACTTCTCATCTACAGTGATCCCCAGGAAAGTAGTCTCTTTTACAAATTCTAGTTTCTGATCATTTAATAATATATCATCACATACGTTATTTTTAACATTTGGTAAAATAAATCTAATGCATTTAGTCTTTTTATCATTTAGTAATAAGTTGTTTATTGTAAACCAATTTTGACCCTTCATTAAGGCATTATTAACTTCGTCATATTTGTTTGTTCGTCTATTTATTTTAAAAATCAATGAAGTGTCATCAGCGAATAATACCATATGCGGTTCATTTTGGAACATATGGGGCAGGTCATTTACATAAACTAAAAATAGAAAAGGACCTAATATTGAGCCCTGCGGTACGCCCATAGATACGCTAGCACCCAGTGAGTTAACTTTGTTGACTTGTACTTTAATTTTTCTTTCTTGAAGGTATGATTTCAATAAATCTAGGGATACCCCCCGAATGCCGTAGTGTTCTAGCTTCAGTAACAGCGTCTCGTGCTCAACACAGTCGAATGCCTTTGAAAGGTCGCAAAATATTCCGATGGCATCCTGTGCTTTTTCCCACGAGTTGAAAACTTGTTTTATAAGTGATACTCCTGCGTCCGTAGTGCAACGTCCTTTGGTGAACCCGTATTGATGGTCATGGAAAATACAATTCGTGTTAAAGTGACGCAGCATTTGAGTAAGCATCAACCTTTCGAACACTTTACTGAGCACTGGCAAAATAGAGACCGGCCTATAGTTATTAGGTTCTGTACTATCACCTGATTTAAATAATGGAACTACTTTACTATGTTTCATTAAATCCGGGAAAACCCCTTGATCTACACTTTTATTAAAAATTAAAGTTAAGTGCGGCGCAATTGTCTCTATAAACGACCTGCACACTCGAACAGACATTCCCCAAAGATCTTCAGTTGACTTTACTTTGATCTCATTGAACGCCTTTATTACTGCCTGGGGGGTTGTGTATTGAAAGCTAAAGTCAGAAGGACATTCTTTGACGTTACCCCTGAGAAGCTCGACAGAAAGTGCTGGAGATGATTTTAACGTTTCCGTAATTTTAAGAGGAATATTTTTAAAGAATCTTTCGAATTCCTGGGCAACTGACGAATTTGAACTAGTATATCCCTTTTCGGTTTTTAAATTAAATTCAGTGTTTTGTGATTTATTTCTACCTGTTTCTTTATTAATTATATTCCAGGTAGCTTTTATTTTGTTTTCCGCGGTCCTGATTTTATTACTAATGTGGAGCGACTTAGCATGCTTACATACTATTTTAAATATTTTTGAATATTTGGAAACATGTCTGCGAAAAGCCTCGCTACTATTAAATGGTTTCAGGCCGTATAGCTCAAATAACCTGTCTCTACTTATACGAATACCTGGTGTAGCCCAGTTACAGAATACAAATTTACACTGAACATTTTTACGTTTTAAAGGAAATAGTTTATCGAATTGTATTTTTATAAGGGATAATAAATTAGCATATATCTCACTCGGGCAATTATTGTCTTGTACTTGGCTGCATAATTCATGTTTTAGCTTATTATTTAATGAATAAATTTTTTTGTACGTGATTTGTCTAAACAATATTTCCTTTTTTGGCACAGTTGTTATAGTATTAAAGTCCAGAGCCCACTGTGATCAGATGGTAATCTATTTACAATTTCACTTTGTAAATAATCACAGTTACAGAAAATATTATCTATACAAGTTGCCGAGGTGGATGTTACTCGGGTGGGCTCAAGGAAAACATTTGACAAATCAAATGATTGAAAGAGACTTAACAAGTTTGTACAATGAGAATTGTTTTCTAAGAGATCAACATTAAAATCGCCACATACTATTGTACATTTACTACTAGAACATGTTTTCCGCAGTAGATCTTCCATTACAGAGCGAAAAATATTTAGATTCTGTATGTTAGGAGGCCTATAAACACATACTACAATATGCCTATCCAGCTCAACACAGGACAACTCTATTGTGTGTTCAATTGACAGCAGGGCAATGTCTTGTCTTTCTTTATATTTTATTGAGTTCTTTACTAAAATCAGGCTACCACCATGTATCATTGCTTGGCGGCTATAATTGCTGCCAACACAATAGTTATTGAAGTTAATTGTTTCTACTTGATAATCTTTTAACCAATGTTCTGTTAAACAAATAATATCATATTGGAATTTCTCTAAAAACAATTCAATTTCTAAGAATTTTGATGATAAGCCCTGAATATTTTGACTGTACAATGACAACAAGTTATCTAATTTAGTTTTATGTTTTAATTCAAATTGATGCTTAATATTATTGCCAGAAGAAACCTTTTCAATGAATGTGGTTTTTGAGTAATTTAATTGGTTATCTTCTGTTGTCGTGGAAGTCAGTTTAAAAGAATATTATCCAGAGTACTATCCACATTTGTCAATAAATCTGGAGCCTCCTTCGTACTATTGTATGTACAATTAATCTCTATATTGTTAGATTGTCTAAACAATATAGTTTTGTCACTAAAACTACTTACCTATTAATAAATTAATACTATTTGCTAGCAAACTAGCAATTAATAATTTACATTTCCTGGGAATATACATATAATCCCGGGTCAACTTAAAACCACTAACAAATCAACAAGGTTAAAGGTAACAAGGTTACAACAAAGGTTAAGGGTAACAAGGTTATTTGAGCTATACGGCCTGAAACCATTTAATAGTAGCGAGGCTTTTCGCAGACACGTTTCCAAATATTCAAAAATATTTAAAATAGTATGTAAGCATGCTAAGTCGCTCCACATTAGTAATAAAATCAGGACCGCGGAAAACAAAATAAAAGCTACCTGGAATATAATTAATAAAGAAACAGGTAGAAATAAATCACAAAACAATGAATTTAATTTAAAAACCGAAAAGGGATATACTAGTTCAAATTCGTCAGTTGCCCAGGAATTCGAAAGATTCTTTAAAAATATTCCTCTTAAAACTACGGAAACGTTAAAATCATCTCCAGCTCTTTCTGTCGAGCTTCTCAGGGGTAACGTCAAAGAATGTCCTTCTGACTTTAGCTTTCAATACACAACCCCCCAGGCAGTAATAAAGGCGTTCAATGAGATCAAAGTAAAGTCAACTGAAGATCTTTGGGGAATGTCTGTTCGAGTGTGCAGGTCGTTTATAGAGACTATTGCGCCGCACTTAACTTTAATTTTTAATAAAAGTGTAGATCAAGGGGTTTTCCCGGATTTAATGAAACATAGTAAAGTAGTTCCATTATTTAAATCAGGTGATAGTACAGAACCTAATAACTATAGGCCGGTCTCTATTTTGCCAGTGCTCAGTAAAGTGTTCGAAAGGTTGATGCTTACTCAAATGCTGCGTCACTTTAACACGAATTGTATTTTCCATGACCATCAATACGGGTTCACCAAAGGACGTTGCACTACGGACGCAGGAGTATCACTTATAAAACAAGTTTTCAACTCGTGGGAAAAAGCACAGGATGCCATCGGAATATTTTGCGACCTTTCAAAGGCATTCGACTGTGTTGAGCACGAGACGCTGTTACTGAAGCTAGAACACTACGGCATTCGGGGGGTATCCCTAGATTTATTGAAATCATACCTTCAAGAAAGAAAAATTAAAGTACAAGTCAACAAAGTTAACTCACTGGGTGCTAGCGTATCTATGGGCGTACCGCAGGGCTCAATATTAGGTCCTTTTCTATTTTTAGTTTATGTGAATGACCTGCCCCATTTGTTCCAAAATGAACCGCATATGGTATTATTCGCTGATGACACTTCATTGATTTTTAAAATAAATAGACGAACAAACAAATATGACGAAGTTAATAATGCCTTAATGAAGGTTCAAAATTGGTTTACAATAAACAACTTACTACTAAATGATAAAAAGACTAAATGCATTAGATTTATTTTACCAAATGTTAAAAGAAACGTATGTGATGATATATTATTAAATGATCAGAAACTAGAATTTGTAAAAGAGACTACTTTCCTGGGGATCACTGTAGATGAGAAGTTGCAATGGGGGCCCCACATCAGGTCTCTAGCAGGACGATTGAGCTCTGCAGCTTATGCTGTCTGGAAGATCCGACAGCTAACCGATGTAGGCACGGCAAGACTAGTGTACTTTAGCTACTTTCACAGCATCATGTCGTATGGAATTCTGTTGTGGGGACAGGCATCCGACGTTGAGTCTATTTTTATCTTGCAAAAGCGTGCCGTCAGAGCTATATATAACTTAGGTCGTCGCGAATCTCTCAGAGAAAAGTTTAAGGAGATCAACATTCTGACCGTACCGAGTCAATTTATTTATGAAAACATTATGTATGTTAGGAAAAACCTACACTTATTTGTAAAGGTATCTGACAAACATGATTATCATACTAGACATAGGAATAGATTGAGTCAGCCTTTATTTAGATTGGCAAAAGTGCATAAGTCATTTCTGGGTTTCTGTGTTAAATGTTATAATAAAATCCCAGTTGAAATTCAAAATCTAAATGAAAGCAAATTTAAATTATGTATAAAGAAACATATATGTAAACTAGCATACTACAAACTAAATGATTATATACAAGATAAAAATGCTTGGAGGCTAGCTGGTCCTACTCCACAGGATGTTTAGAGGAATTTTTGATTTTAATTATTAAATTGTACACTATGTTGTTAATTGTTGATGAACTTCTAAGTTTTTGTAAATGTGAGTACCCTGTAACCTATTATAATTAAGTAAGACTTGTAGAATATAGGTACTTGTGTCGGCTGGGAGCTGTCATGCTCACTTAGAGGTCTCATTGGCGGTGGCAAGGCCACTGGATCGCCCAATTCCCTATAATATGGTTGAGTTGGGCGGTGCTGGTGTACGTGTCATGTTCGTGAACGGGCGCCGCCTATTGGGACTGGTCATCTCCAGGCTGTCTAAATATGTTGTCCTTGAGGTTCACTTCTTTTTCGTACCTTTTGCCTGAACATTAGTGTTACATTGTTCTCACATATCAGAACCAACTAAATGATGTAACAAAGAAATGTATTGTAAAACTGATTGAAAAAGAGTAACCATTGGAATAACAAAAATCAATCTACTCATTATTCTCACGCCACTATTATAAGTGCCTTAAGTGGCCAGCTAACCCTCACTGAGATGTTTGCATCTCGCCCTCATTCTGTTCTGCTAACGCCTTCAGGCAACACACACCTCCTAAAGTATAATAATAAATTCCACCTCTGCTATTTGATAAATAAACTTAGTTTTATTTCATCAACCCAAACCTAACATTCTTGCTCGTTCTTCTCCATAGGAATCTACACTTTGGAACGAGCAAATAGCTTCACTAGAGGATAGACGGACAGACTGACATGCTTAATTTTAAAGCTCATGTTATATACTTTTTTTCTTTTTTGCTTGCTTGACGTTCAAAAGTGCCTACTGTGGTCTAATTGAAATAAATGATTTTTGACTTTTTTTGACTTCAAATTTGTTAGTGTCAAAAAATGATAATTTGTCACTATGACAAGAAGTCAAAAAAAAATATTAAATTGTTCAGATGATGGATTCTACTATTTTCACTTTCTGACAAAGTGTCAGCATATGGGAATGCACATAACATTATATTCCCTGTGTTTAGTCTTAATAAGGTGTTGATACCATCAGTTATATCCCGCTTGTTTACTCCTGTACTATCACCCATCAAAATCACTATTGGCTGATTTTGTGTCATCTGTTTCTGTGAAATTATTTTAATAATCTGGCCAAATTTTATATTATGATAACAGTAATTAGTTATCCTATAGTTAAGGCAATTGGCAATAAGTGACCCAATACCTGCACCCACTGAGTCCGTAAACACACCAGCGCTATATGTAACAGCTGGTTGACTCATTGGTTGTTGTACAACTTCTGGCTCAGAAGGTGGAGTGAGGGCACAGCTACAAGAAAGATTATTTGCAAGAGACTCATACCTCTCAGCACTATAAGTTACTAGATCCACAAGTTCACCTGCCTCAATCATATGTTTGTTTATTTCCAATTGGGCAGATTCATATTTTTGAAACATATCATTTAAGAACATTTCTCTTTGTAAAAGTTCTTGTTTAAGCGATTGAACATCTATGTCATATACTGCCCGATGTTGTTTCAAATCACTTTTGCATGATTCAAGTTCTTGCAATAATTTAATTTTTTGTTTTCTTAGGTAAATGTTTGTTTTACACAGATTTTGCTTCTTTTTCAGTTTTTTAATGATTTTACTTAGTTTTATATATTTTTTTAATTTATTGTGCCTATTGAATACAGGGCAAGCACTGATAGTATCATCACCGGTTAAATCAATTGTAATGGCTGGTTCACAAATGTCACCGGATCCACTACCAACCAATTCCTCATATAAACTCTGAGTGTTGACCGACAGCACAGAGTTTTTGGTAGCCTCTAACTTATGGATTACATTTTGTGCTATTCGGAGGTCATGCTCCAGATGAGTTATGCGTTTAAGAGCATGTTCGTGTGTGTCGGTACACTGCTTAAAAGTATCAACATTCTTTAATAATTCATTGTGTTGCTCTAGCAGGTCCGCGTGACATGAGTGTAATTCAGCCAATTCGTTTTTAAGTTGAGTGTTTTTGTCAATTATGTTTTTCACTTCAACTTCACTGTCATCCCGCTCCTGCAGCAGTTGGTCGCACAGGTGCTTAGAAGATTCTAGCTCCTTGAGGGCTGCCCTCAGTTTGCTCTCCATATCCTTTGCCCGAGTCATCATACTGAAATGAAGGGATGGTATTCTGAAATGAAAGAGAAAAAAAAGGGCAGAGAAAAAAAAAACAGGGAAAATTACTTTAAGCTAGGTTTGAATGAAATCTATAAGGTATTAGAAAAATAAGAAAACAAAGGAGTGAATAATAAAGCTGTAAATTATTGAGTATGATGAAAAAATGAACTGTAACTATAATGATGAATTTAATTTATTGTATGCAGGTAGTTGGAAAACAAAGGAATTGGATTAATACTTTAAGTTTTCTTGAGATTTGTAATTTGCGATTAATTTAAAGTACAAGTAGACTTAATCACACTTATTACACTACTTATTGGACTAATTTAAATATGTATATTAAAGTATCAAACTTTTTTTCTTTTGTAATGTATCTGCAAAAGTATTATTGTCGTGTTTAATAATTTGCCAAGCAAACTGAGACCATCTATATGTTCCTTAGGGCACAATAAGGGCGTCTATTAATTTATATCGATAAAAATAATAGTTATCACTTATACTCCCCTGGTTTAAAGCTTTTTTTAAATTAAACTTTTGCTCCGTCCGTTGACCACTGACATTTCACAGGAACTTTTCAAATTTACAAATTAATTCTTAACCAAATCACAACGCATACAATGCCTCTGGTATTTTTGCAAGTAGTTCAACGTAGTAGTATATATTTAACACAATAAAATCACTTAAAACTAATTTTAATAAATAAATTTAAATAAGAGGTCGAGTTTTGACAACCGACCACCAGTGTTGTCAGCACGAAAAAGATAGTACTCATATCAAATCAAATCAAATCAAATCAAATCAAATCAAATTCTTTATTTTAAATAGACCAAAAAAGGCACTTTTGAACGTCAAGCAAAAAAGATATCATAAGGTATAACTTTATATGTGTCAGTCTGTCCGTCTGTCCTCTAGTGAAGCTATTTGCTCGTTCCAAAGTGTAGATTCCTATGGAGAAGAACGAGCAAGAAACTCCATGGTTACTCTTTTTAAATCAGTTTCACATACAGATTCTTTTTACAAACAGTTGGTTCAATTATGTGAGAACAGTGTAACACTAATATTTAATCAAATATAAAAATAAAGTAACCTTAAGGACAATAGACAGTCCGGAGCTGACCAGTCCCAACTGACGGCGCTCGTTCACGAGCATGACACGTACACCAGCATCGCCCAACTCAACCATATTATAGGGAATTAAGCGATCCAGCGCCCATGCCACCGCCAGTGTGACCTTTCAGTGAGCATGACAACTCCAAGCTGTTATAAGGACCGACATTCTGCTAGTCTAAACAATTATAATAGGTTACAGGGCACTCACATTTACAAATTTATCAAGTTATAGTTATACAATGTAATGGAATTTCACTAAAATGAAGAAGTCCCGTTCAAGCAAAATCCACTGGAACGTTATTTATTTTGGTGTAGATTTGCTATCCTGTGGAGCAGGACCAGCATGTCTCCAAGCATCTTTATCTACAATGTAATCATTCAGTGTGTAGTATGCTTTTCTACATAAAGTTTTCTTTACACATAATTTAAAATTTCTTTCATTTAATTGTTGTATTTCGCCTGGGATTTTGTTATAACATTTAACACAAAATCCCATGACCGACTTATGTACCTTTGCCAATCTAAATAATGGCTGACATAATCTATCTCTATGTCTAGTTTGATAATTATGTCTATCTGACACCTTATCGAATATTTTTAAGTTTTTCCTAACATACATAATGTTTTCATAAATAAACTGACATGGCACGGTCATAATATTGATCTCTCTAAACTTTTCTCTAAGAGACTCACGACGCTTTAGGTTGTAAATAGCTCTGATGGCACGCTTTTGCAAGACAAAGATAGACCCAATGTCAGCAGCCTGTCCCCACAACAAGATGCCATACGACATAATGCTATGAAAGTAGCTGAAGTACACCAGTCTTGCAGTGTCCACATCTGTTAGCTGTCGGATCTTCCAGACAGCAAATGCTGCAGAGCTCAACCGTCCTGCCAGAGATGTGATATGGGGTCCCCATTGTAGTTTGTCATCAATGGTTATACCCAGAAAAGTAGTTTGTTTTACCTTTCCCTACTTCTACGAATACCTGGTGTGGCCCAGTCACAGAATACAAATTTACACTCAATAGTTTTGCTTCTTAAGGGGAATATTTTATCAAACTGGGTTTTAATCACGGACAGTAGATTGTCATAAATCTCACTTGGACCTTCATAATCATGTGATGGGCTGCATAATTTATGTTTCAAATTGTTATTTAATAACTCAACCCTTTTATTTGTGATTTGCCTAAACATACATAGAAGATGCGTCCTCCCCCTCTAAAGTATGATGGGTCTTAAGCTCTGGCAACTCTATGGAGTCCGCAGTATAGGCGGGCCAGGAATCTTCGGATTCTAAAAGGAACGACGGACCCTTCCACCAAATAGATAGATCAGCCTGGTCTGGATCAACGCCACGCGAGAAAAGGTCAGGTGGGCTGACAGTAGTGGGAACATAACGCCAGTCTGAAGGGTTTGTTCATTCGTGTATAGCAGCTACTCGGTGGGCAACAAACGTTTTGGTTTTATTAGAGTTGAGCCAACCTAACACAACTTTAGAGTCTGTCCAATACACTTGACGCTCAATAGGGCAACGTAATGCGGCTAAGACTGTAGCAGTTAGCTGGGTTCCCAATAGGGCAGCGCAGAGTTCGGTATTGTCGTGGGTTTGATAGGTGCAACCCACGATTACCCGCCGTTCCTGGCTACCGTGGTAGCGGTCAGGGTAACGGCGGGACACGGGGTGCTAAGAATCCCCGGAGGTGGAGAAAAGGCTACCACCCCCGACGACGACTGGCCCTGGTAACACACAATGTTCGCACTTTGAGGACAGACGAGAAGATTATTGAGCTGGAAGAGGCATTGGGTAGGTTGCACTGGAGTATTGTGGGGTTGTCAGAAGTCCGACGAGAGGGCGAGGACACGATAACCCTAAGATCCGGCAACCTATTCTACTACCGGGAGGGCGAACAACTGTCCCAAGGTGGTGTCGGGTTCCTCGTCCACAGGTCCCTCGTCAACAACATTCTTACCATCGAAAGTGTGTCGAGCAGGGTGGCGTACCTGATACTCAGGGTATCCAATAGATACTCGTTGAAGGTTATCCAGGTTTATGCACCGACCTCGACACACCCAGACGAGGAAGTAGAGGTTATGTATGAGGACATAAGTAGGGCCATACATACTAATAAAACCTACTTCAATTTGTATAGTTGTTATGGGGGACTTCAACGCGAAACTGGGAACTCGAGGCGATAACGAGCTGAGAGTGGGGCAATTCGGGTATGGGCAAGGGAACCACAGGGGACAGAGACTGGCTGAGTTCCTGGAGAAGGAGGACCTCTTTGCGATGAACTCCTTTTTCCAGAAGCCGTCTCACAGGAAATGGACCTGGATGAGCCCGGACGGTTCCACAAAAAATGAGATCGACTTCATCATGACCACAAAGCGACAGATGTTCAATGATGTCTCTGTGATCCATAAAGTAAAAACCGGCAGCGATCACCGACTGGTCAGAGGCACATTGAATATCAATATAAAGTTGGAAAGATCCCGTCTGATGAAGTCTACGCTCCGACCTTCAAATGCACATATCGGTTCTCCCGAGAGCTTTCAGATCGAGCTATCGAATCGTTTTGGGTCCCTGGAGAATTGCGAGTCAGTGGACGAGATTAGCAACAGCTTTATAGAAACTGTCCATGCGGTCGGGTCGAAGTTTTTCAGACCCCGCCGGAAAGACAGACCGCAGAAGCTTACCGATCACACCCTCAAACTCATGGCAGAACGACGTGCTATGGTACTCCAGACCTCTGCCGATGCTAAAGCCCATCGGCAGCTCAATAGACAAATATGGAAGTCCATGCGACACGATATCCGCAACTTTAACGCCAATAGGGTTAAAGAAGCGATAGAGCGGAACCAAGGCTCGAAAGTATTCGCTAGGGACATGTCTATTGGGCAAACACAGCTGACGAAGCTGAAGGCGGAGGATAGCAGTGTAGCGTCGACGAAGGCTGAAGTTTTGGGTGAGATCGAGAGGTTTTATGACGAACAAAGGTTTCCGACATAGCCCAACGGATTAGTCAGTTGAAGTGGCAATGGGTAGGGCACATAGCGCGTAGAACCGACGGCCGCTGGGGCAGAAAGGTTCTCGAGTGGAGGCCACGTACCGGCAAGCGCAGCGTAGGACGTCCACCCGGAAGGTGGACAGACGACCTGATTAAGGTCGCAGGAAGCCGCTGGATGCAGGTCGCTTCCAACCGGCCTATCTGGAAGTCAATGGGGGAGGCCTATGTTCAGCAGTGGACGTTCTGTGGCTGATATGATGATGATGATGATTACTTTATTATATTCAATCAATAATTATTCTTTAAGTTGTCTAAAGAAACTATTTATAACTTTCAAAATATTTTCGGAATATTGATATGGTTGGAACCAAATAAAATTATTACAAGTCAACTTACTGTTTTGACTTTCTATCTCTTTCTGCTGATGGCATCTCACTAGTGCTGCCTCCTGCCTGAACCAAGTGCAAGTCATTTGATGGTCTGAAATAAAATAATTTGTTATTATTTCTATTTCTGAATTTTGCTTTATGTTTACCATATGACCACCTTTCTTCATCACATGAAACATAGTTCAATTAATACGTAATAAATATCAATTTAAATTTATGACTTGATCCTGACAAGCTTTACAATATTAGATACAAAAGATACAGTGTGGTCCCATTTTATAAAATACTTACATTGAATCCAGCAGATGCCAGCTTGGCCTGCCACAGCAGACACTCCAATAACTACAACCACTCTCTCTTCTAATGCAGTTAAAGAGACCCTGCTACTACTAGGCCCACCACCACCAGAAGAGTGTTCCCTTATTTTGAAATATTTCTTTATAGGTTTTGTCTTCCAGTCTGCTCACACCTAAAAATCGCAATTAACAAAACAGTGTGTCAAAACTTTATTATTCAAATACTTGTGGTTCATAAAAATATAAATATTTTATTTATTGAGGTCTTCATTATCGAAATCGCTAACGAGGTCTCTGATATTATTTTTAATTCATGCCATTTCCCAGTTATCTACTGATTTTCGAATACTAGCACGAATTTAACATACTTGATAAATCCTGCCACAGCTGATATCCCTTTAACCGACCTTGAACACTTGTCTAGGGTTTCGTGATATCGCCGCGCTCATAAAATAAACAAACTGCCTAAGTGGTATATTCCTTTGTTGATTGTGCAGCTTGACCACGTCATTGTTGATATTAAGTTTAATTTCAGTGAAAATATTTAAATATTGATACGAATTAACTTTCCATAAAATCTATAAGTATTAAGAATTGCTCTGGACTAGCTCGAAACATCGGTTCCATGTAAAAAATTATATTATGCCGAAAATATATACATAACTAAAGTAATTTAATTTAGATTATCACATCATACTTATTTACAGTACTCACCGTCTTAAAATTGCTATTCCATGTATAATTTCACTTAAAAACTTCATAAACTCATCACTTCACAACTTATAAATATTCTAGTTTTGCGGCGACCCATTGTCAAACTGACATAAGCGTACGACAAACCATAAAGAACAATTGATGTTTCAGTGTCGATTTGCACCTCGGGCGAATTAGTTGTATGCACGTCGAAACACTAGATACCGGTTTTGCGATAAAAAAATACATCGTTCGTTGCCGCCGCGACCGGCCGTCAGGCCTGGTTTTTTTAAATTATGAGTACACCAGTCAACAATGAGTCGAGTGAGGAATGTTGTGATACACCAAGGGAAGGATTAGAGGATGTAATTCAATTGAATATGGAGGTTATTACACATCAAGAGAAAGGCGATATAAATTGTGAGGATGACGGAAATTTGGGGAGAAAAAGGGATAGGGAGGATGACTCGTCGGGAAGCTGGACAGTGGTTAACGGACGAGGAAAGAAAGTCGCAAAAAGACAGACATCATCATCATCATCAGAGAAGTTGAGATATGCATATACAATAACGAGAAGTTTCGGAAAACAATTTGCGCTAGCTCGATTATTTAAAACTAACGGTATAATGGGTATATTACATGTGAAATATATAAATCCGTACAAATTAATGGTCACGTTTGACAACGAATCTAATGCCGAAAAAATGATGAATTGCAAAACATTTACCGACATGGGCTGGCGTTTACAAAAATCATGGGAAGTTGCGGTATCATATGGAATAATCAGAGACATAGAATTGGATTTATCAATTGAGGAATTTGTTAATAATGTCTCCTGTGATGTTAAAATTTTGTCAGCTAGACGTCTCTCAATCGTAGATAATGAGTGTTCTGATAAAGATAGCAATGCTGTTCAAGTTCCAAAACTTTATTTGCGTCAACGTAGTTCACATGCTTTAACATAGATGGCGTATATTTAAATTAGTACTGAAATTGACGGCTAGATGGCGTTGTGTAATTACGTCATCACCGTGAATCGCGGTGTTAAGATTTTCCGTGTGTTCATGACCCTCTGCGATGTTTTTGATTTTGTTAGTTCCAAAAAATGGCAATAAAGATTATACATCTAATAATAAAGTGTGTTATTTAGTGTAGAATCAGTGCCGCGAGACCAGATCAAACATTGGTCCTTCGAGCCGGATAGTGACTGTTGTCACAAGGTTAGGGTCGTCGGAGAATGGCGCCGACACAGTAGTGGATCGCTGCTGATGGTGCCAAGGTGCTGGTGAGTAGATGCACCGAGGTGGAAACACCTAGTTCGAGAGGAGCGGCAGCCGGCAGATCGAGAGGAGCGGCAGCGGAGCAGTTCGAGAGGAGCGGCAGCGGAGCAGTTTGAGAGGAGCGGCAGCGGAGCAGATCGAGAGGAGCGGCAGCGAAGCAGATCGAGAGGAGCGGCAGCCGGCAGCGGAGCAGATCGAGAGGAGTGGCAGACGGCAGCGGAGCAGTTCGAGAGCGGCGGAAGTATCAGCAGGCAGCAGCAGGAGCTGCAAGTAACGAGGGTCAGCGGCAGAGAACAGTTCGAGAGTTGCGGCGGAGAAACAGTTCAAGTAGATCGACGAGCGCGCAGTAGTGCGCGTCCATCAGTTCCAGTGCGCGTGCTCAACAGTGCCAGTGCGCGCGCTCAACAGTGCCAGTGCGCGCGTTCAGCAGTGCCAGTGCGCGCGCTCAGATCGTGCCAGTGCGGCGCGCCCATCAGTTCCAGTGCGCGCGCTCAGATCGTGCCAGTGCGGCGCGCCCATAGTTCCAGTGCGCGCGCTCAGATCGTGCCAGTGCGGCGCGCCCATCAGTTCCAGTGCGCGCGCTCAGATCGTGCCAGTGCGGCGCGCCCACCAGTTCCAGTGCGGCGCCTCCACCAGTTCCAGTGCGGCGCCTCCACCAGTTCCAGTGCGGCACGTCCACCAGTTCCAGTGCGGCGCGTCCACCAGTTCCAGTGCGGCGCGTTCACCAGTTCCAGTCGCTATAGCAGAACAGATTACGTGAGTGCAGTGAAAATTGTGAGTAGTTTTAATTAGTTAAAGATTTGTAAAGAACTTCTAAGACAACACTTACCTATACTGTTTCGCTATCATGGAGTCATTATTAAGGGTGCAATTTGATGTTAAGAACACAATAGAGAAAGGGAAATCTAACTTCAAAAAATCCCCTAAGGAGAGAATAACTCTGGGATATATTGAAACCCGATTAGAATCATTAGAAGTACAATGGACAAAGTTTAGTGAGAATCATAGGAAAATAATCGAAAAATCCTCAGCCGATTATATGAAAGATGCATATTTTACGTCCAACATTTATGACGAAACCGAAGAGATCTATATTGCATACAAATCAGATTTAAGGGATACTCAATTAAGATTAGTACAGTCTGTAACAAAAGAACCACGAGAACAAACAATAGAAATTAATGAGAGTAAAATTTATAATGTCAGATTACCTAAAATCAATATACCGACGTTTTCTGGAAAGTACGAAGAGTGGACTAGTTTCCGTGACTTGTTTAGATCGCTTGTTCACTCCAATAAGACCTTAGACGATGTACAAAGATTGCATTATCTTAAGGGATGTTTAACGTGTGAGGCGGAACAGCTGCTCAGACAAATACCCATAACTGCGGCTAACTATTCAATATGTTGGCAACAGTTAGAACATAGATATAATAATAAACGACACTTAGCGAATTGTATATTGCAACGATTGTTTGAGCAGAAAAGAATGAGCACAGAGTCAGCTGTAACGTTAAAACACCTCTTGGATACAACCACTGATTGTATGAGTGCATTAGGCAATATAGGCATCGATGTTACCACCTGGGACATAATTGTAATTCACATTGTCTCAGCTAAACTAGACCAAGATACACGCAAGCAGTGGGAGTTGAAAGTCGCCTCCGAGGAGACTAATGACTTACCAACTTTAGGCCAGTTCAAGACGTTTCTTGAAAGTAGATTTAGGGCGCTGGAGTTTATCGAACCGCAGAAGGCAACGTCACAATGGCGTAGTCATTCACGGGTAGAAAGATCAGATCAGAAGGTCATGCTTGTCACAGACAGTAAGAATCCCCCCCCTTTAGGACAGGAAAAAATAGGTTGTGAAAATTGTGGTAAAGGTCATAAGCTATGTTTTTGTGAGTCTTTTCAAAAGATGGATGTCTCTCAAAGGAGACAGTTTGTTCAAAATAAAAATATTTGCTTTAATTGTCTAGGCGGGAATCATTTAGCTTATCAATGCGTAAAATCAACGAATTGTAAAATCTGCAACAAGAAACACCATACGCTGTTGCACATGAATACTCAAAGTTCTAAAAGACCAAGTTCTGAGTCAGCTGGCGGTGGTACCTCCGTTGACCAAACAACAATAGTATCCTGTGTTTCTACTAAGGAAATAATTAGCACTAGACAGATATTATTAGCTACAGCGTTGGTTCAGGCACAAACAGCTACGCGAAATTATCAGGTAGTTCGAGCATTGTTAGATCAGGGGTCGCAAGCTTCGTTTGTCACTGAAGCTACAGTACAATTTTTACGGTTAAAAAGAGTTCCGGTTAGGGGTGTTGTGTCAGGGCTCGGTAGTAATAAGACTACAATAGCCAATCACATGGTCACATTAGTTTTGCGATCAATGACAGATCCTCAGTTCAAGTTCGAGGTAAAAGCATATGTTTTGAAAAACATAACTACATATCTTCCTGAGAAACAAGTACCGCCTCTTGCGTGGTCTGAGTTAAGGCAGATATCGCTAGCAGATCCTCAGTACAGTGAGCCCAATAAGATCGACATTTTGTTAGGTGCAGATATTTATAGCAAAATAATCAAACAAGGTCTAAAGAGAGCGCCCACCGGGTCGGTAGTTGCACAGTGTACAAGATTAGGTTGGATTCTATCTGGTGCAACTCAAGCGGATAACGAATCACCTTCATTACCCAAAATTACTTCATTGCACGCCCACGTAGAACAAAATGAACTCTTAAAACAGTTCTGGGAGATTGAAGATCAACTGCCCCACAGTAAAAGGTTATTTACAGAACAAGAACAGAGATGTGAAGAGCTGTTTGCATCTACAACGATAAGGTCTACTGATGGTCGTTACATAGTGCGGCTGCCATTCCAGGAGTCAAATCCGTCTTGTGTGGGTGGTAACATAAGAGAAATAGCAATGCGACGATTCACAGCATTAGAAAGGAAGTTTGAGAGAAACCCAGATCTAAAAAGGGAATATACAAGAGTCATGGAGGAATATCTACAATTAAACCACATGAGAAGAGTCCAGAATCCAGATTGTAAATTAAATGAAGCGGTTTACTTACCACATCATGCTGTGATTAGAGAAGACAAATCCACCACCAAGGTCCGGGTGGTTTTCGATGCTTCCTGTAAAAACAGCAAAGGTGTATCACTTAATGATACGTTGATGGTGGGCCCTACCTTACAGTCTGATTTGAGACACATTATACTTCGTTGGAGACTTCATCGTATAGCGCTTACAGGAGACATAGTTAAGATGTACCGACAGGTGAGAGTTTCTGAAGAAGATGTGGCATATCAACGCATTTTGTGGCGTCAGAGTCGAGACGAAGAAGTACAAGATTACGAATTACGTACCGTGACCTTTGGTACTGCTTCCGCTCCGTACCTAGCAGTAAAGGCTTTGCATCAGGTCGCGTTAGATCACCACAAGGAGTTCCCAAAGGCATCTGAAAGAGTTCCCACTAGTTATTATATGGATGATCTAATGACAGGATGTTCTACGGTAGAAGAGGGAAAGCAATTGTACCTAGAAATGAAGGAGTTACTAAGTAAAGCAGGATTTCAGCTGCAGAAATGGAATAGCAACAACCAGGAATTACTTAGGAAAATAGAATCATGTGAGAGTAAGGAAGAGAAAGAGTTAATGGTAGATCATACTAAAATATTAGGACTTACCTGGTGTCGGAGTACCGATGAGTTCAAGTATACAGTACAGCTTCCAGCAAGACCTGAAAGGTTAACTAAACGCAATATTATCTCTGATATCGCACGTCTGTTTGACCCCTTAGGCTGGATAGCGCCTAGTATAATACTGGCAAAAATACTTATCCAGAAATTGTGGTTATCAGGAATAGGTTGGGACGATGAGGTACCTGAAACGATAAAACATGAGTGGGATACTTACCGTAACGATTTATTAAAGCTTCATAAAGTGCGAGTTCCTAGGTGGTTAGGAGTATCAAACAATACTCAAGTCGAATTGCACGGGTTTAGCGACGCGTCAAAGGCAGCTTATGCTGCGGTTGTCTATACTCGTTATATAGATAGTTCAGGCAAAATTTACATTACACTTTTAGTCGCCAAGACAAAGGTCGCACCAATAAAGACAGTAAGCATTCCGCGACTGGAACTTTGTGCAGCAGTGCTTTTGACCCGTTTGTTATCGGATGTGGCTAAGGCAATGAATATTGAAAAGGATAAGGTCCATGCTTGGACAGATTCGACGGTAGTCCTCGCATGGTTAAATAGTCACCCCAGTCGATGGAAGACTTTTGTCGGGAACAGAGTGTCTGAAATATTAACAACACTTGAAGCAGATCAATGGTCGCACGTGTCATCGAAAGACAATCCGGCAGATCATGCATCAAGAGGTGTAATTCCTGCATTGCTATCCGAAAGAGAGCAATGGTTTAAGGGGCCAAAATTTTTATACAGTACAAATATTACATACAGTAGACCAGTTAATTTAGATATACACTTAGAAGAAAATATCAAGTGTCATTTAGTTCTAAGCAACGAAGATTCTCCATGGGTCAAGTTTAGTTCGTTAAGAAAATTATTAAGAGTTGTAGCGTTGTGTAGGATTTTCGTTCATATTAAATGTAAAATAAGAAATGATAGGTCTGAATATTTAAGTAGGTCAGAGTTAGACGAAGCGTTAAAATGTTGTATAAGACTGTGTCAAAGAAGAGAGTTCAGAACTGAATATGATTTGTTAAAGCAAGGAAGACCATTAATAAATAAGGCAAGTAAAATTAAATCACTGTGTCCGTTTTTAGACAAGGATGATATAATCCGTGTTGGTGGTAGATTACAACAAGCCTTTCTGTCCGATCAACAAAAGCACCCTATAGTACTTCCACATAATGCGCATCTTACCAAATTGTTAGTTGCGGATGCACATGACCGTACATTGCATGGTGGTCCTCAGATGATGATCAACTTTATAAGGTCAGCTTATTGGATCATTAGACTGAAGAGTGCAGTAAAAGATCACGTACGTAGGTGTATAGTGTGTGTAAAGACCAAGGCTGAAACCTACAATCAGCTGATGGGATCACTTCCCGCTGCACGTTGTACTCCAACTAGAGCTTTTCTACATAGCGGGGTAGATTATGCAGGTCCAGTTCAAATTCGTACGGCCAAGGGCCGAGGTCATCGTTCACATAAGGGGTATATTTGTGTGTTCGTATGTATGGCTACTAGGGCCATACATTTGGAAGCAGTAAGCGATATGAGTACGTCAGGTTTCATAGCAGCATTCCGTCGATTCGTAGCTAGACGTGGCCATTGCGCACAATTATGGAGCGACAATGGAACCAATTTTGTCGGAGCTGCAAGAGAACTCAGAGAGATATTTGCTGTTCAACGAGATAGTGCAGCGTATGTAGAGGCACATGGGACTACGTGGAACTTCATACCTCCCCGAGCTCCTAATTTCGGTGGACTATGGGAAGCAGCAGTGAAATCCACGAAGTTTCATTTGAAGCGCGTAATCGGAAACACTACTCTGACGTACGAGGAGATGAGTACTCTATTAAGTCAAATAGAAGCTTGTCTAAATTCAAGACCGATGACCGTCATTAGTGGAGAAGATATTAATGAACTTATGCCATTGACCCCTGGTCACTTCTTAGTTGGGGAAGCATTAATTAATGTTCCTAGTCCTGAGTATACAAATTCCAACGTTAGTTCGTTGTCTCGGTGGCAGTACATACAAAAAATGTTACAAACCTTTTGGCAGCGTTGGTCCACGGAGTATTTGAGTAGTTTAGTTCATAGATACAAATGGTCTGTTCAAACTCCAGAGCCCAAAATCGAGGATATAGTACTAATTAAAGAGTCAGACTTACCTCCTGCTTGTTGGTTACTTGGTAGAATAGTAGAAAAACATCCTGGTGCCGATGGTATAACTAGGGTGGTAACATTGCGCACTAGTAAAGGTCTCTTGAAGCGACCAACTTCAAAACTATGTATCCTACCGGTAAATGAATAAAACTTTGTCTTTATTTAAAAATTAATTTTTAGGAATTTTAGTTTGGTTATTGTCATCGAAAATGATTGTTGTGTTAATTGAGTTTATAGTTGTTGTAAGATTGATTATAAGAAGGATGGTATTTGGTTGTAAAAGTATTAAATTTTAAGTTCATTTGTAAACAATTGCAATTAGTTTTTAAGTACTTTGTATTGTAATTGCTAACGGGCTGCCACTTACCAAAGACACTACTTAAGTTAGTCAAAGAGCAACAACTTAATAGTATTAGAGTTCACAGTTTTAAGGACAATTGATAAGGACATTCTGCAATAATGTCCTTGGTGGGCGGTATGTTCAAGTTCCAAAACTTTATTTGCGTCAACGTAGTTCACATGCTTTAACATAGATGGCGTATATTTAATTAGTACTGAAATTGACGGCTAGATGGCGTTGTGTAATTACGTCATCACCGTGAATCGCGGTGTTAAGATTTTCAGTGTGTTCATGACCCTCTGCGATGTTTTTGATTTTGTTAGTTCCAAAAAATGGCAACAAAGATTATACATCTAATAATAAAGTGTGTTATTTAGTGTAGAATCAGTGCCGCGAGACCAGATCAAACAAATGCTAATGGATGGACTGCAAGCGAATCTTTGCGTATCTGTTTTAAAGGTGCAGATGTACCCTCGCGCGTTAATATATTTGGAATGAGAGCCAAGGTCGAGAGATATATATTGCCTGTAACTACGTTCTGTTCTAAATGTTGGAGGTTCGGTCATATTGCAAAGATGTGTAAGTCTACTTAAGTTATTTGTCCTAAATGCGGAGGAAAACACGAGAATTGTGACACAACTTCATTCGTTTGTGTAAATTGTAAGGCTAATCACCTAAGATAAGCAATGCCTAATTTACCTAAAAGAAAAAAGACTTCGAGAGCTCAGAATACAGAACAAATCTGTATTCTGAGTTCAATGAAACAATGAAACAATGAATTTATTTTTGCAAATAGGCCATAAAACGGCACTTTTACACGTCAAATTATATGTGAAAAACTAGATGAAGCCGGCATTTCCTATCTGACTACTCTGAGAAGAAATGCCGAAACAAACTTAGAGGTCAGTCTCTTTTCAAGTCCAGACAATATAAAATAACATAATGTGAGAGAACCGTGCAAGTTCATTCTGTAGTGGTCTTTTGAGGAAAGAACCACACCAGTTTAAGTGGACCCGTTCTGAAGACAGGCACGCAAGTGTCAGTTTGCAACCAGTATAGCTAGTGCTGTTGAGTTGTCCGACGAACTGTCAGAACGCAGATGACTGGTGATCAAAAAGCACGACAAGTCTCACACGGTCCTTACACTAACAATAATATAAAATAATAAAAATGACAACAAATAAATAAAAAAAAATGTCAAATAAAAAATAAAAATGTCACAATAGGTGATCATGTCATTGTATAAAAAAATAAACGTAATGTCAAATTGTATATAAAAGTGTAACTTATGTTACAAACATGTCAACATGACCTGTGCAGACATACACAGCGGCGCATTCCCAAGCCTGACTATCCTCTAAGTAGTCTTTTATTTTATAAAATGCTTTACAGCAAAGTTTAGCCTTTATTACACTTTTAAATTTGTTGAGGCTCAAATTTTGAATATCGCTAGGAATTTTATTGTAAAAGCGTATACATTGACACCTAAACGAACTACTTATTTTCTGAAGCCTGGAGGCAGGCACAACATATTTGTTTTTCCCCCTCGTGTTTATATTATGTATATCACTATATTTCTTAAATAAGCTTTTGTTTTTATGAGCGTGAATTACATTTTCATAAATATATTGAGAGGCAACTGTCATTATTTTAGATTCCTTAAATAATTCTCTGAGCGAATGCCTCGGACTAAGATTATATATTGATCGAATAGCCCTTTTCTGCAGAACAAAAATAGACTGGATGTCAGCAGCATTCCCCCACAACAAAATACCGTATGACATGATGCTGTGAAAATAACCAAAATAAACTAACCGCGCTGTATCTATATCTGTTAAATTTCTAATTTTTTTAACGGCATATGCTGCAGAACTGAGCTTCTTCGACAAGCCATCTATATGTGGGCCCCACTGGAGCTTAGCGTCCAGGGTTATACCTAAAAAGACAGTTGTATCTACAGGACTCAACTCCTCGCCCTTGACAAGCACACTGGTTTTTATCTGTTTAACATTTGGTGTTGTGAATTTAATACATTTAGTTTTAGTTTCATTTAGTAATAAGTTATTCACACCAAACCAGTGAACTATTTCTGAGAGAGCACTGTTTACATTGTCAATAACTGATTGTCGTCGTCTGAGTTTGAATAATAGTGAGGTATCATCAGCAAACAGCGCTATCTCGTGTTTATCCCTTACAAGGTAAGGCAAGTCATTAATATAGATAAGAAATAAAAACGGGCCGAGAATAGAACCCTGCGGAACACCCATCTTCACAACAGACCCGGCAGAAACCATTCCGTTTACTTCGACTCTCTGAACCCTATTACTCAGGTATGAGGTAAGAAGGTCCAGAGATGCACCTCTAATTCCGTAATGGGAAAGCTTCCTGATCAGTGTATCATGAAGCACACAATCGAACGCCTTGGATAAATCACAAAATATTCCCAAAGCGTCGCTTGAGTCCTCCCATGCGTCGTAAATATGATTAAGAAGTTCAACACCGGCATCAGTTGTTGAACGACCCCTTGTAAATCCGAACTGCTTCGCATGTAATAATTTATTTCTATTAAAAAATCTTTGCATTTGATCTAAAATGATTTTTTCAAAAATTTTACTGAACGTAGGTAGTACTGAAATAGGTCTAAAGTTAGTAGGGTCAGAAGTACTACCTGATTTAAATAATGGAATTATTTTACTACATTTCATAAGATCAGGAAACACACCACAGTCAATACAGTTATTAAAGATTTGAGCTAATACAGGTGCTGCAGTAGTTATTACAGAACTTTTAATGTACACAGAATTACCCCATAGATCTGCAGTCTTTTTGTTATTCAAAGTATTAAAGATTTTAACAATGTCTTTGTTATCTATGTGTTTGAAGGAAAAGCCTGAATCGCAAGCTACAACATGTTTTTTGAGTAAAGACTCTGCAACAGTGGGAGATGAATTCAGTGACTTTGTAGTGGATACAGGAATGTCAGAAAAGAAATGTTCAAATGCAGTTGCAATATCTACATCCGCTTTTATTAACTTATTATCAATTACTAGACTATGTTGACTTATTCTCTTTTTAGACCTTCCTGCCTCACTGTTGATAATATTCCAAGTGTCTTTGATAACATTGGTACTGTTCTTTATCTTAGAGCTTAAGAATAGTGATTTTGCAATAGAGCAAACCTTTTTAAATAATTTAGAATAGTTTTTTACATATTTATTTATTTTATTTATTTACACTTTTGCACATACATCTGTGTACAAGGTGGACTTAATGCCACAGGCATTCTCTCCCAGTCGAACCTTTGGGCGATGCAGAGATAGCAGTAGGTGCAAGAAGCAAGCAAAATCGTGATATTTCTGATAAATATATATTTTATACACTTACTTACATAAATCCTATTAGAATAAATAAAATTATATATGGAAAATAAACTTACATATAATATTTACATATACTACATATGTACATATAACAACATACATGTAAAAATATTATTGTGACTCGGCTAACCTCTTCAGTAGAATATATTCACTAAATTCAACTGTTCCGCTCATTATAGAGCTCATAGAGGTGATTTCTACTCTTATAGATACCAGTGGTTGCCCAATCACCAAAAGACACATTGCTATTAGCTGGTATAGTTTTATCTGTAAAAGTAGACCTAAACTCTGTTAGGTACATTTTAAAAAACTTATCATATAAAGTGTTAGAATTCTTATAACTCAACAACAAAGGCAATTTGTTGCTGAGTTTAGCTTTGAAAAATTCAATGCGTCTTTTTGTTTTCGGATTTACTGTAATAAATTGTTTTGACACTATATTTATTTCATTTTTAAGGAAATTAACTGACCACAATGATCAGAATCAAGTACTAATATTATTTCTTTATTAACTGGCACAATGTCAGTATACATTCAGTCAACAAAGTATCGGGAATTAATGTTTTTTTTATGGTTCCAAATTCGAATTTTTTTTTTTGTTGTTGTTAGATTGGCATAACTGTTTTCCATTTTGGCGCGGAATTTGAGTTGCATCTGTTATTTATATTAAAAACAGTGCTGTTTTTAGTTTTATAATATCTAATGTGTATTGCGAATTTCATAATGGACAAAAACATCGAACGAAGAGTTTGTCTTAAATGTGTTCGGAGGCACTCAGAATGTTACAGAAGGCTTACGGTGAATCGACTTTATCAAAAACACGTGCTTATGAGTGGTACAAAGCGTTCAAAAGCGGTCGAGATGTGATGGAAGATTTGCCTCGTTCTGGTAGGCCATCAACGTCTGCAACTGAAGTTAACATCGCAAAAGTGAAGGAAATAGTGACTGAAAATCCTCATTCAAGTTTGAGAGAGATGGCCGCCGAACTTTCTGTATTATTTGAGCGTTATGCGGCGTTTAAGAGAACAAATTCGACCAAAAAGGCCAGAAATGTGGAAAGAAAATTCTTGGATTTTGCATCACGATAATGCGCCTTCGCACAAGGCCATCATTGTAAACGATTTTTTGTCCAAACACTCAACAAACACCATCAAGCAGCCACCATATTCACCAGATATGGCTCCAGCCGACTTCTTTCTTTTTCTTACACTCAAATTACACCTTCGTGGCACCCGTTTTCAATCGTTAGAAGACATAAAGGAGAATTCGCGGCGAGCACTGAACTCAATTCCGGAAACAGCGTTTAAAAAAGTTTCGATGATTGGATTATTCGTTGGCGTAAGTGTATCGTTTCTGAAGGAGCATACTTTGAAGGTGATAAAATAAATTTAGATGAATAACAAACATTTTGTGTATTATTGACTTTTTTCCGGTACTTTCTTGACAGAGTAGTAAATATTGTCCATGCAAGTGGCACTAGTGGGTGTTATCCTAGTTGGCTCCAGAAACAAATTCGCAAGGTTGTATGAAGAAAATAAACTTACAATATTTGTGCTTAAACTACATTTTTTTTTATGTAATTGTTAAAATCACCATATAGAACTACCCAGCTCAATTCGCTTAGACGATCTAAATCATCATTTCTCTACAGTACCTACCATAGATCGTCTAGTGAAACAAGATACTCTAAGGTTCATCTCTGGTCTTACGCGTCCCAACATTGCTACTCCTTTCCACTTCATTCCAGTTGATTCGGCAGAGATTGGTAGGATTATCCTTTCAATTAAATCAAAAGCGGTAGGATGTGATAACATTTCTCGTAACATGATTATAACTGTTCTAGATCACCTCCTACCGGCTAAAACCACATTATCAATTTTTCCCTGTATTCCGGATCTTTCCCATCCCTTTGGCGTAAAGCCTTTGTCCGCCCTCTTCCCAAAGTCTCTACTCCCACTCTTCCCAGTCAGTTCCGTCCTATATCCATACTTCCTTTCCTGTCCAAGGTGCTTGAGGCCTGTGTACATAAACAACTATCTGATTTCATTTACAGGAATTCACTTGTTAGTCCATTCCAATCGGAATTCAGACCAAGCCACAGCACTGTTTCCGCCCTCCTTAAAGTGACTGGCGATATTAGAGTTGGCCTTGAGGACGCTAAAGCCACAGTCCTGGTTTTGGTTGATTTCTCAAATGCCTTCAATATGGTCAGTCACGATATCCTTTTAGCCATCCTATCCCATCTTGCTATCTCTGGTGGGTCTCTGGCATGGTTTTCTTCTTATCTTCAGGAGCGTCAGCAGTCGGTCAAGCATGGTGATATATCATCAGGCTGGTGCGAATTAAAAGCTTGCGTTCCTCAAGGCGGCATACTATCACCACTCTTGTTTTCTATTTTTATCAATCTCATCACTTCTGACCTTCGGTGTGCGTACCATCTGTATGCAGATGACTTGCAGCTGTACTGTCAGGCTGGCGTAGACTGCTTGGCCGATGCTATCTCAAATATTAATGATGACTTAGCCACCATTAGTGCCTGGTCAGCTCGGTTTGGCATTGCGGTAAACCCGAATAAGTGCCAGGCTATCATCATCGGAAGCTCTCGATCGCTAGGTAGGGTTGACGGTGCATCTCTGCCGGCCATCCTTTTCGACGGTGCGATCGTTCCTTACAGCAACGATGTTAAAGATCTAGGCTTACATATTGACAGAAATTTAAAGTGGCATACACAAGTCGCTAACGTGTGCAAAAAAGTGACCGGGTCGCTGCGGGCCCTTTACCGCGTGAAAAACTTGCTTCCGACCGTCACCAAGACGATGCTTGTACAGACCTTGTTGTTCCCTATAATAGATTATGCTGATGTTTGTTACTATGACCTGAATGCAGATCTCCTCAATAAACTCGACCGACTTCTGAATAACTGCATTCGTTTCGTTTTCAACCTGCGCAAATATGATCATGTTTCTGCACATCGGTTGCAATTAAAGTGGTTGCCCATACGCCAGCGTAGGGAGCAAAGGGCGTTAACCACTTTATTTTCCTTTCTTAACTCGCCTTGCCCACCTAGCTATATGTCCTCTTACTTCCAATACACATGCGCAAACCACAATAAATATCTTCGCTCTTCTAACAATCGTCTCCTCAACTGTCCAACTCATCACTCAAAATTTCTCCATTCCTCATTCTTCGTTCAGGCTATTCTTCTGTGGAATGCGCTACCCCCCGATATCAGGATCTTGACTAGTCGGCTGTCTTTCAAGCAGAGAGTTCGGGAGCTTCTTTTGAAGAGGTTGGGGGAATCATCGTGACTATGACTGCATATACGTATATATATATATATATATATATGTTTACTGCCTTATAAATATGTATTATAATGTATGTATATATTATGTATGTATGTAAAGTGTATCATATATGATTTTATATATATGCTTGGTATATTTAACTCAATTTGCTTGCTTCTTGCACCTGCCACCAGATTATCTCTGCATCACCCAAAGGTAGACTGGTAGAGAATGCTCATTGCATTAAGTCCGCCTATGTACAGTGTTTTGTGCATGAAGTCTCAAATAAATAAATAAATAAATAAATAAATAAATAAATAAATAAATAAATAAATAAATAAATAAATAAATAAAATCCGTCCGATCACATAAAAAAAAAAATGGTCGGCAAACGGGCAGACGGATTACCTGATGGTAAGCAATCAGCGCCGCCCATGGACACCCGCAACGGAGTAGTTACGAGTGCGTTGCCGACCTTTTAGTGATTAGGGATTTGGAGATTTAGGGATTGAGGAGGGATTGGGGGCGGGGAAGGATTGGGCCTCCGGTAACCTCACTCACACGGCGGAACACAACGCTGTGGTTGTTTCACGTCGGTCTTCTGTGAGGCCGTGGTATCACTCCGGTCGAGCCGACCCATTCGTGCCGAAGCATGGCTCTCCCACACTTAATAGTTAATAAATTTATATTAAAATCACCACATGTAATGATTGATTTCTTTGAATTTGTAAGTTTACTTAAAACTTCATCCATTACTGTTTCAAAACAGTCATACAATCCAGAGGGTGGTCTATACACGCTTAATACAATAAACCGCTCCAATTCCACACCGGCTATTTCAACAGTACGCTCAACAGAGTAACTAACTATATCTTTGCGATCTTTGAATTTAAGCTGATTACTTATCAGTATAAGTGAGCCACCCTGTATAGCGTTTTCTCTGCTGAACGAGCTACCAATCTGGTGCTTACCAAAATTGAATATGAGCTGATGGGGTTTTAGCCAATGTTCAGTAATACATCTTGCTGTGCGACAATTAATGTTCTCGCCAGTTCGCGCATCCTCTGATATGTCTATTTATTTATTATTTATTTATTTATTAGGTCTACCAACAATGTTGTACATCAAAGCATGTTGTTGCATGCTAATAATTACAATTACAATCTATAAGGTACAATGCAAACATCACTTAAAGGTAAACACCGCATACCAAAAAGAATAAAAGAGAATCTTAAGACTAAACTAAAATAAATAGAGATTTAAAACTAAATAAACTTTATTATTAATAATTTAGAATGTCTCACGAAAGTTATAATAAAAATAAATAAACTTTTCAAGAAAAATGAGATAAAATAAATTAAATTACAAATTAAGCTGAAGTTCAACTAACTAAAAAACTAACTTAATATTACTTAAAATGCGTTTTTTCATAGGCTTGGAATCAAAGTGAAAGTCAATCCTGTCACTGAGACTGTTCACAATACTAGACAGTCTCGCGCATGGAGAATTAGAACCAAAAACTGTCCTTCTTAGAGGTGGGCAGAGCGGTGTGATTGGTTTGCGAGGGATCTTAGATGGGACATTGAATCTAATCAAAGCCAGTAACCTTGGACAATCAATTTGGTGTTGGAGGATCTTAGATGCAAACATTGCCTCATTGATCTTTGTGCGATGCTCTAAAGTTTCCATATTAAAATGCTCTAAGCGGCATTTGTAAGAGCGTATTTTTTTAGCAATATCATTTAGGAATGCTAAGTGCCAGACAAATCGTTTCTGACATCGTTCGAGACGCAAAGCCTGGGTTGCATAGTGGGTACGTCAAACTACGCTACAATATTCTATGATACTACGTACCAGACTATTGTACAATAGTATTTTAGTGCGATTGTCACGAAAACCTTTACTATTCCTAAGCATAAATCCGAGCATTTTGGATGATCTTTTAATTACGTTATCCAGGTGTGGTATGAATGTCATTTTTCTATCGAAAGTAACCCCGAGATCTTTCACATTTTCTACTTCAGATATTTTATGAGAATCGATGTAATAGGCATGGCTTAGGGCTTGCGTTTTTCTCGTAAATTTTACGTGGTAGCATTTTTTTGCATTAAGCAACATCCCGTTGTTTTTACACCACAAAATTTATCTATTAAGATCACTTTGTAGATTCCTGGCATCCCGATCTGATTCAACTATTTTCACAAACTTGAGATCGTCAGCATACATAAAAACTTCAGAAAATTGAAACATTCTGAAATATCATTAATGAAAAAGTTAAACAAGATGGGGCCTAGATGTGAACCTTGGGGAACACCGGATGAAACTGTTTGCAAGCCTGACTGATACCCATTAACTACAACAGAAAAAACTCTGAACATCAATAAGATGATATCCAACCAAGCAAGGATCCTGATATGCCATAAGCTCGTAATTTATTTATAAGGACTTTATGCGATACTTTGTCGAATGCCTTGGAAAAGCCGATGTAGATCACGTCAGCTTGATGACCTCGATCAATGGCGTGTATTAGTAGTTCAGTGAACGGAACTAAATTGGTATTTGTAGATCGGCGCGAAACAAATCCGTGTTGATTGTCACTTAAATACAATCGTAAATGCTTCTGAAAATACAGACTGAGAAGCGCTTCAAAGATCTTAGCAAAAGCTGACAGTATCGATATAGGCCTGTAGTTACTAATAGCTGCACTGTCATCTGATTTAAAAACCGGTACAACTTTAGCCATTTTCCATTTTAGAGGAAATACACCTGTTTTAAGGGATTTATTGTAAATCAGCGTCAGAGGTTGAGCCAGCTCGGAAAAACAATTAGCTATAAATACTGGATGCACTCCATCAGGGCCTGCACCCTTTCCGGTATTTATATATTTTAGTTTCTTTTTCACACATCCCTGTTCTATAAGAGGACAGCTGAGGCACAAACTGTTCTGGTCCAGGACACGTAAATTTTCGGACATGTACTCGGCATCAGAAAGCTCATCATCACAGGTGCTGTATACAGATGAAAAGTGTTCTGCGAACATCTCACATATTTGGCTAACATCAGATGAATTTACTGAACCGTTTGTCATTTCTTTAGGGTATGCGCTTGACCCACCTCGTCTAGCCTTAACATAAGACCAAAAAAGTTTAGGATCTCTCCTAAGCTCACATTCAAGACGTTCGGTATATAAATTGTAGCAAGCTGTTGATAATCTATCACAATGTTTGCCTATGTATTTCATTTCCACACCATCCATTTGATTCTTATATTTTTTATAACGCTTCCTAAGCCTATGTTTTGCATTCAATAATCTAATTAATTTCTGATTGAACCAAGGAGGAAATTTGTTGTTCTTCGGTTTTTTTTTGTGGGGAACAAATTTTTCAATAGCAATGTTGATGTGATGATAGAACACCTCGAGCATTCATTTACATCGCTACAGACTCCGAATAGTGCAATCCAATCAAGTTCGGCCAAGTAATTGAGCAATGATTCGTAATCTCCCTTGAAGAAATTAGGTCTAATATTAATTGTGTTATATGGAAGTCTAGCATCTGTTTTTAGTGGTACTGAGATATCCAACGGAGGGTGCGGCTTATGAATATTACTAATGGGCGTGAAACATTCTGTAACATTGCACAAGGATATGGTTAAAAGGAACAGGTCAAGTGTTCGGCCCATATAGTTTTTAATAGAGTTTAACTGATTTAGGCTGTTGATGTGTAAGAAATTCAGCATTAATTGTATTTTACTGCTTAACCCAGAGACATCATTTTGGTTCCTAATTTTCTCCCAGTCGATTTCCCATAAGTTTAAATCGCCCACAATACAGAGTCTGCCATCTGCTCTATCGCAGAGTTACAGCTATCGATAAAAAGATCTAAAGAGCGTATTTTCAAGGGCGGTGGCAAGTAAACTGCACAAAATGTTATTTGAGATTTACAATGTAATCCGGGAGCATCCAGAATCACCCACAGATCCTCACAACTACTTTCCCAAGCTCTGACGCATTTAGATTTAAAGCAACTTTTTATTGCAATCAACACCCCACCACCCTCCTCCTTACAAGAGCCAGATGATTTTCTATCTCTCCGGTAAACAACATAACGACTGTCAAACAATTCACTGCTCAATACTGAGTCATTTAACCAAGTTTCACTTATTATTACTACATCATAATTATTACAACAAATGTTACGATAAAATGATAGGGTTTTAGTTTTTAAGCCACCTGCATTTTGATAGTATATAAATAAACTATTGAATTTTGATTATAAAAATAAAAGTACATGCATAATGTAGAACAAGGATACATAATATTTTCTAAATTATCTTATTGAGAGTTTCCCTGCTCTTGATAAGGATGTGGTCAGAGTCATCACTTTTTTTGATAAAAATTTTGCCATTCCTTACCCATACATATTCATAGCCCTTCTCTTTCGCCTTAAGCCGGGTAGCAGCGTGAAGAGCCTTATTAGCTGGTGACAGGTGCTCGACGACATATACCGGACTTTTGGTACACGCAAGTCCAAAATCAGCTGTATTAAGTTTGTTTCCTGCGTTTTTCCGGTTGTAGGTAATAACAGCAGCGAGAAGCTCATCACGTTTCCTAGGGGTAGCAAGCTGGACGACTATGGACCTGGGGCGGGAGTTGTTGGTGCTTATTTTTGCTATGCGAGTAGAGTGTAATACGTCACAATCCTTGACCTCACAACCAACCACTGAGCCTAATTGTTTGATAATAGTAGTAATATTCTCATTCCTATTTTCTGGCAGGCATTGAAGCTCCAGGTTGTTTGACCGAGCATGTTGTTCAAGGTAATTGATTCTGGTATTTAAATCTGAGACTGCTTTTCAGGTGTTCATTCTCATTCTTTAGGTATTTCGTTTCGTCACTGATTTCCGTGTATTTAGACTGAAGTTTATCAAATTCCTCGGTGTGAAAAGTTAACGAGGCTTGCAACTCCTGGATATCCTTTCTTACTGGCGCTAACTCCGTGTTGATGGTGTTTACTATAATAGTGTTCATTTGTTGAAGCATTGTGGCGTATTGTACCCGTATACCCTCCACCTGTACAATAGAACGCACTTCCTCCGCCGTAACAGGATTTGATTTCGGGGGGGAGTTTAAGGCTATCCTTTTATTGCCTCTGGCAGTGGTGACATTCCTTATAGGGGTGGAGTCACATTTTTTTCAAGCACTCCGACATTTTATTTTGTTCATACAGTCGGGGCATTTCCACTGAGAAAACATCTCAGAATCGCTGGGAATTTCTGGGAGTGTTAGGCAAAGAAAGTGGTACGATTTATTACACATAATACAGTTTATGAATTGTTCATTTTCATCAATCCCTTCATTGGTACAACATCCCCATTCAAGAATCACAGAAGCCATCCTTCTTCAGTATATTGGTTGCACTCGTAGAGAAAATAAAACTTAGGCACAATACGTACAATGCGCCGACGCCGTCTACGTTGTTTACTCTATATATACGATGCACGGACGCACGCCGCTATAGCACTTATGCGCTGCACGGAACCGCGCAAATGGCGTGTATTACGCGAAATATTGTTTGTCATGCACCCACAGTCGATCAATTGAGATTTTATAATGTCAATAGTTTTGTATCACAAAATGATCGTTTAACGCATTTTTCACTGCTTTCAATTTATGCAGATATACACAACACACTGATATATATTAAATCATAACTTTATGAAACATTATTAGCAAAATATTACTAATAATAATAATAATAATCCGCAAGGCAGCTTGTGGCGAGCTGTTGGGCAGTGGCGACCCCACGGACCTGACTCCCGGGAGGTGTCTTGTTCTTCTCTCTCCGGTTAGTCCTCGTGACTAGCTAGAGTTAACACTGATGAGGAACAAGCCCTCTCACCTCATTCTTGCCTTAACTGGCTGGCTTGAGTGGAGATTCGCAAGAGTAGGAGTTGAAGGAGACTCGGGGGAAGGATGAATCTCAGTAAGATGCTGGTAGGGGTCTTGACCGTACTTCCGGGATTGCTCTGATAGCCGTGGGATGCCTCTCCTTCCCCAAGCAGCTCAACGTTTGTTGCCCCCGTGTCGCTACATGCTAGCGGCCGTTTCCGGGGGCCCATTAATTGAGTTTGCCAGTCACCCCCTGCCTGTTTATCCGTATATATCAATATTGGTCAGGGGCAGGGGCCATAGTATTTCCATAGTTTTCATCCACTAGTCCATAGCAACCCATATCCATAACCTTATAAATTTTTACCACATTTCGCAATAGTCCTCCATCAACCGGGGATTGTCTTTGGGTGCACTTTCATAGTGCATACAGGGATAACTGCCGGCTGATGTCCCATTTCACTTATATTAAAGTTGTTCAAAGGGCCTCTGCGAGTTGGCTTCGGCCCCTCGTACGCCTTCCAAAAGTCCGGGACCCTGTGGTCCCGTGTTTTTATAATAAAAAATAATAATATAATAATAATAATAATAATAAGCCCGCAGGGCACCTTGAGGCGAGGTGACGGGAATTAGCGATCCCGCGGGCTACCATCATCCCGATTGCTCCAGGGAGGAGTCACCGTTCCTTATCTCCGGCTTGCCTTCGTTGGCTGGCCGGAGTGAACGATGACGAGGAACAGGTCTCCCACCTCTGGCTTGCCTTCATTGGCCGTCCAGAGTGGAGTCGCGAGAGTAGTGATCCTGCTCGGAGGGTGGAAGCTGTTCGTAAGCGGCGAGTGGGCCAGTGATGCAGGATGCTTAGGCAGATGCAGATGATCTGAGTAGAAAGCTGGTGGCAGTTTCTTCACCCTTCAGCCACTCACATTTCCGTTGTCCCTCTGTTGCTATTACTAGCAACTATTCCCGGGGGCCCGGTCGGTGAGTTGGCGAGTCTCCGCCTGCCATTTTTACGTGTATAAATTACATTGTTTCGGCAGGTGCCATAGTCCTTCCATAGTTCCCATCCTACTAGCCCATAGCAACCCACACCCATAGCCTTGTATTTTGTTTTCATTATCCGCAATAGTCCTACACTAACCGGGGACTGTCCTTGGGTGCATTCCCATAGTGTATACAGGGATAGTCGCCGGTTCGTGTCCCATTTCATTTAGATTAAAGTTGTCTAAAGGGCCTCTGCGCAGTTGGCTCCGGCCCCTCGTACGCCTTCCAAATGACCGGGACCCTGTGGTCCCGTGATTGGTAAAGACATACATAATAATAATAAATCCGCAAGGCAGCTTGTGGCGAGCTGTTGGGCAGTGGCGACCCCACGGACCTGACTCCCGGGAGGTGTCTTGTTCTTCTCTCTCCGGTTAGTCCTCGTGACGAGCTGGAGTGAACACTGATGAAGAACAAGCCCTCCTACCTCATTCTTGCCTTAATTGGCTGGCTTGAGTGGAGATTCGCAAGAGTAGGAGTTGAAGGAGACTCGGGGGAAGGATGTATCTCAGTAAGATGCTGGTAGGGGTCTTGACCGTACTTCCGGGATTGCTCTGATAGCCGTGGGATACCTCTCCTTCCCCAAGCAGCTCAACGTATGTTGCCCCCTTGTCGCTACATGCTAGCGGCCGTTTCCGGGGGCCCATTAATTGAGTTTGCCAGTCACCCCCTGCCTGTTTATCCGTATGTATCAATATTGGTCAGGGGCAGGGGCCATAGTATTTCCATAGTTATCATATTCACCAGTCCATAGCAACCCATACCCATAACCCTTTAAATTTCTACCACATTTCGCAATAGTCCTGCATCAACCGGGGATTGTCCTTGGGTGCACTTTCATAGTGCATACAGGGATAATTGCCGGCTGATGTCCCATTTCACTTATATTAAAGTTGTTCAAAGGGCCTCTGCGAGTTGGCTTCGGCCCCTCGTACGCCTTCCAAAAGTCCGGGACCCTGTGGTCCCGTGAGTGGAAAGAAACACACATATAAATAATAATAATAATATGCTGCACTGCTTTCAATTTATGCAGATATACACAACACACTGATATATATTAGATCATAACTTTATGAAACATTATTAGCAAAATATTACTGATATTTTAATTATAAACGGTCTCAAAGATTAGATGATTTTAAACGTGACTTCTCTTCATAGGTCCAACGACTATCCTGATGTCAGATCAGGCTCCTGAAGCAATCTCTGACGGACATGTGCCAGGTCTATGTGCAGATTAGCAATAAAAATATCCCTGATGAGGGACTCCTTGAGCGTTCCAAATTCAGAATCCTGGCTCTTATTTTCCAGATCTGTCAGGAATCCTTCGATGGACTCGGATTGCTTCTGCCTCCTCGTGAAGAACATGTGACGACACATGGTTACGTTCCTCCGGGGCTCAAAAAAATTATTTAATTTTTGCTTCACTTCGGCAAGCGTGGTTTTGTCGATAGTGAGGTTAAATGTGTTAAAAATTTTTAGGCCTTTCTCACCTATTAGATGCAGCAGTACAGCTACCTTTCTCCTCTCGGGCGCCCTGTCTAAACCCGTGGCGAGCATATATAGGTCCAGCTGCTGCGACCACCGTTTCCACCCTTCCGCATTGTTATTTGTGGAATCCGACGAAATATTCAAGGATTTCATCCTAGTGTTGAGACCTTGGACGCCATCTTGGTCGCCCACGCCGCATGGCTCGGAACTCGACTGGTCCATTTTTGTGACCGACTTACGTGACGACTTTAAATTTTTCTCAGTGTTCTTTTCACTTCTGACACCATGTAATATGATTGAAAGACTTGGATCCTGCAGCTCACTGCACCAGAGTTACATTGTCAATGGCCGACACTCGCTCGGCCACCCTCTTTATAGTGATATGACGACATAGACAATTATAGTGCGACACTGATTAGTATTACTAATCATAGACAATACAATAGTTATATATAACTCCCTGTACAGCTATTTTGATATATATCACTTATTTTGTAACGAGCAGAAGGGATTCCGGAAAAACAACACAGTAAACATGGCGGTATTTGACTTCCTAGATGATATTATAACGTCTATAGATAAAAGAAATCCGGTTTGCGCTACATATACGGATATGACAAAAGCTTCTTCATTAAGAAAGTGAATACCAGTCCCCGAGAATAGAGTATGATATGCTGATGTAAATATATTATTATTAAAAGATGGTTGCAAAACTTTGGAAGGTATTTGTTGACCATCAATATATAAGCTGTAAGAGTAAATACCATAATTTTCAAAGTTAAATGGATTTTTAGTTAGTGAACCATTAAATGTAGAATTATTCACAAAACCTATAATACATCTTTTGGGTACCTGTCCGAAGAATATATTATCAAGAGTTTTTCCTTGAACACCCGATGGAATTGTTAAAACTTTAACTTCAGCACGAGTAATAGGATATTTAGCAGTGGTAGAAGCTAAAACTTTCTGATGAGCGAGTATACACTTGGATTAATTCGTGCTCTTCGAACAATAAGAGTTGCGTCCAATGCAAACTTAAAACTTTACATCATTTGACCCAGCAATTAAATTAAAACTCTCTCTTGACCGAACTAATTTGACAGTCATTTCAACACCATCAATTAAACATTTATCTTGATTGAAAATGTCACCATAAAGATGACCAATCATTTCTACTTCCCTGCTTTCATTATTAAATTTCCTGTCTTTTAACAAATCCAATGTTTTTACCATCTGTTGAATCCATTTTTCCCGCTGTATCATCATACCATAGACTACAAGTAAGATGAGATTGTTTAGCAGCAAGAGCATAGTTTAAAAGGGTTTCCATGTATGCTCGATAGGCATAGGTATTATTAGGTGATGATACAAGTTTTTGGTTTAAATAAACATCGAGTTGACTAAAAAGTGAATCATCATCATCATCATCAGCCGGAAGACGTCCACTGCTGGACAAAGGCCTCCCCCTTGGCTCTCCACGTCGAACGACAAGTTGCCACCTGCATCCATTGGCTCCCCGCGACTCTGACGATGTCGTCGGTCCACCTAGTGGGAGGCCTGCCCACACTACGTTTTTTGGTCCTTGGTCGCCACTCTAGGACTTTTCGGGCCCATCGACCGTCCGTCTTTCGAGCGACGTGGCCTGCCCATTGCCACTTTAGCCTGCAGATTTTACGAGCTATGTCGGTGACTTTGGTTCTTTGGCGAATTTCCACATTTCGGATTTTGTCGCGCAAAGAGACCCCGAGCATAGCCCGCTCCATCGCGCGCTGAGCGACGCTGAGTTTAGAAAGAAGGCCAGAAGTTAAGGACCTCGTCTCAGTACCATACGTCATCACCAGCAACACACACTGGTTAAACATCGTGGTCTTCAGGCACTGTGGGATTTTCGATGAGAAGACATCGTGTAACTTCCCGAACGCCGCCCATCCGAGTTGGATTCTTCGGGCGACCTCTTTCTCGAAGTTGGACCTACCTAGCTGAATGATCTGACCAAGGTATGTGTAATGGTCAACAACTTCAAGGATGTCGTTCCCAACAATGACCGGTACAGGTGCAACATGGACATTAGACATGATTTTCGTCTTGTCCATGTTCATTTTCAGACCCACCTGTTGGGAAACGACATCAAGGTCGATGAGCATGGTGTTCAGGTCCTCCAACGACTCTGCCAAAACGACTATATCATCGGCGAAGCGCAGGTGAGTTATGTATTCGCCATTGATATTGATGCCAAAGCCACTCCAGTTCAAGAGCTTGAAAACGTCCTCCAATGCGTTCGTGAACAGTTTCGGAGAAATTACGTCTCCCTGCCTCACGCCTTTCTGCAATTGGATTGGTTTTGTGCAGTCGTCCTGGAGCCGAATGAGCATGGTGGCGTTTCTGTACAAACACCTAAGCACGTGGACGTATCTACAGTCGACATGGCATCGCTGGAGAGACTGCAGCACTGCCCAGGTTTCGATCGAATCGAAGGCTTTCTCATAGTCCACAAACGCTAGACACAATGGCTGATTATACTCCTCTGTCTTTTGTATAATCTGGCGAAGCGTATGTATGTGGTCTATGGTGCTAAAGCCTTTCCGGAACCCGGCTTGTTCGGGAGGCTGGAAGTCATAGAGTTCGTGATGACCCTCGAGAACAGCTTGTACACATGACTCAGAAGTGAAATAGGTCTGTAGTTTTTCAACAAAGTGCTATCTCCCTTTTTGAAGAACAGAACTACAACACTTCTTTGCCATGATTCGAGCGTACTACCTTCGAGTATGACGGAATTAAATAACTTTTGGAGGACTAAAAGTATCGGTTTCCCACCCGCTCGCAGAAGTTCTGTTGTGATTCCGTCATCGCCCGGTGCCTTGTTGTTTTTAAGCTGCTTGAGAGCCATCCTAATCTCGTACAGGCTGATGTCTGGGATATCATCAAAAAGTGAATGCAACCAATTAATTACAGGTGCTACTGCTGTAGCTGATATCAAGTTTGTTGAATCTTGATTTAATACTTTTGCCTTTATGTGGAGTAATGTATGAGACAAATCTATGTAGTCATCACCTGTTCCAGGAACTTGAAACTCGATAGGTCCATCATCAGCAAGAGATGAAATTGGTTTATAGTGAATCCACAATCCATTTTCAATGCTTGTTTGTGTAGATGGTAATGCAAACAAATCTAATTCTGATTTAACACACTCACAAGAATGATTATGAAGGAAAGACATACTTAATTTGAAAATATATCTTTGATGTTTTTTGATTTTAGACCTAGTTTTTTCGTAGCTTTCGTTATATACCCAGTTCCTGTCATGTTAAATCGATCAATTTTGTCATCAGCCTTTCGTTTTAAGTTCGTACTAACTTGCTTTAGACGATCTTTTATTGAGGCTTCCATAGGACGGGCTTGAACCATATCCGATAAAAGTCCTACTCCAGCGTTTAATGCCTCCTTACCAACCACTCGAACACCACTTGAAAGTAAAGGTAAAACTGATCTAAATAACCCTCCTAAGAAGCTTCCAATACCATGACCGCGTTGGTATGGTGAACCCTTATAAATTACTCCAACTCCTGATCCAGCTTGATGAGAATAATAATTTTCATATGGACATTTATGATGATCATGAGGAGAATACATGTGGGATAAACATTGTACCTATTTAAAACTAAAAGAACGCAGATTATTTAAATGTTAAAACGGAACGCAGCGGATGAAAGAAAGAGAGAAGTATGTGTGCGAGTGAGAGAGAAGAGGAATGGCGATAGCTAATGGTACGACGAACGGTGTAACGCTGATTTTGTATAACGTGTATTCTAAAATAAAAGTTTGAATTCTTAGTGCTCGCTTATTTTGCCATACAATCCCACATACATTATTTTAATTTGTGGAAATGTAGTTTAATACACACGGTTCCAAACTGGAATGGTATTTTTTACCCTGTGCTCGATCTTATATCTATTTCCAGCGTATCGAACTCTCTTCGCATAACGGGTAAGTAGTGAGGTGGAGAGAAAATGTGCATTTTATTCGCACCATAAATGTATTTTGAAGGATCTAATGAAATGACTCTTAATAGCGGAGTCATAACATCACCCACAATCTAAGGATCGATAATATCGCAATATAGAAATAGTTGAGATGGTAACCGTAAGTGTAAATTAGCAGGACACTTCCCAAAATTTCTGTCTAGGAGAATTGTATTTGGTTCATAACCTAGTTGTAAACTTAATTTGGGTGATAATGTTACAGATGTTATATTTTTATCCAAAACAATAACAGACACAACTTTTGTTATTTCATCATAACGAAATTATACCAAGGTATCTAGGCACAAAGTCTTGAACAAGTACTTCCCGAACCCGGTCCATTAGCGTTTCCACAGTACGTCGCGGCTTTTGCACTAACGTTGCAATCCGTTCATCGGAGTTCCCTGATCTCATCTTAATTAACAATGACACGAGTCCCAATCTTCCTCCTTTAATTTCAGAAATTCATGGAACTTCTGCCAACAGCATATTATATTTTTCTTTGGAAAATCCTACCCAACAAACAAAAATTCTTTCATCCATTTCTTCGACGTTATCAAAATCTAATGTAGGATTGAAAGCATTCACAAAAGAAAATATGTGTCGCACTTGGTCAATATTAAATGTATTTATACTATTTGATGACTCGAACAAACTGTCCCAAGAATTTCTATCCAAGTGGTCTCCACAAAGACGAGCTAATTTGGGCAAATAGTATTTGTGATTGCTCAATATGATGGCACGTAGTAGGTCAGATACAGTGTGCAAGGTATCAGTGTTACTACAATCAGTAAAAACACAATGATTACCAGTGTTGGCCGCCCTTCTATAGTCTGTTAATGTGATGCTTTCTATAATGTTGGGCCTGGCCAATTCTTCTTGAGGATTCTCATGGGGTTCATTATCTTGTGGCATTATCTCCATTTGGAGTATTTCTTCAGGAATTCTATTTTCATCAACAAGGTTGGAGCGAAGAGCTTCCCTCTTAGTACGCAACCAACAGGCATGACAAACTCTATCTGTAGGAGTTACCTACAATGAAAAGACAATGAAATTAGGAAATGTGTGTAATTAAGCACAAGCCTATCCGATTATAAGGAGGAGAAATCAAGTACAGGAAGTAGTTTTATGTTTTGGGTGACGGGGCCCGCCGTACCATCTGGCGGGCCAATACCCGTCGGGGGGTTGCGACGAATGCTTCGGCGATACCCTCCCCTCCGACACATGGGTTATTGGAGGAACACCGGGTTGGTTTTTAGTCAGTAAGAGTCTGACAGTACCTTCGCCCTTACCCGAGGGCGGGTGGGTCTCCATGAGAATTTTCCAACCCGAAACTTTTGTTTGTAAATAATTCAGAATATTATGCATAAATAGACTTTAATATTTATGATATAATATCATACAAACAATAATTGCAAATTCCAATAAGTATCAACAGGATATTTGTAGTCTCAGGATTTAAGGTTTATAATTTTATATTTACAATAATTTCCTTTCTGATTATAAATTTATTATTAATATGCCATGATAAGTATAAAATGTTATCCCTTTAACTGTTGATTGCCATACTCAACAAACAAATACTTGTTTTTGCATTATATAAAAGAATAAAAGATGAAATAATTATATACCTGTCGCGGTTGTAGTTTCATTTGAATAATATTTATCATATTCTGCTGCAGGTCTGTAGGGTTGTCTCTTAGTATTTTGTCGCTTTGTCTTCTTACAATTGAACAGCCACACAGAAGACAAACATTGATATGGCCTCGCTGACTTTGTCCGGCTTGTTCATCACCAACAGAAATATCTTGCTGCAAATTCTGATTTACAGCAGCCATTGCCAGTTCCCAACATGCTTCACAAATATAATCATCTTCAGTAATCTGAAAGTTAAGAGATTATGATATGCATGGAAAAACTAATTCCATAGAATTTAAAGTATGTAGATAGGTAGGTAAACTTACGATTTGTGGATAAACCCAGTTGCAGATCAAGGTACAAACTCTAGCGTTTTGATCCAAGGCCCGATATCGTCGAAAATTGTTAATGCAAAAACTACAATTCACGCACAAGATTCGTGTAGGTCTGCTACGCCTTTCCATCTTCAAGCAGACAACAATATCAAAATCTTAAGGCACAATCGGAGTCCCTATGTGAAAAGCAAATTATTATTACGTTAAAACACAGAATGTCCGTGAGAAAGCACAAATCGTCGTATGGAGCAGAGTATCAAGTCCGGGGGCAATGCGTGGGTCAATAATAAAGATAGATAAGAAAACCGGAAAATAAACTGCGAAACCAAGAACGACCAGTAGCCTGGGCAAACAAAGCTAGACAGATTTCAAACCAAAAACAAGCAGTTTTATCAAAATGACATTATTCACAAACTGTTGCCAGAGTATTTTTTTAACTTCCAACTAGTGGTGTTTATTAATGAATAAATAAATCATGCAAGTGCAACACGTATTATTAATAACTATGTCAGATAGTTAGATTTTTGTTCAACAAACCTAGGTGAGCACTTTTCAAAATATTTTAGTTATCTACCGAATATCGCTTGTCGGTTTTATAAAGTGGTAACTCTGGTGATTCAAAATATTTTGTTCATTGGCTTAAAGGACCTGTATCCAGGCCATAAACACCAAAAAAAAAAAAAATTTTTGTTCAACGATTATTCTGTTGGCTTATGCTAACACCGGATATGTTTTAGGCAAATAAAAGTTCATTTAATAAATAATTTGGGATTTCGAGGTTTGGTCTTGACACGGTGTGTTTACTTAACCTCAAATTTTGTTTTTGTAAATTAGTTCTTAGTGTTGTCTTTGTTCTGTTGTCTGGTGAGGGTTATTTATAAGGTAGGTATAAGATTTCTATTTCCTGTGTTACTCATTTCTCACGAAATGAGTGCCGAGGAACCCCCTGATGGGGGTGGAGGAACCCCTCCGGACATAGAAAGGAATAGCTCTTTAGCTTCTGGTGTAAGCCAGCAGACTAAATCCAACCTAAAACGACCTGCTGATTCTGAGTCGAATATTGAATCTAAGAAAAATAGACCTCCTTCTGATTCAATTCAATCGGTTTTTACAAAGCCCGGCTTCGAATCAAACTCCAAGTTATCCTACAATGAGTGTGACAGAGCACCCTTTACTGTTTTTGTGTCCAAAATAGAACCTGACCCTGCTGCTGGCTCAACCCTAAAAGTACTAAAGTTCGCGCAATTTCTGCACAAAAACAACATCAAGGGAATCACAGAAGAAGGAATTAAATCTTTAGGCCGTAATAAGCTCTCTATTGAGTTTAAATCTGCCAATGATGCTAACTCCTTTGCAGATAATGACATCCTTACCGCCAACAATTTCATGGCTAAGATTCCTCGCTTTCAAGTAACCCGTATGGGTATAGTGAGGAATATTCCTACTGACTGGACCTTGGAGGACTTAGTTTCGGGAATAGAAACTCCTCAAAATTGTGGGGAAGTTATCAAAGCTAGACGCCTCAATTTTAAAAATAAAAAGGAAGACTCAATTTATTGGACGCCTTCTTCCACTGTAGTTTTGACTTTCTCTGGGCAAACACACCAGAGAAGGTCTATTGCTACAACGCCTCTCTCCCTGTCTCAATTTACCATCTGCCTACAATTCAGTGCCGCAACTGCCTACGCTTCGGTCATATCCGCACTCAATGCCGATCGAAACCCCGCTGTTTCAAATGTGCCCAGCCACACCCTGGTGATACATGCGATGTCCCCGACTCACAAGCTACATGTATTCTATGTGAAGGTGGTAACCACAAGGCTACAGATGATCTCTGTCCCGAGCACTCCAGACAGAAATCCATTAAAATGGTTATGTCTGATGAGAATTTAAGCTATAGTGAGGCATGTACTAGATTTCCCCGTTCTAAACGGTCCTACTCCGACGCTGCTGCAAACATTCCACAAACCCAAATGTCCCAAGCTCCTTCTCTTAATTTCTCCCAACTATTTACAGCTCCTCCCCCAACTTCTTCCTCTCCATTTACTTCTCCCTCCAAAACACCCTATACCAAGACCATATTCCGTTCCCCTAGATCTAGACCCGCACTGGGCAAGTCTTACGACGTCCAAGCTCATAAGACGATTGTTTCTTCCCCCAACTCCTCCCAGCCCAACGGCTGTGCTCTTAAAGATCCCACGTTTTCGGATTCCACTCCTCTTCCTACCCCTAATGACAATCTAATCGAGTTATTATTTTGCTCCCTCATTAATATCCTCTCTAAATTCAGTGACGCTCTACCGAACAATGTCTTAGTCCTTATTGAACAATTGCTCCAAACCTGGTCCCGAAAGAATGGCCAAGATCCTTCAATGGAACAGTAGAAGCATCCGCCAAAAAAAACACGACCTACTGCATCTAATAAACCGCTACACTCCTGTCCTCTTTGTGGTGTCGGAGACATGGCTCAGACCTGGATCCCCCTTCAGAGTCCCTGGGTTCTCGTGTCTCCGAGACGATAGAGACGATGGGCGGGCGGGATGCGCCTTGCTGATCAGTAGGTCTATCTCCTTTTCCCAAATCCTCATTCCTCTTCACTCTTCCGGACTTCATGTTGTTGCCATCAGAGCCATGGATATTTCCTTTGTTTCTGCTTACATTCCTCACCCTAATGCCAACCTTCTATCTGAATTTAACTCCATCCTCTCTGCTATCCCTAACCCTTTGGTGGTGTTAGGTGATTTTAATTGCCGCCACACGCTTTGGGGTTCTCCCATCAATGACCCCTCATCCAGTTTTTTATTAGATCTCCTAGATGACCTAAATCTCTGTGTCCTCAATGATGGTTCAGCAACACGTAGGGTTTCCCCTACTCAAAATGTTAGTGTCCCTGATCTTTCACTTGCGTCTCCTTCCCTAGTCTCTACTCTTTCCTGGTCTGTCCTGCCATACTCATATGGCAGTGATCACTTTCCAATATTAATCTCTATACATAATTCCTACTCTCCTACCCTTCCCATCAATCCTCTTCAGAAATATCGCCTACTTCAAGCAGACTGGGATAAATTTTCTTTTCTGTTAGATTCTGATCTTCAATCCTTTCCCCAGGTGAACTCCTCAAATTGCCTTGCCTTGTATGAGGATTTTGTCGCTTGTTTAATACGAGCGGCTGATTCTTCCATTCCCTTAAAGAACTCTGCCCGTAAATTTATCCCTTCCCCCCCATGGTGGGATGCAGAATGCTCTGACAGCGTTCGAAAACGAAAGGAGGCAGAAAAAAGATATGCGTCCTCTATAAACATGGCCAATTACCTAAATTTCAAGAAAACTTCTGCCCGCACCCGCAGGTTATTGGCAAGGAAAAAGAAACATGGATGGCACAACTTCTGCGAATCATTATCCCCTCGCTCTCCAGTTTCCCTAGTCTGGCAAAAAATCAAAGCTTTTCGCAGAGTCTGCGACGACCATTCACCAGATATCTCATCCAACGATCCTGGTTGCTGGTTAGAGGACTTCATAAACAAGTTGGCCCCCCCCCTCTGTCCCTAGTTTAGAATGCTTTCCCTCTTTGGACTCTCCTTCCCTTCCCTCTGATAAATTTGATGATCCATTCTCTCTCTCTGAGTTGTCTTTTGCTTTGGAACATCTCCGGGACTCAGCCCCGGGCATAGACGGCATCCCGTATTCCTTCATCTGTAAATCCTCTCCTGTTTGCAAACAAATTTTCCTTGCCCTTATCAACTCCTTCTTCCTCTCCGGCCTCATCCCGGAATCTTGGAAATCCCAAATAGTTATCCCGATCCTAAAACCTGGCAAAGATCCAAAAGATTCTTCTTCATACAGACCCATCGCTTTATCTTCTGTTCTAGCTAAGATCGCGGAGAACCTTATAAAGAACAGGTTGGGATGGTTTTTAGAGTCCAAGGGCATACTTTCCGCTTCCCAATTTGGGTTCCGAAGAGGCAGGGGTACCCTAGACAGTCTGAGCATCTTCACTTCTGATGTTCGAATTGCCTTCTCTCAAAACGAAAGCGTCCTGGGCGTTTTCCTTGATATAACGTCAGCTTACGATAATGTCCAACTTCCAATACTCAGGCAGAAACTGAATCAGCTGAGTGTTCCTGTGAGGCTGGTTAACATCACTTGCAGCTTGCTAATGTCTCGTTATATATCAATTCGACATCAAAATTCCATCTCTTCACCCCGCTTAGTCTGGAAAGGCCTACCCCAGGGTTCGGTCTTAAGCCCTCTCCTTTATAATGTTTATACCCACGACTTAGAATCCTCAATTAGCTGTTTCTGTAAAATCCTTCAATACGCAGATGACATTTCTCTTTATTTCAGTTCGTCCTCTCTTACTGAGGCTTTTTCCCGCTTGAATTCTGCTTTGTTCTATCTAAACCAATGGTTAAATGATCATGGCCTATCCCTATCTATCCCCAAATGTAATGCTGTAGTATTTTCACGTAAACGTAACATCCCCCCTATTAATCTATATATTGAAGATGAAACCATTTTGATCTGTGACAAAGTTAAATTCCTTCGCATAATTCTGGACTCAAAATTATCTGGCCTCCATCATCTCGATTATATTAGTAAAAAATGCGAAAAGGGCGTGAATGTCTTACGTACTCTCTCGGGGGTTCGCTGGGGCGCTCACCCTGCCACCCAAAAAATTTTATATAATGCCATAGTGCGAAGTCATTTCGACTATAGCAGCTTTCTTTTGGAGCCATGCAACAAAATCGCTATGTGTAAATTGGACAAAATTCAAGCCAAATGCCTTCGAATCATAACAGGTGCCATGAAATGCTCTCCCTCAAATGCCCTACAGGTTGAATGCCTGGATCCTCCTCTTTCCTTACGCAGACAATTCCTCGCAGACAGATTTTTTTTCAAAGTCATCCAAATCAAATCCCACCCCCTTCTTCCCCTCTTACGAACTCTTTGTGAACTAGTCCAGTCTTCCCGCTACTGGTCCCACAAAGATCCCCCTCTTCTTGTTAATAGTTACTGATCAACCCAGGACTTGCCCATCTCTTTATGCCAGTCTAATTTCAACCCGCTTTTTGAAGTTAGTTTCGAATCTCTGATTTTTCAACCAAAGGTTATTTTTAGTCTTAGCATTTGCAAAAACGACCCCGGTGCCAATAACAAGTTAAATAAGATTTTAACGGAGGACTGGCCAGATTGGCTCACTATGTTTACAGACGCGTCCAAAATTTCAGAAGACAGTATTATGGGTGCTGCTGTTTGGATACCAAAATATAGAATTATTTTAAGTTTTAAAGTTTCTTCTCAGTCCTCTACTTTTTCTGGGGAAGCAATCGCTTTATTAGAAGCGGTCAAATATGCGGAATCCCACAGTATAAACAAAACTTTAATTCTTTCGGACTCTTTAAGTTGTTTGCAGGACCTTGTTAAATCCCCTTTTCGCTCTCGTCATAATTTCCCTCTAATTCTCCAGATCAAGCAGCTTTTTTATAAGTGCCACACGTCAGGTATACAAGTTGTTCTTGCTTGGATCCCTAGTCACTCAGGAATTGTGGGCAATGATAACGCTGACTCGCTTGCCAAGGCAGCAATTCACTGCGGTGTTGACTCTTACCTCAAAATTTGTTTTCCTCGGGATCTGTGTTGTTCTGCCAAACCCGCTATGACAAAGAGTTGGGATTCCCTTTGGCAAAAGACACGAAAAGTCAAAGGCAAATTCTTCGGCACTATCCAACCGTCTATTCCCCATAAAACCTGGTTTGGCAAATACAAACACCTTGACAAATTAACTACCTCTGTCATCATTCGGTTAAGGCTAGGTTTTGTATGCTCACCTGTCTTTCTAGCTAAAATCAGAGTAAGAGATCATTCTATCTGTGAATGTGGTTTGGAAGAGGGTACTCTGGAACACTTATTTTTTTCATGTCCTCGCCTGATTACTCCTCTTTATGATCTCCTCCCTAATGACCGTGTCGGAGCGCCTACTGTTTTTTATAAAGCAATATTAAACTCAAGTGGTTAATGATGCGAACGACCGCACGTTAGGCTTATGTGCAGTTAATTTTATTATATTGTAACCTCTAATCAATCTGTTTTTTGTCTTGGTTCGGATTACACGCTATTAATTCTACTCGACTGCTTTAAATTATTTTACCACCTTGGAGTCTTATACATGGTCCTTCGAGCCGGATTAATAATATTTTCATGAAAATCAGCAATAATTTGAAGAAATTATATATATTATTAAAAAATCAAGACGGGTTACAACAACGTGGAGAAGTTCGACAGGTGCTTTAAAAAGTGGCTTGGACATTAAGTTCACATTATAAGTTGTAATTAACCCAACACTCTAAAGGTAGTATTTATAATAATAATTTAAATAATTAAAAGGTTAGTACTTGCACAAATTTATTCGTTTCTTAGCCTAAATCTTCTGTGTCATTGAGCAAATAAAGGTTAACTTTAATAAATTTTGTGATCTTACAGTTTAGAACTGAGATCATATTTAAGTATTAATCGTTTGCTTATTGTGTTTAAAGTAACGTTTAAACTAATTAATTTAAGTTTTTCCGTAATTGCTCATTTTATATTTCGACAAGTAGGTTGAAGTAAGTAAATAATAGTTACAATTAAGAATAACATTGTGTAAAGTCATTATTATAAAAACCTTATTGCAGTTACGAGTACATTAAAATTATGTGTGATTTAGTTTAATATTTTCCAAGCTGACACGCTCAATTACAGGTATAAAATTATAAACTTATTCAGTATTTGATCCTATTGTTATAAATTCCAGGATTTATCAATCGTCTCCCACGATGTCCACAAAAAGTGACAAGGCCGATATGGAAGTAACACGGGAAATATCAGAACTCATTAAGAAACGCAGTAGCTACAAGGGTCGGATAACTATCTTTTCTGGTTTTCTAAAGTCACTAGATACTTCAGCGATAACATCAAAAGACATTAGCGAAATTGAAATGCGATTAGGTAAGCTAGAATCATTGTTTGCTAGTTATGACGAGACGCAAACAAGGCTCGAATGTATTGCTGACTGTGAGACTCAATTGTTAGAGACGGATGAGTTTGAGTCTCGTTACTATAAAATCCTCTGTCGTGCACAAGAAATAATAGCTACTCATAAAAAATCTCCCGTGCCTAGTGAATGCTGCTCTCATAGTGGTACCAATAATAATAACAAGCCCGTCAAATTACCTACCATACAACTGCCTAAGTTTGATGGATCGTATGAAAATTGGCTCGAGTTTCGTGATACTTTTGATAGCCTAATACACTCAAATCAAAGTATAGATATTATAAACAAATATCATTACCTGAGAGCGTCTTTGGAAGGTTCCGCTGCTGTGGTAGTTAAATCCATTCAGTTCTGTGCGACAAACTATGACATAGCTTGGCAATTGTTGTGTGACCGCTACGATAATAAACGTTTATTGGTTCACAATCACGTTTCGGCGTTGTTTAACATCGAGCCAGTAACACGAGAATCGTCAAGTCCATTGAAACGCTTAATGGATCAATTTAATAAGAATTTTCGTGCACTGGAATCCTTAGGCGAGCCTGTGAAGCACTGGGATACACTTCTCATTTACATCATGTCACACAAACTAGACACCAAAACATTACGTGAATGGGAAGAGTACAAAGGCCGAATCACCAAGGATCACACAATTACGCTTCAACATTTTATTGATTTCATGAAGATTCGCACTGATTTAATTGAATCTATAGAGTGTCATACATTACAGAACACCACACAACGTAACTTAAATACTAAATCGTCTAAACATAAAACTATGGTTTCATTAGAGAGCAGTCCTAATAGCAATGCGACCAGCTTTAGTTCAGGGAAATGTCCTAAATGCAGCGAAGATCACAAACTGAATAACTGTCCACAGTTTTTAGCGTTAAGCAATGAAGCACGACTTCAATTATTACCTAGTTTTAAAGTTTGTTTTAATTGTTTTTGCAGTGGACACTACGCTAATCATTGTAAGAAGCCCGGTTGCAAATTATGCAAGCGACGTCATAACACTCTCATTCACGTTGCAGATACTACTAAGACAAAACCGGTTGTGCCTAGCGGCCGAACTGATAACAACAACATTGTTAGCAGCTCCCCGCCCGCCACTTCTACCGATGTGAATCCTAGTTTAACACTGTCGGCGAGCGTCGCGGCCTCCTGTCACCAAGTACAAGGTCATCGCGTTGACGTTCTGTTATCGACGGTACTAATTAAACTATATGATTCCAATAATCGCGAGCACTTAGCGCGCGCAATTCTCGATAGTGGTAGCACTTCTTGTCTTATGACGGATAAAATGTATCGTCAATTAAATCTGCCTTATACACCCATAAATAAATCAATTATGGGGATTAATAGTGTTGCGTCTCAAATTAATAAAATGTGTCTGGTATCTTTAAAATCGTTAGATGAAACTTTTATGACTAATCTGAGATGTTTCGTGTTACCGTCGATAACAAACAACGTCCCGTGTCATTCGCTCGACATAAGTACACTTAATATACCTAGTGACGTCTGTTTAGCCGACCCTTACTTTCACACGCCTGCGTCAGTTGATTTTATAATAGGCGCTGATATTTTTTGGGATATTCTAGGATCACAAAGGTTAGATTTAGGCGCCGGCAAACCTACACTTTATGAAACTAAGTTAGGGTGGATAGTGTCTGGCCCTTTAGTAAATAGTAATGCCACTAGTTTACCCAATACTATTTGTAATCTTGTTCAGCTTGATGCCGCTGCCAGTAATAGTTTTCATGAGCAAATTCAGCACCAGCTCGAGCGGTTTTGGAGTTTGGAGGATGTAACTGATTGTTCCGCTACCTCACCTGAATACAAATTATGTGAGGATCATTTCATGACTAACACTACGCGTTTGCCAGATGGACGCTTTTGTGTAAGAATTCCTTTAAAGAATAAACCGTCCGTGTTAGGCAATTCATTGCATCGTGCTAAGCAATGTTTTTACTCCTTAGAGCGTAGATTGTCAAACCAAGCGAACATTTATAAGATGTACTCTGAATTTATGTCGGAATACATAACGTTGGGTCACATGACAGAATGTAAACTGACTTCGGATGCACACTACATTCCTCATCATGGCTTTATTCGGGACAGCAGCACGACCACCAAACTGAGGGCCGTGTTCAATGCGAGTAGCCCAACCTCTAACGGTGTAACCCTAAATAGCATCCAAATGGTTGGACCCACGGTTCAAGATGACCTTTTATCCATCCTTCTGCGATTCCGACAGCATAAATATATTTTAATGGCTGATGTCGAAAAAATGTATCGGCAAATAGCGGTACATCCTGATGATAGGGATTTGCAGAGGATAGTTTGGCGCTGTAGTCCTAAAGATGCGCTAAAGGCATATCAGCTTAACACCGTGACCTATGGGACCGCAAGTGCCCCTTTTCTCGCTACCAGATGCCTTAAGCAGCTAGGTATTGAGTGTGATGATGAACGGATCTCCGAAATCATTACACATGATTTTTATGTTGATGATCTCTTAAGTGGAGGGGATGATCTTTCTGACGTTAAAAACATGCGTGATAGGCTAACGTCTGTTCTCGCTTCAGCTTGCTTTCCACTTAGAAAGTGGCAGTCTAATGAACCTCAATTAGTCTCTGAGCTGGCTCATTCTTCCCGAAATCTAAATATAGGTGGGAATGAGCCCAGCAAGACCTTAGGTTTGGGATGGCAAGCTGTTGCTGATGAGCTTTGTTTTCCCACGAGTCACTCGATCGCCAAGACAGAGTTAGTGTGTACGAAACGTAGTATGCTTTCCATAATTTCACAAATATTCGACCCTTTAGGTCTCGTTTCTCCTGTTGTGATAAGTCTTAAAATGCTCTTACAGAAATTATGGTTGCATAAACTGTCTTGGGATGAGCCATTGACGCCGGACATAGAAAGTGTTTGGTCTGACGTGATTAAAAAGTTGCATCACCTCAATAATATTTGCGTTCCACGTCGAGTAATAATCGACTCATTCAAACGTCTCGAGTTTCACGTTTTTTCTGATGCGTCTGAAAGAGCATACGGTGCATGTCTGTATGTTCGCAGCATTAATGAATCTGGCAAAATTCTTGTCAGACTATTATTTTCAAGAGTCGAGTAGCTCCCATTAAGGCTACTACGATTCCCAGACTTGAGCTCTGTGGAGCTTTAGTGGGTGCACGTCTTTATAATAAGGTAGTGAAGTCATTACGAGTTAAGGCGGCATCTACTGTGTTCTGGACTGATTCAACCATTTTACTAGGTTGGTTGAAAATGTTGCCTTTTAAATTGCACACCTTTGTCCGTAATCGCATTGGTGAGATATTAGATTTGACCGGCGATTGTGTGTGGCGACACGTTCCCACTGAATATAACCCAGCGGACTACATTTCGCGTGGTGTTAGTGTTGAGTCAATTCAAGCATTGGACATGTGGTGGTCAGGGCCTAGTTTTTTAAAGGAGCCTGAAGTAAGCTGGCCTTTAAATTCTGTTAATATGGAATCACTGCCAGAAATGCGCGAATTTTCATGTGTTGCACAAATGGACGTTATCCATAATGTTAACAATTTTATTCAATTTAATCGTTTTTCTAAATTTAATCGGCTTAGGCGTGCAGTAGCTTACATGCTACGCTTCATTGATGCATGTAGACGAAGGCCACTTGCAGGCAATTATCTCTCTGAAGTCGAGTTACGTAACGCCCTGAACGTCATTATTAGAGTGTCTCAGATGGAGTCATTCAGTGAATATATGAATTTAGTCAATAATAAAGGGTTATCAAAAAAGAGTAATTTACTTAAATTTAATGTATTTTTAGATGAATTTAAAATTATGCGAGTAGGCGGTCGTCTTGAAAATTCTACATTTTCATATTCAAAGAAGCATCCAATTCTTCTACAGTCCACTCATCCTTTTACAATTTTGCTTTTTGAATTTGAACATGAAAGGCTTATGCATGCTGGGCCACAATTATTGTTAGCATCAATTAGAGAAGCTTATTGGCCAATAGGGGGGCGTAATTTGGCAAGATCCTGTTATCGTCGCTGCATTAGGTGTTCTCGGATGAAAGGAAAGGTTGTAGCACCAATAATGGGTAATTTACCACAGCAGCGTCTTTCACCGGGAGGTTTTCCTTTTCAAACTGTTGGCGTAGACTACGCGGGCCCTATCTCTTCCGCTAGTCGTCAGGGTCGTGGTTGTCGCATAGTGAAGGTTTATATTGTATTGTTCATCTGTTTCACTACCAAGGCAATACATTTAGAGTTAGTTGGTGATATGACGAGCTCCGGTTATTTGTCAGCTCTACGTAGGTTTATTGCACGTAGGGGTAAACCGACACAGATGTTCTCTGACAATGGGACAACATTTGTCGGAGCATACAATGATTTGGCAAAGTTTCTAAAGAACAATTCTGATGAACTATCTGGTGACTTGGCAAATGAAGGAATAGACTTTCATTTTATTCCTGCCTATTCACCACATTTTGGGGGCATCTGGGAGGCGGGAGTTAAATCTACAAAATATCATTTGCTTAGAGTGCTGGGAAATTGTAACCTCACTTACGAGGAATTAAATTCTACTTTGGTCCAAATCGAAGCCATTTTAAATTCACGGCCACTCACGCCTTTGTCTTCGCACCCCGAGGATATGACGCCGCTAACCCCTGGACACTTTTTAATCGGACGCCCTCTTACCTCGCTACCAACAAAGGATCTTCAAGATCATAGTGCTGCCCATCTCACCCGCTTCCATCGTATCGAGCAATTGCGACAGCATTTTTGGACAAGGTGGAGCAAAGAGTATGTGTCGGAACTCCAACAACGGACTAAATGGCAGACTTCCAACCACCCTTTGCAGATCGACTCCCTCGTTTTGATAAAGGAAGATCACTTGCCTCCCCTCAAGTGGAAGCTGGGCAGAATTATTCGGCTGTATCCTGGTGCCGACCAAGTTGCTCGCGTAGCGGAGATCAAAACCTCGACTGGAGTGGTCAGAAGATCTTTTAGTAAAATTTGTCCGCTGCCGATCGGGGATAATCAGTAGCTGGTTGAAAGGAAGACTTTCAACGCCCGGGGGCATGTCGGAGCGCCTACTGTTTTTTATAAAGCAATATTAAACTCAAGTGGTTAATGATGCGAACGACCGCACGTTAGGCTTATGTGCAGTTAATTTTATTATATTGTAACCTCTAATCAATCTGTTTTTTGTCTTGGTTCGGATTACACGCTATTAATTCTACTCGACTGCTTTAAATTATTTTACCACCTTGGAGTCTTATACAGACCGTCCAATAAATATCCCATTCCTACTAACCCTAGTCTATTCCCCCATGGTAAAGATCCTATACAAATTTATCAATATTAATCACATCCGACTTTAACACTTGTCTTTGTACATAGTCTTTTATATTTTCCTTATTATAACATATTCCCTTTCCTTATTATTCATTTAGTTTTAACCTAAACATCTACTTTCCACTCCCCTTCGTTTTATGTTTTAACCCTTGTGTCGTTAATACTAACAAATTGTTTTGTCCTTTTCCAGCACTACAAACATCACTGATTACCGGTCATTAGTTACATTACTTTGGTTTTTTTTACACCGATCACAGTGTCATTTCCTACCTCGACGTTGGCAAAATCTTCGAACACCTACGAAGGAGCCATAAACAAAAAAAAGAAGAAGAAGAAGTAATAAATAATTTAAACTATAGTTGCACATGTAAAAGTAATTATGGATAAAAAACATACTAATAATTTGACTAAGTTTTGCATAAGCCAAATTTCTAGACGCTACCTAAAACATTGAGGTAAAAATTCGCCATTCGTCTTTGTGTATGTATCACGTTAATCGATACAATATGCGCTGAAACGATACTAGGAGACAGGCCGCTACTCCCGCAGACCAGGCAGCGGAGGTGTCAGGTGCACATCAGCAAGGGATGATCGCTTTATTATCCTAGAAATTTTGAGAAACCGCTACCTCTACCTCTAACCGCTACCGTTAAGGATGAATCATAGCATAACAGTAACTGAATGTGACCGTAACGCCTGTGGTACAGATTCAATTCTATACAGGCACCGTAATGTTATTTACCTAGATTAATTAAAATGTAAGACCTAGTATAAGATATTTATGTACAAACGTAAATAAATAAATTTGATTGATTGATTGAAAAAAAACCTCACCGCTGTTGAGATACGCCGGCGACTCCAGTTCACAAGAGGTGTCAATGTTAGTGAACCTACAGTGAGAAGACGAATGGAGGAAGTGAATTTAAAAGCTCGTAGACCAGCACATGGCCCAGAACTTCTCAGAAGTCACCGAGTAGCTCGACTTCGATTCGCACGAGAACACGTCAACTGGACCCATGAGCAGTGGGCTCGAGTACTGTTCACAGATGAGTGTCGAATCGCTTTACGAGCTCTAGATGGTCGGGAGCGAGTATGGAGAAAAAGAGAAGAGCGGTTTTTATCCATTACCACCACACAAACTGTTAGTTTTCATAGAGGCTCTATAATGGTTTGGGGAGGAATAAGTTCCGAAGCACGTACAGAGTTAATTATCGTCGATAACCGATGAAAGGCAATACGATACATCGAGGAGATTCTTCAGGAACATGTGTTACCATATTCAGGGTTTATTGAGTTCGACGAATTCATCCTAATGCACGATAACGCGCGCCCACACGTTGCACATTGCGTGGAGGAATACCTTACAGAGGTTGGTATTAAAAAATTGCAGTGGCCAGCTCGTAGTCCAGTCTTAAATCCAATAGAGCATATCTGGGACACGCTTAAAAGAAAAATAAAGTCTTCCTCCAACCCACCTGAAACTCTGAACCAGCTTCGAAATGCAGCACTCACGGCTTGGGAAAGCATACCACAAGTTGAGATCAGAAACATCATCCAAAGTATGCCAGAACGAATGCAATCTGTTATCAGGGCTAGGGGAGGAAACACCCCATATTAAAATGCAAAAACAATGAAGACATTTTATTTATTTTTCATGTTGTGTTCTTTTTAAATTGACAGTGTTCAAATCAATATTTTTGTGAAACTGCTCATTTTTTTAAAGATTACTGCTGGTGCACAAATTTTTCAATAACTGAGTTACAAAACCATAAAAAAACCCTAATTTAGTGCATAAACCATCGATCACTAATAAAGAACTAGAAACACAATCAGTGGCAAAAAAATGTCCCAACTGAAAGTCCACCAAACTCAACATCGCGGTGTAGTTTTAGTTTAGTACCACTCGAATGCTCCGACGGTAAACACGCCTCAGTGCTCGTTAAAAAACTGCAAAAACACACACATCTAAGATGCAAAAAAGGATGGAATTTCATATTTTCGTTAAGTAATAATATTATCATTATATAATTGTCATCATTCTATTTTAAATATTGATATTTTATTAAGAAATCAACTTTAAAACTTTTTCCAAATGAAATCGTATTCAAAAACCGGGGTTATAATGCACACAGTTTATAAAGACACTTATACTAAACTTAAAATCATTCTCAAGCATGACCGCTTAAGTTGTTCGGTTTACGTGGATTGATTCTGTTCCGTTTAGTGGAGACGCTATTGTTTCTAATTTTATTTATTGTTTTTTTTATTAAAAAATAGTTTTTATTTAATATTATACTTCTTTACTGTGTTTATTAAAATATGGAATAGGCAGATGTAATGGATTTAATTTTAACTGCAGTAAAGAAATTTTTTTTTAGCTTTCATCAAGACCCGTTCGATATGAAAAATTGACAACAATAACGCCAACATTTTCAGTACTTACTTTAGATATATATTCTTTTTATTATTTTACATCTTTTTTATTTGACTTCGAATAGAAAGGATTAAGGAGGACGAAAATAAAACAAAAGAAATATAACTATATGCATTAGTTTCATTGGTAAATAAATGAACAAACCTATAGAAAAGAATACTATAAGTAATGCGTTTTAATTTGCGTATTTTATTTTTTTGATAAATTATAAAATACGAAAGAAATATATTTCTTACGAGACATTTCGACTCCAATCATTCTTTGTCCTAGCGGTGAGCCGAAGTCGTTAAATTTTATTGCTTATTTTTGACACTTTGTAAATTCGACTTAAAAACATGCGAATATGGTTCAATTTCTTATGATTTGTGTTTGTCAAGAGCTTCGGTCGCAAAAAGTATTAAGATTTTGTACATCACTTTGTAAAAACAACTCTATGATTTGCATTTAAGGTTTAATTTACATTAATGCATTTTTATTTCAAGTATAAGTACCTAAATACAGTTGGCGACAGTTTTGAAGCGAACTTTTGTATGGGATTGTGTATCTAGTTCTTTATTAGTGATCGATGGCATAAACCCATAATACAGTGAAAATTTAATATTTAAATAGAAATTATCGGCGATTTAGATGGTGGCCAAGTTTCCGTGCCGGTGAGTGTATTATGTATAGCACTATGCTTCTTAAATAAGCTTTTGTTTTTATGAGCGTGAATTACATTTTCATAAATATATTGTGAGGCAACCGTCATTATCTTAGATTCCTTAAATAATTCTCTGAGCGAATGCCTCGGACTAAGATTATACATTGATCGAATAGCCCTTTTCTGCAGAACAACTCTACAGAACAACAACATTGAAACTCAATAACGCCAACCGACCATTCACCTTCTAATTTCATAGCTTTTGGTAATTTTGTTGAAAAATTTGTCGTCTTGTTATCAGGAAAGTTTTCCATTGAACTATTGCTGATCAAAGTTAAATAAAAACTTTCTTTATTCATATTTCTTTTAAACTAGAAGCTAAAATCCAACTGTTAAATTTATCTGGATAACCTTTCCACTTGACTAATACTTCTTTTCTGTTGCCCGAATAACGAGTGGCAATTATTTTATCTATTTTACATTGTGAGGTGGGGTTGTAAGTGACCTTCTGTAATTCTCTTTCATAAAAAGTACCAACTATTGGTTCATTTTGTAAATCTATTATTGTATAAACAACCCATGGAGATCTATCTATTATTGAAGATATAATAAATATTTCATCACTCCAATTTGATTCATATCCTTTTTGAAAAACATGTTTATACTTTGTTATTCGAACATAATCACCCACTTTGAAAGTTGGTTTTGAATTTTCTAAAGAAAGTTTGTTTTATCTTCTATCATAAAGATTAGTCCAAACTGTCATAATATTGTTGGAACTTACATCACATGGGTACATCTTAATACTCGAGTGAGTGCTGTGATTATAAGAGTATATTAATTAAATCTTGTAAAACATTGACATATCTATAAGTATAATTATGAGTGAAATAACGCCACATTTTCATTTTTAGAGTTCTTTGAAATCGTTCAACAATACTAGCCTTAATATCAGGATTGTTAGTGGTATAGTAATTTGTCTTTTTAGATTTAAAGTATTTTTGTACATCTTTTGAAACAAATTCTGTACCTTTATCAGATTGTATGTGAGTAGGTGTTGAATTACTTTCAGTAAATATTACTTTCAAAACATTCTTTAGTTGTTTCTGGGTTTTTCTTTTTCATTGGTCTTGCAAAAACATATTTACTAAATACATCAATAACACAAAGTATGTAGTTGAAACCATCATTATATTGAGAATAAGTTCGCATATCACTTAAATCAGCCTGCCAAAGCTCATTAATATTTGATAGAATGTACCTATTACGCGGGAAAATTTTCCGAATGGGTTTATGTAATGTATATGTTTTCTTGTGATTACCATTCCTTTACTTGCTTTCTATCCATTTTACCCTTCATAGCTTTTGATAATTTATCAATACTACCAAAACCAGCGGGGTTAGATGGATCATAATAAATCCTGTTAATTTCTTCTAGTACGGAGTCCATTTTTCCCAATCGATCTTTTTACGTATTTTAGTTGTAGATCTTTTCTCTCCACTGCTCGGTGTAGAAAACTCTTGAACTTCAATCTCAGAGGTCTTGTTTAGATCTTTTGCTTGAAGTTGGTTAATAAACTCACATCTCTTTGGATTTCCAATATAAGTAAGTGGTACTTTAATATCTTTTAATGCTTTAGCAAATCTATCCCACCCTACCGGATCTCTTTTTTTTAAGGGTCTAAGTGAATCATTTATTAAATCAACAATATTACTTCCTGGATTTTTTTCATTATCAATTATGACTGTGCCTTCATTATCCCAACGTATTTTACTTTTACTTATTCCAATTAAGTTTAATAATGACTCACCTTTTTAATTGTAAGTTTTTGGTATTAAACTGAGTATTTGTGTTGGTGAATACAGTGGATTTACCTCACTTTCTATACTTTTAATAGATCCTTTCTCCTCCAACAAAGATTCAGCATCAACTGAACTTTTTAGATCTCTATCTTTATTTTTAAAACCTATTTTAGATCCATTTGAATCTTCATTAGATGTATTAGAATAAATTGGTAAACTGAGTGGATGACGATCCTCTTCGGTAAAGTGAAGGTATCTTTGTAGTTTGTAAATATAACATCCACTTCTTTCGGTCTTCCATCTTACTATTCATCATATTTTGCATTTCAATATCTAGTCGGGACAAATTACTAGTAACCTTATTTTCTTGTTTTAATTTTTCAATCAATCCAGGTTCAATAAGTATCATTTTCTTAGCATTTTCCATGTTAACTAGTTAGTCCACTTACTAATCCACTCAATATTGCACTTAATATTATTGGTAAGAAAGCCCCTCCTCTTTGTATAATAATATTTTTTCTTAATTTATGTTTACACTTATGTACCAGTTTACGGAGTATATTTTTGTGTTTATTCAATTTTTGTTTATCTTGATCTTTAAGAGGTATCTTTCCTTGTAAAACGTTATGAATACATTCACAAATACAATTTATTTCTTTGTCATCACACGTTTTAAGTAACGCTCTTTGATATTTTGGTTTAAGTGTATGCAGAGCGTTTAGCAAATGTTTATGCGTTGCGAGTCGACGATGCATCATTTAGAAATGATTTGAATTGTTTGATTCTTGGTGTATTTAAACTCTTTGATAGGGACGTAGACTGTGCAGTAACCATTAAATGGGAATACATTTGTCTTGATACGACAAAAATCGTTTTTATTCTGTTTTAAATCTATCATTAAATATCCATGCGCTTCTAAAGTTGCATCCCTGTAGGCGTCTTGAATGAATTTTGGGTTATCTGGTGACACTTGTCGTGCTAAATATCTTATTTGAGCTTTATCGCGAGGGTTTTTAAAATAAATTATATGTATTTTTTTTTTTTTGTCAGGGGAAAATCATCCAATGACTTCTCCCGCCCAGGGTAAGGCGAGAAAGAGTGTCAGACTCTTACTGACTAAAAACCCCCCCGTTCCTTCTCCTGCTCTGACTACTTTTTGTAAATATATCCACAATTCTTCCATCAGACTCTCTCATTAGATCATCAATAATAATAAGGTGTGGGTTTTCACCATCAAACATATTAAGATTTGGAATTCCTTGATGATAGTTAACATTTGGTAAATTATATAAAGGTTGCATTTTATCAAAACACCATGTGATCTGATTAAAATCACAAGTACATATTTCTTTAATTGATTTTATGAATTTTTTTATAAAATTTGACTTCCCACATCTACTTGGTCCTGCCACAATAGCAGTAAACGGATGGATAAAATGAAACATTTCACACGTCTAGAATTTTAAAGGGATGAAATAAAAATGAATATGTTGGTAAAAAAATTAATATATATTGCTGAAATTATACAAAACATGTAATTTGTGAAAAATAGAATGATCTGTATACTATTTTTTACACAATGAGTACTTATCAGAATTTCACAATCACCTCAACGCCAAATTTAACACACAAAAAAATTTTTGCACACAAAAAAACTACAATTATTTTACATTATTTACAATCAAACAATAAATTTTAAATATGTAATAAACTATTATATAACATTATAGTAATATCATACTTTTACAATTAGTACAAATTTTGTATATACACACAGAAATAAAAGTAAAAAGTATTACACTTAACGTAATTTATAATGTCCCCAAGCCAATGCATCAATGTTGTTGTTCATAATACATCGTTTGTTATCATTATATGAAAAAGATGTTTTATTTATTTTTTGTGTAAAAATAGTGTGTTAGATTGACTTGAATCGAAGCATACTACAATATAATACATTTTTATTAAACAAACACGATTTGTAATTTTCCATATTCATTTTTTTGGTAACACTTTTGTCAACTCCTTTTGCCTTTGCTATAAATTTATCTTCTATTTCTAATGCATACATTTTTGATCGCAACCCTACAAATTCCTTCAATACTTTATTTATTTATTTATTTAAGACTTCATGCTCAAAACATTGTACATAGGCGGACTTAATGCAATGAGCATTCTCTACCTGTTTACCTTTGGGTGATGCAGAGATAATCTAGTGGCAGGTGCAGAAGCAAGGAAATTCAATTGAATATACCAAACATATATATAAAAATATACATAACACACTTTACATACATACATACTATATATATATATATATATATATATATATATATATATATACATATATACATATATATATAGTATGTATGTAAAGTGTGTTATGTATATTTTATATATACGTGTGTGTTATGTATATATATATATACGTATATGCAGTCATAGTCCCCCGATGATTCCCCCAACCTCTTCAAAAGAAGCTCCCGAACTCTGCTTGAAAGACAGCCGACTAGTCAAGATCCTGATATCGGGGGGTAGCGCATTCCACAGAAGAATAGCCTGAACGAAAAATGAGGAATGGAGAAATTTTGAGTGATGAGTTGGACAGTTGAGGAGACGATTATTAGAAGAGCGAAGGTATTTATTGTGGTTTGCGCATGTGTATCTTACTTCCAGTAAGATGACATATAGCTAGGTGGGCAAGGTGAGTTAAGAAAGGAAAATAAAGGGGTTGGCGCCCTTTGCTCCCTACGCTGGCGTATAGGCAACCACTTCAATTGCATACTATCGGTATCGGTGTACAATAACTTAATTTTATTATGAAACTTTTTAATCATGTAGTTATAATGAAATTCATACATTAGGGTCTTAGATATATCTAAAATACAAAATCCTAAATAAATCGGCTTATCATAAATTATTTTTGTTTTCCGTAATTGTATTGCGACTAAATGTTCTGAAAATATTGATAAACTGTGGAATACTGGTTTTGCAATCCAATCCTGAGCACCTAAAACTTTACCACAACTATCCCAGTGAGTTAGTTTAACGTTTACTCTTTTTTCAATATTTTCCATAGTCTTACCGAAGACAGAATTGTTCATTAATTTAAAAAAGTCTTTTTCAAAGTTTGATGTAGCTAACGTTCTCAAACTAGTATTTAAGTCTATGTATTTCTTTAACCAAGAACTCTGTTTAAATTTTAAAATTCTATGTACTTTAATTAATTTAATCCCCATTTCAATGCATTGTTTTAAATTCCTGTAGTGAATTTTTATGTAATAGGTCGGCAAACAAGCAGACGGATTACCTGATGGTAAGCAATCAGCGCCGCCCATGGACACTCGCAACGGAGGAGTTACGAGTGCGTTGCTGACCTTTTAGGGATTAGGGATTTGGAGATTTAGGGATTGGGGAAGGGGAAGGATTGGGCCTCCGGTAACCTCACTCACACGGCGAAACACAACGCAGTGGTTATTTCACGCCGGTTTTCTGTGAGGCCGTGGTATCACTCCGGTCGAGCCGACCCATTCGTGCCGAAGCATGGCTCTCCCACACTTTATGAATGATGTATTTATTTTTATTATTTAAATTAGGAACTAATTTAGTTTCTTTAGTATTACCTACACATATGTTTTCAGGACACAACGGAAAGTCAGAATGCAAATAAAGAAGTTCATCAGGATATTCCAAATCAACTTCTAAAACATAACCGAAATCAGAGTTGTCCGACACATTTATTTATTTATAAAACACACATGCATAATTTTACAGCACAAGCCAAAACATTATACACTTAGAAAAAAAATACATTTTACTACTTTACACTTATCAAATATTATTATAAAAACTTATATATAAAATCTTATACATAAAAAAAAAAAAATACAATACATATTCATCAGCTATCCATCTTCTCACAAAATCTTACACATTCACGACATAAATCCTTCCATCTCGCTGCGAACAAATCACACTCCGGTGCCGATACCAAGAGGGCATTGATCATTGTTAATGCTCGAACAAGCGGAGAATTTGCATGGGCGACGGTTCGCGTTACCGGGTCAGCTAGCAAGGGGTGCCTACGTGGCCTAAGCTGATGCTTCAATACTGTGGGCACAAACAACCGTACCACCTGTGCCACCAGCTCCGGACAGTCAGATTGTCCTCGCAATGCACTGCAAGTTGAAATAATAAGAGAGTAATTTCGTCTCACTGCCAAAGAATTGAAATTTAACATGCCTAATAAAAACTTGGTGGGATATAGGAATGGATAATAGCCAAATTTTTTTTTTTTTTGTACAGAAATCTAAAAAATGCTTTTTGCACTTTCTCCAGTAATAAAGCATAATACTCTCATGAGGATTCCATACAATAGATGCTGTCTCCAGTTTTGTACGAACTAGGGCCATGTACACCAGTTTGATAGCTTTCGGGTTATCAAATTCACGCATATTGCGGATAACAAAACCTAATCTACGATGAGAGTCAGTTGTAAGTAACCTCATATGTTCATGAAAGTTCAGTCGAGGGTCGAAAATTACATCTAAGTCCTTTACGGTGTGAACACGATTTATGAGCTCTGATCCCAAGAAGTACTCAACATGCAAAGGTTTATGTGCTCGACTAAAGGTCATTACATTACATTTCGCAGTATTAAAGTTGAGTTTATTGTCATTACTCCACTGGTACATGGCATTAATATCACCCTGTAAGGTATCTGTATCCGCAAAATTTTTCACCCCATAAATAAGTTTAAGATCATCAGCATACAATAAACACCTCGCATGCTTGAGACACGATTCTAGGTCGTTCACCATCAAACCAAACAATAAAGGGCCCAAAACAGAACCCTGACTAACACCCGAGCGAGTATGGTAAGGTGGGGAAACAAAACAACCATGTCTTACATATTGTTGACGATCACGGAGATAATTTGAGAAGAATTTAAGTAATTGCGGTGAAAAACCATTGTCATTGAGTTTACGAAGTAATATGTCGTTATCCACACGGTCAAAGGCCTTTTTGAAATCAAAATAGATGACATCCACTTGAATATTTTTATTCAAGTGTTGCGAAATAATATCTACTACTGTCAGAAGATTAGTACTTACAGAGCGGTTAAATCTAAATCCGTGTTGTGAATCACATAGATGTGGTTGTATTTGTAGACTTATCTGCTTGTGTAAAATAGATTCAAATAATTTTGAAAGGGACGAGAGAATGGCTATTGGCCTATAATTTTCTACCAGGGAATGGTCATTACCTTTGGGTATGGGTTGAACCCACGAGACTTTCCAACGTTTAGGGTAAATACCTGTTTTCAGTGACATATTAAAAATATGAAGTATGGGAGACCTTACAAATTCTTTACAGCCTTTTATGATATAAGCGGGTATGTTATCCGGGCCTATTGCAGAGTTAGGTTTCAATTTGTTAATTCCTGTCTCGACATCACTAATTGTTAATTTATCAACATGTACCAAATTAGCTGTTTTGCTGTGGTTATTTTGATTTTCATGATCAAGATTAGGCACATCGGGTAAAAATACACTGGAGAAAAAACTAGAAAAAGCCTGAGCAGCATCACTACCAACACAATCTCTGCCATTGTATCTAACTCCATTTTCAAGACCCCCTCTAACTTTGAGACTATTTACATGATGCCAAAAAGCCTTCGGCTCACGATTTAGCTTACATTGTATGCGCTTAATGTATTCGTTGTACGCTATTGTCATTTTTTGTTTGATCTTAGTTCTAAGTTCAGAGAATAGATTGTAGACTATCCGATTTCGAGTAGATTTCCATTGGCGGTGTAGCTCCGCTTTATATTTAATATCCTTTATTATGTCAAAGGTAAACCAAATCGGGTAACGTCTACTGGGCTTCCTAGATCTTTTCTTTTTTGGGACACATTTGTCGAAAATGGTATAGAGAACATCATAAAAACAGTCCAGAGCCGTATCAACGTCGCCAGCTTCGAAAACCTCCTGCCATGATGCCTCAGCAATAAGGTAGTACATATGCTTATAATTCCCCTTTGGAAAGTTCCAATCCTTATCTGTATCAATATTACTAGGGTGAGCTTTCTCGATGCTATGGTAATTTGAGCTCAAAACTATCTCTAACATTGTAATCTGTATTAGAATCAATCCATTCGAAACCACCAACAGGAAGAGATTGAGACATTGCCCAACCGTATAAATTATTTGCATCAAAATAGGTTAGGTATGAATTAGGTTTTTCACTATCATAATCTTCCATGAATTTATTATTTGCTCTAGCAAAACGATTGCTACACTGAGATACACCCCCTCTAATACCAGCTTTAAAAAAAGCAATTTTGTCATAGTCCGTTAACAATTCTAATTCTATTTTGGTAAATTTTAACATTGCATCCCAACTTAAACCTGGGGTGGTATAGTAATGAGCAGGAACTAATCCATAAGTTTTAATACAAAGCTTTCTAAAGTTTTCAAATACATCAGTCAAAAGTAAAACATCAGTTAAATATAAATTGGAATAATCAGACATACTACTACACTTAAAATGTTGCCAAATATCTTTTGCATGATTATAATCATCATTTGAAATATTTGAATCTGTGAGTGAACTATAAAATTGGTGTTGATCAGGAAGTGATGGATGTTTCAAGCAATCACTATTACACATAAATTCATAAGGATAAATACCTTTCCGTCTTAAACGTGAAAAGTCTTCATTATTAGGATAGTTCCTTTTTAGTTCCGTAAACTGATCATCATTAAGATTTTTAGCTAGTTGATCTAAACTACATGATAAAAATTTCAATGAATCTACGAATCTTAAACTTACCGGTTGATTATTTATTTATTATTTATTGTTAACTGTTTTGAAAATGATATGTATCGTTCTTTATTTTGTGGAATAACTTCAACTTTGTCATCATTGAAGTTTAATGCATGGACAATGAAATGAGCATCGTAGTGACTGAGGTTATGTAGGAATATTGGGATATGACGATTTAAAGTTACGGACGCAACTCTTATTGTTCGAAGAGCACGAATTAATCCAAGTGTATTACTCGCTCATCAGAAAGTTTTAGCTTCTACCACTGCTAAATATCCTATTACTCGTGCTAAAGTTAAAGTTTTAACAATTCCATCGGGTGTTCAAGGAAAAACTCTTGATAATATACCTAGTCTAGCCATAAATACTGTAACAAATAAAAAAAATATTTTCTATTGCAAATAACATTTATTACTTTTACAGTATGTAAGTTTAATACATAAATATAAAACAATTTAAAACATAAAAAGCTTATTCGAAGAGGTCTCCATTGGCTGCAATACAGTTCTTTAAACGTTGAGGCCAGTTATCAATAGAAGCTCGCACTCTTTCCATGGGAAAATTCTTCACTGCCAATCGTATGGATTGTTTTAGGGAGTCCAAATTATCATGACGTTTAGAGCAAGCCTAACTCTCTAAAACTGACCATAAATCATAGTCCAGCGGATTAAGATAAGGCCAGTCTTCAGCTCTGATGAAGTCGGAAACGTTCGTTTCCAACAAAGACTGTGTGGACCGAGCTTTATGACCCGGCGCCGAGTCTTGCTGGAAGACCCATTGGTGGTTATTGAACATGGTGTTGTTAAGGGGCTTAACTACCTTCTCAAGAATGGTATTTTGATACACTTGTGCCGATGTTTTGATACCTTTTTCGCAAAAGTATGGCTCAGTCACCCCTTCATAGCTAACACCCCACCAAACCATCACTATGCCCACGTTGCACTCTGTCGACTAATTGAGAAGCTTCCTTAAAGCTTTGAGCATAAATACGGTCATTTTGTTTGTTAAAATGTTGCTCAATTGTAAAAAAATTCTCATCCGTAAACAAAATTTTTCTGTGACCTCCCTTTGCGTACCGCTTCAGTAGTTGTTTAGATTGTATCACCCTATTCTTTTTTAAATTATCATTTAAAAAGTGTCCAGTGCGTCTCTTATAGGCTGCAAGTCCTAAGTCGTCTTTTAAAATACGCGACATGGTTCTAGGTGCTATCTTCATCTCCCGAGATAAAATCTTTTGTTTTCGGACAGGATTTCTTCGAATTCTTTCCCTTACTACTTTGACCACCTTTTTCGTACGAACACTACGTGGACGGCCAGACCTTTTTCTGTCACAAACAGAGGAGGTCTCATTGTACCTATTAATAGCCCGGTACACAAACATTTGACTAATGCCAAGCGTGTGGAGAGTTTTAAAAATTGCATTTGGCTCCATACCCACTTTGTGTAATGCAATCACAGCGATTCGGTTCTTTTTATCACCCCACTCCATTTTAATATCACAAAATATTGAACAATTTATTGGCGCCAAAATAAGGTAACACAATGAAAAATTATATAAAAATGACAGATTCCAAATTCAAATGTAATATTTTGTTTATTTTTAATTGTAACAGTATTTATGGCTAGACTATGTATTCTTTGGACAGGTACCCAAAAGATGTATTATAGGTTTTGTGAATAATTCTGCATTTAATGGTTCACTAACTAAAAATCCATTTAACTTTGAAAATTAAAGTATTAACTCTTTCAGCTTATATATTGATGGTCAACAAATACCTTCCAAAGCTTTGCAACCATGTTTTAATAATAATATATTTACATCAAGTGTGGGAGAGCCATGCTTCGGCACGAATGGGTCGGCTCGACCGGAGTGATACCACGGCCTTACAGAAAACCGGCGTGAAACAACCACAGCGTTGTTTCGCCGTGTGAGTGAGGTTACCGGAGGCCCAATCCTTCCCCTTCTCGAACCCTTCCCCAATCCCTAAATCTCCAAATCCCTAATCCCTAAAAGGTCGGCAACGCACTCGTAACTCCTCCGTTGCGGGTGTCCATGGGCGGCGTTGATTGCTTACCATCAGGTAATCCGTCTGCTCCTTTGCCGACTTATTACATTAAAAAAAAAACATCAGCATATCATACTCTATTTTCGGGGACTGGTATTCACTTTCTTAACACATTCAGTGCCCCCGACGCGTATGTGCGTGCGAGGAAACGCACATACGCGTCGGGGGCACTGAATGTGTTAATGAAGGAAATGCAATCTCACGTGAACAGTATGCCAAAGGTACTGTCTTTTAGCATTTGATTTAACTCCTGATTTATCAGCTAACTCATCAGCCCATTGGAATCTCATAAAGCATGGTAGTGTAAGATTAGAAGTACGATTTGAATCCTCACTAATACAAACAATTAACTCTATTGTTTATGCTGAGTTTGATAATATTATTGAAATATATAACAATAGAAATATTACTGTAGACTATAGTAGTTAGGATTATAATGTGTTTTAGATATATATGTGTTACGCTTAATGCATTTTGTGTGTGTAACTAAAGGTAACATTATAAATTTAATTAAACAAATTGTATGCAATGTACTATTTTTTATTTATTTATAAACCTTCCCTATTTAATCTTATACAATATACTACTTATAATAAAAGTAGAGAAGAGAGTGTCCGAGCATCATCATACGATGAATCGAACAGTTCACGCTTCTCCATTTCATCACAAACTTTAGACAGCTCCTGATTGAATTCGCTGTTGGATTGTTCTATATTCCCTTCAATGGGTGCGAAAAAGAAAGCACTGATGCATATTTCACTGAAGTTTTCCATTTAAAGAAGAAAGTATGTAGCACAGTAAGTAACAGTTAAGTGTTGGTAGAGCGACTGATACCCAATTTCAAATAATGTTCAATACTTATAGTCTAGCAAAGTATTAGGAAAGTCATTTTAAATCTAATGAGTACTTTAAGTAATCAGAATATATCATTAGTTACAGGTAGCGGCACGAAAGTTTAGCGTTGACCGTTAATGCGCAGAAGTCGAAAATTAGGTATCACAGGGGAGGCATCGGGTCGCGGGACGGGTGTGCGGAGCGCTGATTGGCTTTCCAGTCGAGAAGTACTTCCCGAACCAATAGCACGTCTCCCGAGCGCTCGGTGTACAGTCGCGATCTAAATTCAATTGTAATTTTTGTTAATTGTTTGCGGATTTTTATTGTTGTGTTTTTTGTTTGTTTGTTATTGTTGTTAATTGCTATCGATTTTCGTTGATTTTGTTATTTTTGTGTTTTGTGTTAAGTGAACATGCCTAGAAAAAATATTGTTTTAAAAAGACAGGCACGTAAAATGGTGCATGACGTGAATTGTTTTTTTAAGAAAGAAACTGCTGAAATTGTAAATTCTTTAAAACAGATTCAAAATCAGATTGATGAAGCTGCGGATGCTTTAATCTGTCATTCGAATAACACCACAATAAATTATACAAACTGCATAAGGCATGAAGACAGAAATTATTTCGAAATTAAAATGTGTAATCGGTGAATTAGGGAAAATTCAAAAACGAACGGCAGAAGCCACAAAGACGTCAGTTGGAACGGTAAGGACCATCTCCAATCAAGCCAATAGTTCCGATTTAATTACAGTGTTCAGAACACCTGGCAAAAAACGTCCTAGATCTAAACCGGTTACCAATATTGATAACTTCGACCAAGGCGTTATAAAAAGGTGACTACATAATTTTCACAAAATTAATAATGAACTTCCCACCATTGGGAAATTAAAAAGAAAACTCGAGGAGGATATTAATTTTCAAGGCTCAGAAACAAGTCTTCGTAGAATTGTTAAAGACTTAGGATTTAAGTGGAAAAAAACAGAAAATAATCGTAAGATATTGATAGAGTCTACAAATATCAGATTACAACGGATTGAATATTTACGAAAAATAAAAACATATCGTCAAAATGGAAGGCCTATCGTATACACAGATGAATCCTATGTAGATTCGTCACACTCTGCTGCAAAAGCCTGGACCGATGGCCCTACAGAGGGCCTGAAAAAACCAATTTCAAAAGGACAGCGAGTTGTGATTGTCCACGCAGGATCAGAAGCAGGCTTTGTACCAAATGCGTTACTCACCTTTAAAGCCGGTACTAAAACAGGAGACTATCATGATAATATGAACTATAAAAACTATGAGAAATGGCTCAAAACGCAATTAATGCCCAACTTACCTCCCAATTCCGTTGTTGTGGTTGATAACGCATCTTACCATAATAAACAATGGGATCTCGCACCAACCTCGATTTCCAAAAAAGCGGACATGCAAGCTTGGCTTACGAGTAAAGGCATACAATATGACGCAACTTATTTAAAGCCTCAGTTATACAATCTCATAAAGGCTAACAAGGAAAGGTTTAAAACATTTTCTATTGACCAAATCTTGGGAGAACAGAACCACGAAATACTGAGGCTACCTCCTTACCATCCGGACCTTAATCCTATAGAAATGGCATGGGCTGCCATAAAACAATATGTAGCAAGCAAAAATGTGAAATGGAGTCTAAATAAATGCATAGAACTTATAAAAGAAAAAGTTTCGTTAATGGGTGCCCAGGAATCGGAAAAATTGTGCAAAAAGGTGAAGAACATTGAAGAAGAATACTCAAAGAACGACGACGTTGTTAATGTTTTAACAGAACAATTTATTATTCGCGTCGACGACAGTTCCGGAGAAGATGATACTGATGATGATGATGATGATGATGACTGATGATGATGGTGTTAATAACTTATTACTAAATGAAACTAAAACTAAATGTATTAAATTCACAACACCAAATGTTAAACAGGTAAAAACCAGTGTGCTTGTCAAGGGCGAGGAGTTGAGTCCTGTAGATACAACTGTCTTTTTAGGTATAACCCTGGACGCTAAGCTCCAGTGGGGCCCACATATAGATGGCTTGTCGAAGAAGCTCAGTTCTGCAGCATATGCCGTTAAAAAAATTAGAAATTTAACAGATGTAGATACAGCGCGGTTAGTTTATTTTAGTTATTTCCACAGCATCATGTCATACGGTATTTTGTTGTGGGGGAATGCTGCTGACATTCAGTCTATTTTTGTTCTGCAGAAAAGGGCTATTCGATCAATCTATAATCTTAGTCCGAGGCATTCGCTCAGAGAATTATTTAAGGAAACTAAGATAATGACGGTTGCCTCACAATACATTTATGAAAATGTAATTCACGCTCATAAAAACAAAAGCTTATTTAAGAAGCATAGTGATATACATAATATATCCACGAGGGGGAAAAACAAATATGTTGTCCCCGCCTCCAGGCTTCAGAAAATAAGTAGTTCGTTTAGATGTCAATGTATACGCTTTTACAATAAAATTCCTAGGGATATTCAAAATTTGAGCCTCAATAATTTTAAAAGTGTAATAAAGGCTAAACTTTACTGTAAAGCATTTTATAAAATAAAAGACTACTTAGAAGAAAGTCAGGCTTGGGAATGAGCCGCTGTAACTTCTGCACAGGTTATGTTGACATGTTTGTAACATAAGTTACGCTTTTTATATACAATTTGACATTACGTTTATAATTTATTTTTTTTTCTTAACAATGTCATTATCACCTGTTGTGACATTTTTATTTTTATTTGACATTTTTTATTTTATTTATTCTTTTTATAATTATTTATTGACATTATGTAAGGACCGTGTGAGACTTGCCGCGCTTTTGGACTACCAGTTATCTGCGTTCTGACAGTTTGAGTACTTGCGCGACCCACCCAAATGTTCTTTTGATCGGTATTGTTCGTCGGACAACTCAGCAGCACTAGCTATACTGGTTGCAAACTGACACTTGCGTGCCTGTCTTCAGAACGGGTCCACTTAAACTGGTGTGGTTCTTTCCTCAAAAGACCACTACAGAATGAACTTGCACGGTTCTCTCACATTATGTTATTTTACATTGTCTGGACTTGAAAAGAGACTGACCTCTGAGTTTGTTTCGGCATTTCTTCTCAGAGTAGTCAGATAGGAAATGCCGGCTTCATCTAGTTTTTTACATATAAATTGACGTGTAAAAGTGCCGTTTTATGGCCTATTTGCAAAAATAAATTCATTGTTTCATTGACTACGATCGGAGCAGCCCTGAGCCCGAGCTCTCAACAAGTAAAAAGCCTTGCACAAGTTTCTCTCAAGACAGCTCTGCCGCACCATATAGTGTTTTGATGGAAGGCATACAAATGTTATCGGAATCAGAAGATGACGGATGATCGGAATGAGAGACGTTTTTATAATAATAAATAAATAATAATAATAAGAAATTTTTCTTTTTTATTTTAAGATTAGAACCTGCCTAATCCTTGGCCCCTAACTTATGTACTAACCAATTTGCCCCACAAATAATCTGACACACACACATACACACGTAAGGAAACAACAACAGAAATATAAGTAAGTTTGTCAATAGAATAAACACTTACCTCCATGACCATTGATGCGTTGAAGTAGGTAACACAAACGTAGTATTGGTAGACGTATACAATCCACTGTGGTCAAATGACCATACACTGATTGCATGACTGCAATTGTTCCATCATATATAGTCCATTCTTATCTAAAACATGACACACACGTACACATTCCTAAGTACAACGAAACTCTATGAATCAACAAACTTATCTCACATTACAACAGGCATGAACCTCATGAGCAGCGTGCGCGGACGCGGCGACGTCGCGCGACATCGCGACGTTGCGCGACGTCGCCGCGTCCGCGCACGCTGCTCATGAGGAAGAACCCCTCTGTGGTTCGAAACTAGTAGAGCTTTTCTCAACATTTACACGTGAGTAACCCGCGAATTTTAGTTAATTTAGTATGTCTCACGATAGTTATTATAAAAACAAGGCATGAACCTGTTTTGTGACTAACACACAGAATGCGATTTAATATTTACAAATCACTATCATTGAACATTCCTATGACAACCATTAAATAGATTGGTACTGTAATAATCTGCTAATAACAGTAATATCATGGATACACTAGAATTACAAAAACATATGAAAAAGATTCATTCCAGTCTAGACAATAATGTTTATGCTGCTAATAGACTACCTATGTACACACATGTGCCAACGTATATGATATGCAATTTGGATGCGGATGATAAACCAGGGTCACACTGGGTAGCCATACATATCGATACAAATGGTATCGGTCAATATTTTGATTCATATGGACGAACACATGAGCGATATCATCTTCAGTTTTTGAAAAGGAATTGTAAGAGGTGGGACTGGAATGTTGATAGGATTCTGAATGATTGGACTTCGGTGGCGAATATTGCTTAATGTATTTGCTATTTAAGTTTCAGGGATGTTCAATGCATAGTTTTACAAGATTTTTTTTTTGAAAGAATTTTCTACAACCGGTTGATTGATTTTCTTAATAAACATAACATTATTAAAAAAGAACAAAATGGTTTTCAACACAATAAATCAACTTCTTTAGCAGCATTCTCACTTATAAAAAACGTAACTGAATATATTGATAAAAAAATCCCGGTAGTAGCCATATTTTTCGATATGAGTAAGGCTTTCGATTTTGTGGATCATGAAGATCCACAAAATCGAAATCAATTTTTTTTTTTTATATTACTCAATAAATGTGAAAAATATGGCAAAAGAGGTGTAGCTTTGGACTGGATAGAAAGTTTCCTTACTAATCGTAAACAATGTGTTGAAATCACTAGCTTAACTGATAGTCACGACTGCATTATACACAGGTCTTCCTATAGGGTTAATAAATATGGTGTTCCACAAGGGAGCGTTTTAGGCCCTTTGCTATTCTTATTATACATAAATGACCTACCAGACTCAATAAACAGTCAAAGCGTCCTATTTGCAGATGATATATATGTCATAGTGCCGTTTAAAGACAAGAACACATCCCATGAAATCAAAATAAGTACAGAAGTCAAATTGGTGTAATGGTTAAAAGCAAATAATTTAAATGTAAATCTCTCAAAAACTAAATTCATAAAATTTGGCATAAATAAAAATAAAAGTAAACAACTTGAAAATATTAATCTAATTATAGAAAATAGCAATATCGAAAAAGTTGACACAATAAAATTCTTAGGCATGACTTTGGATGGGCTTTTTTTTTATGTAATAGGTCGGCAAACGAGCAGACGGATTACTTGATGGTAAGCAATCAGCGCCGCCCATGGACACTCGCAACGGAGGAGTTACGAGTGCGTTGCCGACCTTTTAGGGATTAGGGATTTGGAGATTTAGGGATTGAGGAGGGATTGGGGAAGGGGAAGGATTGGGCCTCCGGTAACCTCACTCACACGGCGAAACACAACGCAGTGGTTATTTCACGCCGGTTTTCTGTGAGGCCGTGGTATCACTCCGGTCGAGCCGACCCATTCGTGCCGAAGCATGGCTCTCCCACACTTAACTGTAACTGGAAACAACATGTAAGTCAGGTTAGCCTCAAACTAAGTAAATTTGTCTACGCAATTAGGAAGCTTCGTACCGTGACAGACGAAAAAACTGGAGGAATAGCGTTTAAAGGATATGTAGAATCAATACTCAGATATGGGTTGATAATATGGGGAAATTCGACAGACGTTCCCCAAGCGTTCATTGCACAAAAAAAATGTTTACGAGCTGTCTGTGGGGGAAGTCCACTTGACTCCTGTAAACCTTTATTTAAAAAACTCAAATTACTAACGTTAACTGGCATGTATGTTTGGAAGTATCAATATTTGTAAGAAAATATAATTACTTTTTTAAAGGACATGGCCAACTTTTGTATGGGCGTTTGCATAGTTATTGAATTAAATGTACATCAATGATTTTTGGTGTTTACATTCGTGAATATTGTTAAATTAAATTGCAATAAATAAAACACATGAAGAACTCGTAATTACAACACACAAGACTAAAATAGTTTCACTAAACCTTTAGTCAGATTACTGGTACGTAAGTGCACGAAATAAGATTTGCTTTTAAAAACCTATAGGCGTTTTAATTGTTTATTTATTTAATAAATAAAAGAAAAGAATAAGTATAAATAATAATGATTTTTTATTACGGAGAATAAATAAAATAAAACTACGTAATAATTCATTTTTATATTTTTATTTTACAGTGTATTTTATTATGTTTGTGTATATGGAATGTTCGTGTCTGTATAGGCGTTGGCACAGTTATTGAATTCAAGGTTCATCAATGATTTTTGGGGTTTTACATTCGTGAATATTGTTATATTAAATTGCAATAAATAAAACACATGAAGAATTTGTCATTAAACACACTAGACCGAAGAGAACCGGGAATGGTATTATTTGCTGATGACACATCGTTGATTTTAAAAATAAATAGACGGACAAATAATTATGACGAAGTAAATAATGCTATTACGAAGGTTCATAACTGGTTTACAGTTAATAATTTAGTTCTAAACGACAAAAAGACAAAGTGTATACGATTCAGTTTACCAAATGTAAAAAGTAACGAATGTGACATATTATTAAACGGCAAGAAATTGGAATTTGTAAAACAGACTACTTTTCTGGGTATAACCATAGATGAAAAACTACAATGGGGGCCCCATATCACATCTCTGGCAGGACGGTTAAGTTCTGCAGCATTTGCTGTCTGGAAGATCCGACAGCTAACAGATGTGGACACTGCAAGACTGGTGTACTTCAGCTACTTTCATAGCATTATGTCGTATGGCATCTTGTTGTGGGGACAGGCTGCTGACATTGAGTCTATATTTGTCTTGCAAAAGCGTGCAATCAGAGCAATTTACAACCTAAGGCTTCGCGAATCTCTTAGAGAAAAATTTAAAGAGATCAATATTATGACTGTGCCCGGTCAGTTTATTTATGAAAATATAATGTATGTTAGGAAACACTTAATATTATTTGATAAGGTATCAGACAGACATAATTACCAAACTAGACATAGAGATAGATTGTGTCAGCCATTATTTAGATTGGCAAAGGTACACAAGTCGTTCATGGGATTCAGTGTTAAGTGTTATAACAAAATCCCAGGCGAAATACAACAATTAAATGAAAGAAATTTTAAATTATGTATAAAGAAAACTTTGTGTAAAAAAGCATATTACAAACTGAGTGATTATATTGAGGATAAGGATGCTTGGAGACGGGCTGGTCCTGCTCCACAGGATAATATACCCACACGAATATAAATAATGTTCCAGTGGATCTTTGCTTGAACGGAAGTTCTTAGATTTTGTAAATTTGTAAGCATGCTATTTTTATTGTTAAACTTGATAAATTTGTAAATGTGAGTGCCCTGTAACCTATTAAAATTAGTTAGACTAGCAGAATGTCGGTCCTTATGTCAGCTTGGAGTTGTCATGCTCACTCAAAGGTCACATTGGCGGTGGCACGGTCACTGGATCGCTCGATTCCCTATATTATGGTTGAGTTGGGCGATGCTGGTGTACGTGTCATGCTCGTGAACGGGCGCCGTCAATTGGGACTGGTCAGCTCCGGACTGTATTGTCCTTAAGGTTATTTTCTTTTTATGTTTCTCTGTATACACGCGTTACACTGTTCTCACATATTCAAACTAACTAAATAATGTATCAAAGAATGTTTATGTGACACTGATTTTAAAAGAGTAACCATGGAGTTTCTTGCTCGTTCTTCTCCATCGGAATCTACACTTTGGAACGAGCGAATAGCTTCACTAAGAGGACTGACCGACAGACTGACACTTTGTATCTTTAAAGTTGTGTTGACGTTCAAAAGTGCCTGTATGGGTCTAATGGAAATAAATTATTTTGACTTTTTGACTTTTGACATCACTTTCGATGGGAGTCTGAAGTATGTCAAAAGTCAAAAGTCAAAAGTCAAAATCATTTATTTCAACTAAACCATAAATAGGTACTTTTGAAACGTCAAAAATGCGACAGCATAGGTCACGACCTAGTAGAAATGCTGGATGAGCTTGACTTTTGCGTCATTAATGATGGCAGCCCCACCCGTGGAATTGACTTTCTGCTCATCTAGTGTGGCTAGTGGGCTAAATTGGAGCTGTTTAGATATGACCAATGATAGTGATCACTATCCCATTATTATTAAGAGCCTAAATAAACCACTCCAAAAGGAAAAATCCCCTCCCCTCCTTGGTGGGATAGTGAATGCACTGCCATGATAAAAGCTAGGAATGAGGCTGAAAAGACATATAACCACGATATGAACCTGGAAAATCTCCTAAACTTCAAGCAGATATTGGCTAAGTCAAGGAAGCTGTTTAAAAAGAAGAAGAAACAGGGTTGGCGGAGGTTCTGTAGTTCTTTGAGCCCGTCCACTCCGGTGGCAACAGTTTGGCAGAGGGTGAAGAACTTTAGGAACTCCTCTAAACCTCCTTCAATTTCCATCTTACCTGATAGTCTAAGTCATAAGTTCTTTGCCAATGTTGCTCCTATTTATGTTCCCAGTGAAGACGAATGTTGTTGGGAATTGTGTGAAGGATCGCATGACCCCCTCGACATGAAGTTCACAATGGAAGAGCTGCAAACGGTACTGAGCCATGTGAAAGACTCTGCACCAGGTATTGATGGATTTCCTTATTCCTTCCTATCAAAAGCAGGAACCAAAACCAAACAGTTCTATCTTGACTTGGTAATTTTTTTTTTTATTTCTGGCTATATTCCTCCCATCTGGAAGGTTCAGGTTGTTATGCCGCTGTTGAAAGCTGGTAAAGATCCTGGTGATCATTTGTCTTACCGACCTATTGCACTATCGTCCATACTTTTAAAAATTTTTGAACACCTCATAAATAACCGTTTAGAGTGGTCGGTGGAAGGCCGGGGGCTGCTGCCGGCGACTCAGTTTGGCTTCAGAAAAGGTCTGGGTACGGCTGATAGTGTGGGGACCCTCACATCAGCCATCAGGCTGGCTCTTAGCAGGGATGAGTCGTTGGTTGCGGTCTTCCTGGACGTTTCATCGGCTTATGACTCTGTTCTCCTACTACTTCTCAGGCAAAAGCTGCATAAGCTGAGAATCCCCAGTAGGATTTGTCAGATCATAAGTCACATCCTCTCCAACCGCACCCTCCAATTGAGAACTCCTGAGGAGAACCCTGTTCAGAGATCCGTCTGGAGGGGTTTACCTCAGGGATCAGTCCTTAGTCCCATCCTTTTCAATATTTACACACATGATCTCCCTTCCTGTTTAAACTATAATTGCAAAGTCCTACAGTATGCTGACGATATTGCATTGATGATTACCGATAACTCTATAGCAGATGCTGCCCTCTCCATGAATGTCTCTTTGTCCTCTTTAAACCAATGGCTACTTAATCATGGGTTATCTTTAAGCGCACCAAAAAGCTCGGCAGTCATTTTTACGCGTAGACGCCGTTCTCCTGACCCCCTCATAGAGGTAGACGGTCAAGCTATTTCTATTACGAACAGTGCTCGATTCCTGGGTGTTACCCTGGATTCGAGGATGTCAGGGGTGGATCACGTGGACAGTGTTGTCAGAAGGTGCGAAAGATCTGTATCTGTACTCAGAGCACTGGCTGGGGTATGGTGGGGTGCCAACCCCTACACATTGAAGCTCGTTTACAATGCTTTGGTTAGAAGTGTAATCGATTATTGTTGCTTTCTTATGGCACCATGCAATAAGGAAGCATTTAAAAAGCTGGATTCCATTCAGGCCAAATGCCTAAGAATAACTATTGGAGCTATGAAATCATCCCCTATTAATGCTCTACAAGTCGAATGTGCAGAACCCCCCCTCGATCTTCGGAGACAATACCTAGCGGACCGTTTCATTTCAAAAGTCCTATCCCTCTCAACACATCCCCTACTCCCGATCTTGGAACAGATCCATTGCTCCTATAGTTCCTCTTCATATTGGAACAATAAACCAGTCCCTCCTGTGATTGTTAGGTATAGGGAACTTAAAAACCTCTCTGCATCCATCAATCAATATCCTGTGCTCCCGGTCTTTTCTTCTGCATATGAAGTTATCCACTTCAGGCCAATTGTTGTCTTACAACTAGGCATCACAAAATCTTCAGTACACGCTAATGACAAATTCAAACGCGCGCTGAACAATTTTTGGAGAGGCTGGAATTTGTTTTACACAGATGCATCCAAACTGACTCCTAATGGATGCACGGGAGTGGCAACATATTACCAGAATTCAAGAATTGCTTTGCTCGCCAATTGTCCGTCTGAGGCCTCTGTGTTTACTGGAGAATGTACTGCCATTTTGGAGTCTATAAAATTTATAAGAAGTCACAACCTCAATAATTCGGTGATTTTCTCAGACTCCAGAAGCAGTCTTCAGGCTCTTTGTCAGGACCAGCTTCATTGCCGAACATACAGTGGCTTAATTGTTGAAATTAAGTCACTGTTGTTTTCGTGCCAAAAGGATGGCCTCAAAGTTGAAATCGCTTGGATCCCTGGACACTCTGGTATTCGTGGTAACGAATGTGCGGATACGTTGGCAAAGTTTGCGGCCTCGAACAATGTGAATCAACAGCATCACGTTGTATACGGGTACGATGTACGTGCGGACACAAAACGCAGGCTTTTCGATTCTTGGGCTGCAGTGTGGGTAGACACTTCCAAACGGAAAGGAGTCTACTACTCCAATATCCGACCCAACATCCAACGGAAACCTTGGTTTTGCAGATATACTAAACTCCCCCAACACACTGTTACGACTTTGTGCAGGCTCAGACTCGGCCATTGTAGTAGCGTTGTACAATACAACTGTCGTAATTTGGTGAGTCCATACTCACATTTTTAGGAACCAAATGGTGGCATGAAGCAGGCGGAGGTTTAGGTTGGGGATCAACTGTATGTTTCAAATACATTTATCCCTTTATTCAATCAAATTTAGGAATTGATGGATTTTAGTTTTATGAGATTCACAATGAAATAGATTTTAAAACTTATTGAACATGTCATAAGCAAACTAGATTTTGACTTAAATAAAAAAAAAATGTTTTTTTTTTTTATTAAAGACATATTTTAGTTGAAAGTATGTGTAAACCTATTCCAACCCCTGCAGGACAACACAGTTTTCTTATTATAATTCATGTGAACATAGTTAACATATCAAACAAGCTATTTTAATGAAATCAAATCAAATCAAATTAACCAACCGAACATAAATATTAATACTTTATTTCAGACCAAAAATTCATATGTGGTAGTATCACCTTAACCTAATTATTAGTAATTTTTTTTTTACCATTTAACCGAACATAAATATGTCGGGAACAGCTGATATTTTTCTCCTTTTTTTATCGAAAATTTGCTCGTATTGATGAGTACAATGGCGTCTGAAAGGTTGTTGATGTTTTTCCATAACCCTGTATACTTTTTTTTGACATATTACTTACATCATCAAGCTTAATTTAATCATACCAATTTTCTTATAGGTCATCTCATCTATGACTTATTTTCAATAAATCTAAAGATTTAAATCAACTTTCCATTTCCAGGGTACAACAATTTCTAATGTGCCAGATCAACCTGACATATTCGAACCTGTTGCCGGTCCATCCAGAATTCCTTTAAGAGAACATAATGCAAACATCACTCCAACCAAATCAGAAATTTTTGTGTCTTCAAAACAAGAAGGTGACCAGAAAAGCAAAATGTTGATAAGGAAACAAAAAAATAGTATAAACAACCTGCTCCAGGCTGGTTCTAATCACTGGGTAGAATTCCACCGACCGCAAATTCTCTCCACTGATCGCCACTACCATACAAGACTTGTGCGTGAAGCGGTTGAAATAAAGAAATGCCCAAATAATTTCAATCGGGAGGACGGCTTTAAATTGTCGTCGACGTGGAATCCAGTGCTTTGAAAAACACAACCTCGCTTTCCTTCAAAGTCGGTTAACACATCTGTGGATATAATCAGCGTAGTGTGTAGACGGCCTAATATGGTAGAAAATGAAAATAAGGGGGTAGATGAAGATTCATCACCCGAATGCAGGGAGCTGTGACATCGCGTCTTCAGTCTGCTTGTGACCACGACCTGTGCAACCGGGTCGAAACGTCAAGCCTACCAAGGTATTCAAATTATAATTTTCCGCGTTAATACCCGCGTAAATATAATGTTATTAAGATGAAACGCGAAAGTTTAAAAGTTAGTATAGTATAAACAAGGTGTATAGATTGCAAAGAACTATAAAACATTTAAAAAACGAATCTTTTTTAAACTATATTGGTAACAATGACACAGTGAAAGAAATCCTCAATACAAAAATTAGTTCAACATTTGCATTGTTACTGCAAGGAGAACTGCAGAATTACAAGAAGAAGAAGGCTGGACGCAGATGGAATATGGAAGCTAAAATAATAGCATTGAGGCTCTACAAAAGGTCACCAACATGCTACAAATTGCTGAGGAGAATGATTTGTTTACCAGCACCCAGCACATTAAAATCCCTCTTAAGCAAATTTACCATGCATGTGGGGCCACATAAAATAATACTTAAAATGTTGAAATACACAACAAAACACTTTAGCCCCTCTGAATGTGAATACATTTTGTTGTGGGATGAAATGTCCTTAAGAAAAAATGTGTGGTATAATTCTATGGCGGATTTTATTGAAGGCTTTCAAGACCATTTTACCCAAGGTAGATCTCCAGAAGATTATGCCCTTGTATTTATGGTAGTTGGAGTACGAAAACATTTTAAGCAGCCAGTGGCTTTTTACTTATCAAGCGGTTTTGTCACAGCTGATAGACTATCTTCTTTGATTAAGGAGGTATGCATTTCTTCTTCATTTTCAATGATGATCAGCTTATTTAACTTTTTGTTGAACCATGCTGCTTTTTGATGAAGTTTATTTCTCGCTAATCTACCTTATAATACTTTCAGTTTTTAAATTGTTGCTTTGATGCTGGCATCAATATATGCGCTTCAGTTTGTGACATGGATGGAGTCAAAAAACAAATTGGTAAGTCATTAGTTATTTGATTTTACAAAAATATTTGTTGAAAATTAATTTTAATTTAAAGCATAATACATAGTAATTATAATACTTTTAATAATTACTTTACAGGAATTGCAAAATGGAGTCATATCAGGCAATTTTATGAACTGGACAACAATAATTTTGTGTTTGCGCCAGCCTTAAGTAATGAACACCTTGACCCCAATTCAAAACAAAAAATGAGGGTAAAACTTGCGGCACAAGTTTTAAGCCACTCAGTTGCAGCAGGAATATATGTGTATTTATCAAAATAAATGTACGTAACGAAACTGTCGTTACGAAATCATGTTACGAAATAGTTCTGAAATGTAACTAAATAGTAATAGATACAGGACATAAGGCTTGTTACACAATAGTGAAAAATCATAAATTCTATAATTATATTTAATTGAAATGAAATACATTTAAATATATTTATATAAATATATATATATATATACTAGCACTCCGTCCCGGCTTCGCCCGTGGTGCATACATAGCCTATGACACACAGGGATAAAATACCTATCCAATGGTAAAAGAATTTTGAAATCGGCCCAGTAGTTTTTGAGTTTATCCATTACAAACAAACAAACAAATCTTTCCTCTTTATAATATTAGTATGATAGTATGATAAATAAAGTAATAAGAGGTTTTAGACTAAAACAAACAATATTTTTTCTATATGTTTTTTAATTATAACATATCAAATGAGGAAATGACATATTTTTCCAAAACCTTCCAAAGTAGAATAATTAAATTTATCTTCCTCGTCGAGTGCGGGGTAATTAAAAGCGCAGCAGAAACCACCATACGTTTTGATAATTTTGAAGACATCACGACACTTGTGCTGATGGCGGTTGAAACTGTAATAGAGTAGGAGATTTTTGTACCTACAAAAGTAATGAGGTCATCGAAATAAGAGTATTGAATGAAATACAGTTCAAGAGATAGTTATAGGTTAGTTCGTAAATAGGGTTGCAATGAGAAGGTTGGCAAAAAAAAACCTCCATCAAGTCATCCACGTCATAGAAATGTTGTTTCAAAATATTCATCACTAGCTTTCCGCCCGCGGCTTCGCCCGCGTGAATTTCGGTTATATCGCGTCAAACTTTGGTCACCAAAAGTAGCCTATGTTACTCTCCTTCTTTTCAACTAACTGTATGCCAAAAATCAGGTCCATTGATTGCTTAGCTACGGCGTGAAGGAAGGACAAACAAAAAAACAAACACACTTTCACATTCATAATATTAGTATGGAAGTATGGATTTCAACGAAATGTGGCACTTTGTTGTTGATGCCGTAATCATTCAATTTATAAATTATTATTTCGAAATCGAAGTAAACAGAAATTATGAAATGGCAACGATATTTATATTATGTAATATTGTTACTATGTAGCATACCAAAAGAAATTAAAAAAATTGCAATACTGAAAAATGTACTTTAATCACTATCCATTAGCGCATTGTAAATTTCTTCGCTGTTATTATAATAATTAAACTTTTTACGCGGGTTCTTTGGATTCGCAGTTTGTTTATCTTCAGTCTTAGGTTTCTTTGGTACACTAATATAATTATGTAGTGACATAGGTTGAAGTTTTTTGTAAACTACTTTTTTTTGTAATTTCTCCTCGACTTTAAGTATTATTGGGCCACCACGTTTTCATTCTTTATATTTTGTTTATATCCCGTATCTATCTTTTCTTTTTCAATTTCTTCGTATTTATTATCATATTCATCAAAACTCATATCCCCAATCACTACTTCATCGGCGTTAAAACTATCGTAAGAAAATTACAGGCAACGAATCAATATCATTTATTGATTGTTCTTCCTCAAAAATTTCTGTTTCGTTATTGTTTTGATTTTCTAGTGTTATCTGTGCTATTAATTGTAGAATCTTCTTGTTTGTTATTTTGTTGTATATTTATTGTATTTTTTCCTATGTCTTTAGCTTTTTCTTTGTCTTGTAGTGTAGAATATTCTATATCCGCGGCGACTAATCCTTCTTTAAGACTTTCTGCCTCTGTATTATAGAAAACACGATTTGCGGACATAAATCTTGATGAAGACAACATTGTTACGGTATCTTCTACGGGGGGTTCTTGTGTCATGTTTTTTTCTTTCGTTGCAGAGTCCTGAAAATTAAAATAAAATTACAATTTCAATTAAAAATATATACTTACTAGAATGTTGATCGATATTTCATGAGTTGATTGCTAGCTTAATCTGTTTGATCTGTCCCTATATATTTATTTATTTATTTATTTATTTATTTATATTTAACCTGTCCTTTAATAATAAAATCTTGTTTCAAATTATATTTTCCTCTTGAGCGTTCAAAGCTGTCTTTAGCATACTTTGTTTTATTTATCTGTAAGGAGTTTTCTTCCACTTCAGACTCTGAATCACGACAATTACTAATGCTAACGTCACTCTCAGTTGTAGTAGAGCTATTAATTCTTTTGCGTCTTTTTGCAGGCAGGCTTCGTTTTTTCCCTTGTCTTTTTGTACCAGATGACATTTCTTTTTTCTGTTCTTTTGATGCATTGGTTTTAACCAGTATATGTTCTTTTGTGTAGTAACAGTCGCAACATATATTTTTTTCGCAATCAAAGCAACTCAGCCATTTATATTTGATTTGTGGCTTCTCGTCTGTTGAAATTTGATGGAGCTTCATGGTGCCATTTATAGGAATAATATTGTCAGGTATCATTTTGGTCATCTCTTGAATTTTGTTTTCATTTACGTAAAATATTTTAACATTGCTGTTGCATTTTAAATATTCGAATGCTTCCTTAGCATCCGTGATGTCATTGCCGTGTGAGATATGATTATCAAGTTGTCGCTTTAGGGCTCCCCCTACCCCATCAGCGGGGCCTTTACCGTGTGAGGCCTCAAAAAAATTCCACGTTGCGTATTCAAATGCATAATCTGCTATATTTTTTTGAAACATGAAAAAAATTTTTTTCTGTCTATATTGCGTTGCAGGACTATCAGAAAAAATATGTATTTTTTTTATATTCATGTCTCTGCATAGCTTCATTATAGGCTCCAAATGAGCCCAGATTGCCCCTGGACCATGTTCGTTACATGGGGAAATGGAGCATAGCGATTGTGGGTTAACATTTTTTCTATAAAGAACACTAGTGTGTAATGTAACTTGGTTTCTGGATGCCCCAAAGTGAATAGCCTGAATTTCTTCTGCCTGTTTGCAGGCAAAGTTTTCTGAAAAATCACATACCAGTGCAGCTTCATCTTCGTCAAGGTTTGCAATACATTTTTTCCATGCTAGGTACTGATGTGAGACATTGTAGTAATGAATTTTTAATTTTTTAATATAATCTTGACATTCTTGTATTAAAGTACTTACTGTTCCTTCTACTTTTTGCTTTGTGTACTTTTTAGTCTGCTTTACTTCTGATTTTCCTTTGCCGATTTTAGTGTAATTATGAGTGGTCATAATCCATTTATGCCACTGCACTGGACTATTTTCATTTATTTTCAAATCAATAGCAATGTTTTTGTTTTTGCATTCAGAGCACTCAGAGTACATACATTTGAAGGATTTACTGCAAGTTACTTCTTTCATAAGCTCATCAATATCAGTAGTTTTAAGCAAACCCAGTTTTTTCAATGATACAGCCATAAAAGATAAATTAGAATGCTTAATGCATGCACAAGTGTTACGATCTTGAAGTCTTGGTTTTACTATTGAGAACGGTCGGAACCTATAAAACGTTTGCAAAGATGCTTTACCACCTTCAGCCTTATATTGCCTATAGATCTTATAAACTGGTTTTATCAAGTATCTTTTTTGAACCTTTTGTTTATTTCTCGTTATGCATTCGTTTTTTCCGGCACTGGGTCTACTTACATCCTCTCTTTCAAAAAAATCTTGTATTTCTCTTTTGTATTTCTTTATGATTTCGTTTCTTGCCGCCCTTATTCTTATTCTTCCTTTAAGTCCAAGGGCATAGGACATTTCTGTTTTAAATTTATGTTTATTTACTATTTCATTTGTAGCGATTTTTTTTAATACTTTCTTCTCATTAGGATCAGTTTTATTAAACTCTGTTTTTAAAAAATCGGTTATGGTGTTAAGTAAAAGCAACTTCTTTTTTACCTTTTCTTTTTCTTCTTTAGATATATTATATTTGGTATGGTTTCTTCTAAGAAACTATTTGATTTTGTAAGCGGGGTATCACTTTGGTGTAGATTTTCAGGAATTTCGATTTTTTTATCTCTCTTTGGTCTATTTTCTTGGTTGTGTTTTTTTAGAATATCCATTCGTCTTTTCATTCTATTACAAGCCTGTCTTAAATTCTTGTTACGCCTTTTTAGTTCAGAATTTTCTTCAATCACCTTTTTTAGTTTTTCCTTTAGTTCTTTTGTTTTATTTGTAACTTGTACTGTCACTTGCGGTGCACTATCTTTCGGTATCGTATTTTTAGCTTCCTTTTTTATTTTAGCACGCTTGGCATTTGCTTGTCTCCATTTTTCTCTAAGCTGTTGTTTTTGTTCATCTGTCAAAGATTCTTTTTTCTTTTTTATATTTTCTTTAACTTTATCTAAATTTTTAAGTCTTATCTCTTCATATTTATCTGGGTTTTCCTTTTTCAGTCTTTCTCTATATTTTTTTTGCCTCTCAGCATTACTTTTCGGAGGCATTCCTACAAAAAAATATCAATATTGTAGAAAAAAGGTAAATAAAAAAGATCCTAGTTTTTTTTAAATATCTAGTTTCATCTTAGCTTTATATACGTTTAGCTTAAAAACTGTATAGTTCTCAATCAAATCCAAAATGAAAGATTGACTTTTACTTTTTTACATTACCAACCCTAAACTCATTACTATTACCAATAGTCTATAAACGTACTAAATTTAATTTAACAATGTCTAGTGATTTAGACGTGAAAGCGTAGGTACCAGATAAATTTTGGGCTGCGTCTGGGATATGTAAATACTATACCTTTTCCACTAACCACTCTATGCATGACAGAAAACTACACAAAATTTCTTTCAGTATTTTTCCCACATTTCTCATTAAATAATCGATTCCGCTGTTTTTGCGTTATAGATTGCAATTCAAACAAAATAAAAACTATACAAACTTTTGCGTTTATACTATGCATCATTAGGATATTAGAGTAATTTATTTTCATAAGAGTAGTAACTACTGATACAACTCATTGTAAACTCAGCCTTATGACTTACTTTTTCGTAACGTAACGAAATTTAGAAAAAACGTTACGAAATTTTTATGTTAATGAAACTAAACAATGTTCTCAATTGTCAATAGCTTATTATAACCAAGAACAAAGAATAAATACGCGTTTTATACATTATTAGCAAATGTGTTACAAAAAGGTAGATACTGATTAACTTACCGTTTTGTCGAAAAAGCCTAAAGTATCTTCTGTCTCGAAAAAGTAATTTCACTATCGGAACACGTCCACATCGGTTTTCACATGAAAAGAAATGGCGGAGACGTCAGGCAAATATCCAATCAGCGTTAAGTTAGTGTTGCCATTAATATAATGTTATGGATGCGTTCAGTGCGTTAATCTAATAGAAATAAAATGTAACTAAAGAGTAATAACTAAAAAGTTAATGCATCCAACTTTCTTTTTTTTTGCTTTTAAGTAGTTTTTTTTATAAGAAAACCCCAAATAAAGATATTTCTCATAAAACCAACATATGTTCATAGTGAATATTACACAGAAATTAACAATTTTAATGGGAAAAATAAAATTTTATAAAGTCTTAAAACGGGAGACGTGACGGGTGGCAAATATTTTTAATATGGGGGGTAAAAATATGGTTTTATGAAAACAATTATTATGCCTAAATTACAAAATAATACAATATTGTATATTTAATTTTTCGAAGATAAATACTTTTCCTTTATACTCAAGCTTTTTTTCCTATGTTTTATATGATAAAAACACACAAAAATAGGTGATTGTTTCGAGGCACACCTCTTTTGCCACGGATGTACATTAATTTTGATAAATACTCATATACCAAAGTAACTGGAGGTAAGAAATCTGATTTATTGCTCAGTTATGCATGAAACATATTTGTTACAACATTATGGTTACCTGGGGTTCTCTTTTATAAATTTAAATTAAAGATAAAACCAACAAATAATTATGTTGTACTTTTAAAATTATATTAGTTAATCCAGTATTTAGCATTGTTAGTAATATTAATTTCATATTGATTTAATTTGTTTATTGTGAATTTTTAGGAGACATGCACTGAAGCCTTGGCAACAGCTAATTTAATCACGAATATGGACGAATTGTTTGATGGTGTCAACGCGTCTACACCGGATTTAAGGAGAGGAAAAAAATTTTCAACACATATAAAGCAATCTTCAGAACATCTCCAAATGTTTCATAAAATGAAGACTTTTTTCAAAAATTTTGAATTTTTGGGATGCAAGGGTAATCCCCCATCAAAAGCTGGGTGGATTTGGACCCTCAATGGGATAGAAATGTTATGGAAAATCCTAAGTGCCAAACATAAAGCAATAAAAAGTCTATCTACAAGAAGATTCCAGCAGGATCCTCTCGAAAATTTATTTGGGTGCATACGATACAACTGTGGATCCAATAGCAATCCAACAGTTTCACAATTCATTGCAGGATTAAAAACTGCTGTGATAAGCAATATGGCACATACTGGCTCAGGCAATTGTGAGCTGGATAGCAACAGTGCCATAATTAACAATTTTAAAACTTTATTGACACCAGCCACAGACATACAAACTGAAACGGAGCAATCTGAAATTAAACAAATAGAAAAAGATATTGAAGAAAGTGTGATTTCCTCTCTGGAACAAAATTTGGATGTAGGAAAGAGCGAACTACAAGCATGTGCTTATGTCTGTGGCTTCATTGTTAAAATATATAAAAATAACTGTGAAAATTGTAAAAATATTTTAGTCTCCGAACCGCCAGAGGAAGTCCATAATTTTATAGAGTTTAAAAATTATGAGTCTGTAAAAAAGTCGCTTACATACGCCTCAAAGAATTTAATAGATTGTGTAGAAAAAAGTGCAAGCATTATCAATATATTTTTGGAAAAAGAGGCGTATAAAGAAAATATCAAAATGAAAATAACACAATTATTAAAGGACTCTATAAATTATGACTTCCTCGGAAATTGCATGGAGCACAAAGAATGCAATATAAATTATATAATAAACTGTGTCTTTCACATTACAGTTAAGAGATATTGTATATTAAAAAAACAATTTTTTTTCTGAAGAGGCATGTAAATCTGCTTTAAAAAGAAAAATGAACATAATTATGCATAAATAAATAATGTTTATTATCCAGTCAATTATGTCCGAAAAGATTGATGTGCCATATTTCATAACTGAATGAGATTAACCCCCAGTTTCCGAAAGGCCGATCAATGTTAAAATCAATTTAATCTCTTGTCAAGTCATCTGATTGGTTGACTGAATAATCAACAACCAATCGGATGACTTGACAAGAGATTTAACAGGAGATTAGTTAATTTTAGCGTTGACAAGCCTTTCAGAAACCGGGTGTAAGTATTTATTTAGTAGTAAGTTTAACATTTTTGTAGGATTAATTCCCGATTTTGTAGTATAATATTTTGAGAGGAAAGATGTTTATAGAAAAAAATCTATTTTATTTCATTTAATCTCATTATTTGGAGATTGGATTTGGAGATTGGAGACTGCAAAATTCTGTCTTAATACTTAATTTCCTTAAGATACGAGATGTGGCACCTCAATCTTTATGCACATTGTCAATTTGGACGTAAAAGGCAAATAACATTGATTCGTGTTCCGGGCTATTTGTATTAACCAACATTTTTTAAACTTTACACCACAACAGTTTTAAGTTTCGCTTTTAAGAAAAAAAACTTTAGTAAACCGCATTATTTTCTTAAAAAGAAAAATACTATTGTTTTTACAACATTCCCCCATAATCAGATTATAATTTTTTTCTAATATTCCTCCTTTTAATGAAGATAAATGTCACTTAATACAAAATGTTTCTTGTTCTAGGCTGAATGACTTAACGCCTATGATTATTGTTTCTTATTTCAGGCTAAATGACTAAACCGCCTAGGTTGATTATTTCTTGGTCCAAGCTAAATGACTTAACCGCCTAGGCATGCAAAGATTTAGTCAAATTTCAAACCCAAGCCACAGTAAAAATATCATAAAGTATTGTAACTCGGCCGTTTGAAAGAAATAAATACCTACAGCCGCGCGGTACGTAAACATGCGTTAGGGCTGCTCGTCTCCAGTATTTTAATTACCTTTGTCTACTTTCTGTTTCCATTTAGTTTTGTGATAGTAAATATCCTTTTTTTATATAAACAAATAAAGTGCTTTAAAAATAAACAAACAAAATTTCTTTGGCCACCAATGCCGAACTGAACAGCTGACTACGAATGTCCTAAAATCACAACCCTCAAACATCAAAATATTACATGAGTCTAGCTGTTATTATTGTTGTTATTAAAACCGAGAAAAAAAACAGTTTTTATTGGTATTATGTTGTTAAAGCAGCAACAAAAACTCTTTATGAAAATTTCGAAAACTATCTAATGACACAGAGACTGTCAAATTTATTTTTTCTAGTATTATTCATAAACACAGATAATAAACAAATATCATTAATAATAAAATACCACACTCTCTACTTTGAATTATACAAACTAACAAAACATACATGAACCGTTTTAACACAAGCGTAAGTAGGTAGGTACCTAACGTATCATGATTCATTCAGAACCAGAACCGCCTATAACTACCTATTTCACTCGTCTCAATAACTTTATTCGTTTTATTTATAAATTCAAACACCTGTTTTCGTGAGATAAAAGGAAATAATGATCCATTATAAAGACACACATTATGTACTATCAGTGTCATAAGTGCATGGAGGATTCCAAATCAAAATCGTTTGAACGGCGTTTCATCGCCTTAATTAAATATACCATGGACGACATAGATGGCGCTAGTATACTAGTGGTATTGAAAAATATACATTTATAGTTTTTATCAGATACAAAGTTATAAACTTAATAAATTTTTATACAAATTAATGCTACGATATTCCAAACCTTTTTAAAGCAAAGCACGCAATAACCAGGATTCGAACTCGGTAGCATAAAATTTACCGATGCCACTAGCCATTAGGCCATTGTGTAACCTTGAAATGTATTGAAATTATCTGACTATTTATTATATTGAAGTTGTTTAGCAACTATAACACGATCATAAATCTCAAAACAGTTGAGGGTAATTTAATATTAACTATAAAAATTAAACCTTTTTGTTCAATCATAACATTCTTTACTATCTTTGAGTGAGTTCAGTCACGATTTGTTTAACAAGTTTTTAATATTTATTTTTATTATGAATTTGCGTTCAAATGTTGATATGGCTACGAGGGCCCAAATAATAGCATTGCATAATCAAAGCTTAAATTATACTGAAATTTCGAGAGAAACTGGCTTAAACGTAAGTATTCTTTTAAAATGATCGTTCGTTATTTATTTTATTATCCATGGTTATCGATACATGAAAATAATAAATAATACACGTCCCTTACAGGTAAAGACTGCCACTTTATGAATATCTAAAGCTGTTTCAAGAAGAGGGTTCATTGGAGCACCGTAGTGGATCTGGCAGAAGACGTGATATTGACCAATGACGTATTATATATAGACACGTCATGAACCAACATCGCGGCGCTTAAAAACGGCGAAAATACTAGATAACTACTTCTACGAGTAAAGAAAGGGAAAGAAAATATGACATCGTATAGTGGAATGCCTTTGCTAGAGGGAGATAAATATACATCTTCAGTAATGCCGACGGCACGTGACTCATGTGCCGGCCGCCACAAGATGGCGGGCACCGGCGTCGAAAAAAATAAAATAAAAATAGGTTGTTTGGTGAACTTACGCATGAAATGACACATTTTTGTATTTAACTTTTAGAGTATAATTTGTACATCCTCTGAACACACACGACGGCATGCTTTCTTTAGTTTCGCACAGGTTTACACACACGATATAAATTATAACAAACGTAGCGTCGCGCGGGAGGTTGGTGCGTGACTAAGCGCGATGTTGTCAAATTGCCTTCATTTCATGTTGCCATTTTAGAGCGCGGACAACGTATCTATAGATTTATACATCATTGATATTGACTCAGACCAGCTTCAACTTATGGGGCAAGGTTATGAGGAAAATTACTGGAGCATTGTCATCTTCAGTGATGCAAACAGTGAAAACTACATAGATGTGCTGAAAGACGTCATGAAGATGTGCTAGTGATAACGTTCGTGCAGGACAATTGTCTTATGTGTAATGTTCCATAATTGTGCAAGTGTTTAGTCAGCAATCAGACATACGGATTATTTCTTGGCCAGCGAGATAGGAGAATAGGACCGATAAAAATGGCGGCTACACTAGTTCTTAAAAGAAAAGATATTGTTGACTATAGGTGTTCCGTCATCATACAAACTAAACGTAATTTTCCAAATTCAAGTAATCGATGTTCAATGCTCCATCAGTTTGCAACAGCGAAACGCAGACCCTATATAGTCTGTGGTGCGTACCGTGACTCGTAAAAGTTGGAGCAACGACATTCACTTTTTAAAAAGCCGTGTGTGAGAACATCTCCTTTCGCGCTCAACGTCTCTTATCCGAATCCTGAACAAATCACCGCGATCTTTCTCACTCGCGCGTGACTCTCAAACTCGCATCCCGGAATTCCTGTGTTCCTGCCCTTGGAATCATCGGAGGTGGAAGGCTCAACGTGTGTCGTAGCAGTCCAAGGTACGTGTATGCACTGTATTTGCTGTTGACATTCTGTGGAATTTTTGAACATCGTTTTATAATCGTCATCGTTGTCTTCCCTAGTAGCAGAACGCCACCCCTGCTATTTCGGCTTTGGTGCGCATGCTACATGTTTTGGTGCCGAAACCCGGGAAACTTTCACCTATTCTTATTACGTTAATGGTATTTTCTGGTTAGAAACGTCATATAACTTGGTATACAGAACAAACCTATTACAAAAAAACGTTTACCGGCTGCATTCCGAGTTATATTTAACATTTCTTATAGAAATAAAATAACCGTTTAAACCCAATGATGTATAAAACTATAGATACGTTGTCCGCGCTCTAAAATGACAACATGAAATGAAGGCAATTGACCACATCGCGCTTAGTTACGCACCAACCTGCCGCGCGACGCTACGTTTGTTTTTAATTTATATCGTGTGTGTAAACCTGTGCGAAACATAAAGAAAGCATGCCGTCGTGTGTAGACGATGTACAAATTATACTCCAAAAGTTAAAGACAAAAATTTGTCATTTCATGCGTAAGTTCACCAAACAACCTATTTTTATTTTATTTTTTTCGACGCCGGCGCCCGCCATCTTATGGCGGCCATCTTATGAAAATGTAGTTTTACTATTACTTATCCTGTGATGTAACTGAAGATGTATATTTATCTCCTTCTAGCAAAGGTATTCCACTATACGATGTCATATTTTCTTTCCCTTTCTTTACTCGTAGAAGTAGTTATCTAGTATTTTCGCCGTTTTTAAGCGCCGCGATGTTGGTTCATGACGTGTCTATATGTAATACGTCATTGTTTAAACCTACGTAAAATCACAATCGTTCCAAGAGTACCCCCATCGAACAGGAATTATCCATTGTCACACACGTTTATCGTAATTATTGTGGGATCTAATTAGGCAATCACTTTTCTATCGGTGCCTAATTCCATCGGCTTACGATAATTACTTACCACCAATATTAAATTCACCATTTCCATTCCATTCTAAACATTTTAATTTCAATTATAAAATTATTAAAAGTTGGTTTTATTTTTTTTTATATTGTGGGTATCTTCACATCATACGAGACGGTTGAGCCACAGTATAAATATCATACAGTATTGTAACTCGGCCGCTTGAAAGAAATAAATACCTACAGCCGCGCGGTACGTAAACATGCGTTAGGGCTGCTCGTCTCCAGTATTTTAATTACCTTTGTCTACTTTCTGTTTCCATTTAGTTTTGTGATTGTAAATATCCTTTTTTTTATATAAACAAATAAAGTGCTTTAAAAATAAACAAACAAAATTTCTTTGGCCACTAATGCCGAACTGAACAGCTGACTACGAATGTTCTAAAATCACAACCCTCAAACATCAAAATATTACATGAGTCTAGCTGTTTTATTGTTGTTATTAAATATTTTCTAGTATTATTCATAAACGCAGATAATAAACAAATATTATTCATAATAAAATACCACACTCTCTACTTTGAATCATACAAACTAACAAAACATACATGAACCGTTTTAACACAAGCGTAAGTAGCCTACCTACTTACCATACCTAACGTATCATGATTTATTCAGAACCAGAACCGCCTATAACTACCTATTTCACTCGTCTCAATAACTTTATTTATATTATTTATAAATTCAAACATCTGTTTTCGTGAGATAACTGGAAATAATGATCCATAAAGACACACATTATGTACCTACCTAGGCTACTAGTAAGTAAAATTATTTTATAGTCTTATCTTTCAGAGTTTCCAGGTAATTTAAAAAAAACTTATGTCTGGATGCGTTATTGACGAATTCATGCAACCAAACATAATAACAGCACAATATTTCCTATTCGTCATATTAAATAATGTACTCGAGCTGATTTCTAAATAAAAGACAACACACCGTCCGTTCGTCACTGCGGTACAGCCGCGTCTGTCTGCGTCCCGAGCGCGTCCCGACATCGGGCGCGTAGGTATAGTTCGCGTTTCGGCCGTTTCTATGAAGTTGAAATACTTGTAGATATTATTACCTTGGTTGAGCATTCGTAATCGGCGGCGATTTCTTGGTAGCGGCCGACCGTGTACACCGCTCCACAAAAGTTTTGGATCGCGCATGTATCGTGCCTCATAGCAAATTCAAACAAAGCTTGTGTGGTTAACTGTGCCTATTCATTCTATTGAGTAATTTATCTTTGTTGTTTACGTGTAATCGCACTTTTATTCAACATTTCATAATGTCGCTGCTCAGTAAACATTCTACTAGGAGGTTAAAGGGATCTAAATCGAAGTCTATCGACGTGGAGGAATATACAGCACAGGACTTGCCATCGTTACGTCGAAAGCGTACTATGTCTTACAACCGGCTAGTTAAAGCTTTAGAGATCGGCACTGTAGCGTTGAGTGACTCATCCAAGCGCGACTTGTTTTTATCGTATTATCGAGACATAAAGACCATTGCACACAATTTCGAACATGTACATTTAATTATTTTAGATATTTTAGACGACCCGGAAGATGTTGACAACAAGATGCAAGAACGTTTTGATGATATGTACTATCAGGTGGGATCAATTTATCACAGTTTAACAAAATCATTTCCACCCTCATCTCAATCGCAAAATGCAAACTATTCATCTAATATTAGATTACCAAAAATAGTACTTCCTAGTTTCTCAGGTGACATCAAACAATGGCCCGAGTACTATGATACATTTAACGCTTTAATACATAATTCTACTACACTTACGGACACTGAAAAGTTTCATTACTTGGTTTCTTCCCTTAGTGGTGAAGCATTAACGGTAGTGAAAACGTTCCCTAAGACTCAAGACCATTATCACGATGCATATCAAACATTAGTTAATCGTTACAAATCTAAACGCAACTTATCTTTTATTTGTTGGCGTGAAGTTTTAAATACAGATTTTAAACATAATGATGCAAATAAATTCCAAACTTCATTAGATCTTTTAGAAGAGAATTTCCCGGTCCAACATTGGGACTTTGTTTTGGTTTACCATATCTTATCTAAAATAGACCCAGAGGTACGCCAAAGTCTTGAAGAAAAATATTCCGATGTAGAATTTACCATCCTTTGATCAAGTGAAATCATTTCTGCGTGCTAAGTCAGAGGCTCTAATACGTAGCACACACTTTACCGCTACTACTAAACTTAAATCGAACCAGACTGCGCCCGCGGTTGTGACGTCTCAATCTCGACGCACCCCCGCTGCTACAGTGCTTGCTGCTTCTCTTGATATTAAACAAACCACACAACCGTATAAATGTGCTTATTGTGATGAATCTCATTCAATAACGTCTTGTCCCACGTTTCTTAAAAAATCGGTGGACGAACGTATCAACGTAGCTCATGAGAAAAAATGGTGTTATAATTGTTTAAAGTCATCCCACCAACTTAAAGATTGCAAATCAATATTTACATGCCGTACATGCAAGCGTAAACACCACACGTTACTTCATCGCGAGAGACCTCAGCCGCAGGAACCGAATCCAACAGCCTCGGCTTTGATCTCAAAGTCTCATTTAAATACTACTGTCTTGCTGGCTACTGCTATTGTTCAGGTTAGGGACGCTTCAGGCAAGATGCAATCTTTTCGTGCCTTGTTCGACACCGGGAGTCAGAGCAACTTCATTACCGAATCTGCTGTTAAGAGTTTAGGGTTCACTCCAGCTAAGGTTGATACTAAAGTCAGTGGACTCGGGGAAGCTATGGCACCCATTTCTGGTGATGTCACTTGTTCAGTAGGCACGAGTACGCGTGTTTATTACAAATTAAACATGCACGTGATCAAGAAAATATGTGGGGACCAACCTATCGCTCAGTTAAACACATCGGGGTGGTCACATATAAAATCATTGACGCTGGCCGATCCAGGATTCGACATACCTGGACCCATCGATCTTTTATTGGCTGCAGATGTCTTCGTTGAATCTATTCTTAACCAACGCATTAAAGGAGGCTATAATCAACCTACCGCATTTAATTCAATTTATGGGTGGCTTCTTCTAGGTAAGACATCTTTATCATCAACTTCTTTACTTCAACAATCTGCTATACCCAGCAGTGATAACGATCTTAATTCAATTGTTCAACGTTTTTGGGACATTGATTCGTTGCCGAGTTCGTCTTCATTGAGTCCAGAAGAATCGCTCTGTGAACAAATCTTTATTTCTACTCATTCACGTGATAAAACAGGGCGTTATATTGTACGGATTCCTTTCAAAAATGATACGGAACCTACTTTTGAAGGCTCTCGTGAAGTAGCTGTGCGCCGATTTTACGCTATCGAGCGTAGATTATCTCGCGATCCTGATTTACGTAGTCAGTATTCTGAATTTATGTCAGATTACCTCGAATCCGGTCATATGTCACTTGTACCGTCTGAGGACATGGGACAAGGTAAATACTACCTCCCCCATCATTGCGTCTTACGCCCCCATTCAACTAGCACACGTCTACGCGTTGTATTTGACGCTTCCGCCAAGGATCTCCATTCGCGTTCCTTGAATGATACACAACTTATCGGTCCAAAATTACAGCCGAATATTTGGGAACTACTTTTACGGTTCAGGGAACCTAATATCGTTTTTATGGCGGATGCCCGTCAAATGTATCGCCAAATTGTCTTGTCTTCAGACCAACGTGATTATCAACGTATTTTCTGGCGTAACTCGCCTAGCGAGCCCCTTAAAGAATATCGTTTAAATACGGTCACGTATGGTTTAGCGTCATCTCCATACCTCGCGTGTCGAACTGTGAGACAACTCGCAGAAGACGAAGGAGACTCTTATCCGCTGGCAAAACAAGCTCTTCTAACTCAAGTATATATTGACGACTTGGCTACTGGATTTCCTGACTTGGAAACTGCTCAAGAGGCCAAATCGCAAATTATCGCTTTATTCAAACGTGGTCAATTTCATTTACGAAAGTGGGTTAGTAATCATCCTCCTCTTCTATCGGATCTTCCTAGTAAGGATTGCTTAGCTGGGGCAGTGTCATTCGACAACGCGGAAACCTCCACCTTGAAAATATTGGGTCTTCAGTGGGATCCATCCTCAGATACTTTTGGCTTCGCTATAGAGTCGTCCGACCGGCGTTGTACGAAACGCTCAATTTTAAGCGAAACCGCTCGAATCTTCGATCCATTGGGTTTTCTTTCACCAATCACCATCCAAGCGAAATGTATGATACAGAAGCTATGGGTTCTTGGAATAGGCTGGGATGAAACTCCACCTGGTGACGTCATTCGAACGTGGAACACTTATCGTGACCAACTGCCGGAGCTAGCTCAATTCAAAATTCCTCGTAAATTGACATGTCCAGACGCTAAATCATATGAAATTCACGGCTTTTGTGACAGCTCAGAGGTCGCATATGGAGCAGTAGTGTATTTGCGTGTGGTCCAGGCTAGTCGCGTAAACGTTTTCCTCGTATGCTCTAAAGCTCGCGTGGTTCCATTAAAACGCATATCACTGCCACGGCTCGAATTGTGCGCTGCGGTTCTTCTTTCAGATATATATAAATACGTACGTGACATCTATCTTTCTCAAATTAAAATCGATAACGTTTTTCTGTGGTCTGACTCAACCATCGTTCTATCATGGTTACGTTCGCCCTCCTCGCGTTGGGCTACGTTTGTCGCTAATCGCGTCAGTCATATCCAGGATATAACACCCATGGAATGCTGGCATCATGTCTCCTCCGGCGATAATCCCGCAGACATCTGCTCGCGCGGTCAATTTCCGAGTGAAATTCTAGTCAACTCGTTATGGTGGGCGGGGCCCTGGTGGCTATCACATGATGAAACTAATTGGCCGATCAATTCCACTAATCGTCCAGCACAGCTCACTACCGACGAGGAGTCAATCGTGCGAGCTGAGGCTCGGAAAACAGTGACTTTAACTATTCGCGCAGATGGTGAGTCTCAGACAGAAGCAATCAAAGAAAAGTTAATAAATCGGTTCTCATCCTTACAAAAATTAGTCAACATACTTACGTTTGTTCGTCGTTTCATTACAAACTGTCGTAATCCAGCTGCAGCAAATCGAAGCAAGTTCTTAAATAACGTTGAGCGACATAAATCGTTAATGCAGTTAGTCAAACATGTACAACAAACAACATTCTCTGAAATCATTTTAAACTTAAACTCTAAGAAATCCATACCTAAATATTTTCGTAAACTGAATCCGTTCATCGATGGTCGAGGAATACTCAGGGTGGGCGGTAGAATATCGCGAGCGGGCTTAGAATACGAACATAAGCATCCAGCCTTTTTACCGTCGGATCATCCATTAACGTTTTTAATTATAGATTATATACATCGTAATTATCTACATCCAGGTATAAACACGACACACTTTCTACTTTTACAACAATTTTGGATTATCTCTGCTAAGCGTATCATACGTCAGTGCCTATCAAAATGCATTAGATGCTACCGTGTTAGTCCGCAACCGCTTCAACCGTTTATGAGCGATCTGCCCGCGTATCGCGTAAATCAAGTCAAACCGTTCTCCATCGTAGGCGTTGATTTCGGTGGCCCATTTCGTATAAAGTTAGGTCCACACCGTGGTGCTAAGATAGACAAGGCATACCTTTGTTTGTTTGTGTGTCTTGCTACCAAAGCAGTGCACCTTGAAGTTGTTTCTACTTTAAGTACCGACGGTTTTATCGCAGCATTACGACGCTTTGTGGCGCGACGTGGTCGCTGTAATGAAGTACACGCGGATTGTGGGACTAATTTTGTAGGTGCTAGCAATCAATTAGCGACTCTGATGCAACATGCATCTAATGCAGAAAAAATTACTTTTAAATTCAATCCTCCTTCGGCTCCACACTTCGGCGGAGTGTGGGAAATTCAAATCAAGGCAGCTAAATCTCATTTGTTACGTATCGTTGGTGATCAGGTCCTTACTTTTGAAGAACTCACAACTCTGTTCACTCAAGTCGAAGCCGTTATGAATTCTCGACCGTTGTACCCGATTAGCTCAGATCCTAACGATCCAACAGCTTTGACCCCAGGTCACTTCCTCACATTAGAACCTTTAACCACTGTCCCTGATGAAGATCTATCGCAAGTCAATACTAATCGGCTTCACCGGTGGCAGCTGTTACAATCGTTTCATCAAAATTTCTGGTCCAGATGGAAAAACGAATATCTTAACTCTTTAACGCAACGTGCCAAATGGACCAGAGATTCCAAACCATTACAAGTAGGTTCGATGGTAATAATCAAGGACGACAATCGTGCGCCATTACATTGGCCTCTTGCTCGTGTGGTAGATCTCTTACCTGGATCTGATGGGGTGGTTCGGATCGCAGTTGTTAAAACCGCAAATAATCATATAATACAACGACCGTTGGTGAAGCTATGTCCACTGCCAATAGCTTAAAATCGTTTAATCTAATTCTTGACATAGCTTTAATTCATCTTTCAATTTTAGTTTTAATTTAACGTACCGTTATTAAAGTTTTAGTTAATGTTATAATTTTATCGTTCTTTAACCAGAAAATGCCATAGCCATTTTGGTGGGCGGGATGTTCCGTCATCATACAAACTAAACGTAATTTTCCAAATTCAAGTAATCGATGTTCAATGCTCCATCAGTTTGCAACAGCGAAACGCAGACCCTATATAGTCTGTGGTGCGTACCGTGACTCGTAAAAGTTGGAGCAACGACATTCACTTTTTAAAAAGCCGTGTGTGAGAACATCTCCTTTCGCGCTCAACGTCTATAAGAGACGTTGAGCGCCGAATCCTGAACAAATCACCGCGATCTTTCTCACTCGCGCGTGACTCTCAAACTCGCATCCCGGAATTCCTGTGTTCCTGCCCTTGGAATCATCGGAGGTGGAAGGCTCAACGTGTGTCGTAGCAGTCCAAGGTACGTGTATGCACTGTATTTGCTGTTGACATTCTGTGGAGTTTTTGAACATCGTTTTATAATCGTCATCGTTGTCTTCCCTAGTAGCAGAACGCCACCCCTGCTATTTCGGCTTTGGTGCGCATGCTACAATAGGATTAAGCAATTACAAGACCGGGGTAGCTATAATTTATTTAATGGATAAATGTTCAAACTTAGTGTTAGTAGGATAAATTTATTGACTACTTTATAACCAGCAACTGTAATACAGTAATGATTTTACTGTTTTACTAAATATGAGAAATAAAAATAAAAGCAATATTAATATCTACAGATGCTATTGATTGCAAAATAATAAATTATTTATTTATTAATTACTATAAACAATTCGTCCCATATCTAGTGAATGCTATATCCCGGTCTTAGAAATGTTATTGATTTAAGGTCTAGCTTCAATTTCTTCCTTGTTCTGGAACGAATACTTAAGCTATGAGCCTTTGTCATAACATGATGCACAAAATGAATCACTTTAACATTTTTAACATTTAGTGATCAATGTGGGTAGCACTCCAGATAACTTTTTAAATTAAATTTTGAGACAACAGAAGAAAACCTTTTAACACGTTCATCGCGGAAGCCCATTTATGCATCTAGTTAATATGACGCAACGAGATCTATAAGTTCTCGTCGTGATCCATCAGGAATAACGCAACGAGATCCAGCAGATCTCGTACAACTCAGTCACTTCAAACCCCAATAGTTTTATGAAATTTAACTAATTTTATATTTTTTTTGTATGTGCAGGTAGGAGATGATCATACCTTTCAGTAGGTTTTCACCGCCTCAAGTTATGTCGAAAACAATAATGGAAAATTTACAAAATAGAAAAACGAGAACTTTTGGATCTCGTTCTGCACTAGATAGCAAGAAAATGCGAGTACTTTTAGATCTCGTTTTGCAGATATTGCATGGTATCGATAAAAAAATAGTGATGAGAAACAATAAGACCAACAACATTATCGATAAAATTAATCATTTATTATAATACTATAGTGTAAGGCATTAGAAACTTATAAACAGTGCAAAAAATGTCAATGTTTTTCATTAAAACATGGAAGACACATAGTTTTTTCACACTTCACACAGAAACCTTTTACCTGTTTTGTCTTTTTATCCGCTTCCTTGCTAGACATTGTTTTTCGTGCCTTTTCATAGCAACTCACACAACGTCTCTTCTTGGTATTCACTATATATTTGTGTTCAGTGGTCACTTCCGAATTATCTTTTTCCAGAAAAAAAACTCCTGTGAGTTTCGTTATGATGCTTTCAATAAAATTCTTTTTTGGTAACTTATTTTTTTTCTTATTATTATATACCACCCATGCATTTACTATAGCTGTTCCAAAAATTAATTCCATCGTCAATTTTCGAAACCAGTTGACACGACACTAATTATTTTCTTGTGAGGATTCGCACGAGATCGCTACGAGATCCTTTAGTTCTCGTTCCGCGCTAGATGCAAAATTTTACTATTTGGTCGCAACGAGACCTATTAGATCTCGTACGTTTTCATTCATAAAAATACTACATCCAATGTACCTAATATGAACAAAAATATTTGTCTCACTCTATCAGTAAAGAAACATACAGAAATATCATTTGCCGAAATGGGATAGACATAGGATTTCACTTGCGCGATACTAAAACGTCACAAACGAGAACTAAAAGGTCTCGTTCCGCGTTGAACGTGTTAAATTCTAATGCTACAAGTTATCAAAAGGTATCTTCTCGCAATAAATTATATCCTAAAAACAAACGAGGAAATTTTACACTCCTCAGTCAAAATATTCAGGGCATTTCATGCAAGTTACTAGAATTGGAATTATTTTTAGAAAGATTTAAATTTGACATAGTTTGTATAACAGAGCATTGGATGAAGAAGTATCAGGTAGAATTTATGAGTTGTAAAAATTATCGTGTTGGTCGTTTCTTTAGCCGTCAAGCAATGATTCATGGTGGTAATTTAATATTATTAAAAAACTCTATTAAATATAAAGAAAGACAAGATATTACTTCACTTTCCATTGAGCATACAATTGAATTGTCCTGTGTGGAGCTGGATAGGCATGTTGTAATATGCGTTTATAGACCTCCTAACTTACAGAACTTAAACATTTTTAACTCAGTCATGGAACAAGTTTTGCAGAAAGCGTGTTCAAACAGTAAATTCACAATAGTATGTGGCGATTTTAATATTGATCTCTTAGAAAACATGTAACGTTGTAAACCTTAGATTTGGGACCTACCTTAATTTAGTTAGTATTCATTCCGTTTAGCATTCCAAATAACATAATTGGATGTAATTTTATTTGTTTAAATTCACAATAATATTGTGTTTGTTGTTTTTGCAAAGTGTCAAACCTCACATCAAAGTGACGTTACGCTTGTCGTGAAATGTCAACGTCAATTGTCATTTCACAGACTATAGACTCACCCAATCGATAATAAAATCAATGTGCGGTAAATGATATAATTTTGTCAATAATAGCGGGTAATCGTTTTAATTTTATTTATTAATGGATAATCGCCCGCGGACAGTTAGCCTTGAGGTCAAATAATTAAAAAGAAGTAGATATGTGTCTCTGCTTCCTATACTTGTCTATGAAATTCAATTTTCTTATAAGGCGGGTTTGAGTAGAATCCTTCCTTTTCTTTTGGAGTCCTGATCGCCGACCTACAAACGTACTGTGTTGCATAATTTTCGCAAAAGCCAATTTTAGGCTTAATAATTTAAATTCAGTGTTTCCGTGGTTCCCTGCAAAGGGTAAGTGTTGTTGCACAGACTTATATTTAAATTCGTAAGTCGAGCATAGTGACTGTAAATTCTTGTATCTTGATTTTCGGTTTTATATTTTGTAATTTAATTTGTGCCGTTAGTAACGGTTACATTTATATACTTTCATGGGGTTTCTCGTTAAATCTATTTGTTAAACGAGTTATTTGTACCGTGTTCATGATTAAGAAACGAGCATAATATCTAATTATTAAAATTTATTATTTTCTTGTGAGGGTATATTCATATCATTTTATTCTAGTTCTCGTTCTAATCATGACACGAATCCTGTCTAATTTCGGGTATTTAATATTATCTCACACTACTCCTTTTATTATTTTATGGTTTTTATTTTGTGAGATAATTTTATTGTTTTATATTTTAATTTTCCACCATTGTAAAAGACCAACCGACCGTAGGGCCCTGTGATAGGATTTGGTCGGTGGTCACCAGGACATTTTGGGACAACGGTGGACTACACCCTACCTGTTTGGTGGTTTCAAGAACCACGGACGGAGTGTAAAGGCCCCGTTGAGCGTGGGAGCCATGTTCGGAGTTGAAACTCCCGTTAGTAGTGGCGACATGGAGAAGGCGAGCGTAATGGGCCTGGCCCCATGTCATTGCGCTGTAGCCGCCGCGTTGTCCCCGGACTGGGATGGCGGCACCGGCATGCACCTCAACCTCATGCCATAGTTAAGTGGCCACCACCAACACCGCGAACCACGTCTCGTTTCTACCCACAATTTTTATTAGTGTAAACGCTCATCAGTGACAGTGCCACCAAGTAGGCGTAGAACCCACGCCTTGATTTTGTATAGTTTTAACAATAAATTGATATTGTTAAAAACTTTGTTGTTTGATTTACATTTTTTGATTTTTATTTTTTTGCTCGGGTTTATCCCGTAGCAAACAATTCTAATTGTGTTAATTTGGTAAGTCTTTTTAAATCTTTTAATTTGTCTAATGTTTTCCTTGAGCCCACCCTAGTAACATCCACCTCGGCTACATGCATAGATAATATATTTTGTAACTGTAATTATTTACATAAGGAAATTATAAATACCTTACCATCAGACCACAGTGGGTTAACAATGAACCTTAACAACATCACAAAGGTGCCAAAAAAGGAAATAATGTTTAGGCAAATCACAAATAAAAGGGTTGAGTTATTAAATAACAATTTGAAACATAAATTATGCAGCCCATCACATGATTATGAAGGTCCAAGTGAGATTTATGACAATCTACTGTCCGTGATTAAAACCCAGTTTGATAAAATATTCCCCTTAAAAAGAAAAACTATTGAGTGTAAATTTGTATTCTGTGACTGGGCTACCCCAGGTATTCGTAGAAGTAGAGAAAGGTTATTTGAGCTATATGGTATGAAACCATTTGATACTAGTGAAGCCTTCAGCAAGCATGTGTCCAAATATGCAAAAATATTTAAAACAGTCTGTAAGCAAGCTAAATCACTTTATATTGGCAATAAGATTAAAAATGCTGAAAATACAACAAAAGCTACGTGGAAGGTAATTAATAACGAGACAGACAGAAATAAATTGCATAACACGGAATTTAATTTAAATACGGATAATGGACGAGTTAATGCTAATCAAGAAGTTGCCCAAGAATTCGAATTTTTTTTTTCAAGAATATCCCCATTAAAACTACGAAAGACTTGGAATCATCTCCGGCACTTTCTATTAGTCTTCTTAAAAGAAATGTTAAAGAATGCCGTTCTGGCTTCCGATTTCAGTACACGGACCCGCAATCAGTAATAAAGGCGTTTAAAGACATAAAAGTTAAGCCTACAGAGGATCTATGGGGAATGTCTGTTGCGGTGTGTAGGTCTTTTATAGAAGCTGTAGCGCCTTATTTAGCTTTAATTTTTAATAAAAGTAAAAGATCAGGGAGTTTTTCCAAATTTGATGAAACTTAGCAAGGTAGTTCCGTTGTTTAAATCTGGCGATGACAATGATCCCAATAATTATAGGCCGGTATCAATTTTACCAGTGCTTAGTAAGGTGTTTGAAAAGCTAATGCTTTCTCAGATGCTACGACACTTTAACATAAATTCCATCTTTCATGACCAACAATATGGCTTTACCAAGGGTCGATGCACAACTGACGCCGGTGTAACTCTACTTAAGCATGTTTTTGCCTCATGGGAAAAGTCAAACGACGCTATTGGGATTTTTTGTGACCTGTCTAAAGCTTTTGATTGCGTTGAACACGCGACACTGTTGCTGAAGTTGGAACACTATGGCATTCGAGGGGTATCTCTCAATTTATTAAAATCATACCTGCAGGATAGGCAGTTCAAAGTACAAGTAAATAAAGTGAACTCCCAGGGTGCTAGCATATCTATGGGCGTACCACAGGGCTCGATATTAGGTCCTTTCCTGTTTTTAGTGTACATAAATGATTTACCTCATTTATTTCAACGTGAACCGGGAATGGTATTATTTGCTGATGACACATCGTTGATTTTTAAAATAAATAGACGGACAGATAATTATGACGACGTAAATAATGCTATTACGAAGGTTCATAATTGGTTTACAATTAATAATTTAGTCCTAAACGACAAAAAGACAAAGTGTATACGATTCAGTTTGCCAAATGTTAAAAGTAACGAATGTGACATATTATTAAACGGTAATAAATTGGAATTTGTAAAACAAACTACTTTTCTGGGTATAACCATAGATGACAAACTACAATGGGGGCCCCATATCACATCTCTGGCAGGACGGTTGAGCTCTGCAGCATTTGCTGTCTGGAAGATCCGACAGCTAACAGATGTGGACACTGCAAGACTGGTGTACTTCAGCTACTTTCATAGCATTATGCCGTATGGCATCTTGTTGTGGGGACAGGCTGCTGACATTGGGTCTATCTTTGTCTTGCAAAAGCGTGCCATCAGAGCTATTTACAACCTAAAGCGTCGTGAGTCTCTTAGAGAAAAGTTAAGAGAGATCAATATTATGACCGTGCCATGTCAGTTTATTTATGAAAACATGTATGTTAGGAAAAACTTAAAAATATTCGATAAGGTGTCAGATAGACATAACTATCAAACTAGACATAGATATAGATTATGTCAGCCATTATTTAGATTGCAAAGGTACATAAGTCGTTCATGGGATTCTGTGTTAAATGTTATAACAAAATCCCAGGCGAAATACAACAATTAAATGAAAGAAATTTTAAATTATGTGTAAAGAAAACTTTATGTAGTAAAGCATACTACACACTGAATGATTACATTGTAGATAAAGATGCTTGGAGACATGCTGGTCCTGCTCCACAGGATAGCAAACCTACACCAAAATAAATAACGTTCCAATGGATTTTGCTTGAACGGGACTTCTTCATTTTAGTGAAATTGCATTATATTGTTTAACTATAACTTGGTAAATTTGTAAATGTGAGTGCCCTGTAACCTATTATAATTGGTTAGACTAGCAGAATGTCGGTCCTTGTAACAGCTTGGAGTTTTCATGCTCACTGAAAGGTCACACTGGCGGTGGCATGGGCGCTGGATCGCTTAATTCCCTATAATATGGTTGAGTTGGACGATGCTGGTGTACGTGTCATGCTCGTGAACGAGCGCCGTCAGTTGGGACTGGTCAGCTCCAGACTGTCTATTGTCCTTAAGGTTACTTTATTTTTATATTTGAATAAATATTAGTGTTACACTGTTCTCACATAATTGAACCAACTGTTTGTAAAAGGAATCTGTATGTGAAACTGATTTAAAAAGAGTAACCATGGAGTTTCTTGCTCGTTCTTCTCCATCGGAATCTATACTTTGGAACGAGCAAATAGCTTCACTAAGAGGACTGACCGACAGACTGACACTATTTTTTGTTTTAAATTTTGTTTGACGTTCAAAAGTGCCCGTAAAGGTCTAACTGGAATAAATGATTTTTGACTTTGACTTTGACTTTGACTTTGACTTTTGACTTTAGTCAATACTTTAATTAAATTTTATGGGGAGGTAAAATAGTTGCAGAAGTAAGGTTGCATATTATATAGAATCGTATTATAACATTGTGTTTAAAACTAACTAATAAATGACTAGCACAACACAATTTTGATTTAAAATACTTATTAATCTTATAAAAAATGTAATAAATAATGTGTCAGCTGAAAAGTTATTAGGTCAGGGTATACACTATATAAGAAAGATATAAATATTATGTTTAAAGAAATAAATGTCTAAAATTATAATGTCACTAAAATAGTTTTATTTGTTATCCTTTATGAGAATTAAACTTAGTATTAGTCTTAATCTGTAAGAAAAATATGTGCATTTACATAAATGGTTAGCACATATTATAAAAGTTATTTATATATATTTATTAATATAATTTTATTCTAAAATAATATATTTTTACCTATTCCTCCCTCTCCCGAACCTGGCCCGAACGGTTGTGCATAAAAGCAAGCGACGCACGTGCTGCCGCCTATTTTGTCGGAGCTCTTCGGACGCGTCGGTTGTGTGGTTACTGGTTATCGTAAACTTGTGTCATATCTAATTGTTTTTAGCTTCGGATTGTTAATATTTGTGTTTGAAATCTTGTTGTTTGTGATTAGTTGAAATAATTTAAGAATAAAACTGATTGGCCGTTAGGCCTTGTTCTTTTTTTTTTTAAATAAATCTCCCTTCTGGTTTGTAAAATCAGAAGTGGGATCTAAACTACGTGCTTTGTGCGCTCGATTAGCTATCCTAGTTTACGACGTTACGCTTATTTTCTAATTTTAACCCTTTACGTGTTGCTTTTGTTTTTTTTTTATCACATTACAGCAGAGTTATCCGATTATGTCTGGACGTTCATCAGAATCCGAGAACCGTGAAGTTCGCGATTCTCGTCGTAGTAGACGTCGCGATAGAAGCGAATCCCATGAGCAGCGGCGGCACAAGTCCCGTGGGCGCCGTCGTGACGGTAAATCACGGAGCCGTAGTCGCCGGCGGCGTGATGGTTCGTATGTTCGTCGTGGTCGGTCTCGCGACGAAATCCTAGATCGAATCATAAGCAGACTTGACGCGTTCGAAGGTAGGTTTTTGTCTTCTACGAATGTACCGGCATCCACGCCGCTGTCTCGTTCCCATCACCGTTACGTCACGCCGCCACTTGCGGACAGGGCCTCCGCCCATGATGTCGAGTCGAGCGTGTTAGTTGGTGTGAGGTCAACAAACGTTTCGACGGGAGCAACAGCGACGGAAGGCGCGACTACGGAAGTAACGCCCGATGTTCCACCGGCGGTAGCGGAAGGCGAAAATAAGACCGAAACGGACAGAATGGTGGGATTGTTGTCTGCTCTAGTTCAGGTAAAATCCAAAAGTTTTTATATTTCGAATTTTGATCCTACAGTGCATGATTTTGATCTTTGGTGCGCTGAGGTTGACCGCGCTCGGGTGATAAATAATTGGGACGACGGAGAATGCCTCGGACGCATTGGAAGTTGCCTTCGAGGGGATGCGAAGACTTGGTTAAATGACTGGGTCACAAATGATAGGTCATGGACCAATTTTAAGTCTGACTTTCGTTCGTTGTGCCCTAGAAACATTGATGTGGCCACCATATTGTTTGAAGTAATGCAAACAGATTCAAGTAAATTTGAGACGTATGCGGAGTACGCTCGCAAGTCACTTCTCAGACTTAATATTGTGAAAGGACTATCTGATGACCTAAAGGTGGCTATTGTTGTCCGAGGTATAGTCGAACCCCAAGTCAAAGCTGCGGCCGCCAACGCGAAACTACAACCCAAGGATCTGGTAGATTTCTTATCTGTTTACATTAAGCCAAAATGTGAATCAAAAACTACCCACTCCGGCCGGCCGTCGACAGGTAGTACATCGAATCCACGTAAACGCGACTTGTCCAGGCCTGTTCCCGGTGCATGCTATAATTGTGGTGATACAGATCACAAAAGGAATTCTTGCCCAAAGAAGGCAAGGGAGTCCACATCTGTAAGTACTAATAACGCTGATTCTTCCAACGCTTCCACTACGCAGTCTAGCAAAAGACAATCGGGTAACAAAACTAACAATAATACTCCCAAGTATTGTACCTTCTGTAAAAAGAACGGTCATTTAGTTGATACTTGTTTTGCCAAAGAGGATTGAGAAAAGCAAGACTGGTAGTGTTAGTGATGTGAATTTTTGCTCAGAGCTAGATCCCAACATAGAAACGTAATGACAGCTATGATACAGAGCGCGCCTGTAGAAGTTTTGATTGACAGCGGCTTTGATATCTCTCTAATTGCCAGTGCGACAGTAAGTCATTTTAATTTTGTTAAAATTCCAACTCATCGTATAATGCGCGGAATAGGTAGCCAGGAAATTGAATCAACATGCTACGTCACAACTTTTATCCAGTTTCCGGAAATAACACTCGAGGTAGATCTATTTATAGTTCCAACAGACTGCATTAGTGCACCGATCCTAATAGGTACGGACGTCTTAAATCGAAAAGGGGTAACTTATAGTCGTTCCAATACTCTGCAGCGCTTATGTAGGTCGAATAGTGAACCGAGCGAAGTGCAACATCTGGTCACAGTGGAAGCAGGTGACATTAGAACACCCTTAGTTGGAGAGGATAGAGATAGACTGTTAACAATAATTAATAAATTCTCGAGCTCTTTCGTAACCGGTACAGCTGCTTCTACTGTGAACACCGGCAGCATGGAAATTAAATTGACCACCAACACTCCAGTTCACTATCGACCTTATAAACTCTCCCCTGATGAAAAGTTTCGGGTACGTAATATCATCAATGATCTCATGAGCAAGGGGATTATTTGTGAGTCAGAATCGGAGTACGCGAGTCCTATTATTCTTGTCAAGAAGAAGGACGGGAGTGATAGGATGTGCGTGGACTACCGCGCACTAAATGCCATCACCGTTAAGGACAGATTTCCCCTCCCGCTCATTGACAACCACATAGACAAGCTTGGCAAATGTAAGTATTTCAGTAGTCTGGACATGGCCACTGGCTTTCATCAGGTGCCAATGAAAGATGATGATTCAATAAGCAAAACGGCCTTTGTGACAACAGAGGGGCATTTTGAATACTTAAAAATGCCCTATGGTCTAGCAAACGCCCCTATAGTTTATCAAAAAATCATCTCCAAGACACTAAAGCACCTGATAGACGCAGGTAAGGTGTTGACATGCATTGATGACGTTTTGATTCTGTCCAATAGCATTAACGAGGGCTTAGAGAACTTATGTGAAGTTCTGAGAACATTGACCGCAGCAGGTTTCTCTATAAATCTAAAAAAGTGTACATTTTTAGATACAAAAATAGAATACCTCAGACGTGTTATTGGACAGGGTCAGGTGAGGCCGAGCCCTACAAAGGTGGAAGCACTAGTCAAGGTGCCAAAGCCAAAAAACCCTAAGGAAGTCCGACAGTTTTTGGGCCTGGCGGGCTATTTTCGGCGTTATATAGTGGGTTACGCCTCCAGGACCGCCTGCATTGCCCAACTGCTTAAAAAAGGTGAGCCATTTACGTGGGGAGATGAGCAAGAGGCTGCTCGGAGTTATATTATTGAGTGTCTAACCAACGAGCCAGTTTTAGCGATCTTTGACCCCAAGCTGCCTACGGAGCTTCACACTGACGCGAGCTCCATAGGGTATGGCGCTATTTTGATGCAGGAGCACGAAGGTAAGCGAAAACGGGTAGTGGCGTACTTTAGTAGGTCCACCCAGGGCGCGGAATCTCTACCACAGCTACGAATTAGAAACTTTAGCGATAATTCGAGCTTTACAGCATTTCCGTCACTACCTAATTGGTGTTGACTTCAAAATAGTGACCGATTGTAATTCTCTTAAGCTAACAGAACGCAAAAAGGATTTGGTGCCGAGGGTCGCGCGCTGGTGGGTCTACCTGCAGGATTTTCGCTTCACCATTGAGTATAGGAAGGGGTGCTACATGCAACATGCTGACTTTCTGAGTCGTAACCCAGTTACGGTGTCCCATATTCGTAACCCAAATAATTGGGCAAAGATCGCTCAAACGGCCGATAGTGAAACACAAGACATGATAACAAAAGTAAGAGAAGGACAGCTCGATCCTACACGGTACGTCATTAAGAACGACTTGTTATATTACAAATTCGCCTCAATTGGAGAGGAGTCGCGGTTACTTTGTTTTATACCTAAGGGTCATAGATTATCACTTTTAAGGATATTTCATGATGAGCACGATCATATAGGGATAGACAAAACGACAGACTTAATATTACGACACTTCTGGTTCCCGGGGTTACGATCATTTGTTAAGAAGTATGTAACGCATTGTTTAGCTTGTCTAAAGCATAAAAAGGTACCCAGGGCACCTTCACAACCGATACAGTCATGGACTAAACCAGACATCCCCTTTTCTATGATACATGCAGATGTTCTTGGACCCCTCCCTGAGTCTCACGGATTCAAGTATATTTTAATAGTAATAGATAACTTTTCTAAATACTCTTTATTGTATACACTTTATAGACAGGATACTGAAGAAGTAAGCATTCCTAACACTACGAAGACAGCGCGCATCAGAACTGTTAGTAGCCAATCAACAGCGTCAAGATGAATATGCTAATGAAGGGCGACGTCAGCCTCGCGCATATGCTGTTGGAGACTTCGTCTTCGTCAACAAGGCTTCTCAGAGCACGAGGAAGTTGGACTCCGGCATGCGGGGCCCCTACAAGGTCACCCAGGTCCTCCCGCATCACCGCTACGAGCTTGAGCTGCTTGCTGGATCTTATGGGAAAAAGACCCAAGCGGCAGCAGAACATATGGTCCTGTGGCGGGGCGAATGGACGCCGGATACGTGTGCAGCTTTCTTCGAAGGCGGTGAGTTGATTCGTAGCTAACTGTGAGTGACTCATATAATGTCCTTAGTAGTTTATATTTAATTTAACGAGTGCACCCATAGTTATGCTACGGCAGACATGTTATGACTCATAACGTGTTCGCAGGCATGTTTATCATGCTTGCGGCAGACAAGCTTTGTTCACTCGGAGCTAGCTTGTGTAGGTATTTCACGGCTGTTGAGCCTGTGGCAGCATGCTGTTCTCAATTGGAGACAGCATGATTTTCGTGTGCACGTCTAACGTGTTACACGGCAGACACGTTGAGGTGGCTTAGATCTCAACGTGTGGTGGTATAGTTGAATGTATCAACTTTTTTTTTTACGGCGGATATTTTTTTTGTTGTTTACTCGAACCATGTTGTTTTTCTTGCAATTGAGGTCTGAATGTTTTTCTAAAACAACCATATGAGGGTAAGCATATCGTGTCAGCTTATTAACAGATGTTTGTGAATTTCAGAAGCTGATAACGATGACGTTGATTGACCCCATGAAGAAGAAGCGGACGAGGACGCCGCACCATCAGGAATGGCCGTTTTACCTTGGCCCGAGCGGTTGTGCATAAAAGCAAGCGACGCACGTGCTGCCGCCTATTTTGTCGGAGCTCTTCGGACGCGTCGGTTGTGTGGTTACTGGGTATCGTAAACTTGTGTCATATCTAATTGTTTTTAGCTTCGGATTGTTAATATTTGTGTTTGAAATCTTGTTGTTTGTGATTAGTTGAAATAATTTAAGAATAAAACTGATTGGCCGTTAGGCTTTGTTCTTTTTTTAAAAAAATAAATCTCCCTTCTGGTTTGTAAAAATAAATATTTATTTTTGGTATCTTTTATAAATATTAAACGTCAAATATTTTATTTATATATTATTATTATTGATTTTATATAAAAAAACCATCGTTAAAAAACCTGAATTTAAAAATGATAACGAATTGAACCGGTGCCCTTCGAATTCATTATTCTATCATTCTTATTTATCCGAGCTACCGATCGCATTTTTTATGATATCGAAAATGCGGGCTAGTTTATAACTTTTATTTTGTTATTGACGCCATCTTTTAATTGGTTTGCTTGACTTGACTTAGATGGCGCTATATTAAGTCCTCGGAAATGAGAAAATTAACATAATTTATGTGTATTTGAATATAAATATATTATTGTTTCTTAATTATTATTTTAACCATTAAAAACCTTATTGTGTGCCTCTGCAGTGTAAAGTATTCAAGCTTTGCAGGGTTATTTTCATTTAAAAGCAGCGCCATCTAGTTAGCAATGGTAGCGTTGTGCAAAACCTGTCAGTCAATAGTCGACCTTAAGCTCTCCATGCATTTTTGTCACCCTTAATACCTACCTAGGCTACTAGTAGGTAAAATTATTTTATACTTATGTCTGGATGCGTTATTGACGAATTCATGCAACCAAACACAGCACAATATTTCCTATTCGTCATATTAAATAATGTACTCGAGCTGATTTCTAAATAAAAGACAACACACCGTCCGTTCGTCACTGCGGTACAGCCGCGTCTGTCTGCGTCCCGAGCGCACCCCGACATCGGGCGCGTAGGTATAGTTCGCGTTTCGGCCGTTTCTATGAAGTTGGAATACTTGTAGATATTATTACCTTGCCCAAGCTAATTGATTTAAATGCCATATCTTACTTATTAATGTATGGCTAATTAGATTATTCAAATTGTTTTATTTTTTTATTTTTTGAAACCAATATCTTTTGTATTTACAAATTAGTTTACCTTCTATTTAACAATGTAAACTTATTTGTATTAATCGACACAGAATTAGAATTTAACAAAGAGGCTAATTGTATGAAGCGACATTTCTATATATTTATAATGTCAGGCTAAATGCTTCAATGTACATTGATTGTAAATTGTTGCTCCAGAAAAAAACGTTTAAACGACTGTCTGGTATTTGGTAGTCAGCTTAAGCACACAGTTCCTAAATTTGTAAATAATTTATGTCGCTTCATTCATTGCAATCCAAAATGGGTCCAAAAATGCGGTTGTATTTAGCGACAAAAAAGTGCTCCGATCGTCACCAAACCCAGCTCTATACAATCTTTACAACCATAATATGGTTGTAAAAACACAAACACAGGTTTATATTATAAACCTGTGTTTGTGTTTTTTTGCTTGCTTGGGTTTTGATGTTCAAATTGAATGCAATAGGCCTATCCATTTTGTTATTTTTGGACGAAAATGTCTGCAATACCTTATATTTACCTGCTTTATGTATTTTAAAAATCATTGCTTAAGAACAAATATTTGAATACCTTTTGTACCATATTTCTGGAAATGAATTTAAAATTCATTTATTCGATCATGTAAAATCTATCATAATATTATTATAATAATGAATCTGAAGTAAATTATAATTATTAACATGCTAAATAAAAAAGTCATGTACTTATATTTGTTTTATTGAAATAAATTTTAGCAATTTATGCTCAAGTACACTGTGTTTCTCGATAGTGATTTTGTTTAGATGTCATTATTGATGAGTAATAATTTATAATCTTTTAACTATCGCGAAACGCACTGTACTTGTGCATAAAATGCAACAAAAATTACATTTTAAATGAAGTGTACTTACTGCAGTTTGAAATTCCCGCCCCAGCTTCTACTCTCTAGTTTTAGTGGGCAGAATATAGATGGCGCTGGTCGGTAAGGAAAAATTTCCTCTTAAATTTTGTACGGAGTCGTTATTCTTCCTTCTTAAGGGTATATATATTCTGTGCATTTTTTGCACCTCATCGTAATCCACAAAACAAATCCAAAACGCAAAACATTAGCAAGGTTAACAGAAACACGCTGTCAAAAGTGTCAAACACGTTCCGTTTCGTTTAATATTTTGTTTCGGTGATTTGAATAAAAATTAAAACATAATATTATTATAATACGAGTATTTTTTTTTTTTTTTTTCTTTATTTATTTAGGGACATTTATAATCACTATGGGTATGTCAGTCCCATCGTATCCTAAATATATACATTCTGCTCATATCAAGGCCATGAATCTAAACAGACTCTTCGCATCATCGCTATTCGGTTTAGATAAAATGTTGTGGAATGTTCCTACTTCAAGTCTGTTCAACTTCAAGACCCTAAACAAGTCATTTCTCTCAGGCTCATATCGAACACATTCCATCAATAAGTGGTACACTTAGATGACTATCTAAGAACTAAGGCACACGAAAAGGCTGACTCTGAATGGTTTTGTACCAGATCCCTTTATCCAATGAGCGCTTGTCAAAATATTCCTTCCATTCGTCATAACATTTATTTTTATATTTAGGTAAAAGTTCCGAATACTCCAAAATCACATTCATTTCCTTTCCATATTTAACCGCATATTTTGCCAACCTGTCAGCCCTTTCATTGCCCTGTATTCCAATATGCGATGGAACCCATTGCAATCTCAAAATTACACCTTTACGAATTAGTTCATCTATTTTAGCTAAAATAACGTAGGCTAGCGATACACCTCTGCGACCAGAGGCGCATCGAGCCAAATGTTGTAAGGAACTTTTGCTATCTGTGCAAATAACAATATTTTTATGTTGACAGCTGTTACAATATGTAAGCGCTTCAGAGATTGCAATGAGCTCCAGCGTCATTATGGAAACATCCTTATCTATTTTAAAACAATTATTTCCACAGCTAATTGATTCACTAGTTACATAAAAAGCAGCTCCACGACCTTCTACACTCTTCGACCCATCAGTAAATATACTAAGCCATCCATAGTACTTCAACTGTAACTCTCTAATAATGTCAAATTTTAACAGATTAGTGTCATATTTTTGTTTAGATAGTTTAACTACATCTAAGTTCCATATAATTACTTCGTGAATATTAATATTGGTCATCCATGTCCTCAGAGTAAACATCAACAAGGGATTTGAAGCTGCTATATTATATTCTTTTATTTCATTATATAACGAAACCAAGAGCGGGATTTTTTTATTATTCCAATAATGATTCTGTCGAAGAGTGTGAAGTTCCTCTAACAAAGCAATAGTTATACTGTTTTCCATGGATCTTGCTTTTAAACAAAATTTATAACCTAAATATTTTCTCCTTAGATATAATGGGGCTACACATAACTCATTTTCCATTACGTGGATGGGTGTAGTCTTAATAAAACCTCCTATTATTCTTAAGGCCTGATTTTGAAGCTTATTTAGCTTATCCAGGTGGCACTTTGCACTTACATCATATAAAAAGCTGCTATAGTCTATGCGACTTCTAATTAAGGCTAAGTATATGTGTCTCAAGTGTTTAGGATGCAAGCCCCAAGCACTGCCAGCCAAGACTTTGAGTAAATTTAAGTTCCTCTGTACTTTTTCAATAATCTCATTGATATGTTTGCTCCAACGTAATGAACTGTCTAACCAAACTCCCAAATATTTATAATTATTTACTGGCTGCAAACTATGCCCATTTATACTTAAATCTATTTCTAGTTTTTTATATCCCCTATTGAAAATACATAATTTAGACTTAGTTGCTGATAATTCTAAGCCTATATCATCCAAAATATTACAAAATGTATTTAATGCTAACTGTAATTCATGTTTACTTTGATTAAGATTCTTATTAGAACAGTAAAAAACAAAATCATCTGCGTATTGACACATACTTACATTTTTGATCTCATGAAAACAAATCATCGTTACCACATTAAAAAGCAAGGGGGAGATTGGATCTCCTTGAGCTAGGCCTCTATCAGTGTATCTAATAAAATAATTATGTTGTTTGGTCTCGTCTCTCATCATCAGATGTCTTTCGCTTAAGAAGTTCCATAAATATTTACATATTTTTTGTCCAGCTCCTATATTATCTAATGTATTAATTAAAGAGTCTACTAGTACATTATTGTAAGCGTTTGATATGTCCAAGAAACAAGCTATAGTTGGAACCTTATTCGAAAATCCTACATAAATCTGGCTAACTAATTTAACTAGGCAATCCTGACATGACTGCCCTCTTCTAAAACCAGAAGTGTACTGAGATAACAGTTTATTCTTTTCAACGTACCATTCTAGTCGTTTTGTTATCATGGAGTGGAAAATTTTACAGACACAAGATATTAGCGAAATCGGTCGTAGCTTAGTACTGTTATTAGGACCATTTTTAGGAATGGGCGTCACCAATATTTCTCGCCATTGGCTTGGAATATCCCCCGTAAAATAAATATAATTATATAATTTTAATAGATAAAGTCTGCTCGCATGTGAAAGATGATATAATAATGAATACGTTATACCATCGTTGCCAGGTGCCGTGTCTTTACGCTTAAAACAATGAGTCATTTCTTGAATAGTGAAGCTGTTATCTAATTCTGAATTATTTGATTTAAAACTGTGGAACGACTGTCGACCCGTGTAGTCAGGGGCAAGAGTGCAAAGTAATTCGAGTTTTTGTTCGTTTGAAATATATGACCGAGAGGAATGAATACCCTTAATCCAGCCCATACGTTTCCACATATCAGAGCTGGATGTTTGTTCATCAATGCTACTACAGTATGTTTGCCAGTCGTTTGATCTCGCTCGCTGTATGGCTGTTTTTGTAGCCGCCGTTAATCGCTCGAGTGTAGTTAAATTATCGGGTGTAGGATTATTTCTAAAAATTTTTAGGGCTAGTCTTCGTTGAGCAATAGAATGAGAAAGCTCGGGAGTCCAATAAGGCTTCGGTCGGAACTCGTTATTTGGTTTATCACAAACTTTTATTAAAGGTATGAACTGATCCGCGGCTTTCCCCACCTGTTTAATAAAGTGGTCATACATAGATTGTACAGTGTCAGTTTCAATAGGTTGTAACAATGATGTATAAATCTATAGATACGTTGTCCGCGCTCTAAAATGGCAACATGAAATGAAGGCAATTTGACAACATCGCGCTTAGTCACGCACCAACCTCCCGCGCGACGCTACGTTTGTTATAATTTATATCGTGTGTGTAAACCTGTGCGAAACTAAAGAAAGCATGCCGTCGTGTGTGTTCAGAGGATGTACAAATTATACTCTAAAAGTTAAATACAAAAATGTGTCATTTCATGCGTAAGTTCACCAAACAACCTATTTTTATTTTATTTTTTTCGACGCCGGCGCCCGCCATCTTATGGCGGCCGGCGCATGAAGGTATAGTCACGTGCCGTCGGCATAACTGAAGATGTATATTTATCTCCCTCTAGCAAAGGCATTCCACTATACGATGTCAAATTTACTTTCCCTTTCTTTACTCGTAGAAGTAGTTATCTAGTATTTTCGCCGTTTTTAAGCGCCGCGATGTTGGTTCATGACGTGTCTATATATAATACGTCATTGGGTTGTAACAAATAATTCTCTAAACATTTAGTATACTCGGACCATTTTGCTAACTTAAAATTACGTTTTTTCGTACTATAAACAAAGTGTTTCCTATTATCATACTTGTACGATATCTTAACAAACAGATGGTCGCTCCCCAAACACTCATTCATAACATTCCAATTTAATAAATGCGACAAGTCGGTAGATACAAATGTTACATCAGGAGAACTTCGTTGAATAGTGTTATCGACAGAACTAATTCTTGTTATGCTACCGTCATTAAGAGAAATGAAGCCATTATCCAACGCCGAGTCATAGATTTGTATACCTCTCGCGTCAGTCTTACATGACCAAGTAGCGTGATGGCCATTAAAGTCACCTGCTACAATACATTTGTTGGGGACGAGCGAGAATACTTGTTCCCAATCAGATATACTTGTACGTACAGATGACGGACAGTAAATTAATATAATATTTCCGATTTTGTCACAGTTCAAAAGTTTTATTGATAATATTTCTATTCCGGAGTTATTAATATTAACAATATTTCGTTGTACTTTGATCGACTTGTGTGATATTATAGCTATTCCTCCGTACCCGTGAATCCTGTCATTTCTAAAGATATTATAGCCACTTATATGTATGAGTGAATCTGGTTGTAACCATGTTTCAGATATTAACGCAATATGTATTTTATCTTGTTGCAATAGGAGTTCTAATTCATTACGTTTAGGCCGCAAGCTACGTGCATTCCACTGTATTATATTAAGTAAAACAGGTTTTTTAGCCTTTTTATCCATTATTAAACATTGATTTTAAATATTTCCATAGATCCTCTCCACTAAACACGTTTAACAACCACTTACCACAAATTTCTATGAAAAAATATGATATTTGTTTACATTTCGTGAACCAGTCATCTTCAGATAAACATATTTCTTGGATTCTTTTATACATAATGTACATATAAGTAGTGTTTTTTTGTTCATCAGACTCTGTGTTCCTTTTTTTCTCGTGATTTGTTGTTCGTAGCCTACTATAACTATTGTCGCTTTCTTCCGTATTTAATCTTTGTTGGCGTGAAGCTTGTGGTGACGTATTTGTTTCTTGGGTAATTCTTTCTTTTTGTTTATTTTGTGCTACCCTTTTTTTCTGAATATTTTTTCGCTGGTTATCTTCTATCTGTATTTGATTTAACTCGTTTTCATTGTGTACCAAAGCTTTAGTGATAAGTATATCCCTATATGTTGTTTGTTGAGTTTCATGTACTGACTCATCTTCGGAGTTGATTATTGATAGTTGAGTGTTTTCCTCAATATAACCGTGATAATTTTTATTGCTTAACTTTTGTGTTCCCTTCTGTTCTAAATATATTTCTAAACCTTTCCGGTAATTACAGTTCTTTTCTGTCATAATGTCCCTAATTTTCTTTTCTTTTAAAAAAACAGGACATTTTTTGTATAAAGCCATATGTGGACCTTTGCAATTTACACAGATGTAATTTTCGGTTTCACAATTTGGATGATCATTACCACATTTGGGGCATATTTGTTTCTTCATTGGACACGCCCGTGACAGGTGACCAAATCTCCAACATACCGAACATTGAGACACGGGGAATGTGTAAGGTTCCACTTTAAACCTACAACCGTAACCATATACGTACGGTGGCAAAGTGTTACCCTTAAAGCAAATTCTAATTGTTTCAGAGTTTACCCATTCTCCGTTGTGGGATTGTCTTTTTAATCTTCTCGCTGATATGACGTCATATTCACATGTTACGTTCTCTAAAACTTCTTTCTCTTCAATTTCTAAGTCCACTTGTTTGATAATTCCATAGCATAGGTTAAATTCATCAGTCATCTGTACTCTGAATCCTAGGTTAAGTAGTTGTTCACAACTCACTAGCTTAGAAGCATCTTCTCTGTTATTGAAGTAGATTAAGACCTTAAACGCATTTTTATAATTCATTCTTATTATATTTTCAATATTCAATGATCGTAAGAGTTTTGCCATCCCAAATTGTTTTGGTAATACATCTTTTCCTGTAACTGAAACTATTACATCCGATTTTTTATTGTCACCATCTGAGTTCTTCCGATTAGCCTTCTTATGCTCTCTTCTTACTGTAACAAATCCGTCTTCTTCTATTATCTCTTCATCATCCTGTCTACCTCTCTTCTCAAGTCGTTGCTCGTTTTCTCTTCTCTCCTCCGCCTCCTTAGTTAAATCAACTTGTTGTTCACGCCTTTCCTTCTTGTTCCTCCCTTCAGCCAATATGCCACTAATTGGTTGTTCTTCCTCCATTTCTTCACAACCACTAGACACTCCTAAGTTCAAATTAATATCAGCTTCATCCATTTTTAATGATGCCGATACACATTGTCAGGTATATTTGTAAACAACGCGATAGTGCGAGTTTGGTCTAAGCGTACGTGTATGCGCCTCGACAGCTCACGCGTCACTGACGAGTATTTTATAAAATGCAACTAGAACCAATGAATACAGTTTCGTATGAATAAAATGTTCCTAGTGTAATGCATTTGTCGATCATATCACACGTTTTCTACGAGTGTAGTTTAAGACACGTGGTTTGGAATTGGAACGTCTTTTTATTTATCTTTCTCTATGGACTACTGTGGCGTAGCTTGAAAAACGATAAGTTGAATTCACATGCATTACTTATATATTTTTTTAATAATAATTGTTAGGTCTGGAGAGGCTAAAAACTACGTAATCATTCATATTTCTATTTTTATTTTACAGTGTATTAATTTTGTTTGTGTACGTGGAATGTACTTTTTTGGCCATGTCCTTTAAAGGGGATCATATTACTAAATACAGACCAAGAGATCCTTCGAAAATAATGGTTCCCTTTTGTAGAACTACTCTGAATAAAAAGAATGTTTATCATATGTGCATATCGGTATTTAATAAATTACCTAGGAATTTAAGGGAACTACCATTCAAATATTTTAAAATAAAGTTTAAGCAATGGCTGATAGAAAAATGCTTTTATACAATAGAAGAATTTATGAAATGTAAGATTGATGAATGTGATTATTTGTATGATAAATAATATCTAATAATAATAAATGTTAACTTTGTTTGTTATAATAGAATATAATTGGAAATTGTATTAGTTTAAAAAAATATTTGCATGCCTAACGTAGGCAGAATACAGCCTGAATTGCACACCACTATTATATCTGGTGACACCTGTTTTCTATGTGAATAAATGTTTCTTTCTTTCTTTCTTTCTTACGAACATATTTACAGGAAACACACTGTACAATGATAATTTAGGTTTGGTGCAACTTAGATTTTTGATTTCGACGATGACGCAGGGTTGTAACGCGTGCACCAAAAACAGCCAATCACCACTACTGTCAGCGCAACGGTGACGAATGGGGCGAAAGCGCTGACAGCCTTAACACCGACGAGAGCGGCCGAGTCTCTCTCGGCGCGAGCTCCTGCGCCGATGAGCCGCAGACGAAGGGGAGCAGCGGTTGGAGCTCCAGCCGCATCGGCATCTACTCCGCCGTGTCAGTTGCGTGCCAATAACGAATGGAGGGTCACTGCCACTGGAGCCCGTCACTTGGAGGTCCCCGGCGCGGCCAGCGGCAACCAAATGCCTGGTTACGCATCATGGGCCTGGACGACTCCGTGACGAAGAATGAGGTGGCGGCCACAGTCGCCAGGACGGGGGGGGGGGGGGGGGTGCCCTGCTGACCAGGTGAAGGCAGGCACCATCCGCCCGGACAATATGACCGTCACAGCGGCCAAACTGTCGGAGGGCAAAAGGCTTTGTAACATTAATTGTTACATGTCTTAAGGCCTGAAATAAAATAAAAATAATAACTAAAACTATTTAATAATGAACGCATCAAATCGGACTTCTAGCCAGCTACATTTTATCACCACGCACGTATTTAACAAGCGAGCAACACCCAGAAACAGGTTCCTTTGTTCTCGGCGCGGGGGCAAGGTCGATAGCGACAGAACGTCTCCACGTCGCGAGGAGAACGATTCCTGTTGTCGAGGCGAGCGCACGTCGGTTCACTCGTGCTCTCTAATAGTGCAAGTGACGTCGTAAGAAATAAAATGAAATTATATTTTACACAAGCCGTCCCTACCGTTCCCTCGACATAGTACTTTATTAATAGAGGCAAAACATATTCTGTGTGTGTGAATTGAACCCCAATCGGGGTTTCACGCTACCATTTGGATCCTGCTTCACCGCGGTGGACAGCTGCGGCTCAGCCCTTAAACCCACACATCGACACACGCGTCTGGACCTGGCGATCGACGCGCGGGCACTCATCTCCTGCAGCGGCCAGTGACGTCAGGGGAGTGCTAGACCAGTGAGGGGTGTTAATAACTGTATAGGCTCTAACCATCGATCACTAATAAAGAACTAGATACACAATCGGTGGCAAAAAAATGTCCCAATTGAAAGTCCACCAAACTCAACATCGCGGTGTAGTTTTAGTTTAGTACCACTCGAATGCTCCGACGGTAAACACGCCTCAGTGCTCGTTAAAAAACTGCAAAAACACACACATCTAAGATGCAAAAAAGGATGGAATTTCATATTTTCGTTAAGTATATAATTGTCATCATTGTATTTTAAATATTGATGTTTTATTAAGAAATCAACTTTAAAACTTTTTCCAAATGAAATCGTATTCAAAAATCGGGGTTATAATGCACACAGTTTATAAAGACACTTATACTAAACTTAAAATCATTCTCTAGCATGACCACTTAAGTTGTTCGGTTTACGTGGATTGATTCTGTTCCGTTTAGTGGAGACACTATTGTTTCTAATTTTATTTATTGTTTTTTTTATTAAAAAATAGTTTTTATTTAATATTATACTTCTTTACTGTGTTTATTAAAATATGGAATAGGCAGATGTAATGGATTTAATTTTAACTGCAGTAAAGAAATTTTTTTTTTAGCTTTCATCAAGACCCGTTCGATATGAAAAATTGGCAACAATAACGCCAACATTTTCAGTACTTACTTTAGATAATATTCTTTTTATTATTTTACATCTTTTTTATTTGACTTCGAATAGAAAGGATTAAGGAGGACGAAAATAAAAAAAAGAATTATAACTATATGCATTAGTTTCATTGGTAAATAAATGAACAAACCTATAGAAAAGAATACTATAAGTAATGCGTTTTAATTTGCGTATTTTCTTTTTTGATAAATTATAAAATACGAAAGAAATATATTTCTTACGAGACATTTCGACTCCAATCATTCTTTGTCTTAGCGGTGAGCCGAAGTCGTTAAATTTTATTGCTTATTTTTGACACTTTGTAAATTCGACTTAAAAACATGCGAATATGGTTCAATTTCTTATGATTTGTGTTTGTCAAGAGCTTCGGTCGCAAAAAGTATTAAGATTTTGTACATCACTTTGTAAAAACAACTCTATGAGTTGCATTTAAGGTTTAATTTACATTAATGCATTTTTATTTCAAGTATAAGTACCTAAATACAGTTGGCGACAGTTTTGAAGCGAACTTTTGTATGGGATTGTGTATCTAGTTCTTTATTAGTGATCGATGGCTCTAACCCATCTTCTACCGACCCTATATTTGTACTGACCGAGCTAATAAATGGTACCTAATAAATGTTCCGATTTTACAGTCCACCCACTTTTTTTTTTAAATCAATATCCGCCTAGGAACACCTTTGCCTAGGCTAGGTGGGACATTAGCGGCCATTAGCCGGGACAGCTTCTGGTGGGCTGGGTGTCAGCGCAAGTAAAGCTGCTGGAACCTAGGCCTCTGAGGTGCTACCGATGCCTCGTGGGTCACCACGTGGGTGCCAAATGCACCTCAGAGGTGGACCGCAGCGACCGCTGCTTCCGCTGCGGTCAGCCCGGTCACAGGGCCGGCGCTTGTACCGCCCCACCGCACTGCGTAGTATGTGCGGCGGCTGGCAATCCGGCCGATCACCGGGTTGGGGGCAAAACCTGTTCCCCCCCATCAAGCCCAGGGGCAAAGGTAGGCCCTTAGCCACCTCCACCGCTCCCACCGTCGCTACCGCTGCCGCCACAGTCACCAACACTCCTGTGACAGCTGCTGTCGCCGCTGCCGTCAGAGAGGAGGTCTTGATGGATACCCAATAATGGCTCCATCACGCCTCCTCCAGGCAAACATCAACCACTGCGTCGCTGCTCAGGATCTCCTGCTCCAGAGCATGGCGCAGTGGTCGATTAATGTTGCCGTGGTCTCCGAGCCGTACTTCGTTCCACCCAGGGAACACTGGTTGTCAGACCTGGAGGGCTCGGTGACCATCATCTCGTCGGCCGCCGCCGGTACCCCAACCCCCGAAGGGCCTCAGCGAGGCAGGGGTTGCGTCGCGGCTCGGTTCGGAGAGATCGCCATGGTGGGCGTGTACTTCTCTCCGAACCGAACTCTCTTCGAGTTCCACAACTCCCTCAGGGAATGAGTCACCGTCGTCGACGGGTTCCGTCCCCTCCCCGTGCTGGTCCTAGGGGGACTTCAATGCCAAGAATTTGGCTTGGGGTTCCCGGCTCACTGATGTCCGGGGAAGGATGGTCGAAGACTGGGCTCTGGAGACAGGCCTAGTCGTGCTGAACCGGGGTATTGTCCCCACGTGCATACGGATGCGGGGCGAGTCAGTGGTGGACATTTCGCTTGCTAGCCCCGCTCTGTCATCGCGCGTTGTCGACTGGCGCGTCATGGAGGAGGTGGAGACGTTTACGGACCACCGGTATATACTAGTACTAGTAGTCGAGGCTTACTTGACGGACAGATGCGTCATCTACCCCGGTCACCGGGGCGTGTGGAATCGGCGAGAGGTGTCGCGCGGTGTTCCACAGGGATCGGTCCTGGGACCTCTCCTGTGGAACATCGGGTACGATTGGGTGCTACGCACCGACCTCCTGAGCGGCGTCAGCATTGTTTGTTATGCTGACGACACGCTGGTGCTGGCGAATGGGAGGTCACATCAGACGGCGGCTGACCTGATGTCGCAAGCGTTCGCGACAGTCGTTGCAAGGATCCCGCAGTTGGGACTCGAGGTGGCGCTTCACAAGTCCGAGGCCATGTGTTTTTATGGCCGTCGGAACGCCTGCCCACCTCCAGATGAGTCCCAAATAACGGCAGGAGAAGTTACCATCGGCGTCGAGTCGGCGATGAACTACCTGGGTCTCGTCCTCGACAGCCGATGGAACTTCACGGAGCATTTTCGTCGTTTGGCTCCTAAGTTGGAACGGTCTGGGGCCGCGCTCAAGCGGCTCCCTCTCAACCTCGGGGGGCCAAACGCCTCCTGCCGGTGGTTGTATATGGGGATTGTGCGATCCATGGCCCTCTACGGGGCCCCTGTGTGGACGCCGGACTTGAGGCGGCGGCCAGCTCGTACGCTGGTCGCGTCCCAGAGGGTCATGGCTATCCGGATAATCCGCGGATATCGCACGATCTCCGGTGAGGCGGCGAACCTCCTTGCCGGATCACCGCCGTGGGATCTGAAAGCGAAGGCGCTCGCGCGTCTACAGTCTGCGCGCAGACGCGCGTCGCCGGGGCGAAAATTCTCTGCCGCGCCAAATTAGTGCGTGGCGGAATGAGCTCCGGCGAGATCTCATGGCTGAGTGGAAGCAGTGACTGTCACAACCGAGGGCCGGGCACGCTACTATAGCAGGGGTAAGACCCCTCTTCGAGTGGCTTGAGAGACGCCACGGCGTCCTCACATTCCGCCTGACGCAGGTGCTTACCGGGCACGGCAGCTTCGGTAGGTTTCTGTTTCGGATCCAGCGGGAGGAAACGCCCGAGTGTCGTCATTGTGAGGACCACCTAGAGGATACGGTGGAGCATACGGTAGCGGTATGCCCTGCCTGGGCTGAGCACCGCCGTGTCCTCAGGGAAGTGATCGGCGACGGCGACCTTTCGCGCCCGGCCTTAGTCGAGGCCATGGTGCGGAGTGAGAGGAACTGAAACGCCGTCTCCTCCTTTTGGTGAAGCCGTCCGCAGACCCGCGCTTACGGTGGCCGGAGATCATCTCTCGATCCCCGACGCCCGGAATGTCGCCTTCTGCGGCGGCTGGGGCGCGAGGAGGATAGTTCCCTCACGCGCTCCGCCTCCTCCTTTGCGAGCATAACTGCTTCGCAGAAGGAGGCGATAGCTTCCCAGTTCCTCTCGCTATGAACCATGGCCTCGATTAAGGCCGGCCGCGAGAGGTAAGCAGGGCACTCCGCCATCGTATGCTCCATCGTGTCCTCTAGGTGGTAGGCGGACTTAATGCCTAAGGAATTTTCTACCACTCAAACCTTGGGTGATGCAGAGATGAGTCAATGGTCGGCGCAAAAAGCAAGCAAACGCCTTAATTTTAAATCTGATATGACATACGAGATAAATATGTATACAGGGTGTAAGGGACAGCCTTCCGCAAACTGATAGGGTGGATTCAGTATATCGTCTTAAGTTGACCGGTACATGAAATTATTTCAGGAACGTTATGGGAATCCAATTAAACCGATTTGTTTCATTACATTACTTTACACTATGGGCAGCGCCGCGACCTTACCTTTCGGACAAACGGTCGCGCTCGCGCCACGTTTTAATAACAATAAATTATTATTTAAAAGATAGCCGTATTACTTACAAAAGACAATGTAATAATCGCGCTCGCGCCACGTTTTAATAACAATAAATTATTATTTAAAAGATAGCCGCATTACTTACAAAAGACAATGTAACAATCGCGCTCGCGCCATGTTTTAATAACAATAAATTATTATTTAAAAGATAGCCGCATTACTTACAAAAGAAAATCTAACAATCATAACTCATTTGGCCCCTATTCTGTTCACAGTATTCATAAATGATATTACAGAATATATCAGACACTCAGATTGCTATTTATTCGCAGATGATCTGAAAATAACTAGGGCGATAAACAGCTCTCATGACATTCAATTACTGCAGGAAGACTTGCACAATCTACATCAATGGTGTCTAATTAACAAAATGACCCTAAATATAGAAAAATGTAAATGCATACGATTCACCAGAAGAACAAAAAGAACCCCACTAAATTATAAAATAAACGGTATAGAATTGGAAGAGGTAGAAGTAATCAGAGATCTTGGAGTATACCTTGACAACAAATTAAGATTTCACAAACACATTGATAAAATAACAACTAAAGGTTTCAAAATGTTAGGGTTTGTTATCCGCAATAGTAAATGTTTCAAAAATTCTTCCACAAAAATTCTATTGTTTAAAACATTAATACGTTCAGGCCTCGAGTATTGCAGTCAGATATGGTCCCCCCACTATGAGATTCACGTAAAACGCGTAGAATCAGTACAAAAGAGATTCATGTGGCATCTTACATACCAAAGTCTTCTTGCAAAGAGCTTACAGTCCTATCCATCACGCTTGTTACACTATAAGATAAACACTCTGCAAGATCGTAGGCTATTACTAGATCACATGTTCTTATACAAGTTAATTAACGGTCATATTGATTCCCCAACGCTTTTACAAAAACTAAAAATTAACGCCCCGAACAGAATACCGAGGTTCCGTAACTACGCGCCTTTTGTATTAACCACATCTAAAAGCAACCTCGGACTTTACTCTACCATTAATCGTTTATGTAAGCAATACAATAACTTGTCCAAAAAACACATCGATTTAGATATTTTTTCAGATCGGCACTCTGCCTTTAAACGTAAAATTCTATCTTCTTTTCAAAAACAAAAACATTGAGCCTTGTCCCCCCCCCCCCCCCTTTACGATATTTTATTCAAAAGTTTTTTCTATTTCATACTGTTAGACAATACTGTTAAATTAACGATAACATAGGCTACATCTTATGCATGATGTGGCAACCTATAATTAAGTCTACACTTAGTCATAAATTAATTTAATTTAAGTGAAGCCCATGTATCAGTGTAAGAACTTGTTGGTTGTCCTAATAAATAAATAAATAAATAACATGGTAACTGATAAATGACAAAAAAAGAAAAATGCGTACCTTAGAATCGCTCCGGTTTCCGGCTCTGGAAAGCATTTGTGATGCGGTCTCGCATTTCGTACTCACTTGCACACGCACTCACAAACACTTTTTCTTTTACGTAACCCCACAAAAAGGGGTCTAAATGGGTTAGGTCTGGCGATTGTGCTGGCCACGGTTGCGGTCCAAACCTACCTAAACTACGTTTAAATAGGAAAGCACTGGTAAGTGGTAGCGCCTCGTTACGTTAGCGAACCAATTCCAAAATCCACGTAGGTATATAATCCACGTGGGAGCAATGGGCTGGTTTTCTAGCAAGCGTTGATAGGCACCAGTAATTATCCTGGAGTCTGATGGATGCCGACGGTCAGGATACCTACACTACTACACATTATCATCTCCCCATAATCACGCGCGCTAAACGTACCTAGGTAGTAATTTCTTAATAAAAGTGCAGTGTGATAGAAAGCTGTGCTTCCTTTCCGGGGAGATTGTGTTTAATTTCTGGCTCGACTATCAATTCATGGCTATTGTGAAGCCATGTAAAAATCTGTAAGTAGTTTAAAAACTAATAAATCGCTTGAAAAGAACAATCAGTTAATAAATTAGGTAGTATTTGTAAATGCTTTAAAATTAAAACTAGACTAATCTTGATTTATTTTTTATTCAATTTATGTGCGCGACAAGATTTTAATTAATTGATTAATGAAAATCTCATCAATGTAATTATGAATGCAAAGGAGTTCTCAAGTTTTAGATAAATTTCGATAGTTGTTGAAGACCAAAACCCAGGACAAAGTAACGAAACCATAATAATTGTATTAAATATTTGTAGTTCCAATTTTGCAACTAGATGGCGTTGCCGCAATTAAAAGCGAGCTATGGTTTCGTTACAACAAATAGTATAAGTGTGTAATTTCTTTTGTATTTAGGGTTCGAATTCATAGATCACTTAGATCATATTCAGTTCAAATATACGAACCAGCAGTTCAAGCATACATAAGTGGTTTAATTTCAAGTTTTCAACCATATTAGTGCTACAACAGATCAACGATTACTTCGGTAATTAACAATAGTTCTAACATTTCGTTTACTACCAGAGGTAACAAAAGTTAAAGGTTGGCAACACTGGTTCAATCGGGGAAACGCGGAGGCCGGGCGACAGAAATGACAGAAAGGGACGCAGCTATTCTGTACGTTGGACGGGATCGTAGGTACTAAGGGTGACAAAAATGCATGGAGAGCTTAAGGTCGACTATTGACTGACAGGTTTTGCATAACGCTACCATTGATAACTAGATGGCGCTGCTTTTAAATGAAAATAACCCTGCAAAGCTTGAATACTTTACACTGCAGAGGCACACAATAAGGTTTTTAATTGTTAAAATAATAATTGAGAAACAATAATATATTTATATTCAAATACACATAAATTACGTTATTTTTTCGTTTCCGAGGACTTAATATAGCGCCATCTAAGTCAAGTCAAGCAAACCAATTAAAAGATGGCGTCAATAATTAATAATAGACAATAATAAAAGTTATAAACTAACCCGCATTTTCAACACCTTAAAAAATGCGATCGGTAGCTCGGATGAATAAGAATGATAGAATAATGAAGTCGAAGGGCACCGGTTCAATACCGGGTTATCATTTTTAAATTCAGGTTTTTTAACAATGGTTTTTTTTATATTTTTTTATGTAAAATCAATAATAATAATACGTAAATAAAATATTTGACGTTTAATATTTATAAAAGATAACAAAAATAAATATATATTATTTAAGAATAAAATTATATTAATAAATATATATAAATAACTTTCATAATATGTGCTAACTATTAATGTAAAAGTAACATATTTTTCTTACAGATTAATACTTATACTAAGTTTAATTCTCATAAAGGATAACAAATAAAACTATTTTAGTGACATTATAATTTCAGACATTTATTTCTTAAAACATTATATTTATTTCTTTCTTATATAGTGAATACCCTGACCTAATTACTTTTCAGCTAACTGACACATTATTTATTACAATTTTTATAAGGTTAATAAGTATTTTAAATCAAAATTGTGTTGTGCTAGTCATTTATTAGTTTAAACACAATGTTATAATACAATTCTATATAATATGCAACCTTACTTCTGCAACTATTTTACCTCCCCCATAAAATTTAATTAAAGTATTGACTAAAGTGATTCATTTTGTGCAATCATGTTATGACAAAGGCTTATAGCTTAAGTATTCGTTCCAGAACAAGGAAGAAATTGAAGCTAGACCTTAAATCAATAACATTTCTAAGACCGGGATATAGCATTCATTAGATATGGGACGAATTGTTTATAGTAATTATTAAATAAATAATTTATTATTTTGCAATCAATAGCATCTGTAGATATTAATATTGCTTTTATTTTTATTTCTATTAGTAATAAAAATATTTAGTAAGTAAAACATTAAAATCATTACTGTAAATAACAGTTGCTGGTTTTAAAGTAGTCAATAAATTTATCCTACTAAAACTAAGTTTGAAAATTTATCCATTAAATAAATTATAGCTACCCCGGTCTTGTAATTGGTTAATCCTATAGTCAACAATATCTTTTCTTCTAAGAACTAGTGTAGCCGCCATTTTTATCGATCCTATTTCTCCTATCTCGCTGGCCAAGGAATAATCCGTATGTCTGATTGCTGACTAAACACTTGCACAATTACGGAACATTACACATGGGACAATTGTCCTGCACGAATGTTATCACTAGCACATCTTCATGACGTCATTCAGCACATCTATGTAGTTCTGTTTGCATCACCGAAGATGACAATGCTCCAGTAATTTTCCTCGTAACCTTGCCCCATAAGTTGAAGCTGGTCTGAGTCAATATCACGTCTTCTGCCAGATCCACTACGGTGCTCCAATGAACCCTCTTCTTGAAACAGCTTTATATATCCATAAAGTGGCAGTCTTTACCTGTAAGGGACGTGTATTATTTATTATGTTCATGTATCGATAACCATGGATAATAAAATAAATAACGAACGGTCATTTTAAAAGAATACTTACGTTTAAGCCATTTTCTTTCGAAATTTTAGTATAATTTAAGCTTTGATTATGCAATGCTATTATTTGGGCCCTCGTAGCCATATCAATATTTGAACGCAAACTCATGATAAAAATTAATATTAAAAACTTGTTAAACAAATCGTAACTGAACTCACTCAAAGATAGAAAAGAATGTTATGATTGAACTAAAAGGTTTAATTTTTATACAGTTAATATTAAATTACCCTCAACTGTTTTGAGATTTATGATCGGGTTATAGTTGGTAAACAACTTCAATATAATAAAGAGTAGGATAATTTCAATACATTTCAAGGTTACGCAATGGCCTAATGGCTAGTGGCATCGGTAAATTTTATGCTACCGAGTTCGAATCCTGGTTAATGCGTGCTTTGCTTTAAAAAGGTTTGGAATATCGTAGCATTAATTTGTGTAAAAAAATATTAAGTTAATAACTTTGTATCTGATAAAAACTATAAATATATATTTTTCAATACCACTAGTATACTAGCGCCATCTATGTCATCCATGATTATTAAGGCGATGAAACGCCGTACAAACGATTTTGATTTGGAATCCTCCATGCACTTATGACACTGATAGTACCTACGGCGCGGCGATCGGCGCGGTGGGCGCCGTGGCCACTGTAAAAATATCATACAGCATTGTAACTCGGCTGCTTGAAAGAAATAAATACCTACAGCCGCGCGGTACGTAAACATGCGTTAGGGCTGCTTGTCTCCAGTATTTTAATTACCTTTGTCTACTTTCTGTTTCCATTTAGTTTTGTGATTGTAAATATCCTTTTTTATATAAACAAATAAAGTGCTTTAAAAATAAACACCAAAATTTCTTTGGCCACCAATGCCGAACTGAACAGCTGACTACGAATGTTCTAAAATCACAACCCTCAAACATCAAAATATTACATGAGTGTTGCTGTTATTATTGTTGTTATTAAAACCGAGAAAAAAAAACAGTTTTTATTGGTATTGTTGGGTTGTTAAAGCAGCAGCAAAAACTCTTTATGAAAATTTCGAAAACTATCTAATGACACAGAGACTATGAAATTTATTTTTTATAGTATTATTCATAAACAAAGATAATAAACAAATATTATTAATAATAAAATACCACACTCTCTACTTTGAATTATGCAAACTAACAAAACATACATGAACCGTTTTAACACAAGCGTAAGTAGGTAGGTACCTAACGTATCATGATTCATTGAGAACCAGAACCGCCTATAACTACCTATTTCACTCGTCTCAATAACTTTATTCATTTTATTTATAAATTCAAACACCTGTTTTCGTGAGATAAAAGGAAATAAGGATCCATTATAAAGACACATTATGTACCTACCTAGGCTACTAGTAAGCCAGCAACCTTGGCGCAGCGGCCACGGCAATAATATTTACAAGTATTCCAACTTCATAGAAACGGCCGAAACGCGAACTATACCTACGCGCCCGATGTCGGGACACGCTCGGGACGCAGACAGACGCGGCTGTACCGCAGTGACGAACGGACGGTGTGTTGTCTTTTATTTAGAAATCAGCTCGAGTACATTATTTAATATGACGAATAGGAAATATTGTGCTGTTATTATGTTTGGTTGCATGAATTCGTCAATAACGCATCCAGACATAAGTTTTTTTTAAATTACCTGGAAACTCTGAAAGGTAAGACTATAAAATAATTTTACTTACTAGTAGCCTAGGTAGGTACATAATGTGTGTCTTTATGGATCATTATTTCCAGTTATCTCACGAAAACAGATGTTTGAATTTATTCATATAAATAATATGAATAAAGTTATTGAGACGAGTGAAATAGATAGTTATAGGCGGTTCTGGTTCTGAATGAGTCATGATACGTTAGGTACCTACCTACTTACGCTTGTGTTAAAACGGTTCATGTATGTTTTGTTAGTTTGTATAATTCAAAGTAAAGAGTGTGGTATTTTATTATTAATAATATTTGTTTATTATATGCGTTTATGAATAATACTAGAAAATATTTAATAACAACAATAAAACAGCTAGACTCATGTAATATTTTGATGTTTGAGGGTTGTGATTTTAGAACATTCGTAGTCAGCTGTTCAGTTCGGCATTAGTGGCCAAAGAAATTTTGTTTGTTTATTTTTAAAACACTTTATTTGTTTATATAAAAAAAGGATATTTACAATCGCAAAACTAAATGGAAACAGAAAGTAGACAAAGGTAATTAAAATACTGGAGACGAGCAGCCCTAACGCATGTTTACGTACCGCGCGGCTGTAGGTATTTATTTCTTTCAAGCGGCCGAGTTACAATACTGTATGATATTTATACTGTGGCTGCGCCGTGACCGCGGCGCGGTGAGTTCAAACGACTCTAGCTAGGTAGAAATTGAACAGCTGATTTCATGCGTAGTTCTTTAGATAATTCACACAACCATTGCGTGTTTTTTTGTTTTAGCTGTGTTATTACATTAATGTTATTCTTCATACAGAGAATGTAATTATACATTGAGACAAATAGAGGTGTAGGAACTGGAAAAAAAATTTGAAAATTTTCCTGAAAGAATTTTCACTGGAATATGATTCAGAATAAGGAGCTCATTGCACCCTGTTAATTTGTGGAGGGCTGTCCCTTACACCCTGTATATACTATATACATACATTTACTATTTTGTTATTGTATGAGTAAATTATATTTAATGGACGTTTTTGATAAGGTCTGTATTGCATAAGTTTTGTCTTCGAGAAATTTATTTCCAAATTGTGATCCTTTAGCCAATTTACTATTTTTGTTAGTATATCGTCCAATATTGAATTTAATTTGCTACCGTCGTCGTCACATGGAAACACTATCACTAATGTCGTCAGCAAAGAGGACACTCTGTACTTTTATTTCACTTGGCAAGTCATTAGGAATAGAATGCACCCTAAGACACTGCCTTGAGGTATAGACATTGCTACGTGCTCCATTTTTGATCGCACGTGAGTCATTATGCCAGTGTCCGGGTGAAGATATTCCACTTCCACGTCCTGTATGCGATTTATGAGGTACGAGCAGAACCACTCATACGCGATACCTCTCACACCTATTTGGTACAACTTTTTTAGTAGTACTTTATATCGCACCACCCGTGTAAAAAAGACGTAACTAAACTTACGTCAAAAATTTTTTGTTACGTAAATAAAACGAGAATCATGGTTTACACCTTCTGTCAAAATTTCGTGGAGCTATTTACAAAAATAAAGAAATAAATGCAAAAAAACAAAAATTTTGCAACATTCAAAAACATAAAAATCCAGCATAAAACAGAGGTATTTACATTTATTCGCTTTCAAGTTTATCCCGCTGATAAAGTCATAATAATGTTTACGCAAATTTTAAAAGAAAATTTACAATAAACTCTATAACGCAAATATACATAATTACTTGTTCCTGTATTTGTCAATCTAGGACTATTGTGTAATTCTAATTACTTATTTGTCCTACAAAACTTTTAGCAAATAGTTTATGTGTGATTATAGTTACATACTTTCTATCCAGCAAAACTTTACAACGTGTTAAGTGTAGTTGCAGTAACTTCTTTATTACACGAAACATTTTATAAATGATGTTGAGTGATTTTAATTCATGCTTTTACAAGAAAAAATAAACAAAAACATATTGTGTAATTGAAATTCAATAAAAAAATAGCCTGATTTAGTGTCGTATATAGAAAAAAAAACTTATTGGATGTATTTCACCGAACGACACAAGGCGCGCAATCGTGCCTACACCAGCTCGCGGGAGATTCTTCTTTTTTTCATTATAAACGCAAGTACCTAAGTACCTCTCAACCTGGCTATAACATCATAGTCGATGCTTCTATTGGCTCATCAGACCATTGCCTCGCCCGGAGTACGGTCCCTTGTGTGGGCGCGCCGCGTGTCCAAGCTGCCCGTGGACGGTTCGTATGGCACTGAAGGTCAGCGGATTGGGATAGGATGAGATCTTTGCCAGACTTCGTGGCAAGGTAAATAATGAGACTGTAGATGGTTAAGGTCTGTTTATTACTTTAATTGCTGGTGCTTATATACTAAGAAGATGCGTGAGATTTTCAGATTTAGCTATCCTAACAAACGTGCAACAATTAACATGTATGTCTTATCTCTATCGTATCTAAGTAATGTAGCGACGTGATAGTGCCGCTACATATACTCCCCCCTTTTAAAAATAATTAACATATAAATTGAAAAAAATTAGTATGTACCTAATTTAACCTTGCTGATAAATTACATCCTATGCGTAATGTAATGTCATTGTTGCTAATTCGAAGGAAATAAAAACTGCTGCCTTTGTTGTGACGGCGGCGGCAGTCGATGAACTATCCACTGCATTTGTGCTGATTGTTTCTTGCTATTGTTTTCACTCTTCTGTCTAAGGTCTTCAGTATTCCGTAGAGAAGAAGGATGCCAATTGTGATGAGGATTTGTCCAATTGCAATGTTTCTCGTCCACCGTAGCTCTTCCCAGGATGACTCAGTCCATGCATGACATTAAAAATTTGTCTCCGAAATTTTTCTGGTAAATAGGGGCGATTTTTTCCTGTAGATATGTCACAGGCGATGACTTCAGTAGAACCCGGAACCTTGATATTTGAAAATTTTAAATTCTTGTTATTACGAAGTCGTAATAATTCTTGGTCATCATGCTGACATCTTGCTAAATCAGCATAATTAATCGGTGATGGCACATCAATTTGTTCTATCCGTGACAATGCGTCTGCTACAATATTGTCACGTCCTATTTTTAAAAGGGGGGAGTATATGTAGCGGCACTATCACGTCGGGGTCACCAATTTGCCAGACTTCGTGGCAAGGTAAATAATGAGACTGTAGATGGTTAAGGTCTGTTTATTACTTTAATTGCTGGTGCTTATATACTAAGAAGATGCGTGAGATTTTCAGATTTAGCTATCCTAACAAACGTGCAACAATTAACATGTATGTCTTATCTCTATCGTATCTAAGTAATGTAGCGACGTGATAGTGCCGCTACAAGATCCTTCTTTGCACCCTACCCTTGGAGACGAGTTTGTTTCTCCCAGGATGATCCCAACGCTGCTGCTGATTCTCTTGTTGATGTGGTGTTGAAAGGGATGGAACTCTTCGTTCCGTCCTCTGTGGTCCCCGTCGGTGGCAGATCTCGGTTCCTGGTTCGGCTCTTCTTCTAGAAAAGGTTCGTGCAGGAAGCAAAAGGCTTACCCAGCCTTGGCTGATGCGGTGGCGGCCCGGGATTTAAAAACCGTTTAAAAAGGAGTATAACTTTGCCTCCAGGTCCTTCAAAAGAATCATAGCGGGTCTAAGTCAGTTCACACCGAGTCAGTTTCTAATGTTGTATAAAGCTCAGATCCGATCGTGTGTGGAGTACTGCAGCCACATATGGGCTGGTGCTGCGAAATGCCACCTAGCGGCTTTGGATTCAGTGGAAAGGCGTGCAAAGAGGCTGATTGGAGATCCAGATTTGGTTGGGTCCAATCTTCAAAGTCTCGAGCACGGGCGCAGAGTAGCCAGCTTTGCGGTTTTCTACAAGATGCATTTTGGAGAGTGTGCCCAGGAATTGCACGATTTGATTCCGCCATCCCAATTTCACCTTCGGGCATCCCGGCGTACGGCGAATATCTACCCCTACGTTGTTGAGACACCTGCGGCCCGGACTAAGCGTTTTGCCTTGTCATTTATACCGCGTACATTGAGGGATTGGAACAGTTTGCCGGCTGCAGTCTTTCCGTCCGAATACGATTTAGGTGTCTTCAAGGCTAGAGTGAATAGGCTCTTAATAAACTAGTGCGCCTTACCATCAACGATTGCATCACTGCTTAACATCAGGTGGGATCGCAGTCAAGCACTAGTTTATTGCACGTAAAAAAATACAATGGGCGCCGTCGTTCACAGTAGATGTGCGCTTCAGAATTGGCACCAGTCTTAACACGTCTTTTTCGGCTCTCATACTCTTCAGGCGTAGTCCCGAAAAAAGGTGATCGCTCAAATCTGTCCAATCACAGAGCAATAGCCATAATTTCCCTCTTTTCGAAAATAATGGAGTCATCTATTAACTGCCAGCTCCTTCGGTAATTGGAGGATCATCAGCTTCTTAGTGACCGACAGTACGGTTTTCGTAAGGGCCGGTCCGCTGGTGATTGCCTTGTTTACCTGACACACTGTTGGGCACAGGCGATCGAGTCCAAGGGGGAAGCGATGGCAGTCAGTTCGGACGTAGCGAAGGCCTTCGATCGGGTTTGGCATAAAGGGCTTTTTTCGAAGCTACCTTCCTAATGAGCTTCCCGAGAAACTGTAAATGGGTATCCAGCTTCCTTGCAGACAGAAGCATAGAGGTCGCGGTCGACGGTGATTGCTCTGATTGCTTGTCTGTAAATGCTGGTGTCCCTTACTCTGTTTCTCCTCCATATTAATGATAAGTTGGATGACAGCCCGGGTCACGCCTTTTACGCCGAGCGTGCTCACATTTCTCGGGAAAAAGTTATCGAGAGTCGAAACAAGCTTTTCTGAAATCGAGACTTCTTTAGAGAGAATCTCAGATTCAGGTAGACTTTCCTTGGTTGAATTTAACCCCTCAAAGACACAGGTCTCCGTGTTCACAGCTAAAAAACTGCCGTTGGTCGTATCTCCTCAATTTCAGATCACCCCCCTTACAGCTTCGGCCGGTATTGGGATACTTGGTGTCGACATATTGAGCGAAGTCCAGTTCCGTGGTCATCTAGAGGGTAAGGCCAAGTGAGCCTCGAAGAAGCTAGGTGCAATAATAGATCGAGGCAGTATTTCACCCCGGGGAATCGCTGTTACTTTACAAGGCGCAAGTTCGGCCCCATATGGAATACTGCTACAGCTTGTCCCCAGTAACAGCTTCTGGACCGCACTCAACAACTAGCTGTCCAAATTGTTGATAGCCCTGTTATCTCGGACTGGTTGGAATCTTTGGCACTGCGTAGGGATGTAGCCTCGTTATGTGTTCTCTGTCGCATGTATGTCAACAAGAGTGGACGGTATTTGAAACAAAAAGACGTGTTTACTTTTGCTCCTGTGAAATCGTCTCTAAATCGTAGTTAAAGTTATTGTTTGGTGTTCCATATTATAACCACATTGTTGGAAAAGTGCCCATTGATCAGTTGTGAAAATTTCAATTGGAAACAGTCAGTGGTTCAACAAATATAGCGATTATAAGTTTAAAGATTCTTTTAACGTTCGACGTCCCTAATCTGCCCCAACCCGCGGTTGGCTCGCTTCTATGAGTCACCTCGTCGGGTCGCCTGCGCCGCTGTTGTTGTCGTCGTTCGTCGTGCATCGCTCGCTATTACTTAAATAAGCAATTATTTACGTAGAATATAGCAACATCACGCCGCTTGCGCTGAGGCGCCCAGCAGTATTAGAAGTGCGGAATTCATATTCGGACTGTGAGAAGCGCTGGGTGAGATTGTTTTTATACTTTTATTGATTGATTGCATCGCATCGTTATAAATTCCTGGTCATTGAAGCGATATGGCGGAGCAGTCCTCTATGTCAACAAGTACACCCTTTACATGGGGTTGTTGTGACCAAGTGGTAGCTAATGAGAAATATGCTACATGTGTCAAGTGTCACAAAACGTATCATTATAATTGCTTGTCTTTAAAGGAAAGGTACAATGTACCGAATGATTGGCAATGCCCGACATGCATAAACTCGAGTCCGAAAATCAGCAAATCGGATAGCACTCCTCTGCGTAATGTCTCAACTACCAGGGGAAATAAAAGACCAGCTGTTGGATCTCCGCCTCAGACGGACAACATCACTTTATCGTGTGATGATATTCGGCAACTCATTCAAGACGCTGTTAAGAAGGAACAGGCAGAAATGTTGTCAAAATTTACTGAAACCCTGAATAGACAACTACAACCTATTAAAGAGCAGATGGATAACATGGACAAATCTATGTTATTCATGAATTCACAGTACGAGGATCTTTTGAAAGAATATGCTGCGTCCAAAGAGACCGTGAAAGAATTGCAGAAAGAAAACTTAAAGATGAAAATGTGTATCAATGATCTCTTCTCTCGTGTAAACCAACTTGAACAACAAACTCGTTCAAACAATATAGAAATCCAATGTCTGCCGGAAAAAAAAAACAAGAAAATCTATTGCAGATTGTCACACAATTATCTAAAGTGGTGGGGAGCGGCATTGTGGACAGTGACATTAAATACTGTACTAGAGTCGCCAAGCAGAGCACTACTAATTCTCGACCACGATCTATAGTGGAACAACTGGCTTCTCCTCGTACTCGTGACCAATTCCTCGCAGCCATGATTAAATATAATAAATCAAATCCTGATAATAAATTGAATACCTCGCATCTTGGATACGCCGGACCGAAGACCCCAATTTTCATTACGGATCACCTGTCTACCACTAATAAGGCTCTTCACGCTGCCGCCAGAATTAAGGCTAAGGAACTTGGATACCAGTTCGTCTGGGTACGAGGTGGCCGCATATTTATACGGAAAGAACAAGAGTCTGAACAGATTCTGGTTAGGAATAAGGATACTTTAAATAAACTAGCTTAATTATTTTTTTTACCATATTTATAGATCATGCTGTTGTGGTTTTGTAAAAAAAAAACCTATGGGTTATCATTGACGTTTCCATCGCAAAATCTGTTCGTCAATTGGCTCTGTGCGCAATTTATTTACCTCCACCTGTATTGCGATCAAATCTAGAACACTTTCTTGACTCCTGTAACACTTTGTTTGAACAATCGGGGTTGCAGACCTGTATAGTAGGCGACTTTAATCTGGCAACATCAATTGGAGCTTGGCAAGTGAGTTAGATAACGGTTATGTACTATCAGTGTCATAAGTGCATGGAGGATTCCAAATCAAAATCGTTTGTACGGCGTTTCATCGCCTTAATTAAATATACCATGGACGACATAGATGGCGCTAGTATACTAGTGGTATTGAAAAATATACATTTATAGTTTTTATCAGATACAAAGTTATTAACTTAATAAATTTTTACACAAATTAATCCTACGATATTCCAAACCTTTTTAAAGCAAAGCACGCAATAACCAGGATTCGAACTCGGTAGCATAAAATTTACCGATGCCACTAGCCATTAGGTCATTGCGTAACCTTGAAACCGATTGAAATTATCTTACTATTTATTATATTGAAGTTGTTTAGCAACTATAACACGATCATAAATCTCAAAACAGTTGAGGGTAATTTAATATTAACTGTATAAAAATTAAACCGTTTTGTTCAATCATAACATTCTTTACTATCTTTGAGTGAGTTCAGTTACGATTTGTTTAACAAGTTTTTAATATTTATTTTTATCATGAGTTTGCGTCCAAATATTGATATGGCTACGAGGGCCCAAATAATAGCATTGCATAATCAAAGCTTAAATTATACTGAAATTTCGAGAGAAACTGGCTTAAACGTAAGTATTCTTTTAAAATGATCGTTCGTTATTTATTTTATTATCCATGGTTATCGATACATGAAAGTAATAAATAATACACGTCCCTTACAGGTAAAGACTGGATGGATATCTAAAGCTGTTTCAAGAAAAGGGCTTCATTGGAGCACCGTAGTGGATCTGGCAGAAGACCTGATATTGACTCAGACCAGCTTCGACTTATGGGGCAAGGTTATGAGGAAAATTACTGGAGCATTGTCATCTTCAGTGATGCAAACAGTGAAAACTACATAGATGTGCTGAATAACGTCATGAAGATGTGCTAGTGATAACGTTCGTGCAGGACGATTGTCCTATGTGTTATGTTCCATAATTGTGCAAGTGTTTAGTCAGCAATCAGACATACGGATTATTCCTTGGCCAGCGAGATAGGAGAAATAGGATCGATAAAAATGGCGGCTACACTAGTTCTTAGAAGAAAAGATATTGTTGACTATAGGATTAAGCAATTACAAGACCGGGGTAGCTATAATTTATTTAATGGATAAATGTTAAAACTTAGTGTTAGTAGGATAAATTTATTGACTACTTTATAACCAGCAACTGCTATTTACAGTAATGATTTTAATGTTTTACTAAATATGAGAAATAAAAATAAAAGCAATATTAATATCTACTGATGCTATTCCAAAATAATAAATTATTTATTTATTATTACTATAAACAATTCGTCCCATATCTAATGACTGCTATATCCCGGTCTTACAAATGTTATTGATTTAAGGTCTAGCTTCAATTTCTTCCTTGTTCTGGAACGAATACTTAAGCTATGAGCCTTTGTCATAACACGATGCACAAAATGAATCACTTTAGTCAATACTTTAATTAAATTTTATGGGGATGTAAAATAGTTACAGAAGTAAGGTTGCATATTATATAGAAACGTATTTTATAACATTGTGTTTAAAGCTAACTAATAAATGACTAGCACTTTGAAAATTTTGTCTTAAAATACTTATTAATCTTATAAAAAGTGAATTAAATAATGTGTCAGTTAGCTGAAAAGTTATTAGGTCAGGGTTTACACTATATAAGAAAGAAATAAATATTATGTTTAAAGAAATAAATATGTCTGAAATTATAATGTCACTAAAATAGTTTTATTTGTTATCCTTTATGAGAATTAAACTTAGTATTAGTTTTAATCTGTAAGAAAAATATGTTATTTTTACATTAATAGTTAGCACATATTATAAAAGTTATTTTTATATATTTATTAATATAATTTAATTCAAAAACAATATATATACTTATTCTTGTTGTCTTTTATAAATATTAAACGTCAAATATTTCATTTATATATTATTATTATTGATTTTATATAAAAAAATATAAAAAAACCATTGTTAAAAAACCTGAACTTAAAAATGATTACCCGGAATTGAACCGGAGCCCTTCGACTTCATTATTCTATCATTCTTATTCATCCGAGCTACCATTTCGAGATCGCATTTTTTATGATGTCGAAAATGCGGGTTAGTTTATAACTTTTATTATTGTCTATTATTCATTACTGACGCTATGTTTTAGTTGGTTTGCTTGACTTGACTTAGATGGCGCTGTATTAAGTCCTCGGAAATAAGAAAATTAACATAATTAATGTGTATTTGAATATAAATATATTATTGGTTCTTAATAATTATTTTAACCATTAAAAACCTTATTGTGTGCCTCTGCAGTGTAAAGTATTCAAGCTTTGCAGGGTTATTTTCATTTAAAAGCAGCGCCATCTAGTTATCAATGGTAGCGTTATGCAAAACCTGTCAGTCAATAGTCGACCTTAAGCTCTCCATGCATTTTTGTCACCCTTAGTACCCCGGGTATGGGTCACCTATTAACGGATTTTACTCATATGAACAAACTTATTCAACTTAATAATATTAAGAACAAGTCAGGGCGAATATTAGACCTTGTATTGACTAGCTTAACCACTGGCAGCGTACTTGCCGCTCAAAACCCTTTAAGTATTGTTGATACTTTTCATCAACCAATTGAAATTCACATTAAATCAGACGATGACTCGAGGCTTCCCTATAATATGGATAAGAGAACTATTTTTTTCAAATTAGATTATAATATGATGTGTAAGCACTTGGATGACATTGATTGGAACAATTTGTTTAACGGTATTCAAGATGTAAATGAAATGGTTAGTATTTTTTATAATAAAGTTAATAGTTTAATAAAAACACATGCGCCCACGTCGTCACATAAACGTAAAACATATCCTCCATGGTTCAATAAAACTAATAACTAATAAGAGCCCTAAGAGATAAAGAAAAGTTACGTATTCGTTATAGGTTGTATGGGCACCCTATGGATGAACTTGAACTAAAGTTGTTAAGTAAACGGTGCTCAGCTATAGCTACTTTCTGTTACAATAAATATCTAAGTGACCTGGAATCTGATATCACCAATAATCCCAACCGGTTTTGGGCCTATATAAAAGAGAAACGTGGAGGCACTAGTTCCTATCCTCTTACTATGAACGACGGCGTGACATCCTCTTCTAATGGAACTAATATTTCCGAAATGTTTGCTACACATTTTTCTTATATGTATAGTAGTCCAAAGAATACGAACTTACCTCTTTCTACAGATTACTTGAAAACTATGGCAGCTTACAGTTTGCCGTTGACAGCCCCAGTAATCGAGTGACATCATGTGCGCCTCCTCCTTGACAGCTCCTCTGTTGCTTATATATAATCAATCTCTTGCATTGGGAACTTTTCCTAACGTTTGGAAAGAAGCTAAGGTTGTACCAATATATAAATCCGGCGATAGCACTTTTGTAGGTAACTATAGACCAATTTGTATCTTGTCTACCCTTGCCAAGGTTTTCGAATCTTTGATTTGCCCATGTATACAGTCACACTTGAGACTTTACCTAAGCAGCTCCCAGCACGGCTTCGTAAGTTCCAGGTCTACTTGCACTAATCTAGTGGCATTTACTGAAACTTTAATGGCTGCCGTTGATAATGCTGAACAAGTGGATGTGATATATACAGATTTTAGTAAAGCCTTTGATAGTGTTCCCCATAACAAACTCATACAAAAGTTGTCTGCATATGGTGTCACCGGCGGTCTTCGTAACTGGTTGAAGTCGTACCTTGAAAATCGCACTTTTTATGTCGGCGTTAATGGCTTCCAGTCAAACTTTTACAGGATTACATCCGGTGTTCCCCAGGGATCCCATATTGGTCGTGTATTATTTAACTTTTATGTTAACGATATCCCTCATATGTTAAAATTCTCGGAATGTTATATGTATGCTGACGACCTAAAATTTTGCAGAGTAATTGAATCTGACGCTGACGTTGAGTTGCTCCAGCATGACATTGATGTTCTGGCAGAGTGGTGTAAGGACAATGATATGAGTTTAAGTGTAAAAAAATGCTACCATGTAAAATTTTCCAGAAAATGTAAATTATTGCTATCACAATACAGTCATTTAAGTACAATTAAAAAAATATATTATTGCAACACCAACTATCTCTCCAATAATAATATAGTACTTACTCATTACTCATTATTACTTTAATTATATAACTTATTGTGTTATTTTACCTATGGGTTTATGGCCTTCCGACACAGGTGGGGTCTTTCAGCTTGGCCTCTGCGACACTGCATCCTGTCCACCGTGTCCTGCGCTTGCGGTGACTTGACATTGACTTGGCGGAAGAAGTGAGACTTTATGTCTGCTTTACCGTGGTACTGTTTCCGACCAAAAAAAAAAAAGTTTTTTACATGACAATGTGATATGTGTATATATTTCATAATTTTATATCTTAAAAGTTTTATCATAATTTCGTATTATATAATTTTAACATATACTCATATACACCTTATACATCTACACTTCTACAACTCGTACATTTAATTATTATCACTTTATTATTACTTATTAGATTTATTATTTGGATTGTTTATACTATAATTGTACTCACAGTATGTGTTCTGTTCCGATAGTGCCGGGCGATGTGGTGGCTTATCAGTGGCGTCCCAGCATTTTGGTTATAACACTTTCTCTCATAAACAATGTTAACATTGTAAATTTGGTAAAACTAATTTGGGTGTAGCTTTGTGTATTGTGTTATTGGGGACGCCATAATTTACCGCATTACCGCGTGCGTTGTCACGTGCTTTTGGGGTAGCTCACTCACAATGTCAATGCCAATCTGTCAGCGTCAACTCTTCAAGTGTCAAAAGCCAATGTTATCATCGACAAATATGTTTTTTTTTATATATACTATTATTATATTGTTAGCAGTTCTCCCACTGTCTACCCACCTTACCTATATAAACGGGTGACAGTCCTGTGACGGCCCTTTTACTCGCCGGCTGTCCACCGATATACATCTAAGTATTTTACGATTATATTGTTGATTTGTCAGTTTTCACGTGAGTCATTTTGTGTGTATTGATTACTAATCACTCTGTAATTACATTCTGTTATCCTATGTGTTGATTGTTTGAAGTTTGGTTACCTTACTCTTTTAGTTGAATAATTGATGTTAAAAAATAAAGGTTGCTACAATTGTTGTTTTTTTAACTTTATTGTGCTTCTGCATCTTAGAATATTAATTTTGTAATATCAAAGAATAACAATACGGTAGTTTCAACTAGTCAAATTCAATACTTTTATCCAAACGTCAAAAACGATACGTTTCTATGAAATTTGTATGTAAAACTGAGCTATGACGTCATAACTTTTTTGCGTCAAGTAGCTAACTTATTTCTTATTAATTAGCTAAATAAAATGTAAAAATTAGTATATCGATCGATGAATAAAGGTATAGCTATTTTTCAATATTTTATTGTATTTAAACGTCGAAATAATTTTTTTTTGACCTAGGAAACTACCCAATTATGTATGTACTCTCATAAAATGTATCTAATTTTTAGTGTCGGGCTAGTGCTGAAAATCAGCGCCGCGACGCGAGTTATACTCTCGGGTCACGGCATTTTAGCTGAGCACTTGGCCTTTTTGCGCCGTGTATACTTTCCTTATAAAAGTTGTACGTAATGTGTCTTTTTTTTTTTAATTTTTGCGGTGCAAATAAATAATTTTTCTTTCTATCCAACTACCATATATCTCAAAGTTCGATCCAGGAAGTTGAGAATATTAGGGACCTAGGAGTTTTATTCGATAGGCAATTGACATTCATACCCCACATTGAAAATGTAATAAAAAAAAGCATCTAGAATGCTAGGATTTGTCTTAAGAAATGTTACTGGTTTTCGTCGTAGCAAGACTAAGATCAAACTTTACAATTGTCTTGTCCGCAGTGTGCTTGAATATTGTAGTACGGTATGGAGACCACATTATGCTACACACACATTGAGGCTAGAGAGGGTACAAAAACGGTTCCTGTGGCATTTAGCTTTTGCGTCCGGTCCAGTTAAAAAAACACGATCGTATAATGATAGGCTCTCCCATTTCAAGATGGTATCTTTACAAAAAAGAAGGGATAAACTCGATTCCGTTTTCCTATTTAAAATTCTACGATACAAAATTGATTGTCCGCAGTTGCTGAGTCGGGTAAAACTCCGAGTCCCCGCTAGAATACCACGTGCTCCAAAAACTCGTAGAACCGTGCTTGGTGCCAACTCTCCTATCCCTCGCATGTGTAAATTATTAAATAATTGCAGTGATCTGGTTGACCTATACGCTGACACACTTAGCAAACTCAAAAGAATTCGTTTTTAAAAATATTGGTTTCCTCCTTTTTTTTTATGTAATTTTAGCACTGTATTTAATATTTTTTTTTACTCCGTAATTTGTAATTTAATTTAATTGGTAAAATGTATTTAATTAGATTTTCACAATGTCATAATTATTTGTATGTAATCTTTAATCTTAACTTTAACTAAGTAGTATAGTGCATGCTGTGCTTACCTATAAGAGATTGTTACAAAAGTATTGTATTATGATGAATGTATTTAATATTTTATCGTGTAAACAATTGTTGGTGAGCCAAATAAATAAAATAAAATAAAAAAATCTATCACGGGGAGTGTTCTGAGGAATTGTTAGATTTAATCCCCGTCGCTTCTTTTCGCCAACGTCCTACGTGAAAGCATTTTTTTCCCCATCACATAGATGGTTGGCAGTGTGCTGTTCACATGAAACTTTCTGCCCCTCACAGCAAAACTTTGGAATACGATCTTCCGGCGGTGGTATTCTCGAACCGATACGACCTCGAAACCTTCAAGACACGAGCGTACTCTTTCTTAAAAAGCCGGAAACGCACCTGTGACTCCTCTGGTGCTGCGGGTGTCCATGGACGGCGCCGATCACCTGTCATCAGGTGATACATCCGCTCGTTTGCCTCCTATTCCATAAAAAATTCATCTGCATTAGGTATAAAAATTACAGAAGATTTTTACAGAAAGGTCGTACTCAAAACGAGGGTGACTCGATGTACTCCTGCATTGAAAAAAGCAAAAACAGTCATGTATTTTTCATTCTCATCTATATTCCAGAAGAAATATATGCAATGTCAATATATGACTCCAGATTTTTTTTTACATTTCAAAAAGCTTGTAGCCAACAATTAGAATTGGGAACAAGGTGACTTCGGTAAGGAACTTAGTTGGAGTAAAGTTAAAGAGATTTCGATAGATCCTCAATGTCCGGAAAATTACACAAAGACTTGATAGGTCTATGAAGAGATAATAACATACCTCCACACTACCAGACTTATTAAAAGAGCGTTTTTTGTTAGTGGAAAATCATCAAATGACTTCTCCCACCTAAGGCCGGGCGGGAGGGAGTGTCAGACTCTTACTGACTAAAAACCCTTCCGTTCCTTCTCCTGCTCTGGGCCTCTTGGCCGAGGTCGCGGTGCCTTATTGTGCCTACCCCGCAACCTCGGCTGAACATCAGCCCTATAGAGCCCCGTCTGTGGTGGTCTTTTGGCTCTTGAAGGCGCGCGCGAAACGCTACGCGCTGTATGCTCGGGTCTGGTTCTGGTGGGGCGGCGAGCTACGTTTACTCGCCATCCGCAGACCCGCACTTGCGGTGGCCGAAGATCATCTCTCGATCCCCGATGCCCGGAATGTTGCCTACTGCGACAGCTGGGGCGCGAGGAGGATAGTTCCCTCACGCGCTCCGCTTCCTCCTTTGCGAGCATCACTGCTTCGCAGAAAGAGGAGACGGCTTCCTAATTCCTCTCGCTACGAACCATGGCCTCGACTAAGGAAGGGCGCGAGAGGTCGAAGAGCTTAAGTACTCAATCTGCTGCCAGCGAGTCTGATTCCAAAATTGAGGATAATTAATAAAGGTCATTAAAAATATCACGAAAACAACATTTCTTGATTAAGTATGCATGTGATAAACATTTTTTTTAATAATAAAAATTTTATAATAACCCATTATTGATCGTAGAATAACCCTCATTGTTTTCATTTTCTCTTACTATTTTGTTTCAGTTTTTACAGTTTTGCCTTACATACACTATTTACTATAAGAATTAGGTATTGCATGATACAAATTTAATATTCGGTTACGTTCCGCATTATAAAAGCAATTTTTATAAATACACCTACAAAACTTAAATAAATAGCTAGCTAAAAATACGTAACTCTATTTACAAAAAACGATTTTCCGTTAAATAACAACGTGATTACACTTACAACTCTAGATTATAATAAAATATAAGAGAGTGCAAAGCCATAAGTAGAGTTAAATTAGTTAATATTTATATTTAAAAATATAATAATAAAAAGCAATAATTGTAGTTACTCCTGCAAATATGCGCAACATTGAGAGCACACACAATTGAGCAACATTTTAACAAACAAAATGACCGTATTTATGCTCAAAGCTCTCAGGAATCTTTTCAATTAGTCGACAGAGTGCAACGTGGGCATAGTGATGGTTTGGTGGGGTGTTAGCTATGAAGGGGTGACTGAGCCATACTTTTGCGAAAAAGGTAAGTAGTATGTTATTGGGTGGTTATATAGCGAGGCGCACTCGCCGAGCGACTTGGAATAGAATGCCCAATAACCAATAAGCAACTTGACTCTTTACTCGACCGATAAATTCGAACAGAACAGTTCATTGTGTTGCGTACTTGATTAGGAACGAGTAACTTGTTCCTTTTACTACTATCGATCGTTAAAAATTAGCTACTCTACTATCCACTTGCTTACTGACTCGACCGATCACTCGATCGAGTTTGCATTCGCTGTTAACACCGAATGTCAAAAGGCGATGGCGGTTGATGATGGTGTGTGTATGTGTGTGTGTGTCAGGATGGTGTCGAATCGTTGGGCGTTCAAGCAAAAGGTTCGGGAGTTGCTTTTGAAGAGGTTGGCAGAGGTATCGTGATCATGACATCAAATAGCAAAATATGTATAATTTTAAGTAGTATATGTAATTATATTATTGCTGTATATGTAATATATAGTATGTATGTATATATATATAAGCATATGTATGTATATTTACAGTATATAATATGTATTTATAACGTCTCTGATGATGCTTGTTTTGTGCACCTTTATATTTATCTCTGCATCATCCAAAGGTTTGGCTGTCAGAGAATTCCCATGGCATTAAGCCCACCTTTGTACATTTGTTTTGTGCATAAAGATATTAAATAAATAAATAAATAAATAAATAAATAAATAAAAAAAAATATAAAATTAACTTTTAACCAAAGCGTTAAAGGTCTGTTACTGTAAATAAGAAACGACTATAAATTAGCTACTTCGTTTAATTATCATAAAACATTGGCATATCTGGAAACAAAATATCAGTCGCCTGCACGAGCTCTTGTAATTTTCGCCACTGTAGAGAATCGACATCAGTCTGGAACTTCATTCGAATGAGTGCTTTCTTCCACAGCTCAGCGGAATCGGTAAGGCGAGCATCTTCAGCCTTGTATACCTTACAGTCGATGTAGAACTCTCCGTCGGTGGTCGTTGCGCGACGCTCGCAGCCGCTGGCTACACGGTTTACAATGAATGAAGTTAGATGATCCAGTGAATGTTCTTTGTTTGGGATGTTGTGGTTTTTACTGATGCCGAATATGTCGCTGTCAGTATTGGTTTTATTACTGAAACAAAAAAAGATGTTATTAGTTAATGTTTAGTACGAGAAGTACAAGGAGAAAATATTATCAACTGGGTTAAAATATAATTTAATATTTTATGAAAGACAGCTCAGATATTTCCTTAGAAAATGCTCCTCTCCTATGTATAACTAAAAGATTATATGTAATTCAAATGGTAGATACGTGTCCATATAATTTACTTTTATAATTTAAGCAAAGGTGGATAGTTTATGAAAATGATTATTTACCTTGCTCGAGCTGATGTTGTATGTGACTGTGTCTTGCGTTTCCCATTGCTTTCTGCAGACGGTTTGCGGCAGGATTTTGCTTTTTGTCCAGTGCTGATCGATGTTGTTGAGTATTCACACTCTGAGTCTGACCTGAAATAAAGATAAGTAGGCGAAATTTAGTCATACAATTATTACTATTTAAGAATGTCAATGGAGTAATATCCATTGCGCAGGGCAAGTGTTTGGACAAATACTGGTTCTCTCATATTCCAATGAAATAGCTCTGCTTGAGAATTTACCTCTAGTGGCAGATCGGTTGAAACAAACATATAAATAACAAGCGGATTACGAGTACGAACGAAAAAAAGAAAACAGAATATTTTGATATAATAGATATAATAATAATAAATTATTGATACACTTACATTTTTCAATCAGAAGTTCCGCCTGGTTTGGTGATTTGGTTGGTGATGACAGCAACTATATTGTCACCGATAGGTATTGTAAGGAACTCGGAGTATTTGTATTTGTTGATATCAGAACACTTCGTTGCACTTTGAAGACTGCGAATACTATGTACCGAATACTTGTAGCTTATAAGCAGATATCTGACATAGGTGTTGCAAGAGGACACACATCTCTGGTGTAATTTAAATTATATTAAATTTAAATAATTAAAATTAAATTTTGGAATAATTAAATAAACTATTAAGTTTACTTCTATTAATTATAGAGAGGTACTTACTGTGTAAAGCTGCATAAATAAAACAAATTGGCCCACCACCTGCCAGCACATCAAAATATTTATTGCAAGGAACAAAGAACAACAAGCACATCACAATGTCACAACTGGCTGAGGTTTTGTCGGCACAGAAAACTCTGGAGGAGAGTTTCATCAATAAAATGAACGCACTTGAGGCACAAAAACAAACAGCTGGCCCTGCAAAAGACACTGTTGCGAAGGTAGCGGAGGAGTTTCGTGCCTTTAGGGAGCTTATTTTCGGCATGCTGGGGTTGTTGAGGCGCCAGATTAGTGAGTGCGCCCAGCAAATTGATGACATTGAGACAAGAAGTCGACGGAAGGCGCTTATCGTCCAGGGTATAGCTGAGGCCGCAAATGAAGACTGCACTAAGGTGACTCTGGATGTCTTGAACTCCAAATTGGGACTCGGCCTCACAGCATCTTCTTTAAAGGTCTGTCACAGACTAGGGCAGGCCAATACTGACCACCACAGACCTATCCTGGTTAAGTTTGCCAGTTTGGAGGTAAAGATGAAGGTCTGGAGAGCAAAAACTGGCTTAAGAGGTTCCAAGCTCGCCTTGAAGGAGTTTCTCACAAAGACAAGGCAGAGTGTTTTTGGGAAGGCGCGCCAACATTTCGGCATGCGGTCCTGTTGGACCCTTGATGGAGTCATCTTCATTAAGGCCCCTGACGGCAGCCGCCATAGAGTGATGTCTCTGGATGAGCTGAGTCTTCTGCTGGGTAGATATCCTAGGTCACGGGACACGTCCGCCACGGCTGATAAGCGGGCTACGGAGATGCTTGGAGGCCTGAAAGGTACACGCAAGTGAGTAACTTCACACAATTAGGAATGATTGTTTGTATTAAGATTTGTTTTATTCCTACTTACTTGTGTTCTTCCCGTAATGTGCTGATAGTATTTAATGTTTGGTTTTCGTATCACTAATCAACTTATATTTTGGAATCTTATTCCAACCTATATTGTAGAATCTTGTTCCAACTTATATTGTGAATCATTTCCTTTGTTAACCTCCTTTTAACCATTTACCCTCATTGTATTAGATATGTTATCATTTGCTTTCAGTCGGTAGTCATATCCCAGGGTTTTTTGTTATACCGCCTAACAGTAATTAATTTCGCAATACACTTTTTTATAAATTAATTCTTCTGATGTCAATCAATCAATCAATCAATCAATCAATCAAATTTATTTATTTAAGTTTGTACATAAATATCTTATACTAGGTCTTACATTTTAATTAATCTAGGTAAATAACATTACGGTGCCTTTATAGAATTGAATCTGTACCACAGGCGTTACGGTCACTTTCAGTTACTGATAAGCTATGATTAATCCTTAACAATATTTATTTTTATCCAGATAACTAAGTCATAATTTATACATAATTATACATTTCATTTATACATAATTTAGGAATATATTAAAACTTAACTATTACTATGATGTGACTGAATTTTGTAATTTTGCAGGTAGACCGTAACTTATTTGTTGTTGGTTCTATCTATCATGATAACAAAACAACTCGATTTTAATTATTTTATTGTCAATATGTCACTGTCAACATAACATTTAAATAAGATGTCAATTTATTGTCAAATTATCATAAAGTCCCTCTTCTAGTTCGACGTTTTGTTTTTCATCTTAATTATTATTATTATTTGTATGTTCGTTTCCGTTCACGGGATCATAGGATCCCGGACCTTTGGAAGGCGTACGAGGGGCCGAAGCCAACTCGCAGAGGCCCTTTGAACAGTTTTAATCTAAATGTGATGGGACATCAGCCGGCAATTATCCCTGTTTGCACTATGAAAGTGCACCCAAGGATAATCCCCGGTTGATGCAAGACTATTGCGAATTGTGGTAATAAACGAAAGGGTTATGGGTATGGGTTGCTATGGACTGGTGGATATGATAACTATGGAAATATTATGGCCCCTGCCCCTGACCAATATTGATACATACGGATAAACAGGCAGGGGGTGACTGGCAAACTCAATTAATGGGCCCCCGGAAACGGCCGCTAGCATGTAGCGACACGGAGGCAACATACGTTGAGCTGCTTGGGGAAGGAGAGGCATCCCACGGCTATCAGAGCAATCCCGGAAGTACGGTCAAGACCCCTACCAGCACCTTACTGAGATACATCCTTCCCCCGAGTCTCCTTCAACTCCTACTCTTGCGAATCTCCACTCAAGCCAGCCAATTAAGGCAAGAATGAGGTTTATTATTATTATTATTATTTAATCTCCTTTTCCATGAATCCCCTCGTTCCCGCAAACTCTTTTCCATCGTCGAGTCGGCCAACCTACATGTGCAGCAACTTAACCCTACCCATCACAATACTGTCGGCGATGACTCTTGGCTTGACCTTATCCTTACTTCCAATTCCTCCCTCGTATCCTGTCATGGTCAACATGATGCTCCGGGCTTTTCCCATCATGACATGACATTCTTATCCTACGCCCTAAAGCCACCCAAGGTGAAGCCCAAGGTTTTGTATAGGCGTTGTTTTGGGAGGATGGATGGAGCGAGATTGCAGGAAGACGCGGCATCGATCGACTGGGAACCTCTCATGGAGGCGTCCTCAGTGGATGAAAAGGTCCAAATCTTTAATAAAACCATGATAAACCTCTACGATCATCACGCCCCAATTAGAAAGATAAGGGTGAAGCGACTGCCTGCGCCGTGGATGAATCGGGGAATTAAGATGGCTATGCGTCGTCGGGACCGCGCGTTTCGTAAATACAGAAGGGACCGCACTGACGAGAACTGGGAAGCCTTTAGGATGGCTAGAAATAGGTGCAATCAGATGGTCCGTAACGCCAAACGCCGCCATGTTCTCGAAAACATTTCTTCTTCCTCTCCTGCTGATATCTGGAAGTTCCTCGGAACTCTAGGTATCGGTAAAACGCAACATTCAGACCTTCCCCCCACTGTTTGTCTAGATGATCTCAACAATCATTTCGCCACAGTCCCCGCCATGAATTGTCTAGTCAAACATGATACTCTCACATTTATCTCTGGTCTGACGCGTCCTAATATTACTAATTCTTTTCGCTTCATTCCAGTTGATTCGACAGAGGTTGGAAAGATTATCCTTTCAATAAAATCCAAAGCGGTAGGATGTAATAATATCTCTCGAGACATGATTGTGACTATTTTGGATCACATCCTACCAGCAATAACCCATGTCATAAATTTTTCCCTTTACTCTGGAACCTTCCCATCCATCTGGCGCAAAGCCTTTGTCCGCCCGCTTGCAAAAATCGCTTCTCCCACTCTTCCCACTCATTTTCGCCCTATATCCTTACTTCCTTTCCTGTCCAAAGTGCTTGAAGCCTGTGTCCACAAACAACTGTCTCACTTTGTTTACCGGAATTCCTTAATCAGCCCTCTCCAATCCGGGTTCAGACCAGGCCATAGCACTGTTTCCGCCCTCCTTAAAGTGACTGGCGATATTAGAGCTGGCCTTGAGGATACTAAAGCCACAGTATTGGTTTTGGTGGATTTCTCGAATGCTTTTAATATGGTCAGTCATGATATCCTTTTAGCCATCCTATCCCATCTAACAGTCTCTGGCGAATCTTTGCACTGGTTCTCTTCCTATCTTCAGGAGCGTCAGCAGTCGGCCAAACATGGTGATATTTCATCAAATTGGCGCGAATTAAAAGCTGGCGTTGCTCAAGGCGGCATACTATCACCTCTTTTATTTTCAATTTTTGTTAATTTCATTACTTCTGACCTCCGGTGTGCGTACCATCTGTATGCAGACGATTTATAACTGTACTGTCAAACCAGTATAGATAACTTGCCTGATGCTATCACAAAAATTAATGGCGACTTAGCTGCCATCAACAACTGGTCGGAAAGGTTCGGTATTGCTGTAAACCCTAACAAGTGTCAGGCAATTATCATAGGAAGCTCTCGTTCTCTAAATAAAGCTGACAGCTCATCCTTACCAGCTGTTCTGTTCGACGGTGCGGTCATTCCGTTTAGTGGTGAAGTAAAGGATCTGGGGTTGCTCATGGACAACAATCTGAATTGGCAAGCACAAGTCACTAGTGTGTGTAAAAAGGTGACCGGATCGCTGCGGGCTCTTTACCGGCTAAAAAACTTGCTTCCCTCCACCACCAAGTCAATGTTGGTGCAAGCCTTGTTGTTCCCTATAGTAGATTATGCTGATGTCTGTTACTATGACCTGAATGCAGATCTCCTCAACAAACTTGACCGTCTTCTAAATAACTGCATTCGTTTCGTATTCAACCTGCGTAAATATGATCACGTTTCTGCATATCGGCTGCAATTGAAGTGGTTGCCCATACGCCAGCGCAGGGAGCAAAGGGCGCTAACCACTCTTTTTTCCTTTCTTGATACTCCTTCTTTGCCTAGTTACCTATCCTCGTACTTTCAATACACATGCGCAAATCACACTAAATATCTTCGTTCATCTACCAACCGTCTCCTGAATTGCCCTACTCATCGCACTAATTTTCTTCATTCTTCTTTCTTTGTCCAGTCTATTCTTCTGTGGAATGCGCTCCCCCCCGATATCAGGATGTCTCCCAGTCGTCTGTCGTTCAAGCGGAAAGTTCGAGAGCTCCTGTTAAAGAGAGTGGCAGAGTCATCAGGATCATAACATTATATACTATACATAGTGTGTGTATGATTGTATGTATTTATGTAACGTTATATGTAAGTTCATATGTAAGTATACATATATGTATTTACTTGGTATTGAATGATATATATATGTATTATTTGTGTAGATTTATTATAGTGGTATATACTTTCTTCAGCCTGTTATAATTTCAAAAATTTCATGCTTGCTTCTTGCATCACCCAAAGGTCAGACTGGTAGAGAATGCTCAAAGCATTAAGTCCACCTTGTGTACATTATCTTGTGCATGAAGCTTATAATAAATAAATAAATAAATAAATAAGTTAAAATTGAATTATAAGTAAAGCATGTTAAAATCCATTAAAGTCAATTTGGTATTGCAGTATTAAAGTTACATTTTCTATAGTCGTATTATATACATTTGTAAAATGAAGACAACATATCATTTTTCACTGTAACGACAATGTCGATGCAGCGAAATGACCTAGGGCTGACCAAACGATCGCGTGCACGGATTTGTCATACACTACATTGTTTTTATTATTAAAAAAGTTAGTAAATATTTCTTAGGTACTAATTTTGTATTTAACTTTTAGGTACGCCGTTGTACACGAACTCTCTGTATTCCTGTTTTAAAATGTGTTTATGTGCAATGAAGAGTAAACTAAACGAAGTCTAGCTTAGAAAATATGAACTTATTGTGTAGATTTCCTTGAAACATAAATACATAATTCCTTTAACTACCTCAACAACCACCATAAAACCATGCCAATAATTATTTCTCGATATACTATGATAGATATTAATGGTATTTAGTGTAAAAATTGTATGTTGCTAATATATAGATTGCTACCGAGTTATTGCCAACCCTGACTATAATAGCTGATTATTGCGATTGTGAAATAAGTAATAAGGTTTCGCACACGTGTAACTATTGGGTAATAACAAATTTTATGATGAAATATTTTATGATTTGTAGACAAAAAAAATAATAATAAAATATAGCCTAAAATATTATTTATTACCTTAAAGGCCTCTCTCGTAGTGTAAGTATATACGAAAACTTTCATCTTTTGAAAAAAAATTTCGGGGCCTGAATACATAATCTACATATTTGGATCACACACATACTTATGTATGAATCATTACATATTGTGCAGGTAATTATCAACTATTAGAACATAATAATAATTTTCTCAATTTCAACCTAGAATTTACAATTATATACAATTTTTTTATTAGTACCTAATAAATTAAAAATTTTTTTTTATTTCAGATACCAAACAAATAACTTGTCTTTGCAAAAGTATTTGATTACCTAAAGTTTATCGTCATATTTGGACCACGCAGATACATATTCTAATGTATGAAACATTTCATTTTTCGCAGGTAATTATTAGATATATTATTTTCCTCAGAACGTACCGTAACCTACCTACTAATCATATAATGTACTAAGGGTGACAAAAATGCATGGAGAGCTTAAGGTCGACTATTGACTGACAGGTTTTGCATAACGCTACCATTGATAACTAGATGGCGCTGGTTTTAAATGAAAATAACCCTGCAAATCTTGAAAAGTCAATTTGGCATATCAGTAAACTCTGGCAAATGTCAGGCCATAGTTATCGGCAGTCCTCGAATGATGAGCAGAGTGAAGATCGAAAGTGTTCCTTCAGTGACATTGGATGGAAGCGTCATCCCCTTTAGTTCTTCAGTTAAGGACCTGGGCTTCCATCTGGATGCTACGCTGAGCTGGCAGGTTCAGGTCTCAAGTGTTAGTCAGAGGGTGATGGGGACGTTGCGCTGTCTAAATAGACTTAGGAATTTTCTACCACCTAGGACGAAGGCAATGCTTGTGCAGTCTTTAATCTTTCCTATAATCGACTATGGTGACGTGTGTTACTATGATCTCGGCTCGGATTTGCTCAATAAACTTGATCGTCTCATCAATAACTGCATAAGGTTCGTCTTTAACCTGAGGAAGTACGATCATGTTTCTGAGTACAGGTCCGAGTTGAAATGGATGCCAATTTGCCAAAGAAGAGCATTTCGCGCTTTGACAACTCTTTTTTCACTTCTCAACTCTCCAACTTCGCCTTCTTATTTAACCTCCTACTTTTGTTACCGCTACACTGGTCATTCCAAAAATCTTCGCTCTTCTCATAATCTTCTTCTTCATTGTCCCTCTCATAGCTCTGATACTATCCATTCATCCTTTTACATTCAATCCATTCTCCTGTGGAATGGGTTGCCCTTGGAAATCAGGAAGGCTACCAGTAAGCAATCGTTTAAGGCTGAATTGCGTAAGCACATTTTGAATGGACTGTTATTAGAACCATCATCATAAAACCCTTATGTTTATGTATTTACTGTGTATAATATTGTTCATATATATATTTATATATGTCTATAAATGTATATTTACACTTCTATTTATGTAAGAATATAGAGTATGTATTGAGTATTTATATTATTAACCATACCACCATTTACCAGTATAATTATATTATTCTATATATACATAAATATTTATTTATTTTAGTGTTTTTGTTGTATTTTTAAATCTTAATTTATCTTCTCAAAGTTCTCTTCTTGTTGCACCTACCATACTCTCTCTGCATCACCCTAAGGTTGACTGGTGAGAATGCCTACGGCATTAAGTCCGCCTATGTAATGTTTTGTTGCATAAAGTTTAAATAAATAAATAAATACTTTTCACTACAGAGGCACACAATAAGGTTTTTAATGGTTAAAATAATAATTAAGAAACAATAATATATTTATATTCAAATACACGTAAATTATGTTAATTTCCTCATTTCCGAGGACTTAATATAGCGCCATCTAAGTCAAGTCAAGCAAACCAATTAAAAGATGGCGTCAATAATTAATAATAGACAATAATAAAAGTTATAAACTAACCCGCATATTCGACATCATAAGAAATGCGATCGATAGCTTGGATGAATAAGAATGATAGAATAATGACATCGAAGGGCGCCGGTTCAATTCCGGGTTATCATTTTTAAGATTCAGGTATTTAACAATGGTTTTTTTATATTTTTTTATATAAAATCAATAATAATCACATATGAATAAAATATTTGACGTTTAATATTTATAAAATATAACAAAAATAAATATATATATTATTTTAGAATAAAAATATATTAATAAATATAAATAAATAACTTTTATAATACGTGCTAACTATTAATGTAAAAGTAACATATTTTTCTTACAGATTAAGACTACTAAGATACTAAATCTAATTCTCATAAAGGATAAAAAATAAAACTATTTTAGTGACATTATAATTTCAGACATTTATTTCTTAAAACATAATATTTATTTCTTTCTTATATAGTGTATTCCCTGACCTAATAACTTTTTAGCCAACTGACACATTTTAAATCAAAATTGTGTTGTGCGAGTCATTTATTAGTTAGTTTTAAATACATTCAGTCAACAAAGTATCGGGAATGAATGTTTTTTTTATGGTTCCAAATTCGAATTTTAATTTTTTTTTGTTGTTGTTAGATTGGCATAACTGTTTTCCATTTTGGCGCGGAATTTGAGTTGCATCTGTTATTTATATTAAAAACAGTGCTGTTTTTAGTTTTATAATATCTAGTGTGTATTGCGAATTTCATAATGGACAAAAACATCGAACAAAGAGTTTGTCTTAAATTTTGCATCGCCAATGAAATTTCGTGTTCGGAGGCACTCAAAATGTTACAGAAGGCTTACGGTGAATCGACTTTATCAAAAACACGTGCTTATGAGTGGTACAAAGCGTTCAAAAGCGGTCGAGATGTGATGGAAGATTTGCCTCGTTCTGGTAGGCCATCAACGTCTGCAACTGAAGTTTTTTTTTTTTTTTTTTTAAATCTTTATTAATTTTATAGAGGGTTTGATCAAACATGAACATGCCACCCTCATGGGCCTTACAAAAACGCTTAATTGCTAATTTAACTAGTTTATAAATTGATTTTGCCTCAACTGACAGAGGACGGGCTAGAATCAAGTTACATGTGCCCACTTCCCTTAGTACCACATTATATTCCAGCATTAAGCTGGCCCTCTCGACCTCGCTTCGAGCACACTCCGCCAACACATGGTAAACGTCTTCAACCACGCCACACTCGGCACAATTTGGAGTGTTGGATTTACCCATCAGGAAAGCAAAGCTGTTTAGCGGTATGTGCCCGGAACGAAGTCTTAGGGCTGTCACAACATCTGACCTAGACAAACCAGAGTCTGCGAACCACGGTGAACGCGTAAGGCACGGCTGTATGGTCTTATACCAGATCCCCTTAGTTAATGACCTCTCGTCAAAATGCTCCTTCCAAAATTCCATGCACTTTTCTCTGACGAAATATAAGCAATTTGTGAATAAGGGTAAGCACCTGAATGGTACTCCATTATAACTAGCTTCTCTGGCTAGACGATCGGCTACCTCATTTCCAGTTATTCCCACATGAGAAGGTACCCATTGAATTTTAATAATTATGCGTCTCATGTTAAGTTTGCGGAGCGACTTCAAAATGCTGTAGGCTATCGGTATGCATGAAAATTCGAGGTGCATCGAGCCAGGTGTTGAATAGCACTTTTGGAATCTGTTAAAATAACATATTTCCCGGCCATGAAGGAATCAATGTAAGAAATTGCCTCTGCTATAGCTATCAACTGAAAGAAAGAAAGAAAGAAGAAAGAAAGAAAGAAAGAAAAACCATTTATTTCACACACAAATGACGCAAGAAACACACACACACGATTATAGTTAAAAAGGGACAAAACAAGCAATGAACATAAAAAAAAAGAAAAGCACTACAATTGCGTCACTCATGCGTGAAAAAGGGCAGCGCTCAGCATAAATGCTGTGTCTCGCGCACGCAGGCACGATACAACAGCGCTGGTTTTCAGCACTGACCCTTCACGCGTCCTTGCCTCGGGACTATAAAAATACTGACGCCGTTTCGGCATAACTAAATAAAATAAGTATACAAACACATAATTACAACTCCGCATACATATTGAAAATATTCGCGTCAATCATCAATTGGGTGGAGCTATTTGTTTGAGGGTCGTAAAGTGCTACACCAAAACTGCCTTCACCGTTTTTCGAACCATCCGTGTATAATTTATAAAAAAGTGAGTAATTATTTAACAAAAATTCATTACATATCTGTTGTAATTCGTAGGGCTTATACTGGTGTTTTGGCTCACAAATGGTCTTAATATCTGGTTGAAGTACCATAGAAAGATCTATACCACTAACCCATTTGTCCAATGAAAACATTTCTAACTATGTTGTTGAATAGATTGAAGTATTTTTAAACTGTTCATGAATTGTAATTAGAAGAGGTTTTTTCTTGTTCTGCCAATAAACGTTACCACAATAAATACTTAGCTTTTCTAGGATTTTAATAATTTTGTTATTTGAAAAAGACCTGCATCTAAGCCAGAATTTGCCGGCAAGATAATACCTACGAGTACTCAGTGGTTGAAGATGGAGTTCGCTTTCCATGACGTGTATTGCGGTACTTTTAATGAATCCTCCGATAACGCGCAAGCATTGATTTTGTGTTTTGTCTAGCTTGCCTAAGTGTGTTTTACAACTACTGTCATAAAGCATACTAGCGTAATCTAATCTGCTCCGAAACATAGCTATGTAGATCCGTCTCATAACACTTGGATGAGTACCCCAACCCGCACCCGTCATAGCTTTAAAAATATTTAATAGCCTCAGACTTTTATTTCTCAATTCAGTAATGTGCTTCCCCCAGCGTAATGATCTGTCCAACCAAAGTCCCAAATATTTTACATTATCCACTACTTCCAACGTCTTTGAGTTTATGGTTACGTCAACCAGTTCCCTCCGAAAACCTCTTTTAAAAATACAAATTTTGCTTTTTGAAGGTGAAATATCTAATCCAATTTTAGCAAGTAGCACAATGAATTTATTGAGGCCTAATTGTATCTGTTTGCAACCCTTCCTCACATTATCACAATTTATATATAATGTAAAATCATCAGCGTATTGAGAAATGCTAACATTATTGATACTATTGCAAATCTTTATAGTAGCTAAATTAAATAAAAGAGGTGAAAAAGGGTCACCTTGTGCTAAACCACGGCAAGTATATCTACAAAGTAAATCTGAGTCTACCTGCATTCTTAAATATCTTTCTTTTAAAAAAAACCACAAATACCTACACATTAAGGAACTCACTCCTAATTGTTGCATAATACCAACTGTTTCGGGATCGGAATAATCGTGATATCACGCCACACGCTTAGGGACAAAACTTAATGCGTAAAACATGTTATACAACTGTAATAAAATATTTTTTCCGATGTTAGGTAAATTATGAATCATGGAATAGGATATACCATCCCTACCTGGCGAAGTGTCTTTATGTCGCAAACAAGTATCTAATTCCTGTCTTGTAATAAGAATATCTAAACTGGTTTTATTGAGACTAAAATCAGGGTCATTTGGAAGTACATAGTCAGGTGTTAAACTATTTAATAGGTCATTGGCTTTTTCTTTGTCTACGTGGGAGCGGGGAAAATTATAACCCTTTAGCCATTTTAGTTTGCGCCACATTTCTTTTTGGGTGATTTTACCGTCCAGTGAAGTACTATATTCATGCCAAGATTTATCTCGAGCTTGACGAATTACCTTTTGAGAGTTACTTATTTTGTTTTGCAATTTAGTTAAATTATTGGGATTAGGGTTACGTCGGAATTCCGCAAGTGCTAGACGCCTTTCAGCCACACATTTGGATAGGGAAGCGTTCCAGTAAGGTTTAGGAGAAAATTTATGACTGGGATTATGATTTATTTTATAATACGGTATGAATCGATCTGCTGCTATGTTCAAATAATTAACGAATGTGTCATATGATTTTTGAAGGTCATCCTCAAATAATTTAAACTCTTTAAACAAAACTCCTAATAAATCTCGGTAGGATAACCAGTCTGCTTTCTTATAGTTACGTCGTGAAGCTATGTAAGCCAGATTTACTTTCAAATGTGTAGCCACCTTAATAATAACATGATCGCTGCCTAAATTTTCATTCGTGGTGGACCAATTCAACCTTATCGCTATGTCATTAGTAGCTAATGTCAAATCAGGTGAAGACATCTGGAGTTGGTTGTTTACTAACTTGATCAGAATCAGAATCAGAATCAGAATCAGAATAACATTTATTTGCCTACTTTGTGTTTTACATAATGTCTCTGTGGCCGGTGGGCCATACAGAGGTGAGTCAGCTAACTTATGTCCTAATGGATCTGTGTTTGCCGTGTTCTGTTAATTCGTAATATGCGGGCTATACAAACAAATTACGTGTTTTATTTATGTTGTGTAGGTTTAATACAATATTATTATATATTTCTTGTAAGAATTATGATTATTTCACTTTAATTTAAGGGGACGGGGAGCCTTTGTTTTGTCGGACGGCCAACGTTTGTATCCTGTTTTATAAGGGTCATACAGTATTTCACCTAGTCTGTGATTAACCCTGAGGGGGTTAAATTCACCTTTTGCACGATAGGCGTCTCCAGGGAATTCAAGATCTTCTATTTCTAATTCCGCTATGTGCTCCAACATTTTGGTGTTGCGGTCCTCGGCGCGTAGGTGCCAGGCTTCTATGTCAGCCATCTCCCAGAGCACTTCCGTGGGTGTTCGTCTTGGTAGTTGTGCGGCGTTTTTCAGAGCTAGTTTGTATTGGCGTTCGATTTTGGTGAGGTTGGTTGCGCTGTACCTTGAGAGTAGTTGTACTACTCCGTAGTCCATCAGCGGTAAAAGGCAGGCCTGAATGATTGCCAGTTTCGTGTCTAGTTTTGTCTTCGCATTATATCCTATTATTGGACCGAGGGCTCCTCTGACTTGTTTTAATTTTGTCACAACCTTTTCAGTGTGCTGGTTCATCTTCATGTGTTTGTCAAAGATGACACCGAGATATTTGATCTGCTTTTGGTAGTATAACGTCTGTTGTTTCAGTTTCACCGTTGGTCGGTATTTTTCCTTCTTCGAGAACATGATGCATTCTGTTTTTTCTATGTTACACTTTAGTCCCCACCTCGTGTAATAGTCAACGATAGCTTCTGCTGCCCACTCGGCACGAATAGTAGCATGTTCTGGGTTCAAGGCTCTGTTGAGTATACATAGATCATCCGCATACTGTGAGAGTTTGAGACCTCTAATCTGGTCTTGTATATTCCAAATATCATGGACGTACAGATTGAAGATTACCGGACCAAGAATTGAGCCTTGGGGCACGCCGTGGGGGACCGGTTTATCTGCGGTTATGGTAGTTCTGAATCTACCTCTCAAGTTTCTGCCTTCGAGATAGTTCTCAATTATTTTAATGATATTGTTGGGAACGTCTTGACTTTGAAGTTTCTTGATCAGGCCCTTGTGGTTTATAGAGTCGAAAGCTTTCGATAGGTCCGTAGATATCATAGATACGCTATCTCCTGTGGCCAGTGCATCGGTAATTATTTTTCCAGTACGTAGAATTTGGGTTGCTGTGCCTCTTTCCCTTGTGAATCCATGCTGGAACGTTGGTTGCAGCCGTTTGACCGTTGCGGTTAGTCTACTCAGGATCAGTCGCTCACACAGCTTGCCCATAATGTTAAGCAGCGTGATCGGACGGTAAGATGATGCCTGGCGGTGATCTTTCCCGGCCTTATGGATGAATATGCACACGCCGATTTTCCATCGTTTTGGGAAGTAGCCAGTTGACAACACAAAGTTAGCAAGAGGTACAAATGCCTCGATGAACACTTCACCCCCAAGTTTAAGAGCATCCGCTTTTATTCCATCTGGCCCTGGAGCCTTCCTGTTTTTAAATCTGCGCAGTGCAAGTTGCACTTCTTTTTTTGACGTTAGGTCTAGCGGTTGAAAAGGTGTTGTTTTTTCGGTCCCTTCATCTTCTTTATCTATTTTAGCCTCTTTGATTATAGCTGTGTTGGTGAGTTCGTCAATTATCTCTATTTCTGCACTACATCCCGTGATATTTGGTAGTTTAACGATAGGCTTCTTCATGTTTCGTTGAATGCTCCACATTTGTGATTTATTGTCCCGAGGATCTTGGAGTTTATTGAGCCAACCCTTTTCGTAGTATTCTTTCAAATCTTTTTCAACTTCTCTTTTGACGTGGTTGTAAAGAGTGCGTGTTTTGCACTGGAGTTCAGGATTGCAGTGTCTCGCTTGCCATACAATTTGTTTCAGTTTGTTTCTGAGGTCTATCCTGTCGTTTATTTCTTTTGGTAGTCGTTCCTGTCTTGTTGCTTTTTTCAAAGGAGCGTGAGTGTCGAGGGCGGTTACAACGGCGTTTTCCATTGTTTCAGAGGCCTTCCCACATTGTCTGCTGATATGCCGCTCTGAGTTTTTCGTCCTCATGGATTTTCTTTGTGTTACGGGATAGGTGTTCCTCTCTATTATGTTCAACCTTCACCGTTAGCAACCAGGGGACGTGATCTGAACCAACGCTCTCTATCTGTTTGGCTTGAGCTTCTAACTGTTGGTGTGTTATTATAGCTAAGTCCAGGATAGTGTTACCTGGGCTGAAGGGTCTGGATGGTGCATTGGCGTGTATCAGCGAGCAGAATCCGTCTCTCGTTGCTTTTTTTACAATGTTGCCGAGGCCTGAATTTCTTCTGTGACCCAGGATTTGCGCTTGTAAATTCATATCGCCGACGATAATAGACGGCTCATCGGCTAGAGTCTCTTCCAATTCTTCCTTGGCATGGTGCTGGTTCGGAATTTGTATATATATTCCTTTAATTTTAAGATATTGTCCGGTAGCGTGGTCAGTGAATAGTTTGATGCCTATGCCTTCAATCTTCTTGTTTTCGTCATGCCAGCCTGGGGTGACTTCCGTTTCCGCCCACCTTAGTCCCCTCTGTACATACATGGCAGTGGCTAAGTGTTTTTCCAGAGTGTGAGTGAGTTTATCGTATCCTTTTATATTATATGGTTGTGTGTCAAAGTCGATCTTGCACTCGTTTAATATAATTATAGCTGGTCTGTATTTCTCGACTAGTGCTTTTATTTCTTTGAATTTATTTCGTAATCCTTGTGTATTCAGGTGCAAGATTTTGAGGTTCTGTATTTTCTTACTGTCATGGTTAGACATTGATGTGCGAGTGTATTCTATTTATAGTATCCATCAACATCATCAATGTCTGTTGCATTTGTGTCTGCATCTGAAATAGGACCTCTAATGTGAGACTGCCAGTTGTAGATGGTACTTGTTCTGTTTGAGGTTGTGCTGATTCTTTTTGTGTAAAAATTGGAAATTGCCGTGTATTTATGACATCTACGTATTTTACACCTTGTCTTACAACTGAGCGTTTAATTCTCTCCTCTCTCTTTGTTTGTTTAGCCTCTGCTTGCTCCATTTGCCTAGCTATCACTTTTTTGAATACGGGGCAGTTTGCATTGTTCGCTCCGTGGTCTTCTTCTTTACAATTTCTACACACTTTCGTTGTGGTGCCCTCTGGAGTGGTAATAACTATCTGTGGTTCCTCTTGTTTGCCATAGCACGATTGTTTCGAATGATCGAAGGCATAGCATTTCTTGCACTGTATAATATGCTTCGGGTTTTCTCTAAATGGTTCGACCTTGATGGAGGGTGCACAAAAGAATTTTCTTTCCGAGGATTTAAAATTCTCCATGAGATCTCTCAATTTGTGTTTGCCATCAAAAAGGAGAAGGTGTATTTTTCCTGCTCTTCCGAGTGGTTTGATTGCTGTTGGTTTGATACCGATGCAGTCTTCTATCTCGTCAGCAATATTATCGGTGGATTCTCCGTACGTTTCGTTTTTGAGCACGATCTTGGTAGCTGGTTGTCTATCCGCTTTTGGTTTTGGTGCAATAACTCTGGTTACCCCACAAGCTTCAATCGTAGTTAGAAGGTTCAAGCGCGCTGCCGCATTATTCGGGCAAATTTTTATTTGGCCTCGCAGAACGTTCAGCGTTGAGCTGTTCTTCGCTACTGATTCTCTGATTTTCTTTAGTATGTTTTGGTTCTTAATTGCATTTTCATCCCTGATAATAATATTAGGAATATGGGTGTTTTTCTGTGTTGGTGTCATATAATTAGATGCGCCTGTACGCTGTCTTTTGGCTCCTCTAGTTACCAGTTGGTACGACGGTTGGTTACTTAGCGTGGTGCGGTTATTGTCTGACTCGCTCGTAGGTTTTTGTATTTTAGACTGTTCTATGATAAGTGATGGTACAGTGGATGGCGGGATTTTCCATGCGTCCAGCGTAGTCTGTACTTTACCTACGGTCTGGGAGGTTGTTTGTGTAGTTTGGCTTTGGAAGTATTCAGTGTCTTTATTTAAAGTAGTCACGTATGCTCGCTCACTATCTGTTACGCTTACCGCTCGAGTAGGCGGAGCTTGTTGGATGGTGGCGGAGTCCAGCGCGCCGCCGTTCAATACCGACTTCACTCCGTGCACTGGCTGCGGTGCCTGTGGGCCCTGATAGACCGCATTCTCATTAGTATTGAGGGCCGGAAGCGTCCTAGACTCTTCGGTGTTTTTAATTGCTTTGCTTCCACGCTTATTCTTTTTACTTGATCTTCTGACGGCCAAAGGTTCTTCACTTTGTGAAACGATTTCAATGAGTGCGCACTGGTTTTTACCGCACTTACAAATGAACCACTCCTCGGATACGAAGGTCTCGATGGGTATAGTTGTCAATTCCTTCTTTATTTTACAGCATATACATGGGCGAATGTTTTTAACGCCGGTCTCCAGACCTGCCGTGTAGATAGAAACTGAAGACTCAATTTTAAGTGTGCCGTTATCATATTTAGGCTCTGTTTTAAGCGCAGCCTTAATGAGAAAAAATTTCGTACATAGTTTGCACTGAATCTTCTTAGTGTTCATTTGATTTGTACCCCACAAGGGGGTATCCATCTGGAAGGAACTATCGCATTCCCAGCACTTCACTATGTTTTTGTTAAAGTCAGATAAACATACTTTCACTAATTTCACTTTGTCCTTAACTGTTTTAATGTCTGATCCCGAACTAAGCGGGTCCGTGTCCATATCACTGTTGTTTGCAGAACATACATTATTGTTTTCCGAAATCATTTTTCACTGTTTGGATGCTACAATTTCACTTATACTGATTATCACACTATAACTAAAGTTTCCCGGGGGTTACGAGACCCCCCGGGGTCTTTACAGTCCGCAATTTACTATAAAAAGTTCACTTTCTAACTTTCGTTGATGTGCAATATTTCGTTCCGCACATTTTTTAATGACGGTGGCTTATCAGTAGTGCGCGTGAGTCACTTTTCTTACTAACTTGATACGAGTGGAACTATTCCTATCGTTTAAAATTACTAAATTGCTCTCCAAAAGAGCGTCGTTAATTTGAGAACCTCGCGTGTCCGTTTTGTACGACCAATTTGTATGGTGAGCGTTAAAATCTCCTAAAATGATGGCTTTTCTGTCTACACTGTTAAATATATGCTCCCAGTCTGATTGATTGGTGCGAACTGAAGGTGCACAATACATTGAGACTACGTATTCAATAAAATCGCAGTTGTAAACTTTGATCATTAATACTTCAATATCCGAATTATTACTCCTTAAAATATGTAAACTGGCTTCTATAGATTGATGTATAAGCAATGCTACACCACGATATGAATCATGCCGATCTTTACGGAATATTTTGTAGCCATTTATTTTAAAGTCACTGTGAGGTTGTAGCCACGTCTCACTCAATGCCGCAATGTGAATTTTGTCTTGGAATAGAATTTGTTCTAATGCTAAAGACTTAGGGCGAACACTTTGTGCATTCCACTGAATGATATTAAGTTATATGAGGTTATTATTCATCGTAACCTAAATAGTCTAATATTAGCTTCAATATTGGCCAGTCCGAAATATTTTCTACGAGTACTAATATTACCCATTGCACGCAGCACTTTAAACAACTTTGCACTTTTAGATGAACTGTTCCTCCTTTTAAAAACAAAATCTCCTTCAGCCTACTTATTAACTCACTAAACTGTACTTCCCTCGCCTTGTCCTTCTCTGTGTTTGAATCTTCGTGTCTATATAAAGTATCTTCTCGCGTCAAAACCTCAACTTCAATGGGTTTCTTTGACTGTTTTTGTTTGTGAGTGTTTAATGCACTTTTCTTTGCACTCGCTGGAGGACTGCCCACTCTAGACGCAAGTGAAATTACTTCCGTCCGAGGTTGTTGTAAAACGGCCGAAAAGGACAGTTTCCCATTCTGCGACACCGCCATGTCCTGCTCTTCAATGGCTATTACGCCCCGATCAACTTGTTTGTTTTCCTTAACTGGGACATACATAGTCATGGCACGTCGGTATGTGCAATTAAATTCAGCCATTAATTCCCTTAACCTTTTCTCTTTTAAAAATGCCGGGCATGATCGTACTAAGGCCATGTGTTGCCCACCACAGTTGGTGCATTTAAATGAAGTGGTGTCACAATTACCATGATTCCCGGTACATTTTGGGCATATGACTTTAACTGACGTGCATTTTTGTATCGTATGTCCTAGTTTCCAGCAGCGTGAGCATTGAGTCACTGGAAATATGTATTGTTCGACCCGAATCCGCAATCCATCGACGAAAATATATGCTGGCCGGAATGATCCCTTAAAGCAAAGGCGTACAGACTCACTAGGCTTCCAGCCTTCTCCCTCTGAAGTTCTGCGCATGAGTCTGTGGACGGCTACTAGTTGCGCAGGTTCCGCACACTCAATGCGCTCCAGCATTTCTTTCTCGGTCAGGTCGATGTCTACGTCTCTAATTACACCATAGGATAAATTTACCTCCATAGCTTTTTGAACTCTCCAACCTCTGTTAGTGATCTCCTTAGACTTTTCCAGCAACATCATACTGTCCTCATTTCTCATCTCAACTCGAATTTTATAAGGGTTAATATACTTAATCTTTTCGATGTCAAGTATTCCCTCATTTTTAAAAAATTTGGCCAGTGCAAACTGTTTCGGCATTTTTTCATTACATGATATGTAAATTTCAATTTTTTCCCCTTTACATTTTTTGCCTTTGTTCCTGCCAACCTCCGTCCACCCATCCTCATCCTCATCTTCTCTATCTCTCTTACTTGGTCTCCGCTCATCACAATTTTCGCCCACTTCCTGTGTATTCTCCTCTAAATATTGTTGTTCTTCCTTCATATCTTGCTCATAGATTTCATTCGGGTCATTTATAATGTCGATTGTATTAGTCATCTCTCGTTCGGTAGTAATTTCATTCATTGTTATTGTCGCGCCGACCGGAGGCCGCAGGTAAAAAACCCTTGGTACCTACGGACGGCCGCGCGTCGTTGACTCGAACTAAGCGCAGAGCTCGCCTCGACGTAAACAAACTAATTAGCTAAAGAACGCGATCACCTCGCACGAATGCCGGCACGAGACTGGCAACTGAAGTTAACAGCGCAAAAGTGAAGGAAATAGTGACTGAAAATCCTCATTCAAGTTTGAGAGAGATGGCCGCCGAACTTTCTGTATCTCACGAGTCGATCCGTACCATTTTAACAAATAATTTGGGTATGAAACGTGTTGCCGCTCGGCTAGTCCCAAAAGACCTGAATTTTCTTCAAAAACTAAATCGCATGAAAGTCGCTGAGGACATGCTAGAACGAGTCAATACCGACTCAACATTCATGAAACGCATTGTTACTGGTGACGAGACGTGGGTTTACGAGTTTGACATGCAAACTAGTCAACAAGCTTCGGAATGGCGCCTTCCGACTGAACCAAAACCGAAAAAACCACGTCAAAGTCGATCAAAAGTCAAAGTCATGTTGACTGTTTTCTTTGACTATCGCGGTGTTGTGCACTCAGAATTCTTACCCGAAGGTCAAGCGGTAAATAAAGAATATTATTTGAGCGTTATGCGGCGTTTACGAGAACAAATTCGACGAAAAAGGCCAGAATTGTGGAAAGAAAATTCTTGGATTTTGCATCACGATAATGCGCCTTCGCACAAAGCCACCATTGTAAACGATTTATTCTCCAATCACTCAACAAACACCATCGAGCAGCCACCATATTCACCAGATATGGCTCCAGCCGACTTCTTTCTTTTTTCCACACTCAAATTACCCCTTCGTGGCACCCGTTTTCAATCGTTAGAAGACATAAAGGAGAATTCGCGGCGAGCACTGAACTCAATTCCGGAAACAGCGTTTAAAAAAAGTTTCGATGATTGGATTATTCGCTGGCGTAAGTGTATCGTTTCTGAAGGAGCATACTTTGAAGGTGATAAAATAAATTTAGATGAATAACAAACATTTTGTGTATTATTGACTTTTTCCCGGTACTTTCTTGACAGAGTAGTACAATGTTATAATACGATTCTATATAATATGCAACCTTACTTCTGCAAAAACTATTTTACCTCCAGTTAAGTATTGGCGGTCGGGATTTTGATTAAAAAAATATTTATTTATTAATTACAATTTAATTATAATAAGTCAATTACAGTATGTTATTTAGCTGGTGATTGCGATTAGACTGACTATTGAATATCATTATACAATGCAATTGAAAATTGAGTAAATGCTGCGTTGCATGTGACCCTAGCTGCTACATCATCAAAAGGGAACGAAACGGCGGGTTACGATGAGTTCTCCTCCCTCCATAGGATAGAAGCAACTCTTGCTTCTGGCTGCGTCCTCGCCGCCCTTGGTGTCCTCCAAGATCTCCTTATTTTTGGAGATTTTCCATTGATACAGCTTCCAGGATGCTACAGACATCAGTAGGATGTAGAAAACGATTGTGGTCCAGCTAGGTGATGCTGTGATAGTTGGCCAATCGTCATCTTCTGGCACGGAGATGTCGCTCGCTTTGTTGATAAGTTCGTGGATGCTGTCCAGTGAGATATCTTCTAATTGAAGTTCAAACTGTATGGATTGTTCTGAGACTTGATGCTGCTCCGGCAGGGGTATGACTTCATTGATGACGACAGTGTCCGTGTGAGACCGAAGTGTTTTATTAAAGACGTTCATCTGGCAATCTTCTGTGAGAGTCAAAGAATGTCCTGCGGACTTTAGGTTTAAACATACAGACCCCCAGGCAGTAATAAAGGCGTTTAAAGATATCAAAGTAAAGTCCAGTGAAGATCTCTGGGGAATGTCTGTTAGAGTGTGCAGGTCTTTTATAGAGACTATAGCGCCTTACTTAACTTTAATTTTTAATAAAAGTGTAGATCAAGGGGTTTTCCCGGATTTAATGAAACATAGTAAAGTAGTTCCATTACTTAAATCAGGTGATAGCACAGAACGCAATAACTATAGGCCGGTCTCTATTTTGCCAGTGCTCAGTAAAGTGTTTGAAAAGTTGATACTTACTCAAATGCTGCGTCACTTTAACGCGAATTCTATTTTCCATGACCAACAATACGGGTTCACCAAGGGACGTTGCACTACGGACGCAGGAGTATCGCTTATAAAACAAGTTTTCAAATCGTGGGAAAAAGCACAGGATGCCATCGGAATATTTTGCGATCTTTCGAAGGCTTTTGACTGTGTTGAGCACGAAACACTATTACTGAAGCTGCAACACTACGGCATTCGGGGGGTATCCCTAAATTTATTAAAGTCATACCTTCTAGAAAGACTACTTACAGTACAAGTAAACAGAGTAAACTCCCAGGGTGCTAGCGTATCTATGGGTGTACCGCAGGGCTCAATATTGGGTCCATTCCTATTTTTGGTTTATGTCAATGACCTGCCCCATTTATTCCAAAGTGAACCGCATATGGTATTATTCGCTGATGACACATCCTTGATTTTTAAATTAAATAGACGATCAAATAACTATGACGAAGTGAATAATGCCTTAATGAAAGTTCATAATTGGTTCACAAAAAACAACTTAGTACTTAATGATAAAAAGACGAAATGCATTAGATTTATTTTGCCAAATGTTAAAAGTAACGTATGCGATGATATATTATTAAATGGTCAGAAACTGGAATTTGTAAAGGAGACCACATTCTTGGGGATTACTGTAGACGACAAGCTGCAATGGGGGCCCCACATTAGATCTCTAGCAGGGCGGTTGAGCTCGGCAGCTTATGCTGTCTGGAAGATCCGTCAGCTAACCGACGTAGGCACGGCACGACTAGTGTACTTTAGCTACTTTCACAGCATCATGTCGTATGGAATTCTGTTGTGGGGACAGGCATCCGACGTTGAGTCTATCTTTATCTTACAAAAGCGTGCAGTCAGAGCTATCTACAACTTAGGTCGTCGCGAATCTCTCAGAGAAAAGTTTAAGGAGATCAACATTATGACCGTACCATGTCAATATATTTATGAAAACATTATGTATGTTAGGAAAAACCTACAGCTATTTGTAAAAGTATCTGACAAGCATGACTTTCTTACTAGACATAGAAATAGATTAAGTCAGCCTTTATTTAGATTAGCAAAAGTGCATAAGTCGTTCATGGGATTATGTGTTAAATGTTATAATAAAATCCCAACTGAAATACAAAATCTTAATGAAAACAGTAAATTTAAATTATGTATAAAGAAAGTATTATGTAGGAAAGCATACTACAAACTAAATGATTATATAGAAGATAAAAATGCTTGGAGGGTGGCTGGTTTGACTGCACAGGATAAAAATTGTTAAGGTTAAGAGGAATTTTGATCTCAATTATTAAATTACATACATTACATCACCATGTTGTTAATTGTTGATAAACTAGATTTTTGTAAATGTGAGAGCCCTGTAACTTATTATAATTGAGTTAGACTTATAGACTTATAGACTTATAGTATATTGGTACTTGTGTCAGTTGGGAGTTGTCATGCTCACTCAGGAGTCTCATTGGCGGTGGCACGGGCACTGTACCGCTCGGTTCCCTATAATATGATTGAGTTGGGCGGTGCTGGTGTACGTGTCATGTTCGTGAACGGACGCCGCCTATTGGGACTGGTCAACTCGAGACTGTCTAAAGTTGCTGTCCCTGTGGGTTATTTCTTTTTCGGATCCTTTGGTTAAACACTAGTGTTACACTGTTCTCACATAATGGAACTACCTATCTAAATTATGTAACAATGCATTGTAAAAAGTGATTGAAAAAGAGTAACCATGGAGTTTCTTGCTCGTTCTTCTCCATAGGAATCTACACCTTGGAACGAGCAAATAGCTTCACTAGAGGACAGACGGACAGACTGACACATAAAGTTAAACCTTATGATATCTTTTTTGCTTGACGTTCAAAAGTGCCTTTTTTGGTCTATTTGAAATAAAGAATTTGATTTGATTTGATTTGATTAGAGTGATGAGATAGATTCCAGATAACTTTTTGTAGTCTGTCTTAGTGTGACATAGTGTTTTAACGACTTCATCTTCTTTGAGAACAAGTAGCCAGTTGTTATCTCCGATTTTCTGAACTTTTCCTCTTCTAAGATTCATCTTAGCATGTGTACAATTCGCTGGGCGATGTTGAATGAGGGATGGTATGCAATCATCTGCGTCTTGAATTCTTCTGGTGTCCAGGAGCTTGCACAGCTGGGTATTGTCGGTGAGCGGCTGACAGGCTTCTTCCAGGTAAGCGTACTCATCGTTGCCAAGTGCAAGGTATTTGGACTTAGGAATAATTGTAAGGTTGTTTTTATTTGGGATAGAAAAGAGATGAATAAGGTCATAGGTTTCTTGGGTTACTGAAGGAATTTCAAGGATAAAATTGACAGAGTGTTCTGTACTGTAAGCTTTAACCTTAATCGACTTTTCTATAATGTAAATATTACTAAGGCTAATACTAGCTACTGGTCTAAAATTAAACATACTTTCTAAGGTCCTTAGTTCTTCCATAAGATTCTGAGGACTTATAATACTAGGATGCATGGTTCCCATCTGAGCGAACGTCATGGCATCTTCTAAAAGCATTAATCTATCAAGAATTATCTGTAAACTAAAATCTATCTGAATGTAAATATCTAAGAAATGTAAGTGGTTTGATACGTCATTGGAACTATTAGTAATATTTCGTAATAAACTAGCCAAATTTTTCTGATTGTTATTTAATTTTGTTAACTGTTTAGTAAACTCATCGATTGTATTACGTGCCAAAATTAGGGACTTTCTTTGCGAATCTTGAACAGTTTTAACCTTATTCTTTATATTTGAAATTTCTGCTTCAAACTTAGCTGCATCTTCATGATCCAGATTACCTGTTATAGACTTAACAATAGTACCTAATCCATCTATAAGACCGCGTCGCTTTCTAACTTGCGGTGATAAAAACTTAATCTTTCTACCTATAATACTAAAACTATATTCTATTTGATTTCTGTACGTTTTATGTAACGCTCCAGATTCTGAACTCTCAGCTGCTTTGGTACTTGCATATAGCGACATAAGTTCGATGGATGTTAAATGAAGATCACTTATGTTATATACACAAGCGAGACTAAAGTAGTTGTCCTGTTTAAGGAGTTGACCTTGCTTAAGGAGAAGGATACCGCTATCATTACCTACAGGGTCAAGGGTTACGATTGCTGTTGCGTTGAGCACGAAGGCTCCGGCGATGAAGGTCCTGCAACAAGATGAGGCCTCCGTATTAGCTTAAAGTGAACTCTAATGGATTTAGAGTTGGGGTGATTACCTATTATTTCGGCTATGTTGTTAGGGTGAAGGTGAAGAACCTTGTAGGGTCCTTTGAAGACGGGCTTTGTCTTATCTGCTCGAGCTGTCTTGGCTACCTGCTTATAAACAGTTTCACCTACCTTGAATTTAATTTCTTCTGCTTCTTGGTTACGCTTAGCAATAACCTGCTCCTTGTTTTTAGACATGTGCGCTGAAATGCACTCTTGAACTGCCTCGGCATTAGCACGGTGCTTAATAACATAATCCTGATAAAATTCTTTTGGGAAATACAACTCTAATGGGTTTCTAGAAGCTGTGTGCCCAAATAATAGCTCATGGGGTGTGTAATCAGTTGCCGAATGAATGGCGTTGTTGTAGGCTATGATAGAATACTTCATGATCAACTGAATAGGATCATCTTTGTTGGTCATTCTTTGAATCCTAATTAATTCGGCTAATGTAGAGTGTAAACGTTCGATAGGAGAATTAGAATTTGGGTTGTATGGGGTAGTATAGTGAATGTGAATATTGTGTAATGCACATATTTCCTTAATAACATCGTTATCGAATTTAGTATCGGAATCTGTAGTTATCTTATTTGGTAGACCTAACACTGAGAAAACATTCAGTAATGCTTCAGCTACATGAACACTACTGCATGCTGCTAACGGGACTGCTTGAGCGTATTTGGAAAAATTGTCGATAACAGTGAGGAATGTTGCACCTCCTGTTGAGTAAAGGTCCATAAATAAATGTTCCATGGGTTTACGCGGAGTGTCGGTAATAGCTAAGGGTGGTCTAAGAGGGTTGCGTTCGTATTTGGCCTTCAAGCACGTATCGCATTGATTTACGAATTTTTGGATAGTAAGAAGCATATTGGGCCAATGATAATTTCTGTGTAAGTGCTTGTAGGTCTCCTGAATACCACGATGTACTGTCTTACCTTCATGGTACTTCTTAATTAGATCTTGTTGTTCGGATTTGTTTTCGACAAGAGTTACGCGAGTAGTGCATTTAAATAATTTAGGGCCTCTATCGTTAAATATCGTAGTGTAAACTCTCGAAAAGATAGGATATAATTCTTCATTATGAAAGTAACAGTGGAATACACGATCAGCTATAGTATGTTCCTTTAGGAATCTTACTATCTCCGACTCTGTGTCGTTAATTGGGATAAAGACTTTCGAATTAGTGGCTCTATTATCTACTCTGTAAGTGGAACCGGGTGTTGACCTGATATGAAACTGTTTTAGTTGCCTATCAATAGCGTCTGTGGTAATGGGTATGCCTCTATTTTCGTTGTCAGGCTGGGTATGTCTTGTAGAGACTAACTCGGGCTCTGCTGACACTATAGTCATGCTATCTGACTCTGTGTCCATACGAGATTCGGGCCTTGGGTCTTGTGATTCAACATTTTCATTGGGTTCTATAATTTGAATATCTTGATTCTCAGCTTGCCTACGTGCGTTTTCGAAAATTCTATTTATTATTTCATCATCATCGTTATCGTCTAGATTAACGGCTAATGAATCCATGCTACCGTGAAAGATCTTAACACGCGATAGAGCGTCTGCGTTGGTATTTTGACGACCTTTCTTGTATACGACATTGTAATCGTATTCCGCGAGCTTTAAACGCCATCTAGTCAACTTAGAATTCGGATCTTTAAGTGACATTAACCAGGTGAGGGGTCTGTGGTCTGTGTAGATTGTGAATTTTCGACCATAGAGATAAGGCCTGAAGTATTTAATTGCCCAAATAATTGCGAGAAGCTCTTTCTCTATTGTAGAATATCGGGACTCGGTATCTGATAGAGTTCGAGATGCAAAGGCGACCGGTTTATCGGAACCTACTACACCTTGTGACAATACTGCACCTAAAGCTACATCTGATGCATCGGTCGTCAGTATAAAGGGTTCATCGAAATTTGGGTACTGCAATATTGGTGAATTAGTTAAAATTTGTTTGCACTTATGAAACGCTTCTAGGAAGTCTGAGGAATGTACGACTCTACTATTTTTCTTAAGACAAAGGGTCATTGGCTTGGTAAGTTTAGCGAAGTCCTTGATGAATTTTCTATAATAGCCCACTAAACCTAAGAAAGCTTTGATCTCTTTCTGGGTTTTGGGTAACGGAAAATTTAATACGGCTTTTATTTTGTCTTTATTAGGTTTTAAGCCTTCGTCTGTTAGTTCATGACCTAGAAAATTGACATGTTTCTGTAGAAACTGTGATTTGTCTAACTGAATTTTCGGTCAAAGACTTGTTTTAGTTTTTCTATGTGCTGCTGTAAGGACGTGGATACAATTATTACATCATCTAAGTACGTGTAGACATTATCGATGCCTCTTAGAATGTGGTCCATTAGTCTTTGAAATGTACTTGGTGCATTTTTAAGTCCAAAGGGCATTCTAAGGAACTCGTAATGACCTCGTTCTGTACTAAACGCGGTTTTCTCAATATCGTCGGGGTGCATTTCGACCTGATGGTATCCACTAGCGAGATCTAGGGTTGTGAAATATTGCGCACGCCCTAATCTATCTAATATATCGTGAATATTAGGTAAGGGGTACTTATCTTCGATGATACGATCATTAAGACGACGATAATCTACGACAAGTCTCCATTTTACATTGCCTGAAGAGTCTGGCTTTTTAGGGACAATATGTACGGGGCATGACCAAGGGGATACGCTCTCTCGCACCACACCTTGTTGGAGTAGTTTATCTACTTGTTTGCGAATTTCCTCACGTTGTTGCGGGGGTTGCTTATAATTACGAACGAATATCGGTGCATCGTTGCTAAGTCTGAGCTCGTGTTTGACAGCGTGTGTAAAGGTAAGTGGAATTTCATCTGAATGAAACAATTCTCTGTACTGATAACATAGCCGGGTAATTTCTCGTTTCTCTTCCTCGTTCATATGATCGGTTTGAATTTTCTTTAAATTTTCAACCAATATCTTATCAATGTCAGTTTGCATTTGAACGGTATTAATTTCGTAACTATTAATAGAATTAACATGAGAATATGATTCGAGTTCAATTGACGGGTTAACCGGGATACATTTCTTTTGATCACTGTAGTTTATTACCGATATGTTAAAAGAACCGTTGATAACATTAACTATGGCTGCGGGAGATATTAAACCGTCTGACCATATAAAGTCATCCTGTAAATATTGACCGTCCGAATAATTCGTTTTAACCTTGACTAACTTTTCACATCTGGGGTCAACGTATATTTTACGGGGTGGTGAAGTAAAATGTATCGGAATTTCTGCTGTGGGTGTACGAACCACGTTATTGTTTAAATCAATGTTACTCTTTAATCTTTGTAGAAGGTCACAACCGATAATACCTTTGTATTTAGGATCAAAATCGAATATTAAAAATTTATGTGTAATATCACTATTAAACGCGGGAGGTAAAGGGAACTGATGAACTATGAGCCGTTTTAATAAGAAAGAGTTCGGTTTCAACACAGTACTCGAATATGGTACCTGCGATAACGTCGGATGCCACAGTAGAGTGACTTGCACCTGTGTCGAATAAAAACTTACCGTTGAATTCTGGTAGTATAATATATGGCAAAAGTTTTTTATCTTGGAAATTAATCGATACTAGCTCCGGTTGTCTCGGTTGATGTCCATGGTAAAATCCTGACCGTAACTTACCTCTTGTTCATCCAAGGTCACATTTGGGAAAGAACCATCTAAATTATTACCATCAATGACATGATCGCAATAATTCTCATCAATGGATCCCAGTTGTTGCTGAGTATTTATTTGACTCGGCAAATAACATTTCTTGAGAAGCGAACTGTGGTTTTTCTGGCTTACCTGCCGTACGCATCGTAACGTCAGATGACACCGGCGTGGGAACCGATGGTTTAGGAATGTTCGGCTGGTTCCTAAAGCTACCGCTCCTAAAATTGCCTGAACCATTTGGTCTGAAATTACCTGATGATGGTCTATTCTTCCATGGCAACATGGACTGAACCCACTGCTGACGTTGCTCGGGGGTTAAATTATTTTGTTGAGGAACAAAATTCGGTTGGGGTACAAATGGGGTAACTGGTTGGTTAGTAAAATTAGGCTGTACGAATGGATTACGAAGGTTATTATTATTAGTTTGGTGTTTAGGTAACTCCTTTGGTTTCGCTTGAGACGTTGAAGGGTTAAAATAACTTTGTCTATTGTATGCAAGCCTAGCCTCCTCTTGCCTAGCCGCTACGATAGCCTCTTCGAAGGTATCCGGTTTAGCTATCCTTACACCAAGAGACACGTGGAAGTCTAACTGGTTCACGTATTGCTCAATAACCATCTTCTCGTAATAAGATTTATTGCCGTGCTCACCTACCGAATATAGGGTGTCTAACAACTCGCGAAGGCGCTTACCAAAGGTCTCGGCGTCCTCTGTCTTAGCCCTACGTACTCTAGTGAGCTCCTGCATGACTTGAATCTCGTTACGCGGTTCACCTAAACGTCTAATAAGAGCATTTTTAATCGCGTCCCACGAATTTAAGTAATCTTCGTATGCTATTGCATCTACGGCTGTACCACTAAGCCTACTCTTAATTAAGCACACTAATGCTGGATGTGAACGATCTGCTTCACTGGTTAATCTTAATAAACATTCTACCTCTCTAATATAGTAATTCAGTAATTTAGGATTACCGTCATATTTTGTCATTAAATCTGCAACAAGTTTGTATGGTTTGTAGTTCGCATCATAATCTCTGAGCGACATTGTACTTCTCTAACTTATCTGTCTAGTGGCACTCGGTGCGAAACAATGGGAGTAATTCTACACCTGAGTTTATTCTAGGAAATTACGAGTGGTTGCCTACTGCGATTGTAGCTTATAGACAGACACTTATCAATTTAAATAAAATACACAAATTAAAGTAAGGCAGGAAATAGAGCAAGGACACTTGGTAAAACGAGAGTACTTACCAAAGCAGCCACTGCATCTCCTGTCGAGTCTCCTCTCTATCAGCGCAGCTTCCTCCAATTCTCCGGAGATTTATCCCGATGACTATATAGGTGTCCGACCGCACGATAGGTTCGTTGCGGATCGCGAAGGAACGATTTAAGAACCGTCGCTCTTATCCCGAAGAGGTTTATCCGAAATTCGAACGTCGCGATCCTACCGACTGCGCCAGTTAAGTATTGGCGGTCGGGATTTTGATTAAAAAAATATTTATTTATTAATTACAATTTAATTATAATAAGTAAATTACAGGATGTTATTTAGCTGGTGATTGCGATTAGACTGACTATTGAATATCATTATACAATGCAATTGAAAATTGAGTAAATGCTGCGTTGCATGTGACCCTAGCTGCTACATCATCAAAAGGGAACGAAACGGCGGGTTACGATGAGTTAACTAACTAACTAAACATAAAATTTAATTAAAGTATTGACTAAATTGATTCATTTTGTGCATCATGTTATGACAAAGGCTCATAGTTTAAGTATTCGTTCCAGAACAAGGAAGAAATTGAAGCTAGACCTTAAATCAATAACATTTCTCAGACCGGGATATATTCATTAGATATGGGACGAATTGTTTATAGTAATAATAAATAAATAATTTATTATTTTGCAATCAATAGCATCTGTAGATATTAATATTGCTTTTATTTTTATTTCTCATATTTAGTAAAGCATTAAAATCATTACTGTAAATAACAGTTGCTGGTTATAAAGTAGTCAATAAATTTATCCTACTAAGTTTGAACATTTATCCATTAAATAAATTATAGCTACCCCGGTCTTGTAATTGCTTAATCCTATAGTCAACAATATCTTTTCTTCTAAGAACTAGTGTAGCCGCCATTTTTATCGATCCTATTTCTCCTATCTCGCTGGCCAAGGAATAATTCGCATGTCTGATTGCTGACTAAACACTTGCACAATTATGAAACATTACACATAGGACAATTGTCCTGCACGAACGTTATCACTAGCACATCTTCATGACGTCTTTCAGCACATCTATGTAGTTTTCACTGTTTGCATCACTGAAGATGACAATACTCCAGTAATTTTCCTCCTTGCCCCATAAGTTGAAGCTGGTCTGAGTCAATATCACGTCTTCTGCCAGATCCACTACGGTGCTCCAATGAACCCTCTTCTTGAAACAGCTTTAGATATCCATAAAGTGGCAGTCTTTACCTGTAAAGGACGTGTATTATTTATTATTTTCATGTATCGATAACCATGTATAATAAAATAAATAACAAACGGTCATTTTATAAGAATACTTACGTTTAAGCCAGTTTCTCTCGAAATTTCAGTATAATTTAAGCTTTGATTATGCAATGCTATTATTTGGGCCCTCGTAGCCATATCAATATTTGAACGCAAACTCATGATAAAAATAAATATTAAAAATTTGTTAAACAAATCGTAACTGAACTCACTCAAAGACAGTAAAGAATGTTATGATTGAAAAAAAAAAGGTTTAATTTTTATACAGTTAATATTAAATTACCCTCAATTGTTTTGAGATTTATGATCGAGTTATAGTTGCTAAACAACTTCAATATAATAAAGAGTAGGATAATTTCATTACAATTCAAGGTTACGCAATGGCCTAATGGCTAGTGGCATCGGTTAATTTTATGCTACCGAGTTCGAATCCTGGTTATTGCGTGCTTTGCTTTAAAAAGGTTTGGATTATCGTAGCATTAATTTGTGTAAAAATTTATTAAGTTTAATAACTTTGTATCTGATAAAAACTATAAATGTATATTTTTCAATACCACTAGTATACTAGCGCCAGCTATGTCATGCATGGTATATTATTAAGGCGATGAAACGCCGTACAAACGATTTTGATTTGGAATCCTCCATGCACTTATGACACTGATAGTACCTAATGCATATTTTTTTTTATTTCAGATACATTCCGCATGAATATTATTACCGATTTGCCTGTGAATAAAATTACACAAAGACCCTGGAATGAATGTAAAATAGTCCTGATCAAGTTGTACTAATTTTATAAAATATTTTGTAACAATACACCTAAGACCGTGAATATTACTTGTAAGTATTACGTAATCTAATTGTATTGAAGTAATTATTTAGTAATCTTTGATTTAAACAATAACATAATGCCTCACTGTTCTGATTGCAAAGTATTTGTAGATAATCGTCGTTGGTCTAGTCATTTACGTAGCAATGTACATAAAAACAATAGTTCTACCCCTATTTATGATAATGTTGCAATTATTAATTCTTCTTTTAAAGAACGAATTATAAGTTATAAAATCAAAGCGATAGGTGAACAAATACATAGTTTTCCAGAGATGTTTCTCAATAGTATAAGTACACAAGTCAAGCATCTAATAGATAAATCAATACAGAAACACACCTCTGTCAAAATAAACTTCGAACTGTTTGCTTCGTTTCTTTTGTATAAAAATGACCAACAAGAAATAAAATCATTCCGTTCAAATAATTTTATTACACACTATAATTACGATTTTGATTCTATATATAAATTAAATATTAACTTACTGTTAAAAAAAATTGAAGAATTCGAGGAAAGAGATAGTGGTTGGACCTTTTTAGGCAATTCGCACTTAGAATTAAATATTTATAAATATCAACCACTAGGCGGATCTAAATTTTTTACTTTGCCAAAATTCATAAAAAGTAAAAGAGCTTGTTTGAATATTCGGAACAATGATGGGTATTGCTTTTTGTGGTGTGTTGTGGCGGCGCTGTACCCCACAAACAAACACCCTGATAGAATTTCGTCTTATCCCCACTTTCAGGATGTTTTGAATGTTAATATTTATTATTTCCAATTACATTCTCGGACATAGCTATCTATGAGAAAAATAATCCTTCTGTCAATATATTTGTGTATGGTTTAAAAAATGAGAAGACAATTATCGGGCCGTTGTATACAACGTTGAATAATAAGTGTAATAAGAGTATCCATCTCTACTGTTTATAGAAAACAATAATAATTCTCATTACTGTCTTATCAAGGATTTATCTCGTTTAGTTAGAAACCAGATGACCAAACATCATGGTAAATTATATTTTTGTGAAACCTGTTTATTATTTTTCCCGACCCTTAAGCAAATTGAATCCCACTTGTGTGGAGGAATTGTCACGGTATTACCGGAACAAGGGTCGTTTTTGAAATTTAAAAATTATAATAGAAAGCAAAGTATTCCGTTTGTCATATATGCCGACTTCGAAACGTTACTTGAACCCATTTCTGGTAATGAATCCAACACCGCTAATACGACATACTCTAAACGCCACGTGCCAGCGGCGTTCGCATATAATGTCGTCTCATCATCAAATAACAATAATACCGTTGAAGGCTATAGAAGTTATCGTGGCAAAGATTGTGTTTCAAAGTTTATACATTTTCTTACTGAGGATGTGAAACAAATACATAAAATAATATCCCAAAACGAGTCTATGATATTCACTGATGAGAATTCTATTGAATTCAAACGTGCCGTAAAGTGTCATATTTGTGATAATCTACTCTTGTCCGATAAAGTAAGAGACCATTGTCATATTACAGGCCGTTATCGAGGTGCAGCACATCGGCATTGTAATTTGTTACATAAAGTACCAAAATTTGTTCCGATATTTTTTCACAATTTATCCGGGTACGATTGTCATCTATTCATAAAACAGTTAGGGGAAATTCCCAGCCCGATCAAAATTATCCCCAAGACTAAAGAAAAATACGTAGCATTTACTAAATTTATTCCCGTTGCTGATAACGCGTATTATTTGTATAAGATTTTTAGATTCATTTAACTTTTTAGGAACGAGTCTAGACAAGCTCGCTAAAACGTTGCAGGTGGAAGATTTTGTTAACCTTCGATTTCATTTTCCTACAGATAGTCAGTTTAATTTATTAATAAGAAAAGGAATATATCCATATGACTATATGACCGATTGGGAATGTTACGATCAAAAATCTTTGCCAACTAAAGGTAACTTTTATAACTCTTTGACTAACGAAGACATTACTGATGATGATTATAATCACGCGCAGTCTGTTTGGAGTGAATTCGAAATAGATAACCTCGGCGAGTGTACAGACCGATACTTAAAAACGGATGTGCTTTTGTTGACAGACGTATTTCAAAATTTTCGGAAAACGTGCAAACAATATTACAGTCTTGACCCCGCGTTTTACATTACTGCACCTAGTTTATCTTTTGATGCAATGTTGCTAAAAACGGGCGTTCAGTTAGAACTTGTATCGGACTTAGCTATTATCAGAATGATACAAAGCGGTATACGCGGCGGTTTATGCATGTGTTTGTAACGTTGTACGTTATTTCTTTAAAATAATATTAGGTTTACGATATATGAGCCGCGCGCCGCCGTGGTCGTTTGACGGAAACCGGTTTGGTGAACTATCCCTACCACGACGCGACACTGCTACGGACCGCGGACAATCGTCATACGCTCACTACCCAGAAGCCACGAGCCGATATAGCACCTGCCTATATTCAATACAAGTCCTAATTAAATTACGAATTGATATTTTATATTTATATTCATATTTATATTGTGCTTTAAAACCATCGATCACTAATAAAGATTAGTGATCGATGTTTAAAACGAATACCATTTTAAAGTCAGTGTTAACCCCAGATCGGGGTTCGAGTACCGGAGTTCCGAGTACCCGGATAGTGCAACTATCTGTAGTGCACCTACCAAACGTGCGCCTACCTGCGTGCCTGTGCCTACCTGCGTGCCTGTGACTACCTACGTGCCTCATCTACCTTCGCTTCCGGCGTCTGCTAGCGCGCTGTACACCTACCTGCCTGCCGCTGCCGAGCTGCCTGACTACCCAGGATAGTGGTGTTTCTATAGGCGGGCAAGAGCCTAACGCGCGCTCGATATTTTAAATTCACACCCAGCTCTGCCGATCCTTTTCCTTAATATATTATAATAATTGAACTAGTAATTATTTTTATTTTTTTCTACAACTACCTACCACCAACGCAAACGTTACAGTGGCGCCCAATAAAGGTAGATTATCGAGCCGTGTTTAGTTCTTGTTTGCTAAGCATTTTGTAGTTTTCTTGGTGTTGGTTTTCTGTCAGTAGTGTTAGATTTAATCACAGCCTACCAAATGTGAATCTACCCTCATATAATTTTTTTCTCTAATAATTAATTCAATCTACCCACAATTTTTACTTGACCTACCGTCAATATTTTTCTACCCCCAATTTTTATTTTTACATTTACCTACAAAGTTTACATTCTTTAAAAATTTTATTTTTTCACATATGGTAAGACTGACCACAAACGTGCTGATTTTGCATTTTTATTGTTTTTGCTTTATTGTTTTTGTCCTTATTTTGCAACACACTCCTAACTGCGGTTTTACTCTTCAATCATGTCGTACACTATTAACGCGTTCACTGCTCCGCGGATTACTGGGGTGCCTAAATTTTCAGACATTACTATAGTGCCCCGGCCGCACTATTGCGTTCAATATTTACCCTCTTTGTGTGCCCGAAACGCATATGTGCGTTCGAACGGCTCTCACTGTGTGCCCGAAACTCACATATGCGTTCTGTTATACGGGAATCTCGAACGCGGTTTTTAAAAAAACTTATTTGTGGACACAATAACTATATTCCTATTTAACTTAAATTTAAGGAAATTACTTATATTAGGATACTTAGAGATAGTAAAACACAACTTAGGAATAGTAGGAGTTCGACTTAGAAATAGTAGAGTTCGTGAACCGAATGGTATCGAGAATGACAACCGACTGACTGCCTTGGGCGAATCTGTGGCGTATATATATTATTATAACTAGCTGACATGGCATTTTATATAAGGGGTTGCAATATTAAAATAAGGTATAACAACCCCCCGCATTAGACCGAAATTCGGGGTAAAATTCCGAAATTCGGAAAAGTTATACTACTTCTCTAAGTCGCGGTGATTGAATAGATGCGATAGAGTGTAGCGAAACGTTGTCGTTCTCGACGTGAGTATTGTTATCAATGTTTACATTGTTTCTATTGATTACAAATTTATGTTTATATTTTAATACAATTTTAATTAGGATTAATATTATAAAAGAAATAATAATGAATAGAATTATAAAGGTAAGTATTGAATAATGCGTCCCGTATTTTAAAATAAATGGTTTGTCATCGATAATTTTGTCTAATTCCGCAAATATTTTATTATTTTTGTTTTTGTTAGATACTACTTATTTACACTAAATTGAATTTACACTAAATTGACATGTTGTCATAGTGATAAACTTATATTTTTTGACACTAATAAATTTATTTGTGATTTTAGATTGACAGAGAGAGGCATATCCCTCTCAAAAACATATCGAAGTACACTTGCTATGCTAATAGCATTCAATATTAACTCTGTTATAAAAAATATAACAGATATTAGTTTTAGGGACGAAGCTGTGCTGTCTAGGCTACCTAACAACACAGTGATAGATTTAAACTAGATTTTAAGACAACAGAACATACCATCATATATAATGTTAGTAGTAAGGTATATTCTGGCAAAAAAAAACTCATATCTAATGTTGTTACACAGGCTCAGGGGCAGCACAATTTAATCTTATTTTATATTAATATTCAGGGCTGCTCCTCTAAAATATTTGAAATAGAAATGTTTCTTGAGAAAACACAATTTGATATAGTTTGTTTAGCAGAACATTGGTTGAAAGAGGACCAATTAATATCTTTCAATTTTGAAAATTATACTGTAATAAGTAATTTTAGTAGAAAGAATATGTTACACGGCGGGTCCTTAATTTTAGTTAAAAATGGCATTAAGTCCAAAGAAAGGAAAGATATTGTAGCACTGTCAGTTGAACACACTATTGAGTTGTCCTGTGTTGAGCTGGATAGACATGTTGTTGTTTGTGTATATAGACCACCTAATTATCAGAATCTTGCATTGTTTGATTCTGTAATGGAAGATGTTTTGAGAAAAGTATGTTTTAGCCATAAATCAGTACTTGTATGTGGCGATTTTAATATTAATTTATTGGAGAACAATACAAGTGGCATGGAGCTATTAAATTTGTTTGAATCGTTTAATTTAAAAAATGTTTTTCTAGAACCGACTAGGATAACACCCTCCACAGCCACATGTATTGATAACATTTTTAGTAACTGCAACTATTTAGAAAAAAAAGTTATAAACAGTTTACCTTCTGACCACAGTGGTCTTGTGGTTACTTACAGCTCTTATTTGCCTCTTCAAAAAATTCAAATAAAGTTTAGACATATAACAAATAAAAATCTAGAGAAACTTAATGATTCATTAGCATCTAAATTAAGTATAGAAAATTTTGATGTAAGTAATCCAAGCAGGTTATACGAAAAATTTTTTACGGTGTTAAATAGGGAATTTCAAGATATTTTGCCAATGAAATATAAAGACGTCTATGCTAAGTTTCAGTTTAGCGATTGGGCTACCGCAGGTATTCGTAAGAGTAGAGATAAACTTTTTGAACTTTATGGCATGAAACCATACAATTGCGACCCTCTTTTTCATCAACATGTAAAATTGTACTCAAAGACATTTAGAATAGTATGCAAAACTGCAAAGCGTCTTTTCATCAGTAATAAAATAAAATCAGCTGAAGATAAGATAAAGGCTACGTGGAAAATAATACAGAATGAGACAGGTAGGAATAAATTAAAACATTCGGCTTTTTGTTTAAACACAGAGAGGGGACAGATTTCGTCAAGCACAGATGTAGCTCAGGAGTTTGAGACTTTTTTTGCTAATATACCTGTCAAAACAACGGCTCATTTAAAATCATCGGCCAGACTATCGGCAACTTTGCTTAGAGAAAATGTTAAATCATGCGAATGCGACTTTAGTTTTCATTATACTAGTCCTTTAGAGATAATAAAGGTTTTTAAAGAAATCAAGGTCAAATCAACTGAGGACCTTTGGGGACTATCCGTGAAAGTCTGCGGATCACTTATCCGAACTTTAGCGCCGTATCTGGTTTTGATTTTCAATAAAAGTATAGATGACGGTGTCTTCCCAAACCTAATGAAATACAGTAAAGTTATTCCATTATTCAAAAATGGTGACACTAAGGAACCAAACAACTATAGGCCTGTGTCTGTTCTGCCGGTTCTTAGCAAAGTGTTCGAAAAGTTAATGCTATCTCGGATGCTTCATCACTTTGATAAACATGCCATCTTCCATCACCAACAATACGGTTTCACTAAAGGTCGTTGTACAACTGACGCCGGTGTCACGTTGATAAAGGAAGTACTCGGTGCTTGGGAGGAAGCACAGGATGCTGTTGGTGTCTTTTGCGACCTCTCAAAAGCGTTCGATTGCGTTGATCATGAAACACTCTTGCTGAAATTAGATCATTACGGGATTAGACATACTGCACTCCGTCTACTAAAATCATATTTAGAGGATAGGCAGCTGAGAGTTCATGTAGGTGGTTATAACTCACAGGGCTCTGAGATAAGAATGGGCGTTCCACAGGGTTCAATATTGGGTCCGTTTCTCTTTTTAGTGTATGTTAATGACTTGCCATTTTTATTTAAAGCTGAGCCAAGTATGGTGCTGTTTGCTGATGATACATCATTAATTTTTAAAATAGGTCGACGTTCTAATAATTTTGACGAAGTAAACAGCTCCATTCATCAAGTTCATAATTGGTTTACAGTCAATAATTTAGCACTTAACGAGAAAAAAACAAAATGTATTAAATTTAGCTTGCCCAACGTACACAGTAATGATTGTAGCATAATTTTAAATGGGCAAAAGTTAGAATTTGTCAACGAGACAGTGTTTCTAGGTATCACACTAGACAATAGACTTCAATGGGGTTCCCACATAAAGACGCTTTCGGGGAGACTAAGCTCTGCTGTTTTTGCAGTTAGACAGATAAGACAGCTCACAGACGTGAACACAGCAAGGCTTGTCTATTTTAGCTATTTTCACAGCATTATGTCATACGGAATTTTGCTGTGGGGTCGAGCTGCGGAAGTAGAATCAATATTTATTCTACAAAAGCGGGCTATCCGAGCGATATATAACTTGCCCCGTCGCGAATCTCTGAGAGAACTATTTAAAACGATAAATATCCTGACGGTGCCTTGTCAGTTTATATATGAAAATATTATGTATGTAAGGAAAAATTTGCAATTATTTGAAAAAAGAAGCGATAGACATAATTTTAATACAAGAGGCAAAGATAGGCTGGCTGTGCCACGATTCCGTCTGTCCAAGGTACAGAAATCCTTTATGGGGTTCTGTGTAAATTGTTACAATAAAATTCCAAGTACTGTATTGAATCTTAACGAACGAAAATTTAAAACTTATATTAAACGTGAATTGTGTAGACAGGCATACTACAAACTTTCAGATTATATTGAGGATAAGAATGCCTGGCAGCATGTTGATTCGGCTCCACTGGACAATACTCAAATATAGTCAGCAGTTAGGTAAAATTCTTATAAATAATGCATCCTTAATTTATATATCCAAAAAGTTTATATAGAAGCACTCTTAAAGATTGTGAGTACGCATATGTGAGCGCCATGTTCGAGACGACAAAGGAGTAAAATTTTATGATAGGTCCCCTCATTTGTTCTTTTTTTTAACAACTTGTCTCTGCATTGTTCTCACATAAGGGTACACTAATGTATACTATAAATGTTATATTATTGAAATTGTAAAACAATTTTTTTAAAAAAAAAGAGTAACGAATGGAGTTTCTTGCTCGTTCTTCTCCATTCGAATCTACAATTTGGAATGAGCACCTAGCTTCACTGACGAACAGACTGACAGACTTCTTTTCTATTTTGACGTTTCAAAAGTACCTATTGATGGTTTAATTGGAATAAATGATTTTGACTTTGACTTTGACTAAATCGTCTAAATCGACATTTTGGAAAAGAATAGGGGACGTATTATTATTTATCGACTTATAATCTATTTGACAACATGAATCATTGATAATATTAAAATCTAGTATAGGGCTAGGTATACTTATGTTAAATGAGTCATCTGAATTTATCAGTCTCACACCTTTTGTGTAGATTGTACATAGTTTCGAGGTATTTAAAACACCCGTACCGGACACTATAATCTCACGCATTTCTGAGACACCACATAGGATGGACACTTTACTCGGACGAGATTGCACAAAAATCCACCGATTGTTTATTAGCGGTTGCCAAATGTCTAATTCGCCGAATATAGTTTTGGTAACACATTGTTTGGGAATAGCACTAATAGTTTTTGTTAAAAGTTCACTTTCACATATCGGGTTACCATTTGTCATCGAGATTACCGGTACTTCGCATAAAAAGAACTCAGAGTATATTGTCTTACACTTACGTAAACTATTTAAATTACAATATAACTGTTTATTACTAGAAATAGCGATATAAGAACTAGTAGGAGTGATTAAATTAGTAGGAGTGATTCGGTGGTAGGCGCTAAATAAGTACACACGTCGCACAGATTTTTATTATAAAATTAATTGATTTAAATTAATAAAATAAAACTTATATTTTTAAATTTGGACCAGCTATACAACTAAGATAATAGAATCAGTTATAAGTGTTTACAAGTGCTTGGATTCACTAGGTCCATGTAACATTGAACAATTAGGCCACCACCTGCCAGCACATCACATCTCAACATAGTTGTCACAAGAACACAAAAGTTACACAATGTCTCAGGTCAGTGAAATTATTAGTATTCACAAGAACGTGCAGGAGAGTTTGTTGAAGAGGATGGGTGACATCGAGGCTCAGATTCAGTCTGCGGGACCTGCGAAGGACACTGTGGCCAGGATTGCTGAAGAGTTTCGTGCCTTCCGTGAGCTTGTTTTCGATATGCTTAAGATGCTGCGGGCCCAAGTCATTGAGTGCTGCAGAAGCATTGATGATTTGGAGATGCGGAGCCGTCGGAAGGCTGCCATATTCCAGGGCATGCCTGAGCTGGACAATGAAGACTGCAGCGGACTGATTTTGGGTGTCATAAACACAAAGCTGGGCCTGGATCTTCCAGTTTCTGCGATTAAAGTATGCCATAGACTTGGAGCCAGCAACAAAGACCACCATAGGCCAATCTTGGTGAAATTCTCCAGTCTTGATGACAAGGCTTCAGTGTGGAAGGCTAAGACCCGCTTACGGGGCACTAAAATCTCCATCAGGGAATTTCTCACTAAGCCCAGACAGGAGGTTTTCTCAAAGGCGCGCCATCATTTTGGCATGCGAAGCTGTTGGACTCGGGATGGCAATATCTTCCTCAAAACATCCGATGGAAATAAGCACAGGGTCACGTGCTTGGAGGAACTGAGTCCTCTCCTCATACAGTATCCCAGGGCGCCGGGTGCGTCGCAGCCAGAGGCCAGGCATGGAGCGGGGGTGAATTCGTCCAAACTGAAAGATGCACGTAAATAACAATTTAGTATCCACTTCATAATAAATCCAATTGATAACATCAGTTTAATCACTAAATGCGGGACGTTTTCAATACACTTACCGTGTTTTGATATTTTATTATTTCCATATTCATATATATTTCTTTACTGGTCATGCATTCTACCCACTGTTCTCTTTAAAATGGCTCTTCCTTTGTTCTTGTTTTATAAAATTCAAATTACCCTATTAACTTTTTCATTAAATTCCGAACTTTTATCAATTCACGCCAGTTCAATTGACATTACTTAGTCGGGTCATAAGTTCTGTCACAAACTTTTGATGTAATAACTTATACGCCTTTTGACAATTATTTAAAAATTATATATGAAATGAAAGGTCATTAAATGTACAATATAATTTTATTTACATTATTCGAAATGCCCTCCCCCATTTTGAACACATGCCCTTAATCTACGCGGCCAGTCATCGATCGCTGCACGCACCACATTCATATCTATGTCTGCCGCTGCTTTAACCAGAGATGCTCGGAGAGACTCCAAATTCGGGTGAGGTTTAGCACAGACTTTTTCCTCCAAATATTGCCATATCTTGTAGTCCAGTGGGTTTAAATCTGGACTAGAAGAGGGCCAGTCTTCATGCCGGATGAAGTCAATTCCACGAGCGATCAACCAGTCTTGCGTACTTCGTGCCTTATGAGCCGGTGCAGAGTCCTGTTGGAATATCCAATGCCTGTTCCTGAACATTGTCTGAGAAAGAGGTTCCACTATGTTTGTTAGGACAGTATTTTGATAAACTTCGGCACTAGTTCTCACACCTTTTTCACAGAAAAACACCTCAGTTACGCCTGAATATGAGACTCCAAGCCAAACCATGAATGAGGAAGGGTAATGCCCACGCTGGACCCTCGCAATACGCGCGCTTGCTTCTTCACTGCTGTGGGCATACACCTTATCATTTTGTTTGTTAAAACTTTCTTCAATAGTAAAAATTTTTTCATCCGAAAAAAGAATTTCGCGGTATTTTTTTCCCGCGTACCGTCGTAGCAAAGCGCGGGATCTGTCTAGCCTAATTTTTTTTAAACGCTCGTTCAAAAAATGTCCTGTCTTTTTACGATAAGCTCGTAGTCCCAGGTCTTCATTTAGTACTCTTTTAACAGTGGTTCTGCTTAGCCCCATCTGCAGAGCTAGGATTTTTTGTTTACGTACGGGATTTCGTTCGATTCGCGCCTTCACTGCTTTGATGACCTTATGTGTCCGAACTGTGCGAGGTCGGCCGCTTCTCTTACGATCTTCGAAGCTTGACTCTTCGGTGTATCGTTTGATAGTACGATAAACAAACCGTAACGTTATTTTCAAATTTTGAAGAATATTGAAAATGTCTTTTGGCGCGTAACCACAGCGGTGCAACGCGATAACCGCGATTCTGTCTTCTTTATTCGACCACTCCATATTTAAAAATGAATAAAAAATAATTTCTTTTTTATTTTCTACAAGCGCGAAAGTTCTATTTTTAAAATAAGTCGAAGAATTTCTGGCCAGTAATCGAAAATTAAAAATATAAGGTTTTGACAGAACTTATGACCCGACTAAGTAATTTGTATGTTTCATCATTCATTTCCCTTATTTGTACTCTTTGGTCAATGTCACTGGTTGCCGTTAATCTTCATAATTTTTAGTTTCATTAACTTGTGACTTCACTTTTGTAAAACTAATATTGTAAATAAATTATTACCGTACTATAATACTGTCAGTCACAGAGTTCATAGTTTTCACTGTCATTTTGACCATAGACATATCATGCGTTTAGTTGCACGCAATAAGTTGTGATCTCTGTTGCTTTAGTTTTTTATTTTTTTTTTGCACTTGTTGGTTTTATTATGTTATTGTAGATTTATCTTTCTTTTGTGTCATATCAATTTTATTTCAATCTATGTAGCGGTGCTGCTGGCGGGTGGTGCAGAGACCTTTGGTAATACTGCACTGTATTTTAGGTATTTTCATTTTAATTTTGAAACAATATTTTATAGTAATACTTATATTATCTATTATTATATATTTTATTTAATATATTCGTTATATATTAATTATGCAATCCGATGATGATTCATTTTGTTCTGCTTGCAGTTCTTCAGAATTGTCCAATTTAAGTTTTTGTTCAGCCACTGATACACTTGGTGGCCAATTGCGAATAAAATTTGATCAAGCAAATCGACATCTTTTAAATATTTGCCACATAAATGCTCAAAGTGTACCAAGCCACTACAGCGATCTATACGAGGCGTTTTCTGATATTAATGTACATGCAGTCCTGGTTTCTGAGAGCTGGCTCAAACCGCACCTTCCTTCCACTAGTTACTCTCTTCCCGGATTTATTCTTATCAGAAATGATAGGACCGGAAGGGGGGGTGGTGGTGTTGCCATCTATCTTCGAAGTCACTTCCCCTATAAAATTCTTGCAACTTCTCCCTCTAACTATTGTTCGTCTGCTGAATTCATCTTCCTTGAAGTCAGCATAACGGGAGTCAAGGTTCTCATCGGTGTTGTGTATTGCCCACCAATGACGGACTACTTCTCTGATCTAGAGCTGGCGTTGGAATCCATTGGATCTGTGTGTGAGCATCACGTCATCATGGGCGATTTTAATACAAACCTGTTACAGTCCTCCCCCCGTTCCCGCAAACTTCTTCATATCATCGAGTCAGCCAGTCTTCACGTCTCACCTCTCCTATCAACCCACTGCAATATTGCAGGTGAAGACACTTTGCTCGATTTAATCCTCACCTCTAGTCCATCTCACGTATCCTCTCATGGTCAATGTCCTGCTCCTTGTTTCTCCCTTCACGACCTGATTTATGTATCCTACCACATAAAGCCTCCTAAACCTGTTCCTAAAGTACTGCGCATGCGTTGTTTTGCGGGGATAGATTTGGACAAGCTGCGTAAAGACGCTTCCGAGCTTGAGTGGGAAGCAGAGGTATCCGATTCTCCCACTATTGACGATAAGGTTGCCACTCTAAATCGCATGATCAAAAACCTCTACGACATTCATGCACCAATCAAAAGTGTTAAAGTTAAACGTCCGCCGGCTCCATGGATGTCGAGGGGGGTACGTATGGCGATGAGACGGAGGAATCGCGCCTTTCGGAGGTACAGACGTGATAGGTCGGAGGAGAATTGGGTTCTCTTTAAGTCAGCCAGAAATCGATGTAACCAGATGATACGTAATGCTAAACGCCGACATATTCTTGATAATATATCAACCAGTTCTGCGGCTGATACCTGGAAGTTCCTTGGAACAATAGGTATCGGCAAATCAAATCATATAGAGCTACCTAAGACGATTGGTTTGAATGATATAAATCAACATTTCACAACCGCTGCCCTTTTGGATCGTCAAACCATTCGGCAAACGGTAGACTTTATTAAAAACCTTCCTCATCCGTGTTCGGACACCTTCAAATTCTCTCCAGTGTCTGCGGGCGATATCAATAAAACCATTCTATCCATAAAATCGAAGGCCACTGGCTATGATGAAATTAGTCGTAGTATGGTTATCCCTATCCTTGAGTATATCTTGCCATCCATTACCCACATCATTAATGTTTCCTTATACTCAGGACAGTTTCCTTCCCTGTGGCGTTATGCTTACGTCCGTCCCCTTCCAAAAATCACAAACCCGACCCTTCCCTCCCATTTTAGGCCTATCTCTATCCTCCCCTTTCTTTCCAAAGTGTTAGAGGCGTGCGTGCACAGGCAACTGTCATGTTTCGTCCACCGGCATAACCTTGTAAGTCCTTTACAGTCCGGATTCAGACCGGGGCACAGCACCGCTTCAGCACTTCTCAAAGTGACTGGCGACATTAGAGAAGGGATTCAAGACACAAAAGTTACTACCTTGGTGTTAATTGACTTTTCTAATGCCTTTAATGCCGTCAGCCACGATATCCTTGAATCCATTCTTTCCCATCTTATGGTTTCGCCTGGGGCACTGGAGTGGTTTTCATCTTATCTTCGGGGGCACTGGCAGGCGGTTCGCGTTGACGAGACTGTGTCAGATTGGCGCGAGCTTAAAGCTGGTGTTCCACAAGGCGGTATTCTTTCTCCACTGTTATTTTCTCTTTTTATTAATTTTATCACATTTAATCTTCAGTGTTCGTATCATCTGTATGCCGATGATCTGCAGATATACACTCAGGCTCGGCCGGAAGATCTGCACGAAGCCATCGATAAGCTGAATAATGATCTCACAACCATCAGTTGTTGGTCTAGTCAATTTGGCATATCAGTCAATTCTGCCAAATGTCAGGCCATAGTTATCGGCAGTCCTCGAATGATGAGCAGAGTGAAGATCGAAAGTGTTCCTTCGGTAACATTGGATGGAAGCGTCATCCCTTTTAGTCCTTCAGTTAAGGACCTGGGCTTGCATCTAGATGCTACGCTGAGCTGGCAGGTTCAGGTCTCAAGTGTTAGTCAGAGGGTGATGGGGACGTTGCGCTGTCTAAATCGACTAAGGAATTTTCTACCACCTAGGACGAAGGCAATGCTTGTGCAGTCTTTAATCTTTCCTATAATCGACTATGGTGACGTGTGTTACTATGATCTCGGCTCGGATTTGCTCGATAAACTTGATCGTCTCATCAATAACTGCATAAGGTTCGTCTTTAACCTGAGGAAGTACGATCATGTTTCTGAGTACAGGTCCGAGTTGAAATGGATGCCAATTCGCCAAAGAAGAGCATTTCGCGCTTTGACAACTCTTTTTTCACTTCTCAACTCTCCAACTTCGCCTTCTTATTTAACCTCCTACTTTTGTTACCGCTACTCTGGTCATTCCAAAAATCTTCGCTCTTCTCATAACCTACTTCTTCATTGTCCCTCTCATAGCTCTGATACTATCCACTCATCCTTTTACATTCAATCCATTCTCCTGTGGAATGGGTTGCCCTTGGAAATCAGGAAGGCGACCAGTAAGCAATCGTTTAAGGCTGAATTGCGTAAGCACATTTTGAATGGACTGTTGTTAGAACCATCATCATAAAACTCTTATGTTATGTATTCACTGTGTATAATATTATTCATATATATATAAATATATATATATATATATATATATATATATATGTATACTAGTTATGTAAGTATATAGAGTATGTATTGAGTATTTTTTTTTTATTTATCTTCCACCATATACCAGTATTATTATAATATTCTACATATATATATATTTATTTTAGTGTTCTTATTATTTTTAAATCTTTTTATCGTCTCAAAGTTCTCTTCTTGTTGCACCTACCATACTCTCTCTGCATCACCCTAAGGTTGACTGGTGAGAATGCCTACGGCATTAAGTCCGCCTATGTAATGTTTTGTTGCATAAAGTTTAAATAAATAAATTAAACTATAAGTGTTTGGATTATCCACTCTGTGAGGAGTGGGTAGAGCCAAAGTATGATATACATGGAATTCCTCGTTGGTAACGAGGGGCACTTGTAAAACAAATACAAGTTTGTTCTTAAAGTAATAACATGCAACCTTAGATATACTTAAAATTAAATGAATATTATCTAGACTTAAAGATATAGGAATCCCAGTGTCCTGAGTATAGGGTATAGTTGAGTAGGAGTTATAATGTTAGGATGCAGGATGTTTTGACTACCGAGTGTAATCGCATTTATCAAGTCTTCGAGTTGAAATGACAATGTAAGCAAAGAGCTTTCTAAGTTGGTAAGTATGGAATGGACTTTTGTTTCTATAATTAAATCGTTTGTTATTTCTGTGATGTTTTTTATTTGTCTAAGGAATAAAGTTAATGATTCATTCATGATTTCTTGATTAGTTTTCAATTTGTTTATCGTATATTTATAGGACTCTAAGGTAGATGTGGTAATTAAAATATTTTCTTTTATTAATGTTGCCATTTTCTTTTGATTATTTTGCATAGATTCCATGGCAGAGTCGTATTTAAGAGCGTCGTTCTCATCGAGCGTGCCGAAAACGTGTTTAAAAATTGTACCTATACCGCCAAACCATGCATTACGTCTATTTCGTTTTGAAATAAGATGGGAGATAGAGTCATATTCTCGTTGAACGTCTGTAAATCTGGCTGTTAAAGGAGATAATGTATTTGTACACGAGATTAGGTCGAATTTTTGACAGTGAAACCTTAATGTACCTATGATTTCGTTTATATTAGTGAGATGAGGTTTTATGAGAGATATATCCACATAACTAATTACATTTAAATGACTTATAGCGGCATACATACATACCTACCTACATTCTATGGCATAACCACCACACCTCATACCTATTACCAGATAACCTTTACCGTACCTCCTTCAAGAACCAGATTACCTTTACCATACCTCCGTAACCAACAAACCAATACCTTCGTTTATGACTTTCTGTGATCAGAAACAGTGAAACAGGCCGCCTTGAAAAAGGCGTTGCAAACGTTTTAGACTTCTGACAGAAACTCGTCTTGAAAAAGACGCTTGTAACGTTTTTGACTTCTGCTAACGGAAACTCGTCTTGAAAAAGACGTTTTAAAACGTTTTTGACTTCTGCTCAGAAACGAGATATAGTGAGCAAGCAAATAAGCAGGCAAGCAAGCAGAAGCGAAGCTCGAAGCACTCGAAGACACGAAGTTACGGTCCACGACACTGGACACGTCTGTAGTCGTCGACGGCACCGGAGCGAAAGGACGCGTACGTTCGGGTCTTCTCACCGTCCCCGGCTGGGGGCGTGAGGTCGCGCGATCCAGGCCGATGCCTGTCTCGGCGGTATCGCTCGCTGCCTGCAACAGCAGGCGAGGTCCTTGGAATAGTCGGGCCTCTTGCGGGGCCCGATGTGGTCGTGTCCTGTGGGTGGCGCCGTCATGAGCCGCGCTCGAGCCTGGGCAAGCCCGGCGAGCAGCAAGCTGTTGACGGCGCGCGGTCGTGTCCAGTGGTTGGCGCCGCTAGGAGCCGCGCTCGAGCCTGGGCGCGCCCGGCGAGCAGCGAGCTGTCAGCGGCGCGTGGTCGAGTCCGGTGTGGGCGGAGTCTCTACCAGCCGGCCTGACGCGGGCGGGCGGGAGACTCACGCGGCATCCGATGGGTCGGTCGGTGCGACCAGGTCTCGCGGGAGGCCGAGGCCGTCAGGGGGGCGCCGGTGGTATGGCGCCAGCTCCCGGAGGCGAACATTGATGTGCTCAGGCGCTGCACGAAGGCGTCGATGCTCTCTACGCCGAGGTCTCGGGCGATGGTCGCGTTCCGTACGAAGCGCGGGGCGTTGACGATGGTGCGCAGCGTCAGCGACTGCTGCGCACGGAGGCGTTTCTTGTTTGATTCGGACACGAGCGCGTACCATGCCGGGGCGGCGTAGGTGAGCCGTGTCCGAATGTAGGCCTTGTAGATGCCGAGCTTCGCACGGAGCGGCAGCGCCGAGTTGAGCACCGGGCGCAGGAGGTGACGCGCGGCGCGCGCCTGAGCAGCAGCCTGCAGCACGTGGGGCGTCATCGAGAGCGAGCGGTCGATCTTGACGCCGAGGTATTTAACGCTCGGCGCCCACTGGACCTGCTCTCCCATCAGCGTCATGGGTGTCGGCTTCATGATCCCCACGGCGAGTGCTTGTGTCTTGGCCACGTTCACAGCCAGTCTCCACTTCTCCAGCCATTCAGGGAGTGCATCTAGGGCGCGCTGTAGTTTGACTACTGCGTGCCTGGGATTCAGCGACGTCGTGTAGTAGGCGGCGTCGTCGGCGTATAATGCGAGCTTCACGCCGTCCACGACGGGGATGTCGTCCGTGTACACGCAGTAGCACACGGGAGAGATGCAGCTTCCCTGGGGCACGCCGGCTCTGATGGTCCGCTCGGTCGACAGGGCGCCTTCCACTGCCACTTGGAAGGTTCTGCCGTGCAGGAAGGTGGCCAAGATCTTGACTAGTCGTCGAGGAGTAGTAGATGTGGCCAGCTTGCTGAGCAGGCCGGCATGCCAGACGCGGTCGAAGGCCCTCTCCATGTCGAGGAATACTGCCGCGGCGCGCTCACGCTTGTTACGCGCGGCCGCCAGGTCGTGCAGTACCCTCGCGACTTGCAGGGTGGTGGAGTGTTCGGCCCTGAAGCCGAACTGTTCGACGCGTGGCTGGAGGTGGGGTCGCAGGTGCAACAGCAGCAGCTTCTCGAAGAGCTTCGAGACGGTGTCCAGGAGCGTGATGGGGCGATAGCTCCCCGGCAGCAGCGTGTTCTTCCCCTGTTTGGGCAGCATGATTACCCTGCCGAGCTTCCACTTGGAAGGGAAGTGTCCGGTACGGAGGATCCCATTGAAGAGCCGGGTGAGTGTCGCGATTCCTCGCGGCGGTAGGCGGCGAAGGGCCTCGTTGGGGATGCCGTCCGGACCGGGTGCCTTGCGTAGTGGGGCTCGCAGAGCCATACGCCGCACCAGGCCAGGGGAGAGCACGACTGGGTCCTCTTCGGGGGAGATCGGCTGCTCCAGGTACTGCGCTACCTGAAGCTCGACGGCTGCCGTGTGTTGCACGTTGCGGGCTGGGTTAGGCTGGAACTGTCTCTCCAGGGAGTCGGCAAAGAGCTCTGCTCGGTCCTCGGCTCGGTAACGGGGTGTGTTGTCACCGGCCAGGAGGGTTCTGATCGGAGCCGGCTTCCCGGAGAGATTGCGGCACAATCGGTGTATGCCCGACCAGTCGTCGCTCACGTGCTCGATGGCGCGTTGCCACGATTCGGCCGCGTGGTTGGCCACGGCGGACGAGATTCTCGCTGCCAGAGCGTTGAGCACGTTCTTCATGGTCGGGCATCGGGTCCTTTGCCATTGCCTGCGGAGTCTCCTCTTCCTCTCGATCATGGCGAGTATGGCGGCTGGGAGAGGTGCTGGCCTCCTTGGTGTCGACACGTTCGATAGCTGGGCCTCTGCGAGTGCGGCCTGGGTGGCCGTGGTGAAGTCGGCGGCGAGGCGGTCGACGTCTGCCGGCGTGTCGACTCGGTAGGACGGCGAGTTCTGCGCCATGTGTGCGGCGAAGGTGCGCCAGTCCCGCCGTGGGCGAGAGGGTAGAGGTCGCAGGCGTTGCGGGATGTCCTCGATAGTCAGACTCACTGGCTGGTGGTCTGACCGGAGATGATCGTCCAGGACGTCACAGCTGACCGTTGCGGTGATGCCTCGCAGGACGGCCAGGTCGATGACGTCGGGCATCAGCTGCCGGTGGCCTGGGTAGTACGTCGGGGCCTCCGGGCCCAGCACCACGTAGTTGTGGAGCTCTGCATCGTCGAGCAGGCGGCTGCCTTCTCTGGTGTTGGTGTTCGCGTTCCACGCTGTGTGCTTCAGGTTGAAGTCGCCAGCGATGATGGTGGGCAGCGGCGAGTCCAGCAGGGTGTGGACGTCGCTCACTGCGAGGCGGTAGTGTGGCGGCCTGTAGAACGCGAACACCCGGGTCGGCTGTTGGTTGATGCAGATCTCCACGCCCAGCGCGTAGGACGCGCGCAGCGTTGGCACCGGCAGTAGCTGGTGGACGATTCTTCTCCTGACCAGGATTGCCAGCCCTCTGTAGGCAATCCCTGACGGCGAGATGTGGTCCTCCCGGTAGACATAGAAGCCAGCCATCTTCAGCTTGTCCACTGGTTTGAGGTGCGTCTCGTTGATCAGGGCTACGTTAGCTTGCCGTTGGTCTAATAGCAGCTTCAGTAGCCTGGTCTTCTCTGGGGACATCCCGTTGGCGTTCCAGTGTATGATCCTAAGGTGCCGCTGGTCCATCGCAAACGAGGGACTTGATTGCGTCTAGGAGCAGCGGCACTGGATCGCTCCGCTGGGTAACGAGCGCCGTCACGATCCCTTGCAGGATTCGGACGACGTCGTTAATGGTGAGTACCTGTGGCGGAGGTCTCGGCGGGGCTTGCCGTTTCGCCTTGAAAGGACGCGTCACGCGGCACGCGCCCTATTATAGCCTCGCGCTGTGCTCGCGACATCGCGACGAACGGCGACCGCGACGGCGCATGCGCGCAGCCGCTCCGTCGAGCCTTGCGACGAACGCGCGCTGCTATTGGTCAATTATATTTACATATGTGTGATAGTGTATAAGTTAGCCATAAGACATGTAAATATAAGTAGGGATATGTTGCCGATTAAAGCATTCCAAACCACGACAGCCTCGAGTTAATAACAAGAAGAAACCCTGCTCTCACTCCTAAATTGGTGACCCTCCTGAGAAGAAAGAACACTAATAATAATATCAAGACGGCAAATCCCTGCAAGACAGCAGAAGAATCATGACAAGCGAAGAATACAGCGACGCCCACGGCGTAACCACAGTGAAGAGCGACGTGGCGACAATATCTCTGCCCGCCAGATTGCCACCATTTTGGCGCCAAAATCCTCGCCTATGGTTTGCGCAATTTGAGGCAGCTGTCGCCGCAAGCAAAATAGGAGAGGAGCAGAAGTTTAACCTCGTCGTACCATTGCTCGGCAACAACGACCTTGAACAGATCGCCGACATCATCTTAAGTCCCCCAGCGTCCGGCAAGTACAGCACACTGAAAGAACGGCTGATCTCCACATACCAAGAGTCTGACCATCGCCAGCTTCAGAAACTGCTGAGTGGTCTCGAGCTCGGCGATCAAAAGCCGAGTCAGCTACTCCGCAAGATGCGTGATCTCAGCGGCAAGCTACTGTCAAACGAAGCTCTCAAAGTAATGTGGCTAAATCAACTGCCAGCTCAAATACGCGCCGTACTCTCCGTCAACACCGAGTCATCACTCGAAATGCTAGCCGCAATGGCTGACAAAATGATGGAGCACTTCGAGCCAGCTTCAATCAATGCAGTCTCCACAGCAACAACGTGTCAAGAGACCCTTCAAATCTCCTTGCTGTCGAAGCAAATCGAGAAGCTGTCTCTCGAAATCGCCGACCTCCGCACCACCCAGCAAAACCACCGACATTCCCCGCGCTTCCCACACCGCAACCGTTCACGCTCCCAATCAAGACCCAGACATCAGACGCATAACAATATCAAGCCCGGCGACCCGAATTGGGTGATTCGCTATCACTACAGATTCGGCGACCAAGCACGCAAATGCGAATCGCCGTGTTCAAAGAAGCGGGAAAACTAAAAAGTACATCGACGTTGGCGGGCGTCGATGTAAACCAAACCAGCCGCCGACTTTGTATCATCGACATCAACCTCCGAGAAAAATTTCTTGTTGACACGGGAGCACACATGTCAGTCCTATCAGCAAGAAATAAAAAATACATCAAGCCGGCGAAGACCTCATACAAACTGTTCATACCTACGTTTTACGTACGAAATTCGTACCTACGGAGAGCGCACACTCGAGCTCAACCTAGGCTTACGAAGACGATTCAGGTGGACATTCGTCGTGGCCGACGTGAACACGTCTATACTGGGCGCAGACTTCCTAGTACATCACCAACTACTAGTCGACCTGCATCAAAGAAAACTCATCGACCGCATCACAGAACTTAGCGTAAACGCGATCAAGATCAACGGCACCGAGCAAGAAACCGTCTACATGGTAAATCGCGATCACGCTTATCACGACCTACTAAAGAAATATCCCGATGTTCTGCGACCTATGTCATTGAAGACTCCTGTGAAACATGACGTCACACATCACATTGAGACAACCGGACCGCCTATATACTCACGAGCGCGACCCCTACCGCCCGACAGATACAAGGCGGCAAAACTTGAGTTCGAGCGCATGATCGAGATGGGTATCTGCCGACCCTCTAACAGTCCTTGGGCGAGTCCACTGCACGTCGTCAAGAAAAAAGATGGTTCACTCCGAGTTTGCGGCGACTACAGAAGACTAAACGCAGTTACAGTACCCGATCGCTACCCTATACCTCGAATACAAGACTTTACCTACCAACTTCACGGCAAGAAAATATTCTCAAAACTCGACCTCAAGATGGCATACTTCTGGATACCGATCGCTAAAGAAGACGCACAGAAAACAGCAATCATAACTCCGTTTGGCCTCTTCGAATTCAACTGCATGACATTCGGCCTAAGAAACTCAGGACAAACATTTCAACGATTTATGCACGAAGTACTACGAGGACTCGACGACATAATGTTTTGTTTCGTCGACGATCTACTTGTGCACTCGAGAAATCAAGACGAACATCGACGCCACATCGAAATGGTACTCGAGCGCTTAAATACCTACGGCGTCAGTCTCAACATCGATAAGTGCGAGTTCGACAAACAAAACATCGAATTTCTTGGGTACGAAGTCTCACCAGAAGGAATCAAACCCACTCAAGACCGAATACAAGCAATAGTTAACTACCCAAAACCACAAACAATTCAAGATTTAAGAAGATTCCTCGGCATGATTAACTTTTACCGCAGCTGCTTACCCCATCAAGCCGAATACCAACATGAATTAAATAAATACCTACACAACACCAAGAAAAAAGACAAGACTCCGATAACGTGGACACCAGAAGCAGAGCTAGCATTCGAGAAATGTCGACAAAGCATCCTCGACGCTACTACACTCACGCACCCGATACATAGCGCGCCGCTACGCTTATATACCGACGCCTCAAACACAAGCATCGGCGCCGTACTGCAACAGCAAGTAGACAACGTGTGGAAACCTCTAGCATTTTTCTCGAAAACAATGAGCGAGACGCAGCGACGTTACAGTGTGTACGATCGCGAATTATTAGCGATGTACATTTCTGTCAAACACCTTCGTAGGTTAATAGAAGGCAACGACCTTACGATATATACCGACCACAAACCTCTTACCTATGCACTAACAAGATCACCGAGTACCAGCGACACATCACGAAGAGAACGACAACTTCACTTCATTAGCGAGTTTTGTTCAAATATAAAGTACGTACACGGTGATAACAACGAAGCGGCCGACGCCTTATCACGCATAGAAGAGATCGACCTATCTCAAACTTCCATCGACTACAATCAACTCGCTCAAGACCAGGAAAACGACTCAGAACTACAGAGATACATGTCACATCCAAACCTACAGTTCACCAATATTTCACTACCCGGAGGTCAACGTCCGCTTATCTGTGAAACATCGACAGGCAACATTCGTCCGTATTTACCCGCGAAATATCGTTTTGTCGCATTCAAAGCGCAACACGATTTAAGTCACCCAGGCGTGCGCACTACGAGAAAAATAATATCTTCGAAGTTCTTCTGGCCGAACATGAACAAAGAAGTCGGAACATGGGCAAGAACATGTGTCGGTTGTCAGCGAGCGAAGTACTATCAGCCCGCTCGGCGAGTTTGGAAAATCCCAGCGTTTCGAACATATACACGTCGATATCGTGGGACCACTGCCGCCGTCAAATGACTACCGATATCTAGTCACCATGATTGACCGCTGCACAAAATGGCCTGAAGCTATACCAGTACGCGATATCACCGCGGACACGATCGCCAAGGCTATCTACGACGGGTGGATATCAAGATTTGGTTGCCCGCTTCGACTTACGACCGACCAGGGAAGACAGTTCGAGTCGTCACTGTTTAAGGCGCTTATGAAGAAATGTGGAATAAACAGAATACGCACTACTGCTTTCCACCCTCAAGCAAACGGACAAGTCGAACGCTGGCACCGAACTTTAAAGTCAGCACTCATGGCGAGATGCGCGCGCACAAACTGGAGCGACGAGCTATCAACCGTGCTACTCGGCCTACGTACAGCATTACGTCAAGACAATGAAGTCAGCCCGGCACTCATGACCTACGGTTCAACACTCCGCGTACCATCTGATTTCTTCGTGCCTACTCAGCCGAACATCGATGACGCCGAATTCGTCCGTCAGCTGACCGAAACGATGTCTACATTATCGCCGAACAGCAAGCCACACTCAAACTCCACAAGGTCATTTGTACACAAAGACCTTGCTACGTGTACACATGTTTTCGTGCGCAATGACACCGTGCGCAGCCCACTGGTACCTCCCTACGACGGCCCCTACAAAGTACTTCGGCGCGACAGCAAACATTTCACCATACAAATGTATCCACGTACTGCAGTTGTTTCAATAGACAGACTCAAACCAGCATACTTACTCAATGAAGACGACACCCTATCAACATCAGATACGCGCCAACAGCAAGACAAGATACCTACTACGACTTCGCGCCAACAGCAAGACTATGTACCTACTGCATCTGCGCGCGAACAAACATCGACCTATCTACCTACAACTACGAGTAACGACGCACGGACAATGTCATTCACCCCACCCCGCGACGCCTACGTCACCCGCACCGGCCGTACAGTGAAACCAAACGTACGCTTCGCTTAGGGGGGAGTGATATAGCGGCATACATACATACCTACCTACATTCTATGGCATAACCACCACACCTCATACCTATTACCAGATAACCTTTACCGTACCTCCTTCAAGAACCAGATTACCTTTACCATACCTCCGTAACCAACAAACCAATACCTTCGTTTATGACTTTCTGTGATCAGAAACAGTGAAACAGGCCGCCTTGAAAAAGGCGTTGCAAACGTTTTAGACTTCTGACAGAAACTCGTCTTGAAAAAGACGCTTGTAACGTTTTTGACTTCTGCTAACAGAAACTCGTCTTGAAAAAGACGTTTTAAAATGTTTTTGACTTCTGCTCAGAAACGAGATATAGTGAGCAAGCAAATAAGCAGGCAAGCAAGCAGAAGCGAAGCTCGAAGCACTCGAAGACACGAAGTTACGGTCCACGACACTGGACACGTCTGTAGTCGTCGACGGCACCGGAGCGAAAGGACGCGTCACGCGGCACGCGCCCTATTATAGCCTCGCGCTGTGCTCGCGACATCGCGACGAACGGCGACCGCGACGGCGCATGCGCGCAGCCGCTCCGTCGAGCCTTGCGACGAACGCGCGCTGCTATTGGTCAATTATATTTACATATGTGTGATAGTGTATAAGTTAGCCATGAGACATGTAAATATAAGTAGGGATATGTTGGCGATTAAAGCATTCCAAACCACGACAGCCTCGAGTTAATAACAAGAAGAAACCCTGCTCTCACTCCTAAAGACTCTTAATTACTTTAAGTTTTCCCAGAGTATCGAAGTAGATACCAGCATTTGAAGGATACGGCTTGATAAAGTCCGATTGTGCATCAATTGGAATGCTGAAAGAATGAAATGAAATAAGGTTAATGTTGTTCAGCGAATGGAACTTCAGCAGGTTTTATTTCATCGAAATGGCGTGTCACATGACGTCGATTTATAAGAAGAGTGACAGTGTTATTATTATGGACCGTTATGATTTTGTACGGTCCTTTCCAAATAGGAGATAAGGCCTATCTTAGTCGAAGATGATTCTTGAGATAAACTAAATCGCCAGCCTTGTAATTGGGCGGTAGTTTAGAACGAATGTCGTAGTAAGATTTTGAATGTTCTTTAGATTTTAGGATATTTTCTACTGCCTTTTCTCTAGTAAATTTGAATTTATGTTGTAACATTCTAATGTAATCTGAATATGTTGAATTAGGTGTAGCTTCGTATATTGAATTTGGAATGAATGGTTTATGGCCAAAGACGAGTTTGTAAGGTGTGAATTTTGTGGTTGAGTGGATAGTCGTATTGTAAGTGAGCATAGCAGTATATACATAGGTAGGCCAATTGTCTTGGCTGTTATTAATGAATGATTTTAAATATTCTTTAAGTGTGGAGTGACTACGTTCTAGAGCTCCTTGGGTTTGTGGGTGATAGGGTGATGCCCAAAGTAGTTTAATCTTTAAGAATTGACAAGTAGCTTTAAAAAGATCAGATGTAAAATTAGTACCTTGATCGGTGAGTATTGACTTAGGAATACCGAAGAGAGAAATGAAATGAATTAAGCAGTCAGCTGACTCTTCGGCTGTTGTGCTACGCAAAGGGTAAGCGGCAGAATATTTCGATAGATCGTCTTGTATTGTAAGTATATATTTGAGCTTTGCTGTACCAGATTCAGGAAGGGGGCCTACTATGTCTAATGCGATTCTTTGAAATGGAGCAGTGGAAGTACTAGTTATTTCCATAGGGGCGCGATTAAGTTTTCTAAGTGCTTTATTTTCTTGGCAGGATTTGCATTTCTTGACATAGTTCTCTATGTCACTTCTCATTCCCTTCCAATAATATTGTTCTTTAATTCTATAATACATTCGTGGTGATCCTAAATGTCCGGCGATTGGAATGTCGTGGTTTTCCCTAAGTATTTTAGGTATTTCACTTAATGTAGGATAAATTATTTTATTCAGGTAAACGTGTATGCGGATTGGGATGTCATGGAATAGGTAAGTCAAAATGTTGTAGATTTTTGTGTAGGAATGTCGATCGAAAGGGGTTTTAAAATCAGATATGGCTATGTCCGTGATCGATGAGTCTAGTATGATGTCGTTCTTTACTCGTTTCAGAGAATTATATATATCGGGATAGGATGATTCATCAAAATGATGAACCTTGGTAAAAATTAAATAAATCGTTTTATTTTCTAGATATGTTTTCAGGAAACAGTGTAGCTCCTTATCTGCGTTAAGAATTTCGTCTTTGTCCTCTTCATTAGAGAGTATTTCAGAGATGTAGGGGTTAGATTCGTCTAAGTCGATGGAAGTGGGTATTAATATGGTTTTATGAGGGCATTTGAGTAGGTTTTCATTATGTTCGGTTATAGTAGTATTTGGTTTAAATTCTTTATTCGATATCGATCTCAAAAATTTGGAATAGTCTTCGTCGTTTGCGTCTGATTTGGCGTTAGTTTCAGCTGGTAAAGGTATTTCGAGGTCGGCAAAATTAGGGTTAATATCAATACTCTGTGGACTAAGGTCAAGTGGACCTAGGTCTATAAGTTCTGGTAAACTATCTTCAGTGTGAGTTGGGGTAACGTCAGGAACAGTATTTTCATAGGATTCGGGGATAATGTTCTGATTACGATTAGTTTCGTTATTTAACAATTCATTGTCATTAAATGTGAATGGTATATGAGGGGGGTAGATCTAGAAGGGGATCTTCTAGAGGGTTGTTGATTAAATCATTAGGACTTGTGGGTAAAGAATCGGGAAATGGTACATCTATTGGATTAGTTGGGAATCGGGACAGAGCATCAGCATTTGTATTAATTTTTCCTTTCTTATGGATTATGTTCTAGTCAAATTCTTCTAGTTTCAAGCGCCAACGCACCAGTCTAGATCCTGGGTCTTTACAATTAAAGAGCCACTGAAGTGGTTTGTGGTCTGTTACAATAGTGAATTTATGACCATAGAGGTATGGTCGAAAGGCTTTCGTGCCGAAAATAATAGCGAGACATTCCTTTTCTGTAACACTATAATTACATTCGGCTTTGTTAAGGGTGCGGGAAGCAAAAGCAATAGGTCGGTCTTTACCGATTTGACCTTGAGAAAGGATTGCAGATATGGCGAAGTTTGAAGCGTCGCATGTTAGTAGAAAAGGTTGTGAGAATTCAGGATATGCTAATATAGGTGAAGTAGTTAATTTGGCTTGTAACGTTTCAAAGGCAAGTTGTTGTTCGTTGTGCCATTTGAAAGGTGTGTCTTTTTTTAGAAGGGATGCTAAGGGTTTTGCGAGTTTGGAAAAATCTGGAATAAATCGCCTGTAATAAGATACTGTTGTATTGTCTATGATTAGTATTACTAATCAGTGTTGCACTATTATTGTCTATGTCGTCATATCACTATAAAGAGGGTGGCCGAGCAAGTGTCGGCCATTGACAATGTAACTCTGGTGCAGTGAGCTGCAGGACTGTGTACTGTATAAATAAAGTCAAGTATCCAAGATCCAAGTCTTTCAATCATATTACATGGTGTCAGAAGTAAGTCATAAGATGAAACTTATGTCATGTCTGAGAGATCTCACCGAGACTCATATTGTCAATCTGAGAAAATCATTCTCATGTCAAATTTCTGTGATGATAGTGGTGATAATGTCATGTCTAAGAGGTCTAAAAAGAACCTCGGTGATGAAAGCAGTCACCTGTCTGAGAAACTAAATTTTTACTCAAATTTATGTGATGATAGTGGTGAAAATGTCATGTCTAAGAGGTCTAAAAAGAACCTCGGTGATGAAAACAGTCACCAGTCTGAGAAATATAATCTCATATCATATGGTCACAATTTAAACAAATGTTGTGATAGTCAAAGTGTGTATCTCAATGATGAGTACAGACACATGTCTGAGGAATCACCTCACACGCTCACACCACCACATCAAAGTCATCAGTCATTGAACAACATTAATACAGTTCAATCAGAACCTAACATTAACAAAAGTAAACAGTCCTGGAATATTAATTTAAAAGTAGGTAATTTAAAATTTAATTGCATCATAGATTCAGGAGCTGATTTAAACATTATGTCGAAGCAAACTTTTAATTATTTAAAACATAAGCTTAAACAGTTGTCAATTGTCAAAAGTCATATAAATGTCACAGGATTTAGTGGCAAATCAATACCCATTATGGGAAAGGTCAATATTAAATGTAATTTAATATTAAATAATAACAATGTCAGTGAGAACATAGTGTTCATAGTCGCAAATTTAGAGTGTCCCAATGTCTTAGGTCTTCCTACATGTGAAAGGTTAGGAATAATTAAAAGAGTTTTTTCAGTGTCTAAACAAAATTTTTGTCAACAAATTCTAACAAAATACAATGATGTCTTCCAGGGTCTTGGCTGTCTACCTCCTGTCTGTCACCTGAAACTCAAACCTGATGCAGTACCATGTGTGGATCCTCCCAGGAGAGTACCATTTGCGTTGCTTGGAAAACTACGCGAGGAGTTGGATCGCATGGAGAGCATGAAAGTCATAGAAAAAGTCACTAAGCCTACTGAGTGGGTGAATAGTATAGTTATAACTGTAAAAAGTTCAGGTCAGTTACGAATTTGTTTAGATCCTAGAAATTTAAATAAAAATATCATAAGGGAAATATATCCACTTAAGTCAATTAATGAGATAAGATCTCAACTAGTTGGAGCTGTCTGTTTTTCTCATTTAGATGCATTTTCGGGTTTTTGGATGTTAAAATTAGATGAATATAGTTCTAAATTATGTACTTTTCAAACACCATTTGGTAGATATAAATATTTAAGGTTACCTTTTGGAATAAATGCATCATCAGAAATATTTCAAAGAGTTATGATGAATTTGTTTGGTGATTTGGAAGGAGTCTTAATATTCATTTATGACATTCTAGTCTATGGCCCAAATGAGTCCGTACATAATGAGAGATTACATAAAGTCATGCAAAGAGCACGTCAAGTTAATTTAAAATTTAACAAATCTAAATGTAAATTTCTAGTGTCTGAAGTCTGTTTCCTAGGTTATATCTTTAGTAAAGATGGTGCAAGGGTTGACCAAGAGAAAGTTAAAGCAATTGTCAATATGCCTACACCAAAAAATGTCAAAGAATTACAAAGAATATTAGGTATGATCAATTATTTAGGTCCCTTTATTAGTAATTTGTCAGAAAAAACTCAAATTTTAAGAAATCTTTTGAAAAAGGATTCTGTCTGGTCTTGGGATGAGAATCATAATAAATGTCTTAAGGGTTTAATAGATGAAATCACAAAGTCACCTGTCTTAGCTCACTATAACCCCAACATTCCATTAGTCTCGTCAGTAGATTCGTCTAAATCAGCATTGGGAGCAGTCATTTTACAAAATAATAAACCCATTGCTTATAGTTCTAAAACTTTAACCACAACCCAGTCAAGGTATGCTCAAATAGAGAAAGAATTGCTTGCAATTCAATTTGGTTGTGAAAAATTTCACCAGTATGTATATGGTCACAGAGTTACAGTTCACACAGATCACAAACCTTTAGTCTACCTGTTTGATAAACCATTACATGATGTACCAGCTAGGTTACAGCGAATGATGTTAACTTTGCAAAAGTATGATTTGAAAGTTATACATGTCCCAGGTAAACAAATGTTCATATCTGATACTTTGTCGAGAGCAGCCTTAAAAGATCATTATATTCCAGAGAATGAGTCTGAAATAACCTGTCATGTCAATTTAATGCATTCAAATTTAGCAATTACTAAGGATTACAGTACAAAATTGTCACAACAAACTAATAAAGATGAAAGTTTGCAATTGTTAAAGAAATATTATTATGAAGGATGGCCAAAAAGTAAAAACAAAGTTAGTTAATTAGTGAAACCATATTGGAATGTACAAGCTGAAATACATGTAGTTAAGGATTTGTTATTTAAAGGATCAAAATTAATAGTACCACAGTCTATGTATAAAGAAATGTTGGATAAAATTCATGAAGGTCACCAAGGAATAAATAAATGTCTTAAATTAGCTAGAGATTCTTTATATTGGCCAAACATGTCAGTTGATATTAAAAATTTAGTAGAACAATGTCTTATATGTGCAAAATTTAAACCTGCTAACCAAAAAGAGCCATTACAAAGTTTTGAAATTAACAAATATCCATGGCAACAAGTTGGTATTGATTTAATGTACTTTGATGGTCTTTCTTATTTAATTGTTACAGATTATTATTCTAAATACATAGAAATAGCTTTGTTAAATAAGAATAGTACAGCCAAAAATGTAATTACACATTTAAAGTCGATTTTTGCCCGTCATGGTATACCTTTGTCATTAGTGTCTGACGGTGGACCTCCTTTCCAATCTTTAGAATTTAAAAATTTCTTACATGAATGGGACATAGAACATGTTGTTACTAGTCCATATCATGCACAGTCTAATGGTCAAGCTGAAAGTTCAGTTAAAATTGTCAAAAATATGTTGAAAAAATGTAAAGAAAATTCGTCTGATCCAATATAGAAACACACCTAAGAATAATTTACCGTCCCCAGCTCAACTCTTAATGTCTAGGAATTTAAGAGACAATGTCCCTAAGTCGTATAAGAAATTAAAACCAAAGGTAGTAACATTTAAAGATTACAAAGAATGTGTAACTAAGAATAATGATTGTAAGTCTAAATATTATAATAGAAGTGCTAAGCCTTTACCATTGTTATATCCCAATGATCATGTCTACTTCAAAAGACAACCTAATTGTAATTGGGAACAGGCTATTGTCAAGCAAAGGCTGGCAAATAATAGGTCATATGTCGTTGAGGATGTCAATGGAGTTAGGTATAGGAGAAATAGGATTCACTTAAGGCATAAGTTCTCTCCTATGCTATCCAACTCATCGGCGTCGTCGTCTTTGTCATCGCAAGGGAGAGAGGATGGTGACAGTCAGAAGGCTGGACCTTAAGAACTCTCATCTCGATCCTCAAGTAGTCAATTTGTTACACGTTCAGGTCGTATTGTAAAGCCCACAAGAAGGCTAATAGAAGAAATAGATTAAGTATATTTTGTAATCTTATATGTTGTAAATTAAGTACCTAGTCAAGTTATATAAGTATAAGTCGTATAAAATATTGTCAAGTTGTCATAGTGATAAGTCTGTTTTGTAAAGGGTTAATTTAAACTTAACAAGGGGGATGTTGTATTGTCTATGATTAGTATTACTAATCAGTGTTGCACTATTATTGTCTATGTCGTCATATCACTATAAAGAGGGTGGCCGAGCAAGTGTCGGCCATTGACAATGTAACTCTGGTGCAGTGAGCTGCAGGACTGTGTACTGTATAAATAAAGTCAAGTATCCAAGATCCAAGTCTTTCAATCATATTACAGATACAAGGCCCAAAAATGATTTTATATCTTTGGGGCACTTTGGTATTGGGAATTCAGTGATAGCTTTTATCTTTTCTGGGTTTGGTTGCACTCCATCGTTATTTATTAAGTGACCTAGGTATGCGACTTCTTTGCATAAAAATTCGCATTTATCTGGTTGAAGTTTCAGATTATACATTCTAAGTTTTTCGAATACGGCGGATAGGTTCTGGATGTGACTAGATAAATCAGGGGAGTAGACGACAATATCATCAATTTATACGAAACAGCGTGAGCCTTGAAGTCCGGATAGGCAAGTGTTCATAAGTTTTTGGAATGTGGAAGGGGCATTTTTAAGCCCGAATGAATGAATGATGAACGAAATCAGTTGTTTCTTTATCCACACAAAAGCAGTCACCGACTTTGCATTCTAATCCGCAACCTAAACAGAAGCTAGCTCAACATAAAAAACGTAAACAATCGCGTCCGTCCGCGACCGCGGCCGCTGGCGATATGGACTGCGATTCGGAGGCATCATGTACTACATCATTCACGAGTGAGGAACAAGGGATATCGTCGCTTCCTGACAAACCAAACAAATCAAGTGCTCATCGTAGAACCCCAAGCGATCACGATACAACGGTTACGTCATTTAGTTACTTAATAGGTAAAATAGTTAATGCACTTATGAATAAAGGTTCGCTAATGAACAAAGTAAACAATGTCGTCAAGATAATAGTAGAATGGTTAGTACAAATTATAGTTTAAAACCTACCAGAAAACTCAATTATAAGTAAACTTATTAATGGCTTGTCACAATAATTCCCTTCAATTTAATATTTTACAATGTAATGCACAAAGTCTAAGACCGAAATCTAACCTATTTGAACAACTTTTATATACAGATAAAATTCATAATGCCGTTATCAGTGAAACATGGTTTGAGCCCGATAGTCAGATTAACTTTAATGAATACAACATTTTTAGACTTGATCGAGATGATGGTTACGGAGGGGTAGCTTGTATTATACATAATTCAATTAACGCGCAATTATGTAATGTAAATAACTTTAATCCGGGCATTGAACTATTGTGTATTAAATTGTTTAATTGTCAGCATATTGAGTATATAATTGGTATTTATTGCCCTTCAACTGTTCGTACTTTACAAAGGGACTGGGATCATTTGTTCTCGATTGCAAATAGCAAAACTTTAATTTTAGGGGACTTTAATGGCCACCATTCAAACTGGTCATATAAAACCGATCAACGTGGATCTCAGATTTTTGACTCAATGATCGACCATAATTTTATTTCAGCTAATGATGGGAGTCCGACTCGCATAAGATTAGTTAATAACGTATTGCAACAGTCCGCCCCGGATATTTCTTTCATTTCCTCGGATTTGGCTTTAAATTTTATTTGGAAAGTTACAAATGAATCGTTAGGTAGTGACCACTTAGTTATTAAATTAACCACGAATTTTAATGTTGATAAGCAAACAATTAGGAAAAGGAATTTTAAAAAATCAGACTGGAAAAAGTATACTTCCTCCGTAGAGAACATCCTCCGTGACTCAACCATCCCCACAGACCCACAGTTATGTTATGATTTCTTTGAAAATACTTTACAGATTGCAGCAGATTCCCACATTCCCCAGATTATTATTCCCCAACATATCAGCTCTAAGTTTAACCTAAAGCACACTGGAGTCCGGATTTATCTAAATCCGTGGCAGTGCGACGTTTGGCTTTAGCAAATTTTAGACGCAACCCAACTCCACAAAATTACACATTTCTTCAAGAAAAAATTCAGGAGTCACAGAGGATGACACGCAAAGCAAGAGGTGTTTCCTTCAGGGCTTTTTGCTCTAATATCGATTCATCAACTTCTGCTAGTGATATGTGGCGCAAAATGAGATGGGTAAAGGGCCGTAAATCCAAATACCAGCACACAGATTCAAGTTTAGCTGAAAAACTCCTTAATGACCTAACGCCTGATTACGTTTCCCCCCCTGAACCTTGCTTTCAATCATACAACTGTAAACTAGAAGCTTCAATTACTATTCATGAGTTGGAAAATTCTGTAAAATCAAAGGATACCGCACCTGGTTGCGATGAAATCTCATTTTCCATGATTAAGAATTTACCTGATATCGGTAAATTATTGTTACTTTCTCTGTACAACACATTCTTCGAATCTGGTTTTGTTCCTACACAGTGGCGTAATATATTAATTATTCCTATCCCCAAACCAGGACGAAATTCCGGTCTGATATCTTCGCTGAGGCCTATTTCGTTGATGTCTTGCCTTTGTAAAATATTTCATAATATCTTGAACAAAAGATTAGAATGGTATCTAGAACGTAAATGTATATTCTCTGATAATACTATAGGTTTTCGTAAGTTTAAGTCAAGTTTGGATAGTCTTAATACCTTGACGACAAAGATTCAACTTGGCTTTACTTCAAATGTTGCCACTGTTGCTTGTTTTATTGATATCAACAACGCTTACAATAATGTTGATACTGTTAGTTTATTGAATATACTTGATAAACTTGAAGTGGGTCGTAAAATATGTGTATATTTGTGGAGGTTTCTGTCGGAAAGAATGCTTAAAATTATAATTGATAACAAGGAATATTGCAGGTCAACAGGTCGGGGGTTGGCTCAAGGGGACCCACTTTCTCCTCTATTATTTAACATTGCAACTTATAATATCTGTAAAACTATTACGAATGTTGATATATCTCAATATGCTGACGATTTTGTATTATTTAAATCTGGTTCCAATGTCAGTGCAGTCGTCTCGGGATTGCAAGTTGCTCTGAACGATTTTAATACTATAGTAAGTAATCTAGGTTTAGAAATATCTACTACTAAGACTAAAGTTTGTATTTTTAAGAGAGGCATATGTAAGCTACCTGTTAATTTGAAGATTAATGGCAGTAATATAGAAGCAGTAAACAATATTAAATATCTGGGGCTGTGGTTGGATCAGTCGCTTAGATGGGGAAAACACATCAATGAGTGTGTTCAAAAAGTCTTAAAATTTATAAATATTTTGAAAGTTCTAGCGGGTCCTGGTTGGGGTGTTCACCCTAAACATTTACGTAGGCTATATATCGCAATAATTCGTAGCAGATTAGACTATGGCAGTTTTCTGTACGACTGTAGTTACCAATGTCATTTATCTAAACTAGATAAAGTACAGAATAAAGCTCTTCGTATTATTGGTAGCTTTATTAGAAGCACTCCGATTCACGTGATGGAGAGTGAATTGAGTTTACCACCATTACATATTCGTAGAAAATTTCTAGGAGGCAAGTTCTGCTTAAAATGTATGTCCTTACGCGGGAGTGTTGCTATTAATTTGATCGAAGAATTGTCTTCAAGCATTCAGAATTCTCACTACTGGAGACATAGGAAGCAACCCTTACTGATCTCAATTTATAACGATCTTAAAACTGCTACTGTGCACTCGACTAAATTGATCGAAATGTTTTCCCTTGAGACATGGGTTAGCAACATCAATGTTGTTAAAACCATTAAAAATAAAATTCCCTCTATATCTAAACCTAAACGGGATTACAATTGTAACCAGTTAAAACAAATTTGCACGCAATTCATAGATGAAGAATTCGCTGATTTTCACAAGGTTTACACAGATGGGTCTAAAACTAAATCTGGTTGTGGGGCTGCTGTTTGGGATCCGCAAATGAACATGTCTGTCAAGCTTGCCATAGACTCTGATATCTCCATTATGCATACCGAGTTAATCGCAATAGCAGAGGCTATTTCTTATTGTAACTCAATTAACCATGATAAGTTTGTCATCCTAACAGACTCGAAGAGCTCACTGCAACACTTGGCTCGATGCACCTCGTCCGTGCGAGGAGTGCCGATAGCCTACACGATTTTGGAGTCTATATTCAGATATGATCAGAACTCAGTTTCAGTAATCTTACAGTGGATCCCTTCGCACGTTCAAATAGAAGATAACGAAACAGTGGATCTACTAGCTAACCAGGCCGTTTTTGATGGAATTCCCGTGAATGTTTCTCCACTTTTTATTGATTATATCAAAGTAATAAAACAACAATGTTTAGATATGTGGAGTGAATATTTTAACCAGAGATCAACAGAAAAGGGAATATGGTACAAGACCATCCAACCACAACTCCCTCTGTGTAATTGGATTGAACAAAATATGACAAATAGAAAAGATCTAGTTATGGCGTTGAGACTCCGTGCCGGCCATATTCCATCAAAAAAAGTTTAGCTTTCTGATGAAAAAGGTTACATCACCTAACTGTGAGGAATGTGGAGTAGTCGAAGACGTACAACACGTTTTGATGGAATGTGTCCGGAACGAGGCTTTAAGACTTAACTTATTTGGATTTGCATATAATTTCAACGTTGGAGAGTGCAATTCTATCCTGGCTTCGCCTTTTTCAGAAGAGGCAAGAAACCTATATAAACTGGCATTTTTTGTATTGAAGTAGATATGTAATTTATACACCCTTTGTAATTTTAGTTAGTAACTATTTTTGTTGATGTTACAGGGTGACGTTATCGCTCAGCGATAAAGCCCTTAAAACTGAGAAAAAAAAAAAAAAAAAAAAAAAAAAAAAAAAAAAAAAAAAAAAAAAAAAAAAAAAAAAAAAAAAAACCTTCATTAGGCGCCAATTTCATCTCCTACTCACTATAGGTACTCACCGACTCGGCATGAAGATACGTAAAGGTCCATAATATATTTAAAAAAAAATGAAAGACGAATGTATTAATATAAAATTTATTTTTTGGATTTTTTTCCTACGCCCTTGCCTTTGGGCGTAGGAAAATAGGGCACCAAAACGGTATTTATATTGTGCTTTAAAAAGATTACCATTTTAAAGTCAGTGTTAACCCCAGAACGGGGTTCGAGTACCGGAGTTCCGAGTACCCGGATAGTGCAACTATCTGTAGTGCACCTACCAAACGTGCGCCTACCTGCGTGCCTGTGCCTACCTGCGTGCCTGTGACTACCTACGTGCCTCATCTACCTTCGCTTCCGGCGTCTGCTAGCGCGCTGTACACCTACCTGCCTGCCGCTGCCGAGCTGCCTGACTACCCAGGATAGTGGTGTTTCTATAGGCGGGCAAGAGCCTAACGCGCGCTCGATATTTTAAATTCACACCCAGCTCTGCCGATCCTTTTCCTTAATATATTATAATAATTGAACTAGTAATTATTTTTATTTTTTTCTACAACTACCTACCACCAACGCAAACGTTACATGTTCCCATCGGCATTCTAGAGCTAATCATAAATACATGCCTGAATATAATCCATCACAACCTCAGAGTTTTATAGTGTATTTTAGATTGTAATAATCTTTACGGTTTTAGCATGTGTCAGTATTTACCGTACTCTAGTTTCAGATTTTTGAGTGATAACGAATTAGCTAATTTTGATGTTACCTCTATAGAGGATAACGCAAAGTGGGGCTTCATATTAGAAGTTGATTTATTATATCCCGAGCATTTACATAATGACTTACCATTTTGTCCCGAAAAATGTGTACCCCCTGTAGGTAAAACAAAGAAACTTATAGCAAATCTGTATAATAAGTATAACTATGTAATTCATTACGTTCATTTAAAAAATGCTTGAAACATGGTTTAATGTTACGTAAAATTCATAGAGCTATAACTTTTAGACAAAGTCCATATTTAAAACAGTACATAGAGTTAAATACTCAATTAAGGCAAAGAGCAAAAAGTTCTTTCGAACAAGACTTTTTTTAAGTTATTAAATAACAGTGTTTTTGGAAAAACATTAGAAAATACAGAAAATAGAGTAACTGTTCATTTGGTTAATCAATGGTGCGATCAGTCTAATCGAACTAAGAAATTTATATCCGCTGAGAAACTTATAGCCAACCCCTATTTCCACAGTGCATCTGTTTTAACTGAAAATTTAGTTGCAATACAAATGAAACCTGATCAAATTATTTTATATAAGCCAATATACATCGGCTTCACTGTGTTAGAACTTTCGAAAGCACATATGTATAACTATCACTACAATATTGTAAAGCATTTTTATAAAGATCGAGTGCAGCTATGTTACACAGATACCGATTCCTTTGTCTATAAAATATACACTAACGATTTTTACCACGATTTGAAATACAATTTCTTGCAGTATTTTGACACCAGTAACTATGAGGCCATTAATGATTTACAGATACCACAAAAAACAAAAAGGTTCCCGGTCTTTTTAAAGATGAAATGGGAGGAAAATATATAACAGATTTTGTTAGTTTGAGATCGTACTCTATAAAAACCTCTAACAATATAATTAAAAAAGCGAAAGGGGTAAAATCACCCGTGGTTAGGGATTTAAACTTATCCGACTATTCTCTCTCATTATTTACCTTGCCAGACTTCGTGGCAAGGTAAATAATGAGACTGTAGATGGTTAAGGTCTGTTTATTACTTTAATTGCTGGTGCTTATATACTAAGAAGATGCGTGAGATTTTCAGATTTAGCTATCCTAACAAACGTGCAACAATTAACATGTATGTCTTATCTCTATCGTATCTAAGTAATGTAGCGACGTGATAGTGCCGCTACATATACTCCCCCCTTTTAAAAATAATTAACATATAAATTGAAAAAAATTAGTATGTACCTAATTATATAATAACTTAACCTTGCTGATAAATTACATCCTATGCGTAATGTAATGTCATTGTTGCTAATTCGAAGGAAATAAAAACTGCTGCCTTTGTTGTGACGGCGGCGGCAGTCGATGAACTATCCACTGCATTTGTGCTGATTGTTTGCTGCGTCGATTTGATCAGGGTTGCGGGCGTTGTCAGCTCAGTTACCCTATCTATGAGTTTTCGACCAGCTATATCGACTAATAGCTTATAATGCTCTAAAAAATCTGCTCCAATAATCGGTTGTGTTACATCGGCGATGACAAAGTTCCATACAAAGTTTCTTCGTAGCCCGAAGTTTAAAGAGAGTGTTTTTTCACCATATGTCTTAATTTTTGTACCATTGGCGGCATAAAGTATACATTGTTCATCTTGTATTAGTGAATGTCTCTGTGGCTTGCTAATAACTGAAATATTTGCTCCCGTGTCAATCAAAAATCTCATACCACTTTTTCGGTCGGTAATAGTGAGGCGGTTGGACGGGTGAATAGCACAGAGTTCCGCCGTTGTCCGTGCTTCAATTAGTTTCCCTGTTTCCTTGAGTTGAGATCCTGTTTCCAATCACAAGGTTGAACACACTTTTGTGCATATTTTTTAAATCTTCCATGGTAAAAACAAAAGTGCCTTCTTTCTCTTGAACTTGACTGTGGTAGGAAATGCCGACGATTGGAATAACTTTGAGTGCTGCGTCGATAGTTTTTTTGACCTTGCTGAATTGCATTTAGTTCCAATTGCATTTCTGCTAACTGTGCTAGTATGCATGACATTGTATCGTCGCCAGATTTGTTTCCGTTTACAGCTGACACCTCTGTACGTGTTGAATTTATTAATATCTTGTCCGCGATCTGGCTCATCTTGTTCACATCTATGTCTTCTGTGACTGCTAGAACCGAAGTCACTGATGGTGGCAGAAGCCTCAACCATAGAAGTTTGATGGTTTCGTCGCTGATATTTCCGTTACTCAGGGTCCGCATCTTGCGCAGAAGATGTGATGGTTTCTGGTCGCCGAGATCCATTTCAGACAATAATTTTTGGAGCTGACGTTGGTCTGATTCCTCATAGCAACTGATTAGGCGTTCTTTGATAGCCTTGTACTTTTCTATTGGCGGTGGGCAAGTAATGAGGTCACTAACCTGTATTATTTCTTCTTTTGGCAGTTTTGCAATGACCGTATAGTACTTGTAATCGTCTCCTTGCTTCTGTGGTGCTACCATAATCTGGGTTGGTCCCTCCAAAATTCCGGAATACGGGATAAAATGGCGGTTCCGGCTGATATCTCCAAGGCTTCTTGTTGGCTGCTGCTTGATTTGCAGGGTGAATGAGTCATGTTGATTGTTCTTCGTCGGGTCACCAATTTGCCAGACTTCGTGGCAAGGTAAATAATGAGACTGTAGATGGTTAAGGTCTGTTTATTACTTTAATTGCTGGTGCTTATATACTAAGAAGATGCGTGAGATTTTCAGATTTAGCTATCCTAACAAACGTGCAACAATTAACATGTATGTCTTATCTCTATCGTATCTAAGTAATGTAGCGACGTGATAGTGCCGCTACAAAACCATTTTGTTTAATGGAGGAGTAATTCGGAGGAAAAATATTATGTTTAAATCGATAAAACACGAAATATTTACTCGCTAGAAACGATGACAAAAGATCGATATCTGTAGATCAAATATCAACTCGAGCATGGGGTCATGCATTAATTTTTAAGAATAAATTACTATGATTTTAATTATTTAAGTTTTACATACACTCATGTATTAGTTTAAGTCTAGTTTTAGAATATACTAAATGTTACTGACACTAATTATGATGTTATTTAAAATAAATAAAATGTGAATTAAGTGTTATAACTATTAACTCGTTTTATTTATGATATCCTATTTAAAGAAAGTAAATACTGATTGCAGTTATTGCAGTTAAACTGTGCACCTAGAATACCCTGCATCATAAGGTTGATTTTCAAGTAACTATCACTCTCGAGTAATGTGCTTACAAGGCACTATATGAATTGTCATTGTGTAATTATTACCTATGTTGGAGTTCATTGCCCTTAGCCCGGCCTGGAGACACAAATGCTCAGTTGACGTTAGTATGACAGGTAATTTTGTAATAATATTAATTATTAATCATTTACAAAATATTATTCACGGAGAACGTCTGTTTAATATTTCTAATTTTCACCAAAAGTCATCATGTCGGTGAGTAAAATATTTCTTAAATGTGTTTTTTTATTGTTTCAACGATTATAACACTACGTTTGTCAAAGGTGTGTTAGTATACTTACATTTTGTCAGAGCCTGTTTTCACCCGACTGCTGAAAAGGGTTACCAGTTAACCATTTATCTTAGCCCGATCTAGATTTCAGACTGTTTTTGAGAAATGTCTCGATAGAGAACTGCGCAAAATTTACATGATACTGGTATAAGTTGTGTTTATATTTGGTTCCAGATTTCTTCAGAATCCGAGATTGTGTTCGGCCAGTATGCTCAGGATCCCTTAGACGGATTCTCTGAGATGTTTCGCAGTGAACCCGAGCACAGCAAACAGGCCACGAAGGATAAAAAACCAAAACAACGATGCAGAGAAAAGTCGAAAAAGCAAAAACCCAACAAATCCTTCGTTATGAGTCGACTACAACGAAGAGGGATTAAATTAATAAAAATGTAGATCTCTGCAATAACAACTCTCAAAGCATAGACAGTGATAGTGACAGTGAGAACGTAATTATGAACGCACAATATATTGTTCAAGATTGTATCGACAGTGTTATGGACGATACTGAGTGTTTGGTTAAGAAAATATCAAAATCTTTAAGGCGATTTTCACACTGCCCCGCATCAGGCTGCATATTGCGTGTCGACGCACCTACGCGCGTTCCTACGGGATTGAAGATCTGCATCATCGTGCGGGTTTTTTGCGCACTCACGCGCGTAGTTGCGTTTTGTAGATTCACGCACAGCGGCTCTTGCTCTATTCGCATTGGTCGTGCAGTACTGAGCATCACGATAGTTTTGATAAAAATGGTGTGGAACTCATTCAGTACGCTGCACTAACTGTTTTTTTACGGTCAAATTATAACAAATCGTGCCTATATATAATAAGATACTGGGTACAACCTACCAATCATTCAAAATCACGCGCGGCACTGCGGGATTCAGTGTGCCATACCTTGCGTCTCGCCCCGCACCTACGCGCGGGGCGCATGTTTCTCCGCGTGTATGCGCGTGATCCGCATGAACGCGCGTGGATGCATTTTCTGTGTGTTAGACTATGCGTGTTTTCCATACAAACGGAGATACTTACGAGCAACCAATAACCTAAGTACATTACACATTATCATTTACATCTTGAGCCCATTCTAAATACTTTCTTACACAAAGTACATTTTTAAGCGCACAGTGCTTTATATGTTTATTACAATTAAAGTTAAATGTTCCTTCACAGTATTTTTCATGCAAAGCAGATAAATTAGGGCATTGTTCTGGACCAAGCTCTGAAACTTTACAATTTACACAAAGATCCTTTATCCAATTAACCTTCTCCAAACCCTTTACAATTATTTCCTTATTTTCTAAATACGGAACGATTAAAATAAATAAATAAAAATAAAAAAGCCTTTTATTTCTTGCTACACACAGTAAATGTACACTTATAATTAAGAAAAAACAAAAAAAGTATCATAAAAAATATATAGTTATAAAATAAAAACAGTTAAAAGGGTTTTTTTTAATTTCTTTTTCTGCAAGAACCCCTCTCATTAGAAGGTGAAGGCCTCCTCCAGGGACAACCAGTGCTGTCTATCTTCTGCTGCTCTCATCCAGTGGGCACCTACTACTTTTGTGATGTCATCTGTCCAGCGTGTATTTGGTCTACCTCTTTTTCTGTGGCCCGATGGTCCTAACCATGATGTTGCTATTTTAGTCCAGCGATTGTCGTTAATTCTTGCCACATGCCCAGCCCACCTCCATTTCATTTTCTGAGCATAGTTAAGAGCGTCGATGACTTTAGTTTTTTGCCTGATTTTGGCATGGCGGATTTTTTGGATCTTTCTGATCTTTAGTATGCTTCTTTCCATGCTTCTTTGTGTTGTTGTGATCTTATTTTTTGTTTTCTTTGTAAATTTCCATGTTTGACAGGCGTATGTCAGTGAGGACAGTAGGCAGGTGTTCATGACTTTGCTTTTCAGTTTTATGCTCATATCGCTTTTAAAAATTTCTTTTAGACTCCAGAACTTTTTCCACGTGATGTTTGCTCTTCTCTCTACTTCTCTTTCGTTGTTGTGTCGTCTGAATGAAAGTTGTTTTCCTAGATAAATGTAGGTATCAACATAGGTGAAGGCCACAGCGCGCGATGGCCGTCAGAATAATCAGGGGATACCGTACGATCTCCTTTGAGGCAGCGAGCCTCCTAGCCGGATCCCCGCCCTGGGACCTCGACGCAAAACTCCTCGCGTCGCTCTATTGGTGGCGCGCGGAGGCAGTCGAGCGGGGCGAGCGCCTGGTGCCTCGACAGGTTGAGGCAAGCAGGGCGGAACTCCGCCAGACCTTAATGGCGGAGTGGCAGACGCGCTTAGCGCAACCCACGGCGGGGCACGCCGCTATAGAGGCGGTAAGGCCCGTTCTAGAGGAGTGGCTCAATAGGAGCCACGGCGCCCTCAGCTTCCGGCTGACGCAGGTGCTTACCGGACACGGGTGTTTCGGGAAGTACCTGTGTCGCATAGGTCGGGAGCCGACGTCTCAGTGCCATCATTGTGGTGATTGCCGCGACGATACGGCGCTACATATCTTGGCGGAGTGCCCAGCTTGGGCCGAGCAGCGTCGTGACCTGGTCGCGGCCGTAGGTGCTGCGGGAAATCTCTCGTTTCCGGCTGTAGTGTCTGCTATGGTCGGGAGCGAGTCAGGGTGGAGTACCGTCGCTACCTTCTGCGAGGCCGTGATGCTCGCAAAGGAGGCGGCGGAAAGGGAGAGAGAGGCTGCCTCCTCTCTCCCCTCCCGCAGCAGACGCACTAGACGTCGTAGGGTGGCCGACCTGCGGCCACCGTAGGGTGCGGCCTGTGGACGACAGACTCGGGGCGTCTTGTCGTCTGACCAGCAGCAGGCCTCGAGGCGGCGGCGCCGTGTTCCGCGCGCGCCTCATAGTGGAGTCCTGCGGTCGGGGTGACGGCCGCAGTGGGTGACGGGGCTCGCCTCCGCCTTACCATCTGGCGGGCCAACACCCGTCGGGGGGATGCGACGAATGCTTCGGCGATACCCGCCCCTCCGATACATGGGTTATTGGAGGAACACCGGGTTGGTTTTTAGTCAGTAAGAGTCTGACAGTACCCTTCGCCCTTCCCCGAGGGCGATGGGTCTCCATGAGGATTTTTCAAAACCCGACACCCCAAAAAAAAAAAAAGGTATCAACATAGGTTAGGCAATATAACCTTCATTCCAATAATTGCCTCTATTTCTTTCTAACCATCTAACCTGTCTCTTTTCGTCACTTGTTAAGTATTTAAACAAGTATGGTGGTTTTATTAAAAATGTTTGCGTATAATCACGACTAGCAATAGCTAATTCTTTTATTATAAATTCATTTTTTAGGTCTTTGAACCCTTGAACATCTAGTATGATAGTATTCGGATTCATGATATTTTTCTCACAGTGTTTTAGGTAAAGCGGGATATTCATACAGATCCCAATTTCTGAATATCATCTGGAGTGGTCGATCTTTTTCTAACAGTTTTAGCAAAGTTATTTTCCCTTTGTCGGACACTTTAACATGCGGTAAACGCCAGATAATTTTATTTATCTGTACGTCGTCTAAAAATTCACCGGTGTTAAGTTTGACCGCATTCAGATTAGTGTTACTTCGTAGCAATATCAGTTCATGTCTACCATTTATCACCACTTTTTTAAAATCTTCTGCGAAACCGAGGATGTTACAGAGTGGTATAGAAACAGAAAAGCTACCTCCATTAACATTTTTTATTCCATCGTGTTGTATTGTCTATGATTAGTATTACTAATCAGTGTTGCACTATTATTGTCTATGTCGTCATATCACTATAAAGAGGGTGGCCGAGCAAGGGTCGGCCATTGACAATGTAACTCTGGTGCAGTGAGCTGCAGGACTGTGTACTATCTAATTAAAGTCAAGTATCCAAGATCCAAGTCTTTCAATCATATTACATGGTGTCAGAAGTGAAAAGAACAATAAGAAAAATTTATTTCACGTAAGTCGGTCACAAAAATGGACCAGTCGAGTTCCGAGCCATGCGGCGTGGGCGACCAAGATGGCGTCCAAGGTCTCAACACGAGGATGAAATCATTGAATATTTCGTCGGATTCCACAAATAATAATGCGGAAGCGTGGAAACGGTGGTCGCAGCAACTGGACCTATATCTACTCGCCACGGGTTTAGACAGGGCACCCGAGAAGAGAAAAATAGCCATACTGCTGCATCTTATGGGTAAGAAAGGCCTAAACATTTATAATACATTTAACCTCAACATCGACAAGACCACGCTTGCCGAAGTGAAGCAGAAATTCAATAATTTTTTTGAGCCCCGGAGGAACATAACCATGTGTCGTCACATGTTCTTCACGAGGAGGCAGAAGCAATCCGAGTCCATCGAAGGATTCCTGGCAGACCTGGAAAATAAGAGCCAGGATTGTGAATTTGGAACGCTCAAGGAGTCCCTCATCAGGGATATTTTCATTGCCAATCTGCACATGGACCTGGCACATGTCCGTCAGAGATTGCTTCAGGAGCCTGATCTGACATATCAAAGGATGCGCGAACTGGCGAGAACATTAATCGTCGCACAGCAAGATGCTGAGAAAATCGTCGGTTCCAGCGAGAAACAGGAAAATGTAATGCATCTACGTCGGAGGAGCCGTAGTCGAGGAGATCGTCGACAGCGAGCTTCACCAGTCGGTCGGCAGGGTCCTGGTACGAGGCAGTCTCCCAACCCTGAAAGGCGCACGAGGCCGTGTAGCCGCTGTGGGCAGTCTCATCGATACAAGTGCCCAGCGCAGGGAGTCCAATGCAGGTCATGTAATTCATTTGGTCATTTCGCTAAATTTTGCTTTAAAAATAAAAATGTAAGTCGTTTAGAGTCGTTTAATTCAAATAGTAACAGTAGTCAGGATCATTATTTCATTGGAACATTAAACAGTCATTGTCAAAGTCATATAGAGTCAAATAAAAGTACAAAATATAGTTACAAAGTACAATATAATGTTAGGTCAAGTAAAAAGTCACCCAGTACACGGATACATTGTCAATCTGAGAAAATCATTCTCATGTCAAATTTCTGTGATGATAGTGGTGATAATGTCATGTCTAAGAGGTCTAAAAAGAACCTCGGTGATGAAAACAGTCACCAGTCTGAGAAATATAATCTCATGTCAAATGGTCACAATTTAAACAAAAGTTGTGATAGTCAAAGTGTGTATCTCAATGATGAGTACAGACACATGTCTGAGGAATCACCTCACACACTCACACCACCACATCAAAGTCATCAGTCATTGAACAACATTAATACAGTTCAATCAGAACCTAACATTAATAAAAGTAAACAGTCCTGGAATATTAATTTAAAAGTAGGTAATTTAAAATTCAATTGCATCATAGATTCAGGAGCTGATTTAAACATTATGTCGAAACAAACGTTTAATTATTTAAAACATAAGCTTAAACAGTTGTCAATTGTCAAAAGTCATATAAATGTCACAGGATTTAGTGGCAAATCAATACCCATTATGGGAAAGGTCAATATTAAATGCAATTTAATATTAAATAACAACAATGTCAGTGAGAACATAGTGTTCATAGTCGCAAATTTAGAGTGTCCCAATGTCTTAGGTCTTCCTACATGTGAAAGGTTAGGAATAATAAAAAGAGTTTTTTCAGTGTCTAAACAAAATTTTTGTCAACAAATTCTAACAAAATACAATGATGTCTTCCAGGGTCTTGGCTGTCTACCTCCTGTCTGTCACCTGAAACTCAAACCTGATGCAGTACCATGTGTGGATCCTCCCAGGAGAGTACCATTTGCGTTACTTGGAAAACTACGCGAGGAGTTGGATCGCATGGAGAGCATGAAAGTCATAGAAAAAGTCACTAAGCCTACTGAGTGGATGAATAGTATAGTTATAACTGTAAAAAGTTCAGGTCAGTTACGAATTTGTTTAGATCCTAGAAATTTAAATAAAAATATCATAAGGGAAATATATCCACTTAAGTCAATTGATGAGATAAGATCTCAACTAGTTGGAGCTGTTTGTTCCTCTCATTTAGATGCATTTTCGGGTTTTTGGATGTTAAAATTAGATGAATATAGTTCTAAATTATGTACTTTTCAAACACCATTTGGTAGATATAAATATTTAAGGTTACCTTTTGGAATAAATGCATCATCAGAAATATTTCAAAGAGTTATGATGAATTTGTTTGGTGATTTGGAAGGAGTCTTAATATTCATTTATGACATTCTAGTCTATGGCCCAAATGAGTCCGTACATAATGAGAGATTACATAAAGTCATGCAAAGAGCACGTCAAGTTAATTTAAAATTTAACAAATCTAAATGTAAATTTCTAGTGTCTGAAGTCTGTTTCCTAGGTTATATCTTTAGTAAAGATGGTGCAAGGGTTGACCAAGAGAAAGTTAAAGCAATTGTCAATATGCCTACACCAAAAAATGTCAAAGAATTACAAAGAATATTAGGTATGATCAATTATTTAGGTCCCTTTATTAGTAATTTGTCAGAAAAAACTCAAATTTTAAGAAATCTTTTGAAAAAGGATTCTGTCTGGTCTTGGGATGAAAATCACAATAAATGTCTTAAGGGTTTAATAGATGAAATCACAAAGTCACCTGTCTTAGCTCACTATAACCCCAACATTCCATTAGTCTTGTCAGTAGATTCGTCTAAATCAGCATTGGGAGCAGTCATTTTACAAAATAATAAACCCATTGCTTATAGTTCTAAAACTTTAACCACAACCCAGTCAAGGTATGCTCAAATAGAGAAAGAATTGCTTGCAATTCAATTTGGTTGTGAAAAATTTCACCAGTATGTATATGGTCACAGAGTTACAGTTCACACAGATCACAAACCTTTAGTCTACCTGTTTGATAAACCATTACATGATGTACCAGCTAGGTTACAGCGAATGATGTTAACTTTGCAAAAGTATGATTTGAAAGTTATACATGTCCCAGGTAAACAAATGTTCATATCTGATACTTTGTCGAGAGCAGCCTTAAAAGATCATTATATTCCAGAGAATGAGTCTGAAATAACCTGTCATGTCAATTTAATGCATTCAAATTTAGCAATTACTAAGGATTACAGTACAAAATTGTCACAACAAACTAATAAAGATGAAAGTTTGCAATTGTTAAAGAAATATTATTATGAAGGATGGCCAAAAGTAAAAACAAAGTTAGTCAATTAGTGAAACCATATTGGAATGTACAAGCTGAAATACATGTAGTTAAGGATTTGTTATTTAAAGGATCAAAATTAATAGTACCACAGTCTATGTATAAAGAAATGTTGGATAAAATTCATGAAGGTCACCAAGGAATAAATAAATGTCTTAAATTAGCTAGAGATTCTTTATATTGGCCAAACATGTCAGTTGATATTAAAAATTTAGTAGAACAATGTCTTATATGTGCAAAATTTAAACCTGCTAACCAAAAAGAGCCATTACAAAGTTTTGAAATTAACAAATATCCATGGCAACAAGTTGGTATTGATTTAATGTACTTTGATGGTCTTTCTTATTTAATTGTTACAGATTATTATTCTAAATACATAGAAATAGCTTTGTTAAATAAGAATAGTACAGCCAAAAATGTAATTACACATTTAAAGTCGATTTTTGCCCGTCATGGTATACCTTTGTCATTAGTGTCTGACGGTGGACCTCCTTTCCAATCTTTAGAATTTAAAAATTTCTTACATGAATGGGACATAGAACATGTTGTTACTAGTCCATATCATGCACAGTCTAATGGTCAAGCTGAAAGTTCAGTTAAAATTGTCAAAAATATGTTGAAAAAATGTAAAGAAAATTCGTCTGATCCTTATATAGCTTTGTTGCAATATAGAAACACACCTAAGAATAATTTACCGTCCCCAGCTCAACTCTTAATGTCTAGGAATTTAAGAGACAATGTCCCTAAGCCGTATAAGAAATTAAAACCAAAGGTAGTAACATTTAAAGATTACAAAGAATGTGTAACTAAGAATAATGATTGTAAGTCTAAATATTATAATAGAAGTGCTAAGCCTTTACCATTGTTATATCCCAATGATCGTGTCTACTACAAAAGACAACCTAGTTGTAATTGGGAACAGGCTATTGTCAAGCAAAGGCTAGCAAATAATAGGTCATATGTCGTTGAGGATGTCAATGGAGTTAGGTATAGGAGAAATAGGGTTCACTTAAGGCATAAGTTCTCTCCTATGCTATCCAACTCATCGTCGTCGTCGTCTTTGTCATCACAAGGGAGAGAGGATGGTGACAGTCAGAAGGCTGGACCTCAAGAACTCTCATCTCGATCCTCAAGTAGTCAATTTGTTACACGTTCAGGTCGTATTGTAAAGCCCACAAGAAGGCTAATAGAAGAAATAGATTAAGTATATTTTGTAATCTTATATGTTGTAAATTAAGTACCTAGTCAAGTTATATAAGTATAAGTCGTATAAAATATTGTCAAGTTGTCATAGTGATAAGTCTGTTTTGTAAAGGGTTAATTTAAACTTAACAAGGGGGATGTTGTATTGTCTATGATTAGTATTACTAATCAGTGTTGCACTATTATTGTCTATGTCGTCATATCACTATAAAGAGGGTGGCCGAGCAAGGGTCGGCCATTGACAATGTAACTCTGGTGCAGTGAGCTGCAGGACTGTGTACTATCTAATTAAAGTCAAGTATCCAAGATCCAAGTCTTTCAATCATATTACACATCGATATTCCAGCCCCATGCATGAGATATCTTCGACTCGCTTTCACTCATTGATATTAACGATTTAATGGTGGTAGTTACACCAGCATTTTTTATTCTATTGATTTCCACGCCATTTAGCTCGTATCTTATATCTTGGAATAGATAGAGTAAAGCATTATTAGTAAAATGAACACTAGTGGCTTTCTCTTTCATATCCTTTTTGTTAACGATAACAGTTCCTTCCAAATACAAGGTACTAGCTGACGGAAGTACATACAGGTCCTGTTGGTAAATAGGTATGCAGATTTCATCGTTCCTGTTGAAGCTCGTTACGTACGGTTTGTAAGAATGAAATTCAATTCCTTCAACAGTGTTGTCATAGGTTGGAGCGGATAACACGTCTAAAATATTCATTTTAGTAAACCAATTGCTTTGTAGAACGCTTTGTTTTCTTTAGTCAATTTTATCTTCTTCTTCGGGTGAGGTCTTATTTGCTTGATCACTTTAGTAGAACTGACGTTTCCAGTTTGTTGATGTACATATTTATTGTAGTCAATCATTTTTCCTTCGAATATGTAAATATAGCTGCACTTCTTCACCGCGTACGTTTATTAAGCGATTGTTGATATCTAATAATCTGATGTGTATACAATTTATGTTATTTTGGTTGACTGGGAAGTATATGGCGTTTTTCGGAATTTCTATAATTCTATATCCAGGTGGCACGTTGAGTGCGAATTCGTGTACAATGTGACTAGGTTTTCCGTTTATGTACGAACCACTTACAATATCACATTCTATCCTGATCACGGTCGTAGGCAAAATGTTGACTGGTAACTCGGATACATGCCATTTATTTGCTTCTAAAATCTGTTTATTAAAACCTAATAATTTCCTGAAAGTCCCATCTTTAGTAAAATCTATATCTTTAGTACAGTATATTAAAGCTTTTAGAGTGTTATTATTACATTGTACTTTTATTGAACAATCTTTCATTTCTGATTTTAAATAATCGCTGATATCTTGTAGTTCGTAGGAGCCTTCAGGTATTTCGAGAACTTCGTTAGAGCCATAATAAACCTTTTTTTTTATTTATTTATTTCCAAAGTACTTACTATATATTAACAATGTTGTTGCCGCTCAACGAAAACCTCTCAGGGTTTATCTGTGTGCAGGCGAGCCGTTCATTTAATTATTATTACAATTGACGTCAGTAGAATTTGATGATGGCATTTATGAAGTAACTTTATGTGTATAATAATATTTTAACTTATTCTGGTAGCACATTCATAACGTTACAGTACTTATACAGATCATCATCGTTGTTTCTAAATTTATTTTTTATGTGTTTAGGTGTAATATTTTTTAACAATCTTGATTGTAAATTATATATATATCTGATAAGTATGTATGGTAGGTTCTTCCATAACTGCTAAGACCGTAGTTGATAACCGAGTCTGCCAAGGCCATATATAACATCCTTAGTGCTTTATAGGGCAATTTGAACTTTAAAATGCTAATGTTACCTATAATAGACCTCAGCTTTTCTTCTTCCCCTCAGACCGCCGTAAGGTGCTAACGTGTTCTCAGTAGTATAAGTTTGTTTATTATAAATATTTTGTTGAATTAATTGAGTAAAATTACGTAAAAAAAATAGGAGTGCATAAAACCGAGGAGCTACATTATTGACGTCGATTCACGGCATTGTCAACTCCACCGTCCGTGTGCGCCTGGTATCTACCTGGCTCCCTACTCCGCAGGAATTACTTGCAGATAAGTCAAAATCCAATCACAATAATTAATCCTGTGCGGGCGCCACACCCCCTCGCATTGACCACCCCCACTACGCCTCAATTGGAGAAGCTGGTCAAAGGTGGCCCAACCCCCTAGCCAATCTAACACCTTGGCGCCTCCGTCGTCGCTTGCGCAGACCCCGCCATCTTGATAAGTTCCACATCGTACTAATTGCTTCGTTATACTTCTGGTATCCTAGTAATTATGGACTCATCACTGAATAAATCCATCTCGGATACGGATATTAACTTAACGAGCACCAAGACTTCGCCCAACTTTGTATTTCGACGCGCAAACAAACGAGGCTGGGAGGACGAGTCAATTGGTTTGCAGTTAGACGAATTTAGGGAGGAGATGAGGAAAATGATATCGTCCCTTTATTGGTAAAACCGATTATCTACCGAAAACTAAACTTGTGGCAATCATGATTTAAAAGTTTGAAAGAATAATTATGTAACTAAATTACATATATCTTACCTGCAATCATATAATTATAATGAAAAAATTAATAAAGTATGTTTGTAAATCATAAAAATAGAAGTTCTTCATTGATAATGCTTGAAAAAATGCCAAAAACTATCTCCAGGGAGGTCATTTAGTTGGTTTTTCCTGAATAACGACATAAGCATTATATATCATTAATTAAATTACTTTGAGTTTATCTTATAGCTTCACCGTAACCTTTCGAAGAAAGTATTAAGGTACCAAAAACAACTGTAAAAATAACACTTTGAAACATTCTACAAATTGAAATTTAAAAAATGATAATTGGTTTTGCTTGAGTAAAATTAAGAATTGTGGTAGACTATTTGCAAAATATTCATACAACGAACTACAGCAAGCCTGGTTTATTTTTATAATTACAAAAATACAAAAAAATCATTACTTACATGAAAGTAAAAACTGAATAATGGAGGAAAATAATAAGAATGATATATGTATTAAGAAATAATCAACTTTATTAGTAACTTTTTATTTTTATCTAAGTATACAAAACAATTTGTGAAAAAATGAATTAATTTAGATTTTCTATCTAAGTACTTATACAAAACAATTTGTGAAACCATGAAATTAATTCATGTTTTCACAAATTGTTTAGTATACTTAGAAAAACTAAAATAATATATCTTTCATTCATCAGCTGATGAGTCCACAGATGATTTAGATTGTGACTCTTCAGAGGCGGCCACATCAGGAACGCGTTCAGTGCGATCCCTATCTACAAGAAAACTTCTGTACCATCCATGGTACTCTTCGGGTATAACCCCCTTCTCACATAGATTAATGAGATCTTTTTTCTTAGCTTCTGTTATTGGAAGAGGTCCATCATACAATTGTTCTAGCGGTGGGAACTGGAGTTCCGAGGTAGTTGGTAGTTCAATTACCTGTTCCGCTGGCAATCGCTTTGCTTTGTTTCTTGTTGCATAGCTGTGGTATCCATGTACTGAAGATGTCAATGCTGAATTTATATTAATCTTATTTTGTGTGTCTGAAGCAGTTACATCAATTGCCATAAATGAATTTGACATGTCATAGTTATAGTATATTTTTTTGTCTCCTTTTATGTACTTCATCCGTTTTATTTTCAACCATTTCACTTGCTGTCCATCTGTGTTTTTGGTTCTATTCAAAATTATTGTATTGGTCAAGTCTTTAAACTCATTGTATTTAAATTCCTTGACTTGATAACAATTCTTTGTTATAGTCTTTGTGTTTTTCCTGTATCTTTTTTTTGATCTAGCACGTTTGAAAATGTTAATCCAGTCAGTCATACAAAAAAGATCAACATTTTTCTTGGCAGACTCAATCGCACTGTGCATTGAGTCAGCTTCCATGTAACTGTGACCTGACTCTAAGAACTTGTGTTCTATGATTTGTAAATGGTTGCTGTTTTGAATTACCCACAATAGGATAGCAGCCACGAATTGATTCCTATTTTGTCCTCCACATGTGTCAGAGAACAAACTGACTTCCGTGACTTCCTCTGGTACACATTTCATTAAATAGTGACACAAAATACTTCCGATTTCTGAACTTCCCTTTTTACCATTTATCTCGGACCATACAAAACAATAAGCTTCATTAGGAGGCGCACTTTCGTAAAGCGTTAAATTGTATAAAGTTAATTTTCTTGTATAGTAAAGGAGACCAACATCAGTGCATGGCAATTGTAGAATTGCCTGCAAATCGAATGTAGCAGACAGTAAATTTGTTTCTTCTTCAGCTCTCTTTTTATCTTTATCTTTTTCCTGATTACAAGTTTGCTTCCTAACAATGTGTGTCTGATATTCTTCTTGTATTTTATTTTTTTCTTCTGGATTAGCGCGATTGTACATAGTGCATAAAAGACATTGGTCTTTTTTCGGCATGAAAAATCCCAAATTAAATTCTGTAGAAAAAATTCTACGATATGTCATCTCCGACACAGGTTCCTTATTTTCGTCTTCGCATTTTTTGACGTACAAAGAATACAATTTGCATAATGTAAGGTTTCTGTCTAAATACTTGCGTTTTGATTTCTTCCGTATGTAATGGCTTTCCATAGTAGGGAAAGATGCAATATGTTTTTTTATGTATTCAATTTTTTCAGGTGCAGTTTTATTCGGAGGCTCATGACGTCCGCGAGGGTCTTCTTGCTTGGCAAAAAGTCCTAAATTATCACGGTGCTTTATAGCATCAGCTACGACACACGGAGCAATGCATAATGTTTGGCAGAAAAACTTTTGGCAAACATATATTTCGTTCCCTTCTATTGTAAAAAAGCATTGCTTAGCATAAGAGCGTCGTGTCGTTCTTTTCCTACTTACAAGAAGTCTCTTTACTGACTTAACCCTTACGTGAGCCAAAATAAACGACTTTTTTGAAGCATAGTCTAGACTCTAATATTTTCTGCATATTATTTGGCGCTCTTCATCTGTAACTTTATCATTGCACTCAAATTTGCATTTAGAACAATCAACAGGTTTAGGATTTTTTGAGCTTCTAAATTTCTTTTTTGTAACATATGGCAAGCCTTCAGCTCGCTGTCTTTTTACCACATTAACTTTCCAGGTTTCAGGATTTCTTTGGTGCCAACGAGCTCGTGGTTTTAAGACCTTCCAACAACGTTGAAAAAGCTCGACGGTTATTGATTGTGCTACTAATAAAGACTCATTATTTTTGTTATCTTTGGGAGGTTTTTGCTTATTACCAAACAACCGAGCTATAGCGTTGCGACGGCTAATTTTTTTTCTTTCTTCAGCAGCATGAACAAAATCTGGATTTAAGAGTTCTTCTAGTGTTATTAATTTCGAATCATTCGAATCCGCTTCAGAGGGCATTTGAATAATATCAGGAGGCTGGTATGTAGGATCGTCATCAGAAATATCGCCACCGAATAGGGATTCCATGTCAGATTCTACGGTCCTTTCGTTGTTATTTGAAACTTGTGATGGTGAATCATTTCCTGAAAACAATTAATTTAATTTAGATAGTAAGACATTATAACATGTTAGGTACCTACGTACCAGTTGGTTGGTTTTGGTTCCAATTTGTACTAGACCAAAGTGGTAGAAAAGTAATGGATACCTGCGCCCAGCAGAGGAATGTTTGATATGCTAAGCTAGTACCTTTACCTTCAGTTACATAGTGTACCCTAATAATTTTGAGAATGTATAGTCATAACAGAAATAACTAATACCTAACTAGGAATTACCTACAACAAGTCCATGCGGCCGAAATCGTAAACACAGCGATTAGGTAGGTGTATCACACAGTAGGTATACATGATTGTTTAGAGATAGGGAAGTTCTAAGCACTTTTGTTATTAAATTCTTTTACCTTTTTTCGACGCTGAAGTATTGTCATCTACAACCTTTTGCTTAGATTGGGTCATATATAAATCGTATGCCTTTTTTTTTTGTGAGGGGAAAATCATCAAATGACTTCTCCCGCCCAGGGCCGGGCAGGAGGGAGTATCAGACTCTTACTGACTAAAAACCCCCCTGTTCCTTTTCCTGCTCTGTGCCGAGGTCGCGGTACCTCATTGCGCTTACCCCGCAACCCCGGCTGAACATCAGCCCTTTAGGGCCCCGTCTGTGGTGGTCGAATGGCTCTTTGAGGCGCGCGCGGAACGCTACGCGCCGTACGCTCGGGCCTGGTTCTGGTCGGGCGGCGAGCTGCCCTTACTCGCCGACCGCAGGCCCGTGCTTACGGTGGCCGGAGATCGTCCCTCGATCCCCGACGCCCGTAGTGTCGCCAGTTGCGGCTGCTGGGGCGTGAGGAGGAGGATTGCTCCCTCACGCGGGCCGCCTCTCTCTTTGCGAGCATGACCGTTTCACAAAAGGAGGAGACGGTGTCCCAGTTCCTCTCACTCCGCACCATGGCCTCGACTAAGGCCGGGCGCGAGAGGTCGCCGCCGCCGATCACTTCCCTGAGGATACGGCGGTGCTCAGCCCAGGCAGAGCCTACCGCTACCGTATGCTCCACCGTATCCTCTAGGTGGTCCTCACAATGACGACACTCGGGCGTTTCCTCCCGCTGAATCCGAAACAGGAACCTACCGAAGCTGCCGTGCCCGGTAGGCACCTGCGTCAGACGGAAGGTGAGGACGCCGTGGCGTCTCTCAAGCCACTCCTCAAAGAAGGGTCTTACCGCTGCTATGGTAGCGTGCCCGGCCCTCGGTTGCGACAGTCGTTGTTTCCACTCTGCCATGAGATCTCGCCGGAGCTCATTCCGCCACGCACTAATTTGGCTCGGCAGAGGATCTTCGCCCCGGCGACGCGCATCTGCGCGCAAACTGTAGACGCGCGCGAGCGCCTTCGCTTCTAGATCCCACGGCGGTGATCCGGCAAGGAGGTTCGCCGCCTCCCCGGAGATCGTGCGATACCCGCGGATTACTCGGATAGCCATGACCCTCTGGGACGCGACCAGCGTACGAGCCGGCCGCCGCTTCAAGTCCGGCGCCCACACAGGGGCACCGTAGAGGGCCATGGATCGCACAATCCCCATATACAACCTCCGGCAGGAGGCGTTTGGCCCCCCGAGGTTGGGAAGGAGCCGCTTGAGCGCGGCCCCAGACCGTTCCAACTTAGGGGCCAAACGACGAAAATGCTCCGTGAAGTTCCATCGGCTGTCGAGGACGAGACCCAGGTACTTCATCGCCGACTCGACGCCGATGGTAACTCCTCCTGCCGTTATTTGGGACCCACCTGGAGGTGGCGCGCTCCGACGGCCATAGAAACACATGGCCTCGGACTTGTGGAGCGCCACCTCGAGTCCCAACTGCCGGATCCTTGCAACGACTGTCGCAACCGCTTGTGACATCAGGTCGGCCGCCGCCTGATGCGACCTCCCGTTCGCCAGCACCAGCGTGTCGTCAGCATAACAGACAATGCTGACGCCGCTCGGGAGGTCGGTGCGTAGCACCCAATCGTACCCGATGTTCCACAGGAGAGGTCCCAGGACCGATCCCTGTGGGACACCGCGCGACACCTCTCGCCGATTCCACACGCCCCGGTGACCGGGGTAGATGACGCATCTGTCCGTCAAGTAAGCCTCGACTACACGACGGAGATAGGCAGGCACCCGGTGATACCGGAGTGCCTCCAAAATGCAGCTCCAGGGCAACGAGTTGAAGGCGTTGGCGATGTCCAGAGACACCGCCACGACGACTCGCCTCCCGGCCAACGCTGTCCCCGTCGTGAGGTTCCTCACGCGCATGATGGCGTCCACCGTGGAGCGCCCTCTGCGGAAGCCGAACTGGCCGTCCGCTAAATCCGGCCCCCTTCCAGACAGGTGCCCGACGAGGCGGTCTGAGATTATCCTCTCGAACAGCTTTCCCACCTCGTCGAGCAGCACAATGGGCCGGTACGCGGACGGAGAGTCCACAGGACGCCCCGGCTTCTTCACGAGGACCAGTTTACCCGTCTTCCACGACAGCGGAAACTGGCCTCTCTCCAAACATGCGCTGAACAGACCAAGTAGTCGAGGCCTGAGAGCCTCCGAGGCCAGGACCCAAACCTTGGCATGCAGCCCGTCAGGTCCTGGGGCGGTATTCTTGCCGCTCAGCCGGCGCACCGCCACTCTCAAATCTACCTCGGTCACTTCCGGAGCGGATTCATCGTCGTCGTCGTTGTAGCCCGCATTGGGCGCCGCAGGGGGCGGGGACATAGCCGGAGGCGTGTAACCCATCTGTGGTCGGGGGAATAGCGCCCCAACCACTTCGTCCACGACCTCCGGCCGGAGACTCTGAGTCAGTGGGGGCGCCCAGGTGCGGAGCTTATCACGCACCATCCGGTAGGGGCGTCCCCACGGGTCTCTGTTCAGAGTCTCCAACATCTCCTCGCGGGCCCGATCTTTGGCCCGCCGGATCTCCACCCTGAGGGTGGCCTTCGCCGCCCTGTACTCCTCGTATAGCTCCGCCTCTCTGGTTTCAGCGTCCAGAGGGCGGAGACGGAGCCTGCGGTGCCTGGTGTATCGGCGTCGCGCTGCGGTGCACTCACCGCGCAGGTCTGCCAATTCTTGCGATCACCAATACACCTGGCGCTTGCGTTGGCACGGCCGGATCCGGGGCATCGCCACGTCGCACATCCTTGACATGGCGTCCTGGAGCCATCTCGCCTCCTCGTTAACGTCGGCAGGCCTGACCGGTGGTATCACCCAGGCCTGCACGACTGCGGCTTCCAGGAAAAGCTCCCGGTCCAGTTGCCTAAGCGCCCAACGCGGGCCACACGGGGCCTGTCTGACTGGCGGGTTTGCGGACTCGGCGGAAACGTCGAACCGTATATACCGGTGGTCCGAAAACGTCTCCACCTCCTCCATGACGCGCCAGTCAACGACGCGCGATGACAGAGCGGGGCTAGCGAACGAAATGTCCACAACTGACTCGCCCCGCATCCGTACGCACGTGGGGACAGAACCCCGGTTCAGCACGACTAGGCCTGTCTCCAGAGCCCAGTCTTCGACCATCCTTCCCCGGACATCAGTGAGCCGGGAACCCCAAGCCAAATTCTTGGCATTGAAGTCCCCGAGGACCAGCACGGGGAGGGGACGGAACCCGACGACGACGGTGACTAACTCCCTGAGGGAGTTGTGGAACTCGACGAGGGTTCGGTTCGGAGAGAAGTACACGCCCACCACGGCGATCTCTCCGAACCGAGCCGCGACGCAACCCCTGCCTCGCTGAGGCCCTTCGGGGGTTGGGGTACCGGCGGCGGCCGACGAGATGATGGTCACCGAGCCGTCCAGGTCTGACACCCAGTGTTCCCTGGGTGGAACGAAGTACGGCTCGGAGACCACAGCAACATTGATCGACCACTGCGCCATGCTCTGGAGCAGGAGATCCTGAGCAGCGACGCAGTGGTTGATGTTCGCCTGGAGGAGGCGTAATAGAGCCATTATTGGGTATCCATCACGACCTCCTCTCTGACAGCGGCAGCGGCGACAGCAGCAGTCGCAGTAGTATTTGCGACTGCGGCGGCATCGGGAGCGACGGTGGGAGCGGTGAAGGTGGCTAAGGGCCTACCTTTGCTCCTGGGCTTGGTGGGGGGGAGCAGGTTTTGCCCCCAGCCCGGTGATCGGCCGGCTTGCCAGCCGCAGCACATACTACGCAGTGCGGTGGGGCGGTACAAGCGCCGGCCCTGTGACCGGGCTGACCGCAGCGGATGCAGCGGTCGCTGCGGTCCACCTCTGAGGTGCATTTGGCACCCACGTGGTGACCCACGAGGCAGCGGAAACACCTCAAAGGTCGGGGTTCCAGGAGCTTCACCTGCGCTGAAACCCAGCCCACCAGGAGCCTTTTGCCCTCTGCCAGCTTTTTGGCCGCTGTGACGGGGCAGCTGACTACCACAGTCCGCAGCCCCGTATTGTCTGGGCGGATGGTGCCTTTACCTGGTCAGCAGGGCACCCCCCCGTCCTGGCGACAGCGGCCGCCACCTCATTCTCCGTCACGGAGTCGTCCAGGCCCATGATGCGTAGCTCCAGGCATTTGGTGGGCCTGGACACGCGAGCTTCGTCCGCCGCAATGCACGCCCTGAGCCTCTCGGCAAGGGCGTCAGCGGACGGGCCGCTGGCCGCGCCGGGGACCTCCAAGAGACGGGCTCCAGTGGCAGTGACCCTCACTGCGAACCCGTCGGGTGCCCCAAACTCCGCGGGAGTTACCGCCCCCTTCAATTTGGCGAGGACCTCGCCATACGTCACCCCCTTTTTTGCCGCGTCCGGCTGTAGTGTGATCACTACAGCCGAAGATTTTGGGGCGAGGAGCATTGCCGCAGCGCGCTTCTCCTTGCGCCGCTGCTGTCGCCGCTGCCGCTGCTCCTTCTTGCGGCGCTTTCTCGCCTCCTTGGCGACCTTCCTCACCTCCCCCGCCACTTGCCATTCGTTATCGGCACGCAACTGATACGACGGAGTAGCTACCGATGCGGCTGGAGCTCCAACCGCTGCTCCCCTTCGTCTGCGGCTCATCGGCGCAGGAGCTGGCGCCGAGGGAGACTCGGGCGCCCTCGTCGGTGTCAAGGCTGTCGGCGCTTTCGCCCCCTTCGTCACCGTTGCGCTGACTTGAGCCACACGGCTGGTTGGCGGCTTGGGCTTTGCCGCTGCGGCCGCATACGAACCGGCTGCGAGTGGAGGTCGGAGGAGCCTACCCTCCAGTACGTCGAAACGCTGCTGGAAGGCGGCCATCTCCCGCCGCATAATTCCGAGAAGGTCGGCCTCCGCTGGCTGTGCAGGCTGGAATCGGGCTCCTCGAGCAGCTGCGAGCTCTGCTTTTGCTGCCCGAAGCTCAGCCTCCAGGGCAGAATTGGCAGCCGCCAAGCGTGACAGCTCCCGCCGCATTCCGGCCAGCTCTTTGTACATAGCGGCCATCTGCCGGCCTGCTGAGCCCTGCTGGGATACCGCCGACATAATTGCGGCTTCCGCGTGTTTGAGCACTCCATTTCTGCCGGCCTGGGTTTTTTGCCCAGCCAGCATGCGGAGTGCTTCCTTGACTTCTTGGCGAAGGCTATCAGCGCCGCCTTCGCTTGCGGAGCCCTCACCAGCAGACAACTCCATCTCAGAGGAGTCCGAGGGGGCGACCTTGCCTAGGGCACTCCCTTCCGCCGCTAGCCGCTCAGTCGGCTCGCCTCGGCTGCCTGCCGCCCTCGGGAGGCCTTTCCCTTTGCCCCTACCGCGCGCAGCCGTGGGGATCTTGGGGGCCGGGGCCTCCTGCTCGTTAGAGGAGGGCTCTCGCCCATCCGCCAACCTGGGACGCTTGAACGTCCCCCGCGTTTTTTTCTGGCGCAGCGCTCTGCGATGTTGAGTCAGACTCAGAGTCCGACTCCTTCCTGCCTGAGGCACGTGCACAGGATGCATCTAGCGCCTCATTTACGTTTGCAGGCGAGCTGACCTCGCTTGCGTTCTCCTCTCCATTGAGTGGTTTTTTATTTTTTAAATTTTTTGGCATCTCCATTGAAGTCCCACGAGTATGGGGGAAATAAGCGGTCTACCCAGGGAGAGCCCCCTGTCCCTGGGTAAGTGTGCATTTGTCTCCCAACTAGGGGGTCCACCGGTCCCCTAGCTGGGGGTGCGCTCACGACTGATCCTACTCCTCAGCCATACATACCCTCGCCGCGCACCAGAACTTAGTATTGGAGGAATTTTTTATAGAGGTTATCTTCCTCGCGGTCCGGGCGGTTAAGCCAAGACCCTCGTCCCGGTCCGAGTCATAAAACATGACCATGATCTCTTTCCGGATTACGATATCGACGGGTGCAGTCGGGCGCAGCTAGTGCCCCGATGCTACTCATTGGCAGGGTGAGTGCACAACGAGCGCCGCCCTTGTTTCTCCGCCCCGCTCTCTGCTAGGTCCAGAGAGTCGTGCAGAGGAACTACGCCTCCGTGGGGGCAGGCGTAGACTCTATGCCAGCAAAGAGCCGATCGCCTCTAGAACCCGACCGGGTTCTCCACCCGGCCAGAAGTTCGCTGCGGGCGACAGTCAGTCCAACCCTGTCGCCATCCCGTTAGGGAGACTGTCGCCCGCACCCAGGGTGCACCACGGGGAGGTCTTCTGGCATGCACCCCAAATCGTATGCCTGAGATATGAACAAATCTTCTTCTGGCGCATCATTCATCCAAGCGTCTTCTATTTCTACAATAAACGACAATCACATTAAAATATCGCTAAATATGATGCTTATTCATAATTATGAAACAAGTCTTTAAATACTTTCTCGTACCTATATTTTTTTTAATAAAGAATGATTATTTGCAAAATACCGGTAAATATAACCTCAAAACTGTTTAACACAAACAATTACCTTCTTGAAAAGCATTTCCTCCTAGATCCAATGACTCTCCAACTTCCTTAGCACTCATATTCAAACTTTATCACCACAAACACCTACGTAAATTACGATAAAAGAAATAAACTTAAAAAGCAAAACACTACAACCGGCCGGCGCACGACATGGCGACTAAGTCAGAGATGTGCGCGCGAAGTGCGAGTGAAACAAAAGATCAAGCGTCGATAATTGGTTTTAGCTGAAAATATTTATGTAGAAATATCACCATACGCTTCGGTGGAAAACAACTATTTAAACATAGTTGCTTTTACTTGTATTTAAATCTAAACGATACGATCTCTGATGTTGTGAAAAAAAAAAATAAAGCTACTTAATCTCTTTTAATTGAATTAAAATCTGCACAAGTGTGAAGGATTATGTTCTGTTAAAAGCAAGTAGAACTACTTACTTTCTTTTTAATGTGTAAGATTTAAGTACTTTCCAAGAATTCAGCAAAACCAGAACCATTTAAAGTATTTTAATTTGTATTAGTACAATGCTACAGTATGTTCAGAGTGTAAGCAAATTGCAACTAAAATAAAATATGAAACTGAATGTGTTTTTGATTGCAAGGCTTCAAAGAAATCGTACAAGTTTAAGACTTTAGCTGTTATTGAATGCAGATGTTACCTAAAATATTGTATTATAATTGTTTTTTTGCGTATCTATCTCGGAAACTATGCATTGTATCAAAAAATCGGTTTTACCTCTAGAGAGAGCTCAAAAAGTTGCGTAGCTTGGTGTCAATAACTCATTTTTGAAAAAAAGTGTAGATAATCGGTTTTACCAATAAAGGGACGATATCACTTTTCACGGAAAAGCGAGAAAATGAGATGCATGAAATTAATGTAACTTTGAAAGAAATTCAACAATCTAACATGAATATAGAAACATCAATTAGTTTTTTGACCGCTCAAAATGAAGAGTTAAAGACTAAAATTCAACAATTAGAGAAGCAAACAAGAGAAGATAGGCAATACATCTCAGTTTTAGAGAGTAAACTCGAAGATATGCAGATGGGTTGTCGTAAGACAAACTTTGTAATAAAAAATGTACCAAAAAAATCCAATGAGTCCAAGGAGGATCTTATTGATATGCTAATGTGTCTCTCCAACAACATAGACTGTAAAATCGTTAAATATGATATCAAGGATATCTATAGAGTGCGTGGGCAAAATAAAGGTAACCCTAATACACCAATTGTTGTGGAGACAGGTTCTACCATATTAAAGACAGAAATCCTGAAAATGGGAAAGGCCTTCAACTTAAAGCATAAAAGTAGACTCTGCTGCAAACACCTTGGAATCAAAACCCAAGAAGATTCTCCTATTTTCATAACGGAGCATCTGACCCCAAAGGCGTCTCGATTGCACTTCCTTGCCCGGGACTTGACCAAGTCTGGGAATCACAAGTTTTGTTGGACCGCTTATGGCAAGGTTTATGTTAAAAAGGATGAACAATCACCAACAATCATTATCAGAACAGAGGATCAGGTACATCAACTCTTACTTAAAAAGTGACTCACTATCTTGTTTAGCTTGGGTCGTACCTTAAATTCAATGTCTATTCAATATTTTTTGGGATCTTTTTTGCTCTATAGCTTCTGTACTAGGACTATAGAGAATTTGATATTTAATATTGATAAAAACACACTTAAAAAACCTCAAATACACTATTCAAACACACACACACACACACACACACACACACACACACACACACACACACACACACACACACACATACAATTCCATATTATAAAAAAATCATACACATTACCCAGTCTAAAATCATCCATATTGCACAGTAATACAACTCAAACTTTGCTGAATATCACTTCCAGTTCTACTATTGTAGTAAATAATGACATACACAAATCTGCTTTCAATTACACATTTGGCTGCATTGCCACGATTCCTTTAAACGTACCTAGAAAATACAAGTATTCTTCTTATAAACGATATTTTAATGGGTGACAATCTGCAAACTCTAATTGATATAGATACTATTGAAATCGCCCATACGTTTGAATGTGACTCATCTGAACTTACTAAACATATTCAAGTAAATAGTAATGATTTGACAATATTCTCTCAAAATATAAGGAGTATATATTGTAATTTAGACAATTTTATAACAACTCTGTCTACTTTTAGTTTCGAACATGACATCATAATACTTACGGAATGTAGACTAACTGCCTACAAACAGATACCCCAACTTGATAACTACCACTGCTATTCTACCACACAACACTTAAACCAAAATGATGGAGTAGTTGTTTATATAAAGAATAATCTTAAGGCAAAAGTCAAGGAAGTAAAACTGGCTCAGGCATCCTGCCTTCAATTGGATGTTCTTAATAATATGATTTTTTGTATCTACCGCTCACCATCAAACACAAATAAAGATAGCTTTTTGGACTCGTTAAGTACACAGTTTGATACCATAACTTCACAAAAAAGCATTATAATAGCGGGAGACATAAATATTAATATTAAGCTTAAAGGCTCAGAGCCAACCTACGAACGTAATAATAGGGTTAACTACCTAAATATTCTGTCAGCACATGGCATACTTCCCGGACATACTAAATCCACGAGAGAAAGTAACTGCCTCGATCATTTTATGTTAAAAATTAATAAAAATAAGAAGTCGGCATCTATTGGGATTTTACATACTGCAATTACTGACTATTGTACAACATTTCTATGTTTATCTAAAATAAAAACAAAACATATGGCACCCAAAACAAAAATTATTCTAAATTTTGAACAAGCTTTAAAATATATCCAAGAAAACAAAATAGTAGACTTGTTATTTTGTTATCACCCGCTGGAGTTAACGAACCGTTTTATCCAACTACTATCGAATTCAATAATAATTAATACACTGACTGTAAAAATACCATGTAATAAACGAATAATAAAGCCGTGGATTACTCCTGGTATTTTACGATGTATAAATAATCGCAACAAAATGCAAAAAGGCGTTAAAAATGATCCACATAACAACATTTTAAAAATCACTTTTTGTCGATACAGGAATTATTGCAATGCACTTATTAAAAAAGTTAAACGGAAATATGAAAAGGAATTACTAACTGAATCTGCCACAAACAATAAATTACTGTGGAAAAACATAAAAAAATAACTTATTCTAATAAATCTAAAAGTAACAATATTGAATTATTAAACATAAAGTCTACACCTATCGAATCGGTTAATTTTATTAATGAGTATTTTGTAAATATTGGAAAGAAATTAGCACACAACATTCAATCTTGTTTGAATTCAGACCACTCAACTCAACCACATGAACAATCTCTCCAACTAAACTCTTTCGTACTTTACGACACCGATCAAACCGAAGTAGATCAAATCTTAAAGAGCCTTAACACTGATAGTGCTCCTGGTTGGGACAACATTCCTACTAGATTTCTAAAGTATATTAGAAAGGAAGCGGTTCCTATTATATCTCATCTTGCAAATCTGTGTTTTAGCTCAGGCATTTTCCCAGAACCATTAAAAAGCTCAATCATTACACCAATCCACAAGGGCGGGGTCAGAGACGATGTCAATAACTATAGACCGATATCAGTTTTACCATCAACTTCTAAAGTAATAGAAAAGCTTATAAATATTAGACTATTAAATTATCTTAAAAAATATGACTTACTTTCATCGACTCAATTTGGATTCAGACAGGGTATCTAGGGTATCTCTACTGAGGATGCAGTAACCGCCCTTACTTCACTAGTAACTAATGAACTTGATAAAGGAAATAAATGTGTTACAGTATTTCTAGACTTAAAAAAAGCATTTGACACCGTCTCTATCCCAACCTTAGTAAACAAATTGGAAAATATGGGAATAAGAAGAATGCCACTTAATCTCTTAAAAAGTTATCTCACAGAAAGGACACAAAAGATTAGAATAGGAGAGTACACCAGTGAGGGAGCAGAGGTATCATACGGCGTACCGCAAGGAAGCGTTTTAGGCCACACTATTCTTAATGTATATTAATGATCTCTCTAGTTTATAAATAAAAAATGCAAAAATTTTGTCATACGCTGTTGATACAGCTGTTGTCTTCTCGGGGAAATCCTGGCAAGATGTTGAATATGCTGCTGAGGTGGGCATGGCTATAATAGCCAAATGGCTAAAAAGTAACCTTCTCACACTAAACACTTCCAAAACTAATTTTATATGCTTCAGCATTAGTAATCGAACACAACCGACCGAGAATTTAAAAATTAAAATCCATCACTGTAATAACATGAAAAGCGGTAATTGTGACTGTCCAAATATAGCTAAAGTAACACAAGTTAAATACCTACCTACCACACACACACACACACACGCACACACACACGCACACGCACACGCACACGCACACGCACACGCACACGCACACGCACACGCACACGCACACGCACACGCACACGCACACGCACACGCACACGCACACGCACACGCACACGCACACGCACACGCACACGCACACGCACACGCACACGCACATATGGAAGAGTGGAGTCTACTAATACAAGCTATGCAGGCAAGAATGTTCATCTGCAAACTGGTATACGGATCCCGATTTTATAGCGTTAGTCATGTCGTTGACATAAAGCAAGTACTCGGTTGCTCCAATTATTGAACCCTGGGCAGTTCCTTGAGTTCATAAAATGTATTAAAACGGAACATATCAAACGCTTTCCTAAAGTCTATAAAACGTGCCAATACATGTTTTTTACCATTCAGATGTTTATTAACTTCATCCGTAAATTCTCGTAATAATTGTTTTGTACTTTTATCTTTCGAAATCCGTATTGTTTATTGTTAATTACGCCATGTGTTTGTAAAAAGTAATGTATCTCATCACCAATATAACGTTCTATGATCTTATCAATACACGATAAAATGGTGATGGAACGGTCATTATTGACGTCATCACGTGGACCCTTTTTGTGTATGGGACGTATTACCCCTATCTTTAAGAGATCAGGATAGGTACCAGTCCGCAAGCAACTATTAATTAATTGTGTAATAACTGGGACTAATTTGTCTGAAATATACTTAATATCTTTAGCTCGTATTCCGTCATAACCCGGGCTTTTTCTTTCGTTCATTTGTTTGATAATTCGTTCAACTATACCTTCCCGCGCTGGTTTGATTCTTATCGATCTGTCAGGAATTATTTCGTACGTCCGTTTGTCTAGAAGGGGTACATTGCATGAATTGCTTAACTTCTCAATATTACTATTAAATTCTGAAACGAAGGTGTTAGCTAGTGTTAATGGGTTCGTTCGAAAAGCCACCAGTAATAAGGGTTCAATACGTTGCATAATTTTCCCAGTTAGAATATTTACAGTGCTCCAGATCTTTTTACTGTTATTGAAATTTTCAGAAACTTCCATCATTATTTTTTTATTTCTTACGAATTGTGTGTATTTGTTAGTTTTATTTTTATACCTATTATATAACAATCTTTTTTGTGGGTTATTTTCATCTTTGAGCCAAATATTGTAAAGCGAATCACGCTTCATACATATCTTTTTAAGTCTTTTACTAGCCCACGTACATGTGTTACGCTTACTGAGATTGCTTTTACTAACTGTGTATTTACACTTACTATATACATCACTAAATCTATTATATCGCACCTTCAGAATTGTATGGACTTAACTCAAAAATTTAAGAAATCGTGTTACAATAGGGATAATAAAAGGGATGCACTTTTATGTGAATAGTAAAGAAGCGGCGTTTTTATGTTAGAATAAAGCTTACGATACTTCGGTCTCTTTCGCACTCCCTCCCTCTACCCGCGCCGCTCAGATCGAATACGACACGTTTAGTGATGCATCGAAAGTGAAGTGAGCAAGTCGTCGCAAGTTTACTAGTGAACTGACCTAAAACGTAATAAGTCGCTTGTGTACTGAGCAAACGGGTAAGTAAACTTCTCAATCTTCAGTTTAAGAGAGACTCTTTTTCATATTAGGTCTTTTTATTACTGATTTTGGTTTTTACTTCTAAGACTTATTGGTAAATAGGTCCCTTTAATTCTTAAAACTGAGAATAGTCACAAGGAATAAACAGAATTGAGTCCCTTTTAAAATAAAATCAAGGACTTTAAAACATTTTACATCAAAATGTGTCACTACATTAATTTGCCGATAAATAAATGAGCCTTTTTAATAATGAGCCCTTATAATTATATAAGATGGGTGTCTTTATTTGCCTTAATAAGATATAGGCCTCTGTATTTCCTAAATACCGAATACTTAAACTATAATTATACAGGGTGTAAGGGACAGCCTTCCGCAAACTGATAGGGTGAATTCAGTATATCGCCTTAAGTTGACCGGTACATGAAATTATTTCAGGAACGTTATGGGAATCCAATTAAACCGATTTGTTTCATTACCTTACACGCAATGTATCGCTACCACCTCAAACGCACGCAGCGAACGGCAGCGCTTTTAGTATTATTACTTTACACTATGGGCAGCGCCGCGACCTTACCTTTCGGACAAACGGTCGCGCTCGCGCGACGTTTTAATAACAATAAATTATTATTTAAAAGATAGCCGCATTACTTATAAAAGACAATGTAAGAATCGCGCTCGCGCCACGTTTTAATAACAGTAAATAATGTAATTATGAATGCAAAGGAGTTCTCAAGTTTTAGATAAATATCGATAGTTCTAACATTTTCGTTTACTACCTGAGGTAAGAAAAGTTAAAAGTTGGCAACGCTGGTTCAATCGGGTAAACATTGTGCAAAAAATCGGGGAAACGCGGAGGCGGGGTGACAGAAAGGGACGCAGCTATTCTGTACGTTGGACGGGATCGTAGGTATACCTACGGCGCGGCGATCGGCGCGGTGGGCGCCGTGGCCGCTGCGCCGTGACGGCGGCGCGGTGCGTTCAAACGACTCTAGCTAGGTAGAAATTGAACAGCTGATTTCATGCGTAGTTCTTTAGAGAATTCACACAACCATTGCGTATTTTTTTGTTTTAGCTGTGTTATTAACATTAATGTTATTTCTTATACAGAGAATGTAATTATACATTGAAATAGAGGTGTATAAACTGGAAAAACGAAAAAAAATTGAAAATTTTCCTGAAATAATTTTCACTGGAACATGATTCAAAATAAGGAGCTGATTGCACCCTGTTAATTTGTGGAGGGCTGTCCCTTACACCCTGTATTATTATTAGCCTTGTTGGTTTCAGATAAGAATAAAAATGAAGAGAAGAGCAGACTTAATATTTGAGAAATTACAAATAAATGAGCAACGAGAGGTTATTTCTACAACTATGTTTACTTTACACTTATTGCATTTACTGTTTTTTTTTAACAATTATCGTAATTATCCTGACGTTTTCAGGTGGACGTAGTATCAAGCAATAACAAAAATATAAATTGGCCCTCGGACCAAATGCAGAAATCTAGTGACGTGGTTTGTATTAATTTCATCATTATAAATACCTTTGTTTCTATTTATTAGATATAGTTTATGCGGAAATCTATTACAGAAATTAGGTAGACTTGACGTGTAAGTACCTATATTATGCTTTTGTGCTTTTTCATTACAGGATGAAATTAATAAAGAGAACATTCCTCATTTTATTGAGCAAAGAAAACGAAAGTTGACTCAGGTAAATAATGTTATTGTATTTTGCTTAATTACCAATAACCAATAATTTTTTATTTGGCTTTTTCCGACATTTTTCTTTTTAGTTTTAAAACTAAGTAGGTACACTATGTACCTATCTAGCTTTAAAAAGGTTAATAGTGGTTATGATATTTACAGAATGAGTATGAAAGCGATACCACTTGGCCATCCAGTCCATCAATAATAGAAGGCACACCTGAAAAAAGGATCATCAGTAGGGTTGGTCTCAAAAATTGTCTCTTTACTTAAATAGTTATATAATGGCATAACATAAATTGCATATTCACTTATTTGATAATCTATGCTTTCAGGTTAATACTGAACAATACCATTTGCAGGCAATAGAAGATGCACATGACATCATTGATAAGGTAAATAAAGTAATGTTTACACAAATGTTGTAAGCACGTAAGATATTTATATTATACACAATTATATTTAAGTATTCATTTTAAAATATTAAATTTTAGGAACCTATGGCAGATGAAGTGGAAAGTCGAAAATGTACACAGGGACAGAAACAACCGGAAAATGAACTGCCTGGGCGAGCACGCAGCAAGTCATCGTCCAGCAGTTCCTCGTCTTCTAGCTCAAGTAGTTCATCTTCCTCTAGTCGCAGAAGCAGCCCGCTCCATAATGGTAACACAATTGAGTCGAATACAAAGATAGATGAGCCCTCAACCTCTACAGGTACATATCGTAACATTACACAGCCACCTAAAAATTATTGTGAGTCGCCAATTCATTCGAACGAAAGTGATGCAGACTTGAGTGACGATGACCCTTCGTATTCAAATAGGCCTCGTTCTCGTTTTGGAGGTGCAGTCAGAGTATCTGCGTCGAGTTCTTCCTCATCTTATGACACTACAGACAGTGATCCCGAAAATGTTAATGCTTCTATCGTGGAAGGTCCAAAGAAATCCCGCAAACGTCTACGAAATCCCAACAAGTGGAAACAAATTGTTGCCAAAACTTTGCGAAATACTGGGAAAGAATATGTTTCCAACACTAAATCTAAAATAACTGTTCCTGCACGTTCAATAAAAGATCCATGTACCAGAAAATGTAGAGTCAAATGTGTCGATAACATAAATGAGATCGATAGAAATCTAATATTTCAAAAGTATTGGGCACTCGGAAACTTGGAATTATAGAGATCTTTTATAAGAAATTGCATGGTAGAAGTAAAACCAAAATATAAATACACAAATGCGGCTAGACCAAGACAGCCTAATAATGCATTTTATTTTACATTTAATGATACTTAAATTAGAGTTTGCAAAACTTTCTTTATAAACACTTTGGGTATTGTTGTATTGTCTATGATTAGTATTACTAATCAGTGTTGCACTATTATTGTCTATGTCGTCATATCACTATAAAGAGGGTGGCCGAGCGAGTGTCGGCCATTGACAATGTAACTCTGGTGCAGTGAGCTGCAGGACTGTGTACTATCTAATTAAAGTCAAGTATCCAAGATCCAAGTCTTTCAATCATATTACATGGTGTCAGAAGTGAAAAGAACAATAAGAAAAATTTATTTCACGTAAGTCGGTCACAAAAATGGACCAGTCGAGTTCCGAGCCATGCGGCGTGGGCGACCAAGATGGCGTCCAAGGTCTCAACACGAGGATGAAATCATTGAATATTTCGTCGGATTCCACAAATAATAATGCGGAAGCGTGGAAACGGTGGTCGCAGCAACTGGACCTATATCTACTCGCCACGGGTTTAGACAGGGCACCCGAGAAGAGAAAAATAGCCATACTGCTGCATCTTATAGGTGAGAAAGGCCTAAACATTTATAATACATTTAACCTCAACATCGACAAGACCACGCTTGCCGAAGTGAAGCAGAAATTCAATAATTTTTTTGAGCCCCGGAGGAACATAACCATGTGTCGTCACATGTTCTTCACGAGGAGGCAGAAGCAATCCGAGTCCATCGAAGGATTCCTGGCAGACCTGGAAAATAAGAGCCAGGACTGTGAATTTGGAACGCTCAAGGAGTCCCTCATCAGGGATATTTTCATTGCCAATCTGCACATGGACCTGGCACATGTCCGTCAGAGATTGCTTCAGGAGCCTGATCTGACATATCAAAGGATCCGCGAACTGGCAAGAACATTAATCGTCGCACAGCAAGATGCCGAGAAAATCGTCAGTTCCAGCGTGAAACAGGAAAATGTAATGCATCTACGTCGGAGGAGCCGTAGTCGAGGAGATCGTCAACAGCGAGCTTCACCAGTCGGTCGGCAGGGTCCTGGTACGAGGCAGTCTCCCAACCCTGAAAGGCGCACGAGGCCGTGTAGCCGCTGTGGGCAGTCTCATCGATACAAGTGCCCAGCGCAGGGAGTCCAATGCAGGTCATGTAATTCATTTGGTCATTTCGCTAAATTTTGCTTTAAAAATAAAAATGTAAGTCGTTTATAGTCGTTTAATTCAAATAGTAACAGTAGTCAGGATCATTATTTCATTGGAACATTAAACAGTCATTGTCAAAGTCATATAAAGTCAAATAAAAGTAAAAAATATAGTCAATATAATGTTAGGTCAAGTAAAAAGTCACCCAGTACACAGAAACGTTGTCAATCACAGTCTAAACGGTCTCACATAGACCAATTACAGTCAAGGAATGATTCCGGTGATGATATTTATGTCATGTCTGAGAGATCTCACCGAGACTCATATTGTCAGTCTGAGAAATCAATTCTCAAGTCAAATTTAAATAATGATAGTGGTAATAATGTCATGTCTAAGAGGTCTAAAAAGAACCTCGGTGATGAAAACAGTCAGCAGTCTGAGAAATATAATCTCATATCATATGGTCACAATTTAAACAAATGTTGTGATAGTCAAAGTGTGTATCTCAATGATGAGTACAGACACATGTCTCAGGAATCACACACATGCTCACACCACCACATCAAAGTCATCAGTCATTGAACAACATTAATACAGTTCAATCAGAACCTAACATTAACAAAAGTAAACAGTCCTGGAATATTAATTTAAAAGTAGGTAATTTAAAATTTAATTGCATCATAGATTCAGGAGCTGATTCAAACATTATGTCGAAACAAACGTTTAATTATTTAAAACATAAGCTTAAACAGTTGTCAATTGTCAAAAGTCATATAAATGTCACAGGATTTAGTGGCAAATCAATACCCATTATGGGAAAGGTCAATATTAAATGCAATTTAATATTAAATAATAACAATGTCAGTGAGAACATAGTGTTCATAGTCGCAAATTTAGAGTGTCCCAATGTCTTAGGTCTTCCTACATGTGAAAGGTTAGGAATAATTAAAAGAGTTTTTTCAGTGTCTAAACAAAATTTTTGTCAACAAATTCTAACAAAATACAATGATGTCTTCCAGGGTCTTGGCTGTCTACCTCCTGTCTGTCACCTGAAACTCAAACCTGATGCAGTACCATGTGTGGATCCTCCCAGGAGAGTACCATTTGCGTTACTTGGAAAACTACGCGAGGAGTTTGATCGCATGGAGAGCATGAAAGTCATAGAAAAAGTCACTAAGCCTACTGAGTGGGTGAATAGTATAGTTATAACTGTAAAAAGTTCAGGTCAGTTACGAATTTGTTTAGATCCTAGAAATTTAAATAAAAATATCATAAGGGAAATATATCCACTTAAGTCAATTGATGAGATAAGATCTCAACTAGTTGGAGCTGTTTGTTCCTCTCATTTAGATGCATTTTCGGGTTTTTGGATGTTAAAATTAGATGAATATAGTTCTAAATTATGTACTTTTCAAACATCATTTGGTAGATATAAATATTTAAGGTTACCTTTTGGAATAAATGCATCATCAGAAATATTTCAAAGAGTTATGATGAAATTGTTTGGTGATTTGGAAGGAGTCTTAATATTCATTGATGACATTCTAGTCTATGGCCCAAATGAGTCCGTACATAATGAGAGATTACATAAAGTCATGCAAAGAGCACGTCAAGTTAATTTAAAATTTAACAAATCTAAATGTAAATTTCTAGTGTCTGAAGTCTGTTTCCTAGGTTATATCTTTAGTAAAGATGGTGCAAGGGTTGACCAAGAGAAAGTTAAAGCAATTGTCAATATGCCTACACCAAAAAATGTCAAAGAATTACAAAGAATATTAGGTATGATCAATTATTTAGGTCCCTTTATTAGTAATTTGTCAGAAAAAACTCAAATTTTAAGAAATCTTTTGAAAAAGGATTCTGTCTGGTCTTGGGATGAGAATCATAATAAATGTCTTAAGGGTTTAATAGATGAAATCACAAAGTCACCTGTCTTAGCTCACTATAACCCCAATATTCCATTAGTCTTGTCAGTAGATTCGTCTAAATCAGCATTGGGAGCAGTCATTTTACAAAATAATAAACCCATTGCTTATAGTTCTAAAACTTTAACCACAACCCAGTCAAGGTATGCTCAAATAGAGAAAGAATTGCTTGCAATTCAATTTGGTTGTGAAAAATTTCACCAGTATGTATATGGTCACAGAGTTACAGTTCACACAGATCACAAACCTTTAGTCTACCTGTTTGATAAACCATTACATGATGTACCAGCTAGGTTACAGCGAATGATGTTAACTTTGCAAAAGTATGATTTGAAAGTTATACATGTCCCAGGTAAACAAATGTTCATATCTGATACTTTGTCGAGAGCAGCCTTAAAAGATCATTATATTCCAGAGAATGAGTCTGAAATAACCTGTCATGTCAATTTAATGCATTCAAATTTAGCAATTACTAAGGATTACAGTACAAAATTGTCACAACAAACTAATAAAGATGAAAGTTTGCAATTGTTAAAGAAATATTATTATGAAGGATGGCCAAAAAGTAAAAACAAAGTTAGTCAATTAGTGAAACCATATTGGAATGTACAAGCTGAAATACATGTAGTTAAGGATTTGTTATTTAAAGGATCAAAATTAATAGTACCACAGTCTATGTATAAAGAAATGTTGGATAAAATTCATGAAGGTCACCAAGGAATAAATAAATGTCTTAAATTAGCTAGAGATTCTTTATATTGGCCAAACATGTCAGTTGATATTAAAAATTTAGTAGAACAATGTCTTATAAGTGCAAAATTTAAACCTGCTAACCAAAAAGAGCCATTACAAAATTTTGAAATTAACAAATATCCATGGCAACAAGTTGGTATTGATTTAATGTACTTTGATGGTCTTTCTTATTTAATTGTTACAGATTATTATTCTAAATACATAGAAATAGCTTTGTTAAATAAGAATAGTACAGCCAAAAATGTAATTACACATTTAAAGTCGATTTTTGCCCGTCATGGTATACCTTTGTCATTAGTGTCTGACGGTGGACCTCCTTTCCAATCTTTAGAATTTAAAAATTTCTTACATGAATGGGACATAGAACATGTTGTTACTAGTCCATATCATGCACAGTCTAATGGTCAAGCTGAAAGTTCAGTTAAAATTGTCAAAAATATGCTGAAAAAATGTAAAGAAAATTCGTCTGATCCTTATATAGCTTTGTTGCAATATAGAAACACACCTAAGAATAATTTACCGTCCCCAGCTCAACTCTTAATGTCTAGGAATTTAAGAGACAATGTCCCTAAGCCGTATAAGAAATTAAAACCAAAGGTAGTAACATTTAAAGATTACAAAGAATGTGTAACTAAGAATAATGATTGTAAGTCTAAATATTATAATAGAAGTGCTAAGCCTTTACCATTGTTATATCCCAATGATCATGTCTACTTCAAAAGACAACCTAATTGTAATTGGGAACAGGCTATTGTCAAGCAAAGGTTGGCAAATAATAGGTCATATGTCGTTGAGGATGTCAATGGAGTTAGGTATAGGAGAAATAGGATTCACTTAAGGCATAAGTTCTCTCCTATGCTATCCAACTCATCGTCGTCGTCGTCTTTGTCATCGCAAGGGAGAGAGGATGGTGACAGTCAGAAGGCTGGACCTCAAGAACTCTCATCTCGATCCTCAAGTAGTCAATTTGTTACACGTTCAGGTCGTATTGTAAAGCCCACAAGAAGGCTAATAGAAGAAATAGATTAAGTATATTTTGTAATCTTATATGTTGTAAATTAAGTACCTAGTCAAGTTATATAAGTATAAGTCGTATAAAATATTGTCAAGTCGTCATAGTGATAAGTCTGTTTTGTAAAGGGTTAATTTAAACTTAACAAGGGGGATGTTGTATTGTCTATGATTAGTATTACTAATCAGTGTTGCACTATTATTGTCTATGTCGTCATATCACTATAAAGAGGGTGGCCGAGCGAGTGTCGGCCATTGACAATGTAACTCTGGTGCAGTGAGCTGCAGGACTGTGTACTATCTAATTAAAGTCAAGTATCCAAGATCCAAGTCTTTCAATCATATCACAGGTATATGTGACAGGCAAATAAGAACTGTTAAAAAGAAAACAGATGCGCAAGGTTTCGTAGAGAAAGATAACCGAGGTAAAAACCAGAATAAAAAAAGGATAGACATAGCAATCATAGAAGATATAAAGAACCACATTAACTGCATACCTAGGATTGAATCGCATTACTTAAGGTCTTCAACTTCTCGCGAGTATATAGGTGGAGAGAAGACCGTAATGGATCTATGGAGAGATTTTGAAAGAATAACAACATAAATAAAGATCAACGCGACGCAGGAAAAGCTTCATGTGAATATTGGTTATATTATGACATTTTCACAAAAGAGTTTAATATTGGATTTTTCCAACCCAAAAAAGACAGATGCGACCTATGTTTTGAATATGAACTTGCTTCTCCAGAAACTAAAAGAAAAATATGATCGTCATTTAAAAGAAAAAGATTTATCCCGAAAAGAGAAACACAATGATCGACTGAACATTGATGAAACCCATATTTGTGCAGCTTTCGACCTGCAAGCAGTTATGCAATGTCCTAGCGGTGATTCGTCTTCTTTTTATTACAAAACAAAACTAAATTGCCTCAACTTGACGATCGTGGAATTACTAAAGAAAAGAGACAAAAATCTGGAGGAAGACTCCGAAAGTGAACACAAACGTGATATTGGAGCTTATGGAGATGTCTACAGCTTTTTCTGGGACTAAACTCAAGGGAAACGCGGATCTAGCGAGATCGGATCGTGTGTTCTTAAGTATTTAGAGATTTTAAATGCAAAACATCAGGGTCAGAATATCCACGTTACGTTTTATTCCGACAATTGCTGCGGACAAAACAAAAATAAATATATAGCTTGCTTATATTCCTAGCAGTGTCACATTTTGAGAACATCCAGTCGATAACCCAAAAGTACCTAATAAAGGGTCATACCCAAAATGAAGGGGACAACGTTCACAGCCTCATTGAAAAGGAAATCCAACGGAATAAAAAGGCTGGACCACTATACGCACCTTGTCAATACGTCACTTTAATTAAAAATTCGCGAAAAAACGGGAAACCGTTGATCGTTCAAGAATTAACGTATGACTTTTTCTGGGACTTAAAGATGTTTCAAGAGAAATTGGCTTACAACTGAAATGTGACAACTGTGTGTGTACAAGTGAAAATGAAAATAAGGGCAATGTGACTTGGAGTGACATTAAAATTCTTAAATTTACTAAAGAGGATACGTTTTTATTTTACTATAAGACATCTTATAGTCAAAATGAGTTCAACAAGGTGAACATGAGAAACAAAAGGAAGAAGATGAGTGCCATAAGAGATATTGCTATGACCAAAGCATACTCCCAAAGACTGGTGTTATCTGAGAGGAAAAAAACTGACTTACGTTCATTGATTGAACATAATTTGATACCTCATTATTATGCTGATTTTTATAATAACATTATGTAACTATTTTTATAAGTATAACAGGCTCTTCTGCTATAAGTTTTAGTTATTAGTTTTAAATAGCATTGGTTACCAAAGGATTGAATTATAAATGTCAACATGTTAGGGAGATTTTTGTTATAATTGATTCAATTTAATTTAATAGCAGCATTGCCGTACAGCACACTTTTTTATAATGAAGGTTTCTTGTTTTTTTATAGTTTTTATAACATTTTGTTAAACGATGATAACTTGTTAAGTTACAAGGCAAGTAGGTACTTGTATTTGTTTGAAAATTAAACTTAATCATTATAAACATTGGCTGTGCAAAGCATTGCCTGAAGACTGATTTACGCATGATTCTGATAAGTACTTTGATAAAGCTATTTCTAAATTGTAAGGTTGTTTTGTTTCTATTGATTTTTTATTTTATAATTGCAAATTTAGACTCAAACGAACGAGATCATTATGTTTATTTTCTGTGACAAAGTGACTTATTAAAGTCTTTTGAAAATTAAAAGGTGTTTAATTTCACAGATTTTTTTAATTTAAAATGACTTATTTTGATATGTGACACTTACACTTATTTACAGTTTATTATTGTAGTGCACTTTTAAGAAATAGGATAAAAAATGTACAATAATTTCAGAATTAAAGAGATTTAAGACCAAAAAGGTCTTTAAAAAAAATTATAATAATAATAATACTGACCTAAATTGTGATCCTTTTTAAAACACCTTGATTTTAATTAAAAATATGCAATATACCATATTTTTATTGATCATGTTTCACAAAAGAGAAACTTACCTTAATATAGAAATCAAATAATTGATAAGTTTTCATACAAAATGAATAAATTAAATCAGTTCAAAGTTGAAAGTTTGTAGTTACAATACTTCTTTTTCGTTTTCCCAAAAAAATGTTTTTTTGAGATACGTCACTACTATTCTGAGGTGCGATATAAGAACGTAACTATTTCATTTGGGCAACTATATTGCAGAGGTATAGTCCAGTCGATATGATTCAATTCATTGTACACACTGCGATTATCTATCTTTGTTATTAATTGACTAGAAGAGTGCGAGTCATGCTTGTTTACCCCATTCATTATCGCGCAACCAGTTATGCAGTGGTCGGCCGGCGAGGTATTAACAACAGATGTATAAATGTCAGACGAACTAGCATTTCGTATAAATACATGATCTATACATGACTTTGTTATTTTATCACCGTATTTTTCTATGCGCGTATACGAACTAATGCTACTAATTAATCCCAGGGTGCACAACGAATCTAAGTATTGTTTCACTATGGGGTTACATAATTTTATATCTATGCTCATGTCTCCCATTATTACATAGTCCTGTCTTTTGGGATACTTCGCTACTAACGACGATATCTCTTTTATAAATAGCCGTTTGGAGGTGTCAGGTGGTCTATATAACGACACCTCCTAAGTAGAACTAAGTAACTGACAAATGCAAATTTTATAGGACAGCGAGTTGAAGATTTCATTTTTTTTAAATCGCCATAGCTAAGCCCCTATATGGAATTAAAGTATAATATTTGGTGAGCGGGTTTAAAATTAAGTGAAATTTATAATTAAGAGTATATTTTGTTTCTATATCTTCAAGTTTTTGTTTTATCACACATGCATACTTTTACTGCGTTGTAAAAAACAATCAAAATATGCTAACTGGCACATACATATTTCTTCATTGGAATATTCAGGTACCTTATTGCTTTAACTGCCAGATACGGACTTATAATTGGTAAAGTCAATAGAAATATCCTGTGTAACTGATACTTACATATTTTACCGCCGTAATTATGTTATTATGCATACAAGTGTAACTGAATTCCAAACTTGTAAAAACATCATTTGTGTTTTGGTATTTTGAAATAAAAGCAGTGGATATATTTGTATTATCTTAATGTTTATTTTCAAAACACAAAAATAAAAATTTCAAACGTTTCACGTGTCAAAAAGTAACATTTTTATTAATTATATGTTGCATGTTTATAACACCGAAGATCTAATGTAACATTAATTAAAAATTAATGGCATCTACCTACCTACTGGTAATCAGACTTTTCTCTTTTGTTTTATTAGGTATAAGTTCTTACTGAACTGGAAATCACTTATAAAAAATATTCATAAACTTTATAAAAATTGCCTTAAAGGCATTCGTAAAAATTTCGTAAAAAGTATGGGGTTTGTCTCAAAATAAATTCTCAAAATAACGTAATGTTAATTCTAAATAGAATGAGTATAAAATTATTACTTAACAATTACCTATATAAATCAGTCGTTTCATAAAGCTATTTGGACATTCTTGTACTGAGATCAAATTTAATATTATATTACTGAACTATCATTGTTTACTTATAATAATTTTAACAAGGTTTTATTCTATATTGTGCTTATTGAGTAATAAAATTGCACGTTTTAATTTATCATTTTAGACTTATGACCACAACAGTCATCAACTAATCAGTAAAGAGATCACAAGATGACTCTTCATTCCTCTTCTTCGTCTTCTTCATCTTCATTGTCATGCTGGTTGTCATTGCTGCCCTCTATCAAACTCATGTAAAAGTCATGATAAACAGATGGTATAATATTATTTCGGCATAAGTACTTCAAATCCTGAAGTTTAGCCTCGGGTATTGGTAATTTCCCCTCGTAAGCTTGGGTCAATGTTCTTGCTAGAGGGGCTGGAAGTGGACTGTTGTCTAATCTTATGCGGTTCCTTGATCTGGTTTTGGGAGTCTCTAGTGCATTATTTACAATAATGCATTTGAACTCATGGTCACAAAAATCTGTTTTATATTGTATCCTGTCAGAGAATTGAGGCCATATTTCTAACTGTCTTAGTTGAGACCAGAAAACTCGTTCTCTGTTTGTATTTATAGTCCAGTTGCATCCAGGGAGCAGTGCTTTGAAATTCATAAAATTTGAAGTAGTCATTTCCTGGACTAAGTAAGGGTTTCCATCTTGTTTGGCCCACCTTATGAGGGCATACCATTGCTCGGGGGTGTACACCATTTTATTCTTGGCAGTTCTCTCGATAAGGGCGTGTACACTATCACCCTCATTTTGTGTGTGGCCTTTCTCAAAATATTTATGAGTTATAGTGACTTCAAAATCTTTTGCAGCTCTTAAATAGGCTGCAAAAACGATACGATTGCGGTTTTGTCCCCCGCAATTGTCGGACCAAAAGTTGAATGTTTTTATGCCTTTTTGGTAATGTTCTTTCATATAATCATATAAACAGCTACTCACCTCGTTTGCTCCTCGGCTTGCAGTGCTTTCATCCCAAACATAGCACTTGGCAACTTTGCTTCCCATTTCGTATATTGTAAAATTGAATACAGTTAGCTTTCTCTTATAATAAAGAATACTAGTTTCTCCACAGGGCATTCCATGCACTTTTTGAAAATCATATACCGCTGTGAGTACTTCTTTTGATTTCATAGTGCTTTCTTTATCTTTGTTCTTTAGCTCTCGCGCTATAGTCTTGTTTCTCATGTGGGTATTGTATGTGTTAAGCTGCTCTTCAGTCACAGGACGTGGTAAGTTTTTATACACTTGACAAACATCACACTGATCTTTTTTGGGGACATGGAACCCCAAATTTATATTCTTATTGACAATGTCTCGGTATTGTCTTGCTGTTTTAACTTTACTTTGATTTTTAGGATCATTCCAATCTTTATACAGCAGAAACATTCGAGCAAATGTAAGAGATCCATCTAAGTATACTTTATTCGTACGTTTTCGAACATAATGCGATTCCACAGGTGCAAAGCTGTTCACATGATCACAAACACTTGCAATCATCTCTTCAGTAATTTTCTTAGTATGTCTATGGATACCTCTTTTATCGTGGACAACAGTGCCTTGCAATGAAAGCTTTTTCAAAGCAGAATATACCAGGCCTTGTTTGATCCCAAAAGTGTTCAAAAACATGGTTTTACAGACCTGTATCTTCGTTATCTGTGGCTTTGGAGACACTGAATCAGTCTCATGTACCTCATGATCTATTTTTGTTGGTAAATAATAGCGCAAAGTAAATTCTCTTCTAGAGGCAGTTTCAGTAGTAACTCTACGTTTTGGAATTTTATCACAGTACTTATTGATAAAATCCCAATGACGAACTATATCTCCCATTGACCAAAATGCCACAAAAAGCAAATCTCTGTCAACATTAGTGATTTTTTGTGAACATTTAAACTTACATTTCTCTCCACAACATGGCCCCATCTCTTTCTTTTTCCTCATTTTACCATTCCTACTTTTGTACGCATTTCCTAAATTTTTATTTTTCTTCCGCATAACATCCAACCATTGGTCTTGATGGACCATTCGTAATCTACCTTTATCTTTTTTCTTGTGGATAGCCTGCGCCTCGGTGATGGTTCAATGTCAGAAAGAGCGTTGTCTGTAATCGGGGTTTGTATTGGCATAGGTGAGCTAACTGGCATGACAACGTTTGGCGTAGGAGCTGGTGATATATCACAATCTAACTGAGCAATTGCTTGAGCTATGACTGACGAGAAATTTGGCGACTCAATAGAAATATCATTTCGAATACCTGAACTGACCATGCTCATCATGGGTGATTGGGGCGTTATAGTTGCCAATATGGGGTCATGAGAGTTACTTGGCAAAATCACTGAAGCTGTATGTGTGACGGTTGGGGCATGTGTTCTGGTACATTCTGAGGGTTTAATATGGTTTTGTGCAGCACTTGTTTCTTCGTCACTATTTTCTATAAATTCCGTCATTTGTTGCAAGTCTTCATTAGTGAAATATTTTGAGAAGTGTACTGGAGTATCTGAAACAATCAAACCACAATAAAACACTCGATTTTCTACAATAATCAACATCATTTCATAAAAGTAAAACTATGTAAGTATACAGATAGGTATTAATAATCAAGTTAAAATCCAATGTAAAACAATATATGTGTTAGTTAACTGATTTCATTTTAAACACATTCCGTAGAATAAGTAGGTAAGTGCCTAGATACATTTTTCAATCAAACTAAATTCCGACGTAAAAATGTGTAACTGCGTAGTTACATACTTTTGCATCGGGAATGAATAAATTGCAGTAATGTCGTCATGGCGATAGTTTTTCATTCTAAGACGTGTTCAAATATTTACAGTATAGGTAGAAATCTCAATTTATGGGTGCACTTAAAATATATAGTTTAATAATTATAAAATATTTAGTTAATATTACTTACCTTGCCTTGATGGCGAGTCTATCTGGTCTGATGTTACGCTTATTATTTGGTCCACAGCATTTTTTTGGCTTTTAATTGCATCTTCCCTTAATGTAGTTAAAAATTTATAACGTTCACTCGACATGGTAAGAAACAACGCAACACTCGCGCGCACAACTCGCTGCCCGCCGGAGAACTGAGTGACCGGCAGTTACCCGCACCGCGCGCCCTTTTCCCCCCGCGTCAAAGTATGTAACTGGAACTTATACGGTTGTACGCTGTGTTTATTTGTCACCATATGCAGATAAACAATTATACGTTTGAGAAAAAAGTATGTTGGGGTAGTTGAAAAAATAAAATAAAAATATATGTGGTAAATATAGGTATGTAGATGCCAAAAATGCAATAAAAACTGTTTCGTGTATCTGGCAGATACATACGTATACTTAGCGGGTGTCGATAAGGCACATAAGCCGACTTTCATACAATTTATACTTATTTCACCGGACACACATTCAAACTCTTGCGTGTATAAGTTACTATTCCTCATAAAAGATGCAGACTTATGAATGTACAATAACACCCCCCCACCTTTTCTATTGGTTCTTAATTCTGAATGAAGCTTATAGTCAGGAAGCTTGTAACGTTTACGTTAGTGGTAGGTAGTTGTAGAAAAAAAAAGAATAATTACTAGTTCAATTATTATAATATATTAAAAAAAGGGATCGGCAGAGCTGGGGGTGAATTTAGAATATCGAGCGCGCGTTAGGCTCTTGCCCGCCTATAGAAACACCACTATCCTGGGTAGTCAGGCAGCTCGGCAGCGGCAGGCGGGTAGGTGTACAGCGCGCTAGCAGACGCCGGAAGCGAAGGTAGTTGAGGCACGTAGGTAGTCACAGGCACGCAGGTAGGCACAGGCACGCAGGTAGGCACACGTTTGGTAGGTGCACTACGGATAGTTACACTATCCGGGTACTCGGAACTCCGGTACTCGAACCCTAGAATGTCCGTTACGTTCTGTTTTAGTCACGGTCCGGTTCTATTCCAGCCACGACTGCAACCTCCCGATTTCCACTTACTAACTACCTAACTAAATGGAAAGCAGTGATCTAGCACAAAATAGCCATCGAGATGAGGCAGTCTAGGCAGCGTGACAAATTATAATTCAGCTAATAAATGTAATCTGAATGAAGTGAAAAGGTTGATAGTAATGAAATGAGTTGAAAAATACTAGTTTTAGTGAACTTAACACAATTAATAAATAGGTAGGCACAATAAGAATTGCTAAGAAAAGAGGACACAGGAAAATATTAATTGTAGGGTACGATCTTCATGACACGGTCAAGGTGAACCGGTCATATAAGGTCAAATACCAAATAATATGTTTCTAAAAGCGTTTAAGGTGATTAACTAATACAACACAAAGACAGCACAACAGCGAGATCGTAGCAGGTAATAAAATAAAAGTATGAGCCCACTATATCTAGGTACACATAATAAGCAATATTTTGCAACACTCACCCGATCTGGGGTTAACACTGACTTTAAATGGTATTTTTTTAAAAGCGCAATATAATTTTAAATATATGAATTCGTAATTTAAGTAGGACTTGTAACGAATATAGGCAGGTGCTATATCGGCTCGTGGCTCCTGGGTAGTGAACGTATGACGATTGTCCGCGGTCCGTAGCAGTGTCGCGTCTAGGCATGTCGATTCATTAAAAAAAAAATCGATCTCCGATTCGATTCAAATCGGACATACTAGAATCGATTCTTGTTTAAATCGAGCATTAAAAGATCGATTTTCGATTAATCGAGCCAATTTCAAACATGACCAATTGCCTAATAAAGATACAGGACATTATTGATGACCATTTACTGCAAATACAAATAATTGGATAGAAGTATTATTAAATTAATAAACATAATATCACGCCTATATTCCTTCGAAAGAATAGGTAGAGGTGGGAATCGAACCCAGGATCTTTTGCTCAGCAGTAGTGCTTGCGACCACTAAAATAATGTGGCAGTTTAAATTTCTAGTCTCGCCTAAGTACTTGTAAGTCGGTTAATAAATTAATCAAATTTTAAGTTTGTAAAATTTTATTAAAGTTAAATACAAATTTAACAAGAAATTATATTTCCCAGTATTTTAAGTCGAGTGACTTTAAAAAAATTAACTTATCTAATCGCTCAGGATCTAAACGACTCCTTTCGTCAGTAGCAATATTTCCCGCAACAGAAAAAAGCCTTTCACATGGAACAGATGTTCCAACTATGCAAAAGTATTTGTTGGCAATCGGCGTTATTGAGCTGTACAACGAATTTCTTTGGTGATACCAATATGTAATAGGAGCCGTCGTTTTAAAGTCGACGACAGGCTGTGTTAAGTAATGTTTCAATTCGTCTTGTAAACCTTGTCCTTCAGTTTCTGCTTGAAATAATTGTAGCTGATTTTTTACTAATATATTATGGAATTCCCAAATGTTAGATTCTTCTGCTTCCTTCAGCTGGCATTCCAAATTATTCTCTGAATCTTCATTACTTAATTTATTCTCCAATTGTTTTTTTGAAGCTACAATCATACTATTAATTTTATCAATAGCTCTGGAGCATGCTATTCTGTCAGAAAAATGAATTTTCTTGAATCTTGGATCCAGTAGTGTGGTGATAGCTAACACATGTACTTGTTCCACTGTACCAAATCTTTTTTTTAATTCTTCCAATATTAAATTTTTGGTTGCAGCACCGACATCTGTTTCCGTCTTCATTGTACTGTATGTTTTCAAAAGACAGGAAACTATTGGTATAATTTTGCTTGACGTTACAAATTTCTCTACGGATACTTCTTTCGTCACAGCTTCCATAGGTTTTAAAATATTTATAAGATCTTTAATACCATCCAGTTGACTGGCTGTTAACATAGGCGGAGCTTTCGGGTAATTGAGTAATATCGGGGCAAGTAGCTCAGATAACTTTACAAATCGAACTAGCTGATAGTAAATTGAATTCCATCGTGTGCAAACTGACTGAATCAATTTGAGTGGTACTGCTATATCATTTTGCGCTTTACGAAGAGCATCAGCTACATTTACATTTTGTTTACAGTATCTAGTTATATCCTTTACAGTATTTAGTAACTGTTTGGCACTTTCAATACCAGCTTTTTCTTCAAAAGGTTTTTGAGCTACTAAATTCAAAGTGTGGGCGAAACACCATAAGTGTTTTTGTTTGCCAAATGCAATTGTTACGGCCTTGACGATATTCGCACCATTATCAGTAACAACTGCTGCAACTTTTTCTGGGGTTATACCCCATTTTTCAGTCATTGTTATTAATATTTGACATAAATAATCAGAATTATGGGGCTCAGTTAAATGGGACACACCAAAATTTATACTAATCAGTTCACTTTCATGTATAAAATGTCCAGTTAAACCCATGTAGCTTCTAGTATTATGTGTGTCTGTCCATATATCCGTAGTTAAACATATTGACTCTACTTCTAAGAGCTTTTCTCTAAATTGCAAAGAAAGAACATCATATTTGTCATCTATCATTTGTGTAATTGTCTGCCGTGAAGGAAGTTTATATAAAGGCACTGCTGTTTTCATTAAGTATGTGAAACCTTCTCTTTCAACTGTATTTAATGGCAACGCATCCTTGCAAATCATTAACATGATAGCATTATTCAGTTCTCCATACTTCTTTCCGTTTACTGGAAAAAAAAATCAAAAGTATAAATTATCACCGCTCATAAATATACCATGACCATAATCAATAAAGTAAGTAATTCATTACGTAGATAACAAAAATTCTCACCACTAAATGCTTTAATATTATCAACACATGAATCCATAGTTAGCTGATTAAGTTTTGATTTTTTCAGTGATACTGATGAAGAAGCTATACTTTCTAAGTCAGAATCATAGTACTCTTTTGAACTGGTCAAACTCAAAGCATCATTTATGCCAAATTTTTCCTTTGATGTTGACGTAGTAGCAATATCTTCATTTGTCTGAAAAGGATTATGTTTTTGTATTCTATTATTATTTCAAATTACAAAATAAATACAATAAAAGGATAAAAAATGCAAGAATATACAATTTTCAAACAAGCATGCATTAATAAAAAAGGCATATGTTGTATTGTAAGGAAAAGGTACGGGTACACACTCCAGTTTTTTTTTTGTCGTCACCAACACCAATACCATCATTTGCCACCACCAGTTTTCGTTGACTTACGGACTTAATAGATGGATGTCTTCGTAGTAAATGGTTGCGTAAGTTTGTTGTATTCCCGCATGTTTTAACTTCGATATGACAATACTTGCATACGCCACTTGATCCCTTTTTTACAAAGTGATACCATGTATCACTTTTAGTTGACATTTTAGGCTAAAAAGAATAACAATACATTAACAAAAATGCAAACTGCAACGCAAACGCATATTTCTCGATAAATCGATTACAATCAATCTAATAACTTACTATTTTTCAAATTAAAATAAATGCTGTATGAACACGATATTATTTATTTCATTACTATAAATTTTTACAGTAAAAATAATATTTATCCACAGTATATTTTTGATAAATAAACTCACTCACAAGAATGGATAGGTTAGGTTTGACAGCCGGATAGAAAAATAAAATGTTTTTTTAACGCAAGTAACGCCACCTTCGGAAGCGTTCATAAATATTTACTCTATGATGCGTTCAAATTATCGACCAAGTACTACCAGTTGCTTTTGTGTCCGACAACAGCAAAAAAATAAAAAAACTAAATACCGCAGCCAATTGAGGAATATTATCGCTAGTTCTTTGAATGGATCGGTCCGATTCGGGAGGTTTATGAATCGATTCATTGAATCGATGTAGGGTTCAAAATCGATCTGAAAAATCGATTATATTACTCTAAATAATCGATTTTTCGATTAATCGATTTTAAATCGACATGCCTAGTCGCGTCGTGGTAGGGATAGTTCACCAAACCGGTTTCCGTCAAACGACCACGGCGGCGCGCGGCTCATATATCGTAAACCTAATATTATTTTAAAGAAATAACGTACAACGTTACAAGCTCAAACATTTGCACTAGATCATTCTTTATGTTCACTTCAGTTAATAACAGAATTTGAATTGTATGTTTACTGTTCAACACGATGTATTCAATTTGGGCAAAATTTATCTTGATTGATCTTACGTTTACATGTAGAAAGTATAAACATTTTTGAGGTTCCGGTATGTAAGAAGTAAAATCATTCCATGTCTGACAATTAGTTTCTATTATGTTATGATTTGATGTATCCAGATTAGGAAAACAGTTTTAGATATACTATATACTATATATGTTTACTTACGCTGGCAGTAAAAAAAAAGAAAAGAAAAACAAAAAAAAAGAATGTATCGCGTAACTCACCTATTCCTTATCATGGGATGATTTTACCTTCTCAATATCGGCAATCTTCTCAAAATCGCAAATTGTGGTTATTTTTTTTTTCTTGTTCACTTTTACGCACTAGTATATTTCCGTGTTTGCACCATATATAACTAAACAATCCTTTTAGTTCTTCTTTTGTTTTCCATAGCAAATAGGCCGTAGATGGTGTCAGACACTCCCGAAGATAAATCTTCTCAGCTCCATCCTGCCCCATGCTAGCAGCTGAAATCATTGAGCTTTTGGCAGCGTCAATCCACTGATCTCGGATTCCATCTCGCAGCATCACGGTTATTGCAGGCTGGTCTTTCTTTTTCACCATATTTGATGGGTTTCTCCTTTTCTGGTAAGCTTTTATGACGTCATCCGGGTTCTGCGTTATGGCTATGGCAACTTTTTTGGCAATTTCTTCAGGATTTTCTTTCTCGGATTGATTGATGCCACATATTTCGAGTTGGTTGGACAACTGTGCTTGTTCTATCTGATTTATTTTGGTTTCCAGAACTTCATATTTGACTTTAGTGTTCTTGGCATGGTTTTGTAAGTCGGTGCATCTATTTTCCAAGTCTTTCTTGGACTTCTCATATTTGTGGATCTTAGCCTCATACTCATCTATTTTATTTGAATAGAATTTGAGGGTACGATGAAGTTCTTCCTGAATAATTTGCCTTACTTCCTTGCGTAGTCTCGTAGTAATTGTGTCATCGTACTGTCAGCGTAAACGGTATGGGTGTGAGTGATAGGAGGCTCCGTATCGGTATTTTCATCTCCATCCATTTCTGGCATGATACATGATAGTCGTTTAGGTTTACTGCTTCCAGCACAAGTTTTGCATTTCCAGTCTACTGAATCTGTATCGTGTAAAACACTTAGTTGGTCCGGTGTCATTGACGCACAGGTGGCATGAAGCCATTTACTTTCAGCCATTTACTTGCTACATTGCAATCCAGGAGACTTTTTGGTTATTAGTTTTACACAGTTTGCACATTTCACCATTTTATTTAGTGTGTGGGGTAGACGAAAAAAAAAACAATGTTAGCGATTGGCTGCGTATGCGACCGCTCTCAATCGGTGCGCGTGAGCGACTTATTATTTGTTTTGTCGATGTTTGGAATTGAATTAAATGTTGAGAAATGTAATAAGGCACTGTTCACGCACACAGCGTGATTCATCGCTGGCGCACCAAGCTCGCACGGAGGGCGCCGCGTCACCGAGGAGGGGGGGATAACTGCCAGTAGCAGTGCCCCGCACCGCTCCACGGCACTCCATCTTCGGACACAGCCGAGCACGCGCGCGCATTCTCCATTTAGCCTACCAACATTGTACTGCTCATCGAACCAATATATGTTTTAAGTGTTTACAGTCCACTTAATTTAAATCACCCTTAGTTAGGTCCTAAACATTTTTGGTCACTTCGAGCCTTTAATAATTTAAATCAGCGTAACGTTTTGTCTGCGAACAAAGAAGACGTCCTTGCGGTGGCAGTACGTGGCGACGTTGGTGGATTTTGATCAGCGAGTCTTCAAAAGCGCCGTGTCATTACAAGCGGCATCAAGACAAGAGGAGTGTGGAGTCGTCTATATAGAGAGGACGAGGAGAGGACGTCTACAAGTTCCCGAGGTCTTCACGTCGACGTCGGTGGTCAAGTCTCGACTAAGTTTGTCGAACACGCCGAGTCATCTACTTGCTTCGTGCCTTCGTGGGAATCAACACAGTCCGCCTTGTGGATAAAGATAATCCATATTTGTGTATCGTTCGAAATTCCTTTCATGAACATTTCAGTTACAAATTCAAATTTCAAAATTTTCCGTTGCAACCGTTTTTCAGTACAGTTTAAATTTTGAGCAAACAAGTGATTATTTAAATCATCTATAGTTTATTTGCATTAACGTGCATTCATTCACTGCTGCAAGGAACCGGTTTCTTATCGGTTTACCGCTTGGCGAGTTTTTATTAATAAAGAACTGCTGGCAACACTGGCCAAGTGACACTAAACCGCTTACTTTAAATTAATAAAAAAAAAAAATAAACATTCAAAGTATATAAACAGTATTGTGACAGAGTGCATTAGCTATAATTAACAAGTGACAGTATTTGTGGCACTAAATAACGAGTGCAAATATCATTATAAGTCAACAGTGTACTAAAGGTGTAATCCACAGTGTTTACGTTGTTATATATGATAAATAAAGCTCAAGTGAACACGACAATTAATGTTTAATACAAATTGTGACTATATCTGTAAATAGTTCAGTGATTTCTTACACTCCGAATAAGAATACGCAAAAATATAAACGGTTAAGAAAAAATATTTGAAAATTGGACTTTGACCGCTAAATATTGTCATACGACTAGCGCCATCAGAACCCCAAGCGGCGAGTAGCAGAACAAAAACTAAATGTAATTCATTCATTTTGACAGTACTCAAGTGTTGCAAGTGCAATGAAATAAAATTACTACTATTATGCAGTAACGTTCCATTTCACGAAACGTTATTTCAAATAATAAGATATATCTTCACACTTTAATAATTAATTCTTCAAATTATCATTTTAATAATTAACGGTTCAGAGGTTGGTTCAGTTGATATTTTTTGAAAGTTTCTAATTTAATAATACAAAATAGACTTTTTGGCGAATATAACCTACCGTCGCACGCGCACTCGATCGGAACCCGAAGACGATAGTATAATTTCTCAAAATGAAACCGTCAATAGTTTTCCTGACATGTCTGAGGACGAAGATAACGCACAACTTAACACATTAAAGAACAAAATCGATAAACTGACATCACAATTAAACAGTGCGCATAAGGAAATTGAATTGCTGTCATTAGAGAATAGCAAATTGAAGAAACAAAACGACGAACTAGGCAAACAAAACGAACTCCTCAAAAGAATTAACAGTCCCGCTAAATTTAGAACTACACCAAAGAAAACTGAAAACAGACATACAAATACAAAGGAGACACAAACAGATAATATCGATACTACAAGAAAACGAGTGTCAACTCAATGCACAACTAACAGTATTAAGCCTATTACCATAGATAAACCAAAAATAAGTTACACACTACAAGATACAACTTCAGAAACTAAAGAGAATCAAAACGCAGAGGAACAAAAATGTAAGAAAATATTACACAATAAATCGACCTTCATAAAACGCTCTAAAGTATGTATCATAAGTACCGACAATAAAAACAAACTGCTTGAGATTGCGGAAAATATTTTGGATGGGTTTGAAATCTGCCACTACATCACACCTTTGGTAAATTCACAGATTTTACTAAAAGGAATCAAAGAGAAGCTTGAAAACTATTCTAGTCAAGACTATTGTGTCATACTACTGGGAGAGGAGGATTTCAGAACTACAAACAATTACCTGGATATCATCTTTCATATAAGAAGCACATTGCAGGAACTTAATCATACAAACATAATTATTTGCACGCCAACATTTAAATTTTTTAATAATTATTATCTTTACAATTCTAGAGTAGAGACATTTAATAACTTGCTATATCTTGACATACTTACTCACGAACATGCTTACTTCCTAGATAGTAATCTCAATTTAACTTACGGTGACACTATGTTTGATAGACGTAGGGGAACTATAAATAATGCCGGGCTGCAAATAATATTTAAGAATATAAAAGACGTAATGATCTCTACACAATCCTCAACAAATAGTGACATCGAAGATACATTGACCTATCCATTAGCTGACCCGAACTAATGCTAATATTATCATATAAAGTACTACTAAAAAAGTTGTACCAAATAGGTGTGAGAGGTATCGCGTATGAGTGGTTCTGCTCGTACCTCATAAATCGCATACAGTACGTGGAAGTGGAATATCTTCACCCGGACACTGGCATAATGACTCACGTGCGATCAAAAATGGAGCACGTAACAATGTCTATACCTCAAGGCAGTGTCTTAGGGTGCATTCTATTCCTTATATATATAAATGACTTGCCAAGTGAAATAAAAGTACAGAGTGTCCTCTTTGCTGACGACATTTCGATAGTGTTTCCATGTGACGACGACGATACCAAATTAAATTTAATATTAGACGATATACTAACAAAAATAGTAAATTGGCTAAAGGATCACAATTTGGAAATAAATTTCTCGAAGACAAAACTTATGCAATACAGACCTTATCAAAAACGTCCATTAAATATAATTTACGCATATAATGACATACCGCTCAAATGTGTTGATGAATTTAAACTCTTGGGTCTGACTGTTGACACTAATTTAAATTGGAAGGCACATATTAATGTCGTGTCAAACAAACTTGCAAGTTTCGCGTATGCCTTAAATGACCTGAAAAGATCAACTAATTTCAAAACAGCGATGACAGCATATTATGCCTACGCCTACTCGTGTTTAACATATGGAATTATAGTGTGGGGAAATTGTGTTGAAGTAGAAAAACTTTTCATCTTACAAAAAAGATGCGTGAGAATTCTCGCAAATATAGACCAAATGCAGAGCTGTAAACCATATTTTATTAAATATAAAATGCTAACTGTTACAAGTATTTACATTTTGGAAGTAAGCAAGTTTGTTAGAAAGCACACGTCACTATTCTCTGTAGTTAAGAATCAAAGACCGCTGCAACGCTCCATAAGAGTCAAAAATGAATTAGCTTTGCCGAGTTCCAAACTAGCTATGTTTCACTCAGGACCTCTAGTAATGTGCATAAAAATTTATAATAAACTGCCCAATGACATAAAAGACATAGAATTTGATAATAAATTTGTAAATGTACTTGAAATGCACCTAATACAGAAATGTTATTATCGCCTAAATGAATTCTTAACAAATTGACACTATTCTTGTACCTATTTTGTATATAAATTATCAGATGAAGACGCAATGAAATAATGTAGAAACCATATAAATGACATCCAAAATTTAATTAATTAATTAACATTGAAATTAAATAATGAATTAAAAAATGACATTTTGACATTATATAATATAAACCGACAATGTAACAAACAAAGTGTGTGTATTTTTATATAATTTGATAATGTAACAATGATATATTTCTAAATAATATGGCATGCAATTAATATTAGGATAAGTATACAAAATGTTGCGGTGCCCTCGCAGGGTTCATGTACGATACTTATATTTTATAACAACACCTTGTAAACGACATGAATGCAATAAATAAATAAAGTAACGGTCACCAGCCTATTCATAATAAAACATCTGTTGATAGTTATATAACATTCATTTGCTTATCGCATTATCATAATTCTTGTTGCATAGTATACTTTGGGTTTCCTTTATATATTTTTTATTTATTGCTTAGTATCTTCTTATAATGGCTAATGAAGATTTATTAGTAAGGAAACGCAGTGCTATGAAAGCTAAGCTAACGAACTTCTGCAACTATGTTAGTGTGCTTATGAGTTGCCAATAATTATCCAGCTTGCAACGCATTGAGTTGGCCGCCTTCGTAAATTTGATGCTTTATACGATGATTTTGATAATTTGCAGTTGGAGATCGAGGTGCTCTCGGATAAGCCAGACGAGGCGTACGAGGAACGTACTAAGTTCGAGGAGCGGTACCACGCAGTGGCAGCTCAGGCGCGCAGCTTGATTATCGGCGCTGATGCCGGCGTTGATGGCGGGTCTGTAGCGGGCTCAGCAGAGAGAAACTCAGGTGCATCGTTCCGCAATAATTTTGTACGTTTACCTAAAATTAATTTGCCTACCTTCGATGGTAGTTATCAATGTTGGCTTGAGTATAGAGATACATATTTGTCGCTTATACACAGTAGTAATGCTATCGATGACATTAGCAAATTTCATTATTTACGTGCCTCGCTCAAGGGAGATGTTCAGCAGGTAATTAAAAATATAGATTTTAAAAGCGAGCATTATCAATTGGCATGGAATTTGCTATGTGAGCGTTATGACAATAAGCTTCTAGTTAAAAACCATGTCCAGACTTTGTTTGATACTCCAGCTGTAGCTAAAGAGTCTTGCATAGCCTTGCGTCAATTTGTTGACAATATAAATAAACAAATTAGAGCATTAAAATCGCTAAACGAGCCCACCGACCAGTGGAGCACACTGGTAGTAATTATGATGAGTAGCAGACTGGACAAAGTCACTAACAGAGACTGGGAAGAGTATAGCATACTTACCCAAATCTCCGACATTGTCAGAATTTTGTTCTTTTGTTAGTAAAAGGGCTGATTTATTAGAGACAGTAGAACATAGTGAATCAACAAAGGATAAGGAAGTTAATAGTACAAACAACTACGTAGTAACTACAAATAGCTTTAGAAAACGGTAATATAACTAAAACTAACACTAAAAAGGAATTGAATAGTTGTCCATTGTGTAAAAGTAATCACTTCATGTTTGTGTGTGATGATTTTCGTAAGTTATCAGTAGAAAATAGGTTGGCAAAGGTGAAGGAGCTTAATGTGTGCTTTAATTGTTTACGTCCTGGGCATTCAAGTAAACGTTGTAAATTGTCCCTGTTTGAATGCCAAGCTCCAGGTGTGTTGCTGGTGGTCTTGACTAATAAAAGACTTCGATATATGCGAAATAGACTGTATTTAATATATAGGTACTGATTGTAGTCAGCCGTTATGTGCGCACGGTGTAGTGTCGGGCGAGCGAGCCAGCGAGTGAATGGATGACCGCCGATCGCAGCGGTCGCGGACCACGACGTATGTTGGTGAGCCCGATGTGACGTCAGGAACATACTCCCCGGGTTGAAGAGAAGGCTTCAAGTTGATGTTACGACACCGGGAGAGGACAAATGTTGTTGTAGGCACGTGTGATGATGCCTTTCTTCGTGCGGACGTCAGCGACTCGACAATGTCCGTCCGAACCAGTTTTAACAGCGACTACTCTGCCCAGCAGCCAGAGAAGAGGAGGGAGATTGGCGTCCCTCACTAAAACCATGGTGCCAGTCTTCAGGTCTTGGCCAGCTGTCTGCCATTTGGTTTTCTGCTGCAGGAGAGACACATACTCATGAGAAAAGCGCTGCCAAAAATGTTGCCGCAGTTTCTCAACGCGATCGAAACGCTGCAGTCGCTGGATGTTCGCGTCGGTCAATAATGGACGAGGGACTGAAGTGAGTGGGCGTCCGATAAGGAAATGTGAAGGAGAAAGATAAGATAGATCAGAAGGATCAGAGGATAAAGGAGTTAAGGGCCTGGAATTTAATATAGCCTCTATCTGAATCAAACAAGTAGAGAGCTCCTCCCGAGGGAGAGGGATCCCGAGGGAGATAACATTGAAAGGGTGAACACAGCTACCAACTTGGGTCTCACTATGGATCCAGAGCTACACTTTGAGAAGCACATTGTAAATTGCATGAGGAACTGTTTTTACAGACTTAAAATGCTCTACACATTTAGAAAACACTTGAGTGTAGCTCTGCGCAAACAGCTTGTGGATAGCCTGGTACTGTCGAAGTTAAATTACTGCGACACAGTCTATGGCCCGTGCTTGCTGGCAAGAACAAATACATTAATCCAGCGTATACAAAATGCTTGCATAAGGTAGTGTTGACATACCAAGGAGAAGCCATGTCACCCCTTTTGCAAATCAACACAATATACTAAAAATGGAGGCTAGAAGACGTCTACACATGGCAGGTCTGTTGTTTGGAGTCATAACTACTCAAAAACCACGGTACCTGTATGAGAAGTTAAATTAGAGGCAACATTCATATAAAAACCACATACGCTCTGCAACAAATCCACTATCTATCCCTCAACACAGAACTGCGGCCTTCAGGGGGAGTTTCAGGTATGCCGCGACTCACTGTTGGAATAAACTGCCACCACCGATGCGAGGCCTGAAAACAAAAAGCACTTTTTTACTGCACATGAAAAAATATTTACAAATCCTTCAGAACTCAACCTAACCTAACTCTCTTCAATATTTATTATTCTATTTATCTACATAAATTACAAAAATTAGTATATATTTCTAACCTTCACGGTCGCGGCCTTCCTGCAAGGGATACAGGTGTCCAACAGATATTGTCCGCGATTGCATCCTTCCCCCTGTTAGTACAGAACACGTGTTTCTGCAAATGACCTTTGGCTGCATGCTGGAAACAAGTTACAAGACACACATTTACAAATACACCTACACAGTACAATCAAACACGATATACGCTTTTGTTTCACGATCACATATTAATTTAAATAGCCTGTACTCACGCTGCTTTTCGCTTCAAAGTGTTCTGAATTATGGTGGAGCGCCATCACGTCACCCAAGGATATGCTGAAAATCAGCGCTGTGGCACCAATCCCTTGTGGGTGGGGTCTCAGCAAATGCTGAGCATGTCCTTTTTTTGCGCTCGTACCACATTATACTGTTATGTTAGTAAGGAGGAAATTAGCAAATTATATTAATATATGTTTCTTGTTGTTAGTGAGATTGTTACAAACACAAAATGCTAATTGCTACTTTCTTGTCCATGTGGTCCACAGATTATAAAAAATACACGCGACATCACGCATAATGTTATACTCTGTGGACCATAGATGAAAGGTTTTGTTTTTGTTTGTTATTTTGTTATTAATTTTTTAAGTCTTTTAATTTTTATTTGTATCATTTAGTTTGAATTTTTAGTAATATTTTATTTTCTTCTTTTTTTTGTATTTTTGTTTTGTTTTGTGTGTGTGCGCTTGCGCGAAAATAAATGTTTTTCTTTCTTTCTTTCTTTCTTTCTCCTCATAAGTAAGGTGAGTTAAGCTCATGACTCTACGAAGTAAATATTTTGTGGATTTTACTGCTGCCTCCCAAATGCCACCGAAATGGGGGCTGTAGGCTGGTATAAATTTGAATTCTATGCTTTTGTTTGCAAGATCTGACTCTATATCTTTGGATGAAACCTCAAAGAAACGTGACAGCTCATTGAAAGCTCCCACAAATGTTGTGCCGTTGTCGGAGTACACGCGCTGAGGTTTCCCACGACGGCTAATGAATCGGCTGAAGGCCGCAAGGAAAGCCTCCTTGGTCAGGTCCGAAACCAGCTCCAAGTGAACGGCTCTGACTGCAAAGCACACAAACACACAAATATAAGATTTAAGTAATTGACATCCTCTACCCCTACGATTGGCTATCAGCACTGGCCCGGCATAGTCAAGCCCTGTGTTTAAGAAAGGATACTCGAGATGGGTTCTATCCTGTGGCAGGTCGCCCATGACAATCTGTACAGGCTGAGCCTTGATTCGAGTGCAACGAATGCACTTACGCACTATATGCTTGGCTGAGTTCCTGCCTGCCAGAGGCCAGTAAGACAATCTTATGTGAGCTAACAGTAATTGAGGCCCTGCATGAAACAGTAAAATATGTTCTCTTTCAAATATAAGTTTTGTTATATGATGTTTGCTACATAATAGTATGGGATGTTTAACATCGTAGCTGTAATGAGAATTGCTAAGACGTCCACCAACGCGTATTAGATTGTCTGAATCAATAAATGGAGAAAGACTTATTAATCGATTCTTTTTATGTAAGGGCTGATTAGATTTAAGACACGTATATTCCTCAGGGAACATTTCCTGCTGGGAAATATGTAATAAAAGATTTTGTGATGATTTCAACTCTGATACTGTTAGGTAAGATGATTGTTTGTTATTCGGTTTTTTACAATTATTTATAAATCTTTTTATATAGGCTACTACTCTGATCAATAACGTAAATGAAGATTTGTTATGAATTAAACTGGAAATTAGGTTCACGTCAGTTATGTTATTTATGTCAGCTGTTGTGTGTAAAGTTAATTCTGGTAATAAATGCGTATTTTCATTTTGTAAAGTAGGAAATTGAATCTCACTATGATTAATAAAATCAGGACCCGACCACCAGAGAGTGGACGAGCTGATGCAATCAGCCTTCACCCCCCGAGAAGCGAGATCGGCGGGGTTGCTCCTAGAAGGCACATAACTCCATGTCTGGCCTTTCGTAGCTTCTTGGATTTCACTCACTCTATTGCGAACAAATTGGTCGAGGCGACTTGGCAATGTTTTCAGCCATCCTAGAACGATCGTTGAATCGCACCAAAAATAACAATAATTAAATTTTAGAGTGAGTGATTTACGTACCTTCAGAAAAAGTCTTGTACCCAACAAAGCACCACACAACTCTAATCTGGGTATAGTTGTGGGTTTTATCGGGGCAACCCGGTTCTTTGAAGCTAACAGGCGAACGCAAACTGCTCCATCGACTGTTATCGTTCTTACGTAGATACATGCACCATAAGCACGCTCGGAGGCGTCTGTGAACGTATGTAATTCTAATGATTAAGCATCATTACACGACACCCAGCGAGGAATGTAAAGAGAGTTAAATGCTGAAAGTGATTGTACAAATTCAAGGAATTGTGATTTTATTTCTGGAGGAACTTCATCATCCCAGTTACATTTAAGTATCCAAAGCTGGTGTAATATAAGTTTGACCTGGACTATGCATGGTCCAACTAGACCTAGAGGATCAAACACTTGGCTGATTAAAGATAAAATATTACGCTTTGTGATTTTTGTAGTTGGTTTTACATCGATAAGATAAAATAATTTGTCTGTATTGCAGTTCCAATACAGGGTGTAAGGGACAGCCCTCCACAAATTAACAGGGTGCATTCAGCTCCTTATTCTGAATCATATTCCAGTGAAAATTCTTTCAGGAAAATTTTCAATTTTTTTTTCGTTTTTTCAGTTCCTACACCTCTATTTCAATGTATAATTACATTCTATGTATGAAGAATAACATTAATGTAAATAACACAGCTAAAACAAAAAAATACGCAATGGTTGTGTGAATTCTCTAAAGAACTACGCATGAAATCAGCTGTTCAATTTTTACCTAGCGCGAGTCGTTTGAACTCACCGCACCGCGGTCACGGCGCATCGGCTCGGCGCCCCACCGCGCCGATCGCCGCGCCGCGCGCCGTAGGTATAATACCTACGATCCCGTCCAACGTACAGAATAGCTGCGTCCCTTTCTATCGCCCCGCCTCCGCGTCTCCCCGTCTCCCCGATTCTTTGCACAATGTTTGCCCGATTGAACCAGTGTTGCCAATTTTTAACTTTTGTTACCTCAGGTAGTAAACGAAAATGTTAGAACTAGCGAAATTTATCTAAAACTTGAGAACTCCTTTGCATTCATAATTACGTTGATGAGATTTTTATTAATCAATTAATGAAAATCTTATCGCGCACATAAATTGAATAAGAAATAAATAAAGATTAGTCTAGTTTTAATTTTAAAGCATTTACAAATACTACCTAATTTATTAATTGATTGTTCTTTTTAAGCGATTACTGGCTAGTTTTTAAACTACTTACAGATTTTTACATGGCTTCACAATAGCCATGAATTGATAGTCGAGCCAGAAATTAAACACAATCTCCCTGGAATGGAAGCACAGCTTTCTATCACACTGCACTTTTGTTATTCTAAATTAACTAAACAATGAAATTAGAATTAAATTGATTTAATCAATTCATTTCTCTACAAAAAATAACAGAATGATAAATTACGACCATGCATAATTTTTTATTTTTTTACCCCGAAATTTTGTAATTTTCGTGTAATTGGCAACAACAGATTTATGTCTGTGTGTGTCTCATCACATGCAGTCGCCATTGTGCCTTGTTGCGATGTTATTGTTTGTGTACCGCGAGCGTGTATCGGTACGGATCGCTCGCGCATTCGGCTTAAAAGTTTTGTTATAAAGTAGTGTTGTTAAGTTTTATTAGTTATGTAGTGTGTGAAGTGTAGTGAAGTTTTGTTGTAGAAATTGTGCGAAATTACTATCTAGGTACGTTTAGCGCGCGTGATTATGGGGAGATGATAATGTGTTGTAGTAGTGTAGGTATCCTGACCGTCGCCATCCATCAGACTCCAGGATAATTACTGGTGACTATCAACGCTTGCTAGAAAACCAGCCCATTGTTCCCAGACAAAAAGGCGCCGGAAGACCAATACCTACGTGGATTTTGGAATTGGTTCGCTAACGTAACGAGACGCTTCCACTTATTAGTGCTTTCCTATTTAAACGTAGTTTAGGTAGGTTTGGACCGCAACCGTGGCCAGCACGATACCCAGACCTAACCCATTTGGACCCCTTTTTGTGGGGTTACGTAAAAGAAAAAGTGTTTGTGAGTGCGTGTGCAAGTGAGTACGAAATGCGAGACCGCATCACAAATGCTTTCCAGAGCCGGAAACCGGAGCGATTCTAAGGTACCTACGCATTTTTCTTTTTTTATCATTTATCAGTTACCATGTTATGATTGTTAGATTTTCTTTTGTTAGTAATGCGGCTATCTTTTAAATAATAATTTATTGTTATTAAAACGTGGCGCGAGCGCGATTATTAAATTGTCTTTTGTAAGTAATGCGGCTATCTTGTAAATAATAATTTATTGTTATTAAAAGGTGGCGCGAGCGCGACCGTTTGAGTCCGAAAGGTAAGGTCGCGGCGCTGCCCATAGTGTAAAGTAATAATACTAAAAGCGCTGCCGTTCGCTGCGTGCGTTTGCGGTGGTAGCGATACATTGCGTGTAAGGTAATGAAACAAATCGGTTTAATTGGATTCCCATAACGTTCCTGAAATAATTTCATGTACCGGTCAACTTAAGACGATATACTGAATCCACCCTATCAGTTTGCGGAAGGCTGTCCCTTACACCCTGTATAACCCAAGTGTCTTGTGGCAAGTATCACTTAAGATTAATTTTTTGTCACTGTTGTATGTGTTGATGTTTGTGACGGATTTTAATATTTCGGGATTATTTGATTGCCATTTCCTAAGATGAAAGCCAGCGGATTCAAGAGCATTGACCACTCCTCGACATACACGTATAACTGCTTCAATTGAATCCGCGCCACTAAGAAAATCATCGACATAAAAATCGCGTCTGATGGACTGACTAACTTCTAGTTTTGAACATTGATCTGCGAGTGACACAAGACATTTAGTAGCCAAGTATGGGGCTGATGCTGTACCATACGTCACGGTATTTAGTGCATACGTTTTTAAAGGGTCTGATGAATTTGATCTGAAAACAATTTGTTGCAACGGGCGTTGAGATGGTTTGACTAAAATAGCTCGATACATTTTTTCTATGTCGCCCGTGATGACATACTTGTGTTGCCTGTATCTTAAGAGTATGGATAGTAGATCTTCCTGTACGGTTGGACCCACCATCTGAATATCATTAAAAGACTTGCCCGAGGTACTGGAGGCAGAAGCATCAAAGACGACACGAAGCTTTGTCGTAGTACTTGACTCCCGTACGACCCCGTGATGAGGCAAAAGTAATGAGTTTCTGAATGAATTGGTTTTGAGTATTCTGTCATATGATGAAGATCTATATATTCTTGCACGAATGCTAAGTATCTGCTTTTAAAAGTCGAGTCGCGCTCGAATCTACGCTCTAGGGAAAGGAAACGACGCTTGGCCATCGCATAAGAGTCACCTAAGCACTCGGGCGAGTCCTTTAAAGGTATAGTGACCACGAATTGGCCATTGGTATCCCTACGTGTGGTTTCAGAAAAGAGCTTTTCACAAGCTTGTTCTTTTGCAGAGAGGCAGCTAGCAGACGACACAGTATCAAGTTCCCAGAAGCGAGTCAGCTGGTCAGACTCCTCACGTGAAAGGAAGTGGCAAACAGATGGTTGTGAACGAACACGAAGCTGACTAACGTAGCCCGAAATAAGCCAACCAAGTTTGGAAGATTGTAATTTAGGTGTTTATTGCCTAAATTTATAGTATTGGAACCTAGGACGTCCCAAAATACCTCAGCGCCAACGAGGATGTCAATAGCAGCGGGAATATTATAAGTGGGATCTGCTAGTTGAATGCCTGGCGGTATGGTAATATATCTTTTATCGACGTAAGAACTTGGCAGCGATTGCGTTATCTTTGGTAGAATGTAACAGCTTACCCTCGCCTGATAACTACCGTAACAAGATTGCAAAATAATATTGCAGCTTTTTGAAGTACTAGAAACTTGACCGTTAATACCTGAGACAGTGGAGGTAGTGCTGTACGTTACCAGGCCAAGTTTCTCACAGAGCTCTCGGGTCACGAAGTTTGAGGTGCTGCCGTTGTCCAACAGGAGCCTGACAGTATGAAGTTCACCATTGATATCGGACACCTTTGCCAAGGCTGTGGATAGTAAAATTGTAAAGTTGTTAGTATCTGAGTAGGGTAAAGCAACATTAGTTGATAATGCAACATTGTGTCCTGCCTGTTGTTCTGTAGATGAATCTTTGTGTAAAAGGGTATTGTGTTTCACTTTACAATATTTGCAATGTGATAAACTGCAACGCTTCGCTGTATGACCAGGTCGAAGGCAATTTAAACAAACATTGTTTTCTACTGCTTTTTGTAATCTTGATTCAATATCTAAGTTTCTGAATGTTTGACAGCTAAATAAAAAGTGATTTTGAGAGCATGCTGGACATTTAATGTCGTCTTTATTATAATTAGGTTTAGGTTTTGTTATTGTATGATATATTTTTGATTTATTGTTGTCGTTAGTATATTTAGTATTTGCATTATTTGAATATGTTGTGTTTTTGTTGTAATTTAAGGAATCCAAAAAGTCAGCTCTGTTACTTAAAAATTTAATATATTCCTTTAAAGTTGGAAATGAATCTAAATTATTTTTATATTCCTCCCATTCCCTGCGTGTGGCTCTGTCAAGTTTTCAGACATAATATAAATTGTAAGGGTTTCTCCAAGACTCCCATGCTCACAAGACTGTCCTAATGTTAACAAAGCACGTATGTTTTTATTAGTTACATCAATCATATTACGTAATTGGCTACAAGATTCTTGTTTTATATGTTCAAAATTAAATAATGCCTGCACGTGATTATTTATAAGTATTTTTTCATTATCGTATCTTTCGATTAACAATTGCCATGCCAAATCGTAATTATCAGCTTTAAAATCAATGCTTTTTATAATTAAAGATGCACTACCTTTTAGGGCTGCACGTAAGTAGTGGAATTTGTTTATATTCTGTATGCTAGAATTAACATGAATTAGGGAAATATACGTATCTCTAAATTCGAGCCAGTGCTGATAGTCCCCGTCGAAATGAGGCAAGTCTATCTTAGGCAGACGAACAAAGTCATGCCTGCAGTCAGGTCCGCGGTGCTGAAGACCTTCAGTGGAAATAGCAGGCTCGAGTGCAGGCGAAGACGCACGCACAGGAACCAGAATGGTTTGCGCGCGCGCCACCTGGGCATGGAATTGCGCCTCAAACTGCTCCCTTTCGGCATACATGTCGTCCGCGTTCTCCGACAACATTTTCAGCTCGGTCTGTAATACGTCATACTCCTTATAAAGCATTTGCATTAGGCTAAGACGGCTTTGTAGCTCTGCTGTTTGAAATTTGTCTAATTTCGTGTCAGGCAGAAATTTTAAAAAGTTACTAAAATGTGTAAGCTTTGCTTTGAAGCTGCCACGCCTCTTTATCAGCTCCTTAACCTTTGCATCGGACATACTGAGTAACAAGAAAACTGTATAAGTTGAAGCAAAAGATTGGAATTACAAAAAAAAAAGGCAAAGAAATAAGAACGTAAGCAAGTTACAAGTACCTGTACTAGAATACGTCAATAGTTGACGAAGATAAATAAAAGCTGATTTAGCTAATAAGGAATCAATAAAACCAGTTTGTATAAAGTATTAAAGTTGTTTTTCAAGGTTAAGGAACCAGATGTTCAAGCGTGCGATAAGCGAACAAAAGAAATGTCCATAGGTACTTTATAGCGAAGATTGTTCGATGCAATATGATTTTTAAATTAAATATTAAATATTGATTTGTGATGATGAATGATTATTAATTACATATGCTTTAGCTAAGTATGTACTAAATAAGCTATAACTATGAAGAGACCAATCCATGTTCGATCTAAAAACGAAACTAAGATAATGACGGTTGCCTCACAATATATTTATGAAAATGTAATTCACGCTCATAAAAACAAAAGCTTATTTAAGAAGCATAGTGATATACATAATATTAACACGAGGGGGAAAAACAAATATGTTGTCCCTGCCTCCAGGCTTCAGAAAATAACTAGTTCGTTTAGATGTCAATGTATACGCTTTTACAATAAAATTCCTAGCGATATTCAAAATTTGAGCCTCAATAAATTTAAAAGTGTAATAAAGGCTAAACTTTGCTGTAAAGCATTTTATAAAATAAAAGACTACTTAGAGGATAGTCAGGCATGGGAATGAGCCGCTGTAATGTCTGCACAGGTCATGTTGACATGTTTGTAACATAAGTTACAATTTTATATACAATTTGACATTACGTTTATTTTTTACCCGACTGCCAAAGAAGGAGGGTAATGTTTTTCGAGTGTATGTAAGTATGTATGTATGTCTTTTCCTTTGTGACCTCCTGTAGCCTAAACGGCTTGATGGATTTTGATGTATGAGGTATCGTTAGATTTGTCTTGATTACGGGAGTGTCATAGGATACATTTTATCCTAAAAGTCCCACGGGATAAAGAAATAATAATATTTTTTCTAAATTTCCCTTTAAAAAAATATGTATGCGGTATCATTTACATATACATAGTCTTCTACATCTACAACATTTTCGTTAAATAAAAACAGCTAAAAAGTTATAAATAAAAAAATTATTATTAAAAAAACAAAATACCCGACTGCACACTAAAAAAAGAGTAAAACAAGCCCCACAATACAAATTTACTGAATATAATTTATAAATGTTGATGGAAAGCATCGCAGGCGGGGACCACCTTGACCGCCACCAACGAAAATTCTGCTAAATGGTGCACAACAGAAATGACTATAAATAAGCCTCTGTTGGTCCCCGCCTGCGATGCTTTCCATCAACACAATAATCTATAATCACGTAGTTGTTAATGAGCAATACCAAAGCCATTACGTCAGCAATTTATAATAAATACTTAGTTATTTGTTCAGTTATAATTATTTTTTATACAATGACATAATCACCTATTGTGACATTTTATTTTTTATTTGACATTTTTTTTTATTTATTTATTGACATTTTTATTATTTTATATTGTTGTTAGTGTAAGGACCGTGTGAGACTTGCCGTGCTTTTTGATTACCAGTTATCTGCGTTCTGACAGTTTGAGTACTTGCGCGACCCACCCAAATGTTCTTTAGATCGGTATTGTTCGTCGGACAACTCAGCAGCACTAGCTATACTGGTTGCAAACTGACACTTGCGTGCCTGTCTTCAGAACGGGTCCACTTAAACTGGTGTGGTTCTTTCCTCAAAAGACCACTACAGAATGAACTTGCACGATTCTCTCACATTATGTTATTTTTACAATGTCTGGACTTGAAAAGAGACTGACCTCTGAGTTTGTTTCGGCATTTCTTCTCAGAGTAGTCAGATAGGAAATGCCGGCTTCATCTAGTTTTTCACATATAAATTGACGTGTAAAAGTGCCGTTTTATGGCCTATTTGCAAAAATAAATTCATTGTTTCATTGTTTCATTGTTTCATTGATCCGTATAGCACTAATTAAATCCTTGGAATGGAAAAAGATAAAAGCACAGGAAATAAGGATAATGGAACGGACTCACTCAGAATATTGACTCTCTGGGTAGACTGGTCTTGATGTGTCTTCCACGTTGCAAGCGACCACGCGTTCGGACGGTCAGTCCAAAGTCCACAGAAGGCGTGCGCAGCTTAATAAGACGGCGACTTTCAAAAAAGTCAAAAAAATCATTTATTCCAATTAGACCTTTACAGGCACTTTTGAACGTCAAACAAAATTTAAAATAAAAAATAGTGTCAGTCTGTCGGTCAGTCCTCTTAGTGAAGCTATTTGCTCGTTCCAAAGTGTAGATTCCGATGGAGAAGAACGAGCAAGAAACTCCATGGTTACTCTTTTTAAATCAGTTTCACATACAGATTTCGATCAGAGATACAAACAGTTGGTTCAATTATGTGAGAACAGTGTAACACTAATATTTATTCAAATATAAAAATAAAGTAACCCTAAGGACAATAGACAGTCTGGAGCTGACCAGTCCCAACTGACGGCGCTCGTTCACGAGCATGACACGTACACCAGCATCGCCCAACTCAACCATATTATAGGGAATTAAGCGATCCAGTGCCCATGCCACCTCCAGTGTGACCTTTCAGTGAGCATGACAACTCCAAGCTGTTATAAGGACCGACATTCTGCTAGTCTAACCAATTACAATAGGTTTACAGGGCACTCACATTTACAAATTTATCAAGTTATAGTTATACAATATAATGCAATTTCACTAAAATGAAGAAGTCCCGTTCAAGCAAAATCCATTGGAACGTTATTTATTTTGGTGTACGTTTGCTATCCTGTGGAGCAGGACCAGCATGTCTCCAAGCATCTTTATCTACAATGTAATCATTCAGTGTGTAGTATGCTTTTCTACATAAAGTTTTCTTTACACATAATTTAAAATTTCTTTCATTTAATTGTTGTATTTCGCCTGGGATTTTGTTATAACATTTAACACAGAATCCCATCAACGACTTATGTACCTTTGCCAATGGCTGACATAATCTATCTCTATGTCTAGTTTGATAATTATGTCTATCTGACACCTTATCGAATATTTTTAAGTTTTTCCTAACATACATAATGTTTTCATAAATAAACTGACATGGCACGGTCATAATATTGATCTCTCTAAACTTTTCTCTAAGAGACTCACGACGCTTTAGGTTGTAAATAGCTCTGATGGCACGCTTTTGCAAGACAAAGATAGACTCAATGTCAGCAGCCTGTCCCCACAACAAGATGCCATACGACATAATGCTATGAAAGTAGCTGAAGTACACCAGTCTTGCAGTGTCCACATCTGTTAGCTGTCGGATCTTCCAGACAGCAAATGCTGCAGAGCTCAACCGTCCTGCCAGAGATGTGATATGGGGCCCCCATAGTAGTTTCTTAATTCGAAGGACCAATGTTTGACTGCCAAGCTCCAGGTGTGTTGCTGGTGGTCTTGACTAATAAAAGACTTCGATATATGCGAAATAGACTGTATTTAATATATAGGTACTGATTGTAGTCAGCCGTTATGTGCGCACGGTGTAGTGTCGGGCGAGCGAGCGAGCGAGCGAGTGAATGCATGACCGCCGATCGCAGCGGTCGCGGACCACGACGTATGATGGTGAGCCCGATGTGACGTCAGGAACAGTCCCACTGCAAATATTGTAATCGTAGACATAACACGCTTTTGCATGTGGAACAGTCTAATGACTCCTTGCCTAGTAGTGCAGCTGTACAGTCTTAGTGGAACTGTACATTGACAATGAAGTTGTAGTTGTAGTTGTTGAGTGGCAAAGTTAAAGTCTCACAGAAAATATTCAAGTTTATTCCCGTAAGTCACAGTTAGGTTGTTGTTGGCAATTCTCACACGTTAGTTGGCGTGGTCGCCTAAATGCACACTGATTATAAAAATATTCGATTCCAACCTTGTGGTCGGCGTATTGACAACTAAGCTAAATTAAAACTAGGGCAAATGTACGTGAACCGTACATATTCCCAACCCGAAAGGTTAACACAAAATATATGTGAGAATTCCCAGTACATAGTAGTGGTGCTTAAAATAAGTATACAATGTGTTGTATAAATGTAAACAAAATAATAAAAGTGACGTAAGTAAAACATAGTAGTAAAAATTAACTAAACAAAATAAAGTGAAAGTGAAGTAAGTAAAGGTAAACAAGAAAAGTACACAAGTAAATAAATGTAAAGTTAACAAAATTAAGTATTAAAATTAAATTCAACTTGAGAGGAGACCGCAGAACCCCGCCCAGGCTTTGATCGAATGTCGTCCCGGTGTCCCATCGTTGATGACTCGCCTGCCTCGGATCGTGACTCTTCCTTCGAACGTGGATGTCTTCTCAGCGAAAGAGAACGGAACCATTTGTCTGGTTTGCGGCGCTGCAGCTCAATGTCCCCCAGTTTATGCGATTCTCTAGACCTTTGTGAGTCTTTCTTGGCGCAAAAAATCTTCCGTTTCTTCGTTATCCACACAATGGCTACTATTACAACCACTGCCAGAAGAGCGTAGCAAATGGCAAACTGGTGAATGTCATGAGTGGTTATTTGCGTTGGCAGCACTTCTTTATTTCTCAATTGACGCAGCTGATGTTCTACCACAGTGATGTCTTCGTCCAGGCTTATCTTCAGTTGCGGTGCTGAATTTGTGCTTATTATGCTGTTTATTGTTTTGTTGAGGACAGGTACTTGCAGGTTGTAATCCATTCTCGCGTTACTGTCGTATTTGTTACGAGAATGAATTTTGAGTTCGTTCGTTTGAAGAAAACATCCCTGTTTCAGCGTTAGTATAGCCGATGTGTTGATGACTCGTGATGTGACGTCACCGTCGCAGACGCTACGAATAGCGCACGTGCCACAGCACACCGCCAGCCAGGTGTTTGTTGTATGTAATTCTATCCAGGCTGTCTCACATTCCGTTTTCTTTATAGTGCAGGGCAAGGACGTCTGATGACCCAGTAACTTAGCTTCACACGGCGCGTCAGCGTTTTGTAAATTGCAAACAGGCAAGTTTGCTATACAAATGAAGTTATTCGGACTGCGTTGAATACAATTAGTTATTTGTTTTTCAGTTAGTTTTACGTAAGTATTTTTCTCAAGATTTACTGCTATGTATTTTGATGATACATGGACAATTGCGGTTGTCTCATTCTTTATCCTTAAGGGCAGCGGTAGAACGTGGTACACGATGAAATCTTCGTCACTTGCCAGTGGAATATGAATCTCGTACATAAAATAGCTATCAGTCACTCTAGCCTTCACGAAGAGTAGTTTGTAGATGTCCTTTATATCATCTTGAATGTTGTCTACTGGCAAAGTTAATGTTTTCGGCAGTCTTCCAGAGATTAAAGTCAATTGTCGTATTAAATGTGCGAGACTAAGTAAGTGGACATCCATCCGACCTTTGTATGTGTCGACTAAAGTGTTAAAGAGAGTTTCTTGTATAGTTTTCAAATTGATCAGCAGTAAATGTGCAGTGAGCGACGCGGAGCTAAAGTAGCTAGTGGCCATGGCTATCTCGTTTCCAGATTCGATCTTTGCTAATCTCAATTCAGTTCGGTTAAGGTAGTTGTTTATAAGTGCAAATTGCTGATTCATATTTGCTTCACTCCTCTTCAAGATGTCGTTTTCGATCTCGACAATAGAAGTTTGATTACGAATGAGTTCCAGTAGGTAATCTTCATTCTCTTGCACAGCTTGGATGTCCGAGTGATATTTTTCTGCAAAACCCTGATCTAGTATTCCGAACAGGTTGTTCGCTAGATAGCCCACGCCGTCGATTAATCCTCGTTTATTGCGCCCTGATAAATGTTTGTTTGGTGTCAGAAGTATATTGTTGTAGTACTTCAAAATATCCATTTCATGAGCTAGTTGCTGACTTGTCGTTTCGCAATATCGAGGCTCCAGATTCTTGCACAAATCTTGAATCCCTTGTACGTAGTTTTCAATGTCCCGAACGCTGCTCCAGTATGTAGATAGATTATAATACATAAGTAATCGCCACTCTGTCATGTATAAGTTGCACCTTCCCGATCGTATCGTAATAGATAGGTCGATCACTTCCTAGACTTATAATCTGAACACTCGACGACGAATCTTCTGTCACGATGCCGTTTGTTTCAGCAGGAAGGGCAATTAAAAGTAGCAGTGTGGTGAACATTGTGAGAAATGTTTTCTTTCCTGTACGTCGCTGACCTCGTTTTAATGACGAAATGTCCTGATTATTATTTGAATTGTTTATTTCAGTGTTGCACGTTTCGATCGGTAACAGAGATAGTTTTGTAATGGGTCTTTTCAATATGCCAGCTTGTGTTTTTATAGTTGTGACACGAACTAGTCCATCGCGGCCAGGATGAACTTCGATCACACGACCCAGTGCCCACTTTCCTGGAGGCAGATTGTTTTCTTTGACCAGGACAATGTCATCATTTTTTATATTAGGTGAACGTTTCAACCACTTGCTTCGGGCTTGCAATGATGTTAAATAGTCACTAGACCAATGCTTTCAGAATTGGTGGAACATATTTTCCGTTAATTGCCATCTTTGACGTAGGTCTAAGTTGCGATCATCTTCGTAGTTAGATAGTGGTAGTGTCATTGTCGGACTACCGGTCAGAAAGTGTCCAGGAGTTAAGTAGTTGTAGAATTCATCTGGATCTTCGGTCATAGGGCACAGTGGTCGTGAATTCATGCATGCCTCTATTTTCGTTAACAGTGTCGAAAACTCTTCGTAAGTGAGTTTTTGTTCCCCTAAGACCCGACGGAGATGATGTTTCATTGAGCGAACCGCAGCTTCCCATAGTCCTCCAGCGGTGGGCCAAGCCGGAGCATTAAAATGCCACTCTACTCTCATTTGACTCATCGTGTTAAAGAAATCGGAGGGCAACTCTTTAGTGAATGCTTCATACTCGCTATTCAGCATTTTTGAGGCCCCTATAAAGTTGGTTCCGCAGTCAGAATAGATGTGGGTTGGTGTTCCTCGTCTTGCGCACATCCTTTGAAAAGCGTCTAAGAAGGTTTCAGTGCTCAAATCTGAAACTAGTTCAATATGAACCGCTTTCGTTGCCAAGCAAACAAAGATTGCGATATAACCTTTTGAGGTTTTGACTCCTCTCCCTTTGTTCAGTTTGACTTCCACATGACCGGTATAATCAACTCCTGTATGAGTGAAGGGCCGGGAAGGGGTAACACGTTGTGACGGGAGGTCGGCCATTAGCTGATAGTTTTCAGTTTGTTTAAATCGATGACAGCGCACACAGCGACGTAGGTAAGTTTTCACTGCCCTATTGCCTCCTACGATCCAGTATTCTTGACGGATGTAGGCGAGCGTGAGTCGTGGACCACCATGTAAAGTTGCTAAATGAGCTTGTTCTATCAATAATTGCGTTAATCTACCATTTCTTGATAGAATTACCGGGTTTTTCATTCCAAGCGGTAAATTAGTTTTGTTCAAGCGGTCGCCAACCCGCATAATCCCGTCTTCGTCGATGAAGGGATGCAATTTGCGTATGTTACTCTTGTTGGTCAACGGTAGATTTTTTGACAACTAGTCGTATTCTGTTTCAAATTCCTGTCTTTGTACGTTTCTTGTTATTATGTTTGTAGCCTTTTCTAGTTCATGTGTTAGTAGGTAATTGGGTAACACAAGATTGCTGGCGTCGCAGTTCTTCGATGTTGTAAAATTATTCCGCGCAGTTGTTTTAAATCGCATAATCCAAGCAATAACTCGGGTCACGCGAGTCAATGAACTGTGATTGTTTAATAAATCATTGACTATGTTTTCCGTTTGTTTTGTAGTTGCTTCAAAAGTATGTTCTTTTTCCGTCGTAGTTGTAAATATTTTATTAAGTGAATTGTCTTGTTTCTTTCCAGTGAATGTTTGCAGCATTTCCGGGCCTTTCCACCATATTTGAGCATTCAAGAGCTGCTTCGGGGATAATCGTCTGGTTGCGCAATCTGCGGGATTGTTTTTCGATTCAATGTATGACCAATGAGATGGCGATATCACTTCTCTGATCTTGATGACTCTGTTTTCTATATATTTTTCCCGTTTGGAAGGTTCTCCTTGAAGCCATGCTAGCACCACTTGGGAGTCGCACCAGGCCCATACACAGGTCGTATGTTCCTTGAGTGTTTCCAAAACTTTCTTAATAAGCTGCGTCAGCAATAAAGCTCCCGCTAACTCAAGTCGTGGAAGTAATAGTTTTTGTGCGAGTGGAGCGACTCTAGTTTTAGCTGCAAGCAGGCTCAGTACAGGTAGCCCCAGCTCATTAATAACGCGTATAGATGACGCATGAGTAAGCCTTTTCACTTGCATCGCAAAATGCAAGTAATTCGATGTTGTTTGTAGTACCACCGATCCATCTATTTAATTTTATAGTTTTTAGTTCTTGTAGTTGACTTCCCAGTTTAAGCCAATCTTCTTGTATGAATGTGGGTAACGGTTCATCCAATTCAAGGTTTTCTGACCACACACGCTGAAAGATAGTTTTGCGCTTATTGTAACAGGCGAAAACCATCCCAGTGGATCGTACAGTTGAGAAATTTGTGAGAGTAGAGATCGCTTAGTCAGTCCCTTCTTACAATTTTGCTTCAGATTCCAGTTAAAGGTGAACATGTCAGATGTAGAGTTCCAACCGAGTCCCAGTGTTTTCATGGAATCCGCTTGCTTAAAGTCGAAGTTAGTGCTTGAAATTTGATCTTTGTGTAATGTTTCTAACAGCTGGTCGCTATTACTCGACCACTTCCGTAAGTTCATTCCACCTCTGTGCAGTAACAGGATCAATTCATTTTGTAGTTTCTTAGCGGCTTCTAGTGAGTTGTGCCCACTAATCAAATCATCAACGTAGAACGCATTCAACAGTGTTTTTGCTGCGTCAGGGTAAAGGTGCCCGTCGTCTGTTGCTAGCTGTTGTAATGTTCGCATAGCTAACCACGGAGCACATTTAGTTCCGTATGTTACAGTTTTTAATGCATATTCTTGTAGTTTTTCGTTGGGAGAGTTTCGCCATATGATTTTCTGAAGGTTTTGTATAGGTGTAGCTTTCCATATACATCTATACATTTTTTCTATGTCAGCTGTAAAGGCGTACTTGTATGTTCTCCATTTAAGTATAAGAGCCTGAATGTCTTTTTGTAGGTTGGGCCCCTTTTCCATGAGGCTGTTCAAACTTTTGCCACTTGACGTCTTTCGAGAGGCGTTGAAAACTACTCTTAGCTTGGTGGTGGTTGAGTGATCCCGTAGTACGCCATGGTGTGGTAGATAACAATCGTTCTTACTTTCTTCCCTCTGTGACGTCAGTAGCTTCATGTGTTGTAGGTCCACATATTCGGCAATAAAGTTCTTATACATATTGTAGAGTCGTTTGTTTTTGGCTAGCTTTTTCTCTTGATGTAAAAATTGCGCAATAGCGGTTGACTTGGATTTTCCAAGATCCTTTTCCCAGCCCTGTAGCATCGGCATTTTGACTATATATTTCCCATCAGAACATCGATTCGTAGTTGCCTTGTAGTACTTTTCACATTGGTCGTTTTGATTGACGTCCGCAGCGCTTTGGATAATGTCTTCGCTCTCCCAATATTTAGATAATTCTGTGGTGTCGATTAAAGTTATGTGACAGTTGAATGTCTTGAGTTTCCCGCATAAAATCCAACCGAGATGTGTCTGCTGGGCTATTGGTGAGTGACATTCGCCCTTAAGGACTCCGTCTAAGATGATGTCGGCGTAAACGTCGGCTCCTAGTAACAGGTCAATTGAGCTGGAGATATTGTAGTCCGGATCAGCGAGTTTCATGGATATGGCCAACTTTTGTATGGGCGTTTGCATAGTTATTGAATTCAATGTACATCAATGATTTTTGGTGTTTACATTCGTGAATATTATGAAATTAAATTGCAATAAATAAAACACATGAAGAACTCGTAATTATAACACACAAGACGAAAATAGTTTCACTAAACCTTTAGTCAGATTACTGGCCATAAGTGCACGAAATAAGATTTTGCTTTTAAAAACTATGGCGTTTAAATTATTTATTTATTGATTTATAAAATAAAACAAAAGAATATGTATGAAGAATAATGATTTATTTATTAAGGAGAACAAATAAAATAAAACTACGTAATAATTCACTTTTATATTTTTATTATAAAGTGTATTATTATGTTTGTGTATGGAATGTACGTTTCTGTAATATATATTCTGTATAATTGGGTAATAATATGGTAGTACTTTCCATTTGAAGCGGCCTGCTTAAAACAGGTGGTAATGGTGGTGGCTCTGGTGGGCTAACCACTTGAATATAAGGGGCTGCTGCATTGTTGTCCGAACCCAATTCCTGCAAGTTTCGTGATAAGTCCTGCACTGTCTGTCTATTTGCCCGCATACAGCACACATGACAAACATAGTTGCTTCTTGAGGTCTGAAAATAAACCCCAGTTAGAATAAACACATGTTTTCAAGTTTTATGTTATTGTACAGTGAGAAGTATTATGTTACAACATGCCTACTTTAAAGAAGTCTATGCAAACATGGAAAATACATAAAGATAGATATTATAATCACACATACCTACTATGAGTACTTTTTTTTATAGATTAACCGCTAGTCTGCCGTTATATGAGACATAATAGAAAACACATTGTGTCTCGCGTACATCTGCGCTTGTTAGATTTTGAAAGTCATAGAGTTTGAAATAAACAAATGTAAGCATATAATATGCCATTTTATTTTATCTCAAACTAATATTATAAATGCGAAAGTAACGATTGATAAGAAATGAAATGTATATAGTAAATGCTTCTAAATTATCGGTGACTGTGGTAGATACATATTAATAAAAATAAGGAACAACCGTTTCAACATATATTATTTTTATTTATATAGGGCGGTAAATGATAATTAAAGTACATTATTTCATAATCTTATTTTATAAATCAAGGCAAAAATATTAACACAATAATATTTAACATTTCTTACTTCAATTCTAAATTAAGTACAATTATACACAATTTAATACATTATAACAGTTACACAAAATATGGGAAGATATGTAATATATAATAACAGTCATAATTACAACAATAATAAAATTATTAGAATAAATAGCTTACTCAACTCGCTAGATCCTCACAGCTCCGCAGCTCACGATCGAATGTGTGATATTCGACCGACGTGCTGTATTTATACCGAACGGCCAACGGTCGTTTGGCAGTTATTCAATTCAAATATTTTTTAGGTAAACAATTTGAATATTAAATTCACTAAAACATTAAAAACTATTATCTAATGTAAGTAATAACATTTTATAGCCTATTTACTTAAAAATAAACAACAAATTGTGATCAAAAACCATTAGTTGGCAATAATTAAATAACCTAACCTATCACGGCCATACTGACAGTACTTCGTCCTCGAAGTATATATTACAATCAGCATTTTAATAACTTATATATATTTCACACATTTTTATTTTATTCATACAATGTTTCATATTCATCAACTAATGCTACTTGCATAGACATGATGGTCCCATTCAATCGCTGCTTTTGAGATAGACCAATCACCAAACAAGTGCGACCAGCGAATATTTGCCAGATACATAGACATGCCAATCACATTCACCCGCTGCCGGTGAGATAATTGGCACCAAGTAGGTGGCCGACCAGCGGAAATATTGGGCCTGTAACCTAGACATGCTGATCACATTCATCCGCTGCCGATGAGGCCAATCAGCACCAAGTTACAGCCTAACAGCGGAAATATTGAAAACATTGTACCAATAAAGACATATCGTTTACAAAAATTAAAACATGGCACACATTTAAACTATTTGGTCATAATATCATTTAGATAAATTAAATGGCACTTTCAACAGCAATATTCTCATCGACCCATTCTCCAGGCCAAAATCGCAATTTTTCTTTTGCCACAGAAATATCTCTCAGGTTACCCAAGCCCTTCAGAGCATAGCGACCATTTGGGAGATTTGAAGAAATCTCATAGGGACCTTTAAATTTTGGTGCTAATTTATCATTTCGCCTATGATCTTGGCTGACGTAAACCAAATCACCTATGCTGTAATTTTTATTATTTCGTCTGACAGAATCAAAACGTGATTTAAATTTTTCTGATACTAATTGTAATCGTTGCCTAGCAAGTTCGCGATCAGCTTGCACATCGATGTTAAGTTGCCGGTTTTCATCATCAAGAACATCATTTAATCGAGCTTGTACAATAGGTATGTTTGCTTCTACACCTATCAGTAACCGCAAAGGTGAAAAGCCAGTGGATTTTTGTATGGTAGTATTTATGGATTGCTGTACTTTCCACAATCCGTTCGGCCAATCTGACAAGTCATTACAAGTAGTACTTAACATATTGATTATGGTGGCTACGTAACGTTCAACTTGCCCATTACTTCTGGGCGTGCCCGTAGCTATCATGTGGTGTTCGATGTGTAACTCTCTAAACATGTTTCGGATTTGGTTTGAACTAAATTTGTGCCACGATCAGTGATAACTACAGACGGTGTACCAAATAATGTAACAATTTCTCTAATTATAGGTATCAATTCATGGGTACTTAGCGTTTTGAGCGGTTTTAACAAACAAAATTTAGTAAACCATCAACCAGTAATAATACATGTCTGTAGCCTTCACTGGTTGTCGTGAATGGCCCGGTGCAGTCTAAATGCAAAGTGTGAAAAGGAATAGCAGCCTTATCAATTGGATGTAGCAAGCCTTGCTTAGGACCAGAACATCCCTTTCTTTCTGTGCAGATTAAACAATGAGAAATATATTTTTTGATAAATGTTGCCATTCCAGGAAACCAGAAATACTCTCGTATTTTATGCAGGACTTTATCGAAACCCACATGACAGTTTTCATCGTGGAACAATTTCAATAAGCTTAATCTGTAACCTTTTGGGACAAACAATTTCGGTTCCGTATCGGGGTCGGTTTTATAAAGTAACAAGTCATTTTTTATTAAATATTGGTTGTTATCTAGATCACCTGCCTCCAACTGAGAAATAAGAGTCCGAGTCTCTGGGTCATTCTGCTGAGCTATTTTTAACCAAGACTGGGAGCTATTATTATCAGAGACTTCAATAAGGTTCACCTCAGGTATCGGAGGTCTACGTTTTGGTACTGGGATTTCGACAGAGTTACGGCTTAGGAAATCAACGTGACTGATAAATTTTCCCTTTTTATATTTAATTTCAAATCGAAAATCTTGCATGTACGTCCACCATCTAGCTACTCTTGGAGATAAATCCCTTTTTGTCATCGTGGATTTTATTGCATTACAATCAGTAATAATAATAAATTCAATACCAAGCAGATAAACTCTAAAGTGTTTTAGGGCATTATAAATGGCTAATGTTTCCAGGTCATAGGAACAATATTTGGATTCAGTTGGACTTGTCCGTTTACTATAATATGCCACTACTTTATTTACGTTATCGATTTTTTGCAAAAGTATTGCTCCATACCCTATTGAACTGGCATCCGTGTGTAGTTCTGTTGGATGCTTGGGGTCAAAAATAGTCAATAGGGGCTTGGAAATAAGGCAATCTATTACATATTTTCGAGCTGTATTCTGTTCGGGACCCCATTCCCATTTTTGATTATTTTTAGTTAGCTTAGTAATGCAAGATGTTCGTGAAGCGAAATCGGGAATAAACTTACGGAAATAGCTAGATAGACCCATAAATTGTCTAACTTGTTTAATATTACTGGGCACAGGAGAATTGACCAAGGCAGTTACTTTAGATTCACTAGGCCTAACACCATGGCGAGATATGTGTCTACCCAGATATTCAATATTATCTACAAAGAATTTACATTTTTTAAGATTTATTGTGAAACCATTACAACTAAGTGCCGAAATTGTTTGTTCCAAATAATCAAGTCCTTGTACAGTACTATTAAATGGAATTAAAATATCATCCATGTAAACAAGAAGAAACTTTAGATGTCGAACAGCTTTAGAAATTGCTCTTTGAAACACCGATGGACCATTACAAATGCCAAATGGCATTTTTAAAAATTCGTAATGTCCATCTGGCGTTACAAATGCCGTGTATTTGGTTGAATTCTTAGAAATAGGTATTTGGTAAAAGCCATTTTTCATATCGATGGATATGTATAGTTCCGATTGCCCTAATTTATCGATCTGGTCTTCAATGAGAGGGAGAGGGTATCTGTCTTTTTCTATTAATTTATTTAGTGCTCTGTAATCAATACACATTCTATCACTTCCATCACTTTTCTTTACTAGAATCACAGGACTTGCAAATGGTGAATTACTTTCCTTTATTATTTGTTTATCTAATAAGTCTTTTATTAACTCTTTAACCTTCTCTCTCTCAATTGGAGCCATTCTATACGGTCTATAATAAACAACCTCGTCTTTTTTTAATTTTATCTCTAATTGACCGGTTTTTACACTACCAATTGATTCTAGAACGGATGGATACTTTTGAAAAATAGCTTTTATCTTATTCTGTAAACTAGTATCTAGATGTGCCAATGTTACCGAAAGTTCTGAAATGGATTTTCGTTACTATGTGTTTGAAAGTTATTTATTTCAAAGCTAGACTCGGGTATATATTTTCGTACTAAGCGGGAACCTAATGAATCAGTCACGATTTCGATATCAGGATGTTGAATAGCATTTCTACCGATTAGAAGATCGTAACTACAGTCAGTGTCCTTAACCACAAAAATATCTAATTCAATACACAAATCATCAAATCTAACTGGTACCATAATTTTATTAGATATATTTAGACTACCTTTTCCTACTCCACTAATATGTAAAGAGCATGGGGAGAAATGGCAACCAAGGCGCTTTGCTACAGAGTCTTTGATTATACTGCAATTAGCCCCAGTATCTATAAGCGAATTTATGATAAAATTATTAATAGACACTGGTGTTAATTTTAGATTCAATTGTCTAAAAAATTGACCTCTTTTTCAGTGACAGAGTTGTTATTACTATTATCAGTTTTAGGTTTGAATCTGCAATAGGAATCCATATGACCAGGTTTTTTGCAAAACGTACAAAATTTTTTAACAAACTCCCCAGGCTTTATTTCTAATGTTTCCGATTTGTTTGGTTGTGTGTTAATCGTAGTGTCTTTTCTATTGCATTGCGCCTTGGTATGCCCTAACTTGCCACACGTATAACATTTCACGTCATTAGATCGCGTTTCTATTCTAGGACGTTTAGGGTAGGTTGAACTATCTTTGTTAGTTGACTCTGAAGGTCTCTTTCTTATTTTGCATAGGAAGTAAATAAAGCAATAAGTTCAGAGGTGGTCTTTACATTGCTGTTAAAAGATGCCATTTTTACATTTACATCGGTTATATTTCCACAAACTAAATCTATTAACTGCGACTCGGTAAAAGCAATCTTTGTATTACGTAATAGCCTCAATTTTTCTCTGGCATATTCACAATAGGAGTCAGAAGATTCAGAAGTATACAATATAGCCTTTTGGAGCTTTTCAGCAAGATTTCTTTTTTCGGGATATAAAGCAGTTAATTCCGTACGTAGGTTTTCCCAGGACCGGCCCTCTACGGGATCCCATGTCTCGAACCATAATAATACAGACCCTTTTAGGGCCTTACCTGCCTTTGCAACAGTTGCTACGCTGCTCCAGCCAAATTCCTTGGAGAGTGTCTCGATATTGTTGCACCATGACTCGGCACCCAGGTCACTGGTAGTCGGGTCGAAAATCGGCAGGGCAACGTCATCGTCTCTGCGCCGAGTGCCGGACACAGCATCTTTAATCGCTTTAAGCAGATCTTGTAAAACAGGGAGGTCCATCCTGAAATTATAAAATGTATTAGAACGTTGGACACAATCCCACTTCTGATGTTAGATTTTGAAAGTCATAGAGTTTGAAATAAACAAATGTAAGCATATAATATGCCATTTTATTTTATCTCAAACTAATATTATAAATGCGAAAGTAACGATTGATAAGAAATGAAATGTATATAGTAAATGCTTCTAAATTATCGGTGACTGTGGTAGATACATATTAATAAAAATAAGGAACAACCGTTTCAACATATATTATTTTTATTTATATAGGGCGGTAAATGATAATTAAAGTACATTATTTCATAATCTTATTTTATAAATCAAGGCAAAAATATTAACACAATAATATTTAACATTTCTTACTTCAATTCTAAATTAAGTACAATTATACACAATTTAATACATTATAACAGTTACACAAAATATGGGAAGATATGTAATATATAATAACAGTCATAATTACAACAATAATAAAATTATTAGAATAAATAGCTTACTCAACTCGCTAGATCCTCACAGCTCCGCAGCTCACGATCGAATGTGTGATATTCGACCGACGTGCTGTATTTATACCGAACGGCCAACGGTCGTTTGGCAGTTATTCAATTCAAATATTTTTTAGGTAAACAATTTGAATATTAAATTCACTAAAACATTAAAAACTATTATCTAATGTAAGTAATAACATTTTATAGCCTATTTACTTAAAAATAAACAACAAATTGTGATCAAAAACCATTAGTTGGCAATAATTAAATAACCTAACCTATCACGGCCATACTGACAGTACTTCGTCCTCGAAGTATATATTACAATCAGCATTTTAATAACTTATATATATTTCACACATTTTTATTTTATTCATACAATGTTTCATATTCATCAACTAATGCTACTTGCATAGACATGATGGTCCCATTCAATCGCTGCTTTTGAGATAGACCAATCACCAAACAAGTGCGACCAGCGAATATTTGCCAGATACATAGACATGCCAATCACATTCACCCGCTGCCGGTGAGATAATTGGCACCAAGTAGGTGGCCGACCAGCGGAAATATTGGGCCTGTAACCTAGACATGCTGATCACATTCATCCGCTGCCGATGAGGCCAATCAGCACCAAGTTACAGCCTAACAGCGGAAATATTGAAAACATTGTACCAATAAAGACATATCGTTTACAAAAATTAAAACATGGCACACATTTAAACTATTTGGTCATAATATCATTTAGATAAATTAAATGGCACTTTCAACAGCAATATTCTCATCGACCCATTCTCCAGGCCAAAATCGCAATTTTTCTTTTGCCACAGAAATATCTCTCAGGTTACCCAAGCCCTTCAGAGCATAGCGACCATTTGGGAGATTTGAAGAAATCTCATAGGGACCTTTAAATTTTGGTGCTAATTTATCATTTCGCCTATGATCTTGGCTGACGTAAACCAAATCACCTATGCTGTAATTTTTATTATTTCGTCTGACAGAATCAAAACGTGATTTAAATTTTTCTGATACTAATTGTAATCGTTGCCTAGCAAGTTCGCGATCAGCTTGCACATCGATGTTAAGTTGCCGGTTTTCATCATCAAGAACATCATTTAATCGAGCTTGTACAATAGGTATGTTTGCTTCTACACCTATCAGTAACCGCAAAGGTGAAAAGCCAGTGGATTTTTGTATGGTAGTATTTATGGATTGCTGTACTTTCCACAATCCGTTCGGCCAATCTGACAAGTCATTACAAGTAGTACTTAACATATTGATTATGGTGGCTACGTAACGTTCAACTTGCCCATTACTTCTGGGCGTGCCCGTAGCTATCATGTGGTGTTCGATGTGTAACTCTCTAAACATGTTTCGGATTTGGTTTGAACTAAAATTTGTGCCACGATCAGTGATAACTACAGACGGTGTACCAAATAATGTAACAATTTCTCTAATTATAGGTATCAATTCATGGGTACTTAGCGTTTTGAGCGGTTTTAACAAACAAAATTTAGTAAAACCATCAACCAGTAATAATACATGTCTGTAGCCTTCACTGGTTGTCGTGAATGGCCCGGTGCAGTCTAAATGCAAAGTGTGAAAAGGAATAGCAGCCTTATCAATTGGATGTAGCAAGCCTTGCTTAGGACCAGAACATCCCTTTCTTTCTGTGCAGATTAAACAATGAGAAATATATTTTTTGATAAATGTTGCCATTCCAGGAAACCAGAAATACTCTCGTATTTTATGCAGGACTTTATCGAAACCCACATGACAGTTTTCATCGTGGAACAATTTCAATAAGCTTAATCTGTAACCTTTTGGGACAAACAATTTCGGTTCCGTATCGGGGTCGGTTTTATAAAGTAACAAGTCATTTTTTATTAAATATTGGTTGTTATCTAGATCACCTGCCTCCAACTGAGAAATAAGAGTCCGAGTCTCTGGGTCATTCTGCTGAGCTATTTTTAACCAAGACTGGGAGCTATTATTATCAGAGACTTCAATAAGGTTCACCTCAGGTATCGGAGGTCTACGTTTTGGTACTGGGATTTCGACAGAGTTACGGCTTAGGAAATCAACGTGACTGATAAATTTTCCCTTTTTATATTTAATTTCAAATCGAAAATCTTGCATGTACGTCCACCATCTAGCTACTCTTGGAGATAAATCCCTTTTTGTCATCGTGGATTTTATTGCATTACAATCAGTAATAATAATAAATTCAATACCAAGCAGATAAACTCTAAAGTGTTTTAGGGCATTATAAATGGCTAATGTTTCCAGGTCATAGGAACAATATTTGGATTCAGTTGGACTTGTCCGTTTACTATAATATGCCACTACTTTATTTACGTTATCGATTTTTTTGCAAAAGTATTGCTCCATACCCTATTGAACTGGCATCCGTGTGTAGTTCTGTTGGATGCTTGGGGTCAAAAATAGTCAATAGGGGCTTGGAAATAAGGCAATCTATTACATATTTTCGAGCTGTATTCTGTTCGGGACCCCATTCCCATTTTTGATTATTTTTAGTTAGCTTAGTAATGCAAGATGTTCGTGAAGCGAAATCGGGAATAAACTTACGGAAATAGCTAGATAGACCCATAAATTGTCTAACTTGTTTAATATTACTGGGCACAGGAGAATTGACCAAGGCAGTTACTTTAGATTCACTAGGCCTAACACCATGGCGAGATATGTGTCTACCCAGATATTCAATATTATCTACAAAGAATTTACATTTTTTAAGATTTATTGTGAAACCATTACAACTAAGTGCCGAAATTGTTTGTTCCAAATAATCAAGTCCTTGTACAGTACTATTAAATGGAATTAAAATATCATCCATGTAAACAAGAAGAAACTTTAGATGTCGAACAGCTTTAGAAATTGCTCTTTGAAACACCGATGGACCATTACAAATGCCAAATGGCATTTTTAAAAATTCGTAATGTCCATCTGGCGTTACAAATGCCGTGTATTTGGTTGAATTCTTAGAAATAGGTATTTGGTAAAAGCCATTTTTCATATCGATGGATATGTATAGTTCCGATTGCCCTAATTTATCGATCTGGTCTTCAATGAGAGGGAGAGGGTATCTGTCTTTTTCTATTAATTTATTTAGTGCTCTGTAATCAATACACATTCTATCACTTCCATCACTTTTCTTTACTAGAATCACAGGACTTGCAAATGGTGAATTACTTTCCTTTATTATTTGTTTATCTAATAAGTCTTTTATTAACTCTTTAACCTTCTCTCTCTCAATTGGAGCCATTCTATACGGTCTATAATAAACAACCTCGTCTTTTTTTAATTTTATCTCTAATTGACCGGTTTTTACACTACCAATTGATTCTAGAACGGATGGATACTTTTGAAAAATAGCTTTTATCTTATTCTGTAAACTAGTATCTAGATGTGCCAATGTTACCGAAAGTTCTGAAAATGGATTTTCGTTACTATGTGTTTGAAAGTTATTTATTTCAAAGCTAGACTCGGGTATATATTTTCGTACTAAGCGGGAACCTAATGAATCAGTCACGATTTCGATATCAGGATGTTGAATAGCATTTCTACCGATTAGAAGATCGTAACTACAGTCAGTGTCCTTAACCACAAAAATATCTAATTCAATACACAAATCATCAAATCTAACTGGTACCATAATTTTATTAGATATATTTAGACTACCTTTTCCTACTCCACTAATATGTAAAGAGCATGGGGAGAAATGGCAACCAAGGCGCTTTGCTACAGAGTCTTTGATTATACTGCAATTAGCCCCAGTATCTATAAGCGAATTTATGATAAAATTATTAATAGACACTGGTGTTAATTTTAGATTCAATTGTCTAAAAAATTGACCTCTTTTTCAGTGACAGAGTTGTTATTACTATTATCAGTTTTAGGTTTGAATCTGCAATAGGAATCCATATGACCAGGTTTTTTGCAAAACGTACAAAATTTTTTAACAAACTCCCCAGGCTTTATTTCTAATGTTTCCGATTTGTTTGGTTGTGTGTTAATCGTAGTGTCTTTTCTATTGCATTGCGCCTTGGTATGCCCTAACTTGCCACACGTATAACATTTCACGTCATTAGATCGCGTTTCTATTCTAGGACGTTTAGGGTAGGTTGAACTATCTTTGTTAGTTGACTCTGAAGGTCTCTTTCTTATTTTTGCATAGGAAGTAAATAAAGCAATAAGTTCAGAGGTGGTCTTTACATTGCTGTTAAAAGATGCCATTTTTACATTTACATCGGTTATATTTCCACAAACTAAATCTATTAACTGCGACTCGGTAAAAGCAATCTTTGTATTACGTAATAGCCTCAATTTTTCTCTGGCATATTCACAATAGGAGTCAGAAGATTCAGAAGTATACAATATAGCCTTTTGGAGCTTTTCAGCAAGATTTCTTTTTTCGGGATATAAAGCAGTTAATTCCGTACGTAGGTTTTCCCAGGACCGGCCCTCTACGGGATCCCATGTCTCGAACCATAATAATGCAGACCCTTTTAGGGCCTTACCTGCCTTTGCAACAGTTGCTACGCTGCTCCAGCCAAATTCCTTGGAGAGTGTCTCGATATTGTTGCACCATGACTCGGCACCCAGGTCACTGGTAGTCGGGTCGAAAATCGGCAGGGCAACGTCATCGTCTCTGCGCCGAGTGCCGGACACAGCATCTTTAATCGCTTTAAGCAGATCTTGTAAAACAGGGAGGTCCATCCTGAAATTATAAAATGTATTAGAACGTTGGACACAATCCCACTTCTGATGTTAGATTTTGAAAGTCATAGAGTTTGAAATAAACAAATGTAAGCATATAATATGCCATTTTATTTTATCTCAAACTAATATTATAAATGCGAAAGTAACGATTGATAAGAAATGAAATGTATATAGTAAATGCTTCTAAATTATCGGTGACTGTGGTAGATACATATTAATAAAAATAAGGAACAACCGTTTCAACATATATTATTTTTATTTATATAGGGCGGTAAATGATAATTAAAGTACATTATTTCATAATCTTATTTTATAAATCAAGGCAAAAATATTAACACAATAATATTTAACATTTCTTACTTCAATTCTAAATTAAGTACAATTATACACAATTTAATACATTATAACAGTTACACAAAATATGGGAAGATATGTAATATATAATAACAGTCATAATTACAACAATAATAAAATTATTAGAATAAATAGCTTACTCAACTCGCTAGATCCTCACAGCTCCGCAGCTCACGATCGAATGTGTGATATTCGACCGACGTGCTGTATTTATACCGAACGGCCAACGGTCGTTTGGCAGTTATTCAATTCAAATATTTTTTAGGTAAACAATTTGAATATTAAATTCACTAAAACATTAAAAACTATTATCTAATGTAAGTAATAACATTTTATAGCCTATTTACTTAAAAATAAACAACAAATTGTGATCAAAAACCATTAGTTGGCAATAATTAAATAACCTAACCTATCACGCTCATACCACGGGTTAATATAGATAAATACAAGTACATATATAAAACAATGAATAAAAACAAAATGCTTACCACATTAATTGTATTTTTGTGATATTAGGCCAGCTAGCAATGGAGAGTCCATCCTGACATTATGGTGTCTTATTTTTCGAACCGATTTTCCACGACCAAGGAAAGCCATGTTATGCCCCAGTAGTCTCTCATGTTCACTAGCCTCAGTATTCAATAATAAGAAGCGTGGTTAACAAATGAATGTCCCCAGAGGCAACTAAAAAAAAGATGCACTATTTAAAATCGCATACCATTATAAAACATAAAAAACAGACTAAGTATTATACTATTCCGACTTCATACCTGGGTTTGAGCTATGGTTAACTAACGTGAAAGTTTTGTTTGATGGTGTGCAGAAAAAAAAAACATATTATGTACATATATAATAATTGACAGCTGACAGCTGTTTCGGAGTACACCTCAGTGAAAGTGTTGACAACAGTAAATAGAATTAACAAGTCCATTCTCAGTAAAATCTATTTATTACTGATATCAGTGATCATCAGTATAACATACAGTGGAGTGAACCTATATTGTGCATTCTGAGTGCTGTGTTACATAGTGGAATCCAAGCGATTGACGAGTTGCGATTTTACAACTACCCACCAAAACAATAATATCTCGGGGGAGCACTCCACATACAGTTTTATAATACTAGCGCCATCTGTTATTCGGCAACGACAACACTTGCGTACTTTTTAAAAAAATGCCGGGCATTAAATGTGGAGGTTGCGGGCGCTTTATATCGACGCAGGACGGCGCTAAATGTACCAAATGCCAGGAAACATACCATAGGGCATGTGTTAGTATCCCCACGAAAGCTGGTATTGCTCAGGGATGGCGTTGTCCTGAATGCAAGAAGCATATTGCCCGGGATAATCGGACTGAAACCCCAGTCAGAGGTTCTGCACAGAGTCCCTCTGCCGACACCGACAAAATGGCTGCCATGGCAGATTCTGGTGCGCCGAAGAGTCCTGAGGCGGGGGTTGCTACTTTTGCTCCTCTTCTTGGTTTGTCTGTTGCGGCGGAGACGAACTTGCAAATGATTGTTTTGGAGCTTAGGGCAGTGCGAGAAGAGATCAAGGGGTTTAGAAAGGAGATGGAGGTGGAGATGGCGCGACTTGGGGCCGCATTAGGTATTTGCAGCGCTCGCGTAGATGGTCTGGAAGCCAGGTTGGACGTACTGGAGCAGCGAGCCACCGCCACTGCAGTCACTTCGGTCTCTAATAACCTGGACCGGGTCGTGGAGGATTTGAGGAGGGAAATCAACGACAGGGACCAGGACCTCCTCGCCAATGATGTCGAAGTGTCGAACTTGCCGGAGTCAAAGGCGGAAAACCCGGTTCACGTTGTGAAGGTGATTGGCCGCAAGCTCGGAGTTAACTTCGAAGACTGTGACATTGTCAGCGCGGAGCGAGTCGGCGGGAGGCAGCTCAACGTAACAAGCTCGGCGGGTCCGATCGAGTCTCGTCCGCGGCCGCTTGTCGTGCGCTTTGCTCGCAGGGACTTGCGTGACCAGCTTTTGAAGGGCGCGCGAGTGCGGCGCGGTGCGACAACTGTCGACCTCGACATGCCCGGACCACCCCAGCGCTTCTTCGTCAATGAGCGGTTGACAAAAGTCAATCGTCAGTTATTTCGGAGGGCGCGGGATGCTGCTAGCCTCTTCAAATGGAGGTTTGTCTGGACCAAACAGGGTCGCATCTTCGCTAGGAGGGAGCCTGGAGATAGGGCGCAGAGGATCCGCACGGAGGAAGATTTCTCCAGAATTTTTGGTACTGAAATTGAAAGGGCCTGAATATAGTTTCTGTTGTGTGGATTACTGTTTAAATGTCTTACTTTTAGAAACCGACAACATTTGTACTTCACTTGCATACCAACCTATTAATTTATATATTCTTTTGACTAAATTTTTTAAAAACATTACTTGTGCGGAGTATTTTCAGACTGTACCATTCACCATGCACTTTATACTCATCATTATATATATTATATATTTCATACACTCCATTATATATAACATACCGTTTATCTATATTACTATACATATACTGTACATTTCAAAGGAATCTGTGCACAATACGTTCTATCACTGTGCCACTTGTGCAACCGTCCGGTGGCTCTCGGGTCGTGGGCTGCGGGGTTCATCCACCACCCTCTCTAGTCCCAATGACTCCTGGTAAATGCATCAAGTTTGGTCTCCTAAATGCTGGCTCTCTGGGGACGAATCAAGATGAATTCTTGATCGCCATGAGCAACCATTCGGTGGATATTATGGCCATCAACGAAACCTGGCTACGTAAAGGGGAAGAGGATCGTGCTCCTAGTGTAAGTGGGTACAAGTTCAGACACATGCCGAGACCGGCGGCTACGCGAGGTGGTCGTGGCGGGGGGGTTGCCTTCTACATAAAAGACAGCATTAGCGCACGTGTGAGAGCTCATCCCGAACACCCTACCGTTGAGCAACTTTGGCTGGGCCTAAGCGTAAATGGGAGGAAGGTTTTGATTGGGACGGCGTACCGACCGCCTTGGCAAGATTTGGAACTTTTCCTTGATGCCATAACTACTAGCGTGAGTGCGTTAGCCCCCTACGATAACCTTGTGCTATTGGGCGATTTGAATGTCAATCTGCTGGATAAAAATACCTCAAAATACAAACAGCTTACAGAATTTTTTGATTACATGAGTGTTGTTCAGTTGGTTGACACAGCCACACATTTCGTCGGTGATGGCAGCTCACTCATTGACATAGTGTGTACTGACGCTGCAACTCGCGGCGTTGAGGTAAATCACATTAGTGAGCTTGGCCATCACTCCTTCATTACGTGCGAAACTGTTTTTAGGAAGCCAAAAGTAAAGTCCAGAATTATTAGTTTTCGTTCCCTACCGGACATATTGCCGGATTTCTTTCAAAGTGACCTGAGTATGATTCCTTGGTCCAGAATAAAAGATTTGGGTGATGTGGATGCTATGGTGCATGACTTCAGCATGTACATGATCCAGCTTTATGACCTACATGCCCCCATTAATAAAAGAACCTATCATAGGCGGCCTACACCATGGATTACTGATGATGTTAGACGGATGTTTCGGTTGCGGGATGAAGCCAGGGTCAGATGTCGCAAAACCAAGAATGTACATCACAAACATTTCTACCTGGATCTCAAGCGTGAGTCTGCCGCCGCATTGGGACGAGAAAAATCGGCATACTTTAAAAAAAATGTCAACGACCACATTAATGATCCCAAACGGTTGTGGAGGAACATCAAGTGTGATATTCTTCCAGACCATAAAGACAGGATATTACCGGCTCATTTCGACAATCCGGATGCCATCAATCGTGCATTTTTGGATGTTCCGGGAAATGACAGTGATAACATTTTACAGATAGCTAGCTTTACTACTCGTAGATACAGTTCAGCTCAGTTCTCACTGTCCACAACCAACCAAGAGGCAATTCTACGGATAATCAGGAGTCTGGGGTCGAATGCGCAGGGAGTTGATGGCATCAGCCTGGATATGATAACTCTCACACTGCCGAACACCTTGCAAGCCATCACTGACATCATCAATAGATCCATAGAGTCGCGTACTTTCCCCAATCTATGGCGACGTGCCATAGTGCGCCCAATACCCAAGGTTAGTGACCCACTCAGTATTAAAGATCTCAGACCAATAAGTATCTTGCCCTGTCTGTCAAAGATTTTGGAACGTGTGGTGTACCAACAAGTCATCGAATACCTGGAGTCCAACAACATTCTCCCTGACCTTCAGTCGGGGTTTCGTAGGGGTAGAGGTACTGCTACTGCTCTCATAGATGTGGTGGGTAACATCTTGGAAGCACGCGATCGGGGGGAGGGCGCTATTCTTGTGCTTTTGGATTTTTCACGAGCTTTTGACTCTATTAACACCAGTCTACTTTTGTCTAAATTGGTGTACTATGGCTTTGATCAGGATGCTGTAGACTGGTTTAAAAGTTATTTAACCAACAGATCTCAGTATGTCGAAATCCAGACAAGGGATGGATCACGCGTGTCTTCGCCTCCGCTTCGGGTGTCCAGGGGGGTTCCACAGGGATCAATACTCGGGCCTTTACTGTACATCCTCTACAGTGCTGATGTTGCTGGGTCCTTTTTCAATTGCAAATACCATATGTACGCAGATGATATCCAGCTATACACAACCTTCAAAGGAATTGATACAGCGGTGGCGGTGCAGAGGTTGAATGAGGATTTGGAGAGGGTTGTAAGCTGGTCTGGGAACAATTCTCTGGTCCTAAATCCTTTAAAGTCAAAATTCATGGTGCTGGGTACTAAGAAACAAGTTGCGGCCATACTGTCAGCCAACCCAGTCATAACAATAATGGGGCAGAAGATAGAGCGTGTTATACAGGCTTGCAATTTGGGTTTGATTTTGGACCCGGAATTGCGCTTTGAGTCTCACATAAAAAATGTGGTAAAGAATTGCTTTTACAGATTAAAGGTACTGTATGGCATAAGAAACTATTTAAGTATTCCGCTAAGAAAACAATTAGTGGATAGTTTGATTCTGTCTAGACTCAATTATTGTGACGTTGTCTATGGACCTTGCTTGCTTTCCAGAACGGATAGGCTAATTCAGCGCATTCAGAATGCCTGTATTCGTTTTTGTGTACAGATACCACGCAGACATCATATCACACCATACATAAATCAGCTAAGGGTACTGAAGATGTCTGCCAGGCGTACGTTGCACTTGGCTAGTCTAATATTCGGTGTAGTAGCAACTCATAAACCAAAGTACTTGTATGAGAAACTAACCTGGCGGCGTACTCAGTATGAGTCCGGTCTCCGTTCCATGGTCGACCCTCTCAAGATACCGCAGCACGGGACTGCAGCTTTTAGGGGCAGTTTTAGGTTTGCTGCGACTCGTTGCTGGAATGATCTCCCTCCGCCGTTAAGGGGCCTAAGGACAGTACAATCATTTAAATATCAACTTAAAAAAATATTACTGCATAAACAGCTGTCTCTCTAATAACTATATAGCAATAATCGTCTTTTGTCAAGCTTTTATTTAACTTCCAATGTGTATGTATGTGTCTATGTATGGTTTGCTCTGGGGAGAAAGAAATTACAATTTCTTAATACTTACAATATTACATCTCAAAAAACTTAAGTAAAACTCTGTACTTATAAGCGCAATTTATTTTACTTACTTTTCTTTCATTACATTTAAATTCAACACGCCACTACACGCTAACACTAATAAAAAGATGTTTCTTATAATTATTTTGAGGGTAGAATTACACTTGTTGTCTGCTTACCTTTTTTGTTTTCTCCAAGAGTTCTTACTGCATAATCTTGTTCACGTGATGTTCGGTATATTTATTTTCACTTTGTGTAATATAATGCAATCTTATATTTGTTATTATTTTAATTATTTTTTTTTTTTTACTTTTTATGGCACTTATCGTTTCTATTGATTTTATTTTCATTTTTATATTAATTTTATTATTTATATCATTTTGTACTCCGAACAGCGTTACCGTATTATATAATTAGTACGTACTACTACGGGCTGGTGCTGAAAATCAGCGCCGTGGACTCGTGCCTTCGTGCTCGGGCCACAGTATTAAGCTGAGCTCCAGCCTTTTGCGCTGCGACGCACTATATTTTTGTGTGTGTGTACCTGTATTCCTTTTATATGTCGTGGCGTAATAAATGGTTTTTCTTTCTTTCTTTTCTTTCTATATATACATTATAATTTACATCACACACCATCATATTTTAATATTATTTTGGGAAATAAATTGGGATAAGCATTTTATAAGTTTATTTGAAAAGTATGTTAATAGGGAATGAAAATTGATTGGGAGAGGGACTTGGAGGGTGGGAAGCTTTTTATATAGATCGAAGGACTGGGAATTTTGGGAACAGGAGAAGAAAATGTGGTCTAAGGATCCCTCATCAAGACCGCATTCACACAGCGAGCTGTCACGAACACTGCTCCAGTATTATTAGCAAGGTTAACAAAAACACGCTGTCAAAAGTGTCACACGTTCACTTTTGACAGCGTTTAAGTTTTTTTTTTGTGAATTGGATAAAAATAAAACATAATATTATTATAATATGAGTATATTTTAAAATGCAACTAAAACCAATGAATACAGTTTCGTATGAATAAAATGTTCCTAGTGTAATGCATTTGTCGATCATATCACACGTTTTCTACGAGTGTAGTTTAAGACACGTGGTTTGGAATTGGAACGTCTTTTTATTTATCTTTCTCTATGGACTATTATGGCGAAACTTGACAAACGATAAGTTGATTTTGTTGCTTTACTTTTACATTTTTTTAATAATAATTGTCAGGCCTGGAGAGGCTAAAAACTACGTAATAATTCATATTTCTATTTGTATTTTACAGTGTATTAATTTTGTTCGTGTACGTGGAATGTACTTTTTTGGCCATGTCCTTTGCAGATGAGTCCATTTTGCTAGTTCGAAATTACGATTAGGTAAGTTGTTTGTTAAGTTTTGAAGTACTAATGCTTGCATGCCGAACGTGTAGTCTGAATGTATGGCTTGACATTCGAGATGCAGGAGTCCTTTACAGTTTCTCGATGTAGATCCTACTCCGGCGATGGCAGCATTGTATTTCGTGCGAGGCAAACGAAGTTGTTGAGCAGCATTTTCCGTAATTAAATTTACTTGCGACCCTTAATCTAGCAGACCTCGCAGTTTGACGTAAGTTCCGTCTACAGATTTTATCTTGATTTGCACAGTCGTTAAGAGAACTTCTGTACTGTTAGTTGATAAGTGATGAGCCCCTTGTTGCGTTGATGTTGATGGGCGCGAGCTGTTATTGTTGTCTCCGCTTTTTGAAGTAGGTTCAGAGTCGTTGACCTTTTTCATGTGCAGTAACGTATGATGTTTTAAATTGCACTCTCTGCACGTTTTCCAAGACGTGCAATTAGTGTTGCCATGGCTGTATAGACAATTTTTGCAGAGTTTAAGTTTCATCACAGTTTTGTTTCTTTGCGGAATATCCATTTTAATAAATTTATCACATTGCGTCAGCACGTGATCGCTGTCGCAAAGTGGACATTGTCCGTATGACGCATGAAACGTTTTCGATGAGTCTTTATTATGTTCAGCAAACGTTGATTTCTTTCCGTAATTTTGCGAATTATTGGAGTTATGTTTGTTATTCAGCCAGCTCTTATTATTTGGTCTTTGGAAAGGTTTACCAACTCCTTGTTTTTGAGGAGTTGTAGAGTCCTTTGCCCAGCTTTTTGCAGTTTCATAAGCAAGAAACGTCCTTTCCAAAAATGACAGGAATTCTTGTAGGTTTGGTAGCTCTCTGTTGTTCTGTATTTCCTTTGAATACTCGTTAAATGTTGCTGTATCCAATTTCTGTGACATATAGTAAACGATGATCGGCCCCCAACTGGATACTTCAACACCCATATTGGAGAGTCCATTCATGCTTTCTGTTATGACGTCATGCATTCGTTTTAAATTGTTTGAATTGGGTTGTTGTATTACTGATAACTGTTGCATAGTATTCATGAAGGAAGTAAATTGTAGTCGGCGATTATCGTAGCGATGGGACAGTATGTCCCAGCATGATTCGTAATTCTCTGCGCTGATCGACAGATGCTGCACCAGGCGCTCGGCTTCACTCTTAAGTTTCGATTTCAGATGCTGCATTTTCTGTGTTTTCGAGATGCTGGGGTTGTTATCAATAGTTTCGAGGAAGATATCTTTAAACGAAATCCACTGTATGTAGTTGCCAGTGATTTTGATTCCGGAATATCAATTTTTGGTGCAGAATTTTGGTACTGAATGTTTGAAAAAATGTTGCTGTTGAGTTCTCTTTTCAAACTCTCGTACTTCTCTTCAAACTCTTCGAACTTGTTATAATAATCTTCCTTCATGCTAGACCCTTTTAGTTCGGTGTCTAGTTCCCAATGTATCTTGTCTATGGGGTCCCATTTCGCCTTCAGGGTTGAAATATGTTCTTCAAACTCCCATTTTTCAGTTATTGACGAAATGTTTATTTTAGACATAGCTCTATTCAGAGCCTTGAAGTTGCGTTCCTGTTGATTCACAAGTTGTTTTAGTTTGTCGTCGGCTCCTTCAACCAACATCCCAGTAATATCAAAGTCTATATGTTGCTGATCTCGTTGAACACTCCTCAATTCCATCATATTCCTCATAGTAGACTCGTACATTTGTTTTGTTTTTTCGTAGATGTCGTTGGTAAAGTATGGAATATTTTTGCTTTCGATCGTTTCCAAAAGTATGTTATGTTGTTCGTCAAAGACTACCCATAGTTTTTCCAAGTTCTTTAGACGTTTTTCCAAGTAATCGGCAGTTTTTCTTGTTACACTGTCCTTTTTGTAATTGTTGCAGAGGGTTTTTATTTCCTTGAACGTACCGACCTGTTTGTTTAGTAGTTCCATGGTGGTAGTGGAGAAAATAGTAGTTGATTGCACCTCAGTTAAGTTTCAGGTTATTTCCAAGGAAGTGGTTCAGCTCAGGACACTAAGACGTCGACAGCACCCTTGTAGTTTCTTGCTTCAAGTGTTCTTCGGTATCCTTTTGAACTGTTGTTGTTAGACCCAAAGAGTTCCTGTATCCGCTGTGACACTCGACTTCTCAATTTGACCTGGTGAGACCCGCTTCTGGGAGGCCAGTCAAACCGATTCGCTATCACAGTATGAAGACACAGTAACACTCTGGACGGCTCGACCATATAATGTACAGTCTTAGTGGAACTGTACATTGACAATGAAGTTGTAGTTGTAGTTGTTGAGTGGCAAAGTTAAAGTCTCACAGAAAATATTCAAGTTTATTCCCGTAAGTCACAGTTAGGTTGTTGTTGGCAATTCTCACACGTTAGTTGGCGTGGTCGCCTAAATGCACACTGATTATAAAAATATTCGATTACAACCTTGTGGTCGGCGTATTGACAACTAAGCTAAATTAAAACTAGGGCAAATGTACGTGAACCGTACAGCAGCTCTGCCTTGTTTACTGACTGATGACGTTTCCCCAGGTGCACAATTACAAAACAGCACATCTGAAAGCGTTGTTATGTCGAGCGACACTTCAGCTACTACTCGTTCTGTTTTGCTTTCCACAGCTCTGGTGAAAGTGGTCAGCACCCGGGGTGAGAAGTTCGACGCCAAGATCCTGCTGGATAACGGTAGCACAGCCAATTTTATCACTGAAACACTGTGTCATAGGCTGGGATTGTCTAGACGTAACGTTAACTCCACGATATCAGGTATAAACAAACAGAAAACTAATAGCACACAGTCTTGTCAACTTACAATTCAGGCTCGGAATGGTGGCTATAGGGAAACCATTACTACCTTCATATTGCCTGAAATTACAAAAATATTGCCTTCTACAGCTATACATATAGGCAACATTAATATTCCAACAGACATATATTTAGCTGATCCGTCATTCCATATTCCGTCTGTAATTGACATTCTTGTTGGCGCGGAAGTGTTTTGGAATGTTTTAGGTTCCTCATCTATTAATTTAGGTAGGAACAAACCCAAGCTTCATGCAACAAAACTTGGGTGGATAGTTTCAGGTCCAGTCCCATTGCGTTCTAGTTGCAAAAGGTTGCAACCAAGCACATTACTGCAACGTTTCTATGGACAAATTAAATAATAACCTCAATAGGTTTTGGGAGATAGATTCGGTCCCATCGAAACATACCTTATCACAGGAGGAACGGGCGTGTGAAGAAAGTTTTCGCCGCAATACTGTTCGTGATAATCAGGGACGGTTTGTTGTGACAATCCCTTTAAAGGACAATCCTATCATATTAGGTAAGTCGTACGAGATGGCTAAGCGTCGATTCCTATCACTGGAGCGTCGGTTTCTTCGTGATCCAAGTTTCAAGGAGCGTTACGTTGCCTTCATGCAAGAGTATGAGCGTCTTGGACACATGACAGAAAATCCAGCGTCTAGGAAGCCTCATTCAGGTGACGATGTAGAATATTTTTTACCTCATCACGGGGTCGTCAAAGAATCCAGCTCAACCACGAAACTCCGGGCAGTCTTTGATGCTTCAGCGGTAACCACGTCTGGCGTGTCGTTCAATCAAATCCAGATGGTTGGTCCGACTATCCAAGAAGATCTTCTTTCAATCCTGCTAAGATTTCGACAGCATAAGTATGTTATATCAGGAGATATCGCTTGAATGTATCGTGTAACACCGTCGCAGCGTGCATTGCAACAAATTATATTCAGGACTGATCCTAAATTACCGTTGAAGACATACGTTCTTAATACTGTCACCTACGGCACTGCTTCCGCTCCATACTTAGCAACAAAGTGTTTGGTGAGCTTGGCTAATGTTGCTATCAGGCCAAACGTCAAGTCTTCAATTGAGCGTGACTTTTACATCGACGACTACCTTTCAGGGGGTAATACAATTTCAGGCGTAGTAGAAATGGTTAAGGAAGTTATCAATGAGTTAGCATCAGCGAATTTTCACATTAGAAAATGGCAATCTAATAGTTTTTCAATTTTAGATCAAGTATGCGATATCTCAGCAGTTTTGGATTGTCTAAAATTGTCTGAAGATAAGAACGCATCATCAAAAACTTTAGGTTTACGCTGGATGTGTGAGGCAGATTATCTGGCATTTTCTATATCTATTGACGATAAGAACCAAGTTTCCAAACGCTAAATTTTATCGGTCATCAGTCAAATATTTGATCCATTAGGCCTCGTTGGTCCGTGTGTGGTCGAGGCTAAGATCGTCATGCAGAAATTGTGGTTGGCTAGGTGTGACTGGGACGAGCAGGTGCCAGAGTCTATATGCAATTTTTGGCATAATTTTGTTAACACTCTTCCGTGTTTAAACAATCTTCGCATACCAAGGTGGGTTGTGTGTGACAACGCTATATTGCATGAAATTCATGTATTTACAGATGCGTCTGAGAGAGCCTTCGGTTGCTGTGTGTATCTCCGGTCGGCGAGTAGGGAAGATTCAGTTAAGGTACAACTTCTTGCATCAAAGAATCGTGTAGCGCCAATAAAGCCCACTACCATTCCACGCCTCGAACTTTGTGGAGCGTTGCTGGGCGCGAGACTGTGTGCTAAGGTACAAGGTTCTATTACTTTACCTATAACTAGATGCCGGTTTTGGTGCGACTCAACAATAGTGTTGAGTTGGCTAGCTGTTTCGCTGAATGCATTAAAACCTTTCGTACGCAATCGCGTTAACGAGATACAGGAATATACTGCAGGTTGTAGGTGGAGTTACGTGCCGTCTAAACTCAATCCAGCTGATCTTGTTTCTCGTGGGCTGACCTTATCAGCAAATGTTCTTTATGGTGGTCAGGCCCAGAATTTTTGTTTAAAGATGAAATAGACTGGCCAGCTATGCCCAATAAAACTGTGAAACAGGATCTACCAGAAGTACTTACATCCAACTTCACAGATCACTCGTTTCTTACAGACACACAAAACCACGCACAACACACAAACACAGCTACAAAATTAAATACATCATTAATTCATACATTACTACACAAATACTCTAACATAAATCGTCTACAAAAAGTGGTGGCATACATAATTAAATTTGTTGATAATTTAAGGAACAAAATCAAATTTGACAGTTCTCTGTCAAGTCAAGAACTGCAAGATTCTTTAAATTTCATTTTACAACAAGCTCAAATGGAGATGTTTCCCAAGGAATATGACATTCTTAAAGCCGGTAAGACTTTGCCTCGTAAAAATAGACTGATTTCCTTGAGTCCTTTTGTTGATAAGGATGGTCTCATTCGTGTAGGCGGGAGACTTGATAATTGATAATTCGCCTTATGATTATAATATCAAGCATCCAATTCTACTGTGTTCTAAACATCATGTCACTAAATTAATTTTCCATAAATATCATTATGATTTATTACACGCTGGCCCTCAGTTATTGATCGCAAGTATACGGCAAATGTATTGGCCTCTTGGCGCCAGAAATTTATCTTTTTTTTTTTTTTTTACTTGCAATAAACCAGTGCTTGACTGCGATCCCACCTGATGTTAAGCAGTGATGCAATCGTTGATGGTAAGGCGCACTAGTTTATTAAGAGCCTATTCACTCTAGCCTTGAAGACACCTAAGTTGTATTCGGACGGAAAGACTGCAGCCGGCAAACAGTTCCAATCCCTCGATGTACGCGGTATAAATGACGAGGCAAAACGCTTAGTCCGGGCCGCAGGTGTCTCAACAACGTAGGGGTGGATATTCGCCGTACGCCGGGATGTCCGAAGGTGAAATTGGGATGGCGGAATCAAATCGTGCAATTCTTGGGCACACTCTCCAAAATGTATCCTGTACAAAACCGCAAGGCTGGCTACTCTGCGCCTGTGCTCGAGGCTTTGAATATTGGACCCAACCAAATCTGGATCTCCAATCAGCCTCTTTGCACGCCTTTCCACCGAATCCAAAGCCGCTAGGTGGCATTTCGCAGCACCAGCCCATATGTGGCTGCAGTACTCCACACACGATCGGACCTGAGCTTTATACAACATTAGAAGCTGACTCGGTGTGAAGTACCGTCGGACTTTTGCAAGAACGCCGAGTTTTCTAGCAGCTACCTTGGCTCTGGACTCAATGAACCGCCCAAAGTTGAGGTCTGAAGCAATTTCCATTCCCAAGAGCTGAAAGCGGTCGGTGCACTCCAGGGATACATCCCGAAAAGCAGGAGCCAAGGTGAACGGGCTCCTTTTGGCGGTGAATAGACACGCCTGTGTTTTGGTGGCGTTGAATGTTACCAGATTAGTTTTGCCCCACTTTGAAACTACCTGAAGTGAGACATTCGTACGCTCTACCATAGCCTCCCTTTCAGACTGGATTAGCTCCTTACTAGCCCGAGCACTGGGCAGGTATCTCTCTACAACTGTGCTATCATTTGCATACCCAAGGATACCAGGCACTAGCAGATCATTAATGTGGAGCAGGAATAGAGTTGCATAGCATGGTTAAAAGCTCTCTTCTTTGAGCTCAGATCCGGAGCTTTATGGTCACGAGCGTTAACCCAGGCGAGAAAAGCCGAATGTTTACGCTGTTCAGCTTGAGCGCATTCGGCATTGAACCATGGGTGAGCCGAGCCGCCGATGGGTACGTCGGTATATGGGATGAAGTACTCCATAGCTTGACGTATCACATCGGCAACAGCATCCGCACAGCTCGACGGATCTTCAGAAGAGAAGCAGACCCGCTGCCAAGGATAAGATGCGAAGAAATGCCGCATCTCATCCCAATCTGCTGACTTGTAACGCCACATCCGCCGCTCACCGCGTGAGACGCAGTCAGGCGGGGAGAAGGACGATAAAGATTTCACCAGACAGTGATCTGAAGTTCCAAGGGGCGAAGAAACTGTTACGATACATCTGTCTGGATCGGTGGTCAACAGAAGGTCCAGGCAATTGGCAGTATGACCAACCACATCAGGCACCCTAGTCGCTTGCCTAACCAGCTGGGAAAGGCCCAACGAAACCGCAAAGTTCCGCGCCTCTCTCCCAGCATGGTCGGTCCTCTGGTATGGGTAAAGCCAGTCTTGGTGGCAAGCATTAAAGTCCCCCAGAGCGACGAACTGCGCATTAGGGTGCCAAAGCAGAGCCTCATCGGCGGCCTGACTGAGATGGTCAAAAAGTCGAGTCGTCTCCTGATCGCCGCTGTGCGATCGGTAGACACAGGCGTAAACAATTTTGTCCATACCAGTGTCCACCAACAGCCACAACGTAGACAGACTTGTGTCTTCAAGGTGACGGAGACGCTGGCAGCAGATGTCATAACGGACGTACACACAGACCCCGGCACGCTGCAAGAAATGATGCTCCAATGAGTATCCCGGGTAGTTGAGGTACGCCGTATCTGACGGACATCTAATCTGCGTCTCCGTCAAGAAAAGCAGGTGTGGCTTATCGGTCTCCAGATGGTGGTGGACCGCAACGAGATTGGAGTGCAGTCCTCGGATATTTGAGAGGTGCACTTTAAACGAGAGGACGTGCATCCGCTGTCGACACTTGCTTCTCTTTGTACCTTTCATGATTTTTTTTCTTTATATAAATTTGAGTGAATAGGGATGCTGGAAGAAGGCAGTTGGGCAAGGTGATGCGATGATATCCATAACACAACCAGTGCAGCCGCGCCAATGGAGGGTTGATCTGGAGACTGCGGGGACGCCCGAACCCCCCCAGGGATCGCCATCGGGTCCTCTCGCCCGGACGCCAACCGGCACGATGGGGCCACCCTGGGATTTTTCGCAGATGGCGAGGCAGCCTTTCGTGTGTGGCTGGCACACTACTTGGGCCCCCAACTGTCTACGGTCGGCCAGCGGAGCACCGTGCTTCGGATCCCGCTACCCTCCACGATCAAACGTCCGACGCGACAGTAGCTGGTGTATCATACCCGGCATACATCGCAACACAATCGCTCAGACCCGACTTCCACCGTACGGCTTCACCAGACATCACGCCGGAACACGACGGATCGCTTGGCGGTATGGCTTTGTCTGGTGGGTGGTAACTTTAAAGCCGGCAGCCGATGCTATGGCCTACCACCGTATTTGCTGCTCGTTTAGCACTACCCAGGGGACACGTGTAGGGTGGTAGAACTAAGTAATACCCACGGACGCGAGCAGTTCATCCCCCAAAATCTAAAACTACTGTAAAACATCGTATTAAATGTTTTAAATTCAAGTGTCAAAATGTTCAACCTGTTATGGGACAATTGCCGGGTAATAGAACTCAATTGGAATTCCCATTTTTAAATACTAGTATCGACTATGCCGGGCCAATATTGATAGCGGATCGGAGAGGGCAAGGGTGTAAACTTATAAAGGCGTACCTGTGCATCTTTGTCTGTCTTGCAGTTAAAGCTGTTCATATCGAGCTCGTTACAGACCTCACTAAGGAGGGATATATGGCTGCTTTAAACCGTTTCGTTGCTCGTCGAGGCAAACCCAAGAGCATCTTATCTGACAATGGCACTAATTTTGTGGGTACTTGTAATGAGCTTCAACAATTCTTGCAAGAGTCAAATATTTCATATGAAGTCGAGCAAAAGGGCATTGAATTTACTTTTGCCCCTCCATATTCTCCTCACTTCAACGGCATTGCTGAAACTGCCGTTCGCTCAACTAAACACTACCTGAAAAGACTACTACAGCTAACACATTTCACATACGAAGAAATGGTCACTTGTTTGACTCAAATAGAAGCCGTTCTCAATTCACGTCCTCTCACACCACTTTCCTCTGATCCGTTAGATTTCACTGTCCTTACTCCTTCACACTTTTTGATTGGACGATCACTAATGGCTGTTCCGCATCCACAGGTGTCTGATGTAAACATCGGCCGCTTGGAGCGCTATCACAGAGTGGAGCATATTAAACAACATTTTTGGAAGCGATTCCACTTAGAATATATATCTCTGCTCCAGCAAAGGACTAAGTGGACGTCATCTCTAGTACAACTGGCAGAGGGCACGTTGGTTCTCATCAAGGAAAAGGGACAACCGCCACTGCTGTGGCCATTGGGACGTGTCACGAAGGTCTTCCCAGGGAGCGACGGAGTCGTGCGTGTAGCCGAGCTGAAGACAAGGAAGGGGACAATTCTGGGTTTCTTTAATAATATTTGTCCACTTCCTTTAGATTGAATGCTTCAACCCGGGGAGTATGTTCACGCACACAGCGTGATTCATCGCTGGCGCACCAAGCTCGCACGGAGGGCGCCGCGCGTCACCGAGGAGGGGGAGACAACTGCCAGTAGCAGTGCAGAGCACCGCTCCACGGCACTCCATCTTCGGACACAGCCGAGCACGCGCGCGCATTCTCCATTTAGCCTACCAACATTGTACTGCTCATCGAACCAATATATGTTATAAGTGTTTGCAGTCCACTTAATTTAAATCACCCTTAGTTAGGTCCTAAACAGGCACACTCATAATGTCCATCCAGCTGTAATTTATTGGGATAATACGTAGATAAATCAGAGGAGTTTGCAGTTATAGACAAGGTGAGTGACATGATGAAAATGATTTAAATAAAAGACATGCGTAACATTTATACGTATTTATTCCAAAATTTCCAAAGATATTCCAAACATAAGTGTCCACAGTTAAATGTATTAAATTGTTGAAACCTAGTATAATTATAAAAAACATTACAATTTTTAAAGTACTGCATTAATTCCATTGGAGGTTTCAAATCCCCATAGCTATCAAAGTATTCACAATAATTGTTTATTTTAGCATAAGCTACCCAATGCGTTCCTTCATTTCGTGAATCGTCTAAGTTGATGATAGCACATTCAATGCGTTTTGGTGTTTCTGGTAACCGATCCTTCATATACACTCCTCGAAAGTAAGGAATGTCACGTGCATGCTTACTGATATCAATATTAGTTAAAGGACGATTAGGTAGCCTTTCATTCAGGTTTTTGGAGGTTTTATAAACAACCCTTTACCGCTAAGGCTTCCATGGTCTTGTTATGTCGTTCCGTTTCTTGCAAGCTTTTTTGGGCAGCCTTGTATTCGTTTACGGTTTTTGCAATACCAGCTGCACCACCCGCTAAACTTCCTAAAGCAGATAATCCAGCGACAATTGGGATTAAAGGTAAGATTCCTCCTGCCTTTGGTATGGGTATAACACGGGGTATGCGAATCTTCTGAATGTCTGGAAATATCTTTTTGCAGCTGAGTAAGCAACGTTGATTAGTGCTTTACTGTTTTTAGGTTTTAGTTTTTTAATTTGTGACTTAATTTTTGACACAAAAGCATTAAATGTTTTAATACCGGCTCCTGACTTTAGTTTGGCTTTCATAACCTTGCTCACTATCCAAGAACTAAGTTTTTCACCTTTCCCTGCATCTTTTGATTTTAGTCTTGGTTTGTATTTACTGATCCGAATTTAGGACAACATTGTCGTGATGTTAGTTTTTGAGATTTTTGAATATTTTCTTTTATCTTTGACTCGTTCAACTTATTTACCTCGAATGGTTTGAATTTGACGGTGCGATGTTTTGTACTATTATAGGTTTTTACAATAACTTCTAATGGTGAACCTAACCATTTATAGTTCCCAATAAAACTAAAGTATTTATACATTTTATTTTTAATTGTTTTAATTACCCGTTCTACAATTGAAGCTTTCGTGGTAGAAAACGTGGAGTAGTGGTTAATATTGTAGCTCTTCATAAGCTTTTGGAATGTAGTGTTATAAAATTCTGTTCCAGAATCAGTTTGTAAATTATCAGGTTTTCGTTTGCTGGTAGTTAGTATTCGCTCAAATGCACGATAAACATCTAGTTTACTTTTGGATTTTATTCGTTCTGTCCAGGTGTACTTTGAGAAACAATCAATCACTACTAAAATGTAACTATAACATTTATTAATCTTTTGTAGGTTTTGCATATCTATCAGATCAGCTTGCCATAAGTCATCTATACCTTTTATAATAACTGAACGTCTAACAAAGTTTCTTCGTGCTGCTTTGTGTAATTCATTAACAATTTGTTGTTTTACCATCATGGAGAGTCTTTAGATAATTTTTGTACTTCTGCTTTGTTATAAAACTTATCCTCCAACTGGATTAAAATGTCAGGTATCTTCGCTTTTAAAGTAGCTTGGACAATTATTTGTGCTTCTTTTATGATTTGAGCACGCAACAACCCAATCATTCTATTCTGCTCCTTTATAGTCTGATCGCACAATCGATCAACGTAATCCTTGTTGACTGCATCATCTGGGTCTACAGGAGATCTAATTCCTCTCAATCTACATTTTTTCAAGTCAAAATCACCGCTTTCCGATTTTAGCAATGCATTTCCATTGAACTCTAATAATTCAGAGAAACGCATTCTCTTATGAATATGGTGACCGAATTTATCTACATTCATATTTTAGTTGTATTATATTTAAAGGTTGATAATAAAATGAACAGCGATTTTTTTTACCATTTATTTATTACTTAATAAATTTACTTTCACGTAGTTCTTCAATAATAGATATAATTTCGTTGTCTAATCCAGTGTTACCAGCGTCTCGAGATTTTTTTTTTTTTTTATCTTTATTTATTAGGAACTTTTAACAAGATGTTATGCCAGTTCCATCGTAACCTGATCTGAGCATAGCGCATTACAAGTTAACTAAGCAAAACCTACAATACAACTTACAAGTTAACTAAGGAATAAACTAAAATAGCCTCTGCCGACAAAGGTTTGGCTAAAATGCTATTAAATATGCCTATATCTAACTTATTAATATTTAATCTATTTACTAAAATATTTCTCTCAGGTTCATTTCGGACACACTCCACCAGGCGATGATAGACATCTTCTACTTTATTAATGCAGACTGAACAATTCGGAGAGTCAACCTTTTTCATAAGGAAAGCAAAAGCCCTTAGTGGCATGTGTCCGGAGCGAATTCTAAGTGCTGTTACCAATATGTTTCGTTTCGCTTTAAAATTACAAAACCACGGAACTCGAGGAGGCTCGTTTTGTATCGTTTTGTACCACAAACCTTTTGTTTTTGATTTTTCCCCAAAAATATTTACCCATTCATCATAGCAATAATTCTTAAATTTTGACAGGTTTTCGGAATATGTTGGTAAAACAAAGATCTCAACCCCTGAAATTGCTGCTGTCTTAGCCAGTCTATCAGCCTCCTCGTTTCCCCGAAGACCAATGTGTGACGGTATCCACTGCAAAACCAACTTAATATTGTTTGAAATCATTTTGTGTATTTTATTTAGAATAGCAAAGGCTATCGAAACACCTCTGTATCCAGAGGCGCATCGAGCAAGGTGTTGGAGCGCGCTCTTGCTGTCCGTAAAAATCACTATGCTAGTGTGTTGAACAGTAGATACATAAGTCAAAGCTTCGGAAACAGCTAATAACTCTGCTGTCATGATAGAAACCTCAGATACAATTTTGAAACATCGACTTGTTTTGGTTACTGGATCATAGAAAGCCGCCCCAATATTAGAGCTTTTTGAACCGTCCGTAAACAATTTTTGCCATCCATTATATGTGTCATTTAACTCCTCTAAAACATTGTTTCTTAAACAGTTATTCTCATATAAATTTTTAGGTTTGCTTACACTCTTTAGATTTATTTTAATAACATTTTTAATTGCTATACAACTACACCAAATATTTAATTTAAACATATTTAAAACGTTAGATGAAAATATTTTTTCTTTATTGACAATATTATATGTGTCCATCAAAACAGGTATTTTCTTATTTGTCCAATATCTGTGATTCTTAAGAGCTTCCAGATCAGCTAAACATTTACTGGTCACACCATTGGTCCACGACTTAGCCTTAAGACAAAATTTAAATGCTAAATATTTACGTCTAATATGTAAGGGGGGTAAGCATAGTTCGCTTTCCATGACATGTATGGGCGTAGTTTTAATGTAACTCCCCACTATACGCATTGCCTTATTCTGAATTTTATCTAATTTATATAAGCGAACATTATTACTACTGTCGTAAAATACACAGCCATAATCAATTCGACTCCTGATCAAAGATATGTATAACAGTCTTAAGTGTAATGGATGCATTCCCCAATGAGAGCCAGCCAAAACTTTGATAACATTTAGCATTTTTTTAAATCGTTCATGGATCTCGTTAATATGTTTGCCCCATCTAAGTGAATAGTCTAACCAAACACCCAAGTATTTAACATTGTTAACTGCTACTAAGGGGGTATCGTTTAAATACAATTGCACTTGTTGCCTCCTATATCCTCTACTGAATAAACAAATCTGGGTTTTAGACGTTGATACCTCTAAGTCTATACTAGACAGCCTCTTTACTATATTATTTATGGCTATTTGCAAGTTATGAATGCTATCGTTTTTTTTTTTTTTTGAGCTAGTAAAAACAACGAAGTCATCAGCATATTGGCAGACTTTTACCATATTACTTTCGTTAATTTCATTACAAATGTCCAGTGTAACAATATTAAAAAGTAAAGGAGAAATAGGGTCTCCTTGTGCCAAACCTCAAAGTAAAGGAGAAATAGGGTCTCCTTGTGCCAAACCTCTATTGGTCCATCTAACGGTGCCATCTTTCTCCTCAGTACTGTCTTGGATGCTCAGATGTCTCTCCCTAAGGAATTCCCACAGATAGACACATATCCGCCTGCCGACTTTTATCTTATCTAATATTGTAACTAAACTTTTAATTGAAACATTGTTATACGCGTTTTCTATATCTAAAAAGCATGCTAAGGTAGTTGTGTTTTTTGTAAATCCCAGTTGTATACCAGTAACTAATTGTGCTAAAGAATCCAGGCATGATCTACCTCTTCGAAATCCGGTTGTGCTAGAAGATAAGAGTCCGTTTTTCTCGACAAACCATTCTATCCTTTTAGCCAACATCAAATGGAAAGTCTTACACAGACAAGAAATTAAAGAAATGGGTCTTAACTTAGAATTTAGGAATTGCAATTACTTTAATATCACGCCATTCATTAGGAATACATCCCGTTACAAAAATACAGTTGTATATGCGGAGTAAATAAGTTTTAGCTACAATAGGGAGATTAAAGATCATGGAGTATGTAACATTATCATCTCCAGGAGCTGTATCTTTCTTTTTGATGCACGCCTCAAGTTCCTGTAATGTAAACTCTGATTCTAATAACGCATTATTTGAAGTAAATAGTGGTTTAGGGTTAAGAGTTGTATCCGGAGCCAGATTACGTAAGAGCTCAGTTTTCTTGTCCATGGAAACATAGCAGCCAGCTTGTCTAATTCCTTTAATCCACTTTATTTTGCGCCACATTTGTGATGAAGTGACCTTGCCATCAACGGAAGAACAATATTCTTGCCAACAGGTAGTTTTCGTTTGTCTAATTTCCTGGTTAGCTATCAGGGTCTTATTCTTTAATACAGTCAGATTGGCTGGTGAAGGGTTAAGTCTGAATGCTTTCAATGCTAGTCTTCTTTCTGCTACAACTTTGGATAGCTGCGGATCCCAATATGGCTTAGGTTGAAACTTATTTTGTGGGCCGTTGTGAATAATAATAGGTGGTATACTTTTATGAGCAGCCTTATTAATAATAGAAATAAAGTTCTTATACAAAAACTGGATATCATCTAAACTAGAATTGACATCCGGAAGTAGTTGTTCTATATTCTGACGATAAAGCGGCCAGTTCGCCTTTTTAAAATTAAGTTTTTTATTCGTATGAACTATGTCTTGATAATTCATCTTAATTTTAATAATGAGATGATCACTCCCCAAATTGTCGCTAAGTGCTCGCCAAGAAAACGTTATAGCTATGTCGGATGAAGTGAAGGTAATATCAGGGGATGACTGTTGTAAAGTATTATTAACATACCTTAACCGAGTTGCGCTGCATCGTTGATAGGTATATATCCGTATTCAAGTGCCGAGTCCATAATTTGATTGCCTCTTCCATCGGTTTTATAAGACCAATTAGAGTGGTGTCCATTAAAGTCTCCTACTATTAGAGTTTTATTAGGATAGATTGAAAATAACTCATCCCAGTCAGATTGCCTAGTTTGAACCGAAGATGGGCAGTAAACTGCAACTATATTTTCTAAATATTTACAATTTTTTATCGCAATATGTAGTGTTTCGATACCAATATTATTAATTCTAGATGATTTTAATTCAGATTTTATAGATTTATGTAATATGATTGCTACTCCACCATATCCATCGTCCCTATCTTTTCTATGGATGTTATATTGGGAAATGCTTAATAGACTATCATGTTCTAACCACGTCTCACTAATTATGGCTATGTGTATTTGATCTTTAAACAGAAGTGACTCAAATTCAGAGGTTTTAGGCCTAATGCTTTATGCTTCGGGGAGTATCTGAACAGGATTGGGCGAGAGGCCGCGGCAGGTTGCCGCCACTGCGGGGGTGGCCTGGGTTCCGCACAGCGCACGCTCGGGGAGTGCCCGGCGTGGGCTTCTGGGCGGCGGGTCCTAGTCGCCAAGATCGGGCGAGACTTGTCTCTGCCAGCAGTAGTTGGGGCTGTGCTGGCGGATGCAGAAAATTGGAGGGAAGTGGCTTCGTTTTGCGAGACTGTTATGTCCCAAAAGGAGGCTGCTGAGCGGGATCGTGAGAGGGCCGATCCTGCTCGTAGAAGGCGTCGAGGAGGCAACCGCCTTGACGCCTAACACGCCGAATCCCGCCTGCATGAAATTCAGGCGGACCTTTGGGGTCACGGGTGCATAGAGGGGGGACTCTAGGTGCTCATTCAGTGGTCCCAGGGAAGACGGTGGTACAGTGGTCACGTACCGCCGTGCCGTACACAGCGAGGCTCGTACTCGAGAGATGTGCCGTCACAGGCGTTTCATCGTGGGGGCTCCGGAGCAGGTCTCTTGTAGAGGACCCGGGGCCCCTTACAGGTGATGAGGGTGGCCACCGGGGTGGTTTTAGTGAGGTAAAAGTCCCACACTCCCTAGTCTTTCTCCCCAAAAAGCTAGGCGCCTTTTGAAGGTTTCCCCCCGTAATCAAAAAAAAAAAAAAAAAAAAAAAAAAAAAAGGCCTAATGCTTTGAGAATTCCATTGCAGAATATTGAGAGCAATTTCTTTGGGACTGTTAGGTACCATTGTTTAAGATATTAATTATTTTCTGTATAAAATTTCCCTCTTTAACAAAACTTATGACAAAACCCATAATTTCTTCAATAATAATACTAGTTACTAACCTAATTTTAACACTAATACTTGACTTAGCGAAGTAAATTTCTTTCAGTTTATCCCATAATCTTTTTAAGTAAAATATATTGCTACATGTCTCCTTCTGTTGGTCATCCGTATCTTCAATATCTTCGTTACTGTTTTGCCCCACCTCAAAAACTTCATCTTCTTCATACTGTTTCTTTCGTCTTCTATTGATTTTTCTCTTCGGTTTTGATGAAAATTGTAGGTTTTCATGTTCCTCCATCGTCATATCTCGAATCCTCTCTCCGATATGTGCTTTTCGTGGTAATGAATCTAGATGTTCTGAATGATTGTGAACTGTTAGTAAGACATCTCTGTAAGACTTTTCTTTGTTTATGGAGAGTGGAATTTGACTCGTTTGAGTTACATTTTCTTGAATTATCATCTTTTCTTTTTCTTGTTGAAGTTTAGATTTGTTGAGGTACAATAGTAGTGCTTTTCTATATGTACAGTTTTCTTCACACATAATTTGTCTTATGGTTTTTTCCTTAATAAAGATAGGACATGATTTATTTAATGACATATGTGGGCCTTTACAATTTATACACTTAAAGACTTCGGTTTCACAATTGCCGTGATTTCCCCCGCATTTTGGGCACATTATCTTCTTTGTTGGGCACGACTTAATCAAATGTCCAAATCTCCAACACCCCGAACATTGACTGACGGGAAATGTGTATGGTTCCACCTTAAACCTGCACCCATATATTAATATATACGGAGGTAAGATAGAACTTTTAAAGCATATGCGCATAGTCTCACTTTGTATCCATTCTCCACTATCTGATTGTCTTTTTAATCTCTTGACAGACACGAGTTCCTTTTCACACTCTATGCTCTCTAGAAACTCTTTTTCTTCAATCTCTAAATCTATTTGTTTAACCAGTCCATATGACAAATTAATTTCGTCTATAAACTGGCATCTATAATTTAGACTTTGAAACTTACTGCAACTCATTAAATTCTCAGCATCCTTTCTTTTCTCAAATTGTATAGAAATCTTATAGGGGTTTTTATATTGTATTTTAAGAATACCCTCAATGTTTTCAGACTTTAACAATTTTGCCATACCAAACGGTTTGAGTAAAATGTCATTCGACGTTACACACACGATAATTTTATCACTTATAGATATGTTTGTATTTGTGTTCTCGTTGATCTCAAGGTTGTTTGGAGTCTGTCTGGATCTTCTCGCCGCCCGCTTTTTATCGCGTTCTGTGATATATCCTTCATCATCTACTATTATCTCTTCGCTATCTGATCGCCCTCGTTTCTCTGCTTCCTTCGTTTTCCTATCTTTTGCTAATTGATCATCATCCTGTACCATCTCTTCTCCTCCTATATCACTTCCACTTGAATCGCAAAAGTCAATGTTATCCATAATCGCGTAACATTAGACAATAAAAAAGATGTGGGTAGAAGAAAAAAAGGAATTCTCGAACAAAATACACCTCGGCTTAACGCGTGCGCTCACCGCGGCAATTAGCGCGAGACTGAGACTCGAGATGCAATCAATAATTTTAACCTATCCACAAGTTCATTAGGATCATCCCAATATATAAAATCTATATCTTTCTTCCACATTTTTGTCAAAGGTAGCCCTTTTCCTTTTGATTGATTGTTTTGAATAGCAGTTGGCGGTTGAAAAAGAGGTTTTATGACTTGCATATATTTTTGTCCTTTATTACTTTTTATTGGTTTGTTTGAGTCAAAGTCTCGACGATGTGCGTTTGTTGTAATCAACATCATTTTATAATTCTGCAGATCAGATTCTTTAACCATGCTCAAATCTACGTCCTTTTTTAATAACAGTTGTCTTAGTCCAGGAGTGCTTGGATATTTCCGTCCAGCGACGGTGATGTAATTGTCACTGATCGTTATGACAGCAGAACCTAACATCAGTTGTCCTTGCGCCGTACGAACACCAAACGGGATATCTGAAAGTCCTTCTGAAGATATTGACCAGGATGATGTATTTGTCTCTGGATTGTTGTCTCCCAAGGATTGGTACGACTCGTCACTGTCTGTATAACATTCATTTTCATCCACGTCACTTTCTCCCCCATTTATAGTATAGTCTTGTTGCAATTTATCGTTTTTGAACGGATTTTTTGTTTCTTCAACTTCTTTCGATCGCAAGGGGTCAGTTTGCATTGTTTTCAGTGTCAAAATCTCGCATTTTTCGTATTTTTTTCTTTACAGCTTCTGCAGCTTCAACAATTTGTATTTTCAATGATTTTTCCATTACGGTAGACTATGATTGTTATCGCTTAAGAGTCGGTCAAGGAGTAATGATATCAAGTAAGCACCATAGTCTTAAATATTTGTATTTCTAATCAAAGACTACAAATGTATCAAAGGAGAATGCCAATTTTAGGCCCAGAGCTGCACAACAAATTGGTTTCAGTAGAAAAATACCTTGTTATTTTACTCATGTCTTGCATATATTCATAAGTCTGTGCATGATGGGATATTTTTTCAAAAACATTAAATATATATGAAAATGACTTAGGAAACATAAAAATATTTTCAAGATGTTGCCGAAAAACTACCAAGAATTAATCGGAACAATAATAGTTATATATTTTTATTAAGCAGAGATATTTTTTCCGTAAAGAAAATGAATCAATGAATATCATGTGATGGAAACTTATATTATTTCCATTCAGGAACTATTTTTTTTTTTATTTAAAAATAAAATAATCGATCTATCGATTTTTTCTTCTTATGGCAACATCAGTCAACTTTGACAGGCCGCCGGAAAAAGTTAATGTCAAAGTCATTGCTTGTTTGTTTACTTGCGACTTGTGCTTACTTATCGTGCTTTAAAATGACTACTTTCACTCATTAACTTTGAGGATTCTCCTATCCTCGACGACCACAGCCTGATTATGGATTCTGCTCTTGCTACTCATGACGACACTGGTGATAATTTGGATTTAGTATTAGACGCTTTGGCTTACAAACCCGGCAGTCAGTCTGGACCTAGTATCGACAATTTTGATTTGGTATTACACCGTACACGCTTCGACCGACGACGAACCCGGCATTTACTCTGGACCTAGTTGTTCACAATAGTCATCTGCTGCTGTGAGTGGTGATCTACGTTGTGTATACTGCGGTTTGAATGTATCTAGAGTTCGAAGACATACTTTGGAAATCACTGAAGTTCGATATCTTATACAACGGATTGGCCAGGTAATTAATATTTAAAATCAAATCATAAATATTTAAAATCTTTTAGTACTTAATAGTATTTTAAAAGTACTTTATGTGCTGATTTTGTAACTGCTCTCATCTTTTCTTGTAGGTACAAGTTTCCAGTGATAGTCTAGTGTGCCATGCATGTAGGACCAATGCATGGAATGAAATGCGACGCAGAACAAGATTTGAGCCAATTGTTGGCCATGTATTTACATGGCCAACAATTGGCCATGTGTATCATGTATGTGTTATCACTGTGGCACATCATTTTTAAGGTAACAATCACATACATGGAATACAAACACTTGTGAAGCAGATTTTCAAAACATTACTGTTAATAATGAGATATATAAGAGAATTCCCTATTATAAATAAAAATAAGATGATTGAATTTTGATTTAATATGCTTGTAACACTTATCATCCTAAGCAAGCTTGCTCATATTATGGCGAGCACATGTGATTTACCGGGGCATACTGTATAGAAGTATGTACTAATATTATTAATAGAACAATCACTATATTTGCACAAAACTGTTTACTGATAAGGGCCAGAATCGCTAGTCGTCATGTTAGTCGCAAAAAGCTGTATATCGGTTTTAGTTGGCACTGTTGACACAGGCCATGCAGCAGTAACTGTATTGGTGGCTGGCGTACTGTAGGATGCTGTGCCCATGTCATGACCGTGATATGGTATTTAGGATGGACAAGGCATCAAAATAATATATTTCCACCCGCACAATTTTTTTGATGATGTTTTAGTCATGTATAGTGGTGATCAACAAGAATAAATATGTAAAACTAAAGGTGTTTTGTGTTATTTTATTCCCAGTTATTGTGCTTTACCCTTCCACACTATAAAATTAAAATAATTATTATTTTGTTTTTTTAGTACTAGTGTTGATGAAATAATAAAAACTTTAATAACTTTGAAGTGCCAAGTATTTTTGATATAATTTCTTTTACCAATTGATTATTGGAAATAGCCTCTATTATAATCATAAACTTTTATATGGGTGCACAGTGGGCCTAAATTATTATGGGGACTTGGCATTCCCCTTTATTTCTATGACTGCGTACCCGTTGGACCTCCAAGTTTGGACCTCACTGACTATCATGACCCTTTGGACCTCCTTGTGCCGTTTCGACCTTAAAACTTGGATTTTGCCTATACTTTAGTGCCCATTGGACCCCCTATTAAACAACGTGTTCCGTTGGACCCATTTTTTTACATCTTCGTATGAAAAGCTAAAGTACAATCGTGCACAAAAGTGAGACACTTTATCAAAAATAAAACACGATGCAATAAATAAATCAATATGTTTATTCAAAGATATAAAAGCAACAACGTCAGCTTTATAGGTTCAGGGGTTTGGGCCCTGCGTTGGTGACTTAGTGAATGAGTCAGGACTTTGATTTTTATATGTATAGATAAAATCACCTATTCCAATTAGATCACGTATTTACCCGATTATAAATCTTTAAGTTGGTATATTCCTACAGGTTGTACCAGAAGGGTGTGGATAATTGTTAATATAAAATAATGTGTATTATAAGTAAAATAATGTATATAAATCACAGATCAAATATTAAAATCAGTTTTAGCCTAAAGTTAACAGACTGAAGATATAAAAATAATAATTATTATATTATACATGGTTTAAGATCACAAATTCTAATTACAATTAAATAACAGTAATGCCATTACATGATCTTTATTTTTTTAAGCAATTAAAGTACCTATATTATTGAATACAAATCATATAAATGATTATAATCACAGTATATCATAGAATTTACTTACATTTTTGCAAGCAAAACCTAAATATGGCGGCTTTTCTCAAAATTAAAACGTTGTAGCCTGACATGTCAGTGTTACCTAATCTGACGACTCAATGTCGACGGTAATATTCATAATGTTGCAACATTAAGTTATTTTTTTTTAAATAAATTTGTAAATATAACTATATATTTTACATGTTTCTAAATCACTGTTCAGTGTTATTATCGTTTATTTTGTTCGTAAATATAAAATATTGTATATTTTAAGTAAAATAGAATATATAAATCACAGATCAAATATTGAAATCAGTCTTATCCCAAAGTTCAGACAAAAGATATAAAAATAATAATAATAATGATTAACATGGTTTTAGATCACAAATTCTAATTACAATTAAATAACAATATTGCCATAAGTAAGTATGGAAGCTTAGTTAGCTTCCATACTTAGGTTTTACACATAAAAAATAACATCATCAATCTCAAGTCAAGCTCAAGTAACAGAATTTTCAAATAATTTTTTGGAAGGACATTAAGTATTGTTAAATGACAAACACTTAAAATACATATGTAAGCAGCTTCTCTAAGCAATGACCTACATTAATATAGTTGTTATCTAATTGCTCTAGAATATAAGCGATTTTTTCATCTTTTTCTATGTACTCTTTGCGCTTATTTAGTATTTGGTGTCCATTTTCTAGTTTTGCTATAGTTAAACTTGTCATTGATGCGTCTGTTTTAATTATGCTCAAAAATTGTAAAATATTTGGCTTTGTATTACCACACAACTTTTTATTAATACTCGAGTGCCATGCTTCCACGCTATTAGTTGTACGATGTCTTTCAGAGTTGAAACACCAGATTCTTAGCATGTCTTCTTTTTGCAGCCATCGTTTTGTAAAATAGTCATTAAATTTAACTAAATTTTCATTTTCTTCGGACCAGTCCTCCATAATATAAAACCAACCTTCATCTGTGGCTTGTTCTGGTAATAATGCTAAAGCGGCACATAAAGCAACATGTCGCTTACACGCGCGATTTTTTAAGATGTGCAGACTCTTTGCTTTTTTACTTAAAGCCTGAGTAAAATGAAAAAAACATCCCTTAATGTCCACTTCAGGAAAAACTGACTGAATAGCATTCATTTGCGCAGTTTCAAAATCTGTAGTCTTTAATACGCCATTACACCGAAGACCTGCCAGAAGTCAGCATTGACGAAATCGAGATCGCTCTTGGACAGCTTAAAAATGGAAAAGCCCCTGGAGAGGATGGCGTTACGACAGAGCTTCTAAAAGCAGGCAGCAAACCGGTACTCAGGGAGCTGCAAAAGCTATTTAACGCTGTCCTGTTTGAAGGGAGAACTCCAGAGGCGTGGAGTCGGAGTGTGGTCGTCTTATTCTTCAAAAAGGGTGACAAAACCCTACTGAAGAATTATCGACCCATTTCCCTTCTAAGCCACGTCTATAAGCTGTTCTCGAGAGTGATCACGAACCGCCTTGCGCGAAGACTTGACGAATTCCAACCACCGGAGCAGGCTGGGTTTCGGAGCGGATACGGCACCATAGACCACATCCACACAGTGCGGCAGATTATACAGAAGACTGAGGAGTATAATCAGCCCCTGTGCCTAGCATTTGTGGACTATGAGAAAGCCTTTGACTCGGTCGAAATATGGGCTGTTCTGGAGTCCCTGCAGCGATGCCAAGTAGATTGGCGATACATCCAAGTGATGAGATGTCTCTACGAGGCCGCCACCATGTCCGTCCAAGTACAGGATCAGCAAACAAGGCCGATACCGTTGCATCGAGGTGTGAGACAAGGGGATGTTATCTCCCCGAAATTGTTCACAAATGCAATGGAGGATATGTTCAAGACGCTGAACTGGAAAGGACGCGGCATCAACATAAATGGCGAGTACATCTCTCACTTGCGATTTGCAGACGACATCGTCATCGTAGCAGAAACGCTGCAGGACCTACAACGGATGCTGAATGACCTGGCTGACTCTTCTATACGCATCGGCCTACGGATGAACTTGGATAAAACCAAGGTCATGTTCAATGAACATGTACTACCGGAACCGATTGCAGTACACGGCGCTGTTCTCGAAGTCGTTCAAAAATATGTATACCTCGGGCAGACATTGCAGATGGGTAGAAACAACTTCGAGAACGAGGTGAATAGAAGAATTCAGCTAGGTTGGGCAGCATATGGAAAGCTGCGTCAAGTCTTCACGGCGTCGATCCCACAGTGCCTAAAGACGAAAGTCTTCAATCAGTGCGTCCTACCTGTCATGACATACGGAGCCGAAACGTGGACACTGACGGTGCGGCTGGTTCACAAGCTAAAAGTCACTCAGCGAGCTATGGAGAGGGCTATGCTCGGCGTTTCTCTGCGAGATCGAATCAGAAACGAGGTGATCCGGCAGAGAACCAAGGTAATCGACATAGCCCACCGGATTAGCAAGCTGAAATGGCAGTGGGCTGGCCATATTAGCCGAAGAACCGATGACCGTTGGAGTAGACGAGTTCTTGAGTGGAGACCGCGTCTCGGCAAACGTAATGTAGGACGTCCTCAGGCAAGGTGGAGTGATGATTTGCGCAAGATGGCTGGCAGGAGCTGGATGCGAGTGGCCGAAGATCGATCCCAGTGGCGTGCAATAGGAGAGGCCTATGTCCAGCAGTGGACTGAAAAGGGCTGATGATGATGATGATGATGATGAAAATCTGTAGTAAATTTTTCTGGCTTCCAAGATGGATTTTGCGATAGTAATAATTGAAAAATAATTTGATAAGTTTCTTCTTTTTTATCAGTGACCAAAGCATATATCAATGGTTTAATATTTGTGCTTTTTTCGGTGCTACCGAGATCTCCGTGAATACTGTACATTTGTACAAACGGCGGTACTACGCATTTAAACGTCCCATCTGCAAAAAAATGTTTCACCGTTTTCAATTTTTCTCTTGCTTCTTTTGATGAAAATATTAAAATTCTTCGAGCACCTTCTTGATAGTCAGCCATTAAAAAGTCGTTGTATTTTACAGGAACTTTGACATCTGTAACTGTTTTTGGCTTAATATTATCGATGCCAAATTCTTTTCTGCGACTGTTATAGAGTCCATGCTTCACATTATTAAAATTAGGTATCCGGGTCAATAGGTTAAGACCTCTATCCTTCAACCGGTTAACGCCTTCATTATATATTGTTTGCAGAGGAAGAACTCTTTGTCCAGATTCAACTTTCCATGTACTTATTTCTTTCTTTATTTCATTGCCAGCGTGATCACGTACACAATTGTTACTGTGACTGACTTTGTTCATAATCGTATTTCCTTTAATTGTTATAGTGCCGCGACACTTCGATTTATATTTGCAATTCCACCGTGAGGACCCATTTTTATTATCTTTTTTTTTATAGTACTGGTAACCATCATTTAGCAGAATCTCACCACCTCTTTTAGATGTCACGAAACAAAGTTCTTGTGTTTTATCTATATTATTATGTCGACTTGTTGAAGGGACTACTTCTATTTGAGACATTATTCATTAACAATGATTCTTCTTTAATCTGAAACAGGCCATTAAATATATTCGTTTTATTTAAGTTAGTATTTTACACGAAATAAGTAGTGAGTAAATTTACCACAACATAAAAGACAACTAATTGAGTAAACTCAGCTATAAGAAAAAGAAATAAGAAATTAAAAATAAGAAAAACAATTGGACTAAAATCTATAACAATAATTAGGTAACTTATGAAGAGTGTCCATAAAACAAAGTTCCAAAGAAGACTAAAGTGTATTATTATGATTTTTTTTTTTATTTTAATCATAACCAATGTTACTAATAATGACACATTTTGCACCGGCTAGTCGACGGTCGGCTGGAGTCGTGTGTGTATGAACAAATTAATTAATGTATAATAATTTGGTGGAATGCTAGCATGACTAATTTTACAAATTCACAGTATGGTAAGTAATAATTGTTCATTAATTAGCAGAGACAAATTAAATATAGAAATAATAGTGACAAAATTATCAGAAAAGAAAAACCACGGAAGATTTGAAATATACATCCAAATAAAATCACTTAAACATGCAACAGATAAAGTAATTTAATACTTACCAGGTACTTAATTAAACGTTTCCTTGTTTTCTTATTACTTGTGATCATCACCTTTTACCACACGGATTGCACAAATGCACACACGTCAACAACTTAAAGCTCCAACTAATTGTAATGTAATGCAAAATGTCACTGTTTTGTTTTTGCTGGCCTGCGATCCCTCTAATACTCACCCCGCACCATACCCCTTTGTCTACTCCCCTCCCTGCGCCCCCGCGCGCCGAAGAGAGCGAGGAAAGGTCTAGCTTAGACGCGAATTTGCCTTGCGTATGTCCAAAAAATGATAATGTTCGATTGTCTATTTTACTTATAAAACATATTACACTTTATATACATAAGTTTCATTGGTGTTTCTACATGAAGGTTACCAAAATAATAATAATAGTAATACCGTGTATTTGCTTAGGTACTTGTTTCGTCAATTTTTTTGATTTCCATTTAACAATTTTCAACATAACTGTACCCCTTTCCCAACTAAATAACATTGAACGAACAACAAATGAACACATATTTTTTGAAGGTCCAAAGGGTACTAAAAAAGAGGTCCAACGTTTACTTTTTTACTTGTTTTAATTTTGAAGGTCCAACGGGTACTACAAATGAGGTCCAATGGGCACATTGATTATTTTATTTTGAAGAGGGTCCAAAGGGACCTAAAAATTAGGTCGAACGGGTAACATTTGTAATAGGGTCTAATCTTTGAGGTCCAACGGGTACGCAGTCACTCAAAGTACCTTCAAGTATAATGATATTTTTTTCCAAATTAAAATTTTAAATAATTCTTAACTTTTGTGACTGTTAATTCTGTTTAATTTTGTTTTCTTTTATTTTCTTGTTTGTGAACTCCGTTCTGTATTGCCGCCACGTCAATGCTATTACAATTAGATAGGCATCTCTTCCTCGTTGTCGTCGGTGGTACTCCAGCACGGAAGTGATTAGGCCGAGTTCTGATTAGCGCGAACGGTGATTCCAGGTTTTTCCACCCGGCTATAAGACGCCAGCGGCAGTAATCTCGTGTTCGGTTACTACGAGCCGAGGCCTCGCCGACGCAATAGCTTCGTGCAGCACCGCGCGCCCGTCCGTACCGTCTCCATCCTCGTGACGTCACCGTACAGCACCGCAGTACATCTCGGCCTACCTTCACTACCATCACCATCCATCTCCGGCCAGCAGCGGGATTTCGCCACAACTACAGGGGAGTACCTATCCCTGCAGAAGTGACTTCAGACAAATTTAAACCTACGACCCACAAATCTTTGTGTGCCTCCGGCTGTGTTTTTTTTTTTAATATAAATTTTTTTATAAGGTACACACCCGTTTTTTTTTTATTTTTATCATCGTAGGTGGGAATCAAACGGGTGGAGGTTACAGTCTGAAGACAGAGACCAGTGGTCGATAATGAATAATATAGAGATAAAGGGAATAACGCAGCAAAATAACGAAAACCTTTTGGAGATGGTCGCAAAAATTGGTACAAAAATTAATTATCCGGTCTCAAAATCTCAAATTAATTTCGTATCAAGAGTACCAACACGTGAGAAGGATCGTACAAAACCAATAATAGTCTGTTTCTGTAACAGATACGTAAAGGAGGATTTCATTGCGGCCGCTAGACTGGAGGCCAAAACGGCTCCTCTGACAAACAGTCTCTGGTTTACCCGATAATTAAAAGATTTACATAAACGACCATCTTACCATAAAAAAGAAATGATTACTGTCCAAGACCAAGAAGTCGGCTGCTGAAGCAAATTTTCAATACGTGTGGATAAAACACGCAAAGATACATGCACGAAAAGTGGATACAAGTCCAGTTATTATTATAAAATCGGAAAAGGATTTAACAAAAATATTGTAATTAACGTAAACAATATTCTGCAGTTTAAGAACCATACAGCACTGTGTGAAGCTTGCGTTTTCCTAATGTTTTTGTGTCCGTGCTCCGTGCATTCACATAAGTTTTATAAAAATATTCCAGTTACTGTCGATTTGTTACAACTTGTTACTGACCTTAAGTCAAAGAATTTAGAGCTTTATTTTCAATGCATGACTGTGTGCCTTATGACTAATCGTTACTGGTCATTTCTAGCGGTTTGCTGCCGGTTGCCTTTTGTCGCTATTCAAGTTATGTTGTTTACACATTTATATTGCGCCATACACTGTGTTTTGCTGTGCCTGATTTGTTATGCTCCTACCCACTGCTTATTTATTTATTATTGCAAATTGAAGAAACTAATTAAGATTATTTTTAATATTTCTTTGAGTAATATGGTTATTGTGAGGCTCCGATATGTCCGTTAATATTTACTATCAAAATGTTCGTGGTTTGCGTACGAAAACGATCAGCCTTCTTCGTAATGTTTGTAACAAAAACTACGACATTCTTGTGCTCACAGAAACGTGGCTTACGGATGATATTTATAATAGTGAAATGTTCGATAGTAGGTATTTGGTGTGGCGACGAGATCGTGACTATTCCCGTACCGTACAAAGTAGGGGAGGCGGTGTTTTAATTGCAGTTAGAAGTGACCTTACTGCTATTGAGAGGCACGACTGGCGTAGTTCTGCAGAGGACCTTTGGATTTCACTGATTTTCAAAAGGTCCAGGCCTTCGGTGACTTATTATCTACATATTTGCACTGTTTACCTCTGTAACGAGAACCAAGGTTACTCATATAATATTCAGTTGAACAATTTCACAAATAAACTTAATCACATAATGTTATCAAACCCGTTGGATAAATTCATAATAGTGGGTGATTTTAATTTTAGTAATAATGTGGACTGGATAAATGTAAGTACCAATAGTTTGGAACTAACCCTCATTAATATTTCATCTCAACAGATAAAAGATTTCTTTGATACTGTTATATTAACTAATCTTTCTCAATACAATAATATAAAAAATCTCAACAATAGGCTATTGGATTTAGTGTTCTCCAATGATTCCGTGAGCGTCGCAGAATGTAGTGACCCTCTAGCACTACCCGTAGATCTACATCATAAGCCATTAATTATTAGTGCTACTTTTTTTAAAATCCATAAACTTGAGGATAAAAAAAACAACTTAAATTTATATATTTATATATTCAAGAGGCAATTACGAAGCTATCGTAGATGAATTGGATCAAGTTAAGTGGGACGAGTTATTGCTAAGAAAACCATTGAATGAGGCTGTGACTATTTTCTATAGTAAACTTTATGAGCTTAGAGATAAATTCGTTTCAATCGTACACGCTTGTCAGAGTGGTCGTGGTCATGTAATGTCCTTGTTGGCTGCCTTTGCGATTTCTCTCCACTTTTTCCTGTTAGTGGCCTTCCGCGCACTCCACAATTGAGCTGGATGTCACTGATTTTAAAATATCCGTCCATCTAGTTGGTGACCGACCACGAGGACGCTGACCCTCTATTCTACCTTGCACCACCAATCGTTCCATTGAGTCTTCGCTTCGAATGATATGGCCAAACATTTTAAGAGTTCTTGCTTGCACAATCGAAGAAAGTCTTCGTTTGATGCGAAGCTCTTTTAATATGGAGACATTGGTGCGGTGCTCAGTCCAGCTTATCCTCAGTAGTCGTCTCCAGCACCACATTTCCAGCGCGTCTATTCTGCCGCGATCCCTTTGACGAATCGTTCATGTTTCCGCCCCGTAGAGAAAGATGGGAAAAACTAAGCATCGCATCACTCGAACCTTGGTATTTTTGGTTATGCGCCTATCCTTCCAAACCTTCCCGAGCTTCTCCACAGCCGAACGTGTCACAGCACATCGCCTTCGTATCTCTTCCTCACAACTCCCAGTATTGGTAATGGTAGAACCCAAGTATATGTACCTCTGGACAACTTCACAATTGCCTATGCTGTTGATCTCAGGTCTGTTACCGGTTTTGCGATCCACAATCATCATTTTGGTTTTCTCGCGGTTTATAACAAGGCCAAATTCGAGACTGGTATATTCTAGAAGTTGGAGAAGGTGTTCTATGTCAGGAAGTGAGGAAGCCAGAAGAGTGGTGTCGTCGGCGTATCTGAGGTTTGATATCATACGACCCCCGACCGATATCCCCGCATCACATCATCATCATCATCATCGTCAGCCTATAAGTGCCCACTGCTGAGCAAAGGCCTCTTCTCATACGGAGAAGGTTAGAGCATTAATCACCACGCTTGCTCAATGCGGGTTGGCGATTTCAAACTTATAATTAGAAATTATAAGTCCAGGTTTCCTACGATGTTTACCTTCACCGTATGTCAGTGGTGTCTAAATAATCATAGAAAGTACATATAACTCGGAAAAAGTCACATTGGTACTTGCCAGGTTTCGAACCCACACCCTCATGCATGAGAAGCGGGCTCCTTAACCTCCGGGCCACCACGACCGACATCACACTGGTCCAGTACCTTGCGCATGATGTACTCTGTGTATATGTTAAATAACAAGGGGGGAAAGAATGCATCCTTGCCGGACACCCGCAAGCGTCTTGAATTTGGCTGAGTCGACCCCATCCACCCGTACTTCCGCTGTTCCGTCCTCATACAGTCGTCTGATGAGATATACTAGGTGTTGTGGTACACCCATATTTAGAAGTATGTTCCAGAGTTTGCTCCACTTGACCGTATCAAAAGCTTTGCAAAAATTAACAAAGCAGAGGAACAGCGGTTTATTAAATTCTCTAGCCTTTTCAATTAATGTTCGCAGGTACCTCTTCCCTTCATAAAACCGGCTTGTTCCTGAGCAATTTCCTTTTTCAGAAATGCTTGCAGCCTTGTATTCAGGATATGCAGCAGTACCTTGCTTCCGTGCGATATTAGAGAGATCAGGCGGTAGTTGCTGCACTTCTTCGTTGAGCCTTTTTTGTGGAGTGGAATGAAGATTGACTGTGACCAATCCCTTGGCCATGTTCCAGTGTCCCAAATTTGTGTGCAAATGGTATGCATTATGTTCACTCTGGTATCGCCCATGTCCTGGATTACCTCAATGGGGGTTTTCATCCACTCCAACTGCCTTACCACGTTTCAGATGTCTAATAGCGGCGGCTACTTCTTCTCTTATTATGCAGGTTATTATACATACTATATATACTCTTATTATACAGTTGCGCTCATCTATTGCAACGGGAACGTTGCAATAGATGAGCGCAACTGTCTGTAGCGTCTGCTGCATTACTATTGTCAGTGAGAGGGACCTACAGTAGTCCTCCCATACTTGCACGGTCAGTTTGATATCTACAACAGATTCTCCAGCAGCATTCTCCACCGCCCAAGATTTTGCCTTGAATTGACGTGTGATGATCCTTATTTTCATGCGCAACTCCTTGGTTTCCAACTTTTGCGAATGTCTTTCCAGCTCAGTGCATGTTTTTCAGCTCTGTATTCCGGTCTCTACGACATGCCGCTTGAATCTTACAACCTAAGGAATTCAGTTCTTGTACACAGGCACCTACGGCTTTAGCATCACGTCGTTGGGCAACTAGTCTCCAAGTATCATCAGACATCCAATGTTGACGCTTGGCGCAAACTGTTTTCGGCTGGGACTTTGGCACGGCAGATTTAATATAGTTTTTGGCAGATTGCCATATATAATCTGGTGTTTTGTTTTCGCTGTCAGTCATTCATGCATGCTGCCCGTCCTGAATAGCTTTAACGAAAGCGTTTTTATTGAGTATTTGCAACCGCTTTACAAATTTTCTAGTTATAGTGTTTTGCAACTTCATCTTCAGGCTACACACCAAAAACTGGTGGTCAGACAGGCAGTCTGCTCCTGGTAACGTATGTGCATTAGACACAGAGCTTCGCCATCTTGATCGGATCATAATATAGTCGATCTGGTTACGGTGATTGCCATCTGGGCTAGTCCATGTGTACAGTCGTCTAGAGTGGTGTTTAAAGACTGTATTCATAATAGTCAAACTATTATCGGCTGCGAATTGTATCAGGCGTTCACCTCTTTCATTCCGCACTCCTAGCCCGTATGGACCAACTATGTTCCGTAGGTCTGTGTCGGTCTTAGTGTTGCCCACCTTCGCATTGAAGTCACCTAACACCAGCAACAGTTCCCTATTTGGTACTTTAGCGATGCAAGTTTCCAGCCGTGCATAAAATTCTTCAACGACGTCATCATTAGCAGCAGAAGTAGGTGCGTAGACCTGGATAATATTAATTGTGGTCGGTGATGCCTTCAGCTTTATAGATATTATTCTATCACATATGGGATCATAGCCCAAAACGGAATCGTTCCACACTTTCGGTATTGCTATGGCCACTCCGGCGAAGCTGTTACTCCCATTACCGGAAAAATAAATGGTGTGGTTTTCAGTGTTGAAGTGGCCGTTATCCTTCCAGTGAGTTTCGCTCAATCCGGTGATAAAGGATTTGCATCGTTTTAGCTCTTCTTCGAGAATTCAGAGCTTGCCCTGAGCCAAAAGGCCACGAACATTCCAGGTACCGATGCGGATCTTGTTGCGCAGCTGTATTTTTGATCTTCCAGTAACATTGTTTCCAGGGTGTGCCTGGTTGCCTGCACCAGCCTGGCCGGTAGCCAATTTCACACCATGCTTCCCGGACAAGTCACGGCGCCGGTCGCTACTCGGATCGCTAGGCATCGCATTCCCGTTATCTGACATTTTCATGACTCTCATGGGATATATAATACAGTGGTTTCCCGTTGCCTTCTGTATCGGTTCTTTTAGGGGTTATTTAGCCCCAAGGTCACCGCGGCCTTATCCGGTATCCGGGTGTGTGGTTATCCCGCCACTGCTCGGTCGCCATTGCCTCGTCTGTTGTCTGGCAGGGAGCACCACGGCAGTATATTGGCAGCCGTCGCCTTCAGGCACGTGCAGGTGAGGATGACGTTTGGGCCGGTGTCTGATCTTAGTAACCGTTCTCCCCTTGCTCCCCTTCTTCTGTTCAACTGTCTGACAGACAGACAGAGTTACTTTCGCATTTATAATATTAGTTTGAATTTACCATTGACTAACGAATACAGACCAGTGCTTTAAACATATTTCTAAAATTAAATAACACAATCTATGTCACCTACTTTTTATTATGACCTTTGAATTAGAAAAAAAAACGATTAGGGAACGAGTCTAATAACATGTTAAAAAAATAAGATAAGTTTATTAAAAACCACGTCATAAAATATAAAATAATAATAAGTACGGTGTTCACCTTACACCTTGTTAATTATTGTTAAAATGTTATGAGTACCGCGCCGCGACCCTAGTTAGGGAATTTGATTAAGTAAAACGATGTTTACTGTTTCACGGGTTTATTTGTACTAAAGTAACTTATTGCTAAGTAGAGCGCGACGCACAGCATAGTAAGTGCAACGTCAGCATTATATGCAGCACTAAACAATACAAAATGTACGGGTTTGCTCGTACATACTCCCTACAGGAGAAATAAACAAGATACAAAATAAATGTTGTTATTAAAGAAAATAACATAAATGTTATAGAAAAGTAATAGTAGATTTTTTTTTTTTTACTTATTTATAATGTAGTACTGTCTCTAGTCACACTTGACGAACGCAAATAGGTGACGTAGCTTTATTCACTCGCGCACTATTGAGATTAGAAACACTGCTCTGATTGTTGTCACTTAGCTCACTATGGTAAACCACTCGGTCACCGAGAATCACGCACGAATTATTGCTTCTGTGTAGAGGCGCAGGCGTACCGTGCGCCTGCGCTGGTGTCGGTGCCAGCGTGGGCTCAGCTGGCACGCTCCAGGCGCGCCAGCGACGCCACACGAAAGCCAGTCCTGCTATTCCCACGATAGCGATGATGAGGTATATCAGAGTGTAGTGGTGTATATCATGAACAGAAATGTTGTCAGCTATAGCGGCATTATCTTTCAAGACCTTAATTTGCAGGCCAAGTTCTGATAAATCCATTTGATTCTGGATAGATTCTGAATCATTCATCGATATCATATGCGGGATCGTAATGTTGATGATGTGATTTATCGGTGGTATCAGTGGAGTATAAACATCATTTTTAATGTTAATTTGAGTAGACTGCTGTCTGTGTGCAATCAAAGTAAATGCTTGCGTTTTAATAATACACCCATTTTCTATAGCAACAAGGCCGGCTCCAGACAGCTGATGACTAGCAATTTGATCCTCACACATTATACGTAAAGGGCATTGATCGCAACAAAAATAGATGTAGTTGTTAATTGTGTTACTTTCAAACCAGCTGTTTTTGCAAGGAGAGATCCTAGTTTCACATTCAAACTCTTCAGTCTGACAGAAATCTTTATCCCCATTCAGATGATAAATAGGTCTTTGAATATGACACAGATAAGCATCTGATATCAGGCACGATGTTAATGTTTTCTCTGTCATAGTTAAGTAGGTATACTTCTTTAAATTTATGGCCACGTAATCTGATATTGGTTGGATACTAACCATGTTGATTCCTTTGACTTGAGGTATGGAAAATATTTTGAATATTTCAAAGGTATCTCTACTGATGAGAGGAAGCCTGATTTCAAAGATGAGGTATTCTTCCAGCATCCTGGCTTTTACTTTGAGAAGTTTATAAATTTTCTTTAAATCCATTTGTACGTTTTCTACAGGCAATGTTACGTCATTAGGGAGCTGACTAGCTATGGTACTCAGCTGATCTTGCAATTGAACAGGAGTTAAAAGGTGTGGATTAAACTGACCGTGATAGATGTCAGTAATAGTGTCCAGTAAGGTGCTCTGTAATGACTTCAAGTTATGTAGCATGTTGCTACCTATAATAGCTCCGACAGTCAGCTCGTTTACAAAGGACATGTTTTGTGTTTCAGATTGAAGTTTGTTCAGCGCCTTTTCTATGGAAATTATATGTTGGGAAACCATTTTATGTTGCTTGTTCATGGTTTGCTCTGTTCGTTTGAGAACATTATATTCGACCTCTATAATTGATGTTTGGTTTTGCCAATAAGAGGCAATATGACGTTGATTGTCGCGAAGTAATGTTATGTCTTTGCGATACTGTTCGGCGAATCTCGCATCTAATACCCCGAAGAGGCTATTCGCAAGATATCCGACACCGTCGATAAGGCCGCGCCGCTGTCTAGCGCGCTGCTCGTTTATGTGCTGACCGAGCAACATCTGATTGTAGTACTCAAGTTCACCGAAGCCTTGAACCAACTGTAGTAATATGATATCACAGTTCATGACATTATGTAGTGTTTTGCATGATTGTTCTAAAGACTTCGTATATTTATTTAGAGCTGTAATGCCTTCCCAATAAGGTTGCATATCGTAGTAAATAATGAGCTTCCATTCATCCCGTATAATTTGCATGTTAGATAATTTATCGAAATAAAGACTCTGATTAGATCTAAATTTTGTTGATTGGAAGTCGCAGTGTCCTCCTGTTACGATTGTCATAAAAAATATTAAAGATGTAAATAATGTAATTACGTTAACTCTTTTAGATTTCCTGTGAGGTTTTGTTTCTTCGCTGTTTGATTTCAATTCTTCCTGGACATTTTCAGATGAGTCTGATAGATTTTTGTTCACAGGTAATATTGATAGTTTTGTTATCGGTCTTTTAAGAATTCCGTTCTTCGTTTTTAAGCTCACAACACGAACCAGTCCGTCTGCTCCCGGATGTAGCTCGACGACCCTACCCATAGACCATTTTCCAGGAGGTAAATTGTCATCGTGCAAAAGGACGACGTCGTTTAGATTTATGTTTTCACGAGACTGTCGCCATTTGCTTCTTGTTGTTAGTTGTGTTAAATACTCAGCACGCCATCTTTTCCAGATGTCAGCGAAAATTCTCTGAGTTAGCTGCCACCTAGTCCTCAAGTCTCTTTCGGTTTCAACTAGGGTAAGTGTTGAACCGCCAGTCAAAAAGTGAGATGGAGTTAAGTAGTTTAAATCCTCCGGATCTTCAGTGAGAGGACACAAAGGCCTAGAATTGAGGCATGCCTCGATTTGCGTGAGGACTGTCGACAGTTCTTCAAAAGTCAACCTTTGTTCTCCGACAACTCTTTTAAAGTGATGTTTGAAACTTTTGACTGCGGATTCCCAAAGACCGCCTGCGGAGGGCCAGATAGGTGCGTTAAAATGCCATTTTATTTCCATGTCTGTCAGTTCAGCCAAAAGTTCGTTGTTAAATATTTGTAGCAGTTCCTGATATTCTTGTTGAATTTGTTTGTTGGCTCCGACAAAGTTTCGTCCATTGTCACTATACAGGGTGTAAGGGACAGCCCTCCACAAATTAACAGGGTGCATTCAGCTCCTTATTCTGAATCATATTCCAGTGAAAATTCTTTCAGGAAAATTTTCAATTTTTTTTTCGTTTTTTCAGTTCCTAAACCTTTATTTCAATGTATAATTACATTCTATGTATGAAGAATAACATTAATGTAAATAACACAGCTAAAACAAAAAAATACGCAATGGTTGTGTGAATTCTCTAAAGAACTACGCATGAAATCAGCTGTTCAATTTCTACCTAGCGCGAGTCGTTTGAACTCACCGCACCGCGGTCACGGCGCAGCGGCTCGGCGCCCCACCGCGCCGATCGCCGCGCCGCGCGCCGTAGGTATAATACCTACGATCCCGTCCAACGTACAGAATAGCTGCGTCCCTTTCTATCGCCCCGCCTCCGCGTCTCCCCGTCTCCCCGATTCTTTCCACAATGTTTGCCCGATTGAACCAGTGTTGCCAATTTTTAACTTTTGTTACCTCACGTAGTAAACGAAAATGTTAGAACTAGCGAAATTTATCTAAAACTTGAGAACTCCTTTGCTTTCATAATTACGTTGATGGGATTTTCATTAATCAATTAATGAAAATCTTGTCGCGCACATAAATTGAATAAGAAATAAATAAAGATTAGTCTAGTTTTAATTTTAAAGCATTTACAAATACTACCTAATTTATTAATTGATTGTTCTTTTTAAGCGATTACTGGCTAGTTTTTAAACTACTTACAGATTTTAACATGGCTTCACAATAGCCATGAATTGATAGTCGAGCCAGAAATTAAACACAATCTCCCTGGAATGGAAGCACAGCTTTCTATCACACTGCACTTTTATTATTCTAAATTAACTTAACAATGAAATTAGAATTAAATTGATTTAATCAATTCATTTCTCTACAAAAAATAACAGAATGATAAATTACGACCATGCATAATTTTTTATTTTTTACCCCGAAATTTTGTAATTTTCGTGTAATTGGCAACAACAGATTTATGTTTGTGTGTGTCTCATCACATGCAGTCGCCATTGTGCCTTGCTGCGATGTTATTGTTTGTGTACCGCGAGCGTGTGTCGGCACGGATCGCTCGCGCATTCGGCTTAAAAGTTTTGTTATAAGTAGTGTTGTTAAGTTTTATTAGTTATGTAGTGTGTGAAGTGTAGTGAAGTTTTGTTGTAGAAATTGTGCGAAATTACTACCTAGGTACGTTTAGCGCGCGTGATTATGGGGAGATGATAATGTGTTGTAGTAGTGTAGGTATCCTGACCGTCGCCATCCATCAGACTCCAGGATAATTACTGGTGACTATCAACGCTTGCTAGAAAACCAGGCCATTGTTCCCAGACAAAAAGGCGCCGGAAGACCAATACCTACGTGGATTTTGGAATTGGTTCGCTAACGTAAGGAGACGCTACCACTTACCAGTGCTTTCCTATTTAAACGTAGTTTAGGTAGGTTTGGACCGCAACCGTGGCCAGCACGATCCCCAGACCTAACCCATTTGGACCCCTTTTTGTGGGGTTACGTAAAAGAAAAAGTGTTTGTGAGTGCGTGTGCAAGTGAGTACGAAATGCGAGACCGCATCACAAATGCTTTCCAGAGCCGGAAACCGGAGCGATTCTAAGGTACCTACGCATTTTTCTTTTTTTATCATTTATCAATTACCATGTTATGATTGTTAGATTTTTTTTTGTAAGTAATGCAGCTATCTTTTAAGTAATAATTTATTGTTATTAAAACGTGGCGCGAGCGCGATTATTACATTGTCTTTTGTAAGTAATGCGGCTATCTTTTAAATAATAATTTATTGTTATTAAAACGTGGCGCGAGCGCGACCGTTTGTCTGAACGTAAGGTCGCGGCGCTGCCCATAGTGTAAAGTAATAATACTAAAAGCGCTGCCGTTCGCTACGTGCGTTTGCGGTGGTAGCGATACATTGCGTGTAAGGTAATGAAACAAATCGGTTTAATTGGATTCCCATAACGTTCCTGAAATAATTTCATGTACCGGTCAACTTAAGACGATATACTGAATCCACCCTATCAGTTTGCGGAGGGCTGTCCCTTACACCCTGTATATGTGACTTGGGGTACCTCTACGAGCTACCATTCTCCTTAAGGCTGCGATGAATGACGAGGTGCTAAGATCGGAAGCTAGTTCTAAGTGTACAGCTTTAGTACACATGCAGACGAAAACAGCCACATATCCTTTAGTGGTTTTTATACCTCGGCCCTTGTTGGATTTAAGAAGCAGATGACCAGTAAAATCTATTCCCGTGTGTTCAAACGGACGAGAGGTGTTACTTCTTGCGGCAGGTAAGTCACCCATGATTTGGGTGTGTTTGTTAGGACTTAGTTTTTTACATTTAACGCATAGACGTAATTTGCTTTTTTGTTGCTGCATTTCCACCAACAATCCAGTACTTTTGTCGGATAAATCCCGATGTCAAGCGAGCTCCGCCATGGAAAGTAAGCTTATGTGCGTGTTCTATAAGAAGCTCTGTTAAACGTCCTCGTTGTGGAATAATTAAAGGATGTTGCATGTCTGTATGAATATGAGCATGTCTTAATCTTCCTCCGACACGGAGAAGTCCTAAATTATCAAAAATGGATTCAGATTAAGTATTCTGCTTTTGTTGTTAAGCTTTTCTTTCTCCCGCAAGCTTTTAATGTCTTTTGCGAATTCTTGCTGCTGTACTTGTTTGATGATCTTCATTTTGGCGTTTCTTATCTCTTCTAGCGTAAGGTAGGAAGACTTCGCCTTGTTTTGTTTCCTTGTTAAAAATCTATACAACCATGCCAAAATGTGTACGACTTTCGTAAAAGAACTGTGACCTTTCAACATGTTCATGATTATACTGTCCTCTTCTTTTTGTTTAATAACAGCATTAACTTGCTTTTGCGGTTTCATTTCCAATGTTGTTGTGTAATTTATTTCTTCACTTTTTTCCACAGCTTTAAATGTTTGTAGCCAAGATGGTCCGTGCCACCATAAGGGATGCTGCATCAATTGCAACATCGATAATCCTCTACTAGCGCAGTCTGCAGGATTTTCGGCAGACTTAACGTATCGCCAGCAGGGAGAAGGCATGATTTCTGTTATAAATCGTGTTCTGTTAGCAACAAAGGTTTGCCAACGGCTTGGATCTCCTTTCAGCCACCCCAGTACTGCTGTGGAGTCAACCCAGCCATAAACATCAATCTTGTAGTCAGTTAAAGAAGTCTTGACTTTTGCCATGAGTTTAGCTAATAAATGAGCGCCGCAAAGCTCCAGTCGCGGCAATGAAATGTTTTTGTTAGCGGGAATTATTCTTGATTTTCCAGCCACCAGTATAATATTTGTTTGTTTGTTATAAACTTTACAGTAAATAACGCAGGCGTATGCCTTTGTTGACGAGTCGCAAAAACCATGTAATTCGAATCTTTGTTTTGGTTTTGTGCCTAACCATCTTGGTATTTGAACCTGATTTATTTGATAAATGTCCGCCTTAAGTTTTTTCCAGTCTTCCAGAATATCTTCAGGTATCTGCTCATCCCACTGTATTTGTGAAGTCCAAATTCGTTGAAATAAAATTTTAAATTTCGTAGTTGTAGGTGTGATCCATCCTAATGGGTCAAAAAACTTAGAGATGTCGGACAAAACGGACCGCTTTGTGGCCTTGTCGACTGTGGAGTCAATTTTTTGTTCAAACGTAAAATTATCCTTGATAGGATTCCAGCGCAGTCCTAATGTCTTCGTAGATTCTGGCTGTCGAAAGCTTTTGCTTTGTTGTTGGCATGGGACTTCATCGTGCAATAAATGTGGATCATTAGAAGCCCATTTTCTAAGATTAAATCCCCCGCGTTCCAGGAGAGTAATTAAATCTTGTTGAAGTTGACGTGCCGCAGGTATGCTATGAGTACCATGGAGAAGGTCATCCATATAAAATGAGTCCTCCAGGACTTTAGACGCTTCCGGATATTCGGCACGTTCGTCGTTCGCCAGCTGTTTTCGCGTCATCATTGCGAGGAAAGGAGCTGCTTTAGTCCCGTATGTGACAGTGGTCAGCTGATATTCTCGTAGTTTGTCTCTGGGACTATCTCTCCATACGATCTTTTGCAGGCTCTGATCTTCATAATGGACTAAAATTTGACGGAACATCTTTTCAATATCTGCGGTGAAGGCAAATTGATACTGCCTCCACTTAAGTATCAATGACTGAAGGTCTTGTTGCAGATTTGGGCCCTTGTACATCAAATCGTTTAAACTTTGTCCACTTGTTGTTTTTGATGAGGCATTAAAAACGACTCGGAGTGCTGTAGTCGTCGAATCGTCTCGTAGCACACAATGATGGGGCAAGAAACATTCGAGTTTCGTGTTACGAATAGTTGGTTTCATATGTCCTAACGCTAGGTATTCGTGTATAAATGATTTATATTCCTTTGCGATGTTTTCATTTTTAATTAGTTTACGTTCCAGATGACCAAATTGTGCAATGGCTTTTGATTTCGAGTTGCCCAATTGTTCTTGTAAATTTCCTTTCAGAGGGAGTCTTACAACATATCTGCCGTCTGGCAGTCGTTTTGTTGTTGAACTGTAAAATCTCAGACACTCTTGATCATCTGAGGTATGCGAAGTCGACTCTGCAATCTCCTCCGTTTCCCAAATTTTTTGCAATTGCTCCATATCTAACTGGACTACGTTGCATTGAAGTGTGTTCACGTTGCCGCACAGGATCCACCCAAGCCGAGTCTCTTGAGCAATTGGCGTGGTTTGATCAAGTCTGCCGCCCATTATGCCCGCCATAATTATGTTTGAATATATATCTGCGCCAAATAAAATATCTATCGGACGACTGACGTAAAAGTCAGGATCTGCAAGTTCTATGTTTTCTAAGTAAGACCATGTGGGCTTCGCAAAGGTATAAGTTGGCAGATTTTTTGTTAAGCTTTTCATTATAAAAACGTCAGTATTAAAGAAATAAGAGTCGTTTCTTGATGAGCAGTTTATATTGATAATTCCCTTACAGGCATTGTTCCTGGCTCCTATACCGGTTATGACACCTTTGCATCGTTGACGAAGAAGTCCTAATTGTTGCGCCGCATTTTCGGTGATGAGTGAAGTTTGGGAGCCCTGATCAATCAAAGCTCGCATGATAACAAAAGATCCATCATATTTTTGAACCCTTATTACGGCTGTGGACAATAACGTTTCCGGTACTTCACGTTGTTGAGCCACGTGCGTGCCAAGTTGCTGATTTTGCTCAGGCAAAGTACGGAAATTTGTCGCTTTTGATTTTGCTTGGTTGGGCGTTGTGTTTGCGGCTTGCGCAAACGCATCATGAAGTAGTGTATTATGACTTGCGTCACACTCTTGACACCGTTTTGTTGAAATACATTCTTTGCCTTTATGACTAAAAAGACAATTTTCCCATAGCTTGTTGTCGATGACAAATTGTTTTTTGTCAATTGGGGACAATCCAATATATTGTTCACAATGGAATAATCCATGACCATTTTTGCATAATGGGCAAGTTCGTTTATAATGGAATTTTCCATTTGCTTTCGAAAAGTTTTTGTTGCTCGAATAAGATTGTTTCGAATTACGATTGATACTTTTGTTATTCAGATTATTATCCTTAGATGATTTTGCGTTGGAGTTCAGAGATTTTTGATCTTGTTTACGCCGTGATGACTCCATGCTTGTAAATTTGGCTTCCAGGAAGTCCAAAAACTCTGACAGAATAGGCAATTCACGGGGTTGCTTATATATCTAATTTATTCGACATCAGATAGCAAATTATAGGGTCCCATGTGCTCACGTCAGCTCCCATATTTTTAATAGCGTTGAAACACTCTATAGTTGTATCGTTGATGCGTTTAACATAGTAGACTGAGGGTTGTTGCATGACCGGAAGGTTAGTTAGAGTATTCATGTGTGAGGTGAATATAAGCAGTTTGTTATTTTACCTATGATTAAGGATTTCCCAACATGTTGAATAATTTTCTGAACTAATGTTAAGATGATGTATTAAACCCTCGGCTTCCCCTTTCAGTTTAGCTTTAAGGAACTGCATCTTTTGAGCTTGAGAAAGTGACGGATTATTGTGGATGGCCTCTGTGAACAAGTCTTTAAAGGATACCCAATGCTGATAATGACCATTAAACGTAGGCACTTCCATCTTTGGGGTAGATTGTTCTCGGTGTGATACAGACCACAATTTGCTGTTCAGAGACTTCTTCATGTTGTTGTAAGTCCTTTCATAAGAGGTAAATTTGTCTTCATACGAATCACCCTGCCCGTCTAGTTCTCCTTCCAACTCCCAGTAAAGCATGTCAATGGCCGACCACCTTGTTTCCAATGTTTTCAGAGTATCTTGAAACTCCCATTTTTCGGTTATGTACGTTTATGTTTGTTACCGTTCGATGAAAGGCTTTAAAGTTTATACTCTGCTTCTTCAGTAAATCATCTAACCTGCTGTTAGTGCCCTGAGATTTGAATTTCGACGTTGCAAGAAAGGTAGTTGCTTCTCTTCTCCTCGGTATTCCTGTTCTTAAGAGTCCCGTCCACGCCGGCCCTGGATGTGCCGGCTAACGGTGTTGCGAGACTTAAAATAGACGGAGGTCCAGCTGCTTTTATAGTTTCACGCGTCGAAAGATAGAAAGCATGAGTTTGTTGATAATGATTTAACGCAAAATAATCAATCGATTTGTTGCTAAAGGGTGTTAACTGATCGTTATTAGATTGAAACTCCTGCCAGTAGGAGTCTAATGTTTCCAATCTACGTTTGATGTAGTCAGGAGTTTTGCGTTCCTGACCATCTTTCTTAAAGTTTGATAAAAGTTGATTCATGGCCGCCATGATTTGTTTCTGCGTTGCCAGAAGATCCTCCATTGTTTGGCTCATATTGTTAGCTCAAGCGAAAAAAAAAGGAAAGATCTTACTTTGATTCTGCTGACGGTAGATTACGCTCAGGACAGCTGTTTACTCCCTGGACTGCAACTCCACGGCTGTTGCTGATCTGGAACCACTCACACGAACGAACACAAAGTCTGCTGATTGCTCGCGATAATGATCCCGCAGATCCGGCTCGGCTCGGCTCGGACCATAAAGATGTACGGTGTTCACCTTACACCTTGTTAATTATTGTTAAAATGTTATGAGTACCGCGCCGCGACCCTAGTTAGGGAATTTGATTAAGTAAAACGATGTTTACTGTTTCACGGGTTTATTTGTACTAAAGTAACTTATTGCTAAGTAGAGCGCGACGCACAGCATAGTAAGTGCAACGTCAGCATTATTACTAAACAATACAAAATGTACGGGTTTGCTCGTACAGTAAACAATTAAAAATACTGGCCAGTAACACAATTCTAACCAAAGGAACTTTATCGTACGCGCTATTCTTTTGAAAATCGAACTTGGGCAGCCATTTTGTGTTTGTTTTATTTTTGCAATGGACTCCGAGCTCGCTCGACGTGTTTACTTTGAAATTCTAGTAACGCTAGTATTATTTTATTCTTGGTTCATATTTCAAGTGGGTGTCGGCTGGTTTACACACCGATTTTGGATTGAAATAAAAACTTTTTTGGATCACACACGTAAGTTAGTATTAGCGGGTTTTTTAAGTGACATTGTTAAATAATTGACTTTTCTTCCTTGATCGATTGTCCATGTGGCTTATCGTGCTAACTAGCATATATTATGAATAATTTTGCGTGATCTTATATAAATGCAGTCAAATTTTAATGGTACTTTTTCAGAAATGTATACTGGTTTATTCAATGCGAGATTCGCGGTTTTGTTATATCCAGTATTAAATAATACGTTAAATATTCGAAATGGACAACATAATATACTAATGATTAATTTAAATTTTCATGATTAAGTAATTTTACTTATTTTAACATTTAACTTAAACATTGCGAATCATTTCCCAATTTAATGTAATTTGTTGTTAATATGGAGAAAAAGTTTTTCAAAATTCTTATTCGTTCATCTATAAAACGGCTTGCTTGTTTAGTATCGAGCATTCGTTGCTCCGTTTATTTCTGTTACAGCTCACGGTTGTTCGGCTTTCGTATTTGCTTTAGAGTCTCAATTACATCCACCCATTCCTACAGTCTTGGTATAGCCCGGGTTTGAATTGGGTTTTGTTTGGCAAAAATTTTCCCAGTTACCCAGTAATGAGTTTTTGTTATTTTCGACGTAGTTTTTACGAAGTATGATTGGGTTGAAAAGTATTGTTATGGGCGATTTCTTTTTATAGGGATGCAGGCAGCTCAAAAGATAATGTTTCGTTAGCAAATTGTGCTTCAAAGAGCCAACAGACCACCACATATGGGGTTCTATAGGGTTTATGTTCAGTTGTGAGTTGTGGATTAGGCTCAAAAATGTAACACGGCCTCTGTTTGGAGGAGAAAAAGTTACGTGGTGGTGTTAGGCAGTAAGAATCTGACACTTTACCTGTCCGAAGTTGAGAGAAGTCATTAGATGCTTTTAAAAAGGGTCAGCATTTGGATGGATTGTTGTGTGTGTTTACGGTGTCGGGTATTCCGTGGTGTAAATAAAAGTTCGACTCACGTATCACCAGGTTTATTTGGCCGATCCGGCACACACGAGTTACAGAAGGCACCGTAGGACAGTTCAAGCACATACACAAGCACAGCACAGAGATAGTGGTAGAAATAGTCAATACTAATAATAAGAAAGAAGTAGAAAACAGAAATAGCGTAATTATCTCAGCGTTAGGATAGCGGAAGAATTACAATAAATGCGCGTCTTAGCAATGTCTCGGCAAGACTGGTTCCACAGGTGTGTGCGGGCGCATCGGAAAGCGATCATCGATAGTTAAGGATAGTTATAACTATATTTGTGATTAGTGGTGTGGGTCCAGTCGATAGTTTTCGTATTATCGACTATCGAAGGAAATTTTATCGACCATATGGATATGATCAATATGGATCTGTTTAAACCGTGCGCGCGGTAAGTTATAAGTGCCTAGAGGAGCAGTCACGTGACGGTTGACTTTCGTCCTCTGGCATGGTATACAAGCGCGTGCCCAGTTCCTACAGTCTTTTCGAACGCCTGGCCATACAAATCTCTCAGCTATTAACTTGGCCGAGGCGTTGGCACCTGGGTGGATTAAGGAGTGCAAACTATTAAATATTTGTTTGCGGAATGATTTAGGTACGTATGGTCTGGAAGCTGACGTACTAATGTCGCAGTAAACGGGAACTCCGCTTCCAGGGACAGTGAATTTCTTGAGCTGCAGAGAAGAACCTTCGCTCAAGAGCTTGCAGAGTTCTGAGTCAGAAGTCTGAGCTTGAGCTAGCTTTTCGAGGTCTACAGGGTCTGCTAGCTCTTCAATTCGCGACAAGGTATCTGCAACCACATTATCCTTGCCAGAAATGTGGCGGATATCTGTAGTGAATTGCGAAATAAAATCTAATGTCTATACTGCCTGGGCGAACAGCTATTCTTCCGTTCATGGAAGGCAAAGCTAATAGGCTTATGGTCAGTATAGACTATAAAATGGCGAGCTTCTAGCATGTGTCTAAAATATTTAATGGCCTCATAAATTGCTAGAAGCTCCCTATCATATGGTGAGTATTTCACCTGTGATGGACTCAATTTCCTTGAAAAGAAACCTAGGGGCTGCCACGCTTCATTTTTATATTGCTGCAGGACCGCACCGATAGCCTTGTCTGAAGCATCTGTAACAACTGCAAGTTTAGCTGTGCAGTCCGGATGAGCTAGAAGAGCAGCGTTGGTCAGGCTTTCTTTACAGGCTTCGAAAGCAGCGAGTGTGTCACCTGTCAAAGAAATTGGTTGTGTGCCTTTGACGGAGCCTGTTAATAAGGCGTGAAGTGGGCCTTGAATTTCGGCTGCATTAGGAAGGAATCTCCTATAAAAATTGAGCATGCCTAAGAAACCTCTAAGCTGACGGACGTTGGTTGGCGGGGGGAAGTCTTTGATGGCCTGGACTTTGGAGTCAAGTGGCCTAGTACCGTATTCGGTAATACGGTAGCCTAAAAATGTGACCTCCTCCATACCGAAAACGCATTTCGAGGTGTTCACCAACATACCATAATCCTTCAGCCTGTTGAATACCTGTCGTAAATGGTCCTCGTGTTCCTCTGGGTTTTTAGAAAACACGAGAAAATCGTCCAGGTAACACTACACGAAATCTAATCCCCTCGTCATTTCATCTACGAACCGTTGAAAGGTTTGGCCCGCATTCCTAAGACCGAACGTCATAAATGGAAATTCGAATAGACCAAATGGGGTTGTTATGGCGGTCTTAGGTATATCATCGGGACTGACAGGTATCTGATTATATGCTTTCTCTAAATCGAGTGTACTGAAGACTTTACATCCAGTTATACTGTGGGTAAAGTCGTGTATGTGTTTAATCGGATATCTGTCAGGAACGGTACGGGCATTCAACTTACGGTAATCGCCGCATGGACGCCAGCCAGTTTTTTCTTGGGCGCCAGGTGTAGCGGTGACGCCCATGGACTCTCAGAAGGTCTAGCTGTACCAAGGGTCAGCATAGACTGGAACTCTTTTTGGGCGATCTTGAGCTTATCCGGCGCCAAACGACGAGGTGGAGAGTAAACTGGGGGGCCTGGTGTCGTGCGTATGTGGTGGACAGTATTGTGTGATGTGCAATGTGGCTTACCGGCTGGTCGAGTAATTTCCGGAAACTCGCTGAGAATCTTGTGGTATTGGGTTTCGCCAGTCAAGACTTTGACGGATGCTATGTCACTACATCTAACTACTTTGGCTGCGGAGGAAACAGAAGTACTAGCATCTAACAGGCGTTTATTACGGCAATCTACAATAAGACAGTAGTAATTTAAAAGATCAACGCCTATGATAGGCTTAGTAAGGTCTGCTACTACGAAACGCCAACTAAACACTCTACGCAAGCCAAAATCTAAATTAAAGTAAACATAACCGTAAGTCGAGATGGTAGAACCATTTGCAGCACACAAATTATAGTCCGTCTTGGCACGTCGATCACGAAGGTGGGACCGGGGGAAGACACAGAGGTCGCTTCCTGTATCGACGAGGAACTGCGTCTTCGAAGTCCGGTCTGTGATGAACAGGCGACCAGTAGGAGTTGCAGGGCAGTCAGCTGTCGCCATTATCGACCGCCCCTGGCGTTTCCCGATTTGTAGTCGCAGGGGGTTACGCATTTGCTGGCCTTTCCTCCGAATTTGCCGTGGTACCAGCACAGTGGGAAACTTCCGGTAATTCGACTCTGAGCGTGTCGACCTGGATGCTGATCTATGGTGCGGCGACCTCGTAGATCGCGTATGGGATCTGCTCTTCCTGCCTGCACTGAGTTGTTGGACCTGCCTCCGAAGCTCGGCGACTTCTCTGACGAGAACATCCAGGGCAGAGTTGGGACTGGCTGCGCTCGTAGAAGCTACAGATGGTGAAGGTGCGGCCAACTCCTGTATGCGGTCAGCCAAGTCTGCCAAGTCCTCTATGGTGGCTGTTGGTGGCTGGCCTGCTAGCACCGTCTGGATCCCGTGAGAGAGGCGACTTATCCAGATCGTCTTTAAAAAATCGTCGGGAACGTTCACGCCAGCGAGACTATTGAGGTGACGGAGAAATTGAGAGGGCTTTCTGTCTCCGAGCTCCTCGTGCATTAAGAGCTGCTTAAGCTTCTTCTCCTTAGACGCCGTCAGTCGCTTAATTAATTCGACTTTAAGTTTGTCGTACTTATTTGATGTAGGCGGACTGATAATAAGGTCTTTTACTTCCCTCGCGTACTGGGTATCCAGCTGACTGATCACGTAGTGGAATTTGGTTGAGTCGCTGGTGATTCCTGATATCGCGAATTGACCTTCCACTTGTCCGAACCAAACTTCTGGCTCTTCCGGCCAAAATGGTGGCAGGCGCGTGCCAACTTTGAAAATATCGATATTTTTTATTGACTCGCCTACATCACTAGTGTTTGACCTCTGAGTGCTCAAGGGCATAGTGGGACCATGTGCATCTTGAAAGTCCTTGTCCATGGTTCAAAATAGGGGTCACCAGTTTGGATGGATTGTTGTGTGTGTTGACGGTGTCGGGTATTCCGTGGTGTAAATAAAAGTTCGACTCACGTATCACCAGGTTTATTTGGCCGATCCGGCACACACGAGTTACAGAAGGCACAGTAGGACAGTTCAAGCACATACACAAGCACAGCACAGAGATAGTGGTAGAAATAGTCAATACTAATAATAAGAAAGAAGTAGAAAACAGAAATAGCGTAATTATCTCAGCGTTAGGATAGCGGAAGAATTACAATAAATGCGCGTCTTAGCAATGTCTCGGCAAGACTGGTTCCACAGGTGTGTGCGGGCGCATCGGAAAGCGATCATCGATAGTTAAGGATAGTTATAACTATATTTGTGATTAGTGGTGTGGGTCCAGTCGATAGTTTTCGTATTATCGACTATCGAAGGAAATTTTATCGACCAACGGGTAAGGAGATATTATGAATTAGGAAAATATGTATATAAATGTGTGTAGGTATATGTATATAGTATTATTAATTGTAATTTTGTTAGTTTGTAAGTTTAGTTTTAAGATGTAAATAAATTAAATAATTTGAACCTACAAGCAAATGATGTAAGATCAACTGTCTGGGATCATACAAAAAACATTTGATTTAACAACATGCTAAACTCCGATACAGAAAGAACAATAATAATATTCTAACTAGGTATCACTGGGAAGAGCCACCCGTGTTGCATCATCTCTTAAATTTAAAAAAGTATCTAATTTTTTTACCATACCGTGGTAGCTTGTTGTTCCAATTTACAAATTTCAATTTATGTCAAGTTTTGAGTGTGAATCCCGGTTCAGATAGCTTTTTTATAGGGGTCGCTCCTTATTTTCTAGATAAGCGTTATGTTTCACCGTATGACAGGTCAAGTCAAAGTCAAAGTCAAAATCATTTATTCCAACTAAACCATCAATAGGTACTTTTGAAACGTCAAAATAGAAAAGTAGTCTGTCAGTCTGTTCGTCAGTGAAGCTAGGTGCTCATTCCAAATTGTAGATTCGAATGGTGAAGAACGAGCAAGAAACTCCATTCGTTACTCTTTTTAAAAAAAAAATTGTTTTACAATTTCAATAATATAACATTTATAGTATACATTAGTGTACCCTTATGTGAGAACAATGCAGAGACAAGTTGTTAAAAAAAAGAACAAATGAGGGGACCTATCATAAAATTTTACTCCTTTGTCGTCTCGAACATGGCGGTCACATATGCGTACTCACAATCTTTAAGAGTGCTTCTATATAAACTTTTTGGATATATAAATTAAGGATGCATTATTTTTGAGAATTTTACCTAACTGCTGACTATATTTGAGTATTGTCCAGTGGAGCCGAATCAACACGCTGCCAAGCATTCTTATCCTCAATATAATCTGAAAGTTTGTAGTATGCCTGTCTACACAATTCACGTTTAATATAAGTTTTAAATTTTCGTTCGTTAAGATTCAATACAGTACTTGGAATGTTATTGTAACAATTTACACAGAACCCCATAAAGGATTTCTGTACCTTGGACAGACGGAATCGTGGCACAGCCAGCCTATCTTTGCCTCTTCTATTAAAATTATGTCTATCGCTTCTTTTTTCAAATAATTGCAAATTTTTCCTTACATACATAATATTTTCATATATAAACTGACAAGGCACCGTCAGGATATTTATCGTTTTAAATAGTTCTCTCAGAGATTCGCGACGGGGCAAGTTATATATCGCTCGGATAGCCCGCTTTTGTAGAATAAATATTGATTCTACTTCCGAAGCTCGACCCCACAGCAAAATTCCGTATGACATAATGCTGTGAAAATAGCTAAAATAGACAAGCCTTGCTGTGATCACGTCTGTGAGCTGTCTTGGCCCAATCCTTCCTTTCTAATCTCTAAATTTCACACACCTTTTTAGGTCCAGAAGGCTGGCTTTGCAACTAACATTTAAGGACTTCTGCCTATTCTTTCTTTTTCTGTTTCCTTTCCTTTAAGGAATCAAAAAAGTCGTGTCGTTATTTATTTGTTACGAATTTCTATATTTTACACCCAAATATCCAATTTGAAGTCTCTTTAAAACCCAAGTTTTGGATGTTATTATCTACATATACTTACCAATTAACTTTGATGCTTTTTTTGTTTGGTGAAATTTATCAATCAATCATGTCCCGTCCAGGGTGGGGTGGGAGGCGCGTTTGACTCTCACTGACTAAAAACCCCCGTTCTTTCTCCTGCTCTAGGCCGAGGTCGCGGTGCTATATTGCGCTTACCCCGCAATCCCGGCTAAACATCAGCCCTATAGGGCCCCGTCTGAGGTGGTCTATTGGCTCTTTGAGGCGCGCAGCTGCTGCAGTTAGTAATGTTGTAGTTTACCACAACTTTTAGAATGTTTGTACTCGTTGACAAGTTACCTTACGTACACAGTTAAGTAGTAACGATGAACTTTTGTTTATTTCTTGTCGTGCACTTTGAACTTTGTTACTTTAAACCTTTTCCACGACCTTACGTATACAAGCTAACAACAGCATCAATATTGTATTGCGTTGCAGCGATTTTCCACCTTTGGTCTCAGTATTAAGATTTTAAATAGTTTGTGCCTTGTTTTGTGAATAAAGTTGAGTTACCACAAGCTGGCTTGTCACTGAGCTTAGGTTTACACGCAAAAAAATATTGAATCAAAATTTATTTCTACATTTATATTTAAAGGATGAGGCAAAAGCCCATTGTTCTCTTAAAAAAACATAAGTGAGTGAGTAAGAATTCACAAAATCTATTGTTATCGGTCCCTTTCACAAAAACCATATAACCTTAACCATTCTAAAAATAATCTTAAGACTACATACTTTTACTAACAAAATAATAATGTTTAAACCACGTTTAAAAACATCAAACAAGTCTGTACCCCAAAAATGATCCAAAAGGATTAAGATGCATAAAAAAAACACGACATTAAAAAAACATCAATTGTAACAGTCAAAGCAAATCGGCTTAAGGTAAAGCCCTCTGTAACTGTCCTACGAAACAGTTGCTGAACTCAAATAGGTCGGTGAGCCTCGAGCTTACGATAAGTGTTTGGAATAAAACGGCAAAGTCTTTTATTTTTATTCGTCTAATGTAAGTTGGGTCTTACTGCGACACGATAATCTGTGGCTCAGAGGTTGGTTGGACGCAAATTTGTGAGCTTACCCAACTGCGTGAGGTTTTTTTTTTGTGAGGGGAAAATCATCAAATGACTTCTCCCGCCCAGGGCCGGGCAGGAGGGAGTGTCAGACTCTTACTGACTAAAACCCCCCTGTTCCTTCTCCTGCTCTATGCCGAGGTCGCGGTGCCTCATTGCGCTTACCCCGCAACCCCGGCTGAACATCAGCCCTTTAGGGCCCCGTCTGTGGTGGTCTAATGGCTCTTTGAGGCGCGCGCGGAACGCTACGCGCCGTACACTCGGGCCTGGTTCTGGTCGGGCGGCGAGCTGCCCTTACTCGCCGACCGCAGGCCCGTGCTTACGGTGGCCGGAGATCGTCCCTTGATCCCCGACGCCCGTAGTGTCGCCAGTTGCGGCTGCTGGGGCGTGAGGAGGAGGATTGCTCCCTCACGCGGGCCGCCTCTCTCTTTGCGAGCATGACTGCTTCACAAAAGGAGGAGACGGCGTCCCAGTTCCTCTCACTCCGCACCATGGCCTCGACTAAGGCCGGGCGCGAGAGGTCGCCGCCGCCGATCACTTCCCTGAAAATACAGCGGTGCTCAGCCCAGGCAGGGCATACCGCTACCGTATGCTCCACCGTATCCTCTAGGTGGTCCTCACAATGACGACACTCTGGCGAAGCTGCCGTGCCCGGTAAGCACCTGCGTCAGACGGAAGGTGAGGAAGCCGTGGCGTCTCTCAAGCCACTCCTCAAAGAGGGGTCTTACCCCTGCTATAGTAGCGTGCCCGGCCCTCGGTTGCGACAGCCGTTGTTTCCACTCTGCCATGAGATCTCGCCGGAGCTCATTCCGCCACGCACTAATTTGGCGCGGCAGAGGATCTTCGCCCCGGCGACGCGCGTCTGCGCGCAAACTGTAGACGCGCGCGAGCGCCTTCGCTTCTAGATCCCGCGGCGGTGATCCGGCAAGGAGGTTCGCCGCCTCCCTTGAGATCGTGCGATGAGTTCTGTTAGAGATAAATATATTCCTATTAAAACTGTAGCTCACTGTTCACATCCTCCTTGGTATAACTCAGCTTTAGTTAAAATGCTTAAGGAAAAATATAAATATCATCGTAGATACAAGACATACAGAAATATATCCGACTATCATTCCTTCTCCCTACTGCGTAACCGAGTTATCGAATTGGAAAAGTCTTGCTTTAATACTTATATGGCTAATATAGAATCAGCTATTACAAAAAACCCAAAATATTTTTGGTCTTACATTAAAAGTAAAAATAATACTAACACTTTTCCTAACGTTATGCGGTATGGTAATGAAACTGCATCTACTGGAGAAGTTATCAGTAATTTATTCGCAAAGTATTTCCGTTCTACTTATCAAGACCCAGACCAATTAACACCCGTGAATTCTCCTGACCTGTCCGGAGATGGTGGTTCAACATGTATAAGCTCTGATGAAATAAGTTACTCTGAAGTTCTTAGGTTACTAAAGTCCCTGGACCTATCCAAGGCAGGTGGGCCAGACCAGATACCTCCTATTTTTATTGTACGCTGTGCAAAGAGTATTACTATCCCAATCTGTATTCTATTCGAACGATCGCTAGTAGAAGGTGTAGTTCCCAACATATGGAAGTCGGCCTTTGTAACTCCAATCTTTATAAAAGGAGACAAGTCAGATATCACCAACTATCTCCCTATTTCCAAAATATGTTTGTTTGCTAAAGTGCTTGCGCATGAGTACATTACAAAAGGCATGGAGCAGCTGGCACAGGTAGATGTCATATATACCGACTATAGTAAGTGTTTCGATCGAATAGATCATAAATTCCTTCTAGATAAGTTAATGCGAGCCGGTATACACGGGAGTTTATATCGTTGGTTCTCTTATTATATAGAAAATCGTACACAGGCAGTGGTGCTTCGGGGATATAGTTCAGGTTGGGTTGCTATACCTTCAGGAGTACCACAAGGGTCCATTTTGGGACCACTTCTGTTTACGATATTTATTAACGACATTAAACTTTGCTTCAGGCACTCCTATGTTCTGCTGTACGCTGACGACATGAAAATACATAAAGTTGTGCAGGACCAAGGAGATGTCAAATGTCTTCAGTCGGATCTAGAACGGTTTGAGGAATACTGTAGGCGTAATAAGTTACAACTTAATGTGTCCAAATGCTTTCACATAACCTTTTCTCGGCGAAAAACAATAATAGGTGAAGGATATAAACTTTATCACCAAAATATTAATAAAGTCAGCAGTATAGGAGACTTAGGAATTATACAAGACAGCAAGCTCTTATTAGATCAACATATAGACGTAATTGTAAAGAAAGCGGCAAAAGCACTAGGATGCATAATTAGAAACACAGCTGACTTCCGTACTCTGAAACCTGTCAAGATTTTATACTGTTCTTTTGTACGCAGCCACCTAGAGTATGCCTCACAGGTTTGGAACCCTCAATACGAGGTGTATACCTCTCGTATTGAGGGTATCCAAAAGAAATTCTTGCGCTATCTGGACTTCAGGGCAAAGCAGTGGTCTGAGGATTACATATATCGATGTAAAAGGTATCATTTTATTCCATTGGAAACTAGACGTCAGATCAATGATGTATGTTTCTTATCAAATATCGCTAATGGGACAGTTGATTGTCCCGAATTAGTAGCAAACTTATCGTTGAAAACAAACCTGGTAGGTTTCCGTCAACGACCACTCTTACAGGCACCTTTTGCAACGACTAACTACAGACGTAATGCGTTTCTATTGAGGGCAGTTCGGAGCTTTAACACAGTGCCACGTGACTTAAATATAGATCTGTTTTGCACAAGTGCAGGTACGGCAAGGCGATTAATGGCCAAATCTTTCTTCGATGCATGAAATATTTATATAATAGGTACTAGTCTTCAATATATTTTTATGTTTGCTTACCCATATGCGGGGGCTTGTTATTAGCAACTTGTTAAAACTACAGTTTGTTACTACCTATAAGATGTTATTAGTCTGTAAGCCTTCCTTGAAATAAATAAATAAATAAAATTTCCTCGCTTCACACCAGTTCCATATATCTCGTGTTATTTGGGTGAGATGAGGGTATTGAATGCCACCCATTCTATTAATATAGGCTATAGCCGTTGAATTGTCAATACGTAGCAACACTTGACAATTAGAAAAATCTGACGCAAAAGTCTTCAAAGCCAAGAAAGCAGCGAGCAGCTCTAAATAATTTATATGTTGGGTGCGCTCGGCTATGGACCAAGGTCCGCTCGTCCCCTGGCCGTCACACGCTGCCCCCCATCCTGTGGTTGAGGCGTCAGAATATATTTCAGTACGGTACTCGTCACGTAGTATGCGATGTACTGAATTATCGATATTATTAACCCACCATTTAAGATCAGGTTGAATAGAAACAGGTAAATTCATGAACTGATTGTAATCATCGTGATCTTTTAAATTAAGGAATTTACATCTTTCCATCTTCTTTGTGTGTAGCCATACTCAATGGCTGGACAACATGACACCAATGTACTTAAAAGTTGAGCAAAGTTCCTAATTTTGCACCGCTTTATTTTTTGAAAACTCTGTAGCTGTGGTTTAACACGTAAGTTTTTATCTTCAGGTAGTTTTACATGAAAATTGTGAGAATCTATAATCATCCCCAAAAATTTACATGACATGGAGGGTGTCAACACACTTTTGTCAGTATTTACAATAGAGCCGAGAGATGTCAGTAGGCGTTTCGTTCTATCAATATTAAATAAACATTCTTGATAAGTACTACCAAACAAAAGCCAATCGTCTAAATAAACGGTGGATGGAAATCCTGCGTGGCGTAGAAGTTTAGCTATAGGTTTAGTCAGTTTCGTGAATACATATGGAGCTGTGTTGAGACCGAACGGTTTTTTTTCTTTTTTGTGAGGGGAAAATCATCAAATGACTTCTCCCGCCCAGGGCCGGGCAGGAGGGAGTGTCAGACTCTTACTGACTAAAAACCCCCCTGTTCCTTCTCCTGCTCTGTGCCGAGGTCGCGGTGCCTCATTGCGCTTACCCCGCAACCCCGGCTGAACATCAGCCCTTTAGGGGCCCCGTCTGTGGTGGTCTATTGGCTCTTTGAGGCGCGCGCGGAACGCTACGCGTCGTACGCTCGGGCCTGGTTCTGGTCGGGCGGCGAGCTGCCCTTACTCGCCGGCCACAGGCCCGTGCTTACGGTGGCCGGAGATCGTCCCTTGATCCCCGACGCCCGTAGTGTCGCCAGTTGCGGCTGCTGGGGCGTGAGGAGGAGGATTGCTCCCTCACGCGGGCCGCCTCTCTCTTTGCGAGCATGACTGCTTCACAAAAGGAGGAGACGGCGTCCCAGTTCCTCTCACTCCGCACCTCGACTAAGGCCGGGCGCGAGAGGTCGCCGCCGCCGATCACTTCCCTGAGACCGAACGGTAAGACGTTGAATTCATACAACTTATTATCGAACATAAATCGGAGATATTTCTTAGAATCATCGTGAATGTTATTAAAAAAATAAGCATCTTTGAGGTCGATTGTAGCCATGTAACAATCCTTAGTCACAAGTTTAAGTGCTGTTCTTAAATCCTCTAATTTTTTTTTTTTTATTTAAAATGAAACGCGTTTTACCGTTTGGTTTCGGTACTAAAATGTACTAGAAATGTATTGGTTATTACACGCAGTACACTGTGATATAGCACCAATTTTGAGTAGATCACTGATCTGTTGTTCGTACTGGGCTCTTTCCTGAGACGTGTAATCACGCTCTTTAGGAATCACATGCTGCACTACAGGTTCAGAAAAAATAATTTTATAACCATTTATCCAGGATAAAATAGTACGATCCTCCGTAATGAGAGACCATTGATTATAAAAGAGCGATAGGCGTCCTGCGTACTCAACTGTATCTAGCGACGGCGTTGGAAGCGCTGGCTCGGCTGCGACGACATCCTCGAGGAGTGCGCGGGCCGCGGCGGGGGAGGCGGGGCGCGGGGGGTTGGGGCTGCGCTGGCGGGGCCCGCGGTGTAGGGCAGCGCTCGGCTCGGCTCGCGGTACGCTTGGGGCGGCGCGCGGTAGTTTCCCGCCTTCGCCGGTGCTGGCTTCTGCTTCTTGGGCACACTCTTGCTGGAAGAGGATACTTTGAGTTCGGTTCCGGTTTTGTTGACGGCTTTTGCGGTCTTCAAAATATCTGATAAATTCTCCCCGAAAAGAAAAGTATCAATTCTTGTACTTTTCAGATGGTTCTTAATATAATTTTTAAGGGAGAATAAAATAAAATTCCTCCTTGTTATGGAATCACCATGTTGTATGTCGCACAAGATGCGACATATATCGACCAGTTTTTGCAATGTTTCAGTATCTTTCGTATTAGACGTAATAAGTGTATTAATGATGACACTGAGACCCGAGATTGCGCTGGCCATCTGTTTTTGCTTAGCTTCAATTCCTTTGTCGCGCTTCACAGCGGGTTCGAGCAGCGCAGCTTTTATTTCTAAGTTTAGATTGGGTGTATCAAACTGACTACAGTTTGCTGGAGTAAGGTATTTTGATATTAACTCCCTTCGAGTACCCTTGCCAAGACCCTCAGTAGCTACGAGTGTCAAACGACTAGCAAGTTCCTTGTGTATTTCAGGACCGAATTTTACAGAGGCAGAGGGATCCTCGCCTAAAATTTTCAAAACGTCACCATCCAAGTGGATAACATCTGGTTCTTGTTGAGTAATATCCTATTGGGCAGCATAAGAACTGGGCCCTGGCTGAGGCGACGTAGGCGCAGCGGTCAATTCGTCGTTTACTGGCTGAGGTGTATTTGTCGACTGGTTTGCCGATATTTTCTCTTCGAGAACGTCAAGCCAGTTTTCTGGCTGCAACGCAGGTAATACTGTTTCTGGCTGAAACAGTATTAGTTTCAATAGGTTAGGTTACAATCCCCAACGGATGGAACGCCAACCGAACTTCGATGCATTGAGACAGCCCCAACGGATGCTCTGGTTGCATAATAATTCTCACGAAAATACGTGTATTTGTATTTAAAAATGCCTCAATAAGCATTATTGTTAAATTTCTTATCTTATCTTGAGACGAATCACTGTCCCTTTTGTTATTTATTTTTCTCTCCAGTTTTCGAATTTTCTTTTTATAATGTTTAATTTCTTCTTCCCGTGACCTACGTTTGGGCATTTTTCACTTTTTCACTTTAAACAAATAACAAAACGCGAAACACAAAAAGTTGCATGCAATTGTGGCGGAGCACCTGATTGCGTATGACGAAACCAGTTAAGAGGACGAATGGGAAATTTTGGCATCAGTGATCACTATTTTTCAAAGTAATTACGAAACGAATAAAAATATGAGTTGGTGACCTGAACAGTTCATGATGAAAACCATATTTTGTTAGTTTTCATTACATGATTAAGTAACTTTTGTAACAGAGAAAAAATATCAAACATACCTCTTTTTAAATAGAGATTCACATTTTATTGGCAAACGGGACCGATTTTAGCCTCTCAACTTGCTCTGTAGACAAGTCTATAAATACTCCTTAAAATTGTAGAAGGAATTTCTCAAGTTATCATTTCCGACTAAATAAAATAACAAAAAGCATTTTGTCGTTTACGTCATTTTGTTATAAGGCGATTATCACACGGCACCGCGCGCCGCCGCGGAGGGCGGTGGCGGTGAAGCGGATTTCGTAGCGGTACACCGCGCGGTAAGGCGGTTTACGCGCCTGTCCGCGCGGTTGGATTTAACGCGGATTTGACCAGTTTGATCACAGACACTGGCAAGAATGGACGCTGAAGTGGTGGCAATAATCTGGCTTTTATGGCGTAAAAAGAAATTAAAAAGAAGATATTGGGTTCATCCATTTTTACGAAGCAGAACACTAAATAGGACATTTACGTTATTCTATAAAAGTTTGAGAAAACACGAAGATAAATTTTTCAATTATACGCGAATGTCTACTTCTTCATTTGATTATTTGCTAGCAAGGATAAGACAAGCAATTTCTGGAGTAAATACGAACATGCGTCCTTGTATTTCACCGGAAGAAAAGCTTCTTGTGACCTTAAGGTAAGTGAAAAGAAAAAGCACATTTTTCCAATTTATATTTTTATTATTTTAAATAAAATCAGTCAGTCAATCATTCTGATGATTGAATCTACCTCAGTCTTTTTAATGATTATTTACTAAGTACTTTTGTTTTGTTTCTATAGCCTAAAAATAACATTAAAAGGAAAATTAAAAGGAACATTTTTAAATTGTTTGTAGGTACTTACATCTAATTATAATTAGTAATTTTAATATCTTATTAATCAAATCACAGTATGTTTTTCTTAATCACAGCTTAAATCACGTATTTATATCTACCAAAAACAAATTTACATAATCACAGTTTTCTATCTTCCGTACAATATGGTATACACTACTCTATTTTTTTTACTGGTTTTAAAACAGAGATAAAATCTCTGATTCATCAGTAATATTTGAATGAACTGTGGTAGGTGTTTGCCGGTATTGCTTCTGTAATATTATCTGTAATTCCGGCAGCAGAGGTCCCTTGGTCATTTTGATGGTTATACTGCATTACTTCATAGCGACTTGAATTGAGTGAATATGATGAAGAATTCGTAAAATAACCCTGATTTTGATTATTAGCATAGGACATTTCAGTGTTGCTTGGTTCTTTATAATTGTACATTTCATCTTGAGCTTGTGATATGCATTTAATCATATTTATTTTCACGATTGACTTCAATTGATCACGATTGAGAGCATAAACTGTCGGTCAGGATCTTCTTCGTTTACTTTTTTGCTCATTGAAGATTTCAGAGTATCGATTAATTCTCGAGTCATCTCTTCAGAATGATCAGATTTCTTTCTTTTTGGACTGTCTTTATATGGTCCTCCAACCGATTCCTTACCTTCCCCAATTGATTTATCGTCTGCAGCAGACAAACTATTCTCAGTTTTATTTATTCCAGCGTAAGGTTTTAAAAATAACAATTGATTATAAAATCAATATTGATTATTTTTCTTAGCTCCCGCTCCGCTCTTAATGTTTTTTTGCCTTCGGCACTCCTTCATGAAGGCGTCTCGAAGGTTTTTCCACTTTATTTGTAGCGAGCGCCCTATAATAAAAAAAATATATATATTTCAGATACCTGGCCACGGGGTGTTCCTTTACCGATCTGCATTACAATTATCGACTTGGGATATCAACCATACGAAGTATTGTAGAAAAAGTATGTGATGCATTATGGGATGTAATGAAAATAGAGTGGTTTCCCGAACCTACAACTAAAATGTGGCTAAATATAACTGAAGGATTTAAGTCAAGAGCTAATTTTCCTCATGTTTTAGGTGCCTTAGACGGTAAACATGTGCGTGTTATCAAACCGTCTCTAACTGGATCCCTGTACTACAATTATAAGCATTATTTTTCCATCTTACTTCTGGCTATATGTGATTCTAATTACAAATTTATATATGTTGACATCGGTGCTTATGGGAAATGTAGTGATTCTACAGTTTTCCGTGATTCTATTTTTTATCAGAAACTTCAAGATGGAACTCTTAATATACCAAATTCCTCTGCAATTACTGGTATCACCAATCCCGTGCCATATTTTTTTATCGGAGATGAAGCTTTCAATATCTCAGACAAAGTTCAACGACCCTATGCAGGACATCACTTAAATTACACTAAAAGAGTTTTCAATTATCGCTTGACCAGGGCACGTAGGTATATTGAGTGTGCGTTCGGTATCTTAACACATAAATGGCGTATATTTCAACGACCTTTGAACGTAAACAGAAATTTATCGATAAAAATTATTAAAGCATGCTGTATTCTTCATAATTTTGTTAGGGAAAGACATGGCGTTGATTTTAAAGATATTTTGATGAACTTTTATGAACAATGAGACAGAGGGAATAGTTAATATACCTATAGACAATAATTGCAGAGGAAGTACAAGCGCTGCAGTGATCCGTAATAATTTAGCTGATTATTTTGTAAATGAGAACACACTACCATGGCAAAGTAAATATGCTTAAATTAAAAATAAATATATTTTTTAAACTTACCTAGTTCTTTTTTATCTTTATCGGAAGTTTCTCCTGGCTCTAAATATAAGGTAACAATTTCTTCCCATTGTTTCATTTTAAGGAGTCTATCACTATATTGTTTGCTTTTCATGTCCCATATAGCAGAGCGACTTTCAATCTCCGAAATAAACCTTTCAATATCAAAATCTATTTTTAAATTGCAACACATCCTGCACACACGATGATTCGCGCGGTTATGCGGCGCCCCGTGTGTGATGCACCGCCCCACCGCGCGGTCAGGCGGTGTACGTGTGTTAGGCATCGACGGATTTAATAGAGATCAATGTGACATGAGATCCGCTCCACCGCCAACCGCGGCGGTGCGCGGTGCCGTGTGTTAATCGCCTAAGCTAACGCGCATATGCAATCCTCGCCCCGCTGACACGCTCAGTCCCCCCTTGACCATTGTCAGCGTCGGATCTGTGCTAGTCGGCTTCCGGACTGCATCGGCCATTGCGTCATCAAATTTAGCGGTTTTATTGAATAAGAAGTCGGTTAAAAATGGGAAAAAAGAAAGAAAGATGTTCCAAAAGGAAAAGAAGAGCATGTCTTTTAGAAAAATGTGCAAATATGACGAAAAGAAAGTAAGTTTTCATAATGAATTGTGAAATGTGTAGTTTACTAAAAAAGATGACGTTCAAAAAGTCACTTTTTTTTTTTTTTTTTTAAATAAATAAAATTTATTGAAGAACACATAATCTAGAATATACAGTTTTGCTTAAAGCTATACCAAGTTCATAATATTGGGTGCCTGAACTAGGACAACCTGTGTTTCAGGCGAAAATGGGTAAAAAGATATTATACATTGTTAAATAATCATAAGTACATAAGTGTTTTTAAATTAAGGAAATAATGATACTATTTATATTAAAAATAACAGGATAAAACGATACTTAAATTCTATATCTGTTGTATGTTTAATTAAATAAAAATTAAACCATAAATAATAATAATAAAAAAAAATGTAAATAAAAACCTTTACTACAGTTATTTAGGAACTAATAATAACTTCTCTGTGTCTTCATAGGACATGTCCTGAAGTGCTTCGATGAGGATTTTTTTACAGGTATGGAGATTGTAGGAGTAAAAGGATAAAGTCGCATTCAGTTTGTTGTATAGGAAAGGTCCGAGAAATACAAAAAAAATTGTTATAAAAGTGTGTTTTGTACTTTTTGCTGGGCAAACGATATCTTTCCTTCTTCTAGTAATTAATTCGGGATTGTAGGGAAGGGTTGAATGTTGTTTAAGTATAGTGCTCATTATAAATAACTGGCGAACTGTTAGTACATTACAAGATTTGTAAAGAAGATTAGTAGGGTAGAGGAAAGGGCGTCCAGTAGATACCTTGAGGACAGCTCTTTGAGCTCTTTCGGTAGATAACAATAGAGTCTTGTCTGTACCACCCCAAGAGGTGATACAGTAGGTCAATATTGATTGGCATAGGGCGAAGTAAACCTGTCTGATTATTTTCGGATCAGCAACATAGCGTAGCTTTTTGAAAATAAATATAAGCTTACGCAGTCTAGTATTTAATACATCCAGATGCCGTTTAAAAGAGAGAGTTTCGTCCAATATAATGCCGAGGTATTTAACATGAGTGGCCCGGTTAATGATAGGGCACAAGCATTGGTTGGGAATGTTACAGTAATGGGCATGCAATGGTGAGACAATACTTGATTTTTCTTTTCGTATTGAAAATTTGATGAAGTGCGTTTTATCTGTGTTTAATGTCAGTGAGTTACAACGAAGCCAATTATTTACATTATTAAAACCGTTTTGCGCAAGCCTGTAGACATCGGTTTCCGAGTCAGCTGAAAATAGTAGAGCGGTGTCGTCAGCGTATGATACAATCGTACCGTGTTCCAGATTGAGATTGCATAAATCATTTATGTAAATTAAAAACATCGTAGATGATAATATGCTCCCCTGGGGCACACCGTAAGGGGTAGTTTTTATATCATCGCTGACGACCTTACCAATTCTTACGCACTGAGTGCGGTCTTCTAAATAACTTTGAAAAAGTTTGAGCTGAGTTCCTCTTATACCAATAGTCTCCAGCTTGCGCAACAGCACAGGAACAGAAATTGTGTCAAAAGCCCTGGCGAGGTCCAGAAAAACTCCCAAAGTGTGGTTACCCTTGTCAAGTTCTTGCGTTATATAGTCAGTCACATAGTGTACCGCGTCAGCTGTTGATAGTCTCGGTCTAAACCCATATTGCCGCTCCGATAGAATTGATCTATCCTCCAGATATTTGAGAAGTCTAATGTTTATTATTTTTTCCAGTATTTTAGACATAGATGGCAGCAGAGAGATAGGTCTATAGTTTTTTACTTCCTCTTTACTGCCTGTTTTATATACTGGAATAATAACGGACTTTTTAAGACACGCGGGAAAGACACCTGATGATAAACATAGGCGGAAAACATAGGTCAGAGGTGGAATCAAAATGTATCTAAATTGTTTCAAGATTTTGTTGGAGATATTGTCCCAGCCAGCAGCACTGTCATCTTTTAAAGTCATAATTATATTGTTAATCTCAGTCTCGTCAGTGTTTATCATTGCAAAGGATGTTAAGGGGGTGCACTTCTTTGGAGTACTTGGTTGAGAAACCTGTCCCTGGATTTTTTCTGCCAGACTTTTGCCAACATTAGCAAAAAAGTTATTAGTCATATTAGCGGCCGCATGCGGTGTCGAATATCCTTCTAATAAACCTGAGGATGACTCACTTTGTTTGGAAGTGTATGTTATGTTTTTAATGCATTTCCAGATTTGTTTACTATTTGTGCCAGCCTTTTCTAGTGTATTTTTATCGTAGTTACTTTTAACTTTTTTAAGCAGATCATTACAAAAATTTCTGTATCGCTTATAAGATAATTGTAGATCCATATTGCCTGGATCACGTCTGGCTTTAGTGTGCAGTTTGTCTCTATGTTTCATACACCTGATAAGGCCAGGCGTAATCCATGGTTTTATGTTATGATTTTTATTACGTAACTGTATAAGTTCTGAGTTTTGCTGGATTGCATGACGCACACTTTCTATAACATACGTCATGCAATACTGCGGGTCGGTAGAATTATACACTGGCTCAAAATCGATGACGCGTAAATCCTCCTCAAGTTTCTTTAATTGCAATTTAGTACTAGGCGAGTATTTGGTTTAGGTAAAGTACAATTTAAGGTTAGTAGGACAGCATTATGATCGGTAATAGTTGAGTTAGTAACAAGTGCAAGTGCGCGGTAATCTGATTTTAGTATGATGTGATCTAGGCAGGAACCTTTTTGATGTGTAGGAAAGGTATGCGTGGGGAGTAGACCATGTAGCGCGCATACATTGAGATATTCCTGAGCAGACGCATCAGCACTTTCCGGCATAATATTAATGTTAATATCTCCAAGCACAACTATATTTTTGAAGGGTTTAAGATTCTGCAAGGTATCACTTAAAGAGTTGGTAAAATTTTGCGTGCTTTTAAATGATGGTGATCGGTATAATGCTAAAACTGCAAACTCTGAGCCGATTTTAAGTAATAATCTGGAGCATTCGTGCATATTCGGTTCCACTACAGATATATTAGGTAGGCAATCCCTTGCATAAATTATCACTCCATCATTTTGGTTGTAATGTTTACCACTACAATACATATTATACCCAGGTATTATTGGTATGTTATTCTGTTTGGCAAGCCAGCATTCTGTTAATACAATTATGTCACAGTTTATATCTAATCTATAAAGAAGTGTGCTAAGACTGTCAAAATTTTTGAAAACACTACGGATATTTTGAGTTAGTATTGTTAGTGGTGTGTTAAAGCTAGACAGATGTCGTTTGCAGCTTTCAATTTCACAAACTTTAGAGTCAGACACAGAGAATTTGTCTAAATCATTAATAAAATTACTTACCATACGTTGTATATCTAAGAGTAGGACTAAAGATTATAAATTAAGTTGTAGCGCTCTTAGGCGCCTCCATAGTCTACCGAGTTTATATACCTTTGTTCGGCCATGGTTTTTGCCGGGCATTCAGTAGCACCTGTCGTGTGGTTGGCGGGCTTTTTGTAGTGCAGACAAGTTGCACATTTGGGTTCATCTGACTTCTTTGTGCAGTCCTTGATGGTATGGCCTTGTTCTCCGCAATGGCTGCAGGTAAAAGATGTTTGACGACATGATTTAGCAGCATGACCGAACTGCTGGCATTTGTAGCATCTGGTCACCAGAGTGAAGTCTCGAACAGGGCAGGAAGACCAATTGATAAAAACTCGCTCTTGCGACATCAGGGCTTTACGGGTGGCTGCAGTTACCTCGATCACGTAATTACACGTCGCTGCATCTCTTCGGCCTGATTTATGGCTCATCTTAGTCGTGGACAGGAAAGAGTCCAGACTACAGTTCTCCAGTTTCTCTGCCAGATTCTGATGGTACAGACATGTTAGGGCTTCATTGTCTGTGACTTTGACTGTGACTTCAATGATTTTTATTTTTGTGACAAAAAATATGTAAGTAACTAAGTAGGTTAATTACCTACCTATTTTGTTTTCTACTTTTTGTGCTACAATCGCAATAATAATAAGAAGAAGATTACAATATCTTCTGTAAAGTGTTAGTTCAATATAAGTTTTAAAAAAATATGTATATTGTGTTATATTTTAGGAAACAATCGTTGGAACAATGTTCGGAGAACGAAACTATGGAGTCGTCAACTTGCAACAAAAATAAAGAACTGACAGCTTCCTTTTTAGGGTGCGTATGAAAAATTCTTATACCTCCTAACGTTTTGTAAAAGCTATAGGTATTATTATTAATACTAAAACACCTTTTCTTGTATCTTCTAGAAACGAAAACGACGCTTTACCAAATTATGCAGAGTTGCAAAATGTGTTGCCCGTGTAAGTTTTTGTTGCTATGTATTATTCAATATTACAATCAATATAACTTTCAACGATGAAGTTAAAATTAAAGGATTTCTTTTATTTTAGAAATGCTGATACTAATGACACTAATATATCACAAAACGAGGGCATTCCCGCAGCTACAGTGAGTATATTAGACAATTTTGTTCTTTATAGGTACATAACCGACGACGTATTAGTCGAAATATGTTATCTCTGAAGTTCGTACTAGGCCCTAATTTATTTATATTTTCAGATTAGCGGACAGTGTTTTATTTATTTCTAAAATGCTTACATTATTCTTACATTAAGTCTGGCCAAACAACGAAAACTTCTCTGGGTTTATCTGTGTGCAGGCGAGCCGTTACATATGTACAATTCAAATCAATTTTCAGATGATGTTGTGTCAGGAAACGCTTTGATTTATACGTGTAACTTTTCGAACCATTCACGTACAAGGTTTGTAATTCTTCTGGGAGTTTATTTAAAAAGTAAGGTAACAAGTAGTCATCAACCCTCATCCCGTACACATTGTTGAATTTTGGTAATATGTATTTATTTTTAAGATGTATCGTTCTCAAAAATGAAGGTCTAATATTCTCAATTAAGAGCTCAGGTCTCTTTACTTCCGCAAGAGTGCAAAATTCAACTTTATTGAACACATTCATAACTTTACAGTATTTAAAAAGGTCATCATCAATATTTTTAAATTTCTTGATCAAATGTTTAGGTGTTATAACTTTCAATATTCTTAATTGTAGCTTATAAATGTCTGACAGGTAGGTTTGATAAGTTCTACCATAGCTGCTAAGCCCGTAGTTGACAACCGAGTCCGCTAGGGCCACATATAGCATTCTGAGTGTTTTGTAGGGTAGTTTATGTTTTAGTATGCTTAGTTTACCTAGTACCGATCTCAGTTTATTACACACATAATCCTTATGCGGGCCCCAGCAGAATCGACTGTCAACCACTAGGCCGATATACATATGTTTGTCAACAACTTCTAAGGACGGACATTTACAAATCCGTAACGAGTTATGGAGACAAGAGTGCTGATGTGCTATTACTGTAGGTATTGTGAAGCATTTATTGTGCGATGAATGAATGTGAACGATCTTTGTTTTTGATGTATTTATTACTAACCCGACGTCATGAGCCCATTTACACATTTGATCGAAATTATGTTGTAGGGATTCCTCTGCATGATGAATATTTTTATCAGATTATACAAGAGATAGGCCATCGAATAATAGATGTGAACCACTTTGTAACAGAACTTATAAAGTTCTCTTAACACAAGTCTTTGTTTAATTGTGGATTAGCCACATTAAAATTTGAGTCAGAACATCACGTAGGCTTGCAATCAGAATTTACATATGTTTGTTCATTGTGTGGTTACAAAAATAAAATAAAATCGTCATCGGCTGATGTAAACAAAGACGCCGTTGCTGGATTTATGGCTGTTGGTTGTGGTCAAGCACAGCTCAATCAATTTTTGTCTGGGGTAGGTTTACCCAACATGTCCAATTTTACTTACAATAAAAAGCATAACGATATCTGTGATGACTGGGAAGAGACTGCATGGGATGAGATGAAAAAGGCTGGCTATAGTGAAAAAGAAGCTGCAATAAAGGAAGGGAAAGTCAATAAAGACGGTATACCGCTAATAGATGTCATTGTAGATGGCTGTTGGTGTAAGCGATCTTACCGTACCAATTACGCGGCATTATCAGGGTGTGCAGCTATAATTGGTCGACGTTTTGGCCAAGTGCTATACAGGGTGTAAGGGACAGCCTTCCGCAAACTGATAGGGTGGATTCAGTATATCGTCTTAAGTTGACCGGTACATGAAATTATTTCAGGAACGTTATGGGAATCCAATTAAACCGATTTGTTTCATTACCTTACACGCAATGTATCGCTACCACCGCAAACGCACGCAGCGAACGGCAGCGCTTTTAGTATTATTACTTTACACTATGGGCAGCGCCGCGACCTTACGTTCAGACAAACGGTCGCGCTCGCGCCACGTTTTAATAACAATAAATTATTATTTAAAAGATAGCCGCATTACTTACAAAAAAAAAATCTAACAATCATAACATGGTAACTGATAAATGAATCAAATGCTCTCTCTTGCAAATCCAACCCGCGAATAAACATGATTCGCGGGTTGGATTTGCAAGAGAGAGCACGTATTTTTTGTTGACTTTCGAATATTTAAATTCATAACGTTTTTAATTTTAAAAGTTCTTCACAAATACCTAGTCACAGAGTAATAGTGTTTGTCACAACCCTGAATAAATAAAACCAACTTGGCACACCACCTGCCAGCACATCAACATAGGTATTTTATTTAAAAGTTAAAAGTCATTCTGCACACACACTTCACTATGACACAAATTGCTGAAGTCCTCTCCAACCAGAAATCCTTGGAAGAGAGGTTCACACCCTTGGAGGCGATGTTCATGCAGAAGATGGAAGCAGTTCAGGCTCAGATCCAGGCAGCCGGTCCCGCCAAGGATACCATCGCTAAAGTGGCTGAGAGTTCCGAACATTCAGGGAACTAATGTTCAGCTTGCTGGGGCTTCTGCGTCGTCAGATCACCGAGTGCTCCCGGCAGATAGATGACATGGAGACAAGGAGTCGACGTAAAGCACTGATCATGCAGGGTATACCTGAAAAAAAAAGGGTGAGGATTGTACGGGACTTGTGTTAGATGTTATCAACACTAAACTGGGCCTTAATTTCACCACAACTTCCATAAAAGCCTGTCACAGATTGGGACAGACAAGTGCTGACCATCACCGGCCCCTTCTTATCAGGTTCGCAAGCGTGGACAATAAATTGTCAGTTTGGCGGGCCAAAACCAAATTGAAGGGTACCAAGATTGCCATCAGGGAGTTTTTAACAAAGGAAAGGCAGAATGCTTTCTTGAAGGCGCGTCAGCATTTCGGTTTGCGGTCTTGCTGGACTCAGGATGGCATCATACACATAAAAGCACCTGATGGAAGCAGGTACAAAGTGACTTCAACGGTAGAGCTGAATCCTATTCTGACCAAGTACCCGAGGATGCAAGGTGCGTCTTCGTCCGGTGCCAGACGGAGTGCAGAGGAGACTGTCGGGAACCTGAAAAGTACACGCAGATAAGTACCTTCCATCTAGCAGTATTAGACGCACTACAAATACAAACACCACTCAATATTTGTCTTATGTACTTACCAGTCTGTTTGTCCCATCAGGGCGCGTTCCCACCGTGTCGTGACGACTAATTTATCGTTCGACGACTGTCGTCTCCACCTGTTCCCATTATAACGATTGTTTGTCGTCAACATTTTTTATCATTTAGCGACTGTCGTATCTAGCTGTTCCCATTGGAACGCGACGACATTTTATCGTTTCCCGGCAGTCGCTTTGTCGTTTACACATCATCAGCAAGCTACAAATCTAGTCGCCTCTGCGTTCGCTTGGTGATCACTAGTGCGTTTACTCTCCTGAGTTCAATGGACGAAGATGAAATTTTAATAATGTATTACTTTTTGAAAAGAAGGAAAATGAAGCAAGCAAGGAAAAGAAAGTACTGGGTACATCCAATGTTAATGAAAAGAATTCCATTAGGATTATGTCAGAGTTATATAGAAGAATTAAAAAGTGATGATGGAAAGTTTTATGAGTATTTAAGAATGACTGTCTCCACCTTTGATAGCCTACTGGCACGACTTGCAGACAATCTTAGAAGAGAAAACACATATTTCAGAAATTGTATAAGTGCCGAAGAAAGACTAGTGATAACTTTAAGGTAAGTAAATAAAATGAAAATTCTTTATTAATGTATACATTTATTTATTTAGATATTTATTTTAGAGTTACACGTTTTATAAGTAAAGACATCTTTAAATTATATATTGTCAAAATTAAAAGAATCTTGTGTGTTATCAGACAAATTAGTATAGACTGAATTTGGTGATGCAGCCGGTTCCATAACTTGATTGCTAGTCGAAGTTGATGCATCTGGATCTTGTGTAAAATATCCTGTCGGTTGTGATAAATGGTTTTGATAGTCACCATAGTTTGCATAAGTATCATATAAATTATTACGAAGGCGTTTCTTTTTAATTTTTTGGATCAGTTGCATAATACCCGTTTGGAATTCAAAATTGTCATCATTGTCGAATGATGCCAAAGATGGTAAAATTCCTTTAATAAAGGACACATGTGGGTGTTCTTGATTATTTAATTTATAATCAAGAAATTGTGACATTTTATCATCTAATGTGTCAGTCTTAGTTTTCTTTGAGTAGAAGGTGCTGCATCACTTAATGTATCAGAGATAGAATTATTAGGCTCATTAGATGAATCAGAGGTCATACGGGGCTCAGTAACTTTTAATAAAAAAGACAGCTGATTCTTATAAACATACGGCCTAGTTGTTTTTGCGCCTGCACCAGATCGCTTTTTTTCTTTTTCATTTTTCAGGGATCTCATAAATGCATCTCGAATATGTGTCCACTTTGTAGATATGTGTGTAGCTGTAAAAGTAAAATAGACTTAAAATTAAAATTTGTTTGTGTATAGATTTAACATTATATGTATTAACATATAATCAGTCTAATACGTAGTCAAATTATTGTTCACGCAAAAATCTGCACGTTTTTCAGAGTTTAAAAAACTATAATAAGATCGAGTTTTTCCATTAGTATCCCCGGATGTTTCCGTGAACAAGTAAGGGACTACCTATTAGACTGATTATATGTTTATACATAATTATAATGTTAGGGCATTGGTCCTCGAATATAAGCGTATTATAATAGCTGTTGTATTTATTTACAGATATTTGGCGTCGGGATGTTCGTTTAAACAACTGCATTATAATTTTAGAGTGGGAATGTCAACCATCAGCAAAATAATCAAAGAAACGTGTTCTGTTATTTGGAGCGTATTAAGTGCAGAATATTTAAAGTTGCCCAATACCGAAGAAGAATGGAAAACGGTCGCTGAAGCTTTTAAAACGAAAGCAAATTTTCCTCATTGCCTCGGTGCGCTGGACGGCAAGCACATAAGGATTACAAAGCCAATAAATAGTGGTTCTATGTTTTTTAACTATATGGATTATTTTTCTTTTATTTTATTTGCAATTGTTGATTCAGAATACCGCTTCATTTACGTAAGTATTGGTTCATACGGAAAAGAGTGTGATTCATCTATCCTAAAACAATCCAATTTTTGGAAGAAATTAAATGATGGTACTTTAAATATACCAAGACCCACGCCATTGCACGAAAATATGCAAGAAGAAATACCATATGTATTTGTTGGAGACGAAGCCTTTACATTGTCACAAAATTTATTGCGACCTTATGGCGGTACTCATTTAGACAATAAGAAAAAGATATTTAATTACCGTCTAAGCCGCGCGAGAAGATATGTTGAATGCACTTTTGGTATCTTATCCAATAAATGGAGGATCTTGCATAGACCATTGGATGTATGTGCAGAAACAGCTATTGAAGTTGTAAAGGCTTGTACGGTATTACATAATTTTTTAATAAAAAAAGACGCTATATACTTGGAGAATACCCCAACCGTTATGCCCCAGGTAAACATGCCTGCAACACAGCTGCGTTCAAACGGAAATGGTGGAAACGCAGTGCGCTCACAATTTTCCGACTATTTTGTATCTGAAATAGGCTCCGTACCTTGGCAAAACATTACAGCACACGTATCATAATAAATAAAAAGTTTCAGAAACTTACCGAAATCTTTTCTTTCCTTTTCCTCCAACTTGTCAAAATTAGGTTCAAAAACGCAACAAATTTCTCTCCACGCGGCTAATTTCAAACCTTTGTCTTTATAAACGTCTAAAGTTTTGTCCCAAAGGACAGCCCTTTGTTCCACAAGTGGAATTAAAACTTCCGGTGTTATATTATTAGCCATTGTTATACGTCCACCATGCGCAGGAGTCTGACAAGTTCTAACACGCACAAAGCAAACCGAGTACAGACGCGAGGGGCGCGCGGGTGCGAGAGGGAAGGGAAAACACAGTTGCCGTCCACGATTTTTTATCGTTTTACGACTGTCGTGCTTGCCGTTCCTACTGTCACGACAAAGTGTCGTCACTGCAAAAACTGTCGTAGACGACAGTAAATTGTGTCGTTCTAAATGTGAACACCTCCATTTAAACATATAAGCCACGACACTTAAAACTACACGATTATCTGTCGTCACGACACGGTGGGAACGCGCCCTCACTTGGCATTAATTTTAAATATTTCCATTAAAATATGTTTGTAACCTTTGTCTCTGTCCTTAATTTATCAATTTGTTTCTCTTGTCTCGGGTAGTTGTATCTTTTAAAGTTCACTTATTTTGTTTTACCTCCTGTTTATATTTTGTTATCTCACAACTTCTCTTTGTTTTTACTTTTTGTAAGTTATTTAAATCGTTCATTAACCGTCATTTACAACTTATTATTTTATTTTTACTGATCTAATTAATTTAACTGTCACGTTTAATTTTTGCTACTGATGACAGATTGACACTTGACGTTTGTTTATAACAAAACAGCCGGTTTTCTATTACATTTTTTTGCGTTTTGTTAAGTCTGTTGAAATTTGTATTTATTGATTTTTATTTTTTTTGTTAAGTTTTGTGTTATTAATAATTATTGTGTTTTGTATGCAAATTTTACTGTTATTTAAATGATTGTTGTCAGAATAATGTCTCTTGCTAGTCAGTGCCGATTGCAGTTTACTTTATTTTTGTTTGGTGTTTTATTACTCGTTTTGTGCGTTTTGATGCAACCGAGGCATACTTTTAGTGTGTTTATGTTGATTGATATTTTTCATTTGTTTTGTTTTTTTTTGAATTATTTTGACTTTTAATATCGTCATGTAATGTTTTGTTTTTTTTTTCTCTTTGTTGATGTCGGCTGGTGGGTGGTGCAGGGTTGTACTAACAATTTTTTGTCAAGCAAACAATTTTCCATAACACATAATTATTTAGGCATCCTTAGTATAAAATAACTATTTGTATTTATTATACATACCGTATCTATATATTTTTTTATTGTTTGTCCATGTCTGATAATGATTCCTTTTTAACAGCCAATTCATCTTTAGAAAACGACAGCTTTTGCTCGATTAGTGAATCTTTGACTGACTTTATTCACAACACTTTTATCAATAAAAATAAACGTTTGTTGAACGTCTGTCATATAAATGCACAAAGCATTCCGAGCCATCACAGCGAACTATTTGATACCTTCAAAGACAGTAATGTCCATGCCATCCTGATATCCGAAACTTGGCTAAAACCAGCACTGCCGTCCACAACGTATGCCCTCCCAGGTTACGTCCTTATAAGGAATGACCGGACTGTTAGGAGGGGGGGTGGTGTGGGTATATATCTACGCAGCGAGTTTATGTATAAGGTGCTCTTCACTTCAGCTTCTGGCTGCCCTGCGGAGTACCTTTTCCTCGAAGTCTCTGGCCAAGGGGGTAAAATTGTATTGGGAGTTGTTTACTGCCCTCCTACTGTAGATTATTTCACCGACTTCGAATCGGTTCTTGAATCTCTGGGTTCTGAGTACACACATCACGTAATCATGGGCGATTTTAACACCAATCTCCTATCCCATGAATCCTATCGGTCCCGTAAACTCCTTCAAATTGTTGAATCTGCTAACTTCCATGTATTGGCTCTTAATCCTACTCACCACAACACCGTGGGCGATGATTCTTGGCTAGATTTAATCCTTACCTCGAATCCTGCCTTTGTATCTTGTCATGGTCAACGTGACGCTCCAGGATTTTCTCACCATGACCTGATCTTCCTATCCTACATCCTAAAACCGCCCAGGGTGAAACGTAAGGTTTTGTATAGGCGTTATTTTGCGCGGGTGGATGAAGCAAAATTGCAAAAAGATGCGTCATTGATAGACTGGGAGCCTCTAATGGAGGCTACTGGAATCGACGACAAAGTTGCAGTTTTTAATACAGCTGTGACTAATCTGTATGACCATCACGCTCCCTTCAGGAAAGTGAAAATAAAACGGCCGCCTGCTCCATGGATGACGCGAGGCATTAGGATGGCAATGCGGCGCCGAGACCGTGCTTTTCGCGTTCATCGAAGGGACCGTACAGAAGAAAATTGGACAGCCTATAAGATTGCAAGAAATAGGTGTAACCAGATGGTGCGTAACGCTAAGCGCCGCCATGTTCTCGAAAATATCTCTAATTCCTCTTCTGCTGATATCTGGAAATTCCTTCGAACTCTAGGTGTCGGCAAAGCGCAATATTCAGGTCTTCCCAATTCAATTGACTTAGATGATCTAAACAATCATTTCTCCACAGTCCCTCTTATGGATCGTCTAGTCAAAAAACGCACCGTGGACTTTATTTCTGATCTGATGCGGCCCAACATCTCTCATCCTTTTCTCTTCGTACCAGTTGAATTGTCGGAGGTCCGTAAGATAATCCTATCCATCAAGTCCAAAGCTGTAGGTTGTGATAACATTTCTCGTCATATGATCATTAATATCTTGGATCACCTCCTGCCAGCTTTAACCCACATCATAAATTATTCCCTCTTTTCCGGAACCTTCCCATCCCTGTGGCGTAATGCCTATGTCCGTCCTCTTCCGAAAGTCACTGTTCCTACTATTCCCTCTCATTTTCGGCCTATATCTATACTCCCGTTCCTATCCAAAGTCCTCGAAGCCTGTGTTCATAAACAGCTTTCAAGATACATTTACACGAATGGACTTATCAGCCCTCTACAATCTGGATTTAGACCTGGGCACAGCACGGTTTCCGCCCTCCTCAAAGTGACTGGCGATATTAGAGCGGCTCTTGAGGATACCAAGGCCACCATTCTGGTTTTGGTTGATTTTTCGAATGCCTTCAATATGGTCAGTCACGAAATCCTTTTAGCAATCTTATCCCATCTTGCGATCTCTGGCAAATCGTTGGAATGGTTCTCTTCCTATCTTCAGGACCGTCAGCAGTCGATTAAGCTTGATGAGTTTTCATCTAATTGGTGCAAATTGAAAACTGGCGTTCCTCAAGGCGGTATATTATCTCCTCTTTTATTTTCCATCTTCATTAATTTAATAACTTCTGAACTTCAGTGTGCGTACCATCTGTATGCCGATGACTTGCAGTTGTACTGTCCAGCTAATATTGATGGGCTCTCTGAAGCAATTATGACGATCAATAGCGACTTGACTGCTATTAAGAACTGGTCTGAACGGTTTGGCATAGCGGTGAATCCTTTAAAATGCCAAGCAATCATTATAGGTAGCTCTCGTACGCTAAGCGGAATGAACCGAGCAAATTTACCAAACATTCTCTTTGATAGTGCCACTATCCCGCTAAGCAATGAGGTAAAGGATCTGGACCTGTATATTGACTGTACTTTGAAGTGGCATGCACAAGTTGCGAGCGTATGTAAGAGGGTCACTGGATCCTTACGGACACTGTATCGACTAAAGAATTTGCTTCCGTGTTCTACGAAAGCGATGCTGGTGCAGGCCTTGGTTTTTCCTATTATTGATTATGCTGATGTTTGTTACTACGACCTGAATGCTGATCTACTCAATAAACTTGACCGACTTCTTAACAACTGCATTCGATTCGTTTTCAACCTGCGTAAATATGATCATGTTTCTGCACATCGGTTGCAATTAAAGTGGTTGCCCATACGCCAGCGCAGGGAGCAAAGGGCGCTAACCACTCTGTTCTCTTTCCTTACCTCACCTTTTTCGCCTAGCTATCTATCGTCTTACTTTCAATACATGTGCGCAAACCACAGCAAGAACCTTCGTTCTTCCCATAACCGTCTTCTTCAATGTCCCACTCATCGTACTGATTTTCTCCACTCCTCCTTTTTCGTTCAGTCTGTCTTGCTGTGGAATGCGCTCCCCCCTGATATCAGGATGGTGTCTAGTCGTTTGACTTTCAAACAAAAGGTTCGTGAGCTCTTGCTAAAAGGTTTGGCTGAATCGTGACCACCATATATATAGTATATTATAATAAGTATAAGTATATATTATATATGTATATGTTATTTATAAATATATTATGTAATTTGAGTACTTAGTTTATATATCTATTGTATTGTAACTTGTATGTAAATATTTGCACATATATATGTATCTATCTCGTCTTCACTCATTTTAATTTAAGTCTGTTTGCTTGCTTCTTGCACCGACCATTGGCTCATCTCTGCATCACCCAAGGCTCGACTGGTAGAAAATGCCTAAGGCATTAAGTCCGCCTATGTACCCATTGTGCATGAAGTTTTAATAAATAAATAAATAAATAAATGATAAAAAAAGAAAAATGCGTAGGTACCTTAGAATCGCTCCGGTTTCCGGCTCTGGAAAGCATTTGTGATGCGGTCTCGCATTTCGTACTCACTTGCACACGCACTCACACAAAAAGGGGTCCAAATGGGTTAGGTCTGGGGATCGTGCTGGCCACGGTTGCGGTCCAAACCTATCTTGTATGTATGTCTTCCGGCGCCTTTTTGTCTGGGAACAATGGGCTGGTTTTCTAGCAAGCGTTGATAGTCACCAGTAATTATCCTGGAGTCTGATGGATGGCGACGGTCAGGATACCTACACTACTACAACACATTATCATCTCCCCATAATCACGCGCGCTAAACGTACCTAGGTAGTAATTTCGCACAATTTCTACAACAAAACTTCACTACACTTCACACACTACATAACTAATAAAACTTAACAACACTACTTATAACAAAACTTTTAAGCCGAATGCGCGAGCGATCCGTACCGACACACGCTCGCGGTACTCAAATAGTAACATCGCAGCAAGGCACAATGGCCACTGCATGTGATGAGACACACACAAACATAAATCTGTTGTTGCCAATTACACGAAAATTACTAAATTTCGGGGTAAAAAATAAAAAATTATGCATGGTCATAATTTATCATTCTGTTATTTTTTGTAGAGAAATGAATTGATTAAATCAATTTAATTCTAATTTCATTGTTTAGTTAATTTAGAATAATAAAAGTGCAGTGTGATAGAAAGCTGTGCTTCCATTCCAGGGAGATTGTGTTTAATTTCTGGCTCGACTATCAATTCATGGCTATTGTGAAGCCATGTAAAAATCTGTAAGTAGTTTAAAAACTAGCCAGTAATCGCTTAAAAAGAACAATCAATTAATAAATTAGGTATTATTTGTAAATGCTTTAAAATTAAAACTAGACTAATCTTTATTTATTTTTTATTCAATTTATGTGCGCGACAAGATTTTCATTAATTGATTAAGGAAAATCTCATCAATGTAATTATGAATGCAAAGGAGTTTTCAAGTTTTAGATAAATTTCGATAGTTCTAACATTTTCGTTTACTACCTGAGGTAACAAAAGTTAAAAATTGGCAACACTGGTTCAATCGGGCAAACATTGTGCAAAGAATCGGGGAGATGGGGAGACGCGGAGGCGGGGCGAGAGAAAGGGACGCAGCTATTCTGTACGTTGGACGGGATCGTAGGTATACCTACGGCGCGGCGATCGGCGCGGTGGGCGCCTCGGCCGCTGCGCCGTGACCGCGGTGCGGTGAGTTCAAACGACTGTAGCTAGGTAGAAATTGAACAGCTGATTTCATGCGTAGTTCTTTAGAGAATTCACACAACCATTGCGTATTTTTTTGTTTTAGCTGTGTTATTTACATTAATGTTATTCTTCATACATAGAATGTAATTATACATTGAAATAGAGGTGTAGGAACTGAAAAAACGAAAAAAAAATTTGAAAATTTTCCTGAAAGAATTTTCACTGGAATATGATTCAGAATAAGGAGCTGAATGCACCCTGTTAATTTGTGGAGGGCTGTCCCTTACACCCTGTATATGTGCGTCAAAAATAAATATTGCTGCATTTGCGCTCGAGCTGAGAAAAAAAAAGAAACGCCAAATAAGCACGATTGTTACAAAAATTTCAATGGTCTGTCTACTGCCATGGAGTCAACAATAATAACTGAAGGATTTAAACAGTCTCGTGACATGCATGGATTGATTTATTCAAGATTTATCGCCGATGGCGATAGTAGTACATATGCAAAAATAATAAATGCTCGCCCATATCCAGGCATTACAGTTACAAAAATATATTGTCGCAACCATTTGTTGAGGAACTACAGTAATAAACTGCTACAATTGGCCTCCAATACGCAATATGCAATAGCAGACAGGAAAAATTTAACACAAAAAAAGATATTGCGATCAAGAAAATATATTTCTGATGCTATAAAGCTTCACAAAGAAACAAAAAATGAAGATTGTTTATACATAGACATCAATACCTCCATTTTTCATGCTTTTGATATTCATGAAAATTGTAACCGCCAATTATGCCAACATATGGGTCTAGATGACACAAATCCATTTTTTGGTAGTCTTCTTTGGCAAAAAATTAAAACAGTCGTTGCACAATTAGCTGATAAAGCACACAGTTTAATTGAAGACGTAGACAGCAATCTTGTAGAAAGATTTAATGGAGTTATAGCAAAAATGGTGGGGGGTAAACGTGTTAATTATGCTCAAAGACGTTCTTATCAGGCAAGATGCGCAGGAGCTCTGATTTCATTTAATACTGGGAAATTACTATTAACAGTTCAGCGAAAAGTTTATGGGACAAGCCCCAGATTGTCCATAAAAAATTATGAAAATGCAATAAATGCAAAAAGGCTGAAGGCCAAACTCAACATTAGAAAAAAAAATCGGACATTGGTACCAAGAACGCTAAATTTAGATTATTGTGAAGTAGTTGACAAACCAGACTTGGACAAAGATACTCTGGAAAAAGCAAAAAAGACTTTTGTACAAAATATGTCAAAAACTAATGAAGAACGAAATGAAATTGAAAAAAGGACTATCCTACAAAGTGAATCTGGCGAATGGCTGGAACTTCGTCGCAACATGTTAACCCTAGAGAAATCGCGCCTTCTCGTGAAACGCGAGTGATCACGTAGGGAGCATTTTGCCGCCCGTACTTAATACGTTTTTTTTTGTTAATATGAATCATATGCATCGGTAATTATGTTTTAAAGATAAAATAAAACACCATCTATAGGAACAAGAATCATTTAAGTATTTTTGGAACTTCCTCATTATTATTTAAATAAAAAATATAAAAATAGAACTTAAGATCTAAATCATTCGTTTTCCTCGTTTACAGCATGCATTTCATCAAAACAATGCTGGCACATATATATGCAATGCTCATTGCACAGTAATTTTGCACATCTATTGCACCCTTTTTTTGTCCTTCTATTTTTCTTCGATGGACATACTGCGCATATTCCTTCTCGAACTGAGGGTATATTTTGATGTTCCGGTGGCATAAATCGAGCGATTTGATTTCTCAGATCCTTCTGTAAAGTAATCACGCCGGATCGTCTAACGATATGTGGTCTAATCATAGCCATGGCAATTTCTTTCAGAAATGTTGAACGTAATAATAATTGGCCAGTATTTTCTTTATATATTATTTGACTATTTATGCCTGCAATGTTCAAAATTGAGAAAAATAATCGCATTGGCCATCTACGAGTCATTCTACCTACGGAATATTCTTCTTTCATTTGATCAACGACATCGACTCCTCCTTTAGTCCCGTTATAATAAGTTATGATTTCTGGTTTTTGAGCAGCACCGGTAGTTTCATCGATCTTATTGTCATTGTGTAATGTTGACAGAAGTAGAAAAACTTTTTTGTTCTTTTTGTTAGGCAAATAGGATATTAGTACCTTCTTCTCACCAAATCCGAACATTGTACTTGGCTTGTCTCTATCTTTGATGATTAGAAAGCAGGGTGGGATTTCTTTTTTGTTTCTTCGCACAGTGCCTACTATAGTTGTTCGGTGGTTAGCAACCAAATCGTCAGCAAGTGGAATTGACGTAAAGTAATTATCCATTGTTATATTGCGGCCAGTATTTAAAATATTTGTGGATAATCTTTTCACCAAAGCGCTTGGTCTGTTATCAACGTTGAATGGTCCCTCTGGTTGTTTACCGGTATATACTTCCAAGTTGCTGGTGGTTCCAGTCCACGAGAGCAAATATTTTTATGCCGTATTTTGCGGGTTTGTTGGCCATGTACACACGGAACTTGCAACGTCCTCTAAATGACTCTAACATCTCATCAATTGTGCCATTTTCTCCAATCTGGTAATGTGTCTGACAATTGGAGACAAAAGTTTCAAAAAAAATCCTCATTGCTGCCATATTGTCATGTTGAGCACGTTCTGCCCTAGTTTCCACAGCATCAAAACGAACATTTCTTAGCAGAAAAAAGAATCTTGTCTTTGACATGGTTACTCTGAATATGTCAAGCGCAGTCCCATCATCAATCCACATTTCATGAATATTTAGGTGATGCATTTTTTTCATTCCCGCCATAAGTAAAAGCCCGACTAAAGCTTTTATCTCAGTCAAGTCAGTTTCTTTTGTATCTCTTTCCCTAGAAAACTTCTCCTTATATATACGTATGTGCATATTTGTGATTAGCACGATTTCTTCCAGCATTTGTTGAGTAACAAATAAATCAAAACATTCCAATGGAGTTTGAGAATTTTTAGCCATTTCACTTTTCACTCCGGGGCGATTTATGACAATGTTTTCTTGCCTAGTTCGTATATTAGGCCTTGAAGGAGGATGTACTAACCACTTCGTTCCATCTTTCCCTTCATACATAGGAACTCTTCTAGGCCGTCGCTCTGAGCTTGCTTCAGTTGTAGAACCTACAAAGGTTCTTCGTCTGTCAATCAGCTGAGCCAGAGGTTCGTTACTTGATGATCGTGAACGAGATCTAACGGGCGATCGTGAGCGATGGCGAGATAGTCCTTGGGATGCCACGGTGATAGAAGAACGTCCGCGGCTTCTTTGTGTTATTGTGCATTGACGTTGTATATGCCTCGAAAGTCTCTGGGACCCGCTGACTAGGGATGGACTTCGACTTACTTGCGTCACAGTAGAACTACGTGTAATAGATTGCGTATTTCGTATTACTGCGGCTCCAGCTCTACGACCACGCCGTAATGACTCCTGAGTAGGCACAGGTGATACGCGACAGGTTGATGGCTCATCCTTGTCAGATTCTGCCGCTGATTGCTCCGTGTCAGTACAATGATCACTATGTTCACTTTCCCGGTCACTTTCAGACACAGTTTCATCTTCCTCGCCATCGTTCTCCTCTTCCAACCACGCAAGTATTTGTTTGTCTTGTTTGTTTGTCATTTCACACGATATTTATCTAAAAAAGAAATAAACTAAGCATAATAAAACAAAAACACAAGGCCTAATAATTAATTAAAACAAAGTAAAATTAATATCATACCATATTACCATTAAAATAATACTATACGCAATGAAAACAAATAATATTTCAACATTAGTAAAAACTAAGATCCACAAAGTTTACTTACGTGAGTAGTCGCGCGGTGAGCAATTTGGCCCCAACAACCTTTGTCTCCTGCGGTCATCCGCGCACTGATTTAATTCTAATTTCTAAAACAAGAAGGCGAGGGACGGGGGGGGGGGGGGGGGGCAGCTACACGGACGCTTGACCTTGACAATTGCATAGTGTACAAAATAAGACGAAAATTGTGCCGCGGGCGGCAAAATGCTCATAGCGCGAGCACTCTAGGGTTAACCGCATCAAATTTTGGCAAGGTCATAAAGAGAAAGCAGAACGAATTCTTGCCAAAATTTAGTAAAAAATTTTCTTTACAAACCCAGCATCGACCATGTTCAGTCTATTAGTCATGGAAAAAAATATGAAAAAGTAGCACTCGAACAACTGTCTTCAATGCATAAAATCAACATTAAAAATTGCGGCTTGTTCATAGATGAAAAATATCCTTTTTTGGGTGCTACACCTGATGGGATCACCACTAGTGATATGTTAGTGGAAATAAAATGTCCTATTACACCATTTAAAAATGGCATAGAAGATGCAATTGAAAATAAAAAAAACTAATGGTGAGGTGGTTATTAACCAAAGATTGGATCGGATTGGTATTTTCAAATCCAAGGCCAACTACATATCTGCAAAAAAGATAGCTGTTTATTGGGTATATGGTATGGCAATAATAAAATAAAAACTGAAATTATTAAAAAGGATGATGCGTTCTGGAAAAAAGAGATGGAACCAAAGTTGTTAAAATTCTATTACGACTGTCTTCTTCCCAAACTTGTCGACCCCAGGCACACCAGGAACAAGCCTATACGTGATCCGGATTACGTGATTATTCATAACAATAAAAACTCTGTTCCAGAAACGAACAATTAGAAAAAGCAACTGGCTCGGGAAAAGAAAATGCTGATTCAAATCCACAATCAGTCTTTGAATATGAGGATGTTTTTTCATTTTCCGAATTTTAATTTATTTTATTCTTAATTTTTTAATAATTTTATAATAATGATAATACACAGGAAGTGTAAGATATCATGTGTTTTATTGTAAATTCATTTTTATATATAAGATGATATCAATGTAGAATGGTGATAAATATAGATGAAATGGCGACAGGTCACGGGTACAACCTGTGATCCACGGATGCCCCTCAAGTTGAAGGGTAAAATCTATAAGTAAGATAAGATAAATCTATAAGTAAGATAAGGTCTGTCATACTGTATGGATCAGAATGTTGGGCTGTGAAGAAGACGGATGAGAAAAGATTGCATGTAGCGGAGATGAGAATGTTAAGATGGATGTATGGTGTGAAGAGAATGGATAAAGTGAGAAATTAGTATATTAGGGGAAGTTTGAAAGAGGCGCCAGTGACTGAAAAGTTGAAAGGTTGTTTGTCTTGGTATGGTCATGTAGGGGAGAGATGAAAAGCATGTTGCTAAAAGAGTTATGAATTTACCTGTGGATCGATGGAGAGGGAGAGGGAGGCCAAAGAAAAGATGGATGGATTGTGTGAGAAGTGATATGATAGAAAAGGGAGTTAGTGATAGTGCGACGAGTGACAGGATAGAGTGGAAGAAAAAAACGTGTTGCGCCGACCCCAAATAAAACGGGATAAGGGCAGGAAGATGATGATGATCAATGTAGAATAAATTATGTTCCTTGTTAAAATAAATAAACACACACACCCTCACAATAATTTAATACTTACAAGGAAAAGGATTTCAGCCTTAGAATACTTATGTAAAAGTAAATAATGATATTTTAATCGTATTAAATATTATTTATAAAAAATATATGATTCTTTATAAATAATATTTAATACGATTAAAATATCTATAGCAGTGCTTTTAACTCAGTTGACTTTGACATCCTCCTCGGTATCCTATCCTCACTAAATGTATCTCCTTCTGCAACTGCATGGTTCAATTCTTATCTTCGAGGTCGCTCGCAGTTGGTCCGCTCTGATGATGTTTCATCTGGTTGGTGCGACCTGTCTGCGGGTGTTCCTCAGGGTGGCGTCCTCTCTCCGCTACTTTTCTCCGTTTTTATTAACGCTATCACTAAGATACTTGTTTCAAGCTACCACCTTTATGCAGACGACTTGCAGCTATATCAACACTGTAAACTCGAAGAGCTTCCTAGAGCAATTGATGCCATCAATAATGATCTTGGAAACATAAGTAAATGGGCTAAAAGTTTTGGACTATTAGTAAATCCTACCAAATCGCAAGCTCTCATTGTTGGTGGCAGATATTTTCTTAATAAACTGCAGTCTCCTTCACCAGTCTTATACGATAACGTTGCCATATCATATACTACTTATGTCAAGAACTTGGGTGTCCTAATGGATTGTCATTTGTCCTGGGGTCTACACATTGCAGAAGTAAGCAGGAGGGTGTTTCACTCGTTTCAATCACTCAAACGTCTCCAGAAGTTCCTGCCTTTTTCAACAAAAATTACTCTTGCTCAGTCGCTCCTTCTCCCTTTACTAGATTATGCTGATGTCTGCTTCCTTGATGCGACTGAGGAACTTCTTGACAAACTCGAACGTTTGCAGAATCTGTGCATCCGCTTCATTTTCGGCCTTCGGAAATACGACCATGTGTCAGAATTTCGGAGTCGTCTGAAGTGGCTGCCTATTCGAAAGCGTCGAGATGCTCACATTTTCTCTTTCCTCTACTCTCTTCTCCACAATCCCTACTCACCAAGCTATCTTCGGGAACGCTTTGAATTCCTCGTTCCTAGAGGCAAACCCTGTCGCTCCTCTTCATCTCTTCTTCTTCGTGTCCCTCCTCATACTTCGACCCGTTATGATGGATCCTTCACTGTTCGTGCTGGGAGGCTTTGGAATTCTCTCCCTCACACTATACGCGAGAGCTCATCGTTAGATGTTTTCAAGGAACGAACCAGGGAACTGAAGTGTATGTAAGTTCCCTAACAATAAATAACGTAGTGAGTACGCTCCTCTAGAATATAAGTATCGTTTTAAGCTAAGTTAGCAGTTTACTTCAATGCGCATTGTACCAATATTATTTTTATATATTCATTAAAGTACATTACTTCGAACTGGTTGTCTGATTGAAAAGACCCTTGAACCCCAAACATTTCATGGCGACCCTGCCTTAGGGTCTGCCAAGGGGCCGATTAAACAAAGTATTTGCTGCGCGATTTCCAAAATGTGCAACTCAAAAATAGAAAAAGACGAGGTATTCCTTAATCAAAATGCGGCTGGAGGTAACAATGACGCTCTTCTAAAGAACATCGGAGGCCACATGGAGCGGCTGAACACGATCACTATCATCATTCTCGCTGTCATATCTCTCCTGGTAATATACTTTTTCCTGAAGTACTACCGAAGCTGCCATCGCCAATGGATACAAGAAGAAATCGGACTCAACGCAGTTCAGCGCATCAGGTCATCTCTACGTGGACGAGTTGAAGGTACACCTGCCAACTGATTAATCAAGTTGAAAGTCATATTCAAGTTAATCGTATAATCCAGTAATGTTATCATTCGTTTTATAACGCAAAAACTTAAACGACATAAAATAGTGCACAGAGACTCAGTGAATATGATACCGCGAGGCTAAAACTGCAACGTGTGAAATACTTCGGTGCCGCTTCGCAATAATTGTGTTAATATGAAACTTTTGTTTTTTCCTTTAGCAAATAATTAGTAGTAGTAGTAGTAGCGAATAAGTACTTGTTATCATGTAATATTTTATTATGATTAATATATTGTTAGAAAAATATGATGAGTAGGTAAATATTAGAAAATACTTAATTAAGAAGGGACAGGCAAGGTATAAAGGCAAAGTTGCTGAAACGCAGTTACGTGAGGCAAATAGTATTTTTTCTGAATGTCAGAAAATATTATTATTGACAGAAACAAGCAAGGATTCGAAGTTAGTTGCATCGGCATTAGATATTTTTAGAAAGATTAAGCTAACCTTAGAGGAAATAAATAGGCTTTGTACTATCCCTGAAAAAGTTTCTGACAAAATGGAGTTTGACCTTAAAGTGGCGTGTAGTTTGCTTCCAGCAATGGACGGTAGTGAGGAGACAACTAAACGCTTGATAGATTCGATCGAGATGTACGGAGATATGCTGGATGAGAAAGGTAAGACATTACTTATTACATTTGTCCTTAAAAGTAGATTATCTGAAAATGCCAAATTGCGCATTACAGGAAATTATAAAACTTTTCAAGACCTAGTTAAAGATTTGAGATGTCATCTATTGACCCGCAAATCCTTTACAGCCCTACAGGCACGGTTGCAAAATATACAACAGGGTTCAAATAGTATCGAGGAGTATGGCACGGAAGTAGAAAAGCTGTTTACTGAACTTACCTTATCTCAGTCAGATGGTGATACTAGCGCGTTTGGAATTTTAAAACCGTTGAATGAAAAATTGGCAATAAAACAGTTTTCAGGAGGACTACGCAGTTCAAAATTGGGCACGATCATCTCGAACTATAGCAGCCTGAAGGATGCAATCCAAGCTGCCAAGGATGAAGATACAACCTGTCAGTCATCACCGGGTAATGTCTTGCATGCATTTAGTTATGGACGGGGTTTTAATAATTCTAGGCGACAAGGTCATCGACATTTCAATAATAATCGTGGTCAATATATAAATAATAATTACCGAGGTCACTATAATAGATATAAAAATCAAAGACAAACATGGCGTGGTAATTTTAGAGGTTATAATGAAAATAGGTATAACTATCGTGGACCATCGCATAATAACAGGGGTCAACCAAATAGTAGGGGTTCAAGATACTTTAGAAATAAAAATCGAAATGTTTGTTTAGCAGATCATATCGATGACAATAAGCCTGGCACAAGTGGCAATAACGATAATAAGGAATCAGAAAACCAGTTTTTTCGTTCTTAAACATAGCGTCTAACCTTAGGTAATGCTAAATATGTTGTATTTTACGTTAATAAGATTAAATAATTTTGGCTTGTTGATACAGGTGCTTTTTTATCAATAATTAAAAATGAAGCGTTACCCAGAAACAGTATAATTAGAAAAGATGAAACTTTGATAAATGGAATCGGTGGACAAAGGCGTTCTCAAGGTTTAGTAGATTTTAATTTGAAATGTAATAATGAAACGTTTCAGCATTCTTTTATAATTTTTGATTCTTTACCATTAAAAGCAGACGGAATATTAGGCTTAGATTTTTTGAATAAGTATCAAGCAAACATTAACTTAGGTACTAACATTTTAAAATTATATTGTCATGGGAAAGAATATTATTTTAGTATCGTTGATGAACATAGTAGGAGAAGTAATAACTTAATTATACAAGCTCGTTCAGAGTCAATTCATTTCATATATGTAGATAAAAATCTGCATGATGATATTATTGTCTGTGGACGTGAGTAAGCGAAGGATGTCTATCTGGCAAATACGATAGCCACAGTAAAAAATAATAGGATTCCTATAAAGATTCTTAACGTTACTGAGAAGGAGATAACGTTACCAAATTTCAGTCCTAGTATGCACCCTTTGAGTGATTATAACATTTGCCAATTTAATAATAATATCATTGACGTTCCTAGGGTTCAAACACTGTTATCTGAGCTGAAACTAGACTATTTAAATGAAGAAGAGAGAAGGTCCATAGAAGCGATTTGCGCAAAATATTCAGATATTTTTTATATAGACGGAGATAAATTAACTACTACAAATATTTATGAGCAATCTATTATTGTTAAACAAAATTCTACTCCAATATATGTCAAGCCATATAGGTTACCACAAATGTTAAAACCGGAAATAGCTAAACAGATTAATAAAATGGTAAAAGACGATATTATAGAGGAAGCTAATAGTGAGTGGTCAAGTCCAATTTTATTAGTACCGAAAAAGAGTAAAGATAAAACTGATAAAAAATGGCGACTGGTTGTAGACTACAGAAAATTAAATGAGACGATATGTGATGATAAGTTTCCCTTACCTAATATTAATGAAATTTTAGATTCTCTTTCTGGAGCCGTATATTTTAGTCACCTTGACCTTCAACAAGGGTATTACCAAGTGACCTTGGAGCCCAATAGTCGAAAGTTAACTGCTTTTACTACCAACACAGGTCAGTATCAAATGAAACGCTTACCCATGGGTCTGAAGATAAGTCCGAGCGCATTTAGTCGCATGATGTCAGTAGCAATGTCTGGTTTGACTTACGACAAATGCTTAGTATATCAGGACGATCTTATTGTATTTGGTAGAAACTTGCATATCATGTCATAATCAAAACTTAATAAAAATAATGGAAAGACTAAGAAAAGTCAATTTAAAATTGAACCCGCAAAAATGCGAATTTCTTAAGAAAGAAATACTTTACTTAGGTCACGTTGTTTCAGATAAAGGTGTTTTACCTGATCCCGAAAAAACAGAAATATTGAAAAATTACCCTACACCTAAAACAGCAGGCGAAGTTAAGCGTTTCGTAGCTTTTTGCAACTATTACCGTAAATTCATAAAATGTTTTTCAGATATAGCATTGCCATTAAATAAATTATGTAGGAAAAATGAACCTTTTATTTGGACAGATAATTGTAAACATGCCTTTGACTATCTAAAAAACGCATTAATATCGTCACCTATATTGCAATATCCTGATTTTACAGAAAATAATGAATTCATATTACAAACAGATGCTTCAGACACTGCACTTGGTGCCGTGCTGTGCAATGTGCAAAGATCTTAGACCGGTAGCGTATGCAAGTAGACCTTTGAATAAAGCGGAAAAGAATTATCCTACAATACAGAAAGAGCTTTTAGCAATAGTGTGGTCTGTAAAATATTTTAGACCGTACTTATATGGTAAAGAATTCACAATAATGACTGATCACAAACCTTTACTTTATCTGTTCGGCATGAGAGATCCTTCAAGTAGGCTTCTTAAATTCCGTTTAATTTTAGAAGAATACAAGTTTAAAATTATTTATGTACGAGGAAAAGAAAATGTAGTTGCAGATGCTCTATCTAGAATATGCATTACATCAGACGAACTAAAAGATATGCAAGCGCAAGTGGTTGCTGTGATGACTAGGGCACAAAAACGAAAGCTTGATGAGGAGTCAAATAAAAATACGGATGACGTAGAGAAGGCGGTTCTTAATAAATCTCCTGACTATTGGTCTGGCCAACCAAGAGTTGTGGATATATTAAGAAAACCCTACGAGTCAGTCGAAATGAGTTTTATTGAAGGTAGCGAATTAAGTACATTGAGAAAAGATGGTTTTATAACTAATGTTAGTGAATGTTTTGTATTTTTAGCTAAAAGAAATATTATTTACATCAATCTTGATTTCAAGGCACATTTTTCGCGAGCCGAATTTGTGCAGAAATTAAGTTTGTTTTGTAAAAAGTTACAAATTAAAGAAGTGTGTATGATTAAAAATGAAGATAATATAGATTTCATTAAAAACTTATGTGATGAGATATCTAAGTTAGACAATTGGTCCGGACCGCGAATATGTATTTTGCGAGGAGTAAAAAGAATAACTGATGACAAAGAAAAAATTATAATCATAAATGACTTCCATTTATTGCCATCTAGTGGTCATGCTGGAGTGCGCAGGATGGTTAATACTATTAAGAAGAGATATTATTGGTCGGGTATAGAAAAAGACGTACAAACATTTGTAAAAAAGTGTACAAAGTGTCAGAAATCAAAGTATATCCGTTACATAAAAGAACCTATGTTTGTTACTACAACAGCATCTTCAGCTTTTCAAAAAATATATTTAGATGTAGTGGGTCCTTTAGATAGAGACATAGATGGAAACTGTGATATATTGACCATTCAGTGCGAATTATCTAAATTTGTACAAGCTATTCCCTTAAAGAATAAAGAAACCGTGTCCATAGCTAATGCGTTTGTAAGATATTTTATTTTAATATTCGGAATTCCTGAAATAATAGCTACAGACAGAGGAACTGAGTTCATCTCCGCAACTATGGAAAAGGTATGTAAACTTCTTGATATTGAAAAATTATCTTCAACTGCCTACCATCACCAATCGATTGGAGCTCTTGAAAATACTCACAAAGGTTTGGGTGCATTTTTACGGATCCAATGTGAAAACCATACAGATACATGGAGTTATTGGTTACCGTATTGGTGTTTTAGTTTCAACAATACAGTTCATTCCGAAACAAATTACACGCCTTACGAACTTGTCTTTGGTAAACTTTGTCGTATACCTAGTAGAATTTCTGAGTCTGTAGAACCATTGTACAATAGTGATGATTATCCATTTCAGTTGAAATATCGTTTACAGTTAGCTCATGCCGACGCAAAAAATAATTTACTGTGTAACAAATACAAACGCAAAGAATTGTACGATAAATCAATAAATCCTGTAATATATCAGGAAAATGATCTAATTTTGTTAAAAAACGAAACGGTACGTAAACTTGATGTTATTTTCGAAGGTCCCTTTAGAGTTAAAGAAGATTTAGGCTGTAATGTCAGGATATATAAGAATAATAAGATAGAGTTAGTTCATAAAAATAGGACACGACCGTACTTTCAATAAAATTTGTTGTATAGGCTACATGTGGTATTAGTACCTATAGTTAAGACTATTGTTGACTTAGATATTGTTTTTTTTTTTTGTAACATTGCAGTGTTATTAAGTATATTTTTAATTATAATTGATGTTATAGGAACTTTCTTGTGTAGCCAAGTATAATTAAGTGTTGTTAGTTGAATTAGGTAATGAAAAAAAAAACATTAATTTGTTTTTTTTTTCCCTCACCCCAGGAGGTGAAGTGTATGTAAGTTCCCAAACAATAAATAACGTAGTGAGTACGCTCCTTTAGAATATAAGTATCGTTTTAAGCTAAGTTAGCAGTTTACTTCAATGCGCATTGTACCAATATTATTTTTATATATTCATTAAAGTACATTACTTCGAACTGGTTGTCTGATTGAAAAGACCCTTGAACCCCCAACATTTCAGAACATTTACTGTCAACATGACTATATATGTATGTATTTATATATGTATACAGGGTGTAAGGGACAGCCTTCCGCAAACTGATAGGGTGGATTCAGTATATCGTCTTAAGTTGACCGGTACATGAAATTATTTCAGGAACGTTATGGGAATCCAATTAAACCGATTTGTTTCATTACCTTACACGCAATGTATCGCTACCACCGCAAACGCACGCAGCGAACGGCAGCGCTTTTAGTATTATTACTTTACACTATGGGCAGCGCCGCGACCTTATGTTCAGACAAACGGTCGCGCTCGCGCCACGTTTTAATAACAATAAATTATTATTTAAAAGATAGCCGCATTACTTACAAAAGACAATGTAATAATCGCGCTCGCGCCACGTTTTAATAACAATAAATTATTATTTAAAAGATAGCTGCATTACTTACAAAAAAAAATCTAACAATCATAACATGGTAACTGATAAATGATAAAAAAAGAAAAATGCGTAGGTACCTTAGAATCGCTCCGGTTTCCGGCTCTGGAAAGCATTTGTGATGCGGTCTCGCATTTCGTACTCACTTGCACACGCACTCACAAACACTTTTTCTTTTACGTAACCCCACAAAAAGGGGTCCAAATGGGTTAGGTCTGGGGATCGTGCTGGCCACGGTTGCGGTCCAAACCTACCTAAACTACGTTTAAATAGGAAAGCACTGGTAAGTGGTAGCGTCTCCTTACGTTAGCGAACCAATTCCAAAAACCACGTAGGTATTGGTCTTCCGGCGCCTTTTTGTCTGGGAACAATGGGCTGGTTTTCTAGCAAGCGTTGATAGTCACCAGTAATTATCCTGGAGTCTGATGGATGGCGACGGTCAGGATACCTACACTACTACAACACATTATCATCTCCCCATAATCACGCGCGCTAAACGTACCTAGGTAGTAATTTCGCACAATTTGTACAACAAAACTTCACTACACTTCACACACTACATAACTAATAAAACTTAACAACACTACTTATAACAAAACTTTTAAGCCGAATGCGCGAGCGATCCGTGCCGACACACGCTCGCGGTACACAAACAATAACATCGCAGCAAGGCACAATGGCGACTGCATGTGATGAGACACACACAAACATAAATCTGTTGTTGCCAATTACACGAAAATTACAAAATTTCGGGGTAAAAAATAAAAAATTATGCATGGTCGTAATTTATCATTCTGTTATTTTTTGTAGAGAAATGAATTGATTAAATCAATTTAATTCTAATTTCATTGTTTAGTTAATTTAGAATAATAAAAGTGCAGTGTGATAGAAAGCTGTGCTTCCATTCCAGGGAGATTGTGTTTAATTTCTGGCTCGACTATCAATTCATGGCTATTGTGAAGCCATGTAAAAATCTGTAAGTAGTTTAAAAACTAGCCAGTAATCGCTTAAAAAGAACAATCAATTAATAAATTAGGTAGTATTTGTAAATGCTTTAAAATTAAAACTAGACTAATCTTTATTTATTTCTTATTCAATTTATGTGCGCGACAAGATTTTCATTAATTGATTAATGAAAATCTCATCAACGTAATTATGAATGCAAAGGAGTTCTCAAGTTTTAGATAAATTTCGCTAGTTCTAACATTTTCGTTTACTACCTGAGGTAACAAAAGTTAAAAATTGGCAACACTGGTTCAATCGGGCAAACATTGTGCAAAGAATCGGGGAGACGGGGAGACGCGGAGGCGGGGCGATAGAAAGGGACGCAGCTATTCTGTACGTTGGACGGGATCGTAGGTATTATACCTACGGCGCGCGGCGCGGCGATCGGCGCGGTGGGGCGCCGAGCCGCTGCGCCGTGACCGCGGTGCGGTGAGTTCAAACGACTCGCGCTAGGTAGAAATTGAACAGCTGATTTCATGCGTAGTTCTTTAGAGAATTCACACAACCATTGCGTATTTTTTTGTTTTAGCTGTGTTATTTACATTAATGTTATTCTTCATACATAGAATGTAATTATACATTGAAATAGAGGTGTAGGAACTGAAAAAACGAAAAAAAAATTGAAAATTTTCCTGAAAGAATTTTCACTGGAATATGATTCAGAATAAGGAGCTGAATGCACCCTGTTAATTTGTGGAGGGCTGTCCCTTACACCCTGTATATTGTATTTTTATGTATTATGTTTATATACTGTGTAGCTTTATTATATTATATATATTTATTGTCTTTATATATTGTTATAGTGTTTATATTTTCTCAGTAATGTGTTGTTGCGCACTTATGACTTTACCCTTCCATATCCAATCTCTCTATCGCTCTAAGGTTTGCTGTTAGAGAACCCAACTCTGGGTTAAGCTCGCCTTTGTACATATTTTTTTTTTATTGTATTTTTATAAATGTATGTGTGTGCAATAAAAGTATAATAATTCTTAAAAATATTTTACTTTAAAAAGAGATGTGCTAATGTTTTTCAAATCACGAAAATCTTAATTTCGTTATTTGAATAACACAAGCACGTGTTAGTTTATTTCCGAAAAGACAATCAATAAAAAACTTCATAGGTAAATTCATAAGAAAAATATATATGTCACCGGAAAATAACAAGATCCGTAAGTTTATCAATTTACTAGGAAGTTTATAAACTTTCGTAAGATTCTAAACGGGAGATAAATTGTAATATTTTACGTCCACATTTTCGTAAATTTATCAATTTCCGACGTCATACGGTAAATTTATAAACTAACGAATATCAATTCGTAAGATTTTCTATGGTTCGACCAATCACAGAAACTCTTTTAAATATACGATCTTTGAAATACGTAAAATAACACACTGCTCTCTGATTGGTCAATGTTCATAGTGACAATGCTTGTATCCATAGACTTTGGCATAATCAGACTTGACAAACTATAAATTGGAAGCAATAATGCCTGGTTCCTCTCTGGCACGGATGTAGTGAGTTGAATTTTCTATTATCAGTTTCAATAAGCTATTTAATAGTTACTTGGTAAAATACAATTCCGTGACCAGCTATGGTGGCCGCGAGGAAGGAGAAGTGACACGTGACAGACAACCTATCAGATCGCGCGTAACGTTTGCTTACTGCTTACTTATTATTTTACGAGTGAGTTCAGCAAGTTTATCAATTTGCGAAAATGTGGACGTAAAATATTACAATTTGTCTCCCGTTTAGAATCTTACGAAAGTTTATAAACTTCCTAGTAAATTGATAAACTTACGGATCTTGTTATTTTCCGGTGACATATATAAGACAACTCCAAGGTGTCTGTGTTCCGCGCTGCCATCGCCGCGCGCCGCTCGCCGGCGCCGCCTGTTGCAATGCATACGTTACTTACCGGGGTGCGTGCGTGGTGCGGGGCGCGCGCGCCTGGTTTTAGAATTATTGTTAAACAATTCGTCGCCTTAACGGGCGAGGCAGCGAGACACAATACCCACAAAAAAAAAATATGTTTCTCAACTAATGCAAAGTGGTGACATCTATGCGTAACTACATGTGTCAAATATTGTCTTCAGCGACTAATCTCGAGAATGAGGCGCGAGTATAATTATGTTTTATCTAGGTTTCTTCTACAGTCAGCACCAATATACCTAGTCTAGCCATAAATACTGTAACAAATAAAAAAAAATTTTTCTATTGCAAATAACATTTATTACTTTTACAGTAAGTTTAATACATAAATATAAATCATAAAAAGCTTATTCGAAGTGGTCTCCATTGGCTGCAATACAGTTCTTTAAACGTTGAGGCCAATTATCAATAGAAGCACGCACTCTTTCCATGGGAAAATTCTTCACCGCCAATCGTATGGATTGTTTTAGGCTAGGTTAGGAGTCCAAATTATCATGACGTTTAGAGCAAGCCCTACTCTCTAAAACTGACCATAAATCATAATCCAGCGGATTAAGATCGGGACTAGACGACGGCCAGTCTTCAGCTCTGATGAAGTCGGAAACGTTCGTTTCCAACAAAGACTGCGTGGACCGAGCTTTATGACCCGGCGCCGAGTCTTGCTGGAAGGACCATTGTTGGTTATTGAACATGGTGTTGTTAAGGGGCTTAACTACCTTCTCAAGAATGGTATTTTGATACACTTGTGCCGATGTTTTGATACCTTAGTAGTATGTTATTGGGCATTCTATTCCACTATCGGCAAGTCGCTCGGCGAGTGCGCCTCGCTACCGATAGTGGAATAGAATGCCCAATAACCAATAAGCGACTCGACTCTCTACTCGACCAACGATAGTTCAAGTTATTTTACTTCCGATAAATGAACGTAAAATCGACAGTAGCTAGGTAGGCTGTTTAAGTTTATAAAGATTGTGGTAGTAAAATTTTACTCATTATTAATCAGTTTGTTGACAACAGTAATCATGAAATTTGTTAAACAACCACAATCGCTGCATGTAGGCACGATTTGCGGTGACTTTTGTAAAACTAGTTTGCGTCATGGAGAATTGTTACCTAATTCAGTACGATGTATTATTTGCGGACCATCGAATTGTGGCAAAACAAATTTACTTATTGGACTTCTTATACATGAAAATGGTTTACGGTTTGAAAATGTTTATGTTTATTCAAAAACCTCACACCAACCAAAGTACATTTTTTTAGAAAAAGTTTTACAACGGGTACCAAATATTAATAATAGTTACAAGCGTTCAGGACGCAAAACTCAACTCTGTAACTCAGAATACAGAACAAACCAGAAGCCGCGTTCACTCATAATTACATGTCGTCAAATGTGTCCAAAAACAATACGTCAATCCCCAAACGCCGAAAGTGGAACAATTCCCTTGGTTTGGGGTAATTTTACAACAGGAGGGTAAGATATATTTTGTTGGGTAAACCCAACAAAAATAGGTAAACTTACTATAAATGTTAATGTTAATTTTAGTTAAACCTACTATACACAACAAATAAAACAAAGCTTCAACGCTAACGCAATAAAACCTTCGCACTTAGCGAAGGTTTTATTGCGTTCCCTTTTGCTGGTTTAGTTTTTTATAATATGTATTGTCTTTAGACTCGGAACTAAAGATTAGAAGTCTACTTACTTTACTTAGTTCCTGAGATTAGCGAATTCAAGCAAACAAACAAACAAACTCTTCAGCATTATAATTATTATACCTATAGATATACTCGTATCTTAGTTGGAAATGCTGTTTTCAAACCACCTTTGTCATAAATACATATATCTCTTCAAAGTAAATTGGGCAAACTATGCTCTGGCTAGATGGTTTCTAAAATGAATCTAGCCGTGCCTTTTGTATGATTTTTAATTTTTTTGTTAGATAATGGACAGAAATATAACCCACAACAAATAAATAAGTGGGTAAAATTTTCACCAAAAATGACAATACACACAATATGGCCGCACAATTTTCATAGAAAAATAAATCGATTAAAAAATTCAATAATTAATTAAATATACTATTGCAGTCGATGCTTGCAGATGAAATGTAATCTTATCCACTTTTTTCATATTTCCAGCCGCATTTTTACTCATAGTAATGACACAAGACGGCATAATGAAATTAAAATTGATACTCGTAAATACGTCACGACATGCCACGTGCCAAAAATGACTAATCGTAGAAATTTCATACTACTATAGTAAAGAGTGGTTTTAGTTGCTTCTGTTTTAAGCGCGATAACGCCTTCTGGTTTGTTCTGTATTCTGAGCTCTGTAATTATATTCGATGACGTTGCTTGCGAGAATCAAACTAACATGCGTGATTATTTCGCAATGGGGAGGCATAAACACATCGATTGTTTTTATCTAAATCAAACATATAGCAAAATCCCTAAGCAGTTAGTAAGAGATAATGCTAATTTAATTGTATTATTTAAACAAGATGATATTAACTTGAGGCATGTTTATGAAGAACATGTTAACACTGATATGACATGGCTTGAATTTCGAGAAATGTGTTCTAAAATATGGAGTGAACCCTTTAATTATGTTGTAATTAATAAAGACTGTAACAAAAATAACGGATGTTATAGAAATGACTGCGTACCCGTTGGACCTCAAAGATTAGACCCTATTACAAATGTTACCCGTTCGACCTAATTTTTAGGTCCCTTTGGACCCTCTTCAAAATAAAATAATCAATGTGCCCATTAGACCTCATTTGTAGTACCCGTTGGACCTTCAAAATTAAAACAAGTAAAAAAGTAAACGTTGGACCTCTTTTTTAGTACCCTTTGGACCTTCAAAAAATATGTGTTCATTTGTTGTTCGTTCAATGTTATTTAGTTGGGAAAGGGGTACAGTTATGTTGAAAATTGTTAAATGGAAATCAAAAAAATTGACGAAACAAGTACCTAAGCAAATACACGGTATTACTATTATTATTATTTTGGTAACCTTCATGTAGAAACACCAATGAAACTTATGTATATAAAGTGTAATATGTTTTATAAGTAAAATAGACAATCGAACATTATCATTTTTTGGACATACGCAAGGCAAATTCGCGTCTAAGCTAGACCTTTCCTCGCTCTCTTCGGCGCGCGGGGGCGCAGGGAGGGGAGTAGACAAAGGGGTATGGTGCGGGGTGAGTATTAGAGGGATCGCAGGCCAGCAAAAACAAAACAGTGACATTTTGCATTACATTACAATTAGTTGGAGCTTTAAGTTGTTGACGTGTGTGCATTTGTGCAATCCGTGTGGTAAAAGGTGATGATCACAAGTAATAAGAAAACAAGGAAACGTTTAATTAAGTACCTGGTAAGTATTAAATTACTTTATCTGTTGCATGTTTAAGTGATTTTATTTGGATGTATATTTCAAATCTTCCGTGGTTTTTCTTTTCTGATAATTTTGTCACTATTATTTCTATATTTAATTTGTCTCTGCTAATTAATGAACAATTATTACTTACCATACTGTGAATTTGTAAAATTAGTCATGCTAGCATTCCACCAAATTATTATACATTAATTAATTTGTTCATACACACACGACTCCAGCCGACCGTCGACTAGCCGGTGCAAAATGTGTCATTATTAGTAACATTGGTTATGATTAAAATAAAAAAAAAATCATAATAATACACTTTAGTCTTCTTTGGAACTTTGTTTTATGGACACTCTTCATAAGTTACCTAATTATTGTTATAGATTTTAGTCCAATTGTTTTTCTTATTTTTAATTTCTTATTTCTTTTTCTTATAGCTGAGTTTACTCAATTAGTTGTCTTTTATGTTGTGGTAAATTTACTCACTACTTATTTCGTGTAAAATACTAACTTAAATAAAACGAATATATTTAATGGCCTGTTTCAGATTAAAGAAGAATCATTGTTAATGAATAATGTCTCAAATAGAAGTAGTCCCTTCAACAAGTCGACATAATAATATAGATAAAACACAAGAACTTTGTTTCGTGACATCTAAAAGAGGTGGTGAGATTCTGCTAAATGATGGTTACCAGTACTATAAAAAAAAAGATAATAAAAATGGGTCCTCACGGTGGAATTGCAAATATAAATCGAAGTGTCGCGGCACTATAACAATTAAAGGAAATACGATTATGAACAAAGTCAGTCACAGTAACAATTGTGTACGTGATCACGCTGGCAATGAAATAAAGAAAGAAATAAGTACATGGAAAGTTGAATCTGGACAAGGAGTTCTTCCTCTGCAAACAATATATAATGAAGGCGTTAACCGGTTGAAGGATAGAGGTCTTAACCTATTGACCCGGATACCTAATTTTAATAATGTGAAGCATGGACTCTATAACAGTCGCAGAAAAGAATTTGGCATCGATAATATTAAGCCAAAAACAGTTACAGATGTCAAAGTTCCTGTAAAATACAACGACTTTTTAATGGCTGACTATCAAGAAGGTGCTCGAAGAATTTTAATATTTTCATCAAAAGAAGCAAGAGAAAAATTGAAAACGGTGAAACATTTTTTTGCAGATGGGACGTTTAAATGCGTAGTACCGTTTGTACAAATGTACAGTATTCACGGAGATCTCGGTAGCACCGAAAAAAGCACAAATATTAAACCATTGATATATGCTTTGGTCACTGATAAAAAAGAAGAAACTTATCAAATTATTTTTCAATTATTACTATCGCAAAATCCATCTTGGAAGCCAGAAAAATTTACTACAGATTTTGAAACTGCGCAAATGAATGCTATTCAGTCAGTTTTTCCTGAAGTGGACATTAAGGGATGTTTTTTTCATTTTACTCAGGCTTTAAGTAAAAAAGCAAAGAGTCTGCACATCTTAAAAAATCGCGCGTGTAAGCGACATGTTGCTTTATGTGCCGCTTTAGCATTATTACCAGAACAAGCCACAGATGAAGGTTGGTTTTATATTATGGAGGACTGGTCCGAAGAAAATGAAAATTTAGTTAAATTTAATGACTATTTTACAAAACGATGGCTGCAAAAAGAAGACATGCTAAGAATCTGGTGTTTCAACTCTGAAAGACATCGTACAACTAATAGCGTGGAAGCATGGCACTCGAGTATTAATAAAAAGTTGTGTGGTAATACAAAGCCAAATATTTTACAATTTTTGAGCATAATTAAAACAGACGCATCAATGACAAGTTTAACTATAGCAAAACTAGAAAATGGACACCAAATACTAAATAAGCGCAAAGAGTACATAGAAAAAGATGAAAAAATCGCTTATATTCTAGAGCAATTAGATAACAACTATATTAATGTAGGTCATTGCTTAGAGAAGCTGCTTACATATGTATTTTAAGTGTTTGTCATTTAACAATACTTAATGTCCTTCCAAAAAATTATTTGAAAATTCTGTTACTTGAGCTTGACTTGAGATTGATGATGTTATTTTTTATGTGTAAAACCTAAGTATGGAAGCTAACTAAGCTTCCATACTTACTTATGGCAATATTGTTATTTAATTGTAATTAGAATTTGTGATCTAAAACCATGTTAATCATTATTATTATTATTTTTATATCTTTTGTCTGAACTTTGGGATAAGACTGATTTCAATATTTGATCTGTGATTTATATATTCTATTTTACTTAAAATATACAATATTTTATATTTACGAACAAAATAAACGATAATAACACTGAACAGTGATTTAGAAACATGTAAAATATATAGTTATATTTACAAATTTATTTAAAAAAAAAATAACTTAATGTTGCAACATTATGAATATTACCGTCGACATTGAGTCGTCAGATTAGGTAACACTGACATGTCAGGCTACAACGTTTTAATTTTGAGAAAAGCCGCCATATTTAGGTTTTGCTTGCAAAAATGTAAGTAAATTCTATGATATACTGTGATTATAATCATTTATATGATTTGTATTCAATAATATAGGTACTTTAATTGCTTAAAAAAATAAAGATCATGTAATGGCATTACTGTTATTTAATTGTAATTAGAATTTGTGATCTTAAACCATGTATAATATAATAATTATTATTTTTATATCTTCAGTCTGTTAACTTTAGGATAAAACTGATTTTAATATTTGATCTGTGATTTATATACATTATTTTACTTATAATACACATTATTTTATATTAACAATTATCCACACCCTTCTGGTACAACCTGTAGGAATATACCAACTTAAAGATTTATAATCGGGTAAATACGTGATCTAATTGGAATAGGTGATTTTATCTATACATATAAAAATCAAAGTCCTGACTCATTCACTAAGTCACCAACGCAGGGCCCAAACCCCTGAACCTATAAAGCTGACGTTGTTGCTTTTATATCTTTGAATAAACATATTGATTTATTTATTGCATCGTGTTTTATTTTTGATAAAGTGTCTCACTTTTGTGCACGATTGTACTTTAGCTTTTCATACGAAGATGTAAAAAAATGGGTCCAACGGAACACGTTGTTTAATAGGGGGTCCAATGGGCACTAAAGTATAGGCAAAATCCAAGTTTTAAGGTCGAAACGGCACAAGGAGGTCCAAAGGGTCATGATAGTCAGTGAGGTCCAAACTTGGAGGTCCAACGGGTACGCAGTCCTTTGAGTTCGAATGATGCAACTTTTTTTTTTTGTGATTTGCTAATGCTTTTCTTAACTATTGCCAGCTATAACTTTGTACATTAAGCCATGCAAAACTAGTTATACAGCCAGAATAAGCACAGCGGTGCATGGAAATAAAAAAATGGAAGTATGGAAAGCTGCAAATAAAACAACATGAAGCACATAGCTGTAAATGATTACATGAATGGTATGAATTCGTGTGCTATTCAAAACTTACCCTAATTCGGGATTTCCACACAACAAATATACTGAATCACTTGATTTTAAATTAATTTATTTTCAAAATTAAACGGCCGTGTCTGCTAGGGCGCTTGCCACGACGGAAATTGGTAGGAGGACAGCGTATGCACCAGTCTAGAAGCGACCAGCGAATCACACTCAATGTTATTGCGGCGCTGCGCTCGCGCCGCTGCATCGATCGAAACCCTTCGTTCCGTTCATTCCGCGCGTTCCTAACCCGCGCACAAACAAAGACTTTAAAAATCATGTAACGTTCCGTTACATTACCCCCGGTCCCTCATAAGGATTTTATTTTAAAAATAAAATCCGCATGACAAACTCGTTACAATATCCTTTCATTCATACTTTTATTTCAATCATTCCTCATCTCTCAAAACCAATCACATAAGACATCACACAATATTATAATTATGCGACGTGTCCTAACATACAAAAAAATTAAGCGACTAATAGTCGTCACTAACTTTGGTAACAGATCTTAAGAGTTTAATAGTGAAAGGGGGGACATAACAAAAATCGTGTTCATTTTAAGGTAGGAATTTTCAAGTCCTTAATATGCCAAGACCCTAAATTTTTACCGTGGTGACAGCTTTTGAATGACCCGGCATTTAATGTATTTGGGAGCTAACTTCTTGCTAAAGTGCTTATCTTTATCGCTCAGAACGTAAGCACGTTTATACACTATATCCTCAATATTAAATTCGAAAGATTTACGTCTTAAATTATAATATGATGTATTTTTCACATGAGCGTGATACAAGGATTTTTGGACTTGATCAAAGATAGAACTTAGGCATCCAAGGTTCTCCGCATATAACTCGCGAGGAAGAAATAGAACCTCATCACCCAAGTCAGTATCTGTATAATGCGATCCACATAATGCTATTTCTCGTCCAAAAACTAGAAATGAAGGTGTAAATCCGGTGGCTTCGTTGACCGAATTATTTATTGCAAATTGTACTTTTGGAATAAACAAGTCCCATGTTCGATGGTCACCATCCACGAAAGTTGAAATGCAAGTAATTATTGTTTTGTTATACCGCTCAACGGTGTTAACTTGGGGGGTATACTTTGGTGTAAGAAAAATGTTCGGTATTTTATATTCCTTAAACAAATCTTGAGTGTGACCACTAATAAATTGGGTACCATTATCCATGAAAATACTTTGAGGAACACCGTGAACAAGTAATATGTGTTCTTCCATAATTTTAACTATAATTTGAGAAGTAGCTTTTTTGATTGGGAAGATGTGACAATATTTGGAAAAGCAGCAAGTCACTACTAGTATGTAGCTATTTTGTTTCCGTGTGATAGGAAGGGGTCCCATTAAGTCAACCGAAATCATTTGATAAGGGCGAGAACATTGCTTTGGACGTCCCATTTCACCAAGAGTAGCATGGTTCTGAGCTTTATATTGCAAACAAGTGCTACAAGATCCAACGTATTTTGCCACATCTCGATGCATACTCGGCCAGTAATATCTAAGAGCAACGCGCCTGTAGGTTTTAAAAATGCCCAAATGACCTGCAGTTGGTTCGTCGTGATTATCCGCGATAGCCTTCTCCCTGAGCTCAGATGGAACGACTTCCTTCCAAGAAAATTCATTGGTAAGCAAGTACTTATTCTTACTAAGACGGAAGAGAGTGCCATTCTTAATTTGATAGTTGGGAAAGTTCTCGGGTTTTGTGACGAATATATTTATAATAATTGTATAAATGTTGGTATACCAAGCATCACTAGAAGTCGCGAATGAATTAGCAGTAACTATAGAAGAAATAGGAACAGCTCTAGACAACGCATCCGGGATGATGTTGTCGACGCCCCGGCGGTGCTTTATATCAAAATTAAATGAAGACAAACGCACACCCCAACGTGCGAGCCTTCCCGTAGGGTTATTTAATGAAAGAAACCACTTTAACGCACTATGGTCTGTGTACACAGTGAAAACTTTCCCATTCTCCAAATAACATCGCCAATGCTCTAATGCCACAAGAACTGCCAGCGTCTCCCGCTCCGTTATACTGTAATTCTTTTCTGCCGCCGTTAATGATTTGCTCATGTAAGCTATGGGGTGCTCTTTTCCGTTAATAGATTGCGTGAGCATACCGCTTATCCCATAGTTACTTGCATCGGTATGCACCTCAAAAGGAAGATTGTAATCGGGGCAGGAAAGAACGGGCGCAGAAACTAAGCATTCTTTCAGTTTTTTAAATGGGATTTCTGCCTCATCAGTCCACTTGAACGGTGGAGTATTCTTTTTGTTGGAAGTCAACTTGTTGAGTGGCCCTGCAATTGTGCTAAAGTTGGGAACGAACCTACGATACCAAGTAGCTGTGCCTAGAAATCGCTTTAGCTCCTTGCGATTACTAGGAGTTGGGTAATTAAGAATGGCTTCAACCTTTTCCGGATCGGTTCGCAGCCCATTCGCATCAACTACGTAACCTAAATATTTGAGTTGACTTCGAAAAAACTCACACTTACTCATGTTAACGGTGAGGCCTGCTTTACGTAATTTATCCAAAACGCGAAGCAGAAGGGAAACATGCTCTTCAAAACTATTGCTAACAATAATTATATCATCTAGATAAGCAAATATACGATGATCTATGTTACCTAGTATCTTATCGACAAGACGCTGCTGTGTAGCGGGAGCATTTGTCAAGCCAAAAGCCGTGGTTTTAAATCTAAGAGTTCCTCGACCTGGGACGTAGAAAGCCGTCTTATCCCTGTCCTCCTCCGCAATCGGAATCTGCCAGAAAGCCTTGGACAAATCTAAACTAAGTAATCTAAGAAAACGAGCGTCGCGCAGATTATCCAAAATTTCGGAAATGTATGGCAAGTTGTATGCATCTCGCTTCGTAACTGAATTCAACTTCCTGCTATCGAGACAAAAACGAGGCTGGCCATTCTTCTTAGTAACGAGGAGAACCGGAGACTGCCAGGCGCTTTTGCAGTACTCCACCACATCTAGTTTTAACATCTCATCCACCTGTTCGACAAGAATTTTCTATTTCTCAGGAGAAAGCCTATAATATCTTTGTTGAATTGGAGGAGAATCACCGGTATCGATGCGATGGGTTAAAAGGTGTGTACGACCTAAGCCTTTAATCTCAAATGAAATGTCTCTAAATTGCTCAACAACGTTATCAGCAATGGCACGTTGAGACTCATCTAAGCGGTCATAAGACTGAATAAAAGTTGTATGATTATACTACTATTTAAATCTACTAATGAATTATTTGAAAAATCTACAGAACCTAAATATTTCGGACAAACATAAAAATTTAGAGAAACTCAATGATTAAATAGCAACTAAATTAAGTGTACAAAATTTTGATGTCAGTAATCCGAGCAAGTTATACGAAAAATTTTTTGCGGTGTTAAATAGGGAATTTCAAGCTATTTTGCCATTGAAATGTAAAGATATCTGTTCTAAGTTTCAGTTTAGCGATTGGGCAACCGTAGGTATTCGTAAGAGTAGAGATAAACTTTTTGAACTTTATGGCATGAAACCCTTCAATTGCGACCCCCTTTTTCATCAACATGTAAAATTGTACTCAAAAACATTTAGAATAGTATGCAAAGCCGCAAAGCGACTTTTCATCAGTAATAAAATAAAATCAGCTGATGACAAGATAAAGGCTACGTGGAAAATAATACAGAATGAGACAGGTAGGAAACGATTAAAATATTCGGAATTTTGTTTAAACACTGAAAGGACTGAAAGGGACAGATTTCGTCAAGCAAAGATGTAGCTCAGGAGTTTGAGGCATTTTTTGCTAATATACCTGTCACAACAACTGCTCATTTAGAATCATCAGCCAGACTATCGGTAACTTTGCTTAGAGAAAATGTGAAATCATGCAAAGACGATTTAAGTTTTCATTATACCAATCCTTTAGAGATAATAAAGGTTTTTAAAGAAATCAAGATCAAATCAACTGAGGACCTTTGGGGACTATCGGTGAAAGTATGCGGATCACTTATCCGAACTTTAGCGCCGTATCTGGCTTTGATTTTCAATAAAAGTTTTTTTTTTTCATTATTTTTATATAGATGACGGTGTCTTCCCGAACCTAATGAAATACAGTAAAGTTATTCCATTATTCAAAAATGGTGACACTAAGGAACCAAACAACTATAGGCCTGTCTCTGTTCTGCCGGTTCTTAGCAAAGTGTTTGAAAAGTTAATGCTATTTCGGATGCTTCATCACTTTGATAAACATGCCATCTTCCATCACCAACAATACGGTTTCACTAAAGGTCGTTGTACAACTGACGCCGGTGTCACTTTGATAAAGGAGGTATTCGGTGCTTGGGAGGAAGCATAGGATGCTGTTGGTGTCTTTTGCGACCTCTCAAAGGTTCGATTGCGTTGATCATGAAACACTCTTGCTGAAATTAGATCATTACGGGATTAGACATACTGCACTCCGTCTACTAAAGTCATATTTAGAGGATAGGTAGCTGAGAGTTCATGTAGGTGGTTATAACTCACAGGGCTCTGAGATAAGAATGGGCGTTCCACAGGGTTCAATATTGGGTCCGTTTCTCTTTTTAGTGTATGTTAATGACTTGCCACTTTTATTTAAAGCTGAGCCAAGTATGGTGCTGTTTGCTGATGATACATCATTAATTTTTAAAATAGGTCGACGTTCTAATAATTTTGACGAAGTAAACAGCTCCATTCATCAAGTTCATAATTGGTTTACAGTCAATAATTTAGCACTTAACCAGAAAAAAACAAAATGTATGAAATTTAGCTTGCCCAACGTACACAGTAATGATTGTAGCATAATTTTAAATGGGCAAAAGTTAGAATTTGTCAACGAGATAGTGTTTCTAGGTATCACACTAGACAATAGACTTCAATGGGGTTCCCACATAAAGACGCTTTCGGGGAGACTAAGCTCTGCTGTTTTTGCAGTTAGACAGATAAGACAGCTCACAGACGTGAACACAGCAAGGCTTGTCTATTTTAGCTATTTTCACAGCATTATGTCATACGGAATTTTGCTGTGGGGTCGAGCTGCGGAAGTAGAATCAATATTTATTCTACAAAAGCGGGCTATCCGAGCGATATATAACTTGCCCCGTCGCGAATCTCTGAGAGAACTATTTAAAACGATAAATATCCTGACGGTGCCTTGTCAGTTTATATATGAAAATATTATGTATGTAAGGAAAAATTTGCAATTATTTGAAAAAAGAAGCGATAGACATTATTTTAATACAAGAGGCAAAGATAGGCTGGCTGTGCCACGATTCCGTCTGTCCAAAGTACAGAAATCCTTTATGGGGTTCTGTGTAAATTGTTACAATAAAATTCCAAGAAGTGTATTAAATCTTAATGAACGAAAATTTAAAACTTATATTAAACGCGAATTATGTAGACAGGCATACTACAAACTTTCAGATTATATTGAGGACAAGAATGCCTGGCAGCATGTTGGTTCGGCTCCACTGGACAATACTCAAATATGTAGTCAGTAGTTATTGAAATTATCAAAATTAATGAAACCTTGAATGAGTTTATATAGAAGCATTCTTTTGGATTGTGAGTACGCATGTGTGAGCGCCATGTTCGAGACAACAAAGGATTAAAATTTTAATGATAGATTAGATAGACCATCATTTGTTCCTTTTTATTAACAACTTGTCTCTGCATTGTTCTCACATAGGCGTACAGTAATGTATAAAATGTATTATTGGTGAATTGTAAAACAAATATTTTTTTAAAAGAGTAACGATGGAGTTTCTTGCTCGTTCTTCTCCATTCGAAACTACAATTTGGAACGAGCACCTAGCTTCACTGACGAACAGACTGACAGACTACTATTCTATTTTGACGTTTCAAAAGTACCTTTTTATGGTTTAGTTGAAATAAATGATTTTGATTTGATTTGATTTGATTTGGACACAAATGAAAAGCGCGCCAGAAGTCGATACCTAGAATAAGCGATGATTGGACTCCTGGAACTACATAAAATTTAATAATATGAAATTGGTCCTCTAGGTGCACTGGGACATTTATATAGCCAATACTCTTAAGTATCTGACCACCTGCAGCTACTATCGAAGGTGTATGATACACCTTCGATAGTAGCTGCAGTACATAGTTTAAGCCCACGACTGAGTAACGTGTTATGGGAATTATTCCCTAATTTTGTATTAGCTGCCCCGGAGTCCAGGAGGCCAGAAGCTGTGATGTCGTTAATTTTAATATTAATATATGGTCGCGAATCACCCAAAGGCTTAGTATGCAGAATTGAAGCAATTTTATAACTGTTGAAAAACAACTTAATTGTTTTCAACCAATTGTCCCAATCCTCTTTATCAAAGCGACCTGCTAACGAGGCTGACTTGAGACAATTCTGCATACCTAGTTTTTTGGAATTTGAACTTTGTTACAATTTGGGCAATCTGGTTTCTTGACACCCTTTTGACCACACTTGAAACACATGATTTCTGTATTTTGACAACTTCTGAGGCTATGCGAGTTATTACGGCATCTAGGACAATACGGTAATTTTCCGCCAGGGGCTGAATCAGTATTTAAGGCATGTAAATATTTTTCATTAACATTATTATTAAAATTTTGTTTACTGTTATTCGAATTTGTTTTATTGAACTCTAATTTATGGTTATTAATATAATTTTGTTTGGAAGCTAAATCAGTTCTTTGTTTGTACGCGAACTCAGGTGCTAACGTGTCAGAAGTGGCAGCGGAAGGTTCTCGAAACTGTGCCATGCGTGATTGTACATTTTCGTAGTTCCTACAAATCATTCGCAACTGGTCAATCGAAGTGATCTGAGATGCAGAGGCCAGAGTGCTGGCATAACACGGTCGAATGTTATGTAAAATTATTTCTAGTTTATCGTCCTCCACTAAAGATCTCGACAAGCGTGAAAACAGCACTAAGTAGGACGCCACTGTGCAAATTCGCTCCGTAATTATTTCATATATAAAGTAGTTTAAAGTTATCAACCAGTTCATATCTTATCACATTTAATAAGTTTAATTTGTTAATAAAACAGTGTTAAAAACCACATCTTAATAACTAAAGTATTGCCGAAGATATAGCAAAATCAATCTATCAAAATCATAATTTATCGCCGTTGAAACAACAACCCGTGACTCATTCGCCGCTGCCCGCTGCCCATCGGTCGTGCTCGCCACTCCGCCTCCCGCGCCTCACCCGTGTCACCTGTGTCGCCTGCGCTGTCGCCGATTGTTTACTTTCTGGTCGTACGAACTTTTAGATTTCAAGATGACTGCGAATTGTGATGCGTGCGGTAAGAAAGTCTCAAATAAATATTTTATGAGTTGCGTCAAATGTAAAGGAGCATATGACTTGGAGTGTGTTAATATGACAAAATTATCCTGGGAAAAATTCTCCATTAAGTTTAAACAATCTTGGCTCTGCCCTAACTGCGTGTGCTCTCAGCCCAAGATAGATAACACTAGAACTCCTGCACGGAACCCTACTTTAAATATTGATGAATCTTCTTGTGAAAATGTAAATATGACGAGAGGAACGCAGGGGACATCTATGCTAGATTCTGAAACATCAGTTGCTGAGTTGCTTAGCGAAATTACGGAGCTGAGACAAGAAATAAGGGATTTGAAGCAAAACAGTAATGACGTATATTTGCTGAGGCAAAATGTGCAGGACCTTAAAGCTGAGCTTGCTAATCTCTCCCCGGACTTCTCACAATATTTTGCTAAGTTCAATAGCACACTTGAAGCCAAGGATCAGGAAATAAGAAGTCTGAAGCTAAAACTATCTCAATTCCAAACCACCCTCAGCGTCTTGGAACAATCTTCGTTGAGAAATGAGATTGAAGTATGTGGTGTTCCTGAGCAAAGTTTCGAAAACCTGACACACATCCTGCTAACGCTGTCTCAGAAACTGAATGTGGACTTACAAGACACCGATATCGACGTTATTTCGAGAGCTGGACCAAGACCTAAAATCGGAAATGACTTGACTGGGTCCCGTCCTATTGTGGTAAAATTAATTAGGAAGGCAAAGCGAGACGAGTTACTGAAAGCTGCAAGTTCCAGGAAAAACCTAACTACGGAAAACATCGTGAACACTACTCCTTCGAACATCTATCTGAATGAAAGAGTTACTAAAGCAAAAAGGCTGTTATTTCGAGAAGCCAGAGCAAGAACTCGTACGTACGGATTTCGTTTCTGTTGGTTGCGTGATGGAAATATATATATCAGGAAGAATGAGAGCGGACCCAGTGGTCAATTTCCTGCGATACGTATTCAATCTATTGAGGATCTGGATAAACTCATTGGTTCCAGTACGTCGATGGTTAATTCAGATAACTCTGGCTAATTTTGCTACTGTTAATATTATTATTAAGTTCTCGGACTTTTTATGTATTTCTCTTGATTACCCATATTTTGCAAATAGTTCACTACTTTTTGTATTATTACACAATACCATATACACTGTTAATAATTCTTCACTACACACACACAATATAATAATAATAATAATAACACACAATATAATAATAATAATAATAAATCCGCAAGGCAGCTTGTGGCGAGCTGTTGGGCAGTGGCGACCCCACGGACCTGACTCCCGGGAGGTGTCTTGTTCTTCTCTCTCCGGTTAGTCCTCGTGACGAGCTGGAGTGAACACTGATGAAGAACAAGCCCTCCTACCTCATTCTTGCCTTAATTGGCTGGTTTGAGTGGAGATTCGCAAGAGTAGGAGTTGAAGGAGACACGGGGGAAGGATGTATCTCAGTAAGGTGCTGGTAGGGGTCTTGACCGTACTTCCGGGATTGCTCTGATAGCCGTGGGATGTCTCTCCTTCCCCAAGCAGCTCAACGTATGTTGCCTCCGTGTCGCTACATGCTAGCGGCCGTTTCCGGGGGCCCATTAATTGAGTTTGCCAGTCACCCCCTGCCTGTTTATCCGTATGTATCAATATTGGTCAGGGGCAGGGGCCATAGTATTTCCATAGTTATCATATCCATCAGTCCATAGCAACCCATATTCATAACCCTATCAATTTTTACCACATTTCACAATAGTCTTGCATCAACCGGGGATTGTCCTTGGATGCATTTTAATAGTGCATACAGGGATAATTGCCGGCTGATGTCCCATCACATTTAGATTAAAACTGTTCAACGGGCCTCTGCGAGATGGCTTCGGCTCCTCGTACGCCTTCCAAAGGTCCGGGACCCTGTGGTCCCGTGAAAGGAAAGAACAAACAAAATAATAATAATAATAATAATTCCGTTGTCCCTCTGTTGCTATTACTAGCAACCATTCCCGGGGGCCCGGTCGGTGAGTTGGCGAGTCTCCGCCTGCCATTTTTACATGTATACATTACATTGTTTCGGCAGGTGCCATAGTCCTCCCATAGTTTCCATCATACCAGTCCATAACAACCCACGCCCATAGCCTTATTCCTTGTTTCTATTATCCGCAATAGTCCTACACTAACCGGGGACTGTCCTTGGGTGCATTTCCATAGTGCATACAGGGATAGTCGCCGGTTTGTGTCCCATTTCAATTAGATTAAAGTTGTCTAAAGGGCCTCTGCGCAGTTGGCTCCGGCCCCTCGTACGCCTTCCAAATGACCAGGACCCTGTGGTCCCGTGATTGGTAAAGACATACAATAATAATAATAATAAAGCATTTATTTCGGACAGGATCCATACAAGAGTTCGATATCAACATCATTAATACGATACATCAAAATTTAAAATGCCACACACAGTAAAATCAATTATTAACATTGAACTAATCTGTTAAAAATCCATTAAGTACTTCAAAATCCACTAATTAAATAAAATTTATATTAAATACAATAAAAATAAGTACAATTAAATTTCAATAAGTTAGTAAATAAAATTCTCAATTAAAATGTTAAAATAAATAAATAAAATTCCCAATTAAAATGTAAAAATAAAACTAATTTTAATTAAGTGTCATTAAATTACGCCAATACCCACCCGCACCCAGTGCTGTTGGAATGGACAATCCCATCGTGAGGCAATAAGTTTCAGGATGCTGTTGCCGCTGTCTCGTAGGCGCTGCAGTAGAGATGCTGCTTTTTTTCGCATTTCGCATTCTTTTAAAAATACTGTAAATTTTATAAACTCTTTACATAGAATCATACCCGAACTCAAACTTAAACCTTGTTCCATTTTCACTGGCGATATAAATATTAACATTAATAATGTGACCTCTGATGATGTTTCAACTTATCTCTGCACGCTTGCTGAACTTGGTCTGAAACCGGCTGTAAACATCCCAACGAGAGAGGGTTCTTGCATCGATCACGTCTTCTATACGGCTAAAGTAGACGTGGAAACTATAATTTGTGCTTCAACCATAACTGATCATAATTTAATTATAACTGGCATAACTGGATCAATCGTAAAACCTGTCCCTCGACCTAGGTATAGACTACGTATTGATTACAACTCTATTTCAGATGAACTAAATAATATTGATTGGTCATCATTAAATAGTATTTCCAGTGTTAATGAACAAGTTGAAATTTTTATTCGTATTGTGAAGGATATACTAGATAAAAACTCCCAACGTGTGCGTCTGTCTAGATCAAGGATCATATTAAAGCCCTGGATGACACTAGGCTTACTAAAATGTTCCCGCGTAAAATATAAGCTTCACCAGGAAGCAAAAAAATATCCCTTAAATGATATAAAAGCTATAGTTTATGCTAGATATCGGCATTTTTATACTACGTTAATACGGAAAGTAAGGAGTCAATATCAATCTAACCTACTAGAAAAACACAAAGACAATCCTCGTGAACTTTGGTATACCATCAATGACATTACACACCGGAAAGCCACCACAAAGTCCCAAAACCTTGAACTTTTAGACATCAGGAGCTCTCCCAAGGAGTCAGTTAACTTATGTAATGACTTTTGCCTCGGTAGGTGAATCGTTTGCTAATCAAATATTATTAAAATTAGATACCACACAATCTGAACTCGCTCATAAAATAGATACTTGTAATTCTCCTTCCTCTCCTTTCTTTTTTGAACCTACTGACAGTGACGAGATTAACAGTATCATTATCTGTTTAAAATCTAATACTGCACCGGGTCTCGATGGCTTATCAGTACAGTACATTAAAGCTATTAAGGATCATATTACTAATCCACTTGCTGCTATTATTAATAATAGTTTAGCTACTGGAACAATCCCAGATGCTTGGAAATCTGCGGCAGTTGTCCCGATACATAAAGGTGGAGTAACTGATAGTCCCAATAACTTTAGACCAATTTCATTATTGCCAGTTTTCTCAAAGATATTGGAAAGAGTAGTCAATAAACGTTTAGTGAAATATATTGAATCCAATAATATTTTATCACCTAATCAATTTGGATTCAGGTCAAAACGCTCAACCGAGGACGCAGTTAAGTTACTCACCAAAAATATTGTGCACAATTTAGACAATGGCAGGGCTTGCATCGGTGTTTTCCTGGATCTAGCAAAGGCCTTTGACACCGTGTCAATTCCAATCCTACTTAGACGACTGGAAAGCATCGGTGTCAGAGGTATTGCTCTTGATTGGTTCCAAAGCTATCTCACGGGAAGACAACAATGTTTAAAAATAGATTCATGGGTTAGTTCCTCCAGAGGACTGTCATTTGGTGTTCCACAGGGCAGTGTTCTTGGTCCTACATTGTTTTTAGTTTATTTGAATCATCTTGCCTCGTTATCATTGAAAAATGCTGAAATTATTTGCTATGCCGACGATACCGCAATAATTTTCCATGAAGCAAATTGGAGTGAATGTTTTAGGAGTGCGGAACATGGAATGACTAAAGTATTTGGGTGGCTTTCTGATAACTTACTAACGTTAAACACTGCGAAAACGAAATACGTATGTTTTCATAAAACCGCAATATCATCCCCGTTGGTCACATCTGATATCAAGATTCATGAGCGTACTTGCAATAAACCACCTGATGTTAGTTCCTGTAATTGTAACGTTATACAGCGAACTCATACCATAAAATATTTAGGTGTCAACATTGACGAAAAGCTCACATTCAGTGATCACACAGCAGCTTTATCAGCTAGGGCCAGAAAGTTGATATATGTTATGAAACAAATAAGAGACGTAGCAAACCCAGATTTAGCTAAATATATTTACATCTCACTTTGCCAATCAATTCTAACATATTGTATCAATACCTGGGGGGGTGTAGCTGCGTCACATCTGATTTCATTAGAAAGAGCTCAGCGGTCTGTGCTAAAGGTTATGCTAAAAAAGCCCATAAGGTATCGTACAGCAAATATTTACAAAGAGACGAACTTGCTAAGTATTCGCAACCTTTACATAAAAGCTGCTGTCTGTCGTAGACATAAACAAATATTAAAATGTGAATCTTACAATAAACTGGTGACAAATAGAATATTTAGAGTCCCGGTAGCCATAGTCAATACTTCCTTTGCACAAAGATTTTCTAATTTTTTATTTCCTTATGTATACAATAAAATCAGTAAAATTTGTAAATCTAAAAAAGAAACGGTGAGCGAAATGCACACACACACACACACACACACACACACACACGCACACGCACACGCACACGCACACGCACACGCACACGCACACGCACACACACACGCACACGCACACGCACACGCACACGCACACGCACACGCACACGCACACGCACACGCACACGCACACGCACACGCACACGCACACGCACACGCACACGCACACGCACACGCACACGCACACGCACACGCACACGCACACGCACACGCACACGCACACGCACACGCACACGCACACGCACACGCACACGCACACGCACACGCACACGCATACGCACACGCACACGCACACGCACACGCACACGCACACACATTAATTGTCTTTATGCTATAATTACTTAAGTCTTAAGTTGCAATTTGATATTATTAGTCCTAAGGAAACCGTATTGTTGATAGCCGCGATACAGGCTTTGCCTAGTGCGGTTGTCTCTGTAAATTAAGGTACTGTACACATGAAGGCGTACGAGGAGCCGAAGCCAACTCGCAGAGCCCCGTTGAACAGTTTTAATCTAAATGTGATGGGACATCAGCCGGCAATTATCCCTGTATGCACTATAAAAGTGCATCCAAGGACAATCCCCGGTTGATGCAGGACTATTGTGTGTGTGAGTGGATATGATAACTATGGAAATACTATGGCCCCTGCCCCTGACCAATATTGATACATACGGATAAACAGGCAGGGGGTGACTGGCAAACTCAATTAATGGGCCCCCGGAAACGGCCGCTAGCATGTAGCGACACGGAGGCAACATACGTTGAGCTGCTTGGGGAAGGAGAGGCATCCCACGGCTATCAGAGCAATCCCGGAAGTACGGTCAAGACCCCTACCAGCACCTTACTGAGATACATCCTTCCCCCGTGTCTCCTTCAACTCCTACTCTTGCGAATCTCCACTCAAGCCAGCCAATTAAGGCCAGAATGAGGTAGGAGGGCTTGTTCTTCATCAGTGTTCACTCCAGCTCGTCACGAGGACTAACCGGAGAGAGAAGAACAAGACACCTCCCGGGAGTCAGGTCCGTGGGGTCGCCACTGCCCAACAGCTCGCCACAAGCTGCCTTGCGGATTTATTATTATTATTATTATTAACATTCCTGAAATAATAGAAAGGTATATCGTTATTTTCTCCTTGGCCCCCTGAGTCCTACACCGAATCTCAGAAAGTAAGAGATAATCGTAATCCGCTTTGTCGAAATCCTGTTGTAGAAGGACAACAAGTTCTTCCCAAGAAGACACCTGATGTTTTTTATTACGAGCTACACTAAATTCGCTGACTCGCTGGATAAAAGCACGCACGCAAGACTTGCCATCATACTTAAGTTTGGCTAACTCGGAACTTTTAACATTTCCTTCGCAAGTCACAGAGATGTTTAACTTCTCAGACTTAACTTGCGCGTCAGAATGTGGAATAGAAATGAGGGGGTCTATACTTCTACCCTTTAACGACGTTAGCGCTTCATAATATTCCCTGAACATGTTCGTACATTCCGTATGCACATCCATGAATTTATCATCCCTACAGATTCTGTTTAGCCTATGGTAAAGATGATGAAATAGATTTTCAATTCGCCCCAAAACATTTTTATCCGGGGTATCTACCTCAAGGCTATCCTTAATTTTATTTAAAATTTCCAAACAACTATTTAAATCATCAAGAGGGTCGAGATGTGAACACAAAATGTCCTCAGACAAGAAAACTTGGCTTAGCTTGCAAATCTGCCGCCTAAGTTCTGCCACAGTATTAGCTGGGGTTTCACCTCGTACGGCTACCTCGTATTCTAATTCCGACTTTTGCAAAGACAAGTACTTAATAGGCTATGCCATGTTTAAATAAAAAAAAAAAAACAAAATAAGAGCAAGTTGTAAATAGCACACAAAATTTTATGAATTTATGAAATTACTCCGTTCCGTTACAGTCTAATTTAACAGAACGCTGTGTAAATAAGTACATAAAGAAAGAAAACTAAAATTGCTAACAAAAAAAAAACGTTAAACAATAAAAAAATAAAAAAAGTTTGCAACTGGCGTGAAGGTAGTTAAAAAAAATGAAGAAAAAAAAACGGCCAGTATAAATTCTTTTAGCGGGTGGCAGAATATTAATTAAAAAAAATTAAAATTTTTACACCGTGTATATTTTTTCTTTCTTTTTACCTTGAATAAAATAGAAATTGACTTTTACGTTACAACAATATACTAAAATAACTGAAATTAATTGAGTATAAGACTTCAATCCAGTTGCTGCAAAATAAAAACACAAAGCGTTTTACAAAATATATAAAAAAACAAAATACCCACTCACCGTACAATAACTAACTACTATCTACAGAAGCGAAAACAGACAAAACCACGTAATTGGGCGCCAGTGTAACCTCCACCCGTTTGATTCCCACCTACGAGGTGATAAAAGTAAAAAAAAACGGGTGTGTACCTTATAAAAAAAATTATATTTAAAAAAAAAAACACAGCCGGAGGCACACAAAGATTTGTGGGTCGTAGGTTTAAATTTGTCTGAAGTCACTTCTGCAGGGATAGGTACTCCCCTGTAGTTGTGGCGAAATCCCGCTGCTGGCCGGAGATGGATGGTGATGGTAGTGAAGGTAGGCCGAGATGTACTGCGGTGCTGTACGGTGACGTCACGAGGATGGAGACGGTACGGACGGGCGCGCGGTGCTGCACGAAGCTATCGCGTCGGCGAGGCCTCGGCTCGTAGTAACCGAACACGAGATTACTGCCGCTGGCGTCTTATAGCCGGGTGGAAAAACCTGGAATCACCGTTCGAGCTAATCAGAACTCGGCCTAATCACTTCCGTGCTGGAGTACCACCCGACGACAACGAGGAAGAGATGCCTATCTAATAGTAATAGCATTGACGTGGCGGCAATACAGAACGGAGTTCACAAACAAAAAAATAAAAGAAAACAAAATTAAACAGAATTAACAGTCACAAAAGTTAAGAATTATTTAAAATTTTAATTTGGAAAAAATTATCATTATACTTGAAGGTACTTTGAGTTCGAATGATGCAACATTTTTTTTTTTGTAATTTGCTAATGCTTTTCTTAACTATTGCCAGCTATAACTTTGTACATTAAGCCATGCAAAACTAGTTATACAGCCAGAATAAGCACAGCGGTGCATGGAAATAAAAAAATGGAAGTATGGAAAGCTGCAAATAAAACAACATGAAGCACATAGCTGTAAATGATTACATGAATGGTATGAATTCGTTTCCACACAACAAATATACTGAATCACTTGATTTTAAATTAATTTATTTTCAAAATTAAACGGCCGTGTCTGCTAGGGCGCTTGCCACGACGGAAATTGGTAGGAGGACAGCGTATGCACCAGTCTAGAAGCGACCAGCGAATCACACTCAATGTTACTGCGGCGCTGCGCTCGCGCCGCTGCATCGATCGAAACCCTTCGTTCCGTTCATTCCGCGCGTTCCTAACCCGCGCACAAACAAGGACTTCCAATTTTATCACTCGAGCTTGAAGTTTCTCCACCTCTTCCTTTATCCCCTCCACCCTTGCTACGCGTTCCTCCATATCCTTTTCTTCCAGTTTATTTATTATATCCTCAAGTTGTCTGCTAAGTGAAGATTTCAAGTCAGCGAATTCCTTCCGCATTGCTGAGACTTCTTCCTTTAGACTTTCTAACGGAGACAGTTTCTCGGATAGTGCCCGTATTTCCATTAATACTGCTGATTCAGCGACTGGCGATTTTAGTGTTGGTGAGACGGGTTGATGGGTAGTGCCGGATATCCTACATTTGTTACAACGCCACGTAAGCTTTCTATCCCCCAATTTCCGATAGCCAGCTTCAGTAATACCCGCACACTGAAAGTGCATCGTCAGACAGCAAACGGTGCAGTATACTCCATCCCACATCCGTTCACTACAAGAATCGCAGACTTTATCCATTATGACTCGACGAGCGCTCGGCTGCGAAACAGATCATTCGCAGCCGAGCGCTCGTCGAGTCAACACCTCCTGAGGATGCCCTGTGGAGGGGCGAAACACGTGTCGAGTATAGGTTTGATTGCGTGGCATGTTTTTCCGTTTTGTGTATGTGTGCATATGCATGTGGGCGGGAGGGTGGGACCTTTGCTGCATGTGCATATGCATGATTACATAGGAGTGGGATTGCATCCTGCAACAAGCCTGGATTTTTGTCGCGGAATTAAAACTATATATTTTCCCTAACATTTAATGTCATGGATTTCCGCAAAGTAACGCCTGATTCTATAAATAAAAAAAAAAAAAACTTTGAGAAACACTGGTTTTCTTCGAGAATGCACAACGCAGCGGATATGAGTTATACACGACCGCAAGGTACGAGTCTTACGACGGTACTGATAAATAAATTATTTATATACGCGTCGTACATTCGATCTAGTGAAAATACTGTCGCTGATTTCGAGTCTCGTAAGAACCACCCCTACATCGAGTGGGAACTAGCCGACTGGGCGTTCGACACGCTGACCCACACCTTTGGTAAACCGGACATTGATTTATTTGCGAGCCGTATTCATAAAAAATGTACTCGATATATCTCTTGGCACAGAGACCCTGATGCTGTTGCGATAGATTCATTTATTGTTTCATGGTCAGATGATTTTTTCTACGCTTTCCCCTCGGTTTCCGTTATCCTAAAGGCTCTTAGAAAGATTATCTCGGACAAAGCAAGTGGTATAATGGTTGTCCCACACTGGCCGAGTCAAGCGTGGTACCCTGTATTTACATCACTCCTTATCTCAAGTACTGTGACATTTCCACCTAACAGCTGTGCCCTTATCTCCCATTCCAGCTCCCGCCGGCTGCACAGCTCCCTTACCCTGGTGGCAGGACTATTATCCGGGACGCACTGTCGAGGAGAAGCCTACCAAAAGCATCGTTAGATATAATGTTAGCTTCTTTATCTGATAATTCTATCAAACAATACGATAATTGTTTAAAGAAGTGGTGGAACTACTGTCAAATTAACCCAATTTGTATCTTTAGTGCATCTGTACCCACCGTAATTAATTTTTTAACAGAACTCTTTAACGAGGGCTGTCAATATGGTACACTGAATTCATGCAGATCGGCTCTTTCTCTTATCTTGGGTAATAATATTACCAACAATGACAGGCTGCAGAGGTTTTTTAATGACGTATATCGACTTCGTCCACCCCTTCCCAAATATAACGTCACTTGGGATACAAACGTGGTGTTAAATAACCTTAAGTTGTGGTTTCCAAACGAAGATATATCTCTAGAAAAACTGTCAATGAAAACGGCAACCTTGCTAGCTCTCGCGACAGCACATCGAGTTCAAACCTTGTAGAAAATAGATATTGATAAAATTGTATTTTCATCAGATCAGATAAATATTAAAATCCCGGATATCATAAAACATCTAGTGTATGTGTGACGAAACGGCCCTGCCGAGGGGGGCCCTTGACGTCACTCTGGGTCGGGAACAAATAAAGTAGATAGAAAATTCCCGTCGATGAAAGAAAAGTGGGTGGTTCTGAACTGGCAGACCAATGCAAGTATAAGTACGCCTTACCTTGGTTATCCACGCCAACGAATCCTCTGACTTCCAGGGTAGGCGGATGGAGCCCACCGCGGGGTTGCCGGCCGGCGTCGTTTGCACCACACAGTATTTCGATGAAAATACGAGAAATATCGCTAGTTCCACACACTCCCGCGGGATCCCGTAATAGGAACAGTCTAAGTACACCAGAATATGGAAGATTTGGTCAGTTTTGAGGGTTTTTCGAATTAGAAGGTTGTTTCTTACACAGCGCGTTGTGCGGTTCCGTTGCGACTCGAATGCCGCGATCAGCCATTGGTTCGGCGTATGGGCGAATAGCGCCTTGCGATTGGCTAACCGCCCGATACCACCCATGATACGTCATAGGCGGGAATATTTGAATTTAGAATTTTTACGAATAGTGAACATACCGCCCACCAAAATACAGCTGGTATTTTCCGGATAAGTTAGAATATAAATAAAAATATAAGATAAGCTACGCATAATCGCTAAATGTTAGGTACTTAAACTAATAGATTAGGGTTAAGGTTAAGCTTAATCAGTAGCAGGTTCTATGGGAAGCGGACATAACTTTAGAAGGGGACGCTTGATAAAGTTGTTTTGCGTTTTGATAGTAGCTATGCGGACGATGCCGTCCGGGCCTGGATGTAATTCGGTTACTCTTCCCAGAGACCACTGCAACGGAGTACGATTATCATCTTTGATGATGACGATAGAATTAAATCTATTAATTAATGATTACAAGACTACTACCTTGCTTGACTTTATAAATTACACACAAATGAACCAAGTAGTTCAGACGCCTACGCATTTCGTGGGGGATAGTGGTACGCTAATTGACATTGTTTGTACAGACATAAAGGTACGGAACGTCGTGGTAAATCACATCAGCGAACTTGGAAGTCACTCCTTCATCACATGTGAGGCAGTGATTAAGAAGGAGAAGGTCAAACCAAGAACTGTATCCTACAGACCATTACAGGACATATTAATGGAACAGTTCACAGCGGACTTGAAATCCATACCATGGTTGGGAATGACGAGGTCAAATGATGTCAACAATATAGTCACACAATTTATTAATGCTACTACTCAGCTATTTGACCTCCACGCACCCATGCGAACAAAAACATTTAAAAACCTCCCTACTCCATGGATTACTGACAACATAAAGCTGATGTTTAGGTTAAGGAATGAGGCACGAGGTAAGTATTATAACTTAAAAAGGAAGGCTAGTAACATAGATCACATTGAAACTGCCAAGAAATATTATACAGACCTCAAAAAACAGGCATTATTTGCTTTGGCCCGGGAGAAGGATGTTTATTTCTCCAGAGATATTAACAGACAGATAAAAAATCCTAAAGTTCTATGGAGGAATTTAAAAGCCCACATCTTACCCGACCACAAGGATAGCTTCCTCCCGGACCACTTTAATGACCCAAACAATATAAACAGGGCCTTTCTTGATGTTCCAGGGACATGTAATGTATCGATATCTCAGCTAACATTCTTCGAGTTTCTGTTTCGGATTCAGCGGGAGGAAACGCCCGAGTGTCGTCATTGTGAGGACCACCTAGAGGATACGGTGGAGCATACGGTAGCGGTATGCCCTGCCTGGGCTGAGCACCGCCGTATCCTCAGGGAAGTGATCGGCGGCGGCGACCTCTCGCGCCCGGCCTTAGTCGAGGCCATGGTGCGGAGTGAGAGGAACTGGGACGCCGTCTCCTCCTTTTGTGAAGCAGTCATGCTCGCAAAGAGAGAGGCGGCCCGCGTGAGGGAGCAATCCTCCTCCTCACGCCCCAGCAGCCGCAACTGGCGACACTACGGGAGTCGGGGATCGAGGGACGATCTCCGGCCACCGTAAGTACGGGCCTGCGGTCGGCGAGTAAGGGCAGCTCGCCGCCCGACCAGAACCAGGCCCGAGCGTACGGCGCGTAGCGTTCCGCGCGCGCCTCAAAGAGCCAATAGACCACCACAGACGGGGCCCTAAAGGGCTGATGTTCAGCCGGGGTTGCGGGGTAAGCGCAATAAGGTACCGCGACCTCGGCACAGAGCAGGAGAAGGAACAGGGGGGTTTTTAGTCAGTAAGAGTCTGACACTCCCTCCTGCCCGGCCCTGGGCGGGAGAAGTCATTTGATGATTTTCCCCTCACAAAAAAAAAAAAAAAAAAACATTCTTCGAGTTTAACAGTTATGTGCCTCATGGTACTCGGTTCGTGCTCAGGAGTGTTAGCGAAGCAGATGTTTTTAGGATATTGCAGGACCTTGGAACGAATGCAGCTGGCACTGATGGGCTGAGTCTGGATATGCTGAAACTCACATTGCCATGCACGCTTCAGACTATCACTTCCATAGTAAACACATCTATTGAGACCAATACATTCCCAGATGCATGGAAGTGTGCTGTGGTGCGGCCTTTACCAAAAGTCAGCAATCCAGACTCCTGCAAGGATCTTCGCCCCATCAGTATCCTGCCCTGTTTGGCAAAGGTCCTGGAGAGGGTAGTGTATACTCAAACCATCGAATACCTGGAATATAACAACATACTGCCTGATTTGCAATCTGGGTTCAGAAAGGGGCGTGGGACAGCAACTGCACTCGCTGATGTTATAGGAAACATTCTTGAGGCTCGTGACAGGGGGTAGGGGACGATTCTGGCTTTGCTCGATTTTTCTCGGGCTTTCGATGCTATAAACACCGCATTACTGCTTTCCAAAATGGCATATTATGGATTTGCAGCGGAAACAGTAAGGTGGTTTGGTAGCTACTTGGAAAAAAGGTCTCAATATGTTGAAATTCGTAACCAGGATGGATCCATCTTGTCCTCCTCCCCACTTCCTGTCTCGCGCGGAGTACCTCAGGGATCAATTTTGGGGCCACTTCTCTACATTCTTTACAGTGCGGATATCGTAAAGTCTTTTAAACACTGCAAGTATCACATGTATGCAGACGACATACAAATTTACATATCTTGTAGGCCTGCGGAAGTGCTACAGGCTACACAAAAAATGAATCACGATCTGCAGAAGGTTGCCACTTGGGCAGAGCATAACTCCCTGGTACTAAACCCAGCTAAGTCTAAATACATGGTTCTGGGTAGTAAGAGGGCAGTGAGTGCCATGCTGTCAGCTGGGCCAGTTATAACAATTAAGGGAGATAACATTGAAAGGGTGAACACAGCTACCAACTTAGGTCTCACTATGGATCCAGAGCTACACTTTGAGAAGCACATTGTAAATTGCATGAGGAGCTGTTTTTACAGACTTAAAATGCTCTACACATTTAGAAAACACTTGAGTGTAGCTCAGCGCAAACAGCTTGTGGATAGCCTGGTACTGTCAAAGTTAAATTACTGCGACACAGTCTATGGCCCGTGCTTGCTAGCAAGAACAAACACATTAATCCAGCGTATACAAAATGCTTGCATAAGGTACTGTGTCGACATACCAAGGAGAAGCCATGTCACCCCGTTTGCAAATCAAAACAATATATTAAAAATGGAGGCTAGAAGACGACTACACATGGCAGGTCTGTTGTTTGGAGTCATAACTACTCAAAAACCACGGTACCTGTATGAGAAGTTAAATTGGAGGCAACATTCATGTAAAAACCACATACGCTCTGCAACAAATCCACTATCTATTCCTCAACACAGAACTGCGGCCTTCAGGGGAGTTTCAGGTATGCTGCGACTCACTGTTGGAATAACCTGCCACCACCAATGCGAGGCCTGAAAACAAAAAGTAACTTTTTACTACAAATGAAAAAGTATTTACAAAACCTACAGAACTCAACCTAACTCTCTTCAATATTTATTAATCTATTTATCTACGCAAATTACAAAAATAAGTATATATTCCTAACCTAAAAAATTATATATTACTAACCTTCAAGGTCGCGGCCTTCCTGCAAGGGATACATCCAACAGATATTGTCCGCGATTACATCCTTTCCCCCTGTTAGTATAGCACACGTGTTTCTGCAAATAACCCTTGGCTGCATGCTGGAAACAAGACACACATTTACTACACACACCTACACAGTACAATCATACACGACATACGCTTTTGTTACACGATTACATGTTTATTTGAATGGCCTGTACTCACGCTGCTTTTCGCTTCAAAATGTTCATAAATATGGTGGGACGCCATCACGTCACCCAAGGATATGCTGAAAATCAGCGCTGTGGCACCAATCCCTTGTGGTTGGGGTCTCAGCAAATGCTGAGCATGTCCATTTTTTGCGCTCGTACCACATTATATTGTTAAAACGGTAGTAAGGAGGAAATTATCAATTTAATTAAATTAATATAATTATGTTTTTTTTTTTTTGTTATTGTATGTTGCAAACACAAATGTTACTATCTTGTCCTTATGGTCCACAGATAATAAAAATACACGCGACCTCGCGCTTAATGTTAAAATACTCTGTGGACCATAGACAAAACTTTTTGTTTTTTCTTTTGTTCTTAATTTGTTCCTAAAAACCATTTTATTTTTATCTGTGTCATTTAGTTTAGATTTTTTGTATTATTTTATTTTCTTCTTTTTTTGTATTTTTGTTTTATGTGTGTGCGCTTGCGCGAAAATAAATGCTTTTTCTTTCTTTCTTTCTTTCTAATTAATCGATAAAGGTTTTGACGTTTTCGTCCATTTTGCGCGTTGCGTCAACGAATGTAAATATTCGTTCTTCCAGCGAAGCTAAAAGTTTTGAAGAAACGATTTGATGAGCTGCCAGCGGTTAAGTCGATAGAGTTTAGTAATAGAAAGGTCTGCGTCTGGCACTGCAGTTAGCGGTTCCAAAGTCAAGAAGTGACCTGGCGTTAATACGTTTAAATCGTTAGGATCCGCGCTTAATGGACATAAAGGTCGAGAATTTAACACTGCTTCCATTTGAATAAACAACGTGCTTAGTTCTTCGAAAGTGAACACTTGATTGCCTACGATACGATAAAGATGTGATTTTGCTGCCTTTATTTGTATCTCCCATACGCCCCCAAAATGAGTTGCGGAGGGAGGATTGAAATCAAATTTGATATTAAGAGCTTGCGATGCAGGCTCTAGTGAAGCTAGATAATTGCGAGCACCGATGAAGTTTGTGCCACAATCCGCATGGATCACGCTACAACGACCGCGACGACCTACGAATCTGCGTAACGCTGCCAAAAAGGCTTCGGTAGAAAGAGACGAAACAACCTCAAGATGAACCGCCTTGGTTGATAAACAGACGAATAGACAAAGGTACGCTTTGTCCATCTTGGCTCCACGGTGAGTTCCTAATTTTATGCGAAATGGTCCGCCGAAGTCAACACCGACCACCGAGAACGGCTTGACTTGGTTAACCCGATACGATGGGAGATCCGCCATGTACGGTTGTAATGGTTTAGGATTCGTCTTGTAGCAGCGGATGCACTGGGACAAACATTTTTTACGAATCGCGCGTTTCGCCGATAAAACCCAAAAACGTTGCAAAATTAGATAATGAGTCGTATTGTATCCAGTATGACAATGGCGACGATGAATGGACTCAATGAGCTTAAACGTGAAAGGATGATCACAGGGCAACAAAGCTGGATGCTTTTGATCGTATTCGATACCAGCACGAGATATTCGACCGCCCACCCTGAGGATACCCTCCTCGTCCAGGAACGGATTAAGTTTGCGCAACGGTTTCGGTAACGGTTGATTAGATTGAAGTTGTTGAATTTCATCAGCGAATGACGTTGATTGTACGAATTTAACGATAGAAAGTAATGATTTATAATTCCTCTTCGCCTCGGACCACCTCGCGGTGTAGACGTGCAGAGATATTGTTAAGAATAATTTTTAGTACAAATAATTAAATTTCAAACTACTTAATTCGCATAAAAAATTAGGAGTTCATCAGTTATAAGGAGGTGAGCTCGCATGCGCGGCGCGAGTAAGTCGGCGACAGCTAATCGCCTGGTATCCAAAAGAAATCTGATCGCGTAGCCGGGACAACATAAACTTGAAGAAGGCGTTCGTTCGAATAACTCTTGTGAGTACCATACACGCAAATACACACCAGACCGTGCTCCTAACTACTCTGCTATCCTGGTACCTTGGCCGACCTTCAACTTCAACTAATCGGCGCACGCGCATGTTTGTCACCTCCCAAGGCCACGCCTACGACGGTGCCGGATTACCTTTCACCTACACTATTCGTCGGCTGTTCCCAAGGCCGCGCCCCCAGTAGCGTTGACCTACACCCACCTTAATCAGCTGATTGGTTATCTGGACTTTAAGCGCCTCCTATCGTCTTAGACGCACTAAAAGGTTGACCTTTATTAATTAGCAAACATGAATAAGTCTTTCTCGGACGGTAACATGAATGAAGCGGGAACCGAGTGTACCACAACGAACTATACCTCATCACGCAAGAACAAAAGAATGAGAGAAGAAGATTTGCCTTCCGAGTTTTATAAGTTTAAAGAAAAAATTAAGGAGTTATTCTCCTCGTTTATTTCTACTCAGAAAAATGAGCTTAAAAATATAGTTATGAATCTTAAGGAGATACAACAAACAAATAATAACATAGAGATTTCCATTGGTCTCGTAACAACTCAAAACGAAGAACTTACAAGGAAAATTAATCTTTTGGAAGGCCAGATGAAGAAAGATCAAGATCACATGGCAATTTTAGAGGATAGAATTGAGGACCTGCAAAGAAGTATACGTAAAAGTAACGTAGAAATAAAAAACGTCCCTAAGAAGAGTCAAGAATCGAGGGAGGATCTTATCAGAATGGTGTTATGTCTGGCAAAAAATATAAATCTTCAGTTATCACAGCAAGATATAAAGGATATATACAGGGTGCGTGGGAAGAATGAGGGCGCTAAAAACTCCTCCATAGTAATTCAATTGGACTCTGTTATCCTAAAAACGGATTTAATAAAGAAGGTGAAGTCGTTCAATATAGCAAACAAGACCAAACTGCAAGCTAAGCAGTTACACGTTAACAAACAAGGTATTTCTTCATACAGACGACACTACTTACAGACAACTACACTTTAAGAAATAAGTCATAATGGTCATCTGAACTCCGAGCGTTGAAATAGATTATGGTGCTTTTACACTTGCCGCTGACAAAACGGTACATGAGCCATTCGAAGCGACGGCGCGGCGGTGCGGTCAGCCGGTGCGACGTACTATATCATAAACCGCTTGACGATGAAGTCGGAAACGATCTTATTATGCAGTCGATGTGCAAGTGTAAATGGGCTCTTAACATCTGCAAAACTGCAGAATTGGATCATGAAATAAGTTGCAGTGTAAGAACTTTATAGCATGTGGTGTGAGTGTGGGTAATTTCCATACATATGTAAAGCGATCATATTACAAGAAAGAGGACCGCTGTGCATGTTGCGGCTATAATTCAAATTAGTATTTTATTAGAATTCCCCATAATCAATTAAAATAAATATTATTTCCATACGATCAATTAAGATAATACATTAGATTAGCCCAAAGTACTCCTACTTGTGCTGACGTTACTCTGTTTATGGTATAATGTTTTTCATAACTAACATTAAGTGAGATGATAAATAAATGTCTCATAATTCGGTACCTACTGACATAGATTCTACTAACACTTATATGGATTATGTCCGAAATAAGTGGGTAATAATAATAATAACCAGTTGTCAGTTCTAATTAAGGAATTGTTTAAGATATTCTTAATCATATCATTACCTATTGAATTGAATAGCGTTTTTTTATTCGAATTCCAATTACATGAATTTAAGTTAAGCTGTAGCATTATTGTAACCAAATTTTTTGACGCGTATTTCATTATAATATAATAATTTAAAATCATGAAATGTTTAAAAAAAAAATTCTAGTATTTTGGTTATTTTATTTAAATTTTGAGTTATACTACAACATGGTTTTAAACTAAATTTTTAACGCGACTTTCGTTACATGAAATGTTTTATTAAAAAATTCTAGCAGGGGGTTACTTTACACCAATTTTGAGGATAATTGTAACATTTTTTGAAATATGCGTATAATGAAGAAATGCGTCATATGAAGTTTTATATTAGCGTTTAGTAAACAAACAAACTTACATAATTTTATTATCATACCTATAATGATTCACGGCAGCCAGGTAAGTAGCTATCAGCTCCACCTTTGTCAGCGTCGGTGGTTTTATATTTCATTTCTCACGATAAAATTGCAATTCGGCAGTATCAGTATGCAAGTGCAATTCGGCAGTATCAGTATGCAAGCAATACGATTTAATTTGACGTAAGTGAAATAAATTGGAAATACAACTGTAATACATATTATTTAAGGATTCATTTTGTGATTAGGTAAATTTTGCTGAAATTGTATTTTTTATGAATAATATATAAACCTCGACGATTGTATCGGAAATCACATTCGCTCCAGTATTTCCAAGTGCTCATCGCTGCCTACCTTACGTTATAATCACGTGAATCTCTCTTCATAAAATGTAAGTAAGTACTACTCAAAATTTATTTAATTAAGAAGGTTAGATATTTCAGTGCGTTCTTTACATCATAATTGTTTCATAAAAAAATAATCTTTGTACTCGATTGCAGGTCTGACTCTGAAGTTGATTACCAGTCGCAGCCGAGGCGCTCAGCAGTAACCGAGGCTACGAAAAACGTGCAGCCGAAGAAAAAGGCATCGAAGCGCAAAGCTTCTAGGAGTGACACCACGCCTTCGGAATCAATATCGAGGTAATTTTTGACTTTATTACTTACTTGTCGTGTATGTTATGTCCATTAGAGTTTTATTCACAAATCGAAACTAAACTCTAGTTTAGTAGCGCAGAGAGCACTATCACAAATGTTAGATACGATATCTTTTCATACATCATGTTTAGTTGGTCATATTTAGGATTTTTCTTCTGTATCATGGGTGCGTTTACGGACATAAATCTCACATGCACACACACCTAGACCCCGAACAACTATCTGTAGATTATACAAATATTTGTTCCGTGCGGGAGTCGAACCGCGACACGCAATGCAGCAGTCGATCGCTCGACCACTGCGCCAACCGTGCCGTCAACTTTGAAGGTATTGTTATCGTAATAATTATAAATAAAATGTTTTATTTTGTTTCAGTAAATACAAACATCATAGCTCGGACCTCTTCGGCTTAGAGAACAGCGAGCTTCTCCCAGCGACATCGTGCGGGGACCTTGGATCGTCCCTCGTGAGCCGCGTCGCCAACGGGAAAGTACGGCGGACAGCCGACCTAACGGGGGACTTCTATGTAGAGGTGAAGGTGTACCATAAGGCTGAAGCCGCTTCCACTCCTAGAGAGGATCGATGGAAGAAGGCGTCGGTTGCACTGAAAGTGCAAATTAATAGAGACTCCTCGCCGTGGGAGGCCTTGCAAATATTCATGAGACGGGCTCATGAGCTATTTGATAACTCGGAGCCCATCTTTTATAGTGATAATATTCATATAAAATAAAAAAAATTCATTTGGGATCGGCACACATTTTTAACACATAGTTTCAACACACTAGGATTCCCTGTGTCGTAGGGCCAGTATTTCACATCATAGCCTTGTGTAAACCTAATGTGTTTTGGATATATTGCTTTTTATCTAAACTAAATAATTTCTTTCTACTTATACTTTATTTTTGTACCTTTTGCTGCCTTATATTAACACATAGCAGCATCTTCAGTAATTTATAGCTTGTTCTAATTTGAAGTACAAGGTAATTAGCATAATAATAAAATGCCTTTCTGTACTGTTTGTAACACATCTGTTGAGCGCAGTCACTGGGTAGGTCATTTACGCAGTAACGATCATAAAAATAAAAATATTTCACATTTTTGCGAGGGCGTTGAAATAATACATTCTGCATTTCGTAATCGTATAGCTTCTTATAGAATTACCGATTCGTTTGAAAATTGTTCTTTAGAATCATTTTTAAATAATATTCAGGATAAAATTCAAATGTTAATAGATATGTCTCTTAAAGAACATACTTGTTTGAAAGTAAACTTTGAATATTTTGCTTTGTTCTTATTGGTTAAAAACGATTCTCAGGAGATGAAATCATTTTGTACGAAAAACTTCAGTCTTTATCAGAATTATGATTATGCCACTTTGATATCTCAAGTTAAAAATACTTTAAAGAAAAAGATTGAAGAATTCCAAGACCGTGATAGTGGTTTTTTTTTTTTTTTTTTTTTTTTTTTTTTTTTTTTTTTTTTTTTTTTTTTTTTTTTTTTTTTTTTTTTTTTTTTTTGTGAGGGGAAAATCATCAAATGACTTCTCCCGCCCAGGGCCGGGCAGGAGGGAGTGTCAGACTCTTACTGACTAAAAACCCCCCTGTTCCTTCTCCTGCTCTGTGCCGAGGTCGCGGTACCTTATTGCGCTTACCCCGCAACCCCGGCTGAACATCAGCCCTTTAGGGCCCCGTCTGTGGTGGTCTATTGGCTCTTTGAGGCGCGCGCGGAACGCTACGCGCCGTACGCTCGGGCCTGGTTCTGGTCGGGCGGCGAGCTGCCCTTACTCGGCGACCGCAGGCCCGTACTTACGGTGGCCGGAGATCGTCCCTCGATCCCCGACGCCCGTAGTGTCGCCAGTTGCGGCTGCTGGGGCGTGAGGAGGAGGATTGCTCCCTCACGCGGGCCGCCTCTCTCTTTGCGAGCATGACTGCTTCACAAAAGGAGGAGACGGCGTCCCAGTTCCTCTCACTCCGCACCATGGCCTCGACTAAGGCCGGGCGCGAGAGGTCGCCGCCGCCGATCACTTCCCTGAGGATACGGCGGTGCTCAGCCCAGGCAGGGCATACCGCTACCGTATGCTCCACCGTATCCTCTAGGTGGTCCTCACAATGACGACACTCGGGCGTTTCCTCCCGCTGAATCCGAAACAGGAACCTACCGAAGCTGCCGTGCCCGGTAAGCACCTGCGTCAGACGGAAGGTGAGGACGCCGTGGCGTCTCTCAAGCCACTCCTCAAAGAGGGGTCTTACCGCTGCTATGGTAGCGTGCCCGGCCCTCGGTTGCGACAGTCGCTGTCTCCACTCTGCCATGAGATCTCGCCGGAGCTCATTCCGCCACGCACTTATTTGGCGCGGCAAAGGATCTTCGCCCCGGCTACGCGCGTCTGCGCGCAAACTGTAGACGCGCGCGAGCGCCTTCGCTTCTAGATCCCACGGCGGTGATCCGGCAAGGAGGTTCGCCGCCTCCCCGGAGATCGTGCGATACCCGCGGATTACTCGTATAGCCATGACCCTCTGGGACGCGACCAGCGTACGAGCCGGCCGCCGCTTCAAGTCCGGCGCCCACACAGGGGCACCGTAGAGGGCCATGGATCGCACAATTCCCATATACAACCTCCGGCAGGAGGCGTTTGGCCCCCCGAGGTTGGGAAGGAGCCGCTTGAGCGCGGCCCCAGACCGTTCCAACTTAGGGGCCAAACGACGAAAATGCTCCGTGAAGTTCCATCGGCTGTCGAGGACGAGACCCAGGTACTTCATCGCCGACTCGACGCCGATGGTAACTCCTCCTGCCGTTACTTGGGACCCACCTGGAGGTGGCGCGCTCCGACGGCCATAGAAGCACATGGCCTCGGACTTGTGGAGCGCCACCTCGAGTCCCAACTGCCGGATCCTTGCAACGACTGTCGCAACCGCTTGTGACATCAGGTCGGCCGCCGCCTGATGCGACCTCCCGTTCGCCAGCACCAGCGTGTCGTCAGCATAGCAGACAATGCTGACGCCGCTCGGGAGGTCGGTGCGTAGCACCCAATCGTACCCGATGTTCCACAGGAGAGGTCCCAGGACCGATCCCTGTGGGACACCGCGCGACACCTCTCGCCGATTCCACACGCCCCGGTGACCGGGGTAGATGACACATCTGTCCGTCAAGTAAGCCTCGACTACACGACGGAGATAGGCAGGCACCCGGTGGTACCGGAGTGCCTCCAAAATGCAGCTCCAGGGCAGCGAGTTAAAGGCGTTGGCGATGTCCAGAGACACCGCCACGACGACTCGCCTCCCGGCCAACGCTGTCCCCGTCGTGAGGTCCCTCACGCGCATGATGGCGTCCACCGTGGAGCGCCCTCTGCGGAAGCCGAACTGGCCGTCCGCTAAATCCGGCCCCCTTCCAGACAGGTGCCCGACGAGGCGGTCTGAGATTATCCTCTCGAACAGCTTTCCCACCTCGTCGAGCAGCACAATGGGCCGGTACGCGGACGGAGAGTCCGCAGGACGCCCCGGCTTCTTCACGAGGACCAGTTTACCCGTCTTCCACGACAGCGGAAACTGGCCTCTCTCCAAACATGCGCTGAACAGACCAAGTAGTCGAGGCCTGAGAGCCTCCGAGGCCAGGACCCAGACCTTGGCATGCAGCCCGTCAGGTCCTGGGGCGGTATTCTTGCCGCTCAGCCGGCGCACCGCCACTCTCAAATCTACCTCGGTCACTTCCGGAGCGGATTCGTCGTCGTCGTCGATGTAGCCCGCATTGGGCACCGCAGGGGGCGGGGGCATAGCCGGAGGCGTGTAACCCATCTGTGGTCGGGGGAATAGCGCCCCAACCACTTCGTCCACGACCTCCGGCCGGAGACTCTGAGTCAGTGGGGGCGCCCAGGTGCGGAGCTTATCACGCACCATCCGGTAGGGGCGTCCCCACGGGTCTCTGTTCAGAGTCTCCAACATCTCCTCGCGGGCCCGATCTTTGGCCCGCCGGATCTCCACCCTGAGGGTGGCCTTCGCCGCCCTGTACTCCTCGTATAGCTCCGCCTCTCTGGTTTCGGCGTCCAGAGGGCGGAGACGGAGCCTGCGGTACCTGGTGTATCGGCGTCGCGCTGCGGTGCACTCACCGCGCAGGTCTGCCAATTCCTGCGACCACCAATACACCTGGCGCTTGCGTTGGCACGGTCGGATCCGGGGCATCGCCACGTCGCACATCCTTGACATGGCGTCCTGGAGCCATCTCGCCTCCTCGTTAATGTCGGCTGGCCTGACCGGTGGTATCACCCAGGCCTGCACGACTGCGGCTTCCAGGAAAAGCTCCCGGTCCAGTTGCCTAAGCGCCCAACGCGGGCCACACGGGGCCTGTCTGACTGGCGGGTCTGCGGACTCGGCGGAGACGTCGAACCGTATATACCGGTGGTCCGAAAACGTCTCCACCTCCTCCATGACGCGCCAGTCAACAACGCGCGATGACAGAGCGGGGCTAGCAAACGAAATGTCCACCACTGACTCGCCCCGCATCCGTACGCACGTGGGGACAGAACCCCGGTTCAGCACGACTAGGCCTGTCTCCAGAGCCCAGTCTTCGACCATCCTTCCCCGGACATCAGTGAGCCGGGAACCCCAAGCCAAATTCTTGGCATTGAAGTCCCCGAGGACCAACACGGGGAGGGGACGGAACCCGACGACGACGGTGACTAACTCCCTGAGGGAGTTGTGGAACTCGACGAGAGTTCGGTTCGGAGAGAAGTACACGCCCACCACGGCGATCTCTCCGAACCGAGCCGCGACGCAACCCCTGCCTCGCTGAGGCCCTTCGGGGGTTGGGGTACCGGCGGCGGCCGACGAGATGATGGTCACCGAGCCGTCCAGGTCTGACACCCAGTGTTCCCTGGCTGGAACGAAGTACGGCTCGGAGACCACAGCAACATTGATCGACCACTGCGCCATGCTCTGGAGCAGGAGATCCTGAGCAGCGACGCAGTGGTTGATGTTCGCCTGGAGGAGGCGTAATGGAGCCATTATTGGGTATCCATCACGACCTCCTCTCTGACGGCAGCGGCGACAGCAGCAGTCGCAGGGGTGTTGGCGACTGCGGCGGCAGCGGGAGCGACGGTGGGAGCGGTGGAGGTGGCTAAGGGCCTACCTTTGCTCCTGGGCTTTTTAGGGGGGGAGCAGGTTTTGCCCCCAGCCCGGTGATCGGCCGGCTTGCCAGCCGCCGCACATACTACGCAGTGCGGCGGGGCGGTACAAGCGCCGGCCCTGTGACCGGGCTGACCGCAGCGGAAGCAGCGGTCGCTGCGGTCCACCTCTGAGGTGCATTTGGCACCCACATGATGGCCAATGAGGCAGCGGAAGCACCTCAAAGGTCGGGGTTCCAGCAGCTTCACCTGCGCCGAAACCCAGCCCACCAGGAGCCTTTTGCCCTCTGCCAGCTTTTTGGCCGCTGTGACGGGGCAGCTGACTACCACAGTCCGCAGCCCCGTATTGTCCGGGCGGATAGTGCCTGCCTTGACCTGGTCAGCAGGGCACCCCCCCGTCCTGGCGACAGCGGCCGCCACCTCATTCTCCGTCACGGAGTCGTCCAGGCCCATGATGCGTAGCTCCAGGCATTTGGTGGGCCTGGACACGCGAGCTTCGTCCGCCGCAATGCACGCCCTGAGCCTCTCGGCAAGGGCGTCAGCGGACGGGCCGCTGGCCGCGCCGGGGACCTCCAAGAGACGGGCTCCAGTGGCAGTGACCCTCACTGCGAACCCGTCGGGTGCCCCAAACTCCGCGGGAGTTACCGCCCCCTTCAATTTGGCGAGGACCTCGCCATACGTCACCCCCTTTTTCGCCGCGTCCGGCTGTAGTGTGATAACTACAGCTGAAGATTTTGGGGCGAGGAGCATTGCCGCAGCGCGCTTCTCCTTGCGCCGCTGCTGTCGCCGCTGCCGCTGCTCCTTCTTCCGGAGCTTCCTCCTCTCTTTGGCGACCTTCCTCACCTCCCCCGCCACTTGCCACTCGCTACCAGCACGCGACTCAGACGGCGGAGTAGGTGCCGATGCGGCTGGGGCTCCAGCCGCTGCTCCTCTTCGTCTGCGGCTCATCGGCGCAGGAGCCAGCGCCGAGGGAGACTCGGGCGCCCTCGTCGGTGACAAGGCTGTCGGCGCTTTCGCTCCCTTCTTCACCGGTGCGCTGGCTTGTGCCCCACGGCTGGTTGGCGGCTTGGGCTTAGCCGCTGCGGCAGCATACGACCCGGCTGCGAGTGGAGGTCGGAGGAGCCTACCCTCCAGCACGTCGAAACGCTGCTGGAAGGCGGCCATCTCCCGCCGCATAAGGCCGAGAAGGTCGGCCTCAGCTGGCTGCGAGGGTTGGGGACGACCCGCGCGAGCAGCGGCGAGTTCCGCCTTTGCTGCACGAAGTTCCGCCTCCAGGGCAGAGTTCGCAGCCGCTAATCGGGCCAGCTCGCGCCTCATTCCGGCCATCTCTTTTTGCAGAGCGGTCATCTGCCGCTCTGCTGAGCCCTGCTGGGATACCGCCGACATTATAGCGGCCTCCGCGTGCTTAAGAACTCCGTTCCTGCCAGCCTGGGTTTTTTTCCCAGCCAGCATGCGGAGTGCTTCCTTAACCTGGAGGCGGAGGCTCTCAGCGCCGCCTACAGCATCCTCACCGCCGGACACCTCCATCTCCGAGGAGTCCGAGGGGGCAGCCTTTCCCAGGGCGCTCCCCTCCGCTGCCAGCCGCTCTGCCGGCTCAGATCGGCTCCCAGCCGCCCTTGTGGAGCCCTTCCCCTTGCCCCTACCCCGCGCAGCCGTGGGGATTTTGGGGGCTGGGGCCTCCTGCTCGTTGGAGGACGGCTCTCGACCATCCTCCAGCCTGGGACGTTTAAAGACGCCCCGGTCTTTCTTGTGGCGCAGCGCGATGGTGACGCCAGACAATGATGAGTCGGACTCTGAGTCCGACTCCTTCCTCCCCGGGGCCCGTGCACGGGACTTGCTGGACGGGACCAGCGCCTCCCCACGAACCCGAGAGCCGCCCTGGCCCTCACTATCGCCTCCAAGCGAGCTAACCTCGCTTGCCTTCTCCTCACCGGTAGGTGGATTTTTATTTTGGTTTTTTTTAGACATCTCCATTGAAGTCCCACGAGTATGGGGGAAATAAGAGGTCCGCCCAGGGAGAGCCCCCTGTCCCTGGGTAAGTGTGCATTTGTCTCCCAACTAGGGGGTCCACCGGTCCCCTAGCTGGGGGTGCGCTCACGACTGATCCTACTCCTCAGCCATACATACCCTCGCCGCGCACCAGAACTTAGTATTGGAGGAATTTTTTATAGAGGTTCTCTTCCTCGCGGTCCGGGCGGTTAAGCCAAGACCCTCGTCCCGGTCCGAGTCATAAAACATGACCATGATCTCTTCCCGGATTACGATATCGGCGGGTGCAGTCGGGCGCAGCTAGTGCCCCGATGCTACTCATTGGCAGGGTGAGTGCACAACGAGCGCCGCCCTTGTTTCTCCGCCCCGCTCTCTGCTAGGTCCAGAGAGTCGTGCGGAGGAACGCCCCCACGGAGGCTTAGACCCTATGACAGCATAGAGCCGGTCGCCTCTAGAACCCGACCGGGTTCTCCGCCCGGCCAGAAGTTCGCTGCGGGCGACAGTCAAACCAACCCTGTCGCCATCCCGTTAGGGAGACTGTCGCCCGCACCCAGGGTGCACCACGGGGAGGTCTTCTGGCACGCACCCCACCGTGATAGTGGTTGGACTTTATTAAGTAGTTCTCATTTGGAAATTAACATTAACAAATATCAACCTTTGCGCGGCTCCGGTTTCATTGAGTTACCGACAGCAATTAAATCAAAAAGAGCGTGTGTTAATATTCATAATAATGACGAATATTGCTTTTTGTGGTCAATAGTTGCTGCTTTATATCCAGCTAAATCTCATCCTGAAAGAGTTTTATCATACCCACATTTCAGAAACGTGTTAAACATAGAAGGTTTGTCTTTCCCATTGAGTTTCTCTGACATAGCGCAGTTTGAAGTAAATAACCCCGAAATTTGTATTTATATTTATGGTTTAAAAAATAATACCGTGGTAGGACCGCTTTACAAACCAAAAATCCTTGAATAATAAAAAGGTGATCCATTTACTTTATTTACAAAATGACAATCTGTCACATTACTGCCTCATTAAAGATTTACCGCGACTTGTTAAGAATCAAATAACGAAACATCACAGTAAATTGTACTTTTGTGAGGAATGTTTAATGTTTTTTGATTCATGTGATGATCTTAGTTCGCACAGTTGTGGAGGAATTGCCACTGTGCTGCCTCCCAAGGGTTCATTCATACAGTTTGAAAATTATAAAAGAAAGCAAACTGTTCCATTTGTTATATACGCTGACTTTGAAACAATGCTGGAAAGGTACCAATCTTGTGACCCTGATCCAACAACTGCGAGTACTGTAACACGTCAGCGACATGTACCTATAGCCTTCGCATATCATATAACGTGTACATTAGATGTCAGCCATAATCGTTACGTTTCATATCGCGGTTTGGATTGTGTATCTAAATTTGTTAAATCTATTTATAACGATGCACAAAAAATTTATGGTATTTTAAAAAGTAACGTTCCCATTATTTTTACTGATGATAATGCTCATGACTTTAAAAATGCAGCAACATGTCATATTTGTGAACACTTTTTGTTCGGTGACAAAGTCCGTGATCATTGTCACTTGACTGGTAAATATCGCGGCGCAGCTCATAGTTATTGTAACATACAATACAAAGTACCAACATTTATACCAGTATTTTTTCATAATTTATCTGGTTATGACTGTCACCTTTTTATAAAAGAATTAGGAGAAGCTCCAGGATCTCTTAAAGTGATACCTAAAACGAAAGAAAACTATATTTCTTTCACAAAATTTATTCCGATTTCCGCTAAGGAAAGCATTCAGGTTCGGTTTGTAGATTCTTTCAAATTTTTGGGAACTAGCTTAGAAAAGTTAAGTAGTACAATGAAAATACAAGAATTTCAACAGTTAAAATCACATTTTCCTATTGAAAAACAATTCAGTTTGTTAACCCGAAAAGGGGTGTATCCATATGACTATATGTCTCAATGGGAACGTTATGAAGATACATGTTTGCCATCTAAAAATCATTTTTATAACTCTTTGACTAATGAATTAATTACTGACGAAGACTATGAACACGCTCAATCTGTTTGGTCAGTATTTAATATTCAAAATATGGGTATGTACACAGATTTATATCTTAAAACGGACGTTCTATTGCTGACAGATATATTTGAAAGTTTTAGAAAAACTTGTAAACGATATTATAATCTCGATCCTGCGTTTTATCTTACAGTACCAAGCCTATCGTTTGATGCAATGCTTTTGAAAACAGGAGTTAAATTAGAATTAATTAGTGATGTTGAAATTTTTAGAATGATACAAAAAGGTATCCGTGGAGGTGTTTGTATGTGTTCCAGAAGACATGTCAAAGCTAATAATAAATATTTGGATTCTTATGATACGTCCAGTCCAAATTCATTCATTATTTATTTAGACTGTAACAATCTATACGGTTATAGCATGTGTCAGGCACTACCCTATTCCGATTTCAGATTTATGAACAGAAAAGAAATAGATGATTTACAATTGAATTTAACAAATATTAGTGATACCGCGGAAAAAGGTTATATTCTTGAAGTCGATTTAGTGTACCCTAGGCATTTGCACAATGATCACAATGACTTCCCATTCTGTCCTGAAAAATGCTTACCACCTGGTGGTAATAATAAAAAACTAATACCAAATTTGTATGATAAGTACCAGTACGTTATTCATTACGCACATTTAAAAAAATGTCTGCAGCACGGTTTAGTGTTGAAAAAAATCCATCGAGCTATAGAATTTAAACAAAGTTGTTTTTTAAAGCAATATATTGATCTTAACACCCATCTACGTCAGAAAGCAGAGTCGACATTCGAACAAGATTTTTTTAAATTACTCAACAATAGTATTTTTGGGAAGACGTTGGAAAATAATGAACAAAGAGTAGATGTAAAATTAGTAAACAAGTGGTGTGATTCGAACAATAAAACAAAAAAGACAACTTGTGCTGAGAAATTAATAGCTAGCCCTTATTTTCATAGCGCGTCGGTCTTTTCTGATAATTTAGTAGCAATCCAAATGAAGCCTTCGCGTGTTATTCTAAACAAACCAATATATATAGGGTTTGCTGTATTAGAATTGTCTAAGAGTCACATGTACGATTTCCACTATTCCACTATAAAGCCTTTTTATGGTAACCGAATTCAATTGTGCTATACTGACACAGACAGTCTGGTTTATAAAGTTGAAGCAAATGATATTTATAAAGATTTCAAGATGCATTTCCTAAAATACTTAGATACTAGCAACTATGTAAGTTGTCAGCAGTAATTAAAGACACAGCTGATCGTGACATGCTGCAGCACGACTTGGATAAAGTCACTGAATGGAGTCACTGGAATAAACTGCATTTTAATATTTCAAAGTGCTCGGTGCTTTCATTCACCCGTACACAAAGCCAACAACACCACCAGTACACCATGAACGGGGAGCCGCTGCAGCGTGTCACGGAGGTAAAGGATTTAGGCATCCATTTCTCCAGCGACTTACAGTTTCGCAAACATGTCGTGTATGTTTGTAAGAAGGCGTACAGGAATCTGGGATTTATGCTGCGTCAGGCAAATGATTTCACGAATATCAGCGCATTAAGGGCTTTGTACGAGGCTCTTGTGAAGAGTCATCTGGAATATAATGCGGTCATCTGGAGTCCGAGCGAAATAAAATATAAAACAATGCTCGAGCGGATACAAAATAAATTCATCAGATTTATGTATTTAAAAATATATGGAATATATCCGGGATACCCGTTACTGTATCCCACCTTATTCTGTCTCGGGATGGTGGGGTATTACAAATTAGAAGTCAGGCGTGAAGTGGCATCGGCAACTTATCTTCTGAAGGTATTGAGAGGTAGCATACAAAACTCTGGTATACTTTCGGAGATGGGTTTCTGTATGCCGGACGAGTACGTGACGCGGCGGCGCCGGCCCCCGCTGCTGGTGGTGCCGCGGGCGCGCACCAACCTGCTGGGGCGCGCGCCGCTCACTCGTGTGCTGCGCACGCTCAACACGGTGGCTAATGTCGTTGACATATTTAACTGTACACTGAGCGAGTTCACAAGGACCACTTACTGTGTAGTATGTAAGGGAATATAATGTGTAATTTAAAGTTAAATAAGTTTATAGGAACTAAGTTTATTATAGGTAGTTATATTGTTTATTATAAGTTTAGGGTCAATAGTTTAAGAAACATATTTTAATTTTTAAGTTACTATGTCGAATTAGGTTAAGTTACCTGTAATGGCAAAGTAATATGTAGAAATAAATAAAAAATGATTCGAACAACGAATTTGAGTTACCAATTATTAATAAAAAGATTCCAGGGCTATTTAAGGACGAAATGGGTGGCAAAATCATTAAAGAGTTCGTTGGACTGCGCTCAAAGCTTTATTGTATTAAAACGTTAGATAAAACTATAAAGAAGGCAAAAGGTACTAAAAAATGTATTACGAAGCAGTTAAAAATGGCCGATTATAAAAGTGTTTTGTACAACTGCAATGTCATTCGCAAAAAAAATATTTTGTTTAGGTCACTAAAACATGAAATATTCACACAAAATGTAAATAAAGTGGCTCTTTCAAGCAATGATGACAAACGGTTGCTATTATTTGATAAAGTGTCAACTTTAGCCTGGGGAAATGCATCCATTTTTATGTAATGTGTAATAAATAGGTATTTTACAAAACATTTTTTTTACCTTGTAACTTCATTAATGTTGCAAAATATATGTAAGTAGCTACCTAAACTTAATCAATGACTATAACTTCATACCTACTATCTATGATGTGAGTACCTACCTAGATACATGGTAAAAAATTATGTAATTTTGCATGATGGTGTCCTAAATAGGCATAAGCTTTTTGTAATCCATAATAATTGTAAGTACTAATATTAGTTGGTAAGAATTATGTATACTAACCAAAATATTTTTATAAATAAATATATATATTGTCATTATATCTGTGTTTTAATTCCTGATTGCACTCGCAACTTGCAAAGGTATACTTAAAGAAGTCTGTTGTAAAAAATTAAATAGTCTTGATTATGAAAACGTATAATTGTAATGTAATCCGCAAAAAAAAACAATAAAACATGAAATATTTAAACAAAGTGTAAATAAAATAGCACTGTCAAGTAATGATGACAAACGGATGCTAAATATTTATATTTTATATTTTTAAATATTATGTAAAACATACAATAATATATTCTATTTCCATTCCTAATGTCAAATATTTTCAAAACAAGTGCTCAAAGCATACAAGATCAGACTTGTGAAAACATTAGTTTCATGTTCATTCCTGTCTATTGCGCTTACACGTATCTGGTGCTAAATAGGACACCACACAGGTGCACTCGTATAAAGAATACAGGTTTAAACTTGTTAAAACATGACATTGTTTTCTTTTTTTGTTTAATTTTTTTACTGATTTGTTCCGTCAATGTAACTCCTCATCCATACCAGGCCTCACAATACATTCCTCTCGTACTTTCATTCTTCATACATCCTTTCTTTCTTTTCTTTCTTTTTTTATTGTATTTTTATGAATATGCAATTTAATGCTGCCTTACTAATTTTAAATTAGCTACAGTAAAATATTTTAGTTTCAAATTATAGTTTTTAATTAATATCTACATTTTTAACCATATTAGGGTATTTTATAAATTAAAAAACTGTAAATGCAATTTTACTGTAGCTAATTTAAATGCCAGTGATTAATTATAATTGAAAATGAAACATAATATAAATTTAAACTTACACTATTTATTTATGTATATAACAGTAACTTATTGTATGTAAATTGTTAAACTACAAACTAATCTAGAATAATTTTAAACATTACTTTTTACAACATTTCTATAAACTAACTTTATATCTCTTCCTGCGCAAATATAATATTACCAGAATAATTGGTTACACTACAGTACTAACACAGCTAATTATGGCTAGGTACAATTATTTTTATAAACTTATAATAAAATGTGATTTCCTTATATATAACGATTACATGTTATGTGTGTAGACAAAATAATAGAAATATCCTAAAGTTAATAACTAAAATCTACCTATATTATTCACATGCAACTTATCTACAAATACTTAATCATACTTAACAATAACTATGGTCTTCACAAAGTTTTTTGGATATACGTATATAATATAAAGATTACAATTAAACATATGATGTGTGTAGACAAAATAATAGAAATATCCTAAAGTTAATAACTAACATCTACCTATATTATTCACATGCAACATATTATTTACATACATATCTACAAATAATCATACTTAATTATAACTATGGTCTTCACAAAGTTTTTTGGATATTTTGTTTATTAATGCCTGTATCTCGTCCATTACATAGTCCACAGGCTCAGTCACAACGTATTGCGCACTCATCACTACCACTTCCCCGTCAGGGGTTGCAGGTTCTTGTTGTTCGTTAATGTCCAACACTTGTACTTGAATGAGTCGCACACCTTTTTTCTTCTCATTGTTGAGGACGAACGATTGGTACGTTGGAGTCTGGTTTCGCTTTTGACGTCTCACTTTAGGCGTCTTACTCGCACGAGGTTGTGGCTCTGGTGTATGCCAGCTCAAACTTGGAGTAGGAAAACCTTGAGCGTATTGTGAGAAACGAATGTCAGGAGAATCACACATTATTGATGATCTGAAACAAATAAATCAATAAGTAAGTTTTAAATCAAAATGAGTAATAAAGATATACAGATAGAAAAGATATATGGGTCAATACTTACAATGTTTTATTTTTTGATGAGATGTTACCACTTCGACAACGGACAGCGCAATGACGAAGGAAGTGAAATAGTTTAATGTAACAGTACTCAATAAAGACTCGTATGCTTTGAATCAATGTCATGTTTTAACAAGTTTAAACCTGTATTCTTTATACGAGTGCACCTGTGTGGTGTCATATTTAGCACCAGATACGTGTAAGCGCAATAGACAGGAATGAACATGAAACTAATGTTTTTCATAATATAAGTATGTATTATGGTATTTTATGACACATTATTAACAATCCACTTCATCATATCCAAACTTTTTGCTAAATAAATTAAACACAGACATGTTATTATCAAAATACCATTTCCTTATACACACAGCATTATTTAATGCACAGTTAATTCTATGATGCACACAGTTAAACTCTGTTTTATTTTTTAAAAACATTCTTTTTAATGATGTAAGATTAGGACTTCCCTTTTCACCAAGATCAATCACTTCACAGTTTGTACATAATCCTTTAATCCACTGTATTTTTTCCAAACCCTTGGTCATTATTTTCTTATTCTTGAGATATAATACTATAACGCGTTGAAATTCTTTATAGTCGATGTAGCCCTCACTCCAGTAAATTCCTCGATTTCTTTCTAACCATCTCACTTGCTTCTTTTCTTCTTTGGACAAATAATGAAACGGATACGGTGGTTTTACTAAGAATGTTTGGGTAAGTTCCTGACTTACAATGGCCACTTCCTTCACGATAAAATTATTTTGATTATCTTTAAATCCTTGGAGGTCAACTATGATGGTATCTGCGTTCATGATATCTTCTTTACGATGTTACTTAATGGCTTGTATTCAACAATGCAGTCATTCAAAATGAGACAATAAGCTGCAGTTTGATCTGGTAGTTCCGAATCACTCTCAATTTCTACTCTTACATCTACGACAGGACCCGCTTTTAGATTATCTGCTTGTCTAGAGCAATCGACTACAAACAGCGGTGCTAAATCTTTAAACTGTTTCTCACTTAACAACGGTTCTGGACGGCGTCCGTAATACGACTGTTGAAATCTGACGTATTGCTCATATAATAATGCAATTCTGTTATTGGCGAAGTTCACATTAAGACTTTCATATGGAAAGTAAGTTGAATTTAGGTACACTTTTACGTCACGAACATTGCAGTGATCGAATTGAGACATGTCAGAACTTGCACTATTTTTCCTATTTGTCTGTAAGCCTATAATGACGTATCTTGGTTTTTCAATTTGAGATGCAGTTTTGATAGACCATGTATGCTTTGTAGTTTTAGGTAAAGCTGGATATTCGTAGAGATCCCAATTTCTGTAAATCATCTGAAGCGGACGATCTTTTTCTAACAGTTTTAGCAAAGAAATTTTTTCTTTATCTGATACTTTAACATGTGGTACGCGCCATATGATTTTGTTGATGTGAACGTCATCCACTACTTCGCCGGTGCTAAGTTTTACAGCGTTCAAATTAGTGTTACTTCGTAACAGTACCAGTTCGTGTCTACTATTTATGATGACTTTTTTAAAATCTTCAGCGAAACCGAGGATATTGCGAAGTGGGATAGAAGCAGAAAAACTTCCTCCATTAATATTTTTTATTCCATCTATATTCCAACCCCAGGCGTTAGACATCTTTGATTCGCTCTCATTCATTGATATTAACGATTTCATGGTTGTGGTTATACCAGCATTTTTTATTTTATCTATCTCTACTCCATTTAGCTCATACCTAATATCTTAAAATAAGTAAAGTAGAGCATTGTTGGTGAAATGGACAGTAGTAGCTTTGTCTTTCGTATCCTTCTTGCTAACTATAACGGTTCCTTCCAAATATAAAGTGCTAGCTGATGGTAATATGTACAGGTCCTGTTGATTAATAGGTATGCGTATTTCATCATTTCTATTAAAACTTGTTACGTAGGGTTTGTAAGAATGAAATTCAATTCCTTCTATTGTAGTGTCGTAAGTCGGAGTGGATAAAACGTCTAATATATTCATTTTAGTAATCCGATTGCTTTAAGGAATGCCTTATTATCTTTAGTTAATTTTATTTTCTTCTTAGAGCGTGGTCTTGTATTGTGAGTAGCTCGAGTAGAACTGATATTTTTAACTTGTTGAGGTACATATTTATTGTAGTCAATCATTTTTTCGTTTGAGATGCAAATACAGCTGCACTTCTTCACCACGTAAATTTATTAAGCGATTCCTTATGTCTAATAGCCTAATATGAATACAGCTTATATTATTTTGATTTATCGGAAAGTATATTGCGTTCTTCGGTATTTCTATGATCCTATATCCAGGTGGCACGTTGAGTGCAAATTCGTGAATAATGTGACTTGGTTCACCGTTTATAAACGAGCCGCTTACAATATCACATTCAACCCTGATTACAGTCGTAGGTAAAATGTTGACTGGAAACTGTGATACATGCCATTTATTACCTTTTAAAATCTGCTTATTAAATCCTAACAGTCTTCTGAAAGTGCCTTCTTTGCTAAAATCAATGTCTTTTGTACAGAAAATAGTAGTTTTTAACGTATTATTATTGCACAGTAGTTTTATTGTTGCATCCTTAATTTCAGATTTTAAATAATCAATGATATCTTGCAATTCATATGTACCTTCCGGTATTTCAATAACTTCGTTGGAACCGTAGTAGAACTTGTTATTCGTTTTGTCAATGTTGGGAATAGAATTGAATGTTGAAAAATGCAATAAGGCGCACTCATAAGCTCCATCTAGTTGCAACGTATTTGGATAGTATGTAGATAAATTTGACAAATTTCCAGTTATTGACAAAGTGAGTGACATTATGGAAATGATTAAAATTAAAGAAAAACATACATTTTATATTTTTTTATTCCAAAAAGTCATCAAATACTCTAAACATAAGTGACCACAATTTACTGCATTGAATCTTTGATATCTTGTGTAGTTATAATAAACATTACAATTCTTTAAATATCGCATTAATTCTGTTGGAGGTTTTAAATCTCCATAGCTATCAAAATATTCACAATGCTTGTATAATTTAACATAAGCTACCCAATGAGTTCCTTCGTTCTTAGAATCGTCTAAGTTTACGATAGCGCATTCGATTTTCTTTGGCTTCCTTGGTAACTGATCCTTCATGTAGATTCCCCGAAAATATGGGATGTCTTTTGCATACTTTTGAATATCTACATTAGTCAGAGGACGATTGGGTAGCATACTTTTTAGTTTTTTGATGGTTTTATAAACAAACCTTTGCCATTTTTGTACGGCTTAATGTATAAACCCTTGCCCACCACTAAACCTTCCATAACCTTATTGTGTCGTTCTGTTTCTCGTAAATTTTGCTGAGCTGCTTTGTAATCATTCACAGTTTTTGCAATACCAGCGGCACCACCAGCTAAAGTTCCTAAAGCTGATAAACCAGCGAAAATAGGGATAAGAGGCAGAACCCCTCCAGTCTTTGGCAAAGGTATTACTCGCGGTACTCGAATTCGGTTAATTCCTGGAAACATTTTTTTTGCTGCTAAATAAGCAACTTTAATCAAAGTTTTACTATTCTTGGGTTTCATTTTTTTAATTTTTGATCTTATTTTTGAAACCAAGCTATTAAATGTTTTTACACCGGAACCAGACTTTAGTTTTGCTTTCATAACCTTGCTCACTAGCCATGAGCTTAACTTTTCACCTTTTCCCGCATCTTTTGATTTAAGTCTTTGTTTAGCCATGTTGAGTAATTGTAAGTCAGCTTTGTGTCGATGGGATAGATCTGTATGATTTGCGTAAGCAATGTCGTGGTGCATACAAGCTTCGTCTAGCTTATTCACGCCTCGATCACCTCGCAACAATCGTTTTTGAAGTTTAGTTCCTGGTCCGCAATAATTGTATCCGGGCAAATGAACTTCGAACGGTAGATTATTAATTATGTTATTTACTAGTCCACCACCTTGCATTACTCTAAGTGTACTGATACAAATATTACATCTGTATTATTTATATATTTTAACTCATTATTGCAGCTTTATCAATCCAACTGTTTTCTTCATCATTCAGACCTAACCACTTCACGAACAGTTTACGTCCTCTTCTTTTTAAAACTTTTTCTATCAAATAAACATCAGAATAATTAGATTTCTGAAGTTCTTGCTCATAAAATGTCCCCAATATTATTTTTTTTCGCTGATCTTCTATGTGGTATGTTACTGGTATGGTTTTATTAATCTTTTTAATAGTAAATAGTTCAGTTGACCAATTGGGGGTGTAACCTTTCTCGAAATCGTGTTTGTATTTACTGATGCGTACATAATCGCCTACTTTAAACTTAGGTTTCTTTGTATGGAGAGAAGATATTTTCTTTAATGTTCTGTTAATATTTTCTTTTATGTCGTGTTCATTATATTTATTTACTTCAGCTGGTTTATATTTAATAGTCTGATGCTTTGTATTATTATATGTCTTCAATATTACTTCTAACGGTTGTCCTAACCATTTGTAGTTTCCGTTATAGCTAAAAGATTTATATAACTTATTTTTAATAGTTCTTATTAGTCTCTCAACAATCGAAGCTTTTTTGGTTGAAAACGTTGAGTAATGGTTAATATTGTTCGTCTTCATAAGATTCTGAAACGTATTATTATAAAACTCGGTCCCCATATCCGTTTGTAAATTAACAGGTCTGCGATTACTATCAATCAATATCCTTTCAAATGCATGAGTAACATCTTGTTTATTTTTTGATTTCAATGGTTCCGCCCAAGCATACTTTGAGAAGCAATCAATAACCACTAGCACATAATTGTAACTTTTATTATACTTTTTCAAGTTTTGCATGTCCATCAGATCGGCTTGCCACAAATCATCGATTCCTTTTAAAATAACTGAACGCCTCAGGAAATTTCTTCGTGCGGCTTTATGTATTTCATTAACTATTTGCTGTTTTGCCATTGAGGAAAATTTTAATTAAATTATCTACCTCTGCTTTAGTATAAAACTTGTCTTCGAAATGAGTCAAAACGTCTGACGACTTTGTTTTTAAATAAGATTTAACTGCATTTTGCCCATCTAATATAATTTGAGAACGTAATGAAGAAATCAGTCTATTGAATTCTTGTACTGTCTGAGCATTCATTCGATCTACATAATCCTTGTTCACAGCTTCGTCTCCTTCTACGGGAGATCTTATTCCTTTCAATCTAGTTGTTTTTAAATCATAGTCCCCTGTTTCTGACTTGCACAGGGCGTTCTCATTAAAGTCAAGTAACTCTGTTAAACGTAATTTTTTATGAACGTGATGTCCAAATTTGTCTACGTTCATATTTAGGTGTATATTGATGAAAGGTTAACAATAAAATGAATACATTTTTTAAATCATTTATTTATAATTTTATTTTCACGCAATTCTTCAATGATAGATATAATTTCATTGTTAACTCCAGTGTTACCAGCATCTCGAGAAGCTATCAGTAATTTTAACCTATCCACTAGTTCATTTGGATCATCCCAATATACAAAATCTGTGTTCTTTTTCCACATTTTTGTCAATGACAGTCCTTTTCCCTTCGGAATATTGTCTTGGATGGTACTTCGTAGTTTAAAAAGTGGCTTAATAACTTGTAAATATTTCTGTCCCTTATTACTTTTTATTGGTTTACCGGAATCATAGTCTCGTCGATGAGCATTTGTATCGAGTAACATTGACTTATAATGTTGCATATCCCTGTCGGTTACCAAACTTAAATCTACATCTTTCTTTAGCAACAACTGTTTTAAACCAGGTGTATTTTGATATTTCTGTCCAGACACGATAATATATTCATCGCCGATTGTTATGCGAGCTGAACCTAGCATCAAGTTCCCATCCACCACTCTGACACCATACGGGACCCCGGCAAGTGCTTCTGAGGTTATAGACCAAGATGATGTATCACCCTGTTTATTTTCATCCAATGATTGAAACGAACAATCACTGTCCTTGTCAGATTCATAGTCACCGTCGACTTTACTCAGGTTTCCTTTCTGAGAAGCTGAATCAATAAATGAAACATCTGCTTCTTCATTTCCCGTACCATACAAACGAGGAGGTTGCATGCTTGCATTTGCAATTAGGTTGAGAGGTTCTGTTACAGGCTTAAACATTGACTCCAGTGTCTGATTATTATCAATCTCAATGTCTTTCATCTTTCGTATTTTCTTCTTAACGGCTTCTGCAGCATCAACAATTTGTCTTTTTAGTGTTTTTTCCATTTTTGTATCTTGATAGGTTAAGCGTTGTTTAACGAATAAAAATATTTCTGTGGTAAGATACTTAAATATCCTAATCAAAGATTACAAATGTGTCAAATTTATTTCTGTAACATCCTTTATTTTTGGAACAATCCTTATTAATGACTACATAATTGAAAGGTTCACTCCATATTTTTGAACACATTTCACGAAATTCGCTCCATGACATATCAGTGTTGACATGTTCTTCATAAATATGTTTCAAATTAATTTCATCTTGTTTAAAAAGTATAATTAAGTTAGCATTGTCGCGAACTAACTGTTTAGGAATTTTAGTATATGTTTGGTTAATATAAAAACAATCAATACATTTATGTCTTCCCATCGCAAAGTAATCACGCATATTGTTTTGGTTTTCACAAGCAACATCATCAAATATGATCACAGAATTAGGTTTTGCCTCCTGGACACTCAGTACTTCCTCATAACCATGATATTTCTGGAATGATACACCAGGAACTCGTTGCAAAACTTGTTCTAAAAATATGTATTTGGGTTGATGCAGAGTTTTCGAATAAATATAAACATTTTGAAATCTTAATCCATTCTCATGTATGAGAAGACCTATTAACAAATTAGTTTTTCCAGAATTGGAAGGCCCGCAAATAATGCAACGTACAGAGTTGGGTAGTAGGTCTCCATGACGGGAACCAGTATTTCGAGACTCAATACAAACTGTATTCACATTTAATGATTGTGGCTGTTTGACAAACTTCATGGTTACTACATGAAACGAACAGACTAAAAATGACTCAATTAATTTGTTACATTCACATTTATAAGCAACATTACGCCAGCAAACACTAAATAGTCTGTTCTCATGCTCGTTTTAGTTTTAAACTAATATCCAATTGGAATGGCGTCCAATCCGTTTGCTGATCGAACAAGGTAACCCATTTATATTATTGTGTGGAGTGAGCCGTAGGAACGGAAGGTGGATTAGAATGCCCAATAATATCCTACTCACCTCGGCTTCACTGCCAATGAAGAAGTTCCTGTGTATGTTTCAGAACAACTGACTCCCAAAAACTCACGTTTGTTTTTCCTAGCTCGTGATTTGATAAAATCAAAACAATACAAATTTTGTTGGACGTCATTTGGCAAGGTCTTTGTGAAGGAAAACGAAAATTCTAAGGCTATCCACATCCAGAGTGCATGACTAATTATAAGTCAGATTTATATTAGTACTGTTCAAGTAACTTTACTAATGGCATTTAGAATATGTTTGATAAATTTTTACTCTCTTCATATGTTAGATATAATTAGATTTAAGGTTCTATTTTTAAACGATGTTACTAAGTATGCTCATATATCACTCCTACAATCATATTTCACCCAAATCATGCAAAATACTCTGTGCACGCTAGATCACACACAAACAACCTCACTCATACACTACCAATACACACACAAGCATTCACACACACAAACCCAAAAATCAGTACTCACAAATACAAGTAAAAATCTGATCATAATCCGTCTAAAAACCAAAACCAACCTACAGAAACCACCACAAGTTATCGAAATAAATAATGGATAGTGGTTTAAATACACTTCATGAATTAGACAACACTGAAATCTCAATTTCAAGTTTGGTCGATACCGAAAACATATCTTCTTTCACAACACTGAGAAACTCAAACCTAATTATTATGACACAGAACATCAGAAGTATTTATGGAAACTTTGACGACTTACAGGCAAACCTCTTGCAATTGGACCTAAATGTGGATGTAATGGTTCTTACTGAGTGTAGATTGAATAAAAACAAGCAGATACCAATTTTAAATAATTACAACTCCTTTTCCACATCAAACCAATTAAACCAAAATGATGGGGTAGTGGCATACATCCGAAACAAACACCTCGCTCAAGTTACAGAAATAAACATAGCACAAGCCTCTGCCCTCGAAATAAAAACTTTAAATTTTGTCATAATAGGAATATATCAATCCCCTTCTAATATCTGTGCCGATGACTTTACTTACTCTCTAAATCGCCATCTTGAAACCTTAGGTAGAACCAAAAACATTGTCATCGTGGGTGACATCAATATTAACCTACTACTATTACCGATAGAAAAGTATCCCGAAGCGCCCCATAACAGATCTAACAGGCATGGGTATCTAAACATGCTATCAATACATGGTCTTTTACCAGGTCACTGCCTTCCAACTAGGGAGCAAAGCTGCCTAGATCATGTCTTCCTTAGGTTTGATAAGAGCAGGAACTCGGCTTTTGTGGGCGTCCTAAATACTACTATTACTGACCATTTTTTTTTTTTTTTTTTGTGAGGGGAAAATCATCAAATGACTTCTCCCGCCCAGGGCCGGGCAGGAGGGAGTGTCAGACTCTTACTGACTAAAAACCCCCCTGTTCCTTCTCCTGCTCTGTGCCGAGGTCGCGGTACCTTATTGCGCTTACCCCGCAACCCCGGCTGAACATCAGCCCTTTAGGGCCCCGTCTGTGGTGGTCTATTGGCTCTTTGAGGCGCGCGCGGAACGCTACGCGCCGTACGCTCGGGCCTGGTTCTGGTCGGGCGGCGAGCTGCCCTTACTCGCCGACCGCAGGCCCGTACTTACGGTGGCCGGAGATCGTCCCTCGATCCCCGACGCCCGTAGTGTCGCCAGTTGCGGCTGCTGGGGCGTGAGGAGGAGGATTGCTCCCTCACGCGGGCCGCCTCTCTCTTTGCGAGCATGACTGCTTCACAAAAGGAGGAGACGGCGTCCCAGTTCCTCTCACTCCGCACCATGGCCTCGACTAAGGCCGGGCGCGAGAGGTCGCCGCCGCCGATCACTTCCCTGAGGATACGGCGGTGCTCAGCCCAGGCAGGGCATACCGCTACCGTATGCTCCACCGTATCCTCTAGGTGGTCCTCACAATGACGACACTCGGGCGTTTCCTCCCGCTGAATCCGAAACAGAAACCTACCGAAGCTGCCGTGCCCGGTAAGCACCTGCGTCAGACGGAAGGTGAGGACGCCGTGGCGTCTCTCAAGCCACTCCTCAAAGAGGGGTCTTACCGCTGCTATGGTAGCGTGCCCGATTACTGACCATGCCATGGTCATTTTAGGCGTAGCTACCTCTTATAAATTACGCAGCTGCAAAAGGTCCAGGACAGTAATAGATTATGTAAATGCCCATATGCTGCTTGTCTGTACAGATGTATCCATATTTGGGACTTACACAATGCCTGATGTTTTTGCTAGTAAACTGATAGAACTAATTAAGGCATCGCTTCTCTTAAACTCGCAAACTAAGACCATTTCAAATACTAAACGTTGTTTGAAACCTTGGATTACTACCGGGGCTCTGCGGTGCATTAGACTCCGAAATAAAATGCAGGGTCAATTAAGAATAGATCCCTTTAATATAATATTAAAAATAACATATAAAAGATTTCGCAACTTTTGTGTTAACTTAATTAAGAAACTAAAGAGAAAATATTACAAGAGACAAATAGAAGATTCAGCTAAAAACCCAAAGAGTCTTTGGACAACTATAAACGAAATTGCGCAATTTAAGACACCTAAAACATCAAACGTACACCTTCTGTATATTTCACCTCATCCCACTACTTCTTTAAACCGTGTTAACAATTTCTTTGTGACAATTGGGCAAAGCCTGGCTGAGAGTATAGTTGCTCGAACTGTTCCAACGTATATTAGCCACACTAATAACAATTGGGCTTCTTCATTTGTTTTACTCGAAACTGATCCCCAAGAAGTTGACTGTATACTTATGGGTCTTGACTCAGCTAGCGCGCCGGGATGGGACGGTATCCCAACTACATTTCTAAAATTGTCTAGGAACTTTCTGGTACCTCTGATTAGTGATATGGCAAATTTATGCTTTCAGACGGGCGTTTTTCCTAAAGACCTTAAGCGATCAATTGTTACTCCTGTGCACAAGGGTGGTGACGTAGATGATGTTAACAATTATCGGCCCATATCTGTGCTACCCTCAATTTCAAAAATCTTAGAAAAGTTAGTCAATAGAAGGCTAATAAACTATTTAAATAAATATAACATCCTGTCTAATTCACAATTTGGGTTTAGAAGGGGTGTATCGACAGAAGAGGCCATCACGGAATTAACATCAGAGATTTTGGGTGGAATAGATAGGGGCCAAAAGTGTCTTGCTGTTTTCCTTGACCTGAAAAAAGCGTTTGACACCGTTTCCGTCCCCATTCTCCTGCGCAGATTAGAGGACATTGGAGTAAGAGGACAAGCTCTCTCGTTGTTTGAAAGCTACTTAAATGATAGGAAACAAATGGTCAAAATAAACAATTCTAATAGCGATGAGGTCAACGTCAATTACGGTGTTCCGCAAGGGAGTGTATTAGGCCCGACACTCTTCTTGATCTACATAAATGGCTTGTGTAATTTGCCTAATAGTGGAGGGCGAATTATCTCCTACGCGGATGACACTGCAGTTATTTTTTCAGGATCTACCTGGGCTGAGGTGAAAGCCATCGCTGAGAAAGGGTTAGCTGAAATATACAAATGGCTTAATAGTAATCTTTTGACTCTCAACACCTCAAAGACAAACGTGATATGTTTTTCTGGTACTCAAAGATCCCAACCCGAGACAGGTTTTCATATAAAACTTCATGTATGTGATGATCTTCTTTCCCGAGACTGTGACTGCCAAACTCTCCAAAAAGTAGAATTAACTAAGTATCTAGGCATAATCATAGATCAGCGACTATCGTGGCACCCACATATTGAGGTTGTCATAAAGCGAATGAGGAAGTTCGTTTGGATATTCAAAACCTTACGATATATGATGTCTTCAGACTTGTTAAACAAAGTTTATATATTAAATGTTAGGGAAAATATTTAGTTTTAATTCCGCGACAAAAATCCAGTGCAGGATGCAATCCCACTCCTATGCAATCATGCATATGCACATGCAGCAAGGGTAACATGCATATGCACACTTACACAAAACGGAAAAATATGCCACGCAATCAAACCTATACTCGACACGTGTTTCGCCCCTCCACAGGGCATCCTCAGGAGATGTTGACTCGACGAGCGCTCGGCTGCGAATGAGCTAGTACGACAGCTCTCGCCTCTTATATAGTGTCGTGATGACACATAATCGATACAAACGTCTTTGTATCGATTGTATCGACTACACAATCGATACAATCTACACACAATCTACACACACAATCGATACAATTTGAATGTAAATATGTGGTGGGCGAGCCCAACATTCTGTTTTATTATAGATACGTAGACGACATAATTATCTGTTGGACGGGTACTATTCGTCAATTAAATATTTTTGTTAATAAACTTAACACTTTCCACCCCAAAATTAAATTCAAATTAGAATTAGAGTCCAACCAATCCCTCAATTTTCTCGATTTAACAATCACTAGAGTTAATAACAAACTCGATTTTTATTTTTATTTTTTGATTACGTTACGGTTGTTCGGGTTCAGAAGGAACCGTCGCATGTACGATATTATACGAATGATTTTATCAAGTGACGAATAACGTTTTAAAAGATAATCGATAGGAGTTTGAGGATTACTTAATACGGGTTCAGTGACTAACACGACAGATCGACGTTCCTCGATACGCACTTCAGACTCTTCCGCGTCGTTAAGAATAGGAAATTTCGAATTGTTTGGCCAATGGTTGAAAGTTTGTGATAGCCAGGATGGTCCCGACCACCACAACGTATTCTGAAGTAGATCATGTGGCAGCTGTCCACGTGAACATACATCAGCCGGATTGTCTGCGGATGCGACGTGATGCCACGATTCCACAGGTACAACATCCTGAATGGCGCTAACCCGATTGGCAACAAACGTGTTCCAACGAGAAGAATGCGAACGAAGCCAAGATAATACGACAGTCGAATCAGACCACAAATGGGTAGAATTAATAGACATTTTATTATTGTACGTGTCAAGAACGAATTTAACAAGATCCGCGAGAACCACAGCCGCGCACAACTCTAAGCGTGGCAGCGAAAGCTTCTTAATGGGTGCAACCCGAGCTTTAGCACATAACGGCAGCACTTGTATAGTGCCGTCAGTAAACAGGATGCGCATATAAAGGATTGCTCCATAGGCTAGCTCGGAACTATCACAGAATCCGTGAAGTTCATACGCTTGCACGCGTCGAGCAGTGAGACAGCGCGGCACTTTCAAGTTTTGAATGATCGATAACTGATCACAAAAGGCTTTCCAAACACAAGCTATGTCCTCGGGAGGACTCTCATCCCAAGAAACACCGAGTAGCCAAAGCTTTTGGAGTAAAACCTTGGCTTTAATGGTTAAAGGGGACAGAAATCCCAACGGATTAAAAACCCTTGCAATCTCGCTTAAGATATTTCGCTTGGTACACGAACGATTAGATGACCTGACATCAAACAAAAACGCATCCCACGGCCCCACTTGAGCCCAAGCACTTTGATTGTTGAAGGTTGCTCATCAGAAAACGATTTAGGATCCAGAAGGCATTCTTCTGGGGGAAGATCTGACAACAATTGAGGTTCGTTACTGGCCCATTTCCTTAATTGAAAATGACCACGTTTAAATAGATTTATTATCTGTCATTTGGCCTCTAGAGCTAAATCTAGGGTTGCAAATCCAGTGACGACGTCATCCACATAAATATCCGACCTAAAGATTTGTTGAGCTAGAGGAAAGTTAGTTCCTTCATCCTCAGCCAACTGCTGAATAGTCCTGCAAGCCAAATACGGTGCGGATGAGACACCATACGTTACAGTGTTCAGTTTAAATTCCTGCAAGCATTGTTCCGGTCCGGTTCTCCAGAGAATTCTCTGATAATCGCGTTGATCATCAGCGATAAGAACTTGTCTGTACATCTGACGAATGTCAGACATAAAGACAACAGCGTGTAAATGAAAGTGGAGAAGAACGGCGACGATATTGGTTTGAAGTTTAGGTCCCGTTAGCAATGTGTCATTTAAAGATTTTCCTTGAGCGTCTTTGGCAGACGCGTAATTTTGTTGTGGCGTTATCCGGTTTTAAAATGCAATGATGCGGTATGTAATATTTACCTAGGTTAAGGTCTTTCAAATCAACTAACGACATGTGACCAGACTTAATATAGTCATCCATGAACTCTGAGTACTGTCGGTGTAAGTCAGGATCGCGTGAAAGACAACGCTCGATTGCGTGAAACCGGCGAAGTGCTATAACGCGAGAGCCCTCGAATATAGTTTCCGAGCTATCCTTGAACGGAAGTCGGACGATATACCTACCCGAAGAGTCACGGCCGTATTCAGAAGAATAAATCTGCTCGCATGCTATTTCGTCAGGTGTAAGACACGAAGCCTTGAGAATGCTGTCAATCTCCCAGAACCGCTGGACGAGAGTGCACAGCTCGTTATCCGGTTTGGATGAAAATTGAAGTAGTGACGAGGTCACAAGAGACGTTCGACCTAATAAAAGCCACCCGAAAACGGAATTGAAAGCAACAGGTTGATTTACAGCACCCTTAACGCGTTGGTTTAAAAGTGAATCAGCGAATACATCTGCGCCCAACAGAATGTCGATAGGTCCTGGAACATCGAAGTCAGGATCTGCTTACGGTAGCGAGTAAATATGTGACCAACCCACGGTATTGAGTCTTGCGATTGGTTGATCACCGCATATGTTTGAAATAACATGGAGGTCCACGTTAAACAAACGTTGATTTTTAGATGCAATCGAACAATTTACTAAGCCGATAATGCTAGCAGCAATGCCACCTAAACCGTTGATATTTGTTTTGCATAAAGTTGGCTTAAGATTTAAATATTGTGCAGCGTTCTTAGTAATAAAATTATTCTGACTGCCCGTATCGAACAGTGCACGGAAAGAGTGAAGCTGTCCGTTCGAATCTTGAATTTGAACTATTGCTGTAGCAAGCAGTACGGTAGAATTAGAAAAAGATTTAGAAACTAAAGTGGAATTAGAATCCTTAGCTAGGAGCGCTACTGAGTCTGACTCAGTACCACCAGACTGAATATTGTTAGCAACACCACGATCAGTATAAAGTAACGTATGATGCTTATGCTTACACTTCATACAACGAAAAACAGATTTACAATCCTTAATTTGATGTGAGGATTTAAGGCAGTTAAAACACTACTTCTTCTCAACAGCCACCGACATACGCTCTTCTGCAGTTTTATCTAGAAACGTTTTGCATTTTGTGATAGAATGATCGCTTGAGCAAAATGAACACTTGAAAGACTTATTATTCTGAGAGTTATTTTGATTGCTAGATTCAGGATTATTTTGTTTATTTGAAGGGAAATTAATTTTATTAGAAGTTACAGAACTATCAGCTAAAAGTGTATGCGAGGAACTAGGACGTTTAGCAGATTTATTTGTATAAGCTTGCGAGCTTTTGCTTGCGTCAGAAAAATGATTATCACGTATGAGTGCCTCACACTTCGAATGGAGAAATTGTTTTAGTTCAGTGAAAGTATGGAACTCAGTATGACCACACTTCTCTTCAAATTCACGGCGAATTTTAGAATCCAGCTTAGATAAAAGATGATAAACTAGAGTGAAATCCCAGTGCTGAATAGGAAGTTTCAATCTTTTCAGAATACTTAAGTTTTCATCGATGCTGTCTAATGTTGCACGAAAATCGGTAGCATTTTGAAGTTTGAAGTTAACGTTTAAAACATCTCGCCAACAGGTGTATGCAAGATCACGTTTATCTTGATAACGCGCGACCAGCGCCGCATATGCGTCCGAATAATGATCGCCCGTAATAGGAAATGTTCGAATAAGCGATAAAGGATTGCCACTCAAGGACGAAACTAGGTAATGAAATTTCTCAACATCTCGGAGAGACGGACTATCATGAATGAGCGCATTAAACGTATCAATAAATTCCGGCCATTGTTTAATGTTGCCCGAGAAAGCAGGTAATTGTATCTTTGGAAGCCTAACACGTACTAACGACGATGACGAAGCATTAGCTTGGTGTGAGATCTCAGAAGAATTTAAAATCGATTTATTTAGCTAAATTAACTAAAATTCGCGGGTTACTCACGTGTAAATGTTGAGAAAAGCTCTACTAGTTTCGAACCACAGAGGGGTTCTTCCTCATGAGCAGCGTGCGCGGACGCGGCGACGTCGCGCAGCCTACTGGTTAGCGTTGGCGCCTGCATCGCTGTTGATGGTTGCGCTGCGGCGAGTCCAACGCGCCATCTGCCGGATACCACGCGCGTTTGCTTCCATCTCCGGCGGCGGCGCGTGTGACGATGTTGAGGCGCACGGTACGTTCACCAGTGGCGCGGGTAGTGGGTTCGATTCCGGGCCCGGCACAAAGTCTGTGTTACATATGACGCTTACTGTGTCACACTCCAGACTGGATACGCTTCGGACCGACGTATTCTCCAAGCTCGGCTTCCACGCGGGTGGCAATGCCCAGCCACCATCCCTGTTGAAACAACATTTACACAACATTTACACGTGAGTAACCCGCGAATTTTAGTTAATTTAGTATGTCTCACGATAGTTATTATAAAAACGATTTATTTAGCTGACGACGAATTGACATAATTTTGAAATATACTCCCTCCTGGTCTGATGATTCTAAAACTCCGATAATAGACAAGTGCGCGTGTTCAAACTCCGATGTCCATTTATCAAGTTGTTCACAGTATGACAGGAAAAGATCAGTATGAGTATCATCACTGCGCGCTAAGTTACCTACTTCAAGCGCTTTTAATAAACGATTTAATACAATGGTACGTTTTCTTCGTAATACGGGTAAGTGTTGACTAGTATAGGATTCTACTTCAAAATGTTTTGATTTAGATCTACTTAATTTACGAACTGTACGTTTTGGAACGAAAGATATTGTGTTGTGTAATTAGAAATGATAAAAAACAAGTCGCGAAAGTTGAATGGAATGTTTGCGTATTTAATAATATGAAACTGATAACGAATAATATTGAATAACCTGTTTACGTGAGTCAACTATTCAAAGAACTGAGCAGTTGTTTACGTTTTTTATGATTTAGATTGAATGTAAGTTACTGCAGCCGATTAGTTTATTTTATTAACACCGATACTTTGATAGAATTGCCTATATATAATGATCTGAAGTAACTATAATTCACCGTATACGAATTATGTAAACAAGTTAAACAGAAAAAACTATTTGTTTTGACAAGATACGAATGAAGTAAACCGCGAGTGAATAAGTGAGTGAGTGAAAAGAACCGAACGTATGACTGACCGAACGAGTGAATATAAGTTTCTGGTGACCGAAGAATTAATCTAGAAGGAACGTTATCTATGATTCGGTACTTACGGTAGTAGAGTCCGTCTCACGAAAGAAGTCCCGCAGACGCGGCGCTGCCGTCTAGTCACAGAATGTTGCCAACTTCACTGTTTAAGACTCCCCAAAAGTTCAGCTTAACATTTAATATAAATAATGAAGTTGAATTTATGGTTCGATCTGATTTTAATATCTTTAATAATATTCACTTCAGTAGAATATTATAAAGACATAAAAAAAATTAAGATATATAACGACAAAATGGAGCGTTTTAACCATGAAATATTTGCTATATTAAAGTAAATCAGGTAAAAAAACAAACATTTTAAATTTTTATCGTATAATTATGGTCATCAATAGGGGTTATGCCTGACATGCTACAATCACTATCTGAATTCTCTACATTAATGTCACTGTCGTGATCAGACTCGGTTTCGCTATCGCTTGCTGTAGATATTATGAAGCGGTCCATTTCTTCATCTATTAAACCGTCGTTTTTAAAATATTCGTCTTCTAGATGTTTTACGTGTTTGCATTGTTTGAACCAATCTTCTGCTGTCACGCTTGCAAACGAATCTTCAGTCAATTTTACAATTTTTTTCGGGTCTTGATCGAAATTTTTTTCTGCTACGCGTCTTTTCACAAGGCTCCATATTTTTTCGATCGGGTTCAGATCGCAATGATAGGGTGGAAGCCTTAAAACTTCATGATTATGACTTTTTAGTAATTCGTCTACGACGTACGTTGGTTGTCCTTTATTTTCTTTAATTATACCGAACAAAACGGCTTTTGTCCAGGTCTCTTCAAAATGGATACCTTTTTCTTGCAACCACTTTTGCATATCAACTTTTAAGCTTGACATGGTTGGTGCTTTATTTGTTTGTGTGCAATGGCATGGTGCATTGTCCATAACCACAAGAGACCTTTCTGGCAAATTCGGAATCAACTTTTCGTTCATCCACTTCAAAAAATTTGTGGAATTCATGTCGTCATGATAATCAGAGGACTTTGATTGTGACTTAAATATTAGTAAGGCATTATTTATAAAACCATATTCAGATCCAGCATGAGCGATAATCCATCTACTCCCAGCAGACTCTGATGTAAAAAGTCCTGGCTCTTCTTTACTTTGCCAACAATTTTTGGCATGGTATGTATTGTGAATATACGTTTCATCTAAAAACACCACTGGTCTTTTTTCAACGTTTCGATTCTTTCTGGCGCGCCAAGCAGTGATATCATAGCGCTCCATCAATATTTTCCTTTTAGACTGGCATCGTTTGTATCTAAATCCAATGCTTTGCAATATCCTATGAAGTGTAGCCCGGCTTCCATCAAAATTAATATCTTCTTTCAAGACTGCGAGTAATTTGTTTAGAGTAGGCAGTTCTTTTTTTACAATGTAAAATTGGTGTATTTTTTGGCGAATAGCACAAAGATCGAAACTATCCAGGTTGACACTTTTTCGACGAGGACGACACTTCCCTGGTGTTACGATCTTTTTTGAAGTACTTGCAGCCATTTTTCCTTCCTGTATAATTCTTGAGACGGTTTTTTCAGAAACACCTGAAAAATATTCTCAAGGTGAGTACATAATGTTGATAACAAAGTTTTTTTAAATGATTGAATTTTATATTTTATTCGATTTAAATATTGTGAGACAGAACTTGAATTAAGTGTTGTTTCGGGATTCTACTAATTTATTGCCTAGATTTAAACACAACATAAATATTTTTTATTAGTAGGAATATTACATTACGTTCTTTTGTAAAAATCAATTTTCGGTAAATATTCAATCACTAACAATAACATATAAAATGGTAAAAATTAGATTACTGGTATCCCTAAATAAGTACCTGTCATGGCGGCAACTCTCTTGCGAACATTGTTTATTGGTATCAAAACACCATTATTCCGTTGTTCTGCTTCACAAAACTCCTTTACCTTCAGTATCATTTCTCTACCAGCACTTTTTACAACTTTAGGCATTATAAACAAAACTTAAACTCAGCAAATTACCAAAAATCTCAACAGCTCACACACACAGTGACACCACCGGTAAACGACAACATGCACGAGCTGTCAAAATTAGTTCCAATTATTGCCGAGGGACTTCTTTCGTGAGACAGACTCTATGAGTGATTGAATGAGTGGAATGGAAAGAATTTTTACTAAGTTCAACGCAACAAATACAAAATGGATGAACACCTTTACGAAACTCAACCTACCCACAACCAGAAATTGCAAGTCATGTAATGATTATCAATTTCCCGGAAAATATGATTGGATGCTACGGCAAAACTGATAATCCATATTGAAACAGCATATTGAAATAAATACTGTTAGGTATACGACTACGATAGAATAAGTTTGAAATACGAATTTTGATATGTACGAAAAATACCAGCGTTATTATTTAGGTACGGTAGAATACAACCTCAAGGGAAGTCAAAGGGTGAGTCCCGGGTTTCGGCACCAAAAAGATGTGACGAAACGGCCCTGCCAAGGGGGGCCCTTGACGTCACTCTGGGTCGGGAACGAATAAAGTAGATAGAAAATTCCCGTCGATGAAAGAAAAGTGGGTGGTTCTGAACTGGCAGACCAATGCAAGTATGTACGCCTTACCTTGGTTATCCACGCCAACGAATCCTCTGACTTCCAGTCGTTGTCGTTTGCACCACACAGTATTTCGATGAAAATACGAGAAATATCGCTAGTTCCACACACTCCCGCGGGATCCCGTAATAGGAACAGTCTAAGTACACCAGAATATGGAAGATTTGGTCAGTTTTGAGGGTTTTTCGAATTAGAAGGTTTTTTCTTACACAGCGCGTTGTGCGGTTCCGTTGCGACTCGAATGCCGCGATCAGCCATTGGTTCGGCGTATGCGCGAATAGCGCCTTGCGATTGGCTAATCGCCCGATACCACCCATGATACGTCATAGGCGGGACGCTATATTGCTGATATTTGAATTTAGAATTTTTACGAATAGTGAACAGTAGGAAGCAACCAGTTTTATGTTTACCACATTTCCCTACAAACCCTGAAATATGTCCTGTTAAAACACTTTCTTATTATATAAACTCAGAATACAGACAGAATACAGAACAAACCAGAAGGCGTCATCGCGCTTCAAACTGAAGCAACTAAAACCATTCTCAACTAGAATAGTATGAAATTTCTACGATTAGTCAATTTTGGCACGTGGCATGTCGTGACGTATTTACGAGTATCAATGAATCATGACTATTTTTGACCTGAAAAAATTCTAACGCGTCTTGTGATGAAATATATCTTAAAAAATTGTAATTTGTTTGTTTATTTCGTACCGTTTAATCGAATTTTTAAATAAAGCCAGGAAAAAAGACAATGTTATTATGTTTATCATGGTGAATTGCGGCCAAAAGCCAGTGCCTCAAATACACAGACATTTGAAAACGAAACGGTCCGTTCCGTTTCACAGATAATGAAAAACTTGTTCATTTGTGCTGCAGTGAAAGTTCAAAATAAATAATTGGTATCTCTTTTCTTTCTTTCTTAACTAACAATAGTTAATATAAATCAAAGATATTTATAAGAATAGCATGAAAGTAGCCACGATTTTTTTTATGGTTTTGAAAATAAGTTTGCATTTGCGTAAAATGAACTACTTTACTACCACTTCATAATATGGTGAACACGTACGTTTCCATGGCGGATACAGAATAGAAGTTTGTTCATTGAATAAATAATATTAAGTCACATCCTGTTTTTTATTTTACTTCCCAGTTCTCACCACTTACATGTAGGCAACTCTTTACGTTATCTATTTAAGTTGTAATGGCCAACAGAGGTCCCCTTGTTTGTCCATCACACTTGAACATGATGTCTAAAAGAATCTCCTATCAAGGTGACTCCTGGAATCTGGTCTGTTTCGACGATAGATTTTAACCGATACTTCATTGAACTTGCTCTAACTTGCTTGATGTAGTGTAGAAAACAAGCATATTAACATATCATCACAATCAGATGTGAAGTTCTTAGTTCTTTCTACTCAGCATCAATTGCATATTACGAGAATATAACTGCAGTTTGGAGTCGCATGCTGTTTTGATGTTGATATTACGTTGAAGAGGGATTTATTTCTGAGTGATTGTAACTCTCTCAGTATTAAAGAAACAATTGATTTCAACTAGCGTATCGTACATCGCACAGTTTTGAGGTTGTAGTATTAGCAGATGTCAAACCTTATCTGACAGCTGTTATAACCTCAAAAACTTATTTACTCAATTACATTTTTCCCTGGCGTCTAAATGAAAATGTTATATGTGATTGAGTTATAATGAACAATAATTATTTTAATACAACACGAGTTGTAACTAGACGCGACCTGTGAAAAAATCAAGTGACAGGTCAATCAATGTATGGAAGGTGGTCATGATTCTTTAATTTCATTATGCCGTCTTGTGTTATTACTACGAGTAAAAATGCGACTGGAATTACGAAAAAAGTGGATAAGATTACATTTCACCTGCAAGCATCGACTGCAATAGTATATTTAATTAATTATTGATATTTTTTATCGATTTATTTTTCTATGAAAATGTTGCGGTCATTTTGTGAGTGTTGTCATTTTTGGTGAAAATTTTACCCACTTATTTATTTGTTGTGGGTTATACAGGGTGTAAGGGACAGCCTTCCGCAAACTGATAGGGGTTTTTTTTTTTTTGTGAGGGGAAAATCATCAAATGACTTCTCCCGTCCAAGGCCGGGCAGGAGGGAGTGTCAGACTCTTACTGACTAAAAACCCCCCTGTTCCTTCTCCTGCTCTGTGCCGAGGTCGCGGTACCTCATTGCGCTTACCCCGCAACCCCGGCTGGACATCAGCCCTTTAGGGCCCCGTCTGTGGTGGTCGAATGGCTCCTTGAGGCGCGCGCGGAACGCTACGCGCCGTACGCTCGGGCCTGGTTCTGGTCGGGCGGCGAGCTGCCCTTACTCGCCGACCGCAGGCCCGTGCTTACGGTGGCCGGAGATCGTCCCTCGATCCCCGACGCCCGTAGTGTCGCCAGTTGCGGCTGCTGGGGCGTGAGGAGGAGGATTGCTCCCTCACGCGGGCCGCCTCTCTCTTTGCGAGCATGACTGCTTCACAAAAGTAGGAGACGGCGTCCCAGTTCCTGTCACTCCGCACCATGGCCTCGACTAAGGCCGGGCGCGAGAGGTCGCCGCCGCCGATCACTTCCCTGAGGATACGGCGGTGCTCAGCCCAGGCAGGGCATACCGCTACCGTATGCTCCACCGTATCCTCTAGGTGGTTCTCACAATGACGACACTCGGGCGTTTCCTCCCGCTGAATCCGAAACAGGAACCTACCGAAGCTGCCGTGCCCGGTAAGCACCTGCGTCAGACGGAAGGTGAGGACGCCGTGGCGTCTCTCAAGCCACTCCTCAAAGAGGGGTCTTACCGCTGCTATGGTAGCGTGCCCGGCCCTCGGTTGCGACAGTCGTTGTTTCCACTCTGCCATGAGATCTCGCCGGAGCTCATTCCGCCACGCACTAATTTGGCGCGGCAGAGGATCTTCGCCCCGGCGACGCGCGTCTGCGCGCAAACTGTAGACGCGCGCGAGCGCCTTCGCTTCTAGATCCCACGGCGGTGATCCGGCAAGGAGGTTCGCCGCCTCCCCGGAGATCGTGCGATACCCGCGAATTACTCGGATAGCCATGACCCTCTGGGACGCGACCAGCGTACGAGCCGGCCGCCGCTTCAAGTCCGGCGCCCACACAGGGGCACCGTAGAGGGCCATGGATCGCACAATCCCCATATACAACCTCCGGCAGGAGGCGTTTGGCCCCCCGAGGTTGGGAAGGAGCCGCTTGAGCGCGGCCCCAGACCGTTCCAACTTAGGGGCCAAACGACGAAAATGCTCCGTGAAGTTCCATCGGCTGTCGAGGACGAGACCCAGGTACTTCATCGCCGACTCGACGCCGATGGTAACTCCTCCTGCCGTTATTTGGGACCCACCGGGGGGTGGCGCGCTCCGACGGCCATAGAAAGAAAGAAAGAAACATTTATTTCTGCGCAAGCGCACACACATAAAAATCAAAAATACCAAAAAAAAAAAGGAAAAAGAAAAACTATACCAATTATATAAACTAAATGATAAAATAATGTAACTGTTAACTAAAATAAAATTATTAACAAAAAGCACAAAAAATAAAGAGTAAATAGTAGGTAAACTTTTATCTATCTATGGTCGACGGAGTATGACATTATGCGCGACATATCGCTACACTACAGAGTATGGCGTATCGCTTGTAACTTTTTATTATCTGTGGCTCTGTGGACCATAAGTACAAGGATGTAACCAAAGAGTAAAGTAACATAACATCATTAAACTTATTAGAAGTACTAAACATAATAAACGTAGTGGTTACATATTCTTTGCATATAACATTAACATCATTCATTTGTAATTGTAACAATAAACGCAGTGCTTATAATCTTTTTGGTACTATTACCCTTGGTGACAAACAATAACAAAAACATTTATTAACTACATTAAGTTTAGGAATTCCTTCAATGTATAAATAATGTGGTACGTGCGCAAAAAAAGGACATGCTCAGCATTTGCTGAGACCCCAACCTCAAGGAATTGGTGCCACAGCGCTGATTTTCAGCATATCCTTGGGTGACGTAATGGCGTCCCACCATTTTTCTGGACACTGTAGCGAAAAGCAGCGTGAGTACAGACTATTCAAATTAATATGAATCGGTGTAATGATTGGCGTGAGTAGAGATCAAACTAAGAGCGTGTGTCGTGTATGGATGTACCGTGTAGGAGGTGAGTGTAGTGACTGTGCGTCTTGTTTCCAGCATGCAGCCAAGGGTTTTTGCAGAAACACGTGTGCTGTACTAACAGGGGAGAAAGGATGCAATTGTGGACAATATCTGTCGGATGCCTGTAACCCTTGAAGGAAGGCCGCGACCTTGAAGGTTAGAATTATATATACTAATTTTATGTATTTGTGTAAATAAATATATAAATTGATAAAGAAGAGTGATTAATATTGTAAGGTTAGGTTGAGTTCTGAATATTTTGCAAATATTTTTTCATTTGTAGTAAAAAAATCCTTTTTGTTTTCAGGCCTCGCATTGGTGGTGGCAGGTTATTCCAAAAGTGAGTCGCAGCATACCTGAAACTCCCCCTGAAGGCTGCAGTTCTATGTTGAGGAATAGAGAGTGGATTTGTTGTAGAGCGTATGTGGTTTTTGCATGAATGTTGCCTCCAGCTTAACTTATCATACAGGTACCGTGGCTTTTGAGTAGTTATCACTCCAAACAACAGACCTGCCATGTGTAGTCTTCTTCTAGCCTCCATTTTTAATATATTGTTTTGATTTGCAAAAGGGGTGACATGGCTTCTTCTTGGTATGTCAACACAGTACCTTATGTAAGCATTTTGTATACGCTGGATCAATGTATTTGTTCTTGCCAGCAAGCACGGGCCATAGACTGTGTCGCAGTAATTTAACTTTGACAGTACCAGGCTATCCACAAGCTGTTTGCGCAGAGCTACACTCAAGTGTTTTCTAAATGTGTAGAGCATTTTTAATCTGTAAAAACAGTTCCTCATGCAATTTACAATGTGCTTCTCAAAGTGTAGCTCTGGATCCATAGTGAGACCTAAGTTGGTAGCTGTGTTCACTCTTTCTATGTTATCTCCCTTAATTATTATAACTGGCCCAGCTGATATCATGGCACTAATTGACTTCCTACTGCCCAGAACCATGTATTTAGACTTAGCTGGATTCAGTACCAGGGAGTTACGCTCTGCCCAAGTGGCGACATTCTGCAGGTCTTGATTAATTTTTCGGGTAGCCTGTAGCATTTCTGCAGGCCTACAAGATATGTAAAGTTGAATGTCGTCTGCATACATACATACATAGAAATTGTTCAAATTCATACATAGAAACACATGGCCTCGGACTTGTGGAGCGCCACCTCGAGTCCCAACTGCCGGATCCTTGCAACGACTGTCGCAACCGCTTGTGACATCAGGTCGGCCGCCGCCTGATGCGACCTCCCGTTCGCCAGCACCAGCGTGTCGTCAGCATAACAGACAATGCTGACGCCGCTCGGGAGGTCGGTGCATAGCACCCAATCGTACCCGATGTTCCACAGGAGAGGTCCCAGGACCGATCCCTGTGGGACACCGCGCGACACCTCTCGCCGATTCCACACGCCCCGGTGACCGGGGTAGATGACGCATCTGTCCGTCAAGTAAGCCTCGACTACACGACGGAGATAGGCAGGCACCCGGTGGTACCGGAGTGCCTCCAAAATGCAGCTCCAGGGCAGCGAGTTAAAGGCGTTGGCGATGTCCAGAGACACCACCACGACGACTCGCCTCCCGGCCAACGCTGTCCCCGTCGTGAGGTCCCTCACGCGCATGATGGCGTCCACCGTGGAGCGCCCTCTGCGGAAGCCGAACTGGCCGTCCGCTAAATCCGGCCCCCTTCCAGACAGGTGCCCGACGAGGCGGTCTGAGATTATCCTCTCGACAGTTTTCCCACCTCGTCGAGCAGCACAATGGGCCGGTACGCGGACGGAGAGTCCACAGGACGCCCCGGCTTCTTCACGAGGACCAGTTTACCCGTCTTCCACGCCAGCGGTAACTGGCCTCTCTCCAAACATGCGCTGAACAGACCAATTAGTCGAGGCCTGAGAGCCTCCGAGGCCAGGACCCAAACCTTGGCATGCAGCCCGTCAGGTCCTGGGGCGGTATTCTTGCCGCTCAGCCGGCGCACCGCCACTCTCAAATCTACCTCGGTCACTTCCGGAGCGGATTCATCGTCGTCGTCGTTGTAAGTAGGGTATAATTGGGGGTTCTGGATCACTTACTCTCGCTTCGCTCGAGTGCGTAATCCAGAAGCCCCCAATTATACCCTACTGATATTCTGATCTGATCTGTTTTCTGGATGAATATTAATCATCAAATATCAACTTGCCAAACGTGTTGTCAAATATGTAATAAAACAGCGAACCACTTCATGCACTTTGTTTACTTTAACGATGTATTGTATGACATCATTTATTCGATGCGCTTCCGTATATGGTTTTCAAGTTGAATGACTTCTTCCCAGTATCTGCGTGATGCAAAAACTCGCAATTATACTGCTTATGCAGATTGTAATGTATGGAAGTAATTTTCATAGAAGGAATCTCATCTTCCAAATCAAATTTCATTACTTTGACTCATTTTAAGTGCAATGTGGGCATCGTATACATATGTAGTATATTCTAATAGGGTAGATATAACCGACTCGGAGCTCAATGCAATAGTGCATATTCTAATAGAGTAATTGTTTCAGACAGTTATTAATATAATATATTCCTTTCACAGCATTCAAATAAAAACATTGAGGAAAATGTGTAGCATGCTGCATCCAAGGATCGTCGTAAATCTCCCAATCTTCTATAATACCTCCACATGAGAAACAAGCTGCTTTATCATTTACACCATTTCCAAAATAAAAAAATCCGGCTTCAGCCATTTCCATCACTAACCTTCTTCTTGAATTAGCCGTTGCCCAATAATGTCTAAACGAAATTTCACGCATTTTATACGTATTATAGATGTCGTAACGAGGGCTAAATTTATTTTGAGACATGTTCTGTTCACTCACTATATAGTTCTTCATACAGATAATTATAAAAATGAAATGATATCGAACTGCTGAAGCCAGCCACTTATAAAGATTATCATTTGATTGGGTGGGGGATAGAAGATTTGAAAATTAAACAAGAAAATAATTATTTAAAAAATTTATTATTTATACACCATTTATTTAAGCACAATACATTTTTAAAGCACATACATAGTCATGATAAATACAGTTATATAAATCTTGAGAATATTTATATTGATTGTATAAACTTATCAAACTAGGACAACCTTCATCTTCTAAATTGAATATACTAAAATTACTATTTTCTAAAATATGCTTTAACCACAACACTTTTTCTGAACCTTTGACATAAATACATTTATCTCTTAACATATCTATAACCAAATTCTGATAATTAGAATAGGGTACAACTCCTTCATGCCAGAGTATTTTTCTGTTACGTTCAATCCAACTAACTAGTTTTTTTTCTTCTTTTGTTAATTTTTTAAATGGAAATGGTGGCTTAATTAAAAATACTTGTAATTTTTGATTATACAATATAGCAATTTCTTTTATTATAAATTCATTTGTTTCTGTTTTAAAGCCTTGAATATCCACAATAGCGATCATGATAATCTGCGCACAATATTGCTGAGAGGTTTATATTCCACAAGTCGATCATTTATAATCAAACAATATGCAGTTGTCTTATCTGGTATTTGTGTTGAACATTCAAATTCCAATCGTACATCCACTGGACCAGTTTTTAAACTATCGTTTTGCCTCGAGCAGTCTAAGATAAAAACTGGGGCTTTTTCTTTGAAGTCCTGTAGATCAAGCAACGGGTCTACCGGAGAGTTGTAATACGACTGACGAAATTTCACATACATTTCATATAATATACTATATTTGTTCTCACAAAACTTTAAAGATAAAGGCTCATAAGGATAATATTGCGAATTTAAAAAGAGCGTCACGTTTGTCACCTCACAGTGATCAAACACTGAACTGTCTTTAGTTCTATTATTTTTTCTATTAGTCTGCAAGCAAAAAATGACATACCGAGGCTTTTCTAATTGAGAAGCAGTCTTTACTGACCAAGAATGCCTTGTGGTTTTAGGTAGTAAAGGATACTCGTATAAATCCCAATTTCTAAAAGCCATCTGAATAGGTTTATCTCTTTCTAAATGCTTTAAAAGTGTTAAACGTTCTCGATCTGAAACTTTTATGTGCGGTACTTTCCATTGCACCCTTTGTATATCTATTTGAACCTGAGCGAGTTCATCAGTAAGAATAATGCTATTTAAGTTAGAATTACTCCTATTCAATATAAGTTCGTGTTTACAATTTATCACAATTTTATTGTAATCCTCAGCAAACCCAAAAATCTTATCTAATGGCACCACAACACTAAAATGTCCATCACTTTGAAACCCGTTTAAATTCCAACCCCATAATGCAGCAACTTTACTTTCTGCTTCATTTAATGAGATGTAAGACTTTATTGTTGATGTTATTCCGGAATTTTTATACGATCTATTTCAATTCCATTCATTTCGTATCTGATGTCTTGAAACAAATGCATAATAGGGTTATTAGTGAACGTAATAGTTTTCTTGATCGGATTCCCATCCTTACCGAACAGCTTTGCCTGACCTTCGATGTAGATTGAACTGGCTGATGGTAGCACGTATATATCTTGCTGATGTATGGGGATTCTGATTTCATCGTTTTCTCTAAAGCTGTTATTGTAGGGATTGTATGAATGGACTTCATAACTTTCGATTGAACTATCAAAGTGTGGTAAATCAGTAATCTGTAGTATACTCATATTTTAAACCCTAAAGCTTTAAGAAAATCTTTATTTGATTTAGTCAATTTCTTCACGTTTTTCTTACGTCTTTGCACCTTAACGGTTGTTGACGGAATAGGATGTTTTATTTTCACTGGGGGGTTTTTATCATATACTATCATTTTGCCTTTCTTAAATGAAGACGTAATTGAATATGTTCTTCACCAAAGTCAATACAGGAACCAAACTGATCTACAATCCTGACAGATATGGACGAAATTATATTTTTGTTCACTGGGAAGTAAATAACGTTCTGGGGTATTTCTGTGTAGCTGTGACTTGAAGCAGTATCAGATATGAATTCGTGAATAAAATGAGTCGGTAATCCGTTGTAATATGAACCGTGAACAAGATCACATTCGATTCTGATTACAGCTGTTAAACTGCTGTTATTAGCGGACACATTCGGTCCCGTTTTTAATACTGAAAAGTATAGTAAACCACACTCGTATTGATCAGTTAAATGAAGAGGTGGTTGAAAATACGAGACCAGTTCTGATTTATTTCCAGAGATGGTAACCGTAGCAGACATGCTTGCATACTGAACTGTTTAAAATGATTCTGTTTATTTTATTTCTTGATTATACCAAAAATTCTTTAAGAAATTTAAACATAGATGTCCACAGTTGAAGGGGTGATCACGTTGTAAATTTTCATAATTATATTGAATGTTAGAACCTACATATTTTATAAATTCCTTTGGAGGTTTAAGATTTCCATAACTGTCGAAATACTCAACATAATCATTATATTTTGCATAGGCTACCCAATGAGAACCAGGATTTTTAGAACTATCTAAATTAATAACTCCACATTCTTTTTTATACGGATATTTAGGGAGCTCATCTCTCATAAATACACCTCTAAAATAAGGAATTTTATTTCCATACTTTAAAATGTCAAAGTTAGTTAAGGCCCGTTTGGGTAGCCGATATTTTAGTTTTTTTCTTTTGATACAAAAATTCCAAGACCACCTTTATGTGGTTTAAGGTGTAGTCCTTTCCCAATACATAGAGCTTCCATTTTTTCATTGTGTCTTCTCGATTCCTCATACAGCTTTTTAGCCATTTTGTATTCATTTATGGTTTTGGCAATACCAGCTGCACCGCCTGCTAAAGCTCCCGCCGCTGATAATCCCGCAAAAATAGGAATCAAAGGTAGTACTCCTCCAGTTTTTGGAATAGGAATAACACGGGGGAGCTTAATCGATGAATCATCAGCTAATTCTCTGGTAGCGGCAATAGCTAATTCTATAGCCATTTTCTTGCTCTTAGGTTTTAATTTTTTTATGTGTCTTTTTGCTTTTGTAATAACAGTTTTTAATTTACTTTTTAGTCCTTTTCCAGATGTAACTTTTGGAAAACGTTTTTTCCTCAAACCAGAACCAGTTTTAATTTTTGCCGCCATAGCCTTACTTACTAAGCGTGCTGCGAGTTTTTCGCCTGTACTGGCATCAGAAGCAACCGCTCGCTGTTTCGCCATTTTTAACAAAATTAAATCAGCCTTATGTCGCTCTTTCAAGTTTGATGACCTGTGATATGCAATATCGTGATCTCTGCAATATTCGTCCAGCTTATTTACGCCGCTATCTCCTTGCGCAAGTCTTTTTATTAATTTAGTACCAGGACCACAGTAATTATATCCTGGCAAGTGTAATTCAAATGGTAAATTATTAATAAGCCAATTGAGAAGACTGCTCTCTCCAAAACACATTATAAGACTAGTGATTCCGGTATGAATTCTTTAATAAATAGTTATGCGATTCTAGTTTGTTGTTAATATTATTTTATTTATAATATAACATTCGATTTATCGATCCAACTGCTTTCAGCTGAAGACAAACCTAGCCATTTTACTAAAACCTTGTTACCTTTTCTTCTAAGAACTTTCTCGACTAAATATACATTGGGGTGTTTTGTCTTCTGAAGTTCTTGTTCATAAAATGCTCCTAGGATAGGCTTTCCTCTGATCGTATCTTCAATTAAGTAAGTGATGGGAGTAGTATTTTGCTTGTATCTAATTTTAAATATTTCTGTTGACCAATTGGGAGTATAACCTTTTCGAATGTTCCTTTGTACTTACTGATACGAACGTAATCACCCACTTTAAACTTGCATTTTATCCTTTCTTGCTTTTTCACTAAACTATTAAATCTTTTTAATATTTCTTTCTTATTTACATTGTTGACATTTGCTGGTATTTCATTAATTGTTCGATGATAGGTATGATTGTATTTATGAACTATATTGTCCAACGTATTTTTTATCCAATTATAATTACCTTTTAAACTAAACTCTTTATACAGTTTAGATTTTAATGTTCTTATAAATCTCTCCACAATTGAAGCCTTTTAGATGAAAATGTTGAATAATGATTAATATTATACGACTGCATAAGATATTTAAATTTGTTATTATAAAATTCTGTACCGTTATCTGTTTGTAAATTTTTAGGTACGCGATTATCTTTCAATAGAACACCAAAAGCATTATACACCTCATCTTTGTTCTTACTTTTCAAAGGAAGCGCCCAAGCGTATTTTGAAAATGTATCAATTATGGTAAGAATATATTTATAATTATTATTTTCCCTCGACACTGTTTGCATATCTATTAAATCTGCTTGCCATAGATCATCTATATCCTTCATAATAACATGCCTTCGCGGAAAGTTCACCCTCGCACTTTTATGAATTTCATTTACTACATCCGCTTTGCTCATTTTAAAATAGTATCTTAAATATATTTTATTTAGATATTCATATGTATATACCTATGCATTGTATATTTATATATTCATAATGAATGACGTCGTAATACTGAATGAAAAGTATCCTGATCATCAGTATTTATTCTTCAATTATATTAGCTTCTTTTAATTCTTCAATTATTGATAAAATTTCATTGTCATGATTTGTATTACCTGCATCTCTTGAAGCTATTAATAATTTTAATCTTTCAACCAATTCATTCGGATCGTCCCAATATACTAAGTCAGTATTCTTTTTATATGTTTTAAGTGTCGGCAAATTGCCTCCAAATTTTTTTTTATTGTTTTCTAACAACGTCTCAGAAAATAATGGTCTGATTATACCTCGATATTTGAGCCCTTTGTCACCTCTTATTTGACCTCTAGGATTAAAATCCCTCTTATGAGCGTTGGTATAATGTAGTATATCTTTGTAGACAAGTCTATCGGCATCAGTTACAATCTTTAAGTCAGGTTTCTTTCGAAGTAAAAGTTCTTTTAGTCCAGGGGTGAAACCGTAACTTCTATCTCCAATTTTAACCAAAACTAGGTTATCTCCGCCAATATTTTGAATTTTAGAAACGATACTACGGAGTTACCCATCATTAAAGTTTTATTGTCGGTTCTTATTCCAAATGGTACATTTACACCATCATAAATACCATAGATATCTTCACTTTCCAACGAAAGTTCTGAATTATCTTTTACTTCTTTTTTAGGAGAGCTTGAAAAAATTATATCAGCATCATGAAAATCTTCACATTCACTAGAAGTGCTTTCACAATTTGCATCTGATTCAATAGGTATAGAATTATCGGACACGTTTTTATCATGCTTAATATTTTCAATTAATCTTTGAGAATTTATAAAACTTTTTAGAGGGTCTGAAACTGGTTTGAACATTTTATCTAAGGATAAGTTAACTTCATGTTCATGATTTTTCATTTCGTTTATTTTCTTTTTTATGGAGTCGACAGACTTCATCAATTCCATTTTAATATTTTTTTCCATCTTATGTAATCACAACTGTGCTCAACTAAGGGAAAAATAAGACTAGCAATGTTTCTGCATAGAATTCATTTATATGGATGTACCACATACAGACATCTGCGTACATTAGAATTTAAAAAATGTATCGAAATTCTTTCTGTACCTCCCATTATTTAATGTAGACTCCTTGTTAATAAGTAAAAAATTGAAAGGATTACTCCAAACTGTTTTACAGATTTCTTTAAACTGGTTCCAGTTTAAATCAGGACTGACATGTTCCTCATAAATATGTTTTAAGTTCACATCATCTTGTCTAAATACTATAAGAAAATTAGCATTGTCGCGTAACAATTGTTTCGGAATCTTTGAGTCTAAAGTCTGAGATAAATAAAAACAATCAATTTGCTTATGTCTCCCCATACAAAAATAATTGCGAATATTCGTCTGTTTTTCTGTTGCAACATCGTCAAAAATAAATATAGAATTTGGTAATGCCACAGTATAAATATTATACAGTATTGTAACTCGGCCGCTTGAAAGAAATAAATACCTACAGCCGCGCGGTACGTAAACATGCGTTAGGGCTGCTCGTCTCCAGTATTTTAATTACCTTTGTCTACTTTCTGTTTCCATTTAGTTTTGTGATTGTAAATATCCATTTTTATATAAACAAATAAAGTGCTTCAAAAATAAACAAACAAAATTTCTTTGGCCACTAATGCCGAACTGAACAGCTGACTACGAATGTTCTAAAATCACAACCCTCAAACATCAAAATATTACATGAGTCTAGCTGTTTTATTGTTGTTATTAAATATTTTCTAGTATTATTCATAAACGCAGATAATAAACAAATATTATTAATAATAAAACACCACACTCTCTACTTTGAATTATACAAACTAACAAAACATACATGAACCGTTTTAACACAACCTTAAGTTGGTAGGTACCTAACGTATCATGATTCATTCAGAACCAGAACCGCCTATAACTACCTATTTCACTCGTCTCAATAACTTTATTCATATTATTTATAAATTCAAACTTCTGTTTTCGTGAGATAACTGGAAATAATGATCCATAAAGACACACATTATGTACCTACCTAGGCTACTAGTAAGTAAAATTATTTTATAGTCTTACGTTTCACAGTTTCCAGGTAATTTAAAAAAAACTTATGTCTGGATGCGTTATTGACGAATTCATGCAACCAAACATAATAACAGCACAATATTTCCTATTCGTCATATTAAATAATGTAATCGAGCTGATTTCTAAATAAAAGACAACACACCGTCCGTTCGTCACTGCGGTACAGCCGCGTCTGTCTGCGTCCCGAGCGCGTCCCGACATCGGGCGCGTAGGTATAGTTCGCGTTTCGGCCGTTTCTATGAAGTTGAAATACTTGTAGATATTATTACCTTGGTAATGCTTCATTGGGAGATATAACGTCTTTATTGTCGCTAAACTCATAGAATTTAATTTGAGGTACTCTTCTTAACACTTCACTTAAAAAACGATATTTTGGTTGAAAATTCGTTTTTGAGTAAAGATACAGATTTTGAAATTTGAGACCATTTTCATGTAATAATAAACCGATCATAACGTTTGTTTTACCGCAATTTGAGGGCCCACATATAATACAACGAATCGTATTAGGCAATAAAGCGCTATGTCGGATCTGGCAACTGGAGTCATTAAAATTAATATTATTTACATTTAGGGATATGGGTTGTTTGATCAACTTCATCTTGCCTACTAATTGCACTTTTCTCGGTCCTTCAATATATACATGATAATTATAATAACAGCTATAGTTTCGTTAAAAAAGAATTCTTTTCTCAAATATTAAAGTAGTTTTTGTTACAATGAATCATTTAATAGCAGCAGCCAGTGCAAGACAGTCACTTGTCAATTAATTTTCAAATTAAATCATTTTTTTTTTTTACTAAAGGTAAGTTTTTTTTAAGGTAAGGTAAGTTGAATTGAAAGTTTATATCCAAACAACTTTTAACAAATTTATTATCTTTTCAGAATAATGTCTCTTTCACCATCATACAGTCCTAGTTTTTGGGATAATGAGATTTCTGCAGGACACGAACAGTCGCGATTACACGAGGTATGTATCTAACTATAAATGTACAAATATTTACATCTTTTTAGATACAATGATTTTTGACATTCAACAATAACAACAACTATTATTTTTGTTGTGAGGAATGCGTCAAAAATAATATTATTGTATCGTGGCAATATTTATAATTTATTCATCATTCTCTTTACAGAAACTGAGTGATCCTTATCTTGTGGATAACGATGCTGTTGTTAAATCATTTTATTTTACTCAAGATCTGAATACCTCCAATATTCCAGTTATCAAAACTGCTCCACAAAAACACCCAACAGAAAAAATAAAAGAGAAAAAAGGAGGTCTGCAAATATGAAAAAAAAATAAGAAATCTCAATTTTATTCAAAAACTATTATATCAGATAATTCATCTTATATTATTCGGAAAGAGCCAGGAAAAGCTCATCATTTGATAAATATAACTATTCATGACGTGAGTGACAATGCTTCCGGAATGAGCTGCAGTGAAAATGACAGCGCTCGTGTAAGTGTTCAGTACCTAGTCAGAAACAATTGTGATGAAATAATGGATGAAACTGAACATTTGATTGATAAAATAGTGAAAAAAATTAAGTTGTGAAATTGATTGTGAATCTTTTTTCTGAGGTTGTGAATCTTATTTTTTTAATTTAGTATGACTCAATAAACAAAATCGATTCTGCAAAACTGTGTTTTGAATTTCCTGATTAATTAGTTATTAGATGTCACCTCTTTTAATAAACAATGTGCAAACAGTGTATATAATTATGTCAAAAGTATAATTATACTAACGTTATTCATGATAATAATAAATAAATAGCTATACACATTGTTTAAAAGAGGGAAAATCTTACGGAAAGGAAAAAAAACAAATAAATACAGAGTACACATTTATTGATTAGATACATTTTATAAGATTATATCCTTAATACATTTCTCCTTATTATAACCTTATTACATTACACATTTAATTCAATTGTATTCAGCTTAGTAGAACAAACAGACACATGTACTAAAGTATTGAACTATAATGCCCCCAAGGTAAAGTGTTGAAAGAACCTTCTATTCTTTGCCTTTTATCATCGTCACTGTTAAGAATGAGCTTATTTAACTTTTGTGTAAAAACTTGATGATTTTTTGATCTTATAACATACATATCATCTCGAAGGTTGTCATTTAACATTAATGCTCTTTTATATTTTTCAATGTCCAATTTTTTGTTACCGGCTTTGTTATTCCCTTTGCTTTCTTTATAGTTTTATTTTCCGTGCGTATACAATACAACTTAGCTCGTAAACCTACAAATTCTGAAATAATCTCTCCACCCAATTCATTGAAATAACCCGGTATTTTCATATTAGCTTTAGGTAATCCGTATATATTGTTATCCTCAAAATTGCTCGTGTCAAAATAGCGAATATTGTTTTTCATATCTTCATAAAAATTTTCAGTTTTTACCAAATAAAGTAAGCTGTCAGTATCAGTGTAACATAAAATAACATTATTTCCATATATTTTTTTAATTACAGAATAATGAAAATTATATAAATGTGTTTTAGAAATTTCAAGAATAGAAAATCCGATATAAATAGGGCGGTCCAATATAACTTTTGTTTTATTCAATTGAATAGCTACTAAACTTTCCGATAAAATTGCCAAGTCTTTGAAATGCGGTGCGCTAATATACCTTTCAGCACCATGCAATTTGTTGGTTGTATTTAACTTATCTTTCCATAATTTTACGAGCCTAACATCAACTTGTTTCCGCTTGTTTTCAATTGTTTTTCCAAAAATAGAATTGTTTTGTTTCTTAAAAAAATCTTTTTCAAAATCAGATTTAGCTTTTTGCCTGAGAGAAGTATTCAATAAAATATATGGTTTTAAAAAGTTATCTTGATAAAATGATAATATTCTGTATATTTTTAACAATATTAAACCATTTTCTAAACACTCTTGTAAATGCATATAATGGATAACAAAACGATGTTTGTTATACAAATTTGCAATTAAATTTTTACACTTGTTTTGCATAGGTGAATATTTTTCGGCAGCAAAGGGAAGATCCGAATGAGCATTATGAATGTTAGGTGGGTAATATAAATCTACCTCCAAAATGTATCCTTCATCACCGCTTTTGTTTACACCATTTATATCAAATTTATTTATTTCATTATCATTAAGAAATCGGAAGTTACGCATTGGAAGTTTTTGCATCATTGCAAAGCCATATAAATTCACACAGTCAAGATAAATAAGGTATGAACTTACCTCATTCTTATTATACGATGATTGATATTTGTTATTAGCTTTGGCATATCTTAACGAGCATTGGGCAAGACCTCCGCGAATTCCATTTTCTATCATTTGGTACATTTCTACGTCAGATATTAAATCAAGCTGAACTTTAGTGTACAACAGCATAGCATCCCAACTTAACGACGGTGATGAAACATAATAACATGGGTCTAAATTGTAATAAAATAAACTCATTTCTCGAAACTTCTCAAAAATATCACATAATAACAGTACATCACATTTTAAATAAAGGTCTGTGTACTCTCCTAAATTCTTTATTTCAAAAGTTTGCCATATGTTTAAAGCATGCTGATAATCTTCAGTTGAAATATTGTCTCCCGTTAGTTTATTGAAAAATTTTGACTTTTCAGGCAGCTGGGTTTCATCATATTTTTCCCATCTGTCTACATAGTCGTAACAATATACACCTTTTCTACATGCTAAATTAAATAAACGGTCATGATTAAAAAACAAGCGCATGTGTTGAAAATCGTCTGCGTGTAATGTTTTTACCAATTTATCTAAACTGGTGCTTAAAAAGTTAAAAGAATCAATAAATTTTAATTGCACTGTAGTTTTATTATCAATAGGTATGATTTTTGTAAATGATATGTACTTTTCTTTTGATTTAGGAATTAAAGTAATTTTGCCAATTATATCCGACAGCTCTTTTATAAATAAATGACTATCATATCCAGATAAATTGTGAAAAATTATAGGTATGTATTGACACTGTTTCAAATTCAAATTGCAAGCGTTGTGTGCAGCACCTCTATATTTACCGGTGAAATGATCATGATCTTTAACTTTTTTATCAGTTTGGGTAAACTTGGTTTTACATATGTGACATAACTCGGCTATTTTGAATGAATTTAACTCGTCAGAAGTAAGAGGCATCATTGACTGTTTATTTTGTAAAATTTTATACAGCCTTTTTACATCATTTGTTATGGTTTCAACAAATTTTTGTGCACAGTTTGGGCCTCTATAACTAACATAATTATTTAATTCGGGTTTAGAGTTGCAACAAATATAATAAGCATACGATGATGCTTGATGTGCCTGCACAGATTCAGTAAAAAGCGATTTATTTTTGTCTGAGTAATTGCAAAGCAAACTTTCAAAATCTCCGTATATTACAATAGGGATTCTTTGCGTTCTCTCAAAGTTTGAAAATTGTAATTTGCTATGTTCATCAGGCAAAACTGTTTTTATTTTGCTACAGTTGTGATTTAATAATTTATCTTCATCATCATGATACAAAAAACACTCATCACATAAAAATAGTTTAGACTTATGTTTGGTTAATTGTCGATGCACAAGGCGACAAAAATGAGCTTTATCACCTTTAGTTATGTACAACAAATTGACATGTATAAGCTTTCGTTCACGTGTCAAATATAATGGGCCTGTTACATGATTACTAGCTTCAAGACCATATACATTTACACTTATAGAAGGATTATTTTTCTCAAAGATTTTAATATCATCGAAACTTGGTGGAAAAGACATATCATTTATGTTTAAAAGAAACGTATAGTGTGGGTACGATTGCATTCTATTAGCATTCAATTTTTTAGGAAACATGTGGGCAATAATACACCACAAAAAACAATGATTGTCATTGTTACGTATATTCAAACATGACTTTGTGTTTTTTATAACAGTAGGCAATTCTAAGTAAGTGCCAGCTCTCAAAGGATTGTATTTGTTTATATTTATTTCCAAATGGCTTATAAAATTAATAGTCCACCCAGATTCACCAAGTTCAAATTCTAAACATTTAGATATTAATTTTCAGAGCATTGAAAATAGATATCAGAAATATTTGTATTCGGAACTGCTATCATATATTTGGTGTTGAAAGATTTCATAGAGCTTTCATTATTTTTTGGCAAAATGTATGAAACAAATAATTCAAAATTGACTTTAATTGCTTTATGTTTTTGAATCATAAGATTGATAATTTGACATACAGATTTTGAAACTTGATTTAAAAATATTTCTGGAGTTATTGTTATGTCACTGGGCTTAATTGGATTCACTTTGTAACTTATGATTCTATTCTTAAAGGCAGTAGCGAAAACTTGAATATTATCGAATTCGGAGCAGAGCAATACATTAGATTTATGAATATTTGTTCTATTATGTGCTGATAATTTTGAAACATAAATATTACAGTCTTTACAAAAAAAACATTTTCATTAACAATTGGCTTCTACTAATTTTATAATTTCTCAGGTTTAATTATGTATATAATATCAGATTTTAATTTTAGAATTTCTTATTTCGGGTTTTTAAATTTCTCAGTTTAATAACTTATTTTAAGTTTTTTAATTTCTTAGTTTGAATCTCTGACAATTTTTTTAGTTTGAACCTCTGAAAAAGTACATGTGTAATATAAAATAATTATTTATTTAAAATTTGCAATACAAAATGCACAAAATGAGAGTTAAAAATACAGGCAAAACAATAACTAGCATGAATTAGGCAATTATTATGTATTTTATAATAATATAAACTTAAAATAATTATAAGCAAATATAAACATTTATATAAATGTATATATGTACACGCGAAAGTATTTAAATATACATTTATATAAATATACTTATTGATGTTGTTGTAATGTAGAAAACTTTGTTTAAATAATATTCTCACAATTTTTTTATAAAGACCGTATACCTATGTTTCCATAAATGAGATTAAACAAACTTATAATTAAAAGATTAAACAGATTTATAATATAATTATTTGCAAATAAAAAAAAACTTTCCCAAAAGAGCGCATAAGTAGTACCTACTTGTAGACAGGGTATGAAAAGTAAACAATTGTTTTTTTAATATTAAATCTAAGAAGGTTTACTGTATAGAACAGGCTGGATTTCTTTAAATTCAGCCCTTCCAGTATTTACAAGGTGTGTTAAAGCCTTCCACACAGCATTATCTTTATCAGTTGATAATTTTAAGGTTACAAAAGAATGTTTCCAACGCTCGTTTGGAGCAAGTTTTTCCACTTCGTCAGTATTATAAACTCTTAATTCGAAATAATACTTTCCTTCCCTTCCTGGATCGGACTGGAAGGTGTGGCCAGCAGCTACTCGCTGAGTGAAGCAGCTCTTTAGGGTAGCAGCACGAATCAGCGGTCGAGACGATTCGTCCTGAAAAAACATAAAAATAACTAGTTTTAATTAAAATAATAAAGCGTGAATTTTTTTAGACTTTTACGTTGTTTTACCATTAGGATTTACTCAGTAGCAGCCCGGAGTTTGGATTTGTGCCCGGTAAAATGGCAATAGGCTCGCCCCTATTACATGGGACGTAAACATAACTGGTGAAATGTGGGTGTACTATACACCTCTGCCCCACCCTTCGGGGGAATATAGGCGTGATGTTATGTATGTATGTTTTACGTTGTTTAATCTATTACTACTTTAATTATAGATAATCTATTAGAAAGCTTATATTATAAACCCTTATGTCCACAAACAAGTATAATTTTAATGGATAAAATCACCCACTAAAACACTAAATATTATAATAGTTCATGACTGTTTAATCAATTAAAAAATTAAAAATTAATACGTTTGAAAAAATACCTTACCTCAGAATCTGAAGCGGTGATATTCCGCTTTCTTTTTGGAGCTGATGTTGCAGCAATTTGCTGTCCGTCGCTATCAGACTCTGTTTCTGAAGCGAATGGGTTTTTAGAAAGCAAAGCCTTCTTTTTTTGAGACACTTTTTGTCTCTCTTCACAGCTTTCTTTTTCGAGCTGCCGCTTATTTTTTCTTTAGTTGCTCGAGATATTGGAGGGGTGGTGTCGCCTTCTTCAACCCAAAAAGGATTATTCATCGACTGAGCCCTGAAGACATAATAAAAATGCAATAAATATTTTTGTTATACTAACATTCCTAACAACATGAAACAACAAACATGTTTCGAATATCGAATAGGGAATAATATTTTAACAGTCTCAAAAATACTTTAAATTACTTAGAAATCAACCTCAGGTCTTGTTATACCAATCAAATGAAAATAAGCATTCAAAATAATAGAATTATATGCCAAATTTCATAAAACTGCTAAACCGATTTTCATGGTTAAGAAGTTTATGCGTGAAGAAGTAACAGGCAAATAAACTTTCGCATTTATAATAATAGTAGGATTACTTAATAATATGAAACTAAAAATAGAGCGCAAGTACATAATTTAAGTAAAATATAATACTCACATACTTTTTCTGCAACACTTGTAGTGCAACACACCCAACTAAAAAATAATCACGATGCACCCAAATAAAGAATAATCAGTGAAATGCTCTTCAGCACAACGATGACAAAAAGTAAGGAATAATCTTAGATGCTTATTTTTATAGACCTACATTTTAAAGCCATAGTCATAATGTTACTTTCCAAAAATAATAACTTGAAAATTATAATTCAAACTATATTTGTTAATAGAAGTTCATCTCTATTACTGGAGCACTTAAAGTAGATTTTATTTTAATCATTTCTCGTAATGAAATCGCACTGTGAATGCTTCCGAATACTCTCGTTAAGGAAAGTGCTCTCACAGCATTTTATCCTTATTCGAGTTTTCTAATGCAACTGGAGACGAAAATCTTAAAAGGAATGATATGTCAAATAGCTCTGGTGGAATAGAAACAAATATATACGAAAACCAATAAAATGAGATCTCCGCTAGGTATTTGCTATGTATACAGAAATACTGGCTTATTCTGTAAAGTCTCAAGTCGTAAAGGCTGTGTTAGATATAGCTATCCTGCTCATTTTAATGTTAATAGAAAGAGATGTCAATGGATTTCAAAGTGATATTCCCTTATGCAACTCTTATTTGATATTACAGAATTAGGCTGCGTGAATATTGGACTTTGGTAAATGAAACAAACAATTTTAATTTTTAAATATATTAATAAATCTTCTTTGTATAATAAAAATATCATAACACAATATTTCTAATATATTTGAAAATTAAACTAGAAAACTAAAAAAACTATTGCAAGATTTTTTTTTTTATTTTTCTTTTATTTATTTTACATTTTCTCCCCATCATAGCTCAATTTTATACAATTTGTCCACTTTGTTTGAATGGGTCATAAACATGCAATGAAATGTGTTTTCTTTTTCTTTCTTTCTTCTTTATTTTAGCTATTTTATTTTTAGACTTAGGTTTACTTTTTATTTTACACATATTTTTTTATTTTATTCATTTAAACGTTACAATTTTATTATACTTATAAGTTATGTAGATTTATATGATAGGCATACATTATAATGTTAATTACAATTAAGAACTTACATCTACACTTATCAACTAAGAGTCTTGTTGCATATTTTCATGTATTTTTCCAATTATTTTTTCTATATCTAAATAAACATCGCTACTAGTAATATTTTTAACAACATATTGTACACATTGGTCTGCGCTGCACTCGCATGGTTTTTGAGGCTGATTAACAGTTTCGTAAATTTCTATTATGATTGTCCTTGATAACGGAGATATGTTTCCAGCTTTTGTTTTGGTATATGAGTATGCTGGAACCTTCTGAGGCTTTTTATGGGGTGATGAAGATTCCCCCTTTCTCTTCAAATTAAGTTTTTCAGGCTTCTTCGGTTCATTTTGCGAATATGGGATAAAATTAAAAAGTTCCTCAGAATCCTGAAACAAAAAGAAAAGATAATAATAATTTATATAAAATATAATAATTCATATAAACACAACATTATCAAAATAAAATAATCATACTCACAGACATTATTTCAGTATCTTACACGTTTACTCTGTAAACTCTCTCGAAAACTAATTGTTGACTGGTAAAAATGTAGTTATATTGAATAAACTTTAAATGTTCAAAGTAACATACAATGCAATAAGAACTGCGTCTGAACCGTTCGCGACTCTCTTGAAGACTCTACTATGACTGACGCTCGGCATCGGCGGTGGCGGCCGCGCAGACCTGGCTAACAGGAAAGATCCTGTCCAGACCTTTTTTTTTGTATGGCATCTCGCGGTTCAGCCTAGGAGGCCGTGTACTACTTAACCGGACTTTTCCCTGTGGATGCCTAGAAGTTAAGGCCTCCAGCCAGGTCTGCCACGAACCTGCCCGTCGCCGGACTTTATACGAGCACGGAAGAGTGCCGCACGATACGGTTATCTGATAACGAAAAGAGATATAGCTATTAGATCTACAAGGAGCCGTCTTGTCAACTTGTCTCGCGCAGGCTGATGAGGCAACTTCGATGACGGTCGGGGTGGACAAGTTTAAACACGTTCTCATGCTACCCCACTAATTAATTAGTAAGAGTAGCGCTAGCGATGCATGGCATCGGTCGAATTTGATGGTATTGTTCTTTACATTATAATATATACCTATATAATATAATAAGTAGTCGGTAACTTTCACATTATTCATCCAGAAAACAGATCAGAATATCAGTAGGGTATAATTGGGGGCTTACGTTAGGATTACGCACTCGAGCGAAGCGAGAGTAAGTGATCCAGAACCCCCAATTATACCCTACTGTTGTAGCCCGCATTGGGCACCGCAGGGGGCGGGCACATAGCCGGAGGCGTGTAACCCATCTGTGGTCGGGGGAATAGCGCCCCAACCACTTCGTCCACGACCTCCGGTCGGAGACTCTGAGTCAGTGGGGGCGCCCAGGTGCGGAGCTTATCACGCACCATCCGGTAGGGGCGTCCCCACGGGTCTCTGTTCAGAGTCTCCAACATCTCCTCGCGGGCCCGATCTTTGGCCCGCCGGATCTCCACCCTGAGGGTGGCCTTCGCCGCCCTGTATTCCTCGTATAGCTCCGCCTCTCTGGTTTCAGCGTCCAGAGGGCGGAGACGGAGCCTGAGGTGCCTGGTGTATCGGCGTCGCGCTGCGGTGCACTCACCGCGTAGGTCTGCCAATTCCTGCGACCACCAATACACCTGGTGCTTGCGTTGGTACGGCCGGATCCGGGGCATCGCCACGTCGCACATCCTTGACATGGCGTCCTGGAGCCATCTCGCCTCCTCTTTAACGTCGGCGGGCCTGACCGGTGGTATCACCCAGGCCTGCACGACTGCGGCTTCCAGGAAAAGCTCCCGCCTAAGCGCCCAACGCGGGCCACACGGGGCCTGTCTGACTGGCGGGTCTGCGGACTCGGCGGAAACGTCGAACCGTATATAGCGGTGGTCCGAAAACGTCTCCACCTCCTCCATGACGCGCCAGTCAACAACGCGCGATGACAGAGCGGGGCTAGCGAACGAAATGTCCACCACTGACTCGCCCCGCATCCGTACGCACGTGGGGACAGAACCCCGGTTCAGCACGACTAGGCCTGTCTCCAGAGCCCAGTCTTCGACCATCCTTCCCCGGACATCAGTGAGCCGGGAACCCCAAGCCAAATTCTTGGCATTGAAGTCCCCGAGGACCAGCACGGGGAGGGGACGGAACCCGACGACGACGGTGACTAACTCCCTGAGGGAGTTGTGGAACTCGACGAGAGTTCGGTTCGGAGAGAAGTACACGCCCACCACGGCGATATCTCCGAACCGAGCCGCGACGCAACCCCTGCCTCGCTGAGGCCCTTCAGGGGTTGGGGTACCGGCGGCGGCCGACGAGATGATGGTCACCGAGCCGTCCAGGTCTGACACCCAGTGTTCCCTGGGTGGAACGAAGTACGGCTCGGAGACCACAGCAACATTGATCGACCACTGCGCCATGCTCTGGAGCAGGAGATCCTGAGCAGCGACGCAGTGGTTGATGTTCGCCTGGAGGAGGCGTAATGGAGCCATTATTGGGTATCCATCACGACCTCCTCTCTGACGGCAGCGGCGACAGCAGCAGTCGCAGTAGTATTTGCGACTGCGGCGGCATCGGGAGCGACGGTGGGAGCGGTGGAGGTGGCTAAGGGCCTACCTTTGCTCCTGGGCTTGGTGGGGGGGGGAGCAGGTTTTGCCCCCAGCCCGGTGATCGGCCGGCTTGCCAGCCGCAGCACATACTACGCAGTGCGGTGGGGCGGTACAAGCGCCGGCCCTGTGACCGGGCTGACCGCAGCGGATGCAGCGGTCGCTGCGGTCCACCTCTGAGGTGCATTTGGGACCCACGAGGCAGCAGAAACACCTCAAAGGTCGGGGTTCCAGGAGCTTCACCTGCGCTGAAACCCAGCCCACCAGGAGCCTTTTGCCCTCTGACAGCTTTTTGGCCGCTGTGACGGGGCAGCTGACTACCACAGTCCGCAGCCCCGTATTGTCCGGGCGGATGGTGCCTGCCTTCACCTGGTCAGCAGGGCACCCCCCCGTCCTGGCACCAGCGGCCGCCACCTCATTCTCCGTCACGGAGTCGTCCAGGCCCATGATGCGTTAGCTCCAGGCGTTTGGTGGGCCTGGACACGCGAGCTTGGTCCGCCGCAAGGCACGCCCTGAGCCTCTCGGCAAGGGCGTCAGCGGACGGGCCGCTGGCCGCGCCGGGGATCTCCAAGAGACGGGCTCCAGTGGCAGTGACCCTCACTGCGAACCCGTCGGGTGCCCCAAACTCCGCGGGAGTTACCGCCCCCTTCAATTTGGCGAGGACCTCGCCATACGTCACCCCCTTTTTAGTCGCATGCGGCTGGGGCTCCAGCCGCTGCTCCCCTTCGTCTTCGGCTCATCGGCGCAGGAGCTAGCGCCGAGGGAGACTCGGGCGCCCTCGTCGGTGTCAAGGCTGGCGGCGCTTTCGCCCCCTTCTTCACCGGTGCGCTGGCTTGTGCCCCACGGCTGGTTGGCGGCTTGGGCTTAGCCGCTGCGGCAGCATACGACCCGGCTGCGAGTGGAGGTCGCAGGAGTCTACCCTTCAGCACGTCGAAACGCTGATGGAAGGCGGCCATCTCCCGCCACATAAGGCCGAGAAGGTCGGCCTCCGCTGGCTGCGCAGGTTGGGATCTGACGCCTCGAGCTGCGGCGAGCCTTGTTTTTGCTGCCCGAAGCTCAGCCTCCAGGGCAGAATTGGCAGCCGCCAAGCGGGACAGCTCCCGCCGCATTCCAGCCAGCTATTTTTGCATAGCGGCCATCTGCCGCTCAGCTGAGCCCGGCTGGGATACCGCCGACATGATAGCGGCTTCCGCGTGTTTGAGCACTCCATTTCTGCCAGCCTGGGTTTTTTGCCCAGCCAGCATGCGGAGTGCTTCCTTAACCTGAAGGCGGAGGCTCTCAGCGCCGCCTACAGAACCCTCACCACCGGACGCCTCCTACTCCGAGGAGTCCGAGGGGGCAGCCTTTCCCAGGGCGCTCCCCTCCGCTGCCAGCCGCTCTGCCGGCTCAGTTCGGCTCCCAGCCGCCCTCGTGGAGCCCTTCCCGCTAATCCCCACGGCGGCGCGGGGTAGGGGCAACCTACCCCGCGCCGCCGTGGGGATTTTGGGGGCCGGAGCCTCCTGTTCATTGGAGGAGGGCCCTCGCCCGTCCTCCAGCCTGGGGCCTTTGAACGTCCCTCGGGCCTTTTTCTGGCGCAGCGCTATGCTTGTGCCAGACTGCATTTTCTGCGTAGTATGTGCGGCGGCTGGCAAGCCGGCCGATCACCGGGCTGGGGGCAAAACCTGCTCCCCCCCCACCAAGCCCAGGAGCAAAGGTAGGCCCTTAGCCGCCTCCACCGCTCCGACTCAGAGTCTCCGACCGGAGGTCGTGGACGAAGTGGTTGGGGCGCTATTCCCCCGACCACAGATGGGTTACACGCCTCCGGCTATGTCCCCGCCCCCTGCGGTGCCCAATGCGGGCTACAACGACGACGACGATGAATCCGCTCCGGAAGTGACCGAGGTAGATTTGACGCCATGCGCGTGAGGGACCTCACGACGGGGGCTGCGTTGGCCAGGAGGCGAGTCGTCGTGGCGGTGTCTCTGGACATCGCCAACGCCTTCAACTCGTTGCCCTGGAGCTGAATTTTGGAGGCACTCCGGTATCACCGGGTGCCTGCCTATCTCCGTCGTGTAGTCGAGGCTTACTTGACGGACAGATGCGTCATCTACCCCGGTCACCGGGGCGTGTGGAATCGGCGAGAGGTGTCGCGCGGTGTTCCACAGGGATCGGTCCTGGGACCTCTCCTGTGGAACATCGGGTACGATTGGGTGCTACGCACCGACCTGCCGAGCGGCGTCAACATTGTCTGTTATGCTGACGACACGCTGGTGCTGGCGAACGGGAGGTCGCATCAGGCGGTGAGGGGAAAATCATCAAATGACTTCTCCCGCCCAGGGCCGGGCAGGAGGGAGTGTCAGACTCTTACTGACTAAAAACCCCCCTGTTCCTTCTCCTGCTCTGTGCCGAGGTCGCGGTACCTCATTGCGCTTACCCCGCAACCCCGGCTGAACATCAGCCCTTTAGGGCCCCGTCTGTGGTGGTCTATTGGCTCTTTGAGGCGCGCGCGGAACGCTACGCGCCGTACGCTCGGGCCTGGTTCTGGTCGGGCGGCGAGCTGCCCTTACTCGCCGACCGCAGGCCCGTACTTACGGTGGCCGGAGATCGTCCCTCGATCCCCGACGCCCGTAGTGTCGCCAGTTGCGGCTGCTGGGGCGTGAGGAGGAGGATTGCTCCCTCACGCGGGCCGCCTCTCTCTTTGCGAGCATGACTGCTTCACAAAAGGAGGAGACGGCGTCCCAGTTCCTCTCACTCCACACCATGGCCTCGACTAAGGCCGGGCGCGAGAGGTCGCCGCCGCCGATCACTTCCCTGAGGATACGGCGGTGCTCAGCCCAGGCAGGGCATACCGCTACCGTATGCTCCACCGTATCCTCTAGGTGGTCCTCACAATGACGACACTCGGGCGTTTCCTCCCGCTGAATCCGAAACAGGAACCTACCGAAGCTGCCGTGCCCGGTAAGCACCTGCGTCAGACGGAAGGTGAGGACGCCGTGGCGTCTCTCAAGCCACTCCTCAAAGAGGGGTCTTACCGCTGCTATGGTAGCGTGCCCGGCCCTCGGTTGCGACAGTCGTTGTTTCCACTCTGCCATGAGATCTCGCCGGAGCTCATTCCGCCACGCACTAATTTGGCGCGGCAGAGGATCTTCGCCCCGGCGACGCGCGTCTGCGCGCAAACTGTAGACGCGCGCGAGCGCCTTCGCTTCTAGATCCCACGGCGGTGATCCGGCAAGGAGGTTCGCCGCCTCCCCGGAGATCGTGCGATACCCGCGGATTACTCGAATAGCCATATGACCCTCTGGGACGCGACCAGCGTACGAGCCGGCCGCCGCTTCAAGGCCGGCGCCCACACAGGGGCACCGTAGAGGGCCATGGATCGCACAATCCCCATATACAACCTCCGGCAGGAGGCGTTTGGCCCTCCGAGGTTGGGAAGGAGCCGCTTGAGCGCGGCCCCAGACCGTTCTAACTTAGGGGCCAAACGACGAAAATGCTCCGTGAAGTTCCATCGGCTGTCGAGGACGAGACCCAGGTACTTCATCGCCGACTCGACGCCGATGGTAACTCCTCCTGCCGTTATTTGGGGACCCACCTGGAGGTGGCGCGCTCCGACGGCCATAGAAACACATGGCCTCGGACTTGTGGAGCGCCACCTCGAGTCCCAACTGCCGGATCCTTGCAACGACTGTCGCAACCGCTTGTGACATCAGGTCGGCCGCCGCCTGATGCGACCTCCCGTTCGCCAGCACCAGCGTGTCGTCAGCATAACAGACAATGCTGACGCCGCTCGGGAGGTCGGTGCGTAGCACCCAATCGTACCCGATGTTCCACAGGAGAGGTCCCAGGACCGATCCCTGTGGGACACCGCGCGACACCTCTCGCCGATTCCACACGCCCCGGTGACCGGGGTAGATGACGCATCTGTCCGTCAAGTAAGCCTCGACTACACGACGGAGATAGGCAGGCACCCGGTGATACCGGAGTGCCTCCAAAATGCAGCTCCAGGGCAACGAGTTGAAGGCGTTGGCGATGTCCAGAGACACCGCCACGACGACTCGCCTCCCGGCCAACGCTGTCCCCGTCGTGAGGTCCCTCACGCGCATGATGGCGTCCACCGTGGAGCGCCCTCTGCGGAAGCCGAACTGGCCGTCCGCTAAATCCGGCCCCCTTCCAGACAGGTGCCCGACGAGGCGGTCTGAGATTATCCTCTCGAACAGCTTTCCCACCTCGTCGAGCAGCACAATGGGCCGGTACGCGGACGAAGAGTCCGCAGGACGCCCCGGCTTCTTCACGAGGACCAGTTTACCCGTCTTCCACGACAGCGGAAACTGGCCTCTCTCCAAACATGCGCTGAACAGACCAAGTAGTCGAGGCCTGAGAGCCTCCGAGGCCAGGACCCAAACCTTGGCATGCAGCCCGTCAGGTCCTGGGGCGGTATTCTTGCCGCTCAGCCGGCGCACCGCCACTCTCAAATCTACCTCGGTCACTTCCGGAGCGGATTCATCGTCGTCGTCGTTGTAGCTTGCATTGGGCACCGCAGGGGGCGGGGGCATAGCCGGAGGCGTGTAACCCATCTGTGGTCGGGGGAATAGCGCCCCAACCACTTCGTCCGCGACCTCCGGCCGGAGACTCTGAGTCAGTGGGGGCGCCCAGGTGCGGAGCTTATCACGCACCATCCGGTAGGGGCGTCCCCACGGGTCTCTGTTCAGAGTCTCCAACATCTCCTCGCGGGCCCGATCTTTGGCCCGCCGGATCTCCACCCTGAGGGTGGCCTTCGCCGCCCTGTATTCCTCGTATAGCTCCGCCTCTCTGGTTTCAGCGTCCAGAGGGCGGAGACGGAGCCTGCGGTGCCTGGTGTATCGGCGTCGCGCTGCGGTGCACTCACCGCGTAGGTCTGCCAATTCCTGCGACCACCAATACACCTGGTGCTTGCGTTGGTACGGCCGGATCCGGGGCATCGCCACGTCGCACATCCTTGACATGGCGTCCTGGAGCCATCTCGCCTCCTCTTTAACGTCGGCGGGCCTGACCGGTGGTATCACCCAGGCCTGCACGACTGCGGCTTCCAGGAAAAGCTCCCGCCTAAGCGCCCAGCGCGGGCCACACGGGGCCTGTCTGACTGGCGGGTCTGCGGACTCGGCGGAAACGTCGAACCGTATATACCGGTGGTCCGAAAACGTCTCCACCTCCTCCATGACGCGCCAGTCAACGACACGCGATGACAGAGCGGGGCTAGCGAACGAAATGTCCACAACTGACTCGCCCCGCATCCGTACGCACGTGGGGACAGAACCCCGGTTCAGCACGACTAGGCCTGTCTCCAGAGCCCAGTCTTCGACCATCCTTCCCCGGACATCAGTGAGCCGGGAACCCCAAGCCAAATTCTTGGCATTGAAGTCCCCGAGGACCAGCACGGGGAGGGGACGGAACCCGACGACGACGGTGACTAATTCCCTGAGGGAGTTGTGGAACTCGACGAGAGTTCGGTTCGGAGAGAAGTACACGCCCACCACAGCGATCTCTCCGAACCGAGCCGCGACGCAACCCCTGCCTCGCTGAGGCCCTTCGGGGGTTGGGGTACCGGCGGCGGCCGACGAGATGATGGTCACCGAGCCGTCCAGGTCTGACACCCAGTGTTCCCTGGGTGGAACGAAGTACGGCTCGGAGACCACAGCAACATTGATCGACCACTGCGCCATGCTCTGGAGCAGGAGATCCTGAGCAGCGACGCAGTGGTTGATGTTCGCCTGGAGGAGGCGTAATGGAGCCATTATTGGGTATCCATCACGACCTCCTCTCTGACGGCAGGCGGCGACAGCAGCAGTCGCAGTAGTATTTGCGACTGCGGCGGCAGCGGGAGCGACGGTGGGAGCGGTTGAGGTGGCTAAGGGCCTACCTTTGCTCCTGGGCTTTTTAGGGGGGGAGCAGGTTTTGCCCCCAGCCCGGTGATCGGCCGGCTTGCCAGCCGCCGCACATACTACGCAGTGCGGTGGGGCGGTACAAGCGCCGGCCCTGTGACCGGGCTGACCGCAGCGGAAGCAGCGGTCGCTGCGGTCCACCTCTGAGGTGCACTTGGCACCCACGTGGTGACCCACGAGGCAGCGGAAAACACCTCAAAGGTCGGGGTTCCAGGAGCTTCACCTGCGCTGAAACCCAGCCCACCAGGAGCCTTTTGCCCTCTGCCAGCTTTTTGGCCGCTGTGACGGGGCAGCTGACTACCACAGTCCGCAGCCCCGTATTGTCCGGGCGGATAGTGCCTGCCTTCACCTGGTCAGCAGGGCACCCCCCCGTCCTGGCGACAGCGGCCGCCACCTCATTCTCCGTCACGGAGTCGTCCAGGCCCATGATGCGTAGCTCCAGGCATTGGGTGGGCCTGGACACGCGAGCTTCGTCCGCCGCAATGCACGCCCTGAGCCTCTCGGCAAGGGCATCAGCGGACGGGCCGCTGGCCGCGCCGGAGAGACGGGCTCCAGTGGCAGTGACCCTAACTGCGAACCCGTCGGGTGCCCCAAACTCCGCGGGAGTTACCGCCCCCTTTAATTTGGCGAGGACCTCGCCATACGTCACCCCCTTTTTCGCCGCGTCCGGCTGTAGTGTGATAACTACAGCCGAAGATTTTGGGGCGAGGAGCATTGCCGCAGCGCGCTTCTCCTTGCGCCACTGCTGTCGCCGCTGCCGCTGCTCCTTCTTCCGGAGCTTCCTCCTCTCCTTGGCGACCTTCCTCACCTCCCCCGCCACTTGCCACTCGCTACCAGCACGCGACTCAGACGGCGGAGTAGGTGCCGATGCGGCTGGGGCTTCAGCCGCTGCTCCTCTTCTTGCCGCTCAGCCGGCGCACCGCCACTCTCAAATCTACCTCGGTCACTTCCGGAGCGGATTCGTCGTCGTCTCATTGGCAGGGTGAGTGCACAACGAGCGCCGCCCTTGTTTCTCCGCCCCGCTCTCTGCTAGGTTCAGAGAGTCGTGCGGAGGAACGCCCCCACGGAGGCGTGGACTCTATGCCAGCATAGAGCCGGTCGCCTCTAGAACCCGACCGGGTTCTCCGCCCGGCCAGAAGTTCGCTGCGGGCGACAGTCAAACCAACCCTGTCACCATCCCGTTAGGGAGACTGTCGCCCGCACCCAGGGTGCACCACGGGGAGGTCTTCTGGCACGCACCCCGCCACCACTAGGTGGGTTCCAAATAATGGCAGGAGGAGTCACCATCGGCGTCGAGTCGGCGATGAAGTACCTGGGTCTCGTCCTCGACAGCCGATGGAACTTCACGGAGCATTTTCGTCGTTTGGCCCCTAAGTTAGAACGGTCTGGGGCCGCGCTCAAGCGGCTCCTTCCCAACCTCGGGGGGCCAAACGCCTCCTGCCGGAGGTTGTATATGGGGATTGTGCGATCCATGGCCCTCTACGGTGCCCCTGTGTGGGCGCCGGACTTGTAGCGGCGGCCGGCTCGTACGCTGGTCGCGTCCCAGAGGGTCATGACTATCCGAGTAATCCGCGGGTATCGCACGATCTCCGGGGAGGCGGCGAACCTCCTTGCCGGATCACCGCCGTGGGATCTAGAAGCGAAGGCGCTCGCGCGCGTCTACAGTTTGCGCGCAGACGCGCGTCGCCGGGGCGAAGATCCTCTGCCGCGCCAAATTAGTGCGTGGCGGAATGAGCTCCGGCGAGATCTCATGGCAGAGTGGAAACAACGACTGTCGCAACCGAGGGCCGGGCACGCTACCATAGCAGCGGTAAGACCCCTCTTTGAGGAGTGGCTTGAGAGACGCCACGGCGTCCTCACCTTCCGTCTGACGCAGGTGCTTACCGGGCACGGCAGCTTCGGTAGGTTCCTGTTTCGGATTCAGCGGGAGGAAACGCCCGAGTGTCGTCATTGTGAGGACCACCTAGAGGATACGGTGGAGCATACGGTAGCGGTATGCCCTGCCTGGGCTGAGCACCGCCGTATCCTCAGGGAAGTGATCGGCGGCGGCGACCTCTCGCGCCCGGCCTTAGTCGAGGCCATGGTGCGAAGTGAGAGGAACTGGGACGCCGTCTCCTACTTTTGTGAAGCAGTCATGCTCGCAAAGAGAGAGGCGGCCCGCGTGAGGGAGCAATCCTCCTCCTCACGCCTCAGCAGCCGCAACTGGCGACACTACGGGCGTCGGGGATCGAGGGACGATCTCCGGCCACCGTAAGCACGGGCCTGCGGTCGGCGATTAAGGGCAGCTCGCCGCCCGACCAGAACCAGGCCCGAGCGTACGGCGCGTAGCGTTCCGCGCGCGCCTCAAAGAGCCATTCGACCACCACAGACGGGGCCCTAAAGGGCTGATGTTCAGCCGGGGTTGCGGGGTAAGCGCAATGAGGTACCGCGACCTCGGCACAGAGCAGTAGAAGGAACAGGGGGGTTTTTAGTCAGTAAGAGTCTGACACTCCCTGCTTACGAAAACCGGAAATATTAAATGTTGGTATCATGTATCCAAACGCGTCTCACACATTAAAGATAGAATTCATATTGGAACACAGTATTGAGCCAATCCTACTCCTTCTTCCTTTCCAATCCTACCACCATTCCGCAAAGGGTGCTGGACCGCTCCGCCAATGAGAAGCATTTCCGCCGCAGCGACACACCGCGAAGACAAAGGTCGCCATGATGATTTCTGCCCTGTTCTCTTCAAGCCGCCCACCGCTCAACATCGCTTAAAAACTAAACCGCTGTACTACCATCATTATAGTTAAAAATTATTCAATGTGTTGGCCGACACAAAGTGATAAAGTGGGACAATATACTTAATCGATTTAATTCATCGAGCGCGAGTGCAAAGATCTTCCAAGAGTGCGTGTCGTCATCCACGGACCGCGCCGGCAGTAGGTGCACCAACATACCCTCCAGTGCTCGCAAGTAAGTTACACCTATTCCTCCCACACTTCCATCTGCTCGATTTCTGTGTCGTCCAATATTCGATCCAACGTAACGTACCTAACAAAAATATATTTTCCCGATAAAATTACACAACGCTGATTGGTCCTTCGGAAAGCCGCTATTCCTAACTTCACCAACACTCCCTTCTGCCCGGCCCTGGGCGGGAGAAGTCATTTGATGATTTTCCCCTCACAAAAAAAAAAAGGTAGTAAACGACAATGTTAGAACTATCGAAATTTATCTAAAACTTGAGAACTCCTTTGCATTCATAATTACATTGATGAGATTTTCATTAATCAATTAATGAAAATCTAGTCGCGCACATAAATTGAATAAAAAAGAAATAAAGATTAGTCTAATTTTAATTTTAAAGCATTTACAAATACTACCTAATTTATTAATTGATTGTTCTTTTCAAGCGATTACTGGCTAGTTTTTAAACTACTTACAGATTTTTACATGGCTTCACAATAGCCATGAATTGATAGTCGAGCCAGAAATTAAACACAATCTCCCTGGAATGGAAGCACAGCTTTCTATCACACTGCATTTTTATTATTCTAAATTTACTAAACAATGAAATTGGAATTAAATTGATTTAATCAATTCATTTCTCTACAAAAAATAACAGAATGATAATTTACGACCATGCATAATTTTTAATTTTTTTCCCCGAAATTTTGTAATTTTTGTGTAATTGGCAACAACAGATTTATGTTTGTGTGTGTCTCATCACATGCAGTCGCCATTGTGCCTTGCTGCGATGTAGGTAAGTACTGTTTGTGTACCGCGAGCGTGTGTCGGCACGGATCGCTCGCGCATTCGGCTTAAAAGTTTTGTTGTAAGTAGTGTTGTTAAGTTTTATTAGTTATAGGAAGTGTAGTGAAGTTTTGTTGTAGAAATTGTGCGAAATTACTACCTAGGTAGGTACGTTTAGCGCGCGTGATTATGGGGAGATGATAATGTGTAGTAGTGTAGGTATCCTGACCGTCGGCATCCATCAGACTCCAGGATAATTACTGGTGCCTATCAACGCTTGCTAGAAAACCAGCCCATTGTTCCCAGACAAAAAGGCGCCGGAAGACCAATACCTACGTGGATTTTGGAATTGGTTCGCTAACGTAACGAGACGCTACCACTTACCAGTGCTTTCCTATTTAAACGTAGTTTAGGTAGGTTTGGACCGCAACCGTGGCCAGCACGATCGCCAGACCTAACCCATTTGGACCCCTTTTTGTGGGGTTACGTAAAAGAAAAAGTGTTTGTGAGTGCGTGTGCAAGTGAGTACGAAATGCGAGACCGCATCACAAATGCTTTCCAGAGCCGGAAACCGGAGCGATTCTAAGGTACGCATTTTTCTTTTTTTATCATTTATCAGTTACCATGTTATGATTGTTAGATTTTCTTTTGTAAGTAATGCGGCTATCTTTTAAATGATAATTTATTGTTATTAAAACGTGGTGCGAGCGCGATTATTACATTGTCTTTTGTAAGTAATGCGGCTATCTTTTAAATAGTAATTTATTGTTATTAAAACGTGGCGCGAGCGCGACCGTTCCGTTCCGAAAGGTAAGGTCGCGGCGCTGCCCATAGTGTAAAGTAATATAAAAGCGCTGCCCATAGTGTAAAGTAATATAAAAGCGCTGCCGTTCGCTGCGTGCGTTTGCAGTGGTAGCGATACATTGCGTGTAAGGTAATGAAACAAATCGGTTTAATTGGATTCCCATAACGTTCCTGAAATAATTTCATGTACCGGTCAACTTAAGACGATATACTGAATCCACCCTATCAGTTTGCGGAAGGCTGTCCCTTACACCCTGTATAGTAATAATAATAAATATCAAGTAAATTATTAATTCCAAACCTGATATGATGTATTTATCCTGATGTTTGTTCATAATGTAACGAAAATATCAACCATTTTTCAGGTTTCTGACAAGTTGTTTTTTGTTGACCTAGCAACTAAAACAATACTAGAGATGCAAAATGCAACCATTTGTTAGTTATGTTTCTTGTACCCGCTTCTTGTGCATGTGCGGGTTCGAAACCTGGCAGGTACCAATGTGAGTTATTATGAATATAAAAATTTATATATTTTATTTTATATTTTTATACATTTTTTTCACATTTTTTAATATCAGATGTATATGAGATAATGGCTATAATATAATTTCTAAGATTGTGCATGTGCGGGTTCGAGACCTGGCGGGTACCAATGTGAGTTATTATGAATATAAAATTTATTTATATATTTTATTTTATATATTTTTTATACATTTTTTCACATTTTTTAATATCAGTATAGTGCATGCTGTGCTTACCTATAAGAGATTGTTACACAAGTATTGTATTATGATGAATGTATTTAATATTTTATCGTGTAAACAATTGTTGGTGAGCCAAATAAATAAAATAAAAATAAAATAAAATATCAGATGTATATGAGATAATGGCTATAATATAATTTCTAAGATTGTGCATGTGCGGGTTCGAGACCTGGCGGGTACCAATGTGAGTTATTATGAATATAAAATTTATTTATATATTTTATTTTATATTTTTTTATATGAATATATTTTTTTAATTTTTTCATATTTTTTTTATCAGATGTATATGTCACCGGAAAATAACAAGATCCGTAAGTTTATCAATTTACTAGGAAGTTTATAAACTTTCGTAAGATTCTAAACGGGAGATAAATTGTAACATTTTACGTCCACATTTTCGTAAATTTATAAATTTTCGACGTCATACGGTAAATTTATAAACTAACGAATATCTATTCGTAAGATTTTATGTGGTTCGACCAATCACAGAAACTCTTTTAAATATACGATCTTTGAAGTACGTAAAATAACACACTGCTCTCTGATTGGTCAATGTTCATAGTGGCAATGCTTGTGTCGCAGCTTGTAGGTCACTCATTATGGGTACTGCTAGACAATCTTAACAAAATAAAGCTATTTTTCACAGTTGAAACACAGTTCAACATTCAAAACTAGTAAAAACGTACGAGTAAATCGGTTTGTTTAAAATCTTCCGTGTCCAGCAATGGCTACCGCTAACAAGGAGAAGGGACACGTGACAGCCAACCAATCAGATCGCGCGTAGCGTTTGGTTACTGCTTACTTATTATTTTACGAGCGAGTTCAGTAAGTTTATCAATTTACGAAAATGTGGAGGTAAAATATTACAATTTATTTCCCGTTTAGAATCTTACGAAAGTTTATAAACTTCCTAGTAAATTGATAAACTTACGGATCTTGTTATTTTCCGGTGACATATATAAGATATGGCTATAATGAAATTTCTAAGATTGTGCATGTGCGGGTTCGAAACCTGGCGGGTACCAATATGAGTTATTATGAATATAAAATTTATTTGTATGTCGGAGAAGCATTGTCATCGCTGACATTGTCATTAGTGGTTGCAGGTTTAGTGGGCGTCATGAGGGTACCTCGAATGCGGAGGTATTCCTCGTAGCGCTCTCGTTTTGAAACGCTCCCATCTAAGCGCTCCCGTTTTATTCCTCTAAGCGCTCCCAAAAGGAGCGCTTCGAGGAACGATTAAAAATATTAAAATGTATTTCCTCGAAGCGCTCCCACGTTTAAAAATAGGGAAAAGCATGAAGTAAACATAATGAATTATATCGATAATTTTTAAAAACTTATGTGTGCGTCATCGACATCGATCTTGCTTAACCAAATTACGAAATTGAGAGAATAAAATCTTTTTGCTTTCGGCACTCTTATGTGTATACAAGGACCAATGTTATTGTGTATTCAAAGAAGATGTTATAAATAAAACGCATAGATAAACTTAATATAAATTATATACGTATAATAATCACATTGCAGTAGGACCTACATAATAATTACAAGAGTACTTTGTGTGTACCACTGGCGACTAGCTCCACGCCACGGTACTGTGACGTCATACGCATTAGCGAGTCTGCCAGCGCGACTGAATATTTTTCGAAACTTTAAATGCTTATAAAATAAAAACCACTAGGTATTTTTGAGAGAATCAAAAAGTTGTTAAAAAATTTGTATCTATGCAGGCTATATTATGACAAACTTTCAGGCGATTTGGCAAAGTAACATTCTCCATTACAAATAGGATATAAAAACATATTCCAAGTTACCATCACATTAAAACAACATTAATACTAAGAGTAGTATAAGTACTACTCTGTCAAGAAAGTACCGGGAAAAAGTCAATAATACACAAAATGTTTGTTATTCATCTAAATTTATTTTATCACCTTCAAAGTATGCTCCTTCAGAAACGATACACTTACGCCAACGAATAATCCAATCATCGAAACTTTTTTTAAACGCTGTTTCCGAACCGAACCACCGGCCGCCGAACTTTCTGTATCTCACGAGTCGATCCGTACCATTTTAACAAATAATTTGGGTATGAAACGTGTTGCCGCTCGGCTAGTCCCAAAAGACCTGAATTTTCTTCAAAAACTAAATCGCATGAAAGTCGCTGAGGACATGCTAGAACGAGTCAATACCGACTCAACATTCATGAAACGCATTGTTACTGGTGACGAGACGTGGGTTTACGAGTTTGACATGCAAACTAGTCAACAAGCTTCGGAATGGCGCCTTCCAACTGAACCAAAACCGAAAAAAACACGTCAAAGTCGATCAAAAGTCAAAGTCATGTTGACTGTTTTCTTTGACTATCGCGGTGTTGTGCACTCAGAATTCTTGCCCGAAGGTCAAACGGTAAATAAAGAATATTATTTGAGCGTTATGCGGCGTTTAAGAGAACAAATTCGACGAAAAAGGCCAGACTAACTTTTAAACTTTCGCGTTTCATCTTAAGAACATTATATTTACGCGGGTATTAACGCGGGTATCAGTCTGCTTGTGACCACGACCTGTGCAACCGGGTCGAAACGTCAAGCAAATTATAATTTTCCGCGTTAATACCCGCGTAAATATAATGTTCTTGAAAAAGGCCAGAAATGTGGAAAGAAAATTCTTGGATTTTGCATCACGATAATGCGCCTTCGCACAAGGCCATCATTGTAAACGATTTTTTGTCCAAACACTCAACAAACACCATCGAGCAGCCACCATATTCACCAGATATGGCTTCAGCCGACTTCTTTCTTTTTCCCACACTCAAATTACCCCTTCGTGGCACCCGTTTTCAATCGTTAGAAGACATAGAGAATTCGCGGCGAGCACTGAACTCAATTCCGGAAACAGCGTTTAAAAAAAGTTTCGATGATTGGATTATTCGTTGGCGTAAGTGTATCGTTTCTGAAGGAGCATACTTTGAAGGTGATAAAATAAATTTAGATGAATAACAAACATTTTGTGTATTATTGACTTTTTCCCGGTACTTTCTTGACGGAGTAGTATTATTAAAATCTTTAAAATTAAAAATCACAGATCGTTTCATATTTTTAATTATTACTGACTAATTAATAAAAAAACACAGATGGTTCGTTCATGTTTAACAATTACAAATTACAATTAAATAGGATATAAAATCATATTTCCAGTTACAATCACATTGAAACAATAATCTTACTAGGAGAAGTATAATATGTTTATTATAAAAATCTTTAATGTTAAAAATCACAGATCGTACATTCATGTTTAACAATTGCAAATAGGATATAAAATCATATTTTCAGTTACAATCACATTGAAACAATATTAATACTAAGAGTAGTTTAAGTATATTATAAAAATCTTTAATATTATATCTTGATTATTACTGATTCATTAATCGTTACTAACAGGTACAAACATACTTATTAAAATCTTAACATCTCTAGGCAATGTCCTACAGAGATAGCGCCAGACACGTATTGATGTAATAGTAGGTCTTTACCTATGAAATTGCCGTTCTGCAGTACTGGCCATTTATTTATTTGTTTGTTTGTTTGTTTGTTTGTTTGTTTGTTTGTTTGTTTGTTTGTTTGTTTGTTTGTTTGTTTGTTTGTTTGTTTGTTTGTTTGTTTGTTGTTTGTTTGTTTGTTTGTTTGTTTGTTTGTTTGTTTGTTTGTTTGTTTGTTTGTTTGTTTTGTTTGTTTGTTTGTTTGTTTGTTTGTTTGTTTGTTTGTTTGTTTGTTTGTTTGTTTGTTTGTTTGTTTGTTTGTTTGTTTGTTTGTTGTTTGTTTGTTTGTTTGTTTGTTTGTTTGTTTGTTTGTTTGTTTGTTTGTTTTGTTTGTTTGTTTGTTTGTTTGTTTGTTTGTTTGTTTGTTTGTTTGTTTGTTTGTTTGTTTGTTTGTTTGTTGTTTGTTTGTTTGTTTGTTTGTTTGTTTGTTTTGTTTGTTTGTTGTTTGTTTGTTTGTTTGTTTTGTTGTTTGTTTGTTTGTTTGTTGTTTTGTTTGTTGTTTGTTTGTTTGTTTGTTTGTTTGTTTGTTTGTTTGTTTGTTTGTTGTTTGTTTGTTTGTTTGTTTGTTTGTTTGTTTGTTTGTTTGTTTGTTTGTGTTGTTTGTTTGTTGTTGTTGTTTGTTTGTTTGTTTGTTTGTTTGTTTGTTTGTTTGTTTGTTGTTTGTTTGTTTGTTTTGTTTGTTTGGTTTGTTTGTTTGTTTGTTTGTTTGTTTGTTTGTTTGTTTGTTTGTTTGTTTGTTTGTTTGTTTGTTTGTTTGTTTGTTTGTTTGTTTGTTTGTTTGTTTGTTTATTCATTTATTTATTTAATAAGAAATACATTTGTAAGTGCAATAACTACTTACTGGCTAACACAACATGCACAGAATAACGATTAACATTCAATAGTAATTATTATATAATAGTAGTATTTTAAATTAATACAAAAATACATTAACAATAAAAGATTCATGAAGTATACATATACTTATGTAGCATTAAAACCTACCTACAAATAAAAAAAAAACTATAAAAACAAATAAATCAATTAATTATTTAACTGCACGGTTGTGCGGTGGCCGGGCAGCTGGCTACCGCAGTGTAGGACAACGATTTTTTTTTTAAATAAATAAAATAAAATAAATTATAAATTATTGAAATTGTTATTGAATTTAAATTATCATGATTTAGTTGACATATTCAATTTAATTTAAATTTCAGGCAGCCATCAGAACACAGTTGAATCATTGTTTTACTAAATTTCCCGATGCTGTCATGGTGTATGTCGATTACGTTACTACAGCTGTTAATTATCTTACATAATCGGGGAATAGCCGAATTCGCACCAAGGACGGTTCTACGTGGAGGTGGACAAAAAGGTGTAATGTTACCACGTGGGAGTCTGGAAGGGGTACGCAATCTAAAAAGACCAAGCAATGTAGGGCAGCTTATTTTATTTCTCACTAGCTTATAGAGGAATAATGCATCTGTAACATTGGCTCTGGTTGATAGTGGCAGCATCCCGAAATACCGCAACCGGGAGTTGTAGGAAGGCAAGCATTTACATTTACCTTGTGAAAATGCAAGATGCCATAAAAAGCGTGTCTGGACTCGTTCTAATCGTAACATGTGTGTAGCGTAGTGTGGCCTCCAAACAACACTACAGTATTCCAAAATACTCCGAACCAAACTATTGTACAACATAATTTTAGTACTACTTTTTTTAAAACTTTGGGTATTCCTTATAACGAACCCTAACATTTTTGAAGCCTTTGTAATTATTTGGTCCATGTGAGGTATAAATGTTAATTTATCGTCGAACAGGACTCCCAGATCTTTGATTCTTTCCACCTTGCGTATTTCATCGTTATTGACATGTACTCTGAACGCGTATGATTCAACTTTCTTGAGAAACTAATAAAATAACATTTGTTTATGTTCAGTTTCATTCGATTGTGGGTGCACCATTCAAAAAGTCTATTTAAATCTTCTTGCAAAAGTAAAGCGTCGTGTGATGATTCGATACATCTTGCAACCTTTAAATCGTCAGCGTAAAGAAAGCAACTCGAGTGCTGAAAACAATGGGGAAGGTCATTAACGAAAATATTGAATAGCACAGGAGCGAGATGGGAACCTTGGGGAGCTCCGGAAGTTATAGAGAAAGTCTCGGACCGAAAGCCATTGACAACAACATAGAATTCACGCTCAGTTAGGTAAGAGGCGAACCATTTCAAAAAAAAAACCGGTGACACCATACAATGACAGCTTGTAAATTAGTATGGAATGCGAAATTTTGTCAAAAGCCTTACTAAAATCAGTGTATACAACATCGCATTGTTTGTTTGCATCTACACACTGTACCAGAAACTCCGTGAACGTCAATAAGTTTGTTGTTGTAGACCTAGAAGCAACAAAACCGTGTTGATGATCGCTAAGGTAAAGACTAAAATGACGTTGAATGTGAGGGCATATCATCGATTCAAAAACCTTAGCGAAAGTGGAAAGAATCGAGATAGGTCTGTAGTTGCATATGGAATCTTTTTTGTCTGATTTAAAAACCGGCACCACCTTGGCCCTTTTCCACTCAGACGGGAAACATCCTGTGGTCAAAGATTTATTATAAATAATTTTTAGAGGAGGAACAAGGGCCGATGCACATGCAGCAATAAAGAAAGGAGGGATTCCATCCGGACCTGCTCCTTTACAGATGTTTAGGGATTTCAACTTATTCAGCAAGGTGTCGCTGTCTATATCTGGGATTGTTAAGCATTGGCTGTTTTTTAATGAGCGTAAATAATCAAATGACCGTAAATAATCAGAATCAAAGTGATCAAAATCAAAGTCACTGTCAGGAACGTAAACAGATGAGAAATACTTAGCAACAGATTGCAGATGATTGGCCATTAGATGATGTAGTCCGTCCGTCAGTCATAGTAAGGGGGTAGGCACTAGTTCCCCCGCGCTTTAATTTAACGTGAGACCAAAATAATTTAGGATTCTTATTTATTTCAGATTCTAGATTTGCCATGTATTTTGGTATAAACTTTTGGCTATATCTTCGCAACGTTTGGTTATCAGTTTAATTCAATTTTGTCTCGAGGATTCTTATATTTTTGAAACGTAATCTTAGTTTATTTTTTTCCTTAAGCGACTTTATGATGGATTTGTCAAACCAAGGTGGATAGCGGCTTGATACAGACTTGCATCTAGGTACAAATTCATCAATCAAATGATTTAAGACTTCATAAAAAATCTTTAACATGCTATTGACGTCCTTACTACTTTCAAATAATTGGGACCAGTCTTGTTTATTTAATTGAAGTTTAATTTGGTCATAATTGGCTTTATAATAATTAAATTTAACATTGAGTTTATTATATGGCAGATAAAAGTCTTTCATCAATGTCAGAGTTATATCAAGGGGGGGATGTAGTTTATCAATGATAGTTAACGAACTGTTTGATTCATTCACTGAAGACGAAGGTATTGTACTGAGAATCAGATCCAAAATACGCCCAGAATAATTCCTTACATTATTATGCTGGATAAGTCTACTTACATGCATAAAGTCTAGTAACAGCTGACAAGTACTCGGCACACTTCCAATCACAGCCCCTGGGTCTCAGTCGATTTTGCTTAAGTTGAAATCTCCGATTATGCATACCGGATAATCAATTAACTCCAAAATGTTATTGCAATTATCAATAAAGTGTTCAACTGTGGACTGACATACAGGCGGCGGAATGTAGACTGCACAGATTACTATCTCCCGTGAAGTATGCGTAGCAGAGGCCCCAATTGTGACCCAAAGATCCTCGCATTTACTCTGCCATTCCTGTTTACACTTAGAGTTTAGTTTTTTCGAAACGGCAATCAGCATTCCACCTCCATCTTTGTTTTTGAATCAAATCAAATCAAAATAGTTTTTGTTAGGCTAAGGCTAATTAATTTTGTTTTAAAACATGGGATTCTTTTTCCAGAAGTAGTCATTTGTTTATTGATTAGTGTTACATTTTCATCGCATTTCAAATCAAAAAATTCATGTCCAAGAAAGAAACAATGTAATTGAAAATATAATAGGTCTTTACCTATGAAATTGCCGTTTTGCATGAAAAAATTAAACGAATTTAAACGAAAATATTCAGTCGCGCTGGCAGACTCGCTAATGCGTATGACGTCACAGTACCGTGGCGTGGAGCTAGTCGCCAGTGGTACACACAGAGTACTCTTGTAATAGGGTATTTTACACTATGTAAGGAAAAATAGAAAAATGTTTGTTCATAATAGATTTCGAAAAAAGTAAACAAGAAACGTCGATATTTATTCATAAAATTGTAATTTTAATTTTATAATTCCATTTTAAAAATCGTCTTTTCTAATCTGTTTTTCAAATGTCTAAAACGCCATCCGCCATATTGGATCCCGCCGTGACGTCATTCCGATAGTTATCAATCTACTGAAAATAAGTTGTGCGCTGTTATTTTGATAAATTTACGAGTTATTAACACGTTTGTAGACTTCTAGCCTTTATTTCACTATGGAAGACTATGGAAGACATCGCCAGGACGGTATTTGAAACAAAAAGACGTGTTTACTTTTGCTCCTGTGAAATCGTCTCTAAATCGTAGTTAAAGTTATTGTTTGGTGTTCCATATTATAATCACATTGTTGGAAAAGTGCCCATTGATCAGTTGTGAAAATTTCAATTGGAAACAGTCAGTGGTTTAAGAAATATAGCGATTATAAGTTTAAAGAATCTTTTAACGTTCGACGTCCCTGACCTGCCCCAACCCGCGGTTGGCTCGCTTCTATGAGTCACCTCGTCGGGTCGCCTGCGCCGCTGTTGTGTTGTCGTCGTTCGTCGTGCATCGCTCGCTATTACTTAAATAAGCAATTATTTACGTAGAATTTAGCAACATCACGCCGCTTGCGCTGAGGCGCCCAGCAGTATTAGAAGTGCGTAATTCATATTCGGACTGTGAGAAGCGCTGGGTGAGATTGTTTTTATACTTTTATTGATCGATTGCATCGCATCGTTATAAATTCCTGGTCATTGAAGCGATATGGCGGAGCAGTCCTCTATGTCATCAAGTACACCCTTTACATGGGGTTGTTGTGACCAAGTGGTAGCTAATGAGAAATATGCTACATGTGTCAAGTGTCACAAAACGTACCATTACAATTGCTTGTCTTTAAGGGAGAAGTACAATGTACCGAATGATTGGCAATGCCCGACATGCATAAACTCGGGTCCGAAAATCAGCAAATCGGATAGCACTCCTCTGCGTAATGTCTCAACTACCAGGGGAAATAAAAGACCAGCTCTTGGATCTCCGCCTCAGACGGACAACATCACTTTATCGTGTGATGATATTCGGCAACTCATTCAAGACGCTGTTAAGAAGGAACAGGCAGAAATGTTGTCAAAATTCACTGAAACCCTGAATAGACAACTACAACCTATTAAAGAGCAGATGGATAAGATGGACAAATCTATGTTATTCATGAATTCACAGTACGAGGATCTTTTGAAAGAATATGCTGCGTCCAAAGAGACCGTGAAAGAATTGCAGAAAGAAAACTTAGAGATGAAAATGTGTATCAATGATCTCTCCTCTCGTGTAAACCAACTTGAACAACAAACTCGTTCAAATAATATAGAAATCCAATGTCTGCCGAAAAAAAAACAAGAAAATCTATTGCAGATTGTGACACAAATATCTATAGTGGTGGGGAGCGGCATTGTGGACAGCGACATTAAATACTGTACTAGAGTCGCCAAGCAGAGCACTACCAATTCTCGACCACGATCTATAGTGGTACAACTGGCTTCTCCTCGTACTCGTGACCAATTCCTCGCAGCCACGATTAAATATAATAAATCAAATCCTGATAATAAATTGAATACCTCGCATCTTGGATACGCCGGACCAAAGACCCCAATTTTCATTACGGAACACCTGTCTACCACTAATAAGGCTCTTCACGCTGCCGCCAGAATTAAGGCTAAGGAACTTGGATACCAGTTCGTCTGGGTACGAGGTGGCCGCATATTTATACGGAAAGAACAAGAGTCTGAACACATTCTGGTTAGGAGTAAGGATACTCTAAATAAACTAGCTTAATATATTTTTTACCGTATTTATAGATCATGCTGCTGTGGTTTTGAGAAAAAAATTCAATAACTTAAGGATTTATTATCAAAATACTAGAGGATTACGTACTTAATGTCAAAGTTTTTATCGTCAAATGTCTTGCGAAACCTACGATGTAGTTATATTATCAGAGACTTGGTTGAATGATACTGTACTGAGTTCGGAGCTGTTTGATGATGTTGTATTGTCTATGATTAGTATTACTAATCAGTGTTGCACTATTATTGTCTATGTCGTCATATCACTATAAAGAGGGTGGCCGAGCAAGTGTCGGCCATTGACAATGTAACTCTGGTGCAGTGAGCTGCAGGACTGTGTACTACCTAAATAAAGTCAAGTATCCAAGATCCAAGTCTTTCAATCATATTACATGGTGTCAGAAGTGAAAAGAACAATTTATTTCACGTAAGTCGGTCACAAAAATGGACCAGTCGAGTTCCGAGCCATGCGGCGTGGGCGACCAAGATGGCGTCCAAGGTCTCAACACGAGGATGAAATCATTAAATATTTCGTCGGATTCCACAAATAATAATGCGGAAGCGTGGAAACGGTGGTCGCAGCACTGGACCTATATCTACTCGCCACGGGTTCAGACAGGGCACCCGAGAAGAGAAAAATAGCCATACTGCTGCATCTTATAGGTGAGAAAGGCCTAAACATTTATAATACGTTTAACCTCAACATCGACAAGACCACGCTTGCCGAAGTGAAGCAGAAATTCAATAATTTTTTTGAGCCCCGGAGGAACATAACCATGTGTCGTCACATGTTCTTCACGAGGAGGCAGAAGCAATCCGAGTCCATCGAAGGATTCCTGGCAGACCTGGAAATAAGAGCCAGGATTGTGAATTCGGAACGCTCAAGGAGTCCCTCATCAGGGATATTTTCATTGCCAATCTGCACATGGACCTGGCACATGTCCGTCAGAGATTGCTTCAGGAGCCTGATCTGACATATCAAAGGATGCGCGAACTGGCGAGAACATTAATCGTCGCACAGCAAGATGCTGAGAAAATCGTCAGTTCCAGCGAGAAACAGGAAAATGTAATGCATCTACGTCGGAGGACCCGTAGTCGAGGAGATCGTCGACAGCGAGCTTCACCAGTCGGTCGGCAGGGTCCTGGTACGAGGTAGTCTCCCAACCCTGAAAGGCGCACGAGGCCGTGTAGCCGCTGTGGGCAGTCTCATCGATACAAGTGCCCAGCGCAGGGAGTCCAATGCAGGTCATGTAATTCATTTGGTCATTTCGCTAAATTTTGCTTTAAAAATAAAAATGTAAGTCGTCTAGAGTCGTTTAATTCAAATAGTAACAGTAGTCAGGATCATTATTTCATTGGAACATTAAAGAGTCATTGTCAAAGTCATATAAAGTCAAATAAAAGTACAAAATATAGTCACTATAATGTAGTGTCAAGTAAAAAGTCAGTCAGCACACAGTCACATCGTCAGTCCTCACTATCACCCACCACAGTTACATTGTCAATCACCATCACCACCACAATTACATTGTCAACCACCATCGGAATGGTCTCATAAAGATCAATTACAGTTGAGGAATGATTCCGATGATGAAACTTATGTCATGTCTGAGAGATCTCACCGAGACTCATATTGTCAATCTGAGAAAATCATTCTCATGTCAAATTTCTGTGATGATAGTGGTGATAATGTCATGTCTAAGAGGTCTAAAAAGAACCTCGGTGATGAAAACAGTCACCTGTCTGAGAAATCTATTCTCATGTCATATGGTCCACAATATAAACAAATGTTGTGATAGTCAAAGTGTGTACTCAATGATGAGTACAGACACATGTCTGAGGAATCACCTCACACGCTCACACCACCACATCAAAGTCATCAGTCATTGAACAACATTAATACAGTTCAATCAGAACCTAACATTAACAAAAGTAAACAGTCCTGGAATATTAATTTAAAAGTAGGTAATTTAAAATTTAATTGCATCATAGATTCAGGAGCTGATTTAAACATTATGTCGAAGCAAACTTTTAATTATTTAAAACATAAGCTTAAACAGTTGTCAATTGTCAAAAGTCATATAAATGTCACAGGATTTAGTGGCAAATCAATACCCATTATGGGAAAGGTCAATATTAAATGTAATTTAATATTAAATAATAACAATGTCAGTGAGAACATAGTGTTCATAGTCGCAAATTTAGAGTGTCCCAATGTCTTAGGTCTTCCTACATGTGAAAGGTTAGGAATAATTAAAAGAGTTTTTTTCAGTGTCTAAACAAAATTTTTGTCAACAAATTCTAACAAAATACAATGATGTCTTCCAGGGTCTTGGCTGTCTACCTCCTGTCTGTCACCTGAAACTCAAACCTGATGCAGTACCATGTGTGGATCCTCCCAGGAGAGTACCATTTGCGTTGCTTGGAAAACTACGCGAGGAGTTGGATCGCATGGAGAGCATGAAAGTCATAGAAAAAGTCACTAAGCCTACAGAGTGGGTGAATAGTATAGTTATAACTGTAAAAAGTTCAGGTCAGTTACGAATTTGTTTTAGATCCTAGAAATTTAAATAAAAATATCATAAGGGAAATATTATCCACTTAAGTCAATTGATGAGATAAGATCTCAACTAGTTGGAGCTGTCTGTTTTTCTCATTTAGATGCATTTTCGGGTTTTTGGATGTTAAAATTAGATGAATATAGTTCTAAATTATGTACTTTTCAAACACCATTTGGTAGATATAAATATTTAAGGTCACCTTTTGGAATAAATGCATCATCAGAAATATTTCAAAGAGTTATGATGAATTTGTTTGGTGATTTGGAAGAGTCTTAATATTCATCGATGACATTCTAGTCTATGGCCCAAATGAGTCTGTACATAATGAGAGATTACATAAAGTCATGCAAAGAGCACGTCAAGTTAATTTAAAATTTAACAAATCTAAATGTAAATTTCTAGTGTCCTGAAGTCTGTTTCCTAGGTTATATCTTTAGTAAAGATGGTGCAAGGGTTGACAAAGAGAAAGTTAAAGCAATTGTCAATATGCCTACACCAAAAAATGTCAAAGAATTACAAAGAATATTAGGTATGATCAATTATTAGGTCCCTTTATTAGTAATTTGTCAGAAAAAACTCAAATTTTAAGAAATCTTTTGAAAAAGGATTCTGTCTGGTCTTGGGATGAGAATCACAATAAATGTCTTAAGGGTTTAATAGATGAAATCACAAAGTCACCTGTCTTAGCTCACTATAACCCCAACATTCCATTAGTCTTGTCAGTAGATTCGTCTAAATCAGCATTGGAAGCAGTCATTTTACAAATAATAAACCCATTGCTTATAGTTCTAAAACTTTAACCACAACCCAGTCAAGGTATGCTCAAATAGAGAAAGAATTGCTTGCAATTCAATTTGGTTGTGAAAAATTTCACCAGTATGTATATGGTCACAGAGTTACAGTTCACACAGATCACAAACCTTTAGTCTACTGTTTGATAAACCATTACATGATGTACCAGCTAGGTTACAGCGAATGATGTTAACTTTGCAAAAGTATGATTTGAAAGTTATACATGTCCCAGGTAAACAAATGTTCATATCTGATACTTTGTCGAGAGCAGCCTTAAAAGATCATTATATTCCAGAGAATGAGTCTGAAATAACCTGTCATGTCAATTTAATGCATTCAAATTTAGCAATTACTAAGGATTACAGTACAAATTGTCACAAACAAACTAATAAAGATGAAAGTTTGCAATTGTTAAAGAAATATTATTATGAAGGATGGCCAAAAAGTAAAAACAAAGTTAGTCAATTAGTGAAACCATATTGGAATGTACAAGCTGAAATACATGTAGTTAAGGATTTGTTATTTAAAGGATCAAAATTAATAGTACCACAGTCTATGTATAAAGAAATGTTGGATAAAATTCATGAAGGTCACCAAGGAATAAATAAATGTCTCAAATTAGCTAGAGATTCTTTATATTGGCCAAACATGTCAGTTGATATTAAAAATTTAGTAGAACAATGTCTTATATGTTTGATGTGCAAAATTTAAACCTGCTAACCAAAAAGAGCCATTACAAAATTTTGAAATTAACAAATATCCATGGCAACAAGTTGGTATTGATTTAATGTACTTTGATGGTCTTTCTTATTTAATTGTTACAGATTATTATTCTAAATACATAGAAAATAGCTTTGTTAAATAAGAATAGTACAGCCAAAAATGTAATTACACATTTAAAGTCGATTTTTGCCCGTCATGGTATACCTTTGTCATTAGTGTCTGACGGTGGACCTCCTTTCCAATCTTTAGAATTTAAAAATTTCTTACATGAATGGGACATAGAACATGTTGTTACTAGTCCATATCATGCACAGTCTAATGGTCAAGCTGAAAGTTCAGTTAAAATTGTCAAAAATATGTTGAAAAAATGTAAAGAAAATTCGTCTGATCCTTATATAGCTTTGTTGCAATATAGAAACACACCTAAGAATAATTTACCGTCCCCAGCTCAACTCTTAATGTCTAGGAATTTAAGAGACAATGTCCCTAAGTCGTATAAGAAATTAAAACCAAAGGTAGTAACATTTAAAGATTACAAAGAATGTGTAAATAAGAATAATGATTGTAAGTCTAAATATTATAATAGAAGTGCTAAGCCTTTACCATTGTTATATCCCAATGATCATGTCTACTTCAAAAGACAACCTAGTTGTAATTGGGAACAGGCTATTGTCAAGCAAAGACTAGCAAATAATAGGTCATATTGTCGTTGAGGATGTCAATGGAGTTAGGTATAGGAGAAATAGGATTCACTTAAGGCATAAGTTCTCTCCTATGCTATCCAACTCATCGTCGTCGTCGTCTTTGTCATCGCAAGGGAGAGAGGATGGTGACAGTCAGAAGGCTGGACCTCAAGAACTCTCATCTCGATCCTCAAGTAGTCAATTTGTTACACGTTCAGGTCGTATTGTAAAGCCCACAAGAAGGCTAATAGAAGAAATAGATTAAGTATATTTGTAATCTTATATGTTGTAAATTAAGTACCTAGTCAAGTTATACTATAAGTCGTTTATAATATTGTCAAGTAGTCATAGTGATAAGTCTGTTTTGTAAAGGGTTTAATTTAAACTTAACAGGGGGATGTTGTATTGTCTATGATTAGTATTACTAATCAGTGTTGCACTATTATTGTCTATGTCGTCATATCACTATAAAGAGGGTGGCCGAGCAAGTGTCGGCCATTGACAATGTAACTCTGGTGCAGTGAGCTGCAGGACTGTGTACTACCTAAATAAAGTCAAGTATCCAAGATCCAAGTCTTTCAATCATATTACAGATGATAGATATGTAGTATATAGAAGGGACAGAGACAACAGGAAAAAAGACGGAGGAGGTGTGTTGATAGCTGTTCTACAAAAAATAAATTCAAAGCGTATGTTTGAATGGGAAACTCATTGTGAAGACCTATGGGTTATCATTGACATTTCCATCGCAAAATCTGTTCGTCAGTTGGCTCTGTGCGCAATTTATTTACCTCCACCTGTATTGCGATCAAATCTGGAATACTTTCTTGACTCCTGTTACACTTTGTTTGAACAATCGGGGTTGCAGACCTGTATAGTGGGCGACTTTAATCTGGGCAACATCAATTGGAGTTTGGTAAGTGAGTTAGATAATGGTTATGTACCCCCGGATATGGGTCACCTATTAACGGATTTTACTCATATGAACAAACTTATTCAACTTAATAATATTAAGAACAAGTCAGGGCGAATATTAGACCTTGTATTGACTAGCTTAACCACTGGCAGCGTACTTGCCGCTCAAAACCCTTTAAGTATTGTTGATACTTTTCATCCACCAATTGAAATTCACATTAAATCCGACGATGACTCGAGGCTTCCCTATAATATGGATAAGAGAACTAATTTTTTCAAATTAGATTATAATATGATGTGTAAGCACTTGGATGACATTGATTGGAACAATTTGTTTAACGGTATTCAAGATGTAAATGAAATGGTTAGTATTTTTTATAATAACGTTAATAGTTTAATAAAAACACATGCGCCCACGTCGTCACATAAACGTAAAACATATCCTCCATGGTTTAATAAAAAACTAATAAGAGCCCTAAGAGATAAAGAAAAGTTACGGATTCGTTATAGGTTGTATGGGAACCCTATGGATGAACTTGAACTAAAGTTGTTGAGTAAACGGTGCTCAGCTATAGCTACTTTCTGTTACAATAAATATCTAAGTGACCTGAAATCTGATATCACCAATAATCCCAACCGGTTTTGGGCCTATATAAAAGAGAAACGCGGAGGCACTAGTTCCTATCCTCTTACTATGAACGACGGCGTGACATCCTCTTCTAATGGAACTAATATTTCCGAAATGTTTGCTACACATTTTTCTTCTATGTATAGTAGTCCAAAGAATACGAACTTACCTCTTTCTACAGATTGCTTGAAAATTATGGCAGCTTACAGCTTGCCGTTGACAGCCCCAGTAATCGAGCACGATACCTTGCTTAATAGGTTGAAGTCTCTTGATCGTCGAAAAGGTGCCGGCCCGGACGGTATTCCTCCTATTTTCATCTCCATGTGCGCCTCCTCCTTGACAGCTCCTCTGTTGCTTATATACAATCAATCTCTTGCATTGGGAACTTTCCCTAACGTTTGGAAAGAAGCTAAGGTTGTACCAATATATAAATCCGGCGATAGTACTTTTGTAGGTAACTATAGACCCAATTTGTATCTTGTCTACCCTTGCCAAGGTTTTCGAATCTTTGATTTGCCCATGTATACAGTCACACTTGAGCCTTTACCTAAGCAGCTCCCAGCACGGCTTCGTAAGTGCCAGGTCTACGTGCACTAATCTAGTGGCATTTACTGAAACTTTAATGGCTGCCGTCGATAATGCTAATCAAGTGGATGTGATATATACAGATTTTAGTAGAGCCTTTGATAGTGTTCCCCATAACAAACTCATACAAAAGTTGTCTGCATATGGTGTCACCGGCGGTCTTCATAACTGGTTGAAGTCGTACCTTGAAAATCGCACTTTTTATGTCGGCGTTAATGGCTTCCAGTCAAACTTTTACAGGATTACATCCGGTGTTCCCCAGGGATCCCATATTGGTCCTGTATTATTTAACTTTTATGTTAACGATATCCCTCATATGTTAAAATTCTCGGAATGTTATATGTATGCTGACGACCTAAAATTTTGCAGAGTAATTGAATCTGACGCTGACGTTGAGTTGCTCCAGCATGACATTGATGTTCTGGCAGAGTGGTGTAAGGACAATGATATGAGTTTAAATGTAAAAAAATGCTACCATGTAAAATTTTCCAGAAAATGTAAATTATTGCTATCCAACTACCATATATCTCAAAGTTCGATCCGGGAAGTTGAGAATATTAGGGACCTGGGAGTTTTATTCGATAGGCAATTGACATTCATACCCCACATTGAACATGTTATAAAAAAAGCATCTAGAATGCTAGGATTTGTCTTAAGAAATGTTACTGGTTTTCGTCGTAGCAAGACTAAGATCAAACTTTACAATTGTCTTGTCCGCAGTGTGCTTGAATATTGTAGTACGGTATGGAGACCACATTATGCTACACACACATTGAGGCTAGAGAGGGTACAAAAACGGTTCCTGTGGCATTTAGCTTTTACGTCCGGTCTAGTTAAAAAAATACGATCGTATAATGATAGGCTCTCCCACTTCAAAATGGTATCTTTACAAAAAAGAACGGATAAACTCGATTCCGTTTTCCTATTTAAAATTCTACGATACAAAATTGATTGTCCGCAGTTGCTGAGTCGGGTAAAACTCCGAGTCCCCGCTAGAATGCCACGTGCTCCAATAACTCCCTTGTATCCTCCACTTCGTAGAACCGTGCTTGGTGCCAACTCTCCTATCCCTCGCATGTGTAAATTATTAAACAGTTGCAGTGATCTGGTTGACCTATACGCTGACTCACTTAGCAAACTCAAAAGAATTCGTTTTTAAAAATATTGGTTTCCTCCTTTTTTTTTTTATTATTTAATTTAATTTCAATTGTAATTTTAGCACTGTATTTAATATTTTTTTTTACTCCGTAATTTGTAAATTAATTTATTTGTATATATTGGTAAAATGTATTTACTTAGATTTTCACACTGTCATAATTATTTGTATGTAATCTTAATCTTAACTTTAACTAAGTAGTATAGTGCATGCTGTGCTTACCTATAAGAGATTGTTACACAAGTATTGTATTATGATGAATGTATTTAATATTTTATCGTGTAAACAATTGTTGGTGAGCCAAATAAATAAAATAAAATAAAATAAAGACGGTTTTGTGAAAGCAGAAAGTACTAATCTGCCAATGGTTAATACTTTAATGGTGGCGCAATTTTTTGCCTCCAATCCCGATTTCTGTTCTGCCGAGTTGAGAAATGTTAAAACAGCAATGTAAGTGCAGCGTCAATGAAAGGCGAGGGTTAGCAGCTAACTGATTTATTAAATAAGTATTACAATCTACCCGCCACCATACAAATATCCAAACTATAACTACGCCGACGGTACATATTTCTCCCCCTTAAGCTAGTCCTATGTATATCTACTTATATTTAAACACATTCCTACAAATGCAGACGTGCCCGATTATGAGCCCGCAGGGCACGAGCAGACGCTCCCGGCGGTGGTGATGGTGGTGAGGTTACCGGCTCTGGCGCCGCCTCAATATTAGACTTATGTGAATACTCGCCGACCTCGTCAGAAGCGTCCTCGCATGTGTCTTCAGTCTCCGTACGGACCGAGGGGACCTCCGAGTTTGGTGACCCATCTTTACTAGCGGAAACAATGCTTGTTCGAGATAACGAGTGGCGATTCTTGTTATGTATAGGTATAATTTGATCCATGTGTCTACGCCAACAGTCTCCGCGTCCAACGTCTACCTTGTACGAGACCGGTCCCGTCTGTTCGACTATCGTGCCCTGTAGCCACTTACCCTCCCCTCGTGCTATAGTCACGGGCTAGTACGGTGTCGGTAGGCGCCAGCGAACGTGACGTGCCGCCTGCAGCGGCCACTTGCCGCTCTTGTGCGCTGCGCACTACGGCCGACACATCTGGTCGCAACGCGTCGAGACGCCCGCGTAGCCTACGTCCTTGTAAAGCCACCGCAGGTGACACGCCCGTCGTTGCATGTTGGCAATTACGATATTTAAATAAAATTTATCTAGGGCCGTGGCAACGTTCCTACCCTCGTACAAGGCACGTTTGATTGCTTTTTTTACAGTTTTAAACAGCGTTTTCTGCTGCTCCATTTCCTTGTGGTCTATAAGGAGCCGTGGTCACATGTTTAACACAGTTTTTTTTACAAAATGTATTAAATTCCTGCGAGGTAAATGGAGGTCGTTATCAGTGACAAGTAATGACGGTAACCCGAAAACGAGCAAAAATGCCTCTCATTGCTAAGATAGTTGCCTGCGCGTCCGTTTTTCGCATGGCAATAGCTTCTATCCACTTAGAGTAGGCGTCAACCATTATTAAATACCGCGTACCCCCACAATCCGCAAAGTACGCATGTACGCGGTGCCCACGGATGTAGTGGAAATTCCCACGGGTGAAGCGGTGCATGCGGCGGCGCGTCGCGCACCGCTCCGCACGCTGGGCACCCGCGGCATACATTCTCTATGTCCCTGTCTAATTAGGCCAATACACATAATTTCGTGACAAATTTTTCATTTTGTTAACTCCCAGGTGTCCGTCGTGTATTTCCGCTAAAACCTGTTTCTGTAGTAATTTCGGACTAACAACCCTATATCTATAAACAAGACACCCTAGCTCTACAGATAAATCCTGTTTCCTTGCGGCAAATGGTTTCTCTGCCTCCGTCACTGTTAACGGCCAACCAAACGTAACGTAACCTTTTATTTTACATAACACTGAATCCTTTTCAGTCTCCCTAGCCACGTCTTTGAAACTTATAGGAAAAGATTCCTCTATCAAATTAACATAATTAACTGAATCCACCAGCCGGGCCTCCTGGGGTTGTGGTAACCGCGATAAAGCATCGGCCGGGCCATTGTCAGCCGAGCGAACGAATTCAACAGTGAACGCGTATGCGGCCAAGCGCGCCGCCCATCGCTGTAGCCGACTGGCCGCCGTCTGTGGGATGCCACCCTTAGCGCCCAAATATGTGCGTCAGCGGCTGGTGATCTGTGCGTAATATAAAACTCCTACCGAACAAGTATTGATGGTGTTTTGTCACACCGAACAATATTGCGAGCGCTTCCTTATCCAACTGACTATAATTGCGCTCCGCCGCGTTAAGCGTACGAGATACACAGCTAATCGGGCGCTCGCTGCCGTCCGAGTAGCGGTGTGTGCTAACACAGCGCCAAGTCCGTACGCGCTGCTGTCTACCGACAGTACGAGTGGCCGCCCCTCCTCGTAATGTGTTAAAACTTGATCGCCCAGGAGAACACGCTTGGCTTCATTAAATGCTCGCTCACAACTTTGTGTCCATTTCCAGCGCACATCTTTCTTTAATAAATTGTGTAATGGGTGCAATAGCGTACTCAAATTACTAATAAATTTTCCATAATAATTTAACATACCCAAGAAACTTTTTAGTTGGGTTATATTTTCGGGCCTGGGTGCGTTGGATATGGCATCAAGTTTGCTAGTGTCGGGTCGCAAACCCTTTTTATCAATAATGTAACCTAAGTATTTGACACTCTCTTGTAAAAAACTACATTTACTTAGTTTCACAGTAAGTCCAGCCTCGCGCAACCTTTCGAGAACAGCTCGTAAATTACCAATGTGTTCTTTATCATTGCTACCCGTTACACAAATATCATCAAGAAAAACCACACAACCCGGAATGCCCCGTAGTGTTTCTTCCATCAACTTCTGAAACTTTTCAGGAATACAAGCTAAACCGTACGGCGTCCGACGGTACGCATATGTTCCGAGGTGAGTAGTTATGGCAGTAAAGGGTTGAGACTCTTTTGTTAAAATACACTGTTCGTAAGCATGGGTGAGATCGACTTTTGTAAATTTCTCTCCCCACTTAATTTCGCAAATAATTCATCAATCCGGGGCAAAGGATAATAATCACGCTTAAGTTTAGGATTAATTGTAATCTTATAATCCCCACATATCCGTATGTCCCCATTTTTTTTTACAACCGGTACAATAGGTGTGCCATAATCTGAATAATCGACGCGATATATGGTCCCGTCAGACTCCAGCCGAGCCAACTCACGCTCAACGCGCGCGCGCATCGCTATAGGCACGGGCCTCGCACGAACGTAAACCGGTTCCTCATCGATCAGCTGTAGTTGAATGGCTCGCTTGCATGTACCTAACTTATCAGTAAACACTTCGGGATATTCCGCGCATAATCGGTTCACGAATCCATCGTCGGTTATTTTATGTAGATTAATTTGTGAGACCTTAAGGGCACGCAACCAATCTCTTCCCAATAAGGGGCATGCTCCGTTTTTAATGACATAAAGAGGCAAAGATTTCACTTCTATATCTCGTAATCGTACTTGCACTTCAATATAACCGAGTGATTCGATGCGTGAACCGGAATAACTACGCAACATTAAATTATCCGGCTTAATCATCTTATGAGAAAATTGACGTTTATACGTTTCTTCATTGATAGCCGAAATACGACTACCGGTTATCGATTTCACACTTAATTTCATAGCTATCTATGGTTACATTAATATAGTATGGTTTATTGTCCTTACTTCCCATCATAATAATCTTAAATATATCTCCCGAATCATCGTCACTCAAATAGTTTTGCCGACTGTCGACCCAATTTCCACTATTTTTCACTGACCTACACATCACTCTCAAATGACCTCTTTGTTTACACTCGTCACAAATATAATTCACATAACGGCACCTTTCCGCGCGATGCGCTCTCCCGCACCGCCAGCACGCGCCGGCGCCGGCCCGCGCCGCCGAGCCGCCGTTCGAAGGGCGCGCAGCGCCGTCCGTGCTGGCTGCGCGGCCCGTGCTCGCCGCGCCAGGTGCGCCCGCCGCGCTTGCCGTGTTACGGCGCCACGAGTGCGCCCTCGCCTGCCACGTGTGTAATGCAGATCTTCGCCTGCCTCGCCGCCTGCACCTGAGGGTCGCCGCCGGCACCGTACTGCCGCTCACCTCCGCGTGCTTCTCTGCAGCCTCTAGAGCTAGTGCTAACTCCACCGCCTCCTTGTATTCAATCTTTCTTTCGGCAAATATCCTTGAACGCATTGCGTCATTAGCTAGGCCGACACAAACTGGTCCCTCAGATTTTCCTCCAGAGTAGAACACTGTTTGCATTTGCCAAAAATTGCAAGTTGTTGCCAGATGTTTGAGCGCTTGTAGGTACTCAGCCAGAGGTTCGCCCTCGCGTTGTCGCCGCAGTCTGAACACGTGGCGTTCAGCGATCTCCGATCGCTGCGGTTCCAAATGGTCTGCGACTAACTTCACTAATTCTTCGTAGGTTTTATTCTCAGGGAAATCCGGGGAACAGAGGTCACACATCAGTGCATATGTGGATTCTCCCACGACGGTTATGAGCATGGGCACTTTTAGGTTATCCTTGACATCATTCAGTAAAATATACTGATTAACTCGGCGTATGTATGCAGGCCATTGTTTAGAACTTAAACTAAACGGTTCTAACTTCCCGATTGGCATTTTGTAATAAGAATCAACGAACTCACACGCGCAATTAATCGCAATTTATCCTCGTCGCCAATGCAGCGTCAATGAAAGGCGAGGGTTAGCAGCTAACTGATTTATTAAATAAGTATTACAATCTACCCGCCACCATACAAATATCCAAACTATAACTACGCCGACGGTACAGTAAGTAACCATTGTATCAAGTTTTGTCTAATAATAAGTACAATAACAATATACAATACAATAAAACGGGTCCTTCATGTTACACTCCAACCTAACCTATATTTTGTCATCAGGTCGGGAAGGAAATCTTACGGAGACGACGCAATAGGCTATGTGCAGCTGAAGCGGGTTCAAAATACATGCGTGGTTAAGTGTACTGTTATAGAGTTAGGTGATTTGGAATAAAAGGTCAAATTTCCAAATATTAGGTATATTAGAATTTTCTGCAGTAAAACACAAATAATTACATAAAACGTCAATGGTAAATGTCACTGCATGAGATACACTGGATAAGATAAAGTCACTGGATGAGAAAGTCACTGGATGAGAGAGTCACTGGATGAGGAAAACGACTGGTTAGATCGGATTATTAATTAGTACTGCCCGCTGTCTCACGGGATGACAAACATTGCGCTCGGTGGTCTCTCACACCTGCTTAAAGTGCATACAGTGTATAACAGCCCCCGAGGGTGAGACTAAACTTCACCAGAAGAGTGAAGTTTACGTTTATGATGTCCGGATTTTAGGTGCAGGAATTTCAGTAGAGTCGGCAATTTCTAAAAATTCCTCGTTTTTATTAATATTCTTCTTGTTTTTCTTATCTGTCATACGGTGACATTTGCCTGATCTGATACACTTACATAACAAGTATAGGGTTAAGATTAAAACTATGATACTAGTTAATTTATTTATTTATTTATATATTCTTTATTGCGTGTGCGTGTGCGTGTGCGTGTGCGTCTGCGTCTGCGTGTGCGTGGTGCGTGTGCGTGTGCGTGTGCGTGTGCGTGTGCGTGTGCGTGTGCGTGTGCGTGTGCGACTGTGAGTGTGTGTGTGAGAGAGAGAGAGAGAGAGAGAGAGAGAGAGAGAGAGAGAGAGATAGAAAGAGAGTCTCTACAATGACAGGTAGTACTCCTTAACCATTCTCCTAAACTGACAAACCGACTGAGCACGCCTCACCTCCAACGGTAGGTCATTCCACAATCGAGCCCCTTCAATGGTAAAAGATTTGTCAAAGAAAGAGGTCGAATGCAAACGGATGCTCAGCTTAAGGTTCCTCGATGATCTCAAGGACCTCGAATGTGTGTCTCCAAGAAACTGAAAACGTTCTTTCAAGTAGGAAGGGGAAGCAGGATTGAAGAGAATATTATAAAGTAAGGATAGGATATGAGTATTCCGGCGAAGGCGAATAGGCAGCCATTTGAGCTTATTTCGAAATTCTGAGACGTGATCACACTTGCGCAGTCCAAATATGAATCTAATTGCTAGATTTGAAGTCGCTCTAGCATGTCCAATTGTACTTGGGTAAGATCAAGATAGCTGGCATCAGCATAGTCAAGTATAGGCAGAAGGAGAGATTGCGCTAATGTAATTTTGGTGGCAAAGGGTAAAAAATTACGAAGCCGCCTCAGGGAGCCCGCTGAAGCAAATAATTTGCGACTTACCATCTGCAACTGCTTAGTCCAAGAGAGAGAACTATCCATATAGATCCCCAGGTTCTTAACTTCACGCGAGAAAGGAATCTTTGTACCAAGAAAAGAGACCTGAGGCAGGCCAGTCCAATCTATCCTGGAAATGTTTCGCGTACTACCGACCAGAATCACTTGGGTTTTGGAGGGATTGACTTGAAGTCCAAAGTTCATGCTCCAGTCTGCAATACGCGCCATGTCACGATTAACCAAAGCAATCGCATCCGGCAAATCGTCAAAAGTAGACTGAGTGTAGATCTGGAGATCATCCGCGTAAAGGTGGCAAGAAGAAGAAAGATTTTGAGTGATAGAGTTAATAAACAGCGCGAAAAGTAACGGAGATAAAACGCCACCCTGTGGCACGCCGGCAGCAATGGAACACCATGAAGAGTAGGTATCCTGAGTGCGAATCCGCTGTCGGCGGCCAAACGGGTAACTGCGGAACCAGTCAACTACCGATGGAGATATGTTAAGAGAGCTCAACACAGCTAGCAAGATGTCGAGGTCCACAGTATTAAAGGCATTACTAAAGTCGAGCAGCACAAGTACCGTAAGCTTCCCCGTCTCCATGCCTAGTCTGATGTCGTCTGTAATATTGACAAGGGCCGTGGTAGTGCTATGACCGGGTCGAAAACCAGATTGATAAGGACTAAGGAGATTATGTGACGAAAGGTACATGCTCAATTGTTGATGAATAAGTTTTTCGAGGATTTTGGATAGGTAAGGTAGAATAGATATAGGACGATAGTCAGAAAAGCACACAGGATTTGGTTTTTTGGGAATGGGGACAATATAGCCTCCTTCCAACATTGTGGGAAAAACTCGACTAGTTACAGAAAGTTGAGAACGTAAAGGATAATGGGAATAAGTTCATCGAGGATAGGAATGATCATCTTCCGGCCAATACAGTCACCACCAACGGCATTGGAAGTTGTCGCTAAAATGCATCTCTTAACATCACATTCAGTAAATTGACGTATGACAAGTTGAGAAGCTTCGGGCAACGGAAGTTGTGAAAGACCTTTTAATGTAGCAGCTTTGGTGGCCCCATCTAAGGAGGGCAAAGTTGAGAAGTGTATATTAAGAGAATTAATGTCTACATTTCTAGGAATAGAATCTGGTTCAGATTTACCGATGCCCAAATATTTAAGGAATTTCCAAACTTTAGCTTCAATAGATTTATGGATATATTGGCGTTTAACATTCCTGCACACCTTGTTGCAGTGATTCCTGATGGTGAAATAATTATTTCTATTTTTGTCATTTGGTTTAATTTTAAGTTTGTACTTTGCTCCGGATTTTTTTGCGATAAGATTTTTTACCTCCTCAGTTAGCCAAGGAGTAGGGTGATGTTTGACCCTAATAGCCCGAACAGGAGCGTGCTTATCGTACAGCTGCAGTAATGCTGCATTGAGAAGCTCCACCTGTTCATCGACAGTCGCAGCTTCAACCAAGAGTGTCCAGTCAATGCCTCTTGCATCCTCCCGAAGACGGTCCATATCCATGCCATCAAAATTACGAAGAAAAAGAGTTTTTGCTTTATGCTTTGGTGGACGAATGTTGTAAGAAGTGTAAATTAAGTCATGGTAGGAAAAAGCGTCAGCCGAACACTGTCCATGTTTAGCGACATGGTTAGGAGAGGAAACTAGAATTAAATCAAGCAGTGAAGGAACAGAATTAGGAAAGTGGTGAGTAGCATTTAGACCGAGGACGGAAAGATTTGCAGATTCAATAATTTGTGTGAAAGAATTAGCCCGAGAATCGTTTTTAAGTAAACAGGTATTAAAATCCCCCATTATGATATTGTGATCATATGAAGGAGTAAAGGTTTTAAGTAGTAGTTCGAAAGATGAAAAGAAGTTTATGCGCAGAGAGGGACAGTAATACACGCCAAGAAGAACCTTGGTGCGATGTAACTCAACCTCCAGAAGCAAGTGTTCACCAGCATTAGGTGGAGGCGGTTGCGGGGACATACTAAGGACTTTAAAAGGAATGTATTTACGAAGATATATGGCCACACCACCACCGCCGCCAGCGGCACGATCATTCCTGATAAGGTGATAACCAGGTAGAGAATAGGAGGAAGAAGGAAGAAGGAAGGCAGGGCTTTAACCATGACTCAGAAACAAGTATTGCATGAATATTTTTGCAATCAAAAACTGCCAGCATATCAGAGAAGTGAGCCGGAATACTCTGAGCATTTATGTGGACGACATTGAAGTGCTGAGATTCATCGGAAAAAAACGAGACGAGCGTATCATTCAGGCAAGGAATACTAAAAAAACTGTCATCGCCAGAACTTAAAGACAAATATGGGTCCGAGTCACTGCTGCGACTTGAGTTAAGCATGAGAGTGTAAAAATAAATAAATAATATAACAATAATAATATATAATACTGTAAGATAAAAATTGACAAAATAATAGTGAGGTGCAATTCACCATTATGCATGGCACCATCCACCCGCCAGTTAATCTGTAGAAAATGTATTAAAGTAAGCAAATACGAAAAACACTACCAAAAAAAAATAATAAAAAGAAGCTAACATTCCTACCCATACTAGAAAAAGACAAATCACAGAAAACTAAACAAAAGAAAAATGAAAGATAGGTAGTCCAGGTGAGGATAATAAATTAAATAATATTAATAATAATCCGTTACCACCCAATCAAAAACCCAAGCAATAATAACATTATTACCACTTACATTCTTAGGGAAATTCAAGCAATAACAAAATCGTAAAAAATATTAATAGGACAAGACATTCAATTCGTTCATTCATAGACAAGAATACTGACATGACATTAATGACATTGACAGTTTGACAGTTGCGTGTAAATAAATTCTTCCTACCGTAAACATGAAAAATGCACTAAGTAACAAATAAATAAATCATAATTGGAGGTGATATTAACGGGAAAACAAATATATATTTATGGGTAGTAATATAAAGTTATAAAAGCAACTCACCCGGACAACTCACTTAAATTAAAACTACAAACTAATTACACTTGCGTGCTGCGTTGCGTTTCGATTTAGGTGCAGCAATCTGCACCCTGCTGCCTGCTGCCGTGATTGGCTGGACAACACCCAGCTCTGACAGTCCCGACGCCTGTTGCTGTTGATCGCTGTGTTTAGGTTCGACATTGTTGAGGTCTTCCATGGTCAAGACGCGATGTCGAACACCCTTCAGGTCGAGGACATACACAATGCCTTCCCTTGTCCAGCACTGACCGACACCAAACCTGTCTCGAGCAGACATGAACACAGTGTGTCGACTTTTAGTCAAGAACTCTGAGACTGTAACGCCTGAGCCCTTAAGTTTGGTCTTACCCAGCCATATATTATTGCGGAGACCCATGTCGTGGAATTTACATAGAATCGGTCGGGGCTTGTGCGAAGCTCGTCCCATCCCATGGCACCGCTTGATGTCAGAGGCCGCAACATTGAGCTTGAGATAGTCCTTCACTACCTGAACTACCACCTGAGTAGTGTCCTCATCCTTCTCTGCAGATTCGGAGAAACCATGGATTAAGAGCATCTTGCGCCGACTGCACATCTCAATGGCATCAATATTCTGTGCAAGAAGGCTCACCTGTTGCTGGAGTGTGTTAAGTGCAAGAATGATAAATGTTCGGAAAGCGTTGAACTCCGCTGGTAGACCCGAAGTAGATGTGGCTGCACTAGGGTTTTTCTTGAGCTCTTGCTCAAATGCAGCCATGCGTTGGAGGAACACTGAGCTCATTGCAGACACAGACTGAGATATGCTTTCCATAATACAGCAAGCGTGACTTAGGAACAAGTAGATGTGTTGAAATTAAGTTCACTGTAGTTGCTAACAGAGGATAACACTGGTCAGGCAGGTGGCACCAATAACTAAGTAATTATGATCATTACATTAGTAAAATAATCAATATAAATAATACTTTAACAATTATAAAACAGAGCTGCAAAAATGTACTGTTTACTAGACAACTACCCCCCATATATATCCTATAATTAAAATAGTATCCCATATATATATATATATCATCCCATATATATATAATTAAAATAGTAGTGAAACAATAATATTCACTGTATAAAACTATATGTGGTTTTTCAGTTATTCTATCTAAACCTTTTATAATGAGGCTTGTTGCTTTAGTATGTTCTGCCATAACAGAATCAAGATTAATATTTTTTAAATCCAATTTTGGAATATTTTGTTTAAGTTTATTGAATGTTACATTATTACAGCATGAATCGTTTATCAAATTAAAGTTTGAGTTTATTTGTTGCATTCTAATAATTTTAGTAACTTTTGGAATTAACCTTGAGTCTTTATAATATGCTATACAATGTCTCGGGATACTCAGTATACCTGTGCCTGAAATTGTTGTTTCTGTGTTGCTTAGATTGTGACAGTCAATTAACAATTTGGAAGGTTTGTTTATTACATATATCCACTTATTATTATTTAATCTTTGCCAAATTTCATAATTACCTTGTAAGAATTTAGTTTCACATTGATTCGGCACACAAATTAGGGCCTTTGAAATTATTTCCGATTCGCAGATCGGAGTTACAGAACTAGAATAAGTATCTAATGTTTCACATATATAATACGAGCTATATAAAACTTTACAATGTCTTAAACTATCTAACTTACAATAAGACGATAAATCCTTAGTTATTCCTAAGTATTTAGTAGAGGGCACTATTGTAGAAAACGTGTTATTTGTGAGTGTTACAGGAAATTATATAAATTAAAATATTTGGCTGTTACAAGGGGAACTTTCAAAACAAAAACAATTTTATTATCTTTAAAGTAACAAGAGATTTCAGATACATTAATTAATAGGTAAATATTTTCTAAAGATAGACTAACTGGAAATTGATTATAGTCAGCCAGAAATCTATAATTTTCAGCCAATTCGGAAAATAATTGCTTAGGGGTGATAATAGAAGGAAATAAAATATTTGATTTACTAAACATAATGCCATTAATAATATCTTCTAACTTAAAGGATAGTGCTAATAAACTTCCCTCTAACATGTTTATAATTTCATTTAATTTAGCTCGTAACAACAAGTTACCTGATAACGAAGTAACATTCAACAAATGACGCGACAATAATTCAACAGCACTATTTAAACGTTGTTCATTTATAGTAATATTTTTTGTAATTTCTTTAATGGAAGACAGAGTTGAAGTGGTAATTAGAATATTTTCTTTTATCAATTTAGACAATTGGGTTTGATCCTTTTCGACAGTTTGAATAGCATTGCTGTATCTTGTGGCGTCTTCTTCATCCATTACACCAAAAAGGTGTTTGAACACTGTACCGATACCACCAAACCAGGCTGATCTTTTAGATCGATTATCAATTAAATAAGAAATTGATTTAAAATCGCGTAATATGTCTTGGTACCGAGTAGATAAAGGTTGGAGCAAGTTCAGACATTCGATATCAGTAAACAACTTACTTTGTTTACATAAGCGCTTGGAGGAGTCTATCACACCGTACAGATTGTTAATATGTGATCGTATAAAAGAAATATCAGAAGGTATAATAACGCTAAGATAACCATCTATTATTTTTAAAGAACCAACAGGGTCGAAGTATATACCAGGGCTATTCACAGTGGGTTGGATGAAGGGTTCTTGTGCCAGGGATAGTGAACTGTAATAAAACATTAAGTACATTATAATAATATTCTAAATTAGACTTGAAGGTTTTAATACTAAGACATTAAGTTACGGTTCACAACGGCGGGCAAGTTTAACTTCGTCGTAATGATGAGTCACGTGACGTCTGAGCAATGTTAGCTTATTTTTTCCGTTTATTTTTACAACTTTGTAAGGACCTTTCCATATGGGAGATAAGGCCTTACGCAGCCTGAGATGGTTCTTTAAATAAACAAAATCGCCAACATGATACTTTACAGGACGAGTGCGGGTATCGTAATAAGCTTTGGAAGACTCTTTGGACTTTGTTATGTTTTCAATTGCCTTATCTCTTGCATATTTAAGTCGATGTTGTAACATTCTGACATAGTCCGGATAAGTGACGTGTGGGACTGGTTCATATATGGAATTAGGTATGTATGGTTTGTGACCAAAGATCAATTCGTATGGTGAAAAATTAGTTGTTGTATGAATTGCTGTATTATATGCCTACATAGCAGTGTATACATATCTAGCCCAATTATTTTGATTTTCGCTTACATAAGATTTTAAATATTCTTTAAGGGTAGAGTGGCTGCGCTCTAAAGCACCTTGAGTCTGAGGGTGATATGCGGAAGAAAACAATTGTTTTATTTTTAAGAAGGAACAGGTAATTTTGAATAGTTCAGCTGTGAAATTGGTACCCTGATCTGTTAGTATAGTCTTAGGAATGCCAAACAAGGATATGAAATGAACTAGGCATTCGCTGGTCTCTTCAGCAGTGGCATTTTTAATAGGATAAGCTACAGAATACTTTGTTAAATCGTCTTGAAGAGTGAGAATGTATTTAAGGTTTCCTGGACTTGAATCCGGAAGTGGGCCAACAATATCAAGGGATAATCTTTCAAAAGGTGCTGTGGACGTAGTTGTAATTTGCATGGGTGCCCTGTTTGTTTTTCGTAAGGCTTTGTTTTGTTGTCATAAAACACAAGTTTTCACGTAATTTTCTATGTCTCTATTTATTTATTTTATTTATTTATTTATTTCATGCACAAAACACATTACAATCAAATATTATTAGCTTAAAAACTAAAGGTTTTGATCTAGATAGTAACGTAACACTATGTGCATACTGCAAAATTACAAGTTTTAAATATTAAAAAAGCTCAAAAAGGGAGAAAAAGAAATAAGAAGTAGAAACTAGAAAACATAAAGTGACGTGTGTCAACACTGTTGCCTCTCAACAAAAATATGGGATGATATGTTAAGATCCCTCAGGCACAGTTTCCCGGGCCTGAAGAATCCACACCAGATCGACAATGGAGAATGCCTTTTATATCTGAGATGAATTTATTAATGCTGTAATTAAATATGTCAAAAATTTTGTGATTGCTCTTTGCCATTTCATTATATTGACGAGCCATCCTGGTCAAAGGGTTATAGAAAGATATATTGTTTTTGTAAATTTGTAGAGCGAAGAGATTAATTTCGTTTGATCTACGGGCACTAAATTTAATGTTAAAACTTATGTGTGAGAGTAATTCAGGGGAATCTATAATAGAGTGGGTAATTTTATAAAGATAAACCAAGTCGAAAACCAAGCGCCTTGTTTCTAATGACTGAACATTAAATTTTAGCAGTCTATCTGGATAACTTAAACTTGACCGGCCAGGTTTTATGCGGTAATTTAGGATTCTGAGGAATTTTCTCTGAATGCGTTCAATTTCGTCAATGTGCACTTTGTAATTCGGTGACCATACAGGAGTACCGTATTCCAGTATACTTCTCACGAGAGTGAAGTATAAATACAAAGTGCTACGAGGATTTTTAAAATCTTTGGAAGACCGTAAAACAAATCCTAGTAGTTGGTTTGCTTTGGTTGTAATATGACTGTAGTGGGTACGGAATGAAAGCTTCTCATCAAAGAAGATTCCCAAGTCTTTTGCAACATGAGATCTGTTAATTGATTGACCTTCGATGACGTAATTCCATGTAGTTTTATTTCGTTTATTAGAAAATGATATGACGAAGCATTTGTCTCTGTTTAAGTACATGCAGTTATATTTACACCACTCAGATACGGTATTAATATCATGTTGCAAGGCTAAACAGTCATCTGAATTAGAAATGGATGTAAAGATCTTTAAGTCATCTGCATATAAGAGACAATTACAGGACAGTTGTTGAATAAGGTCATTAATGAAGACTACAAAGAATAATGGCCCTAAATGGGAACCCTGAGGGCTCCAGAAGTCACTTCTACGGGTGTCGAAATAAATCCTTTTAGTGCAACCAACTGAGTTCTAGAATCAAGGTATGAGCAAACCCATCTATATAAGCTGCCGTGGATACCATACGATGCTAACTTATGACAGAGCAGATGGTGATTAACCCTGTCAAAAGCTTTTGAGAAGTCTGTATAGACAGAGTCAACTTGACCCCCAACGGCAAAAATTTGACAAAGATAGTTTTTATATTCAAGCAGGTTGGTGACCGTTGATCTGTTTTTTACAAAACCATGTTGTTTATTTGAAATTATTGGCTTGAAATGACCATATAAATGAGTATACACTACCGATTCAAATAATTTGGCAAGACAAGATAAGATGCTTATCGGTCTATAGTTTTTACAATTTGATTTATCGCCACTTTTGTACACAGGTACGATATGAGCAGTTTTCCAACGCTTAGGAAACACACCACTTATTAATGACTTATTAAAAAGAACGCATAATGGAACTGACAACTCCTTCCCACAATGTTTAATAAAAAAAGGAGGCAAAAGATCAGGGCCTGCACCTTTATTAATATCTAGACTTTTTATTTTTGTTCAATATCACTAATCGCAATAGAAAAAACCAGACAATGTGTTAAATAAAAAGTATTGGTGTTGCTAGACTGACAATTATAAGGGTTAATTTTATCAAATTTACTATCAAAGACTGAACCAAAGTAACGAGAAAAGAGATCACAGATTCCTCGTCCATCTGACTCTGAGTTATTTTCAAATTTCATTGTATGGGGCACTGAAATATGGCCTTTACGATTATTCACAAATCTCCAAAATAATTTTATATCCTTCACCAAAGAATCCTCAACGGTTGAGATGTATTTGTCGTAGCATTTCTTAGTAAGAGATTTGCATCTCTCCCGAAGCATAGAGAAAACATCGTAATCGCGGGGATTCCCAAATCTCTTAAATCGTTTATGATATGAGTTTTTTTCTTTATTACATTTAATTAAAGCTTTGCTGTACCAAATTGGATAAGATGAAAATTTGCATGAATAGCTAGGCGTATGTCTTGTAAGTATACCAAATAAAATATTATAAAAAGCATCAGTGCATTCATCGATACATGCGGAAGATAAGATTTCTGGCCAATTTACAGACTGAAGTTCAGATCGGACTTTCTCAAAATCACATTTAGCAAAATTAAGCCGTTTAACTCTAGCTCGCTGGAGTCCTCTAGAGATACGGAATCGAGATATAGTTATTAAAATTGCAGGATGATTTTTGTCTAACAAACTTAATGCAAGAGTTTCCTTAACAGTTATACAGTCTATGTTAGAGAGCACCAAATCCAATAAGCGATCATTTATGTTTTTAACAAAATTAAATTGTGTTAGATTACACAGTGACATTAATTCATTTAGCAAAAAAAGCTTTTTACTTGGCGACGGAAAAACTGATAGAGAGGGATTAATCGAAGCAAAGTAGTCAGGCGTATTAAAATCACCGATTAATAAAAAGTTGTCGTAGGGAAAAAGATTAAGAACTAAATTTTGACAATGGTTATAGAAGCGTTCAAGATTGCCTAAGTTAAGATCAGGGGGCAAATAGCAAACACATAAATTCAAACGAGAAGCATCACATGATTCGGGGATAAGTGTAACCCAGACATCCTCCATATCACTTGTAACGTTTACGTTAGTGGTAGGTAGGTGTAGAAAAAAAATAAAAAATAATTACTAGTTCTATTATTATAATATATTAAGGAAAAGGTATCGGCAGAGCTGGGTGTGAATTTAAAATATCGAGCGCGCGTTAGGCTCTTGCCCGCCTATAGAAACACCACTATCCTGGGTAGTCAGGCAGCTCGGCAGCGGCAGGCGGGTAGGTGTACAGCGCGCTAGCAGACGCCGGAAGCGAAGGTAGATGCGGCACGCTGGTAGGCACAGGCACGCAGGTAGGCGCACGTTTGGTAGGTGCACTACGGATAGTTGCACTATCCGGGTACTCGGAACTCCAGTACTCGAACCCTAGAATGTCCGTTACGTTCTGTTTTACTCACGGTCCGGTTCTATTCCAGCCACGACTGCAACCTCCCGATTTCCACTTACTAACTACCTAACTAAATGGAAAGCAGTGATCTAGCACAAAATAGCCATCGAGATGAGGCAGTCTAGGCAGCGTGACAAATTATAATTCAGCTAATAAATGTAATCTGAATGAAGTGAAAAGGTTGATAGCAATGAAATGAGTTGAAAAATACTAGTTTTAGTGAACTTAACACAATTAATAAATAGGTAGGCACAATAAGAATTGCTAAGAAAAGAGGACACAGGAAAATATTAATTGTAGGGTACGATCTTCATGACACGGTCAAGGTGAACCGGTCATATAAGGTCAAATACCAAATAATATGTTTCTAAAAGCGTTAAGGTGATTAACTAATACAACACAAAGACAGCACAACAGCGAGATCGTAGCAGGTAATAAAATAAAAGTATGAGCCCACTATAAAAGCAAGTCATTCTACGTCACATTACGCATAACTATATCTAGGTACACATAATAAGCAATATTTTGCAACACTCACCCGATCTGGGGTTAACACTGACTTTAAATGGTATTTTTTTTAAAAGCGCAATATAATTTTGAATATATTAATTCGTAATTTAATAAGGACTTGTATCGAATATAGGCAGGTGCTATATCGGCTCGTGGCTTCTGGGTAGTGAGCGTATGACGATTGCAAGGTAATAATATCTACAAGTATTTCAACTTCATACAAACGGCCGAAACGCGAACTATACCTACGCGCCCGATGTCGGGACGCGCTCGGGACGCAGACAGACGCGGCTGTACCGCAGTGACGAACGGACGGTGTGTTGTCTTTTATTTAGAAATTAGCTCGAGTACATTATTTAATATGACGAATAGGAAATATTGTGCTGTTATTATGTTTGGTTGCATGAATTCGTCAATAACGCATCCACACATAAGTTTTTTTTAATTACCTGGAAACTCTGAAAGGTAAGACTATAAAATAATTTTACTTACTAGTAGCCTAGGTAGGTACATAATGTGTGTCTTTATGGATCATTATTTCCAGTTATCTCACGAAAACAGATGTTTGAATTTATAAATAATATATTATAATATATTTATAAATAATAAATTATAATTTGATGTTTGAGGGTTGTGATTTTAGAACATTCGTAGTCAGCTGTTCAGTTCGGCATTAGTGGCCAAAGAAATTTTGTTTGTTTATTTTTAAAGCACTTTATTTGTTTATATAAAAAAAGGATATTTACAATCACAAAACTAAATAGAAACAGAAAGTAGATAAAGGTAATTAAAATACTGGAGACGAGCAGCCCTAACGCATGTTTACGCACCGCGCGGCTGTAGGTATTTATTTCTTTCAAGCGGCCGAGTTAAAATACTGTATGATATTTATACTGTGACGATTGTCCGCGGTCCGTAGCAGTGTCGCGTCGTGGTAGGGATAGTTCAATAAACCGGTTTCCGTCAAACGACCACGGCGGCGCGCGGCTCATATATCGTAAACCTAATACTATTTTAAAGAAATAACGTACAACGTTACAGTACCCCCCTTTTTAGCCTAGGATTTTTCCTAGGGAAAATCCGCTGCTTCTGCTCTTGTAGGCACCTGATTTACGTTGCACATTCATCCCGCATCCATTCTGCCATTCTTCCCTCGACTTTCATTCATTCATACTAGCAGTAAACACTTTAGTTTATATGTTTCCGCATCCTATCATACCGAGTATTCTGTATGTAGTACAAAACACTCACGCAAACCAGATGAAGGTATTAACAAGTAAATAACTGTAAATATTAGTACAGAGCAGTTATTACTACGTATAACCAGAAAAATTGAATAAATAGATAAATTTTGCAAAGGCTTATTTATAGAGTTGCAACCGCTCTTAAGGTTACCATGGTGTAGGCCATGATAATTATTTAACAACTATGGTGGTAGACCGATAGTTATCCTGTAGATAAGATAGGGTGAATGGGGTAGAGCCATTATCCTATAAATACATACATATATAACTTATGCCATTGGGGTAGACCAATGATAGTAATAGAATAGGTAAAGAAATGAACTGGTTATATGATAGTAATTTTAGCAGTACCTTTTAGGGATGGGTGGGTAATTTTAAATTTAGTTTAGTATTTAATTTTTAATTAGTTGTAGACGTGAGTATTTATTTTAAGAAACATATTTTAGTATAAGATATTGTTATAGAATTTAAGTTAAACTAAGAATTTACTCTTTGTAGTTAATTAGTTTTAAGTCTTTAATATGCCAATCACCTATAGACCTTCCAGACATGTCAGCTAATTCATACACTAAAGGCGATTTTTTCCCAATTACTTGACATTTTATGAACTTAGGCGCTAATTTTTTGTTAAAATATTTATCTTTGTCACTTTGGTAGAAGGTTCTCTTCCAGACAATATCACCTATATTGAATTCAGCAGCCCTTCTGCGTAGGTTATAAGATTGCGAATTCCTAGAATGAGCTTGTAGAAGCGCAGCTTGGACTTTATTGAATACTGTAGATAAGTAACCTAAGTTTTCTACGTATGAATCACGAGGCTCAAAGATAATATTATCATCAAATTCAGCATTAATGTAATGAGTGCCACAACTAACTAGTTCACGACCGTAGACAATGAAAGAAGGTGTGAAACCAGTTACTTCATTTACTGAGTTGTTGATTGCAAATTGAATTTTTGGTATAACTAAGTCCCATACTCGCTGATCATTAGTTATAAATGTTGATACTGCTGTCATTATAGTTTTATTGTATCTTTCTACAGTGTTAATATGCGGTGAGTACTTAGGTGTATAATGTAGGTTAGGTATTTTATACTTGCTGATTAAATTCCTTAGTGTAGCACTAACAAATTGCTTTCCATTGTCTAGTATAATAGTGGATGGGATACCGTGCACTAAAAACACGTTTTCTTCTAAAATTTAGTGATTACGTCAGCTGTAGCTCGTCTAATTGGAAAAAGTAAACAGTATTTCGAAAAAGCAGCAGGTCACTACAAAGATATAGCTATTTTGTTTTCTAGTTGGCGGTAGGGGTCCAACAAGGTCAATACTTAGCATCTGGAAAGGTCGACAACAAGTTTTAGGTCTACCCATATGTCCAAGTGTTGTATGATTTTGATGTTTGTGTGCAATACAAGTGTCGCAAGAGCTAACCACTTGAACAACATCGGCATACATACCGGGCCAGTAATATTTCAGCGCCAAACGTTTAAAGGTCTTAAAAATTCCAGATGACCAGCAATAGGTTCCGAATGATTTTTAGTTATAATTTCTATTCTATTTTCAAACGGAATTACTTCCTTCCACTCAAATTCTTTATTTAATGGGTTAAGGCTTTTTTTAAATCTGTATAATTTACCGTTGCGGATTTGGTATTCTAGGAAAGATGTTGGCGATTCTTTACATCCGTTATATATGTTAAGGTACCAGGGATCCGATGTTTTAAATTCTGAAGTTGTAGAGGAAGAAGAATTTGGAACATTATCAATAGAAGATAAGGGAATTAAACGCGATAGAAAGTCGGGAACAACGTTATCAGAACCTCGCCGGTGTCTTATTTCAAAGTTATACGCAGATAGGCGTACACCCCAGCGAGCCAAACGACCTGTAGGGTTATTTAATTTAAGGAACCATTTAAGTGCAGCGTGGTCAGTGTAAACTATGAACCTTTGGCCGTTCTCAACGTAGCATCGCCAATGTTCAACCGCTACTAAAACTGCAAGAGCTTCACGCTCTGTAGCGCTATAATTGCGTTCTTGGTTGGACAATGACTTGCTCATATAAGCTATGACCCTCTCTTCATTATTTATAGTTTGAATCAACACAGCGCCAATTCCAAAGTTACTCGCATCCGTGTGAATTTCAAATGGTTTTGAATAATCCGGGCATGAGAGTACTGGTGCAGATACCAAGCACTCCTTTAGTTTTTAAAGGCCATGTCCGCATCACCTGACCACACGAACGGAGGTGCTTTTTTGCTTTGGGAGGTTAGTTTGTTCAATGGTGAAGCCAAAGAACTGAAATTAGGTATAAACCTACGGTACCAGGACGCTACGCCTAGAAATCGACGAACTTCTTTCCTATTAGTGGGTGTAGGGTAGTTTTTAATAGAATCCACCTTCTCAGGGTCAGCGTGTAGGCCGTTAGCGTCAACAATGTAGCCTAAATATTTAAGTTTCTCTCTAAAAAATTGACTTTTCTTTAAGTTGATAGTTAAGTTTGCGGATTTTAATTTATTTAAAACAAGAAGTAGAAGAGAAATGTGTTGTTCGAAAGAAGATGAAACTATGACAATATCGTCGACAAATACAAAAACCTTGTGCTCAAATTCTGGTCCGTAAAACAAAATGTCCACTAGACGCTGTTGAGTAGCCGGAGCATTTGTTAGACCAAAAGGCATACACTTAAATTGATAGGTACCTCTGGTAGGGATGTAAAAAGCTGTTTTGCATCTATCCTTTTCATTTATGGGAATTTGCCAGAAACTCTTGGAAAGGTCCAGACTAGTTAGGTACTTGGCATCACGTAAGTTGTCCAGTATTTCGGAAATATACGGTAAATTATAGGCATCTTTTTTCGTGATAGCATTTAATTTCCTGCTGTCAAGACAAAATCTTAGTTCGCCATTTTTTTTGGGCGTTAATAATACAGGAGAAGACCATGGGCTTTCTGCAGGCCACATCGTCTCTAAGCATTTCATCTAATTGCTCGGCTAGTATGCGTTGCTTCTCTGGTGACATTCTGTAGTACCTTTGACGAATGGGGGCAGCATCCCCAGTGTCAGTAGAATGCGTTATTAGTGAAGTACGACCTAGACCTCGTTTTTCGTAAGAAATTTCTTTAAATTGTGATATTATATTATCTGCAGTTATTCTCTGAACTTCAGACAAGTGATCATATGATCGTAGATGTCCAGAGTCTGAGTTCAGTTCCACTAACTGAGCATCAGATTGATTTAAAAATAAGATAGAATTAAGGTTATGGGGAAATAAACCGAATTTACGCCAAAAATCCATACCCAGAATTAAATGATTTTTTATTTCTGGTACGATGTAAACATTTAAATTATATGTTTGATTATTAAAAGTAAAGGGTAATAATATAGAGCCTATAGACTCAAGTTTTTGTCCACCCGCAGCAACGAAAGTTAAGGGTTGACGAATATTCCATTCACGAATTGAATCAATAAACTTTTTATGATAATTATTCCCCATTATAGTGACACTGGAACCTGTATCTAGAAGGCCGATTAGGTTTTTATCATTAATAGAAACCGAGACATAAGGTCGTGAGAAATCATTATCAGTGTTGCGGATTGAAGAGACAGAATAAAAGTTAAAAAATTTTGTGACGGTTTGTAGCCAATTGTTCCACTCGGTTTTATTAAAATATGTGTTACTGTCACCGCAATCCTCATCACCTAGTTTTTTGTAGTCTTAGAGTTACAATTAGGACAGTCTGGAAATTTGACCTCTTTCTTCCCGCATTTAAAACAAATTGGAAAGTGAGGTTGTCTACATGTTCCTAAAGAGTGCGAGGTAGATCTGCACCTTGGACAATATACATGTCTGGTATCGTGGTTGCTCGTTTGAGCTACAGCATTAACATGTAGATTTGAATTAGCAGGCCTAGATGGTTCATACGAAGTCTTATATTTATCAAAATTATAGTTGTTATTAGGATAGTTTTTAGAATAGTGAGATTTGAAGTTATTATTTTGTGATTGTTTATTTTGTTTAAAATTATTATTATTGTAGTTATAAGTGTAATTATTTTTATAGGTATTGTTGTTACTTGCTTGTTTTGTGTATGCGAACTCCGGTGCTAGCGTATCAGCGTTAACTTTGGGGGGCTCCCGAAACTGTTTAAGTCTAGACTGAATATTTTCATAGTTCCTGCACACTTTTTGCAATTTATCAATATCTGACATGTCAGGAGAAGATGCGAGAGTGCTAGCGTAACAGGGTCTAATATTATGCAGCAATATTTCTAATTGGTCCTCTTCGGATAAGGGTTTACCCAGACGTGAGAACATACCCCGCATTATAGAAATATATATAGTGATGTTCTCAAGCTCACCTTGCGTACGCGCACGGATTTCCGATAATAGCCTATAGTCGTAATCATCTTGACTAAAATCCTACTTAAGTAAAATGACAACATCACCCCAGGTTTTAACCTTATCTTTAATACAGCGATACCAATGTAGGGCATCATCGGTAAAAATTTCGTAGGCGAAAGAAAGTATTTTTTCCTGAGAAATACTCCTACTCAGAATAAATTCATCTACCCTCTGGATAAACGAACGTACGCAAGTTTTTCCCGAGTATTTGAGTTTTCCTATTTCCGAGACAAGCTTGCGCTCGCAACTGACCGACACGTTGACAGGTTCTCGAATAGGGTCTGGTGAACCATCCGTGACTTGAGGTACTTGTGAAGACTGTATCTTAAATGACGTCAATTCCTTATATTGAGAATTGAAATGTGAACGGCAATTTTTATAAGCATCAGCAACGTCAGCCGATGAGTAGTTTATTCTATTCAAGCGATGATAGATGTGATGAAGTAAAGTCTCTGTGCGTATAAAAAGGTTTTTATCCAATTTAGCTTTAAGAGAGATTATATTATTGTGAGACTTCACTAAAGATTCCCTCACTGCTTTCAGATCCTCCAAAGGCTCTAGGTGAGATTCTAGAATGTCTTCTGAAGGCAAGGCGGAAGATAATTTTACTATTTGCCTCCTGAGTTCACTAACTGAATCAGCAGCTACCCCTCCACGCACAGCGACCTCATACTCTAATTCAGATTTTTGTAGTGATAAGAATTTAATAGTGTACGACATGATTGAAGAATAAAACCGCAGTTAGGAGTGTGTTGCAAAATAAGGACAAAAACAATAAAGCAAAAACAATAAAATGCAAAATCAGCACGTTTGTGGTCAGTCTTACCATATGTGAAAAAAAAATAATTTAAAGAATGTAAATTTTGTAGGTAAATGTAAAAATAAAAATTGGGGGTAGAAAAATATTGACGGTAGATCAAGTAAAAATTGTGGGTAGATTGAATTAATTATTAGAGAAAAAAATTATATGAGGGTAGATTCACATTTGGTAGGCTGTGATTAAATCTAACACTACTGACAGAAAACCAACACCAAGAAAACTACAAAATGCTTAGCAAACAAGAACTAAACACGGCTCGATATTCTACCTTTATTGGGCGCCACTGTAACGTTTACGTTAGTGGTAGGTAGGTGTAGAAAAAAAATAAAAAATAATTACTAGTTCTATTATTATAATATATTAAGGAAAAGGTATCGGCAGAGCTGGGTGTGAATTTAAAATATCGAGCGCGCGTTAGGCTCTTGCCCGCCTATAGAAACACCACTATCCTGGGTAGTCAGGCAGCTCGGCAGCGGCAGGCGGGTAGGTGTACAGCGCGCTAGCAGACGCCGGAAGCGAAGGTAGATGGCACGCTGGTAGGCACAGGCACGCAGGTAGGCGCACGTTTGGTAGGTGCACTACGGATAGTTGCACTATCCGGGTACTCTGAACTCCAGTACTCGAACCCTAGAATGTCCGTTACGTTCTGTTTTAGTCACGGTCCGGTTCTATTCCAGCCACGACTGCAACCTCCCGATTTCCACTTACTAACTACCTAACTAAATGGAAAGCAGTGATCTAGCACAAAATAGCCATCGAGATGAGGCAGTCTAGGAAGCGTGACAAATTATAATTCAGCTAATAAATGTAATCTGAATGAAGTGAAAAGGTTGATAGCAATAAAATGAGTTGAAAAATACTAGTTTTAGTGAACTTAACACAATTAATAAATAGGTAGGCACAATAAGAATTGCTAAGAAAAGAGGACACAGGAAAATATTAATTGTAGGGTACGATCTTCATGACACGGTCAAGGTGAACCGGTCATATAAGGTCAAATACCAAATAATATGTTTCTACAAGCGTTAAGGTGATTAACTAATACAACACAAAGACAGCACAACAGCGAGATCGTAGCAGGTAATAAAATAAAAGTATGAGCCCACTATAAAAGCAAGTCATTCTACGTCACATTACGCATAACTATATCTAGGTACACATAATAAGCAATATTTTGCAACACTCACCCGATCTGGGGTTAACACTGACTTTAAATGGTATTTTTTTTAAAAGCGCAATATAATTTTGAATATATTAATTCGTAATTTAATAAGGACTTGTATCGAATATAGGCAGGTGCTATATCGGCTCGTGGCTTCTGGGTAGTGAGCGTATGACGATTGTCCGCGGTCCGTAGCAGTGTCGCGTCGTGGTAGGGATAGTTCAACAAACCGGTTTCCGTCAAACGACCACGGCGGCGCGCGGCTCATATATCGTAAACCTAATACTATTTTAAAGAAATAACGTACAACGTTACACACTATCCCATGATGCTTGACGGATGACCTGGTATTTTTTATGCACGGCGAGTAAAACTCCACCACCTTCAACCTTAGCAGAAGAAGAGTCCGCGCGATCTCGCCTGAAAAGATTGTAACGGGCATCAACTACTTCTCCATCAAAAACGCTCATATTAAGGTTCGTTTCCGTCAAGCATATGACATCAAAATTAGAGTTTAACAAATTTAAAGTAAATTGAGTTAACTTGCTGCGAATTCTATTAACATTTTGGTAGAATATATTAATCATTGTAAAAGCTACGTGAGATTCTATACATAAAAACAAAATTAATTAAAGTTATTTACTAAACTACAATGAAACAATGAAACAATGAAAATGTAAAAATTTAAGACAATTTTGTAAGTGAATCACGACTTTTAATTAGTATAGCCGGGCTTGTTTCATTTTTACGAACGTAAATTTGGCCATACCGAACCCAAACAAACTTATAATTATTTTCATTACAATATTTACGTGCAGCGTTGTGTAGCTCTTTGGATTCGGGAGACAGGTGTTCAGATAAATATATTCTACCAGATGATCCACTTATGCCAAGATCGGTAGCACACAGTTTGCTATCAGGACGACACTTGTTATAGCGAGTCACCGCAGACAAGAGAACATCACGCAGACGCTGCGACGACCCTCTCGTCATTCTCGACAAGCACATTCCGAGGTCGTTTAGAGCTAGAGTTCATCTTGGCAATACGACGACATGCCTTAACATCACTCTCAGATATCTCAACTTGTAAGCATTAGTCTCTGCGCATTTCTTTCCAGTAATATTGTTCTCTAATTTTATTGTACATTCGGGTAGATCCAAGATGTCCTGCGACAGGGATATCGTGGTTTTCTCTAAGAATTTTATTTATTTCACTAGGGCACGGGTAATATATCTTATTACAATAAACATGGACTTGTATTCCAGTATCATTAAACAGATACGTTAGCATATTATAGATTTTGACATAAACATGCCTATCAAAAGGGTTTTTAAAATCGGTTATACTTATAATCATTATTGGATACTAAGTGATTCCTAAGGTTTTGTGAGGACTCGAATATTTCGCCGTAAGTGCAGGTGTCAAAATGGTGCACTTTGGTAAACAAGAAATAATAAATTTTATTATTATCTGAAAATGATTTATATGAGTATAGAGTTCTTTCAGAGTTAAAAATCGTTTCAGAGTTTTCTACGTTTGACAAGACATCTTGAACATAGGGTATGGAGTCGTCTAGATCTAATGATGTGGGTATTATTAGAATTTTGTTTTTGCTTTTTAATAAACTATCGTTGTGTTCAACTATTATAGTGTTATACTGTGCGGTTAGAGAAGTTTTTAAGAATTTTGAATATGTTTCATCAAGATAAGGTATTGCATTTCTGTGATTACTAGTAGAGGGTTGAGGTTCAATAGAAGGCGTACAGTCCAGTGAACTAGGGTCCGTTAATTTACCTTCAGGGTCATTTTGATTTATAGGGTTCACAGGATAACGAGAGAGGGCGTCAGCTGCGGAATTTAGTTTGCCTTTTCGATATATAATTTCATACTCGAACTCTTCAAGTTGAAGACGCCAACGTTGTAATTTACTACTAGGATCAGTATGATTAAACAGCCATTTTAATGGCCGATGGTCGGTTATTATATAAAATTTTTGGCCAAATAGGTAAGGTCTGAAAGTTTTACAACCCCAAACTATAGCAAAAAGTTCTTTCTCAGTAGTGCTATAGTTTATCTCGTTTTTATTCAAGGTTCTGGATGCATAAGCTATAGGATGGTCCTTACCTACTGGGCCTTGAGAGAGTATTGCTGATATGGCATAATTGGATGCATCACAATTAAGTGTAAAAGGTTTTGTAAAGTCTGGGTATATGAGGACAGGAGCAGTGACTAGTTTATTTTTAAGGGTCTCAAAGGCCAATTGCTGTTCGTTGGACCAAATAAAAGAATTATCTTTTTTGAGAAGGAGTGTAAGGGGTTTTGATAATTTTGAAAACTCGGGAATAAAACGTCTGTAGTAGGATATTAGACCTAAAAAGGATTTTATGTCTTTTGGACATTTTGGAATTGGAAAATCTTGAACAGATTTAACTTTATTAGGATCCGGTTTTACACCGTTTTCGGTAATAATATGTCCAAGGTAGCCTACTTCTTTCCGTAAGAATTCGCATTTATCAGCTTGTAATTTTAGATTAAAGTCACGGAGTTTTTGGAAAACAGCGGTCAAATTATTTATATGTTGCATTAAATGATAAGAATATATTACTATATCGTCTAAATAAACGAAACACCTTTCACCTTGAAGGCCCGTCAAGACATTGTTCATTAAGCGTTGGAAAGTTGATGGTGCATTTTTCAGACCAAACGGCATTCTTGTAAATTCAAAGTGTCCTTGGGGAACATTAAATGCGGTTTTACAGGCGTCTTGGGGAGCCATTTTGATCTGATGAAATCCTGAAACGAGGTCGAGAGTTGAGAAATATTTGGAATTTCCTAATTGATCTAAAATTTCGACAATGTTAGGAATGGGGTAGGTTTCTCCAATCGTATTATCATTTAATTTCCTATAATCAATGACAATACGCCATTTTTTCTGGCCCGATGCATCAATTTTTTTTGGAACTACCCATATTGGAGAAGACCAAGGTGAAACAGAAGGTTGGATTATTTTCTGATCTAACATCTTTTGAATTTGTGAGTTAACTTCTTGTTTGTGTATTTCAGGAAAACGGTAGGACTTAACATTGATTGGGTGATCTGATGAAGTTCGAATTTCATGTTGAATGGCGTCAGTTGACGTCAGCTGATCGCCTGGTAGGTGAAATATATCGGAATATCTTGAACATACTGCATAAAGGGCTCCAACTTCTTCAGAATTTAGGTGGGAGACGCGGAGGAGTTTGAGAACTTCTTGAGTTCTATTCAAGCAAGATTTATTTGAATTATTTGGTTGAAAAGGGTCGTGATCGACGGGGTGTAAGGTAAGTTGAAGATTCGACTTCAGCGTAATAGGTTCCTCAGAAGCGTTCAAAATTGTGAGGTTTATCCTATTGTTTTCTTTTACTTTCACTAAACAGTTTGCTATAAAAAGAGTATCACTGATATGTTGATCTAGGATAAGACCTTCTTTTAATTCGGGGTTCGTGACCGTACATTCTACAATCATTTCTGAACGGGCCGGAATATGATAAGTAGGGTCAGTTAAGTTTAATTTTATTTTATTCTTTTCTAGGTGAAGTATCCGCTGATTATAATCAATAAAGCATTGAAAACAGGTAAATAAATCATTTCCTATAATACCATCATAGTTAAGATGAATATTTTCAACAACATGGAAATTGAAAGAAATTGACTCTTTCCCAAATATAAGGCTTAGATCAAAACTGCCTAAGGTTGGTACTGTATCTTCAGTATTATCTATGCCCTTTAATTTAATGATGTTATTTTTTAGAGTAAGATTAGAATAAGATTGGATGGAAGATTTTCGGATGAGACAAACAGAAGACCCGGTATCGACAAGTAACGTAAGTGGTTTGTTGGAAACACATGTCTGGACAATAACATGAGGTAAGGATACTTTAGTAGGTTTGCAGGATATTTCATATATTACATTATCTTTATTAAGGACACTTGCTTGGGGCTGGCTACCCTTGTGGTCCTTGGATGTAGAAGATTGGACGCTTATTTGGGGCTGGCTACCCTTGTGGTCCTTGGATGTAGAAGATTGGACGCTTATTTAGGGCTGGCTACCCTTGTGGTCCTTGGATATAGAAGATTGGACGCTTATTTGGGACTGGTTACCCTTGTGGTCCTTGGATATAGAGGATTGGACGCTTATTTGGGACTGGTTACCCTTGTGGTCCTTGGATATAGAGGAGGTGTCGTTGTTATTAATGGGTCTAGCAGAAAATTGAGATTTGGGCCTCACGAGACACCTCCGTGCGCCCATTATTCGTTTAAATCATTATTATTTGAGTAGTCATGACTATAGTGTTTGATTTCATCTTCGTCATTTACGTTTGGGTGATTTTCGGGATTATATTCAGTATGATCTTTGGTCATGTAATTTACATGTGCGGGTCCGGGTTTTGGGTAGTTTTGCCTTGAGGCTGGCTGTGCCGTTTGTGGAACCCTAAATCTATTATTGTTATACTCACGTTTTTTACAGACTTCAAGAGTATGACCTTGAGCTTTACAGTAGCGACAGAACAACCCTTGATAATTTTGAGCCATAGGTCTATGCGATTGAGGTTTAGTGTTTACGTTGTTTATAGCAGGTCTAAAGGTATAGTGTGGTTTTTGGACATAGTTAGATACTAGAGAATTTCGTTTGTGTAGCGAATTTAATATTTTTTCTTCGGAAATGGCTAAGTTTATAGCTTCATTGAGGTTAGAAGGGTTTTTACCACGGACTAAGTTTGAGATGTTAGATTTAAGGCCAAGTAAGAAAGTATGAAGAGCCAGTTCTTCCATAGCTGCTGTACGACCCGCTAGTTCTGATTTTTTCTTATTAGATAAGGTCACTTCAGTTAATAATTTAGAGAGACATGTTTCAACGCGCAATGAAAATTGATGAACTTGTTCGCTGGTTTGTTGTCGACATTCCTGCAAATCGGTTAAAAGATGAGCATAATGCTTCTTTTCACCAAATTGTGTCTTTAAAAACTCACGCAATTGATCCCACGATTCGTATTCTTTGATAGATACAGCAGTTTCAGCTTTACCTTCTAGTTGAGAAAGGATATATTTGAATAATATTTTTTTTTTGTTCTGCTGTAGCTAATTCAAATGCATTATCACAATTACTTATGAATGAATTTAATTTGTCACGTGAGCCATCAAAAGTTTTTATGAATTTAAACAATGTACTTATTTGGATAATTTCACCCTTTTCTTGTTTCAATTGTGGATTTGTAGCCATGTTTATAGCAAATATTTAATTTAATAAAGTGAAGGTAATAAGAGTAATATATATAGTACGGTGTAACAGGCGGCCACCTAAGTCGCTGTCTGTTATTCGCAAAACTCTGTGTCAGCAGTTGCTATGTGGTATCGGTATGCAGGTGTGCGATGAGCGACGTAGTTTCTTAGAATTGACAATAATAACTGTGAGAAAGTTATGTTAAATAATATGTTGTAATAAAGGTGACAATAATGTAAATGTTATAATTTTGAAATTTAATGGTTGTTCAAACGGGGTGATGAAAGTTTCACTCTGTTCACGCACTTGCACTTGCACTATGACCACTTTATAAATCACTTTATAGTTACTTACAGGAACGCGAAGAAAATATACAGGAACATGGTTTCTTTGCAGGAACGGCCACGACGAGCACTTTTCGATCAGAGGAAATAGGATAAAAGGAAATAAGGAAGTAAAACACAAATAATTACATAAAACGTCAATGGTAAATGTCACTGCATGAGATACACTGGATAAGATAAAGTCACTGGATGAGAAAGTCACTGGATGAGAGAGTCACTGGATGAGGAAAACGACTGGTTAGATCGGATTATTAATTAGTACTGCCCGCTGTCTCACGGGATGACAAACATTGCGCTGGGTGGTCTCTCACACATGCTTAAAGTGCATACAGTGTATAACAGTACGGTATGCCCGGAACATAAAGTGCGTACCAAGCCCTATGCAGTGACACTTGTTGTAAACGAACAAGAAGAGACTGTGACTAGTGTCAAGTGCCACGATTGCCCATCTTCAGAAGGCGGCTGCAAGCACAGTGTCGCATTTTTAATGTGGTTACATCGTCGAACCAAAGCCCCGTCGAGTACTTCGGTTGAATGCTATTGGAGGAAATCGAATCTGGCTAAGGTTGGATCATCAATAAAAATTTTGTGTGCTAAAGAAATCTCAAAAAGAAAACCAAAGGAGATGGTTCAAGATAGCAGTAAGTCTTGACTACAAGATGGTAATGATATAGCATAATTCTCATTTTGTATGGTGTCCTCAATCTCTTTAATTGTAGACATTCTTTGCCTTTTAATAAAGGCATGCCAAGGTTCACTTGAAGTGGACTTGTGTTTCCTTTTTGCTTGGCAATCAAATCTAGTTGGTACGGTGTTTGGTTTGATCCGAATTCGTTTAACAGAATCCATTATCTTATACTCTGTATAATTTTGCATATCATTTTCTAGCTGAAATATGGATATTTATGGATATGGATATTTATGAAGTTTTCAATTCATTACTTATCCTAGGTACCTACCTACATAATATAACCTATAAATACATTACAAAAGATGACATTTGTTTTGTAATATTAACAAGAAGTTTTCTTTTGTTTATTTGATAGTTAATTTACCATTTGTAGCGCATACTTACATCAAAGTGGTCTTCACAGAAATACAGTCTAGTCTTTGTGGACAATGACTTTGGATCTCTCTCTTTGGATTAAATATAATAATAATAAAATCATCCACGAAAATTTTACAAAATTTTTAGGACTCATTATCGATACCAAAATTGACTGGAAATCACATACAGAGGCGTTATGCAAAAAAATTAGTAGTGCAGCATATGCCCTCTTTAAATTGGCTCCTAAAGTAAACCACACTGCCTTGCTTACTGCCTACCATGGTTCGGCTGCATCGCATCTTAGGTATGGTATAATTTTCTGGGGAAACTCCACAAATAGAGATATGGTTTTTAAAGCTCAGAAGCGGTGTCTAAGGGCAATGTTTAATCTTAAAATAAGGGACAGCTGTGAGACATGTTTTAAAAAATATAAGATCCTGACACTGCCTTGCCTATACATACTTATATATGAAGTTGCAATATTCATAAAGTCGAATCCTGATCTTTTTGAATCTTTGGCGGACACAGTCACTCGTAGCAGACGTAATGTTACATGCAATAGGCTTCGCATACGCAAGGCAAACACAGCCCTGCTTCATAAAAGTGTTTTCTGCATGGCCCCAAGCATTTACAATAGAATACCTAATGATATTAAAAATCTAAGCATAAACTTATTTAAAAAATATTTACATCGGTTCTTGGTAGATAAATGCTATTATAATGTCCAAGACTTTATCTCAGGAAAATAAAGTAGACATGTGAATTACGTTTTGTGAAAAGCATACAAATTATGATTTGATTGACTTTGATGTTTAAAATTAATTAATATATGACTGTTTGGTTTTCATATTATATTCTCTATACTTTTTTTTTCGATTATTTATGTATAATTTTTGTGACTGATTAATTGATTGATTTAAGAATGTGAAAATAATTTATTTTTGACTCATACCTATATTGACTGACTTTGTTAAATTAGTACGTACAATATGCTGAAACATACCCAATATTTGCATGCCCAATGGGTAGAACAAAGAGATATGTAACTCAAATAAATAACATCTTAGTCACTAATTATGTACTACACCTTTGTTCGGCAAATAAAGCTATTTGATTTGATTTGATTTGATCTCTTCTTGCCAGTTTCAACCAAGTATTTCTCATTTTTACATCACTTGGCACTTGAATCCATAATTTTTGTGGCGTTTTTACACTTGTATTTTTGCATTAATTATGTAAGGCTGTCGTTGAGGATGCAAAATGAACCGAAACGAATTTACTTACACGTTTAATTAAGTAATTAGTGTTACAATTAACTATTTCTAAGACGCGACAATCTGTTCGATGTCAGAACAAAAAGTGAATACCAAAAGTCTTAATTATAATTAAATTAAATCGAACGATATAACGCAATCAGTGAATCACAGGTTGGTCCCCACGGTATGATATTTCTCGGTAGCGCTCGATGTTCGGGAGGTCTTGCGAAACAAAGCAGCGATGGTGGTAGCTTCAAGGAACGGATTGCGGTGAATCATACATGGTGTGATTATTTCTTAACAACTCCCTCCGCAGGATCAGCAGCTATTTGGAGACTTTTGTCGAAAATAGTGCTGATAGAGACATAGGATCTCTGGGGCTGTCCTGGACTTCTTGTGTTCTGGTTGTCTCATCCTCCTTCTGGCTGATATTCTTCGAAGGCATACATTTACGACGAATGAGGATGATGCTTGTAATGAGTACTGATGCACCGATGAGCAGGTAGACAGGTATAGTGGTGTGATAGAGAGTGTCTAAATTCGACGATTCCAAAGTCACTGGTTCTTGAGAGGCAATCCTGATATTGGTTGAGTGTAAGTGACTCAAATCTATGCTATTCAATTTCAAGACGTTCTTCGCTGTTGCTTTGTATGGATCTTCATTACTATATTCTATGTTCAACATTTTCAAAACTCTTCCTTTCACTTGAACATCGTGGTTAGTGATGGTGAGGATGGACGTTTGTAGAGCACACCCTTGAGGTATTTTGGCTAGATAACTTCCGTGAAGATTTCTGTATTGATCTTGAGAACAGGTTAAGTGAACTTTCGTTAGGTTGGGAAAGCTCAGAACGTAGTGACGATCATCCAATTGTTCCATGGCTTGAGACAATAAGATAACTGGAGTAACTCGACAGGTTTCATGAATATGTTGCTGAAGTATAAGATGTTGAATGCAGCTCGTTTGCTCTTCATAGTGTCGGTTTAAGCTGTCCTCGCAAAGATGACCGTGACTATACTTCGGACATTCTGTCTCTATATACAGTAGATCTTTCTCGTGGATTGCTACGTATGGATAGGTAGGGATTATAATTTTATTATTACTATTAGGGGCTAAGGACAATTTGTAAAGGACGTAGTTATTAGGATTCACGATTGGGAACTTAATTACCAAGATTATATCATTATCTTTATAATAATATCCTAATCTTAATAGATCTAAATATTCTCTAAAATTAATATCTAACACTACTTCTGAATTGTATAACCCTTTTAGTTTATTTAGCATAACTATATAAGTATCGTAATCGAGAACGGAATAATGGATGCTTTTAGCTTTTATGAATGCCAATAGATTCTGTAATTTTGCCAATTCCTGAGACAAGTTGTCTATGTCATCACCTAGTATTGTAAGTAGCTGTGCTAAATGAAAGTACTTAATTGCGTCTTCTTCTTTCTTAGCGTCGTTATCTAAGATAGTTTTAATAATGTTCTCTATTTTCCTCTGGTTTTCTACTATCCTATCTGTAACATTTAAACTCTGGGATGCCCACTGCTTGCTTAAACTTATTTGATGGTTTATTTCAATAGCTAAGTTATTCTCATTCTTTTGTAGTATAGCAATAGCATTTTCGTACTAAACGTACATTTAAAACGTAAATTTAGACTATACAGACGCATTAAGCGTCTGTATAGTCTGCATGTTCTATGGTGTTGAATTTTATGTAATTTAGTGAATTCAGAAAATAGCTGATTTGTAAATTCTGGGCCATTATCCGTAATGTATTTAGAGCCTGCATGATGAGAAGAGAACTTTAATAGAGCCTGAATTACACTAACAGCTGTAGCATCTCTCAAAGAATATGCTTGTGCATATTTCGAGAATGCATCGATAATTGTTAGGTACTTATTACTATCTACGCTAAATAGATCCAACTGTACGACTTCAAAAGGCCTGGTAGGTGGCGGTACAATTTGAAACCGAGGTCTTACAGGATTACGGTCATATTTCGCTTGACCGCAAATAAGACACTCATTAATGAATTTTAAATTTGGTCTTTAATTTTTGGCCAGAAATAACGTTTAGATAGAGCTAAATAACATTCATTAATACCTCTATGGTTCGTCTTGCCTTCATGATAGTTCTTAATAATTTCTTGTTGCTTTAGGTAATCCTTAACGTCTTCAACTTCTAATTTGGAAAGAACTAGGTTCATTGCTGAATTTTTGAAATATCTTTGTATGACCGGTATAATTTTATACATTTCAATTGAGGGATTAATTGAGATTCCTGTTTTTATACCTGGTGTAACGTATTCTTTTATAGCATCTATTACTTCTTGTTCTAGGTTTGACTTGGAGATTTGTATGCAAGTTTTTGTATAAGTTTCAAAAGGATGAGTTATGTGAGGTTTAATTTTAATATCGCCAACAACGTTAAATACGATTTGTCTACTAAATCTGTTGAGGGGATCATCAGTAATAGGTACTTCTAGTATGGGGCTTTCTACATCGCTATGAATAGTATCGGTTCTTGAATCGATACTTCTGGTTCTTTCTGAATCGGATTTGTCTGAGGTGTTAACGACAATAGAACTAGACTCTTCATTATGGATTTCTATTCGTGATAGAGCGTCGGCGTTGGAATTAATTTTCCCTGGTTTATAAATGACTGTATAATCATATTCACTTAGGCGTAATCTCCAACGTGTTAAGCGGGAGTTGGGTTCTTTCAGTTCAGTCAATAATTTAGCACTTAACGAGAAAAAAACAAAATGTATTAAATTTAGCTTGCCCAACGTACACAGTAATGATTGTGACATAATTTTAAATGGGCAAAAGTTAGAATTTGTTAACGAGACTATGTTCCTAGGTATTACGCTAGACAATAAACTTCAATGGGGTTCCCACATAAAGACGCTTTCGGGAAGACTGAGCTCAGCTGTTTTTGCAGTTAGACAGATTAGACAGCTCACAGACGTGAACACAGCAAGGCTTGTTTATTTTAGCTATTTTCACAGCATTATGTCGTACGGAATTTTGCTGTGGGGTCGAGCTGCGGAAGTAGATTCAATATTTATTTTGCAAAAGCGGGCTATCCGAGCGATATATAACTTGCCCCCTCGTGAATCTCTGAGAGAACTATTTAAAACGATAAATATCCTAACGGTACCTTGTCAGTTTATATATGAAAACATTATGTACGTAAGGAAAAATTTGCAATTATTTGAAAAAAGAAGCGATAGACATAATTTTAATACAAGAGGCAAAGATAGGCTGGCTGTGCCACGATTCCGTCTGTCCAAAGTACAGAAATCCTTTATGGGGTTCTGTGTAAATTGTTACAATAAAATTCCAAGAAGTGTATTAAATCTTAATGAACGAAAATTTAAAACTTATATTAAACGCGAATTATGTAGACAGGCATACTACAAACTTTCAGATTATATTGAGGACAAGAATGCCTGGCATCATGTTGGTTCGGCTCCACTGGACAATACTCAAATATGTAGTCATTAGTTATTGAAATTCTCAAAATTAATGAAACCTTGAATGAGTTTATATAGAAGCATTCTTTTGGATTGTGAGTACGCATATGTGAGCACCATGTTCGAGACAACAAAGGATTAAAATTTTAATGATAGATAGACCATCATTTGTTCCTTTTTATTAACAACTTGTCTCTGCATTGTTCTCACATAGGGGTACAGTAATGTATAAAAAATGTATTATTTATGAATTGTAAAACAAATATTTTTTTTAAAAGAGTAACGATGGAGTTTCTTGCTCGTTCTTCTCCATTCGAAACTACAATTTGGAACGAGCACCTAGCTTCACTGACGAACAGACTGACAGACTACTATTCTATTTTGACGTTTCAAAAGTACCTATTTATGGTTTATTTGGAATAAATGATTTTGATTTGATTTGATTTGATTTGATTCATATTCATTACCCATTGCAAAGGACGATGGTCTGTCATGATTTTAAACTTCCTACCAAAAAGATACGGCCGAAAGTATTTCGTTGCCCACACAATAGCGAGCAATTCCTTTTCTATCGTACTGTAATTTATTTCACTGGTATTAAGTGTTCTCGATGCGTATGCTATCGGTTTATCTGATCCAATGGGGCCTTGTGAAAGAACGGCTCCAATTGCTAAATTCGAAGCGTCTGTTGTGAGTATAAATTCTTTTGAAAAGTCCGGATATTGAAGGATTGGATCATTGACAAGTAGAGTTTTACACTTTTCAAAGCATTGGATATAATTTTGATCTTGAACAATTTTGGAACCTTTCTTCAAGCATTGGGTCAGAGGCTTGGTTATTTTAGCAAAGTCTGGTATGAACTTCCTATAATAACCAAGTAAACCTAGAAAACATTTTATTTCTGTACGGGTATTAGGCAAGGGGTACTTTTTAATTGCCGATATTTTCTCAGGATTAGGTTTTATACCATCCTTGCTAATAACATGCCCAAGGTACGCCGTTTCTAGTTTTAGGAATTCTGATTTGTCCATTTGTATTTTAAAATTTGACTCGCGTAATTTCTTAAATACTTTTTCTAGGTTAATTATGTGCTCCTGAAGGGATGTACTAAATACTATTATATCATCTAGGTACACTAGACAAATAGTATTCTGAAGCTCTCTCAACACGTTGTCCATTACTCTCTGGAAAGTAGATGGACTATTTTTAAGGCCCATAGGCATGCGTAAAAATTCGAAATGGCCATATTCTACATTAAAAGCTGTTTTTGGTATATCTTGTGGGTTCATTTCTACTTGATAAAAGCCACTAGCAAGGTCTAAGGTTGTAAAATATTGGCAATTACCTAATTTATCTAAGACATCGGCTATGTTGGGAATGGGAAACTTGTCGTCTACAGTTTTTTCATTAAGCTTTCAAAGTCAAAGTCAAAATCATTTATTCCAACTAAACCATCAATAGGTACTTTTGAAACGTACTTTCGAAAGTCAACTACTATACGCCATTTAGCTTTTCCTGACGCATCTGCTTTCTTAGCTACAACCCAAATTGGGGAGCTCCATGCTGAGTTTGAAGGCCTAATGATTCCCTGTTCTAGCATTTTACCTATCTGTTCCTGTACTTCCTGTCTATGGACATACGGATACCGATAACTTTTTGTGTAAACTGGAACCTCATCAGTTGTTTTAATCGAATGCTTTATTTTGTTCGTGAAAGTTAAAGGCTCTCCTTCTAAGTAGAAAACATCTGCATACTGGGCACAAAGCAGCTCTAAGTTCGTACGTTCCTCGACATTTAAGTGATCAGTTCGTAAGCGCGAAATCACTTCTTTTACGCGGTCTTGCTGGTTATTTGCAGGTGTACACTGTACGTTATACATTTCTGCAGAGATCGCTCGGTCCATAGAGAATATGACGTCGTTTCGACTTGGATTTGTTACTTCAACTATTCCCCTATTATTTGAAACGGTAGTTAAGCATTCGCCAATAATACAATTAGAAATAGTTTGTTCTTCTATAAATGCATGTCCGTCATGAATATTAATCGGAATTTTAAGTAATTTGGAAGTATTTGCCGGTATAATGTCCTCATACAAATTTGCGTTACGTGAATCATACACTTTAATAGGATTTGAAGCGGTTTTAGTTTTTAGTAATTTATTCTTATAATCTATTACAGCCTCCCACTTGTCTAATAAGTCTGTACCGATAAGCCCATCGAAATAATCATGGAACTTATAAATGTAAAATGTCGTATTATCGGAATCATTAAATTCTTTAAAGCTAGGTAACGTAATTGAATAGTAATTTCTAGAGGTTGCATGGATATTCTACTTCAAAAGGATCGTAATTTACTGGTAAGTTACTATAGTATCTTTCCACTACCTCGGGACACAGAAATGATTGATTTGCCCCTGTATCTATTAAGAGTTTCATAGGTGGTGATGCGATTTGAATATATGGAAGCTGACGTTGTGTTTGAAGATTTATTTTAAGGTGTCGGATTCCCGGTCCTTCGAAAAATCCTGCTCATTCGTTTTCACTATATCTTCCACCTGGGGCGTTTCCGTAGAGTTTTCTGAAGGTTCTTGTACAGAATATTCATACGGTTGCTGGTATTCTACGTATTCGCTAATATCGTAATAATTATAATCGCCATATTCATCGTATATAGAATTGTCAATGAAACTATTATAATTTACTTCTTTAGATTTAAAGTAGTTCGTAGGGGGTGGGTTCCCTGATTTTGTCCAGTTATGTCCTGTAATTGCTGGTTGTGTAGGTGGCAATTGTCTTGTAACATAATGGCTGACACCACTCATAGGACGAGGTTGATTAAAGACTTGGTGGTTAGGACGCGGACCTATCTAAAAGTTATTTTGTTGAGGGTTATAATTTGGCGGTGGTGATCTGAAAATTTGTTGCGTACGAGTTGGACCAAATTGGCGGGGTTAATACAGATTCTGTCTCCATTGCGGTGCAGATGGTGGAACTAAATGAGGGCGTGAGCCAAGCCAGGTATATTATAGTTAAAAGGTTTAGGCACAGGCACTGAAAACTGTTGGTTAGGCATTTTATAGGCACTTACAAAATGATTTGGCACGGGCATAGAGTTTATAGATTTTTTGTCAGGTAATCGTTGGTTCCGATTTTGTAGGTACATAGTATTCGTCTCCTTGTGTACAAATTCTAATGCTTTTTCTATGGTTTCCGAGCGCATGCAACGTATCCGCGATCCTAAGGGATCGTTCAGACCTCGCAAATACGCTTGAAGCGTTAATTTACGATAAAGATCTCGTTTAGCATTGATGGTGGTCTCAAGAGTATCATGCAGGCTTACATAAGTCATTATAGTACTGTATAGATTCTGGCAACGCTCATAAAACTCCTGTGCGGTACTAGAACCTTGCGATAAAATTGCTAAATCGTTATATAGAGCGGTCTCATCTCGTTGGTCCGCGAAGTTGTTCACTAAAGCAGTTCGAATGCCTTGCCAATCGGATGGAATCCCATTAGAATTGATTAAGCGAGCAGCAGAGCCTGTTACTTTGTTCAAAATCCCATTGAGAAGGGCACACCTACTTAATTCACTACTGCTTGCACTACAAAACTGGCCTACTAATTGGTCACATAATTTTAAAAATCTAGTGAGCACATTCGGGTTCCCGTCGAACTCGGGTACCAACCTTAAGGATTTATAAATGGTATCTAATTCAGACATATCTGTTTCTTCTTCTATACTACTCAAACTAATATTTCTTCTTCTATCTACGAAAAGTTGCCTACTACTAGTAACTATCCTAGGGTCCTTTGATTTTCTTAAATGAAAAATCTTGGCAAATTTTATTAACACAGGTTAGTAAGGCTAGGACTGAGCAACCACTAAAAAGAATCTAGTGTACTCACATGAACATGTTTCGGTCCCTCTGCGCTATCGATGTCTAGATAGACCTCTGATGCAGCACTACTTGTAGATTCAGATGCTCTGGATGCAGCTAGACAAGCTACGGCGGGGCTTCACGCGATTACGGAAATCTTCTACGCGAACCGTTCCGCGAGCATCCTACCGACTGCGCCAATTATGTAAGGCTGTCGTTGAGGATGCAAAATGAACCGAAACGAATTTACTTACACGTTTAATTAAGTAATTAGTGTTACAATTAACTATTTCTAAGACGCGACAATCTGTTCGATGTCAGAACAAAAAGTGAATACCAAAAGTCTTAATTATAATTAAATTAAATCGAACGATATAACGCAATCAGTGAATCACAGGTTGGTCCCCACGGTATGATATTTCTCGGTAGCGCTCGATGTTCGGGAGGTCTTGCGAAACAAAGCAGCGATGGTGGTAGCTTCAAGGAACGGATTGCGGTGAATCATACATGGTGTGATTATTTCTTAACACATTCAGGCACAAGACACCAATGATAACTCATTATTTTCACGAATCTTATTACTTGGTCTTTCGCAGTCGTATTGTTTACTAACCGAGTGACGTCACGAGATGAAAAAGCATGGCGGCTAGCGTTTCCGCGCGAAAATTCAAAATCATAAATAAAAAACAGATTTTAGGGTGATTTTCGGTTTTAAAAAAAATTAACAAAATTTCTACTAGTTCATTACGATCTCAGGATTAATTTAAAACATTTTTTAAAAAATGGTGTAATACTCTATTATTATGTAGGTCCTACTGCAATGTGATTATTATACGTAGGTATATAATTTAAGTATAAATTAAGTAAGGTATATAGTTTAAGACTTTTCGAAGTCGATGATGCACACATGAGTTTTAAAAAATTATCGATGTAATTCATTACGTTTACTTCATGCTTTTCCCTATTTTTAAACGTGGGAGCGCTTCAAGGAAATAAATTTTAATATTTTTAATCGTTCCTCGAAGCGCTCCTTTTGGGAGCGCTTAGAGGAATAAAACGGGAGCGCTTAGATGGGAGCGTTTCAAAACGGGAGCGCTACGAGGAATACCTCAGAATGCGAGCACAAAACACAATAATCACAATAAACACTATTTTAATTTAGATGGTAACAATAGTTTTGTCGATTTACTAATGCTCTCTGTTCCCGCCATAAACTGTTCACCTTTTATGCGTAAGATGGCGCCTCGACCTCGCTCGAGGCACGTGCTCTGCTCTGATTGGTTACATAGGAAGTCAAATTCTAGTTTTAAAATTGTAATAAAAAAAAGAATAAAAATTAAATTAAGACTATGAAATGTAACAAAACTATTTTAATTAATTTAACCTTTTTAAAAAGTGAATATAACACAAACAAAAATTAATGTGCGTAACAATCAACTACAATGCAAGTAACAATCAACTCCCAGCTTTCTCCGACACGGCCGTCCTGACGTATTACACTTCCTCGTGTGATGTCGAAGGCCGCGCATCAAATCAAATCAAATCAAATCAAATCATTTATTTGTTAACATAGGTTAATAAAATACAGATATTATAATGTTGTTGACACAGAGCGCTATGTTATGCCAGGAGGCGTACAAATTTAATATGGTGTGATAATCTACATAATTGAGCAATAAAAAAAATATAATTACTAAAATTTGAAAATCTTGTACAATTATTACACATTACAATTATTACATTACACAAAACAAATTACATGTCAGTTATTAATTACTCCAGATAAGTCAGAAAAATCAAAATAAATTCCATTATTGAAAGAAATAAGATAACATCAGAGTCTTGCCTAACAAAAAACAAAAATAGAATGTCAGTAAATTTCATAAGAAGGAAGCTGCGTCCATACCCTCAACAGAAGGATTTGTCATTAAAGAATTCTTGTATCGAATAGTAACACTTGTCCAGCAGCAGTTTTTCTAACTTCTTTTTAAAAATTTTGATAGGTAAATCTTTTAAGTGTATTATTAGTTTATTATATATAAGAGGGCCCATGGTAAAAATATTATTTTTAAGTAAAGACGTCTTGTAACCACCGGTATATAGTTGATTTTTATATTGTGACCTAATTGGTCCTGAGCGTTGTCTATTATCCACCACTGATGTAAATAGATGAGTGTTCATTCTAACAAAAAGGGCAACCTCTAGTATGTACAATGATGGCAATGTTAGTATCCCCAGAGATTTAAAAACAGGTTGACAGCTTTCTGCACTATTAAGACCTGTCATTGACCGAAGGCAACGTTTTTGGGCCCTGAAGATTCTCTCTCTATCACTACAGTTTCCCCAAAATATAACGCCATATCTTAGTGAGGAAGCAACTAAACCATGATATGCTATCACTAGTGTATTAAGGTTAACTTTTTTTGAAAGGCAGTAGAGTGCATATGCCGTTTTACTCAACTTATTGCACATGTCTTCTGCATGATGTTTCCATGTTAATTTGTTGTCAATGTGAACGCCTAGGAATTTTGTTACTGTAGTTGTTTCTAATTGATTGTCATTATATTCAATTTTAATATTTTGCGGTTCTATTCGCTGGTAGAAATGCATGACTTGTGTTTTTTTTAGATTTATTACAAGGTTATTTTTATCTAGCCAATCTATAATAGTACTCAGCGTGTCATTTATATCTTTATTATATACAATTCGGTCTAGGCATTCAATCAAAACTGTGCTATCGTCTGCAAATAATGTGACCGGATGACGAGTTTGACGCGGTAGGTCGTTAATATAAAGTAAAAATAACAAAGGTCCCAGTACGCTACCCTGCGGTACTCCAAATTTAGGTACTCTACTGGAGGAAAAGTATTTTAGTTCACGCTTTGTTTTAGTACATACTCTTGAGACTTCTGTGTATTGCTTTCGATCACTGAGGTAAGACTTAATTAGAAATAGTACATTGCCTCTTATGCCATAGTCTTCGAGTTTATTTAGCAAGATGTCATGTTTCACATAATCGAAAGCTTTTGTCATGTCTGTGAAGATTGCGCATATAGGATTTTTCTGATCTACATTTTTCATTATTACTTTCAAAAGATCAAATATCGCCATGTTGATATTTTTATTTTTTCGAAATCCCTTTTGCTCTTCGCATAATATATTGTTTTTTGTCCCAAATGCATAAACCGATTCATAAATAATCTTTTCGAACACCTTAGAAAATACTGGAATTAAAGCTATGGGTCGGTAGTTAGCCATGTCCTCCTTAGAGTTTTTTTTATGTAGTGGTTTAATAACAACGGTTTAAATTGGTCTGGAAATATACCTGAGCTTATGCTTGCATTCATTATATGACTGAGCGGTTTGGCTATGATGTCCGCAACAAATTTAACTGCCACTGTGGAAACCTCATCGTATCCACAACTTTTTTTGTTTTTTAAATGCATTATAACTCGTATAATGTCTTGCGGTAATACTGGGGGCATGAATAAAGAATTACTAATACTGGATTGTAGTTTAGTCTTGCCCGGATGTTTATTATTTATATTCTGTACCTGATCAATAAAAAAGTTGTTAAATAACTCAGCAATCTGCTCAGGATTTGTAACTAGTTTGTTATCTTTTTTTATTTTCACAATAGGTTCTTTTAATCGATTTTTACCATTAATAATTTGCCATGATACCTTAGATTTATTTAGAGAACAATTAATAAGATAATTGTTTTGAGCTTTTTGTGTGAGATTTATTATTTTTTTCAGTCTCCGGGAATAATTTTTAAATAATTTTTTGTTTTCACTTGAAGGCGCTTTTCTATACTTCCAAAGTAGGTCTCTTTGTTTTCTGCTTGAAATCCTTATTCCGCGTGAAATCCATTTTAATTTTTTATCAGGTTTTACGTTTATTAATTGGTTTGGAAAGCATAAGTCATAAAATAAACGAAATACCTCTATAAACCTATCGTATGCTTCATTAGGGTTGCATGTTGCGAAAACTTCCGAAAAGGTCAGACATTGAAGATGTTTTTTGAATAAAGTTAAATTTTCTGTAGATAAGTTGCGCTTATTAATGCGCCAAGAGTTTATTACGCAAGTTTTGTTCACATGCATTTTTAGAATCTGGGCAGTGTGGTCGGATAGTGCAAAATCAATTATTTCACTCGCACATTTTTGTCTGGAATTATGAGCAAAGTTATCTATACAAGTGCCGCTGTTGGGTCTAGTCGGCTGCTTGAATTCCAATTTTAGATTATAGGCAAGTAATAAACTTTCAAAATCGAATGTTAAGTTATTTCTTTTTAGTGTATTAATGTTAAAGTCACCGCATAAAACAATTTTTTTGCTGGGTTTAGTACACAATTGTTTCAGAAAAATATTTAAATTATCCATAAAAGAATTTATACATAACATGTTCGGAGGTCTATAAATACATACAACAATTAGTCCCAATTCAGATAATTCTATTGCACAATGTTCAAATAAACCCGGAATAGACATGTTAGGAAGTTCCCTATATTGTCACGTGTCGAACATCATCTGCAGGAGAGAAAGAAATTCTTCAAAATAAAGTTCGGCCACTCCTGACTAAGGAAATCGTGTACATTAATACAGTTTGTCTCCTACGCAATAACGCTTCAGAATTGCTTTAAATTGATGCTCATAATAAGCAAAAGCCTTTATTTCTTTACTTTTTAGTAGCGAAAAAGCCAACTCGCCATTTTCGCGTTTCGGATATTTAACAATATTAACATGGCCATCTCACTAATGTTGTGCCGATTGCAATCTTAAACCGCCACCTCGATTTACAATGGCCACCTCGCCTTTCAACGGCCACCTCGCCTTTTAATAGCCACCTCGCCTTTCAATGGCCACCTCGCCTTTTAATGGCCACCTCGCCTTTCAATGGCCACCTCGCCTTTTAACATAGATAACATAACTTTAATGTCCACCACACGCTGTTAGGATATTCCAAAAGAAACTAGCAGTTATAAATACACACACATTCTGATAACAAATCATTTTAAACAAAAGAAAGTTAGTGTAAAGGTCGTACCATCATTATCATCCGACAGGCACGGATCCAGCTCAATTAGAACATAGGATTGCGGGAGTGGACGCAAGCGGTCTCTCGCATATTTGTATACACGATTAGAAGTCAGACTCTTAAGATAATACCTGTCACCATCTAATATTTCAATAACCTCAAAAGGTCCTTTATATTTAGGATCCAATTTTGTTTGATTCCGTTCGTGATTTTCGATTAAAACAAAATCCCCAACAGAAAACGAAGTGACTTTTGCCTTAGTTTTATCGAACCGTGCTTTATCGAGACATGCGTTATCTTTCATTAACTTATGAGCTTGTTCTCTCAGCTCTTCTACATTTACTTGAATTTCATGATCGTCTACAGTTAAAAAAATTAATGGTCTAGCTGCTCTACCTATCAATAGTTCTAGGGGACTTGCTTTGGTTACTCTATGAATTGTGCTATTTATGGAAAGCTGAACATCATCTAGTGCATCCTGCCAGGACCTATCTGGGCTTGTTTCTACGACAGTTAACATGTTTTTGAGTGTACTCATTATACGCTCAACTTGACCATTAGCACGACAAGATCCAGTTGCTATTAAATGCAATTGGATATTGTGACTGGCGCAAAAATCTTTAAAATCTTTGTTTGCAAAACATCTGCCCTGATCTGCAATAACGCGCACAGGGGTCCCGAAAAGAGATATGGATGCTTTGAGAGCGCTGATGGCACTATCAGTGTTGATTCTTGTGAAATGTCTAAGTAATACGTATTTAGTAGAAGCGTCTACCAGAACAAAAACGTATTGTTTTTGATCATTCTTGCCACTGAGCTTACCAGTGGCGTCGATATGCCAAGGAATATTAGTTTTTGGTATTGGGTGCAACTCTTATCTGTTGTTTACCACTTTGCGACTTAGCTTTTCGACCAATTTTCTGACGTATTTTGACATATTAGGAAACCAATAATGTTGATAAACCTTTTCCAAAGTTCTATCCCATCCCAAATGGAGGATTGATTCATGAATATGATTTATAATCGACCAACGAAAACCTCTAGGTACAATGGGGAGCCAAATGTTACGGTTGTTTCTTTGATTTTTTCTATAGAGTACATTAGATCGTAATTCATAGATTCTACAACTCTCTAAATCTAACTCATCGCTTTCAAGTTTACTAATAATTTCATTTAGTTCTGGATCTCGCCGTTGTTCCGCTTGCAACCAATTAGAAGATAACTCACATATATTAACGCGTTTTTCGTTGCTTCCTTCAGGTAAATGATTTCTCGAAAAAAAGTCTACTTGAGCCATTCTCTTACCCTCTCTGTACTTTATATCAAAATCAAAAGCCTGGAGGAAAGCCCACCACCGGTACACTCTAGGGGTTAAATCAACTTTTGTTCTTGAGGCCTTTAGAGAATTACAGTCGGTGATGACTGTGAAATTTCTACCATATAAATAATGGCGGAAATGCTTAACTGAATTAACGACCGCTAGTGTCTCCAACTCATAAGAGTGGTTCCGAGACTCTGCCTGTGTAGTGCGTTTACTGTAGTACTCTACTGGATGTAATTTTGTATGAACTCTTTGGAAGAGGATCGCCCCGTAACCTTCGCTACTAGCGTCCGTATGTAACTCTATGGGTAATTTTGGGTCGACTAGCATCAAAACTGGGGATGAAGTCAATACCGATATTATGTCTTGTCTAATTATTTCGTATTCTGCTGTCCAAGTTATTTTAGAATTATTGTTAGCCAACAAACGGTAGAGAGGGGCCATTTTAAGTGGAAAGTTACTGACAAACTGCCGGAAATAGGACACTAAACCCAAAAATTGTCTGAGCTGTGTGATGGTCTGTTGTGGTTGGGAACTAGTCAATGCAGTTATTTTACGTGGGTTAGGCCTAATTTCACCTTCTGATATTTCATAGCCTAAAAATTTAACCTGTTTCTTTAGAAAGGCACATTTTTTCTTGTTGAACGAGAATCCAGCTTCACTGAGAGTTTTAAGTACTACACGTAACCGTTCCAGACCTTGTTCTACATTATTCGCGGGTATGACGAGATCGTCCATATAGACAATTGCATAGGAGTGCGCTAAGTCACCTAAAGCAGTATTAATAGCTCTCTGATACACAGAGGGGGCATTTCGCAAGCCAAACGGCATGGCAGTAAACTCATAATGAGCGTCTGGAGTAATAAAAGCGGTTTTTTCTATCGAATTCGACTCTACATTTATAGGAGTCTGATAAAATCCACTAGCCATATCAAGACATGTGTAAAATCGCGCGCCTGATAAACTTTGAATTTGATCGCCGATAAGAGGTAAGGGGTACCGGTCGGGAACCGTATTACAGTTTAACTCTCGGTAATCTACGCACATTCTGTCCGTACCATCGCGCTTCTTCACTAAGAGTATTGGGCTAGAGAAGGGCGACTTGTTTGGTCTTATAACTCCAGCAGATAGTAGTTCACTACACTTATTACGTACTATTTGTCGCTCTTCAGGGCTCAAGTGATATGGCCGCCGTTGCACGATTTTAGTAGGATCTACTAAATTAATTTCCAGTTCACCTGTCTTTACTCTACTAGCAGGCGTGCCTTCAACGAATGAGTTCTTAAAGCCGCTAAGAAGTTCTATTAGTTTTGGTTTAAGATCATCAGGTATATCAGTATCTATGTCATGAAAATTAGCCACCGAATTACCTACATTGCACATATTAACTAAAGAAGCCTTCTCAACTATAGTGAGTTTATCACTCGATATGTGAACTGATAATCCTAAAGCTAACAAATCGCGACCAATCAAAATATCGTTTTTTAAGAAGTCGTCGGGTATAATGTGAAATAAAATTTGTACGTCATGACCACAAAGGGTGACCTCCGATAACAATTGAGAGTCACATGTTACACTACATTTTCCTACCCCAGTCAAAGTAACAATTGCACGCTGCAATGTACCGACAAGCTTACGAGAGACGCTCTCTTTGATCAAAGAACAATCAGCACCGGAATCGAAACAAAATGAAAACTTCTCACCAAATTGCGTAATTATCCCGGTGACAGGTTCCATATTGCATACGTCCACTCGCTTTACAACGCTAGAAGCACTTGTAGCGGGTTGTGCGCTGCTGCTCGCAACTGGCCATGTCTTGGGACATCGTGATGCAACGTGACCTTCGACACCACACTTGTAGCAAGTCACAGGGGCCCGCAAAGTAACGGACGTGCCGGGGCGTTCGAAAGTCAGAGTCGGTTGCTGCTTGTCATGCGATGGGCTGAAACATTCGTAAGATCTATGACCTAACTTTCCACATGCGTAACATTTGGTAGAGACAGAACTTAACCTAGTACGTTTATTGTCTTGTGTAGTACTTGCACCAGTTTTTGTTATCTCTTGGTAACTCCGGAAAACGCCATTAGTTCACGTTGCATCTTACTATTTAGGTTAATTATTTCTTCGGAAAAAATATTGCGATGCAATCGTGGCTCAATTTGTCCCATGTGCGCAAGTATTAAAGAAACCACCATTTCTTCAACAGGATCTATACGTACTACCATCTGCTGGCACTCTGTATTTGGAAGGAACTGTAATTGTTAGCAAAAAGGATTCAAAAGACAAGACTTCTATCAATTTACGAATAATGCTCTCCTTTACTTATTCCAAGATATAAGGTACGAGTTGAATGGAGTAGAGATTGATAAAATAAAAAATACTGGCGTTACTACCACAATGAAATCATTAATTTCGATGAATGAGAGTGAATCAAAAATATCTTATGCTTGGGGCTGGAACATTGAAGGTACAAAGAATATTAATGGAGGAAATTTTTCCGCATTTCCGCATTCTCTTTGTGATATCATGGGTTTTGCTGAAGATTTTTAAGAAAGTGGTGATAAACAGTAAGCACGAACTAATATTGTTGCGAAGTAACACAAACCTAAATGCTGTAAAACGCAAAACCGGGGAGATTATAGATGATGTTCAAATCAATAAAATTACATGGCGAGTACCTCACGTTAAAGTATCTGACAAAGAAAAGATAAATTTATTAAAACTGTTAGAAAAAGATCGTCCGCTCCAATGATATTCAGGAATTGGGATTTATATAGATAAACTTGGTCTATTAAAACTTCATCGCAAATAGAGAAACCAAGATCATTATTGGTTTACAAACAAATAGAAAAAACAATTTAAGTGCGGACATGCCACAGTTCGATCACTGCAAATAACAAAATTGCATTAATATACGAGCAATACACACGATGTTTTTATAATAACTATCGTGAGACATACTAAATTAACTAAAAATCGCGGGTTACTCACGTGTAAATATTGAGACAAATTCTACTAGTTTCGAACCACAGAGGGGTTCTTCCTCATGAGCAGCGTGCGCGGACGCGGCGACGTCGCGCAGCCTACTGAATACACACGATTTCAACAATCGTATTATGGCAGGCGCTCAGAACCCTTACTAAGTGAGAAACACAGCCACATGTATTGATAACATTTTCAGTAACTGTAACTATTTAGAAAAAAAAAGTTATAAACAGTTTACCTTCTGACCACAGTGGTCTTGTGGTTACTTACAGCTCTTATTTGCCTCTTCAAAAAATTCAAAATAAGTTTAGACATATAACAAATAAAAATTTACAGAAACTTAATGATTCATTAGTATCTAAATTAAGTATAGAAAATGTTGATAAGTAATCCAAGCAGGTTACACGAAAAATTTTTTACGGTGTTAAATAGGGAATTTGAAGATATTTTGCCACTGAAATATAAAGACGTCTATGCTAAGTTTCAGTTTAGCGATTGGGCTACCGCAGGTATTCGTAAGAGTAGAGATAAACTTTTTGAACTTTATGGCATGAAACCCATGCAATTGTATAATTGCGACCCTCTTTTTCATCAACAGGTAAAATTGTACTCAAAGACATTTAGAATAGTATGCAAAACCGCAAGGCGTCTTTTCATCAGTAATAAAATGAAATCAGCTGAAGATAAGATAAAGGCTACGTGGAATATAATACGGAATGAGACAGGTAGGAATAAATTAAAACATTCGGCATTTTGGACGGACAGATTTCGTCAAGCACAGATGTAGCTCAGGAGTTTGAGACTTTTTTTGCTAATATACCTGTCAAAACAACGGCTCATTTAAAATCATCGACCAGACTATCGGTAACTTTTGCTTAGAGAAAATGTCAAATCATGCGAATGCGACTTTAGTTTTCATTATACCAATCCTGTAGAGATAATAAAGGTTACAAAGAAATCAAGGTCAAATCAACTGAGGACCTTTGGGGACTATCGGTGAAAGTCTGCGGATCACTTATCCGAACTTTAACGCCGTATCTGGCTTTGATTTTCAATAAAAGTATAGATGACGGTGTCTTCCTATACCTAATGAAATACAGTAAAGTTATTCCATTATTCAAAAATGGTGACACTAAGCAACCAAACAACTATAGGCCTGTGTCTGTTCTGCCGGTTCTTAGCAAAGTGTTCGAAAAGTTAATGCTATCTCGGATGCTTCATCACTTTGATAAATATGCCATCTTCCATCACCAACAATACGGTTTCACTAAAGGTCGTTGTACAACTGACGCCGCTGTCACGTTGGTAAAGGAAGTAGGTAAGGTGCTTGGGAGGAAGCACAGGATGCTGTTGGTGTCTTTTGCGACCTCTCAAAAGCGTTCGATTGCGTTGATCTTGAAACACTCTTGCTGAAATTAGATCATTACGGGATTAGACATACTGCACTCCGTCTACTAAAATCATATTTAGAGGATAGGCAGCTGAGAATTCATGTAGGTGGTTATAACTCACTGGGCTCTGAGATAAGAATGGGCGTTCCACAGGGTTCAATATTGGGTCCGTTTCTCTTTTTAGTGTATGTTAATGACTTGTCATTTCTATTTATAACTGAGCCAAATATGGTGCTGTTTGCTGATGATACATCATTAATTTTTAAAATAGGTCGACGTTCTAATAATTTTGACGAAGTAAACAGCTCCATTCATCAAGTTCATAATTGGTTTACAGTCAATAATTTAGCACTTAACGAGAAAAAAACAAAATGCATTAAATTTTGCTTGCCCAACGTACACGGTAATGATTGTAGCATAATTTTAAATGGGCAAAAGTTAAAATTTGTCAACGAGACAGTGTTTCTAGGTATCACACACTAGACAATAGAATTCAATGGGGTTCCCACATAAAGACGCTTTCGGGGAGACTAAGCTCTGCTGTTTTTGCAGTTAGACAGATAAGACAGCTCACAGACGTGAACACAGCAAGGCTTGTCTATTTTAGCTATTTTCACAGCATTATGTCGTACGGAATTTTGCTGTGGGGTCGAGCGGCGGAAGTAGAATCAATATTTATTCTACAAAAGCGGGCTATCCGAGCGATATATAACTTGCCCCGTCGCGAATCTCTGAGAGAACTATTTAAAACGATAAATATCCTGACGGTGCCTTGTCAGATTATATATGAAAATATTATGTATGTAAGGAAAAATTTGCAATTATTTGAAAAAAGAAGCGCTAGACATAATTTTAATACAAGAGGTAAAGATAGGCTGGCCGTGCCACGATTCCGTCTGTCCAAAGTTGTTCGCGCCGAGGGTAATCGGCACTTTATTCTTTAATATTTTATATAAGATTTTTGAGGATACCCTCACATTCGTATTTTCTCTGTCCCCGCTTAATTGTACGCTGTACGACTGCTAACTACTAGTACTGGACGACCCACGGCTGCGTCCGGTTCCGCGTGTGCCCGCTCTTTTATACACTTTAGAGTTGCCACGTGACCGCTTTCTGGCAGCAGTGCATCTTCTCTAGCACGGCTCCAGTCCACTAAATCGAAGGACCGCAAGAATCATCCCCCTCGTACGAGGAATCACGCCAGGGCAGCTCCGTATTGGAGGTAAGTGGTTGTACAGCGACTTCCTTTGTCTAGGGGACAGAATTCTTTACCGCATTTTCTTATTAAACCTATGGAAATACTTCCCTTGAGTGACCATTCCCTCGAGCGTCAACATTTTGTGGTCCTTCGAGCCGGATTATCCGAATTTTAATAATTTCATTGAATGCGTAATAGCATCATTTCGCTAGGGTACCCTACATAACCCGTTATAAAACTTCTTTAAGTATACATTTTTCCTCGTTGTATACTTTAATTTTGCTTTAATCCTTAAATTAACACATATTATTTCGCTTGTGTTCCATTTTCTAAAGGATTATACGTTATTTTTAGTAAATTTCATATTTTCATTTTTAATTTAATTTTTTTGTTGCGAGGGTATATCTAGTGTAACTGCATATCGCCTGCGTTATCGCCATTCAAATTGTGTACTTTAAAACTCAATGTGCGCTGTCTGATTCACAAAGCGTACGGTTATAACATCACGCTCGCGTTCCCGTAACGGGTAAGCACAGGTGTTAGTTACGTGTGCGTTCGGATCTCTTTGATAAATTTATCTGCCTTCATTATGAGTAAAGGGGATAGTGGGCAGTCGTCTGAGTCAGAACGGACTCTAAGACGATTAATTACAAAACGGGATGAGTTTTTTGCTCGCTTACAGATTATATACAATTCGTCAAAATTAGACTTTGAAGATGAAGCTAACGTTGAGATCTTTCTCACCGCTATGGTTACCATCGATTCGTTTAACAATTTTGAGAAAATTCTTGATGATATTAATTCGCACAGCTTGTTACAGAATGCAGCTCACGAACCTAATTATCAAAGTTGGTCTTCATTCGAGGATTTATATTGCCGATGTAAATTTATCGAAAGTAAATTGTCAAAAACTAAGCCTAATTGTAGTTCTGCCCCTTCTGTTAGTGATAGTAGTAGAAGATGTCAATTTAAATTACCGAAATTAGATCTTGTTGGTTTTTCGGGCGTGCCCACGAGTTGGCCTACGTTTTATGAAACGTTTAAAAACACTATACATGACAACCCCGGACTAACTAACAATGAACGTATACAGTTTTAATGAGTAAACTGTCTGGCCGTGCACTTTCTGCAGTGGCGGGTATCACTCCAAGCGCTGTGAACTACAACATGATTTGGGAAACTCTCGTAAACAAGTTTGAAGATAAGCGTTATCTAGCCTCCGCATACTTAGATCAAATGTTTGATTTTAAACCATTTTCCGTTGCTCATTCGAAAAATATAGATGCGTTATTGGAACATTTTGCTTCCGCAGTTTCAAGTTTGAAATCTTTAAATTTAGAAAATTTGGCTGACTTTATTATTCTTTATTTATCTTTAAAGAAAATAGACCCGGAAACGTCACGTGCCTTTGAGATGTTCAAGCGAAACACTAATTTGCCTAGTTACGACGACTTAATAGATTTTTTACGTGATCAAACTAGACCGAACTTCTATTAATATCGTCAATAAACGTACAAATAACGTCGCGAATAAAAATGTCTCAAGTTCAAGGTCTATTCATTCATTTTTCGGCGCCGCTGCGTCGCCCGCGCCGGCGCAAGTGCAATCTAACAATAATAACAAATCTTGTGCGTTTTGTAACTTATCGAATCATTTTAAATTATTTAAATGTTTCAAGTTTCAAAAGTCGCCTATTGATGATAGATTTACTTTTATTAATCAACGCAATGGTTGCACAAATTGTCTTAGTTTATCCCATAATAATTCCGCTTGTAAATCAGTTCAAAATTGCCGTCATTGTAGTTGTAAGCATCACTCACTGTTATGCAGAAAACAGTTTACGAACACTACATCTGACGATCACACTCGAACCACTTCGAACTAGAATCATCATTCATAGGGTTAATTTTGTAATAATTATTCAGTAATTAAATTAGTTTAAAATCATTTTGGTTTTTTTTCAATCCTCCGATTGCAGCAAACGTAATTGGCGCAGTCGGTAGGATACTCGCGGGCCGGTTCGCGAGCGTAAAATCGTAGCTAGGATCGCTAATAAGCGCGATTCGCGAGCTACCCGGGTGGCTATTAAGCACCAGATCGAGTATCCTGAATCTACGGACCTGCTGCAGCCCAGGAGGAGAATCCAGCCACCGATTCACAGAGAAGAGCCAGAAATGAGATATCTGTAAGTACACTTGAATCATTCTCGTGTTGCACCTTTTAAATCTTAAACTTCAAGATTTATCATCCCAGGGCCTCTAGTAGTGCGCGGGAGCCTGAATCGCGACAGGCCCGCCAACGTGCAGTAGATATTAATAGAGATATAGCTTTAGGTAATTTAGAAATAAATAATATGACTCAAGCTCAGCATAATCCGGACACTATCTACAAGGCTCTTCGCCTTGTTCCAGAATTCGACGGCAACCCTAACGTTCTTACCCGTTTTATTAGAATTTGTGACTCGTTAGCTGCGCAATACTTAAGTAATACACCTGGCAGCGAATTTTCTAATTTATGCTTACTAAACGGTATCCTTAATAAGATAACTGGGACCGCGGCATGTACTATTAATGCCAACGGAATACCAGAAAGCTGGCTAGGGATTCGAACTGCCTTAATTAATAACTTTTCAGATCAACGCGATGAAACCGCATTGTACAACGACCTCTCTTTAGCTACTCAGGGTAATAAAACGCCACAAGAATTCTATGATCATTGCCAAACGTTGTTTAGTACGATCATGACTTACGTGACTTTACACGAAAATTTACCGACCACTGTAGAGGCAAAGCGCGACCTGTATAAAAAAGTGACTATGCAGGCGTATGTTCGAGGGTTAAAGGAACCCTTAGGATCCCGTATACGTTGTATGCGGCCACCAACTATAGAGAAGGCACTTGAGTTCGTCCAGGAGGAACTCAATGTAATGTACTTGCAACAACGTGAAACCCCCAAAGCTCAAGCCCCTCATAAAGTCACCCACTCCACTTCAACACCTGGAGCATTTACTCCACGACCACATAATTTTCCAACACCAGTACCCAACTGGCCATTACCAATGGGACAGCGCCCCGCGGGACCCGCACCTCAACCTTTTAAGTTCCCTGCACCTGCACAACATCAAACCCGTATGCCAACGAACACTCAAAGAATGTTCAGTGCAGCACCCCCTAATTATAATCCTCGTAGTAATGTATTTAGATTACCACCACGAAATAATGCACCTCAAGGCCCTCAGCCAATGAGTGGTGTTCAACGCTTTACACCCAAACCTCTACTTCCAGTAAATAAGCCAGCATCCCATGACTGGAATAAATCTGGAAATCCACGCAGACTACAACGACAGTGACATTGACCCCGGTATCACCGCTGACTCGACTTATTACAACGTGACAACAGACGACGAGGTATTTAATGAATCACATGCTCTGAATGACTATGTTCAGCAGGATTTTCAAGAGGCTTCAACGTCACACAGACCAAAATAGAATTAAACCTTCAAACCCAGAGACAACTTCCCTATATACAGATTAGAAATCCACCTTTAAAACTTTTGATAGACACGGGTGCCAATCAATCCTTTATTAACCCCGAAGTTGTTGAAAAATACTTTGCTGCATATCCCTTAAACTTTGATCCCTTCGAGGTAACAAATATACATGCAACTAGCAGGAACGATTATTCTATTACTTTGCCATGTTTTACCGAGTTTAATGATGCCAATCCGATGAAACTATTTATCTACCGATTTCACGACTATTTCGATGGCCTCATCGGTTTAGACCTGTTGAATAACTGGGAAGCCCGTATAGATCTGAGAGAAAATATATTGGTAACCCGATCCGCGATAAATCCCATTCTAATGTATAACTCGTGTAACGTAAACTTATATGAGGATATTATACCAGCCGGGAGTACTAAAGTCATTCGAATTCCTATTGATATACCAGACGGCGATGCTTTCATTAGGGAACAAATCTTTTGTAACTGCATAATTCACGAGTGTATTACCACCGTAAAAAACAATCGTGGTTACCTAGAAATCGAAAACCCGACACCAAATGACGTCATAATCTCTCTCGACCGCCCAGCGCACGCGGAATTATTCAATACCGAGTGCATAAGCACTCAACAACCATCGACACGCGCTCAGGACGTAATCTCGCGTTTAAGAACGGATCACCTTAACCCGGAGGAAAAGGCTAATTTAATAGCTCTTTGTTCTCGTTACGCAGACGTCTTTTACATCGAAGGTGAAGGACTAACATTTACGAATAAAATAAAGCATCGAATAAGAACTATCGATGATGTCCCCATACATGCTAAAAACTACCGGTACCCATTTATACACCACCAAGAAGTTAGGGACCAAATAGGAAAAATGCTAGAACAAGGTATTATACGACCATCAGAATCCGCATGGAGCTCGCCTATTTGGGGTAGTTCCAAAAAAAATTGATGCCTCAGGGAAACAAAAGTGGCGTCTAGTTGTTGATTTTCGTAAACTAAACGAAAAGACATTAGACGACAAGTACCCCATACCCAACATCAACGACGTTCTAGACAAACTAGGAAAATGCCATTACTTTACGACTTTGGATTTGGCAAGTGGATTCTACCAAGTGGAAATGGATCCCCAGGATATCGAAAAGACCGCATTCAATGTGGAGCACGGTCATTTTGAATTCCTTAGAATGCCAATGGGACTTAAGAATTCTCCGTCCACGTTCCAACGCGTAATGGACAATGTTCTAAGAGGACTCCTGTTTGGTACCGATATCCGAACGCAACTTTGTTCCTTTAGCCCCTCTCCTCGATGACTGTACACTTTACTTTACGCCATTACACGAATTTGAAATCAAGCTGCATTTTAACTGTGCTCCTAAAAAACCTTCGCTGTAGGCAACTAAGTAGCAGAAACCTAACCCATATGTAGCCTGGAGTACGCCGCTATATAAATTCTGGACCTTCAGAGCGGATTCGTCGAAGAAAGCGACCTATTGGACTGCACTTTGTAACTGCCACGCGGAGCGAGCGCGAGACAAAGGAAATTGACTGCACTCGCGTACATCGTAATATCTACGCAATATTTTGGGACAACGGGCCTAGATACGACGAGATCGAATCAACAGCAATGACCTAATCGAGGAGTTGAACACCATCGAGCATCGTGATCTTCATTTCTTCGGTGCGTTCAACAAGTTCTGTTTTCCAAGCGGCCTGCCATATCCTGAACGTAATCCGTTTGTGTATACTGATTCCAGTGAAAGTGGTGAGTGTTGCCCGCTGCGCAGAGTGACAACTCAGCTGATCCCGCCATTGCTTGCATTAGCTGACTTCCCACGCGGTCACTTCACGTGAGTACCTCTTTTTGCAGGCCACTGAAATGTCTTTAACTTCGGACAAGAATGTAGCAGGAAAGTCTAGCGTATCTCGTGATAGGTCCCCTTATAGAAATGTTACTGATGAAAATACTGAGCAAATCATGCGCGACCTAATTAGAAAACGCGGCATTCTAAAAGGCAGGCTAACAAAGTTCACTAACTATATCAAAGGTGTAGGTAGTGTAACGCCATTAAGTAAAGATGCAAGGATAGATTTAAAACTTCGCATTCAAGGAGCACAGAATATATTTTCTGAATTTAATAGTCTCCAGTCTAAGCTCGAAGATACTGTACCTGACTGCGACATTGATGACCAGTTAGATCAGCGTCAGCAGTTCGAGGACAGCTACTACAGTACGCTTTCGAAAGCGGAATCTATTCTTGGTGCCAGTGTGGAGGCCGCTAGCTGCTCTCAAGTGTGCTCAGGTTCACATAACTATCATAGACAGTCGGTTAAATTACCAACAATTACGTTACCTACGTTTGACGGATCATATAAGCACTGGCTCGAGTATAGGGATACGTATTTATCTCTGGTACATAATTCGAAAGAAATCAGTGACATTCAAAAATTCCATTACCTTAAATCGTCATTAAAAGGAAGTGCAGAATTAGTTGTTAATGCGCTTGAAATATCGTCTGAAAATTATTCTGTTGCGTGGGAACTATTGCTTAACAGATACGATAACAGTGACCTTATAGTTAACAGTCACATGAAGGTACTCTTCACCGTGCCGGCATTGCCTAAGGAGTCACCTTCACTGATCAGGAACCTTATAGATGTCGTCATCAATAATTTACGCGCCCTAAAGTCAGAAGACGAACCCATCGAATACTGGGATCGTGTCATTATTTATCTTGTCACCACTAAACGGGATAAAACAACTAACCGGGAGTGGGAACAGCATAAGCTTTCACTTATGCCTACATCCAGCGTGAGTATAAGTGAAAGCTCCCCGAAAACTAAACCTAAACTGAAGCTAAAGCTTGATCAATTACTTAGTTTCTTAAAGGGTAGGGCCGATTTGCTGGAAACGTTAGCACTTTCGAATAGTAAAGATAATCACAACAACACTGATGCAAAAAAACTTAACAACTCCTCTGTTAAAAGTAACGTAACACAGTGTAACGTTTCCACTGGTAAGCCACAGGACCGCAGTTCGCGTAGGTTGTGTGTCCTGTGCAAAAATAAACATCCAATTTATAAATGTTCTAAATTTATTAATTTGGAAATTAAAAACTGTTAAAGAACACAACCTGTGCGAAAATTGTTTGCGTTCTGGGCACACTGTTGATGGTTGTTTGTATGGGCCGTGTAAGCAATGTAATCGTAAACACAATTCACTGATACATCCTAATGAGCATCCTAATCATACCACCGCCTGTGCTGCAAAAACAACGACTGCGGTGGCGATCGAGGCGGTCGCAGGCGCGCTTCTTCCGTCCTCCTCGCGCACCGCTGAGATTCCTGGAAACAGTGCCGACAACAATCAATTCATTCAAGTTAGCAATGTCCATACTAATACGCACACAGATAAGCAACGCGTTAATGTGCAACCAGTTTTGCTATCTACTGCTTTGGTCGAGATTCCAGATAGATACAATAAATATCATGTCGCTTGTGCCATACTCGACAGTGGTAGTCAGAGTTGTTTCATATCGCAATCATTTTGTAAACAATTAAATATTCCACTAATACAGTCCACTAAAGAGATACGTGGAGTAGGCAATTTAGTGTCACATTCGACGCATTTATGTAACATCGAAATTAAATCGCGTGTTAGTACCTATTCCATGCGCATTCAGTGTTATGTTATATCTGAAATAACGCCTACATTGCCTGCTGTTCGGGTACATAACTCAAAAATTAAAATTCCTGATTATGTTCAGCTGGCAAATACGCAATTTTTAGAGTCACAAAAGATAGATCTTTTAATAGGAGCAGATCATTTTTGGGACTTGCTCATCGAAGGAAAAATGCGGTTACCGTGTGGTCCGTTCCTTCAAAATACTCAGTTAGGTTGGATTGTTTCGGGTCCTATCAAGAATATTTCGCATAAGAAAGGACATATTCAATGTAACTTTACCCAATCTATTGACGATCAATTACGCCAGTTTTGGGAGCTCGAAGAGTTACCCCAGCCTCGGAATACGCATACTGATGAAGAGTTGGCTTGTGAACATTCCTTCATCACAAATACTACACGTGACGGTACCGGTAGATTTGTTGTTCACATTCCTCTCAAAGAATCAGCCGAGACCTTGGGCGAATCCTTCGCTCAGGCTGAGCGGCGTTTCTTGTCATTGGAGAAACGTTTACTACGTGCACCTGTTAGCTATAAGCAACTATACGTCAATTTTATTCACGAGTATATAAATCTAGGTCACATGACTAAAGTAGATAATTACTCGATTTGCAACTATTTCATGCCGCATCATGGTGTTTTTCGCGAACATAGCACGACGACGAAACTCCGTGTTGTGTTCGACGCCAGTGCAAAGACTAGTAATGGGAAATCTTTCAACGATATCCAACTTGTTGGGCCTCCCATTCAGGAAGACCTGTTGGGTATATTATTACGTTTCAGGCAGTTCAAATTCACAGCAATTGCAGATTGTGAAAAGATGTACCGTCAGGTACTCGTACACCCTCATCAACGGGATCTGCAACTGATCCTATGGCGTGATGATCCTTCAAAGCCGCTCGAGTTTTATCGGCTCAACACCGTGACATACGGCACGGCATCAGCGCCATTCTTAAGTGTTCGCTGTCTGAAGCAACTAGCCTCGGAATGTGCTGACCCCGAGGTCAAAAGGGTCATAAACGATGATTTTTACGTGGATGACCTTTTGACCTCGTGTGACGATAAGGTACAATTACTAAACATCTGTAAAAGCACCGTTGACGTACTTAAGACCGGTTGCTTTCCACTACGAAAGTGGACTTTTAATTTTCAACTCGAGGAGCCGTCTCCATCACCCGACGTCGACAATACATTCCGTGATTTAAATCTAGGCGGGAACAGTCAATGTCGGACTTTAGGTTTGGGGTGGTGTAACGCCGCTGACGAGTTTAACTTCAATACGCAAATACAGCATGGCCACAATCCTGTTACCAAGCGCATTATTTTATCAACAGTATCTCAAATATTTGACCCGCTGGGTTTGTTGAGTCCATCTGTTATCATAGGCAAGGTTTTATTACAACGACTTTGGCTATTAAAATTACAATGGGATGATCCACTTCCCACGGACATCATACGTACATGGAACCGGTTTGTTATGAGCCTGTCTTACCTGCGCGCAATCAAAGTTCCGCGGAATGTCTTTCAATGCAATCCTAGACGAACCGAGTTACATATATTTACTGACGCCTCACAGACTGCTTACGGCGCTTGCGCCTATGTGCGCACAGTATATAAGAATCAGGTGACTGTCAAATTATTAATTTCTAAGGGTAAGGTAGCTCCTTTAAAACCGGTTAGCATACCACGATTAGAATTATGCGGTGCGTTACTGGGGGCTAAACTTTATGATAAAATTGTTAGTTCACTCACTCGTAAGTTTGATGACGTCATGTTTTGGTCTGACTCGACTATTGTTTTAGGCTGGTTGCACATGACACCTAATCTACTTAAGACCTTTGTACAAAATCGAGTCGCCGAAATAAATGAACTGACAAACAAGTTTACTTGGCGACATGTAAGTGGCAAAGACAACCCTGCTGATCTTGTCTCGCGTGGCGTTAGTCTTGAAGACTTATCATCTTCCGAGTTATGGTGGGAAGGCCCTACATTTTTAAAGGATTTAGATTTTATCGATAAATATAATTTAAAATCAAATTCAATAAATACGTTTCAAGATTTGCCTGAACTTAAATCTAATGGGATAAGTTCGTTTGTCACTAATTTAAATAATAATATTTTAGAATCATTTTTTCCATTCGATCGGTTTTCACAGTTTTGTCGCATGACTTATGCCGCTGTTTACGTTCTTCGGTTTATTTACAACTTGAATCCGCGCAATAAAACTAATCATCTAATCGGTGCAGTCAGTGTTGACGAACTAAGACATGCTACTATCACGCTAGCTAAATTGTGTCAAAGGGAATCATTCTCCTGTGAGTATAATTTGCTTAAAAATGGAAAAAATGTCAAACCAAATGATAGGATGGCAAGTTTGAATTTGTTTTTAGACGATAATGACATCATTCGAGTAGGTGGTAGGATAAAAAATTGTAATGATTTCGATTTCGATAAAAAACACCCTATTCTCTTATGTTCTAGGCATCATTTCACACGTTTATTGTTTATTCATGAACATAAACAATCACTCCACTGTGGACCGCAGGCGCTCCTGTATCGTTTGCGCGAGCAATGGTGGCCGCTATCTGGCAGGAACCTGGCTAGGAGGGTGACTCATCAGTGTAATGTCTGCACACGGGTTAGGGGTAAAACGTTAAGCCCGCTCATGGGCAACCTACCTAAAGAGCGCTTAGCTGCCAGTTTTCCTTTCTTTAATGCTGGAGTAGATTACGCTGGGCCGGTGCTTGTTTTGAGCCGCAAAGGTAGGGGCGCAAAATTAATTAAATCGTATATTTGTTTATTTATTTGTTTTACCACGCGCGCATTACACTTGGAGTTGGTTGGCGACCTCTCCACTGACGCTTATTTACTCGCACTCAAGCGTTTTATTTCACGGCGTGGAAAACCATCACAAATATTTTCGGATAATGGTCGTAATTTCGTAGGCCTCCGCAATGACTTTGCTCAGTTTTTATCATCATGTAGTAAAGACATTGTTGAATATGCTAAGAGTCAAAATATAAAATTTTCTTTCATTCCCCCATATTCTCCGCATTTCGGTGGCTTGTGGGAAGCAGGGGTCAAATCGTGCAAGTATCATTTGCGCAGAGTAGTGGGCAACGCTCATTTATCTTTCGAGGAGCTTACGACGGTACTAACACAAATTGAGGCAGTACTGAACTCATGGCCTTTGGTACCCCTGTCTTCGGATCCTCAAGACTTCAGTTCACTCAGTCCTGGGCATTTTTTGATCGGTCGTCCGCTCACCGCACCTGTATGCGAAGATGACCTGCGAGACTTACCTATCCATCGGTTGAGCCGGTATCAGAGAGTGGAGCAGCTTCGACAGCAGTTCTGGTCACGTTGGGCCAGAGAATACGTCTCGGAGCTGCAAACCAGAGCTAAATGGAGGAAAAACACGGCAGATCTGAAACCGGACACGCTGGTCATCATCAAGGACGTCAATCTCCCGCCTTTGAAATGGCAACTGGGTCGGATTGTGAGGACGATCCCCGGCAATGACGGCATTTCCAGAGTGGCCGACATAAGGACATCGTCAGGCGTTGTGAGACGCTCTTATACAAAGATTTGCCCCCTCGTGGAAGAAGATTAGAAGATCATTTCCATAGTTGTTGTAAGCTAGTGCTTTCAAGGCCGCGGGTATGTTTGGTACCGATATCCGAACGCAACTTTGTTCCTTTAGCCCCTCTCCTCGATGACTGTACACTTTACTTTACGCCATTACACGAATTTGAAATCAAGCTGCATTTTAACTGTGCTAAAAACGAAATATGTCTAGTCTATTTGGATGACATAATCGTTTTTAGCACATCCCTCCAGGAACATATGATTAATCTCGAAAAAGTTTTTCAGATGCTATTACGAAGGTTCATAACTGGTTTACAGTTAATAATTTAGTTCTAAACGACAAAAAGACAAAGTGTATACGATTCAGTTTACCAAATGTAAAAAATAACGAATGTGACATATTATTAAACGGCAAGAAATTGGAATTTGTAAAACAGACTACTTTTCTGGGTATAACCATAGATGAAAAACTACAATGGCATATCACATCTCTGGCAGGACGGTTGAGTTCTGCAGCATTTGCTGTCTGGAAGATCCGACAGCTAACAGATGTGGACACTGCAAGACTGGTGTACTTCAGCTACTTTCATAGCATTATGTCGTATGGCATCTTGTTGTGGGGACAGGCTGCTGACATTGAGTCTATATTTGTCTTGCAAAAGCGTGCAATCAGAGCAATTTACAACCTAAGGCTTCGCGAATCTCTTAGAGAAAAATTTAAAGAGATCAATATCAGTGACGTTTCGGCGTTCGTACCGGTCGGACCTGCTGTCGGATTCTTGCGCATAGAAATAAAACAACAGTGTTGAGTACAGTTTAATGAAGTGATTCAAACATACAAAGATACAGTTAGTGAGTGCTAAAACAGGGCCCATATTATTCATCATCATCATCATCATCAGCCTATAAGTGCCCACTGCTGAGCAAAGGCCTCTTCTCATACGGAGAAGGTTAGAGCATTAATCACCACGCTTGCTCAATGCGGGTTGGCGATTTCAAACTTATAATTAGAAATTATAAGTCCAGGTTTCCTCACGATGTTTACCTTCACCGTATGTCAGTGGCGTCTAAATAATCATAGAAAGTACATATAACTCGGAAAAAGTCACATTGGTACTTGCCAGGTTTCGAACCCACACCCTCATGCATGAGAAGCGGGCTCCTTAACCGCCGGGCCACCACGACGATATATTTTTTGTTGTTTTTATTAAATAATAACGAATGTGACATATTATTAAACGGCAAGAAATTGGAATTTAGCACACCCATATTATTGTTGTTTATTAAATAAACCCAATAATGAAATTGTCTTGAGTGAGACTTATTTTTTGAGTACCCTCCGAAAAAAAAAACACCCTTTTATTACATCATTTTATGGAAACAGCTGACCAGATTGTGACTTCTTCGCTTGTAACGTCTTACTTTGATCCCAGCAATAATGCCGATGATCAAGTGTGGGGGATGCGGTAAGTTCATTTCGCCGGCAGATGCCGCTAGGTGCACGAAATGCAACGAGCACTACCACCGCGTATGTGTAGCCCTGACTGGAAGAGGCGCCTTACCGTCGTTCTGGCAGTGCCCAGAATGCAAGAAAAATGTCCGTAGGGACAACAAATTTGAGACGCCTGTCCGGAATTTTCAGGCTGATGTGCAGTCGGTGACGGCTCCATTGATCTCAGCTGAGACGCCGGTGCTGCGGTCTGCGATCTCTGATGAGTCTGCAGAGGAAGGACCGGACATCGGTATGTCTGAACCAGCGGGTTGTGTCCAGGAAAGTGGCGTCGCCATGGAGAACAAACCTCACGACCAGCAGATGGATGTTGCTTCCCAGCTGCAAGCGATCATGGAAGAACTACGTAGCCTGCGAACAGAGGTTCTAGAACTCAGGAAAGAGGTGAGATCTTCAGGCGACGCTTGCAATGTGCGAATGGACACGATCGAGATCGAGGCCAGGCTGCAGGTCCTGGAGGAGCGACATGCTGGTGTGCCGGCTGATGCGACCGTCGTTGATGGGGTGGTGGAGCAGCTGAGGCGGGAGCTTAATGAGAGGGATCAGGAGCTCATGGCAAATGACTTGATGATAGCGAATTTGCCCGAATCCCAAGCAGAAAACCCAGTACATGTGGTCAAGGTCATCGCCACCAAGCTAGGTGTCCAACTAGATGACCGGGACATAGTTTGTGCTGAGAGTGTGGGAGGGAGACACCTCAAGGCGACGAGTCCGACGGGATCAGTTGAGGTCCGCCCTCGTGCTGTCATGGTGCGTCTGGCGCGTCGGGACATCAGGGATGCTGTTCTTGACGGCGCTAGACAGCGGCGAGGAGCAACGACGGAAGATTTGGGTCTTCCGGGTCCTGCGGGTCGTTTCTACGTCAACGAAAGGCTGACCAGGACAAACCAAGACTTGTTTCGGAAGACGCGTGCAGCTGCTGGTATCCATGGCTGGCGCTTCGTCTGGACGAAGCGGGGACGAATCCTGGTCCGAAATAAGCCTGGAGAACAGGCCCGCAGAATTGGATCGGAGCGTAACATTCAGGAAATTATTGGACAATATACAGTTTAGACATATATATATACAAATTCAGTTTAGTTTTGTAGGCTTTATTATGTGTGGGCACTATAATGAGTGGCTGGTGCGTCATTTTGGTCACAACAGGGTGCATTTTCCGGGAAAGGGCATGAGTCACAGATCAGCTGTTTGCATAATTGTAGAATTGGCATACATACTTACAGAATTGGAGACTACACACTTATCTTACAATCAACTTACATTTACACTTAGTATCTATCTTAAGCATAATATATACAATTCAAAAATTACTAAACACAAAATTATATTTACACTTAGATACTATTTTAAGCCTAATATTTATAAATCAGCAATTACTATACATAAAATTATATTCACACTTAAATTCTATCTTAAGCCTAATATTTACAAATCAACAATTAGTATACACAAAATTATATTTACACCTACATACTATCTTAAGCCTAATATATACAAATCAACAATTACTATATACAAAATCTTACAATTAATAAAAATGAAGTATTTTGTTTACAGACCTAACTTACATTTACATAATAACCACTATATCTACACATATTTTACTATATACACACTATTCACAACTATTACTAACACACTATACAATATATACACAACATTATTTACAAATAATATAATACACAAGCATGCCTAAGTCTAAGTGTTTAAAGTTCGGTTTGTTGAACGCGGGGTCACTTGGAACAAAGCATGATGAATTTAGGATCGCCATGTCTGAACACTCAGTAGATGTCATGGCGATCAATGAGACATGGCTGAGACCGGGTGAAGAGGGGCGTGCGCCTAGCGTCCCGGGTTACAGACTGAAGCACGTACCGCGGTCGACGTCTGTGCGGGGAGGACGAGGTGGGGGCGTCGGTTTTTACATAAAAACAGGTATTAAGGCAAGAGTGATGAAACACTCTGAACAATCGGATGTAGAGCAGATGTGGCTTCTTATAAACGTAAATAGTAGGAAGATCTTGGTGGGCACCGCTTACAGACCGCCATGGTTTGACTTGACTGGGTTCTTGGATGGAATAACTGACAGCGTCACTGCACTGGCCCCTTACGATTATGTTATTTTGTTAGGGGATTTTAATGTAAATCTGTTAATTAATGATTACAAGACTGCTACCTTGCTTAAATTTATAAATTACACACAAATGAACCAGGTAGTTCAGACGCCTACGCATTTAGTGGGGGATAGTGGTACCCTAATTGATATTATTTGTACAGACATAAAGGTACGGAATGTTATGGTAAATTACATCAGCGAGCTTGGAAGTCACTCTTTCATCACCTGTGAGGCAGTGATCAAGAAGGAGAAGGTCAAACCAAGAACTGTATCCTACAGACCACTACAGGACATATTAGTGGAACAGTTCTCAGCGGACTTGAAATCCATACCATGGGTGGGAATGACGAGGTCAAATGATGTCAACAATATAGTCACACAATTTACCAATGCTACTAATCAGCTATTTGACCTCCACGCACCCATGCGAACAAAAAGATTTAAAGACCTCCCTACTCCATGGATCACTGACAATATAAAGCTGATGTTTAAGTTAAGGAATGAGGCACGAGGTAAGTATTATAATTTAAAAAATAAGTCTAGTAACATAGATCAGGTGGAATCTGCCAAGAGATATTACACAGACCTCAAAAAACAGGCAATATTTGCTTTGGACCGGGAGAAGGATGTTTATTTCTCCAGAGATATTAATAGACAGATAAAAAATCCAAAAGTACTATGGAGGAATTTAAAAGCCCACATCTTACCCGACCACAAGGATAGCTCACTCCCGGACCACTTCAATGACCCAAACAACATAAACAGGGCTTTTCTTGATGTTTCGGGGACATGTAGTGTATCGATATCTCAGCTGACATTCTTCGAGTTTAACAGTCACATGCCTCGTGGGACTCAGTTTGTGCTCAGGAGTGTTAGCGAAGCAGATGTTTTTAGGATATTGCAGGACCTTGGAACTAATGCAGCTGGCACTGATGGACTAAGTCTGGATATGCTGAAACTCACATTGCCATGCACGCTTCAGACTATCACTTCCATAGTAAACACATCTATTGAGACCAATACATTCCCTGATGCATGGAAGTGTGCTGTGGTGCGGCCTCTACCAAAAGTCAGCAGTCCAAACTCCTGCAAGGATCTTCGCCCCATCAGTATCCTGCCCTGCTTGTCAAAGGTCCTGGAGAGGGTAGTGTATACTCAAACCATCGAATACCTGGAAAATAACAATGTACTGCCAGATTTGCAATCTGGTTTCAGAAAGGGGCGTGGGACAGCAACTGCACTCGCTGATGTTATAGGAAACATTCTTGAGGCTCGTGATAGGGGGGAGGGGACGATTCTGGCTTTGCTCGATTTTTCTCGGGCTTTCGATGCTATAAACACCGCATTACTGCTTTCCAAAATGGCATATTATGGATTTGCAGCGGAAACAGTGAAGTGGTTTGCTAGCTACTTGGAAAATAGGTCGCAATACGTTGAAATCCATAACCAGGATGGATCCGTCTTGTCCTCCTCCCCACTTCCTGTCTCGCGCGGAGTACCTCAGGGATCAATTTTGGGACCACTTCTTTATATTCTCTACAGTGCAGACATCGTAAAGTCTTTTAAACACTGCAAGTATCACATGTATGCAGATGACATACAAATTTACATTTCTTGTAGGCCTGCGGACGTGCTACAGGCTGCACAAAACATGAATCACGATCTGCAGAGGGTTGCCACTTGGGCAGAGCATAATTCCCTGGTACTAAACCCAGCTAAGTCTAAGTACATGGTTCTGGGTAGTAAGAGGGCGGTTGGTGCCATGTTGTCAGTTGGGCCAGTTATAACAATTAAGGGAGATAACATTGAAAGGGTGAACACAGCTACCAACTTGGGTCTCACTATGGATCCAGAGCTACACTTTGAGAAGCACATTGTAAATTGCATGAGGAACTGTTTTTACAGACTTAAAATGCTCTACACATTTAGAAAACACTTGAGTGTAGCTCTGCGCAAACAGCTTGTGGATAGCCTGGTACTGTCGAAGTTAAATTACTGCGACACAGTCTATGGCCCGTGCTTGCTGGCAAGAACAAATACATTAATCCAGCGTATACAAAATGCTTGCATAAGGTACTGTGTTGACATACCAAGGAGAAGCCATGTCACCCCTTTTGCAAATCAACACAATATACTAAAAATTGAGGCTAGAAGACGACTACACATGGCAGGTCTGTTGTTTGGAGTCATAACTACTCAAAAACCACGGTACCTGTATGAGAAGTTAAATTGGAGGCAACATTCATATAAAAACCACATACGCTCTGCAACAAATCCACTATCTATCCCTCAACACAGAACTGCGGCCTTCAGGGGGAGTTTCAGGTATGCCGCGACTCACTGTTGGAATAACCTGCCACCACCGATGCGAGGCCTGAAAACAAAAAGCACTTTTTTACTGCACATCAAAAAATATTTACAAATCCTTCAGAACTCAACCTAACCTAACTCTCTTCAATATTTATTATTCTATTTATCTATAAATTACAAAAATTAGTATATATTTCTAACCTTCACGGTCGCGGCCTTCCTGCAAGGGATACAGGTATCCAACAGATATTGTACAGAACACGTGTTTCTGCAAATGACCTTTGGCTGCATGCTGGAAACAAGTTACAAAACACACTTTTCGGGCACGCTACCATAGCAGCGGTAAGACCCCTCTTTGAGGAGTGGCTTGAGAGACGCCACGGCGTCCTCACCTTCCGTCTGACGCAGGTTCTTACCGGGCACGGCAGCTTCGGTAGGTTCCTGTTTCGAATCCAGCGGGAGGAAACGCCCGAGTGTCGTCATTGTGAGGATCACCTAGAGGATACGGTGGAGCATACGGTAGCGGTATGCCCTGCCTGGGCTGAGCACCGCCGTATCCTCAGGGAAGTGATCGGCGGCGGCGACCTCTCGCGCCCGGCCTTAGTCGAGGCCATGGTGCGGAGTGAGAGGAACTGGGACGCCGTCTCCTCCTTTTGTGAAGCAGTCATGCTCGCAAAGAGAGAGGCGGCCCGCGTGAGGGAGCAATCCTCCTCCTCACGCCCCAGCAGCCGCAACTGGCGACACTACGGGCGTCGGGGATCAAGGGACGATCTCCGGCCACCGTAAGCACGGGCCTGCGGTCGGCGAGTAAGGGCAGCTCGCCGCCCGACCAGAACCAGGCCCGAGCGTACGGCGCGTAGCGTTCCGCGCGCGCCTCAAAGAGCAATTAGACCACCACAGATGGGGCCCTAAAGGGCTGATGTTCAGCCGGGGTTGCGGGGTAAGCGCAATGAGGCACCGCGACCTCGGCACAGAGCAGGAGAAGGAACAGGGGGGTTTTTAGTCAGTAAGAGTCTGACACTCCCTCCTGCCCGGCCCTGGGCGGGAGAAGTCATTTGATGATTTTCCCCTCACAAAAAAAAAAAGACACACATTTACAAATACACCTACACAGTACAATCAAACACGATATACGCTTTTGTTACACGATCACATATTAATTTAAATAGCCTGTACTCACGCTGCTTTTCGCTTCAAAGTGTTCTGAATTATGGTGGAACGCCATCACGTCACCCAAGGATATGCTGAAAATCAGCGCTGTGGCACCAATCCCTTGTGGGTGGGGTCTCAGCAAATGCTGAGCATGTCCTTTTTTGCGCTCGTACCACATTATACTGTTATGTTAGTAAGGAGGAAATTAGCAAATTATATTAATATATGTTTCTTGTTGTTAGTGAGATTGTTACAAACACAAATGCTAATTGCTACTTTCTTGTCCATGTGGTCCACGGATTATAAAAAATACACGCGACATCACGCATAATGTTATACTCTGTGGACCATAGATGAAAGGTTTTGTTTTTTTTTGTTTGTTATTTTGTTATTAATTTTTTAAGTCTTTTAATTTTTATTTGTATCATTTAGTTTGAATTTTTAGTAATATTTTATTTTCTTCTTTTTTTTGTATTTTTGTTTTGTTTTGTGTGTGTGCGCTTGCGCGAAAATAAATGTTTTTCTTTCTTCTTTCTTTCTATATTATGACTGTGCCCGGTCAGTTTATTTATGAAAATATAATGTATGTTAGGAAACACTTAATATTATTTGATAAGGTATCAGACATAATTACCAAACTAGACATAGAGATAGATTGTGTCAGCCATTATTTAGATTGGCAAAGGTACACAAGTCGTTCATGGGATTCAGCGTTAAGTGTTATAACAAAATCCCAGGCGAAATACAACAATTAAATGAAAGAAATTTTAAATTATGTGTAAAGAAAACTTTGTGTAAAAAAGCATATTACAAACTGAGTGATTATATTGAGGATAAGGATGCTTGGAGACTGGCTGGCCCTGCTCCACAGGATAATATACCTACACGAATATAAATAATGTTCCAGTGGATCTTTGCTTGAACGGAAGTTCTTAGATTTTGTAAATTTGTAACCATGCTATTTTTATTAATAAACTTGATAAATTTGTAAATGTGAGTGCCCTGTAACCTATTAAAATTAGTTAGACTAGCAGAATGTCGGTCCTTATGTCAGCTTGGAGTTGTCATGCTCACTCAAAGGTCACTGGATCGCTCGATTCCCTATATTATGGTTGAGTTGGGCGATGCTGGTGTACGTGTCATGCTCGTGAACGGGCGCCGTCAATTGGGACTGGTCAGCTCCGGACTGTCTATTGTCCTTAAGGTTATTTCCTTTCTATGTTTCTCTGTATACACGCGTTACACTGTTCTCACATATTCAAACTAACTAAATAATGTATCAAAGAATGTTTATGTGACACTGATTTTAAAAGAGTAACCATGGAGTTTCTTGCTCGTTCTTCTCCATCGGAATCTACACTTTGGAACGAGCGAATAGCTTCACTAAGAGGACTGACCGACAGACTGACACTTTGTATCTTTAAAGTTGTGTTGACGTTCAAAAGTGCCTGTATGGGTCTAATTGAAATAAATTATTTTGACTTTGACTTTTGAAAAGAGACTTCGAGAGTCCAACTTTAAAATCCAGATGGACAAATCGGAGTTCCTTAAACTCGAAACAGCATATCTAGGCCACATCATCAGTAAAGACGGCATTAAACCAAACCCCGATAAAATATCCGCAATTAAAAAGTATCCCATCCCAAAAACTCCGAAGGAAATTAAACAATTCTTAGGACTCTTAGGATATTACCGGAAATTTATTCCTGACTTTGCCCGGACTACTAAACCACTAACTCAATGTTTAAAAAAGGGACGAAAAATTAACCTTGATCCGGAATATATTAATTGTTTTCAAAAATGTAAGACTCTTTTGACAAATGACCCTATCTTGCAGTACCCAGACTTCAGTAAAGAATTTAACCTGACTACAGACGCTTCGAATGTAGCCATCGGAGCTGTACTATCCCAAGGACCTATAAATTCGGACAAACCTATCTGTTACGCATCCCGAACTCTAAATGAAAGCGAGATGACCTATAGCACAATAGAGAAGGAGTTACTTGCTATAGTATGGGCTACGAAATATTTTAGACCCTATTTATATGGACGTAAATTTAAAATTTTAACTGACCACAAACCACTTCAGTGGATGATGAACATGAAAGAACCCAATTCCCGACTGACCAGATGGAGACTTAGACTTAGCGAATTAGAAAATGTCAAGGATTATCTTCGACAACAGGAGATAATACGACACTACCACGACGGTAAAACTAACCACCGTGGAATAACCGAGTGTTATCTGGCCTTATCTCGAAAATATTACTGGCCTAAGATGAAGGACCAAATAACTAAATTTATAAATGAATGTACGGTGTGCGGTCAGGCCAAGTATGACCGAAATCCGTTAAGACCCCAATTTAATGTAGTACCACCAGCTACCAAGCCTTTTGAGATAATCCACATGGATCTATTTACTGTACAGGGTGAAAAATACGTAACTTTTCACATTTTCGGACAAGCATACCATCTACGTGACGGAACAGCCCTTAGCATATTGCAAGCCCTATTGCAATATTGTACCCATCACGGTGTCCCCTTAACTATAATCACTGACAATGGAACTGAGTTCACGAACCAACTGTTTATGGAATTCACTAGACTGCATAAAATAAACCATCATAGGATACTTGCTCACTCTCCTAATGACAATGGAAATATAGAACGTTTCCACTCAACTATTCTAGAACACCTTAGACTTCTAAAGTTACAACACAAAGGAGAACCTATCATCAACCTTATTCCCTATGCTATAATAGCTTATAACAGCTCTATACATAGTTTTACGCGATGCCGCCCCTTTGACTTACTGACTGGACACTTTGACCCTAGAGACTGCAATGATATTGATATTACACAGCATTTATTACAACAGTATACCCAAGCCCATAGAGATAAAATGAAACAAGTCTATGACATTATCAACTCGTCATCACTTGCTAATCGTACCGCAATAATCGAGAAAAGAAATGAAACCCGTGAACCCGAGATAGAATATGCACCTCAACAGCAAATTTTTATAACAAACCCCCTTGCTAGCCGACAGAAAACCGCCCCGCGATACACACAGGACACGGTTTTAGCCGACCTACCAATTCATATTTATACATCAAAAAAACGTGGCCCCATAGCAAAGTCTAGACTTAAGCGTGTACCTAAATCAGCAAAATTGTTACAGGATTCTGCTGATAATAATCCTCCCAATGTCGCGACCTCAGGAGATAAGACTTGAAAGCCTTGATGACGGACCAGGACTACTACCCTTTAAACTTGGGCAAATGAAATTTACGACTCATCATCATACTTTCATACAATACGTACAACTAAGTGATATCGAATCCCATGTTCACTCCCTTCAAACTCAACTAACGATATGTCAAAATCAAATGACTAATGAAACTTATACATTATACGAAATTCAATTAGAGTATCTTACTAACAAACTTGGCAATGTCCTAAAACAATTACAATCTTTAGAGCCCAATAGAGTGAAAAGAGGTACGGACTAGGTTCAATAATAAAAAGCCTAACCGGGAACCTTGATCACGAGGATGCACTAAAGTATAATCAGGCAATTAAAATCTTAGAACGCAATCAAAATAAATTAGTGACAGAATTCAACGACCACATCAGTATCAGCAAGGAGTGGATGTCCAAGTACAATAGCGTTATTACACAAATAGTACAAAACCAGGATAGAATTAACACCACCTTAGAGACCATATTACAAAGTAATGCCTTACAGGAGAATAGCTTAATAAGATATGCTCATTTTGCCCAACTACTAGAAATTATAAGCGATAACGTAGAGGACTTAACTCAGGAACTAATTAGGATAGAAAATAATTTAGCTTTTATTCGTGCGAGTAGTACTCACCACTCTATAATAGATGTAGAAGTACTAGAGTCAATGATAAGAAAACTTAAAACTATTTACGCCGAAGAGCAAATTATAGATTTAGAAATTAGGGATTATTATGATATTATAAAACCGGGATCATATTACGTAGAGAAGCAAATAGTATTCGTATTTAAGTTTCCTATCTTTTCTAAAAATAGTTTCGATTTTTATAGACTTTCTGTGGTACCTAATAAACACGCACAGGCTCTTATTCCACCCTTTCCCTTCCTTGCAACTAACGAGATGTTACATGTGTACATAGAGGCTGAATGCCCGAAGTTAAAAAACTGGTACCTCTGTGAGAAGGACATCACCCACCAAACTCGCACCAAAGCTGACTGCATCCAGGAGCTGATCACCAACCAAGTTCTACAAGATTCCTGCAAGTTTACCACTGTAACCTTGACAAGAGAAGCCATGGAAAAGCTCGACGACCAACACTACGCTCTATCCTTTCCTCAAGAGACGAAAGTACTAAGGGTGACAAAAATGCATGGAGAGCTTAAGGTCGACTATTGACTGACAGGTTTTGCCTAGCGCTACCATTGATAACTAGATTGCGCTGCTTTTAAATGAATATAAACCTGCAAACCTTGAATACTTTATACTGCAGAGGCACACAATAAGGTTTTTAATGGTTAAAATAATAATTATATATAATTAAGAAACAATAATATATTTATATCCAAATACACATAAATTATGTTAATTTCCTCATTTCCGAGGACTTAATATAGCGCCATCTAAGTCAAGTCAAGCAAACCAATTAAAAGATGGCGTCAATAATTAATAATAGACAACAATAAAAGTTATAAACTAACCCGCATTTTCGACATTATAAAAAATGCGATCGGTAGCTCGGACCAAGAAGAATGATTGAATAATGAAGTCGAAGGGCACCGGTTCAATTCCGGGTTATCATTTTTAAATTCAGGTATAACAATGGTTTTTTTATATTTTTTATATAAAATCAATATTAATAATATATAAATAAAATATTTGACGTTTAATATTTATAAAAGATAACAAAAATAAATAAATATATTATTTTAGAATAAAATTATATTAATAAATATATATAAATAACTTTTATAATATGTGCTAATTATTAATGTAAAAGTAACATATTTCCCTTACAGATTAAGACTAATACTAAGTTTAATTCTCATAAAGGATAACAAATAAAACTATTTTAGTGACATTATAATTTCAGACATTTATTTCTTAAAACATAATATTTATTTCTTTCTTATATAGTGTATACCCTGATCTATAACTTTTCATTTAACTGACACATTATTTAATACACTTTTTATAAGATTAATAAGTATTTTAAATCAAAATTGTGTTGTGCTAGTCATTTTTTAAGTAGTTAGTTTTAAACACAATGTTATAATACGATTCTATATAATATGCAACCTTACTTCTGCAACTATTTTACCTCCACATAAAATTTAATTAAAGTATTGACTAAAGTGATTCATTTTGTACATCATGTTATGACAAAGGCTCATAGCTTAAGTATTCGTTCCAGAACAAGGAAGAAATTGAAGCTAGACCTTAAATCAATAACATTTCTAAGACCGGGATATAGCATTCATTAGATATGGGACGAATTGTTTATAGTAATTAATAAATAAATAATTTATTATTTTGCAATCAATAGCATCTGTAGATATTAATATTGCTTTTATATTTATTTCTCATATTTAATAAAACATTAAAATCATTACTGTAAATAACAGTTGCTGGTTATAAAGTAATTTATAGAATCAGGCGTTACTTTGCGGAAATCCATGACATTAAATGTTAGGGAAAATATTTAGTTTTAATTCCGCGACAAAAATCCAGGCTTGTTGCAGGATGCAATCCCACTCCTATGCAATCATGCATATGCACATGCAGCAAGGGTCCCACCCTCCCGCCCACATGCATATGCACACATACACAAAACGGAAAAACATGCCACGCAATCAAACCTATACTCGACACGTGTTTCGCCCTCCACAGGGCATCCTCAGGAGATGTTGACTCGACGAGCGCTCGGCTGCGAATGAGCTAGTACGACAGCTCTCGCCTCTTATATAGTGTCGTGATGACACATAATCGATACAAACGTCTTTGTATCGATTGCATCGATTACACAATCGATACAATCGACACAAACGTCATTGTGACGCCTGCATCGACCATGATCTACCTGTAATCACACTTAAAAGAGGGGATGTAATTAAGTTTGTTTGCTCATTCAACAGTGTAAAATTACTATTATTATTATGTTTGGAGATTTCTAACTGCTCCAACACACACAACCGGAAATTTTTATCACAGACATGCAGAATAGTATACGTGTTATTGTCGCTCAAGGAATGGCCGGTGTCAATTAAATGTTTAGCGAAATGTGACTTGTCTGGATGGCCATTCCTGTAAGCGGCAATATGCTCCTTAAATCTAACCTCAAAATTACGGCCTGTCTGACCCACATAGACCCCGTTACATTCGTTGCAAATTAATTTGTAAATACCGGATTTTTTTGAATTTTGTAATTTATCTTTACCGTTACAAAGATTACGTAAGTTGTGATCTGATCGAAAAGTAACGAAAACATTGTGTTTTTTAAGAATATTCGCGATTTTATCAGAAATGGGGCCTATGTAAGACAGACTACCGACATACTTGTTAATTCGTTCGGGGGTACATGCATAAAGTAGTGAGCGAGCCCTGTCATTCTGTTTTTTCTGAATAATATTATCGATGACTTGTTTTGAATACCCGTTTGAAATCGCGATTTGATATAATATTTTAAGTTCTTTGACATAATTATCTGTGGAAAGTGGGACTGACATTAAGCGATGGACATAGCTGCGGAAGGCTGCTAGTTTGTGTTGTGATGGGTGACAAGAAGAAGCGGGAATTGTTGTGTCGGTATGAGTGGGTTTACGGTAAATTTGGAAATCGAGTTTGTTATTAACTCTAGTGATTGTTAAATCGAGAAAATTGAGGGATTGGTTGGACTCTAATTCTAATTTGAATTTAATTTTGGGGTGGAAAGTGTTAAGTTTATTAACAAAAATATTTAATTGACGAATAGTACCCGTCCAACAGATAATTATGTCGTCTACGTATCTATAATAAAACAGAATGTTGGGCTCGCCCACCACATATTTACATTCAAAGTAGTCCATAAATACTTCCGCCATTAGAGGACTCAATGGTGATCCCATTGCTAACCCCTCCTTTTGGCGAAAATATTCATTATTAAAACAAAAATATTATTATAATATAATAAACTTAACACTTTCCACCCCAAAATTAAATTCAAATTAGAATTAGAGTCCAACCAATCCCTCAATTTTCTCGATTTAACAATCACTAGAGTTAATAACAAACTCGATTTCCAAATTTACCGTAAACCCACTCATACCGACACAACAATTCCCGCTTCTTCTTGTCACCCATCACAACACAAACTAGCTGCCTTCCGCAGCTATGTCCATCGCTTAATGTCAGTCCCACTTTCCACAGATAATTATGTCAAAGAACTTAAAATATTATATCAAATCACGATTTCAAACGGGTATTCAAAACAAGTCATCGATAATATTATTCAGAAAAAACAGAATGACAGGGCTCGCTCACTACTTTATGCATGTACCCCCGAACGAATTAACAAGTATGTCGGTAGTCTGTCTTACATAGGCCCCATTTCTGATAAAATCGCGAATATTCTTAAAAAACACAATGTTTTCGTTACTTTTCGATCAGATCACAACTTACGTAATCTTTGTAACGGTAAAGATAAATTACAAAATTCAAAAAAATCCGGTATTTACAAATTAATTTGCAACGAATGTAACGGGGTCTATGTGGGTCAGACAGGCCGTAATTTTGAGGTTAGATTTAAGGAGCATATTGCCGCTTACAGGAATGGCCATCCAGACAAGTCACATTTCGCTAAACATTTAATTGACACCGGCCATTCCTTGAGCGACAATAACACGTATACTATTCTGCATGTCTGTGATAAAAATTTCCGGTTGTGTGTGTTGGAGCAGTTAGAAATCTCCAAACATAATAATAATAGTAATTTTACACTGTTGAATGAGCAAACAAACTTAATTACATCCCCTCTTTTAAGTGTGATTACAGGTAGATCATGGTCGATGCAGGCGTCACAATGACGTTTGTGTCGATTGTATCGATTGTGTAATCGATGCAATCGATACAAAGACGTTTGTATCGATTATGTGTCATCACGACACTATATAAGAGGCGAGAGCTGTCGTACTAGCTCATTCGCAGCCGAGCGCTCGTCGAGTCAACATCTCCTGAGGATGCCCTGTGGAGGGCGAAACACGTGTCGAGTATAGGTTTGATTGCGTGGCATGTTTTTCCGTTTTGTGTATGTGTGCATATGCATGTGGGCGGGAGGGTGGGACCCTTGCTGCATGTGCATATGCATGATTGCATAGGAGTGGGATTGCATCCTGCAACAAGCCTGGATTTTTGTCGCGGAATTAAAACTAAATATTTTCCCTAACATTTAAGGTTATAAAGTAGTCAACAAATTTATCCTACTAACACTAAGTTTGAACATTAATCCATTAAATTAATTATAGCTACCCCGGTCTTGTAATTGCTTAATCCTATAGTCAACAATATCTTTTCTTCTAAGAACTAGTGTAGCCGCCATTTTTATCGATCCTATTTCTCCTATCTCGCTGGCCAAGGAATAATCCGTATGTCTGATTGCTGGCTAAACACTTGCACAATTATGGATCACATAGGACAATTGTCCTGCACGAACGTTATCACTAGCACATCTTCATGACGTCTTTCAGCACATCTATGTATAGTTTTCACTGTTTGCATCACTGAAGATGACAATGCTCCAGTAATTTTCCTCATAACCTTGCCTCATAAGTTGAAGCTGGTCTGAGTCAATATCACGTCTTCTGCCAGATCCACTACGGTGCTCCAATGAACCCTCTTCTTGAAACAGCTTTAGATATCCATAAAGTGGCAGTCTTTACCTGTAAGGGACGTGTATTATTATTATTTTCATGTATCGATAACCATGGATAATAAAATAAATAACGAACGGTCATTTTAAAAGAATACTTACGTTTAAGCCAGTTTCTCTCGAAATTTCAGTATGATTTAAGCTTTGATTATGCAATGCTATTATTTTGGCCCTCGTAGCCATATCAATATTTGAACGCAAACTCATGATAAAAATAAATATTAAAAACTTGTTAAGCAAATCGTAACTGAACTCACTCAAAGAGAGTAAAGAATGTTATGATTGAACAAAAAGGTTTAATTTTTATACAGTTAATATTAAATTACCCTCAACTGTTTTGAGATTTATGATCGGGTTATAGTTGCTAAACAACTTCAATATAATAAAGAGTAGGATAATTTCAATACATTTCAAGGTTACGTAATGGCCTAATGGCTAGTGGCATCGGTAAATTTTATGCTACCGAGTTCGAAACTGGTTATTGGCTTTGCTTTAAAAAAAGGTTTTGACTATCGTAGGATTAATTTGTGTAATTTATTTAGTTAATAACTTTGTATGTGATAAAAACTATAAATGTATATTTTTCAATACCACTAGTATACTAGCGCCATCTATGTCATCCAAGGTATATTATTAAGGCGATGAAACGCCGTACAAACGATTTTGATTTGGAATCCTCCATGCACTTATGACACTGATAGTACAGCTAACTTGCAATCAGAACGACTACACATCACTCCAGGGTAGTTATCTTGCTACGATCCCCGTTGGATGTTACCTAAAATGTGAAGAATTCACCATTACAAACATCTACGATGAAATTAATGGCCAACCCTTGAAGTTAATGAAGATACCCTATGACACTAAAAAACAAGCTACTACGTCCACCCATGTCAATCTGAACTCTATTGACCTTCAAGGATTACACAGCATCCAAGACCAACTTATGATCCAGACTCCTGTTGAACTCGTGAACACACCTACCGATGCACTTTACCACACTACAATACCATTCTATGGAATACTATTAAGTGCAAGCGTACTCGTTATCATATTAATGAGCCGACGCTACCTAAGCAGATGTTCTAACACTTTAAAGGAAGATCAGCAACCACCAGTTCCAGTCCTTGAAAGGAATGAAAGTCCTGACAATCTTCCGGCAACATTTTCACTGAACGTGCTAAAATAGTCGCCGTTCTAAAGGGGGAGGAATTACATAGTGCTACCACATGAAGACCGCTGACGTTGCATCCGCATAAAATATTTATTAATAAAGTAAATCGCTGATGCACCTACTTTGTCCATCGATTTTGCAACTTCCTGTTATTCCATTAATTGTAAGAATGATCATTCTATCGTCCCACTTCGAACTAGAATCATCATTCATAGGGTTAATTTTGTAATAATTATTCAGTAATTAAATTAGTTTAAAATCATTTTGGTTTTTTTCAATCCTCCGATTGCAGCAAACGTAATTAATGATTCGTTATGCAATTTTAATAGCTTACGTAAACATGATAACACCTGCCTGTTAGGTACGGTTCAAGTTTTAGTTTGTGACAATGCCGGTGTGCTACACGGTGCTCGTGCACTCATTGACCCCGGATCACAAAACAATTTTATTACGTCGACTTTCTTAAATAAACTTAAAATAAGTTACAATAAGGTATCGCGTGCCGTAGTTAAGGGTATAGGATCTTCGGCTAATCCAATAAAGGGTTCCGTAAACATTAGTTTATTTTCACACAATGACAGTAAGCTTTTGCTTCATCTTGATTCTTATGTTATTGGCCAAATTACCGACAATTTGCCTTCTGTACAAATTGACAGGGCGGCTTTAAGTTATTTAAACCATGTTCATTTAGCGGATGATAATTTTCACTCGCCAGGAGAAATAAATATTCTTATAGGCTCTCCACAGTTTTCAGAAATTTTACTGTCGGGTCGTGTTAACGGTCCCCCCGGGTTCCCTACCGGTTTTGAAACGATCTTCGGTTACGTTATCATCGGTAATGCTTCGATTAGCAACTTGTCTCACGACATTATTTCTTTTTGTGCGTTCACTCAGTATGAACCTCAGATTGATGCACAATTAGAACGTTTTTGGCAAATTGAGGAGGTTATGTTGGAGCGTCCGGTTAACTCCGCTGCTAGAGAATGCGAAGAGATTTTTGTAAACAGCTTAACTCGCGACGGTACCGGCCGCTATAGTGTGGACTTACCCTTTTCGGCCGACCCAACAGAGCTCGGTGACTCATTCAAAACAGCCAAACGTCGATTTTTGTGCCTTGAGCGTAAATTGAAAGCAGCTCCGCAGTTACGCTTGGAGTACAACGCCATCATTAAGGAATACTTAGCTAAAGGTTACATCTCACTATTTCGGGATGATAATTCGCCACCTTCAGGATATTACATTCCTCATCACGCGGTTTGTAGGAATGATAAAGCTACCACGAAGGTTCGTATGGTGATGGATGCCAGCGCTAAAACCGACTCAGGAAAGTCATTAAATGATTTACTTTTCCCGGGTGAGAACCTTCAAAACGATTTATTTTTAATTTTATTGGATTTTCGTTTATACCCCGTGGCTTTTACAAGTGATATTCATCAAATGTTTTTACAAATATCTGTGAATGAAAACCACAGGATGTTTCAAAAATTTTTATTCCGTTTTAACGATTCTTCGCCGCTTAGTATCTATCAATTTAATCGCGTTTGCTTTGGTTTGCGAAGCAGCCCTTTTCTCGCCATGCGAGTTTTGAGACAACTTTGTAATGATGAGCGTGCCTCGTATCCGTATGCTGCAGATATTGTGACGCACAACTGTTACATGGACGATATTTGTTACTCCGTTCCCACCGTCCGGGACTCCTTACGGCTCAAAGATGAGCTGCTGGGAATGTTTACGGCCGGGGGCTTCAGGCTCGTTAAGTGGTCTAGTAACTCACAAGAGTTATTGGATTCACTTCCCAGCGACCACCGCTACTCTTCAACGGTCAAGTTTGATGAAACTACTCAAAACTTAAAAGTGCTTGGCCTTGAATGGTCTCCTGCTTCAGATGAATTCTCTTTCTCTGTTTCTATTGAACATCGCCCGTGTACCAAGCGCAACATATTGTCAATTATTGCACGCCAGTTCGATGTCTTAGGTCTGATTGTACCAACAATTTTATATGCAAAATTAATTTTACAAAAGCTTTTCGTTTTAAAATTGGATTAGGATGAAAAACCGCCGCAGAACGTTATCCGCGTTTGGGAAAATTATTTGCGTGAATTACCCATGTTACGAGACGTTCGTATTAAACGACATCTAGACGTGTTTGAAGGTTCTGCGTTGTCTATCGTAGCGTTTTCCGACGCCAGTGAAAAGGCGTACGGCGCCTCCGTATACGTCGTGGTTAATAGAGACCTCAATTCGCCCCCAATAGTTAATTTGGTGTGCGCGAAGTCTAAAGTCGCTCCGCTTAAGACTATATCGGTGACCCGTTTAGAGTTGTGCGCCGTTTTACTTATGTCTCGGCTAGTACGTCGCGTTATAGACACTTATAAACCGCGTCATGAAATAGAAACTATATTGTGTTTTGCGGACTCAATGGTCGCCCTACATTGGGTGCATTCTGATCCGCAAACTTTGAAAACGTTTGTTGCTACGCGGGTTACAAAGATTTTAAATAATCTTCCCGCTGAACATTTTTACCACGTTCCTGGCTCTAGTAATCCTAGTGATTGCCTATCACGAGGCTTGTCACCTAGCTAGTTAGTAACTCACCCGCTATGGTTTACTGGCCCACCATGGCTTAGGCAGGATGTGGCTACGTGGCCTATTACGTCTGTTGACGTGTCCACAACTTCTGAAAAATTGCCGGAGACTAAGGTGGTTTCTTTTCCCGTCTCATCTGGTTCTGAGAGTTCTATTTTTTGCGCTCACCAATCCAGTTTCAAAGATTGTAGGAAACCTAATCTTAGTGATAAGGATTAGTGAAGATATCTTTCACAGCGTATTTCAAAGTGGAGTATATTGCTTCGGTCTGTTGTTTATGTTTACAAATTTTTAGGTAAACTTCCGCGATCTAAATTCATTACTGCTTCGGACTTGATCTATGCCGAAAACGTGCTGATTAAGATCCTTCAACATTTTCATTTTTCTGATGAAATAGCTCGATTAAAATCAAATCAATGCTGTCGTTCCACATTGAAAAGACTCTCACCTTTCATCGACGAACAAGGTTTATTACGGGTAGGAGGTCGACTTCGTAATGCGGATTTAACTTACGAACAACGTCACCCTTTATTACTTCCACATAAAAACCATATCGTCGATTTGATCGTGTCTCATTTCCACCGGCATAACTGTCACACGGGGCCAATAGCGTTGATGTCTATACTACGCCAAAGTTACTGGATCCTGTCGTGTAGAAACGTCGTGCGTCGTATAGTACACAAATGTAACTTCTGTTTCCGCGTCAAGCCAAAGCCAGTGCATCCTTTTATGGTAGATTTGCCTGCGTGTCGCGTGACGGAGGCAAAGGCCTTTGCACACACCGCCGTTGATTATGCTGGGCCTCTTAATATTATCCCGCAACGTAAACGTGGAGTTCGTTCTACGAAGGCTTATCTTTGCATTTTCTGTTGTCTAGTCACTCGAGCGGTTCATGTAGAATTGACAACGGATCTTAGTACAAATACGTTCCTTTCAGCGTTTAAACGTTTCCTTGCGAGAAGAGGTGCTGTCAACACGATGTACTCTGACGCGGGCACAGTTTTTATAGGTGCGAAAAATGCTTTGTCTGATATTTATGCTTTAATTAATTCGGATGAGTATAAAGCTGCATTCGGTAATGAGTTAGCGGAAAATAAAATCACGTGGAAAATAAACCCACCGCGCGCTCCGCACTTTGGCGGACATTACGAAATATTTGTAAAGGGTTTTAAGACGCACTTGTATAGGGCTATTGGTAGTCAGTTGTTAACCTATGAAGAAATGCTAACTGTTTTAACACAGATCGAATGCGTTATTAATTCGCGACCGCTGACACCACTCAGTGAAGATCCATCTGAGCTGAGTGCATTAACTCCATCTCATTTTTTAATGTCAACACCGTTGAGAGGTTTGCCTGCTTATGACGTTACCAGTGATAACACCAACTTACTGCGTCGCTACGCTTTGTTGGATCAGATGGTGCAGTCGTTCGCTAATCGCTGGAAACGTGAATATCTTCATCTCTTGCAATCCAGAGGAAAATGGAACACACCCTCAATCCCCATTAAGATAGGTAGCGTCGTGGTCATCGTTACTGATAACGTTGGCCCTCTCTCTTGGCCCCTTGGCGTTATTGTTGAGACCTATCCCGGTAAGGACGGGATCAGTAGGGTCGCTTTAGTGAAGACGGCGACAGGAACCTATAAGAGACCTGCCGTTCGCCTTTGTCCCTTACCTTCGCAATAGCTCCTCTCCTGTTCCCCGGCTTTAGTTTAGTTTCCTTTTTTTTTTCTTTTAAAACCGATGGTTTTAAGGCCGGGGGCATGTTCGCGCCGAGGGTAATCGGCACTTTATTCTTTAATATTTTATATAAGATTTTTGAGGATACCCTCACATTCGTATTTTCTCTGTCCCCGCTTAATTGTACGCTGTACGACTGCTAACTACTAGTACTGGACGACCCACGGCTGCGTCCGGTTCCGCGTGTGCCCGCTCTTTTATACACTTTAGAGTTGCCACGTGACCGCTTTCTGGCAGCAGTGCATCTTCTCTAGCACGGCTCCAGTCCACTAAATCGCAGGACCGCAAGAATCATCCCCCTCGTACGAGGAATCGCGCCAGGGCAGCTCCGTATTGGAGGTAAGTGGTTGTACAGCGACTTCCTTTGTCTAGGGGACAGAATTCTTTACCGCATTTTCTTATTAAACCTATGGAAATACTTCCCTTGAGTGACCATTCTTTCGAGCGTCAACAAAAGTACAGAAATCCTTTATGGGGTTCTGTGTAAATTGTTACAATAAAATTCCAAGTAGTGTATTGAATCGTAAGGAACGAAAATTTAAAACTTATATTAAACGCGAATTGTGTAGACAAGCATACTACAAACTTTCAGATTATATTGAGGATAAGAATGCCTGGCAGCGTGTTGATTCGGCTCCACTGGACAATACTCAAAGATAGTCAGCAGTTAGGTAAAATTCTCAAAAATAATGCATCCTTAATTTATATATTCAAAAAGTTTATATAGAAGCACTCTTAAAGATTGTGAGTACGCATATGTGAGCGCCATGTTCGAGACGACAAAGGAGTAAAATTTTATGATAGGTTTTTCATTTGTTCTTTTTTTTTACAACTTGTCTCTGCATTGTTCTCACATAGGGGTACAATAATGTATACTAAATGTTATATTATTGAAATTGTAAAACATTTTTTTTAAAAAGAGTAACGAATGGAGTTTCTTGCTCGTTCTTCTCCATTCAAATCTACAATTTGGAATGAGCACCTAGCTTCACTGACGAACAGACTGACAGAGTACTTCTCTATTTTGACGTTTCAAAAGTACCTATTTATGGTTTAGTTGGAAAAAAATGATTTTGACTGTGACTTTGACCTTGAAACAATTTAAGGATCTAGCGCCATTATTTGTAGTTGATTGTTCTAGACAATCAGATAATCCTAAAACTGGTCCTGTGGTGGATGTGAGAGTGGAAATCGAGAGTGAATTGGAAATACCAAATCAAACCTGTGCATACTGTCTTATATTAAACGATTGTATATTTGAGTATAAACCTTTGAGTAATATTTTAAGGAAAATATCATGAATCCCAATTCTATATTAGATGTAGGGGAGAGTCGATTTTTTAAATGAACATTATTAGACATTTATTTACAATCAAACCATTAAATAAAATATAGATAAAGTAATTTAGTACAAGTAACGATCAGATAATTTCTTAGTCTTAACTGTAATCAAGTCTTATAAACAGTCTTCAATTTTTAACAATATTTTTTTTGGCGGGTAGCCCCGGACATCATTTATTGGTGATGACCAAGTTGTTTTACGACTTTGCAGATGTCTCAAAAATAGTAAAACTGTGAAGAATGAATATCTATGTATGCTTCATGCTCCCATTTTTTGCATTTATGACATTGTATCCAATCTTCTTCCAATGTTTCTTTAACAAATGATGCACTCGGTGTCTTGGTCTCTTGACCGTTCTTAGATGTTCCGTTTGATTTTCATTTATTTTTCCCTTTCTCTTTGCCCTTCTTTTTACTTTCTGCCGCTTCAGGCTTGTTACCTGCTATTGTGTGTTTTTCGACTTAAGCGTCTCTAAATGGAGAAGACGTCAGAATCTCGCTCTTTTGAGTTTTTCGTGAACGCGTCTTCGAATCTCCCTAGTTTTGGAACCAAGTTAACCTCTTGTCCAATATTAAGTACTTTGATTCGATCCTGAAGAGTACTCGGCACCTGACACCTGTCAGCTGCTTCTCGCAAAGAATACTTCGGGGGGCTGAGTCACCCGCGTCCGTAGGAGAATACCCACAGTTAGGCCCTACACGTGGTCCCCGGGTGGTGCTAATCAGGTGACTCTAGCTAGTGGTAGGTTTCGACCGATGGCTTGTGACCACCCACTGGGCAAAGACGTACCGCCAAGCGGCCTAGCCGTGTTCCGGTACGATGCCCTGTGTAGCCACTTCTGTGGAAATGGGTCGAAGTGGCGGTTCCAGTGCATGCAGACCAGCCGGCCTCGCGCTGGTATTGACGTATCGGGAGACTAGTCGAGGAGGGTAGCGGGATCCGAGGCACGGTGCACCGCTGGCCGACCGCAGCGCGCAGTTAGTAGGGGGCCCAAGTAATGTGCTAGCCACACGTGAAAGGCTGCCCCGCCAACTGACGAAAAATCCCGGAATGCACCATCGTGCTGGTTGGCGACCAGATGAGAGGGCCCGATGGGGTCATTTCCGGGGGGGCTCGGGCGTCCCCGCAGTCTCCAGGCTAGTATCCCAATGATGCTGTCCCACCGGTGCGCGACCGAGGGTGGGCTGCATTGGGCTCCATCTCAATTCCTTCTCCTCATACCTCCTTCACTCATATTATGCCAAGGTCCAAGAAAAAGAGAAACGGTACTTCCTTTCACTTAAAGTGCACCTCAGCAATATTCGAGGTCTGCACTCCAATCTCTCAGCAGTCCATCACCACCTTGAGACGGAAAAACCATCCCTCTTTTTTCTTTCGGAGACGCAGATTAGAAGTCCATCAGATGTGTCGTATCTGTCTTACCCAGGGTTTATCCTGGAGCACAATTTTAAACCACACGCTGGCGTGTGCTTGTACGCCCGGGACGACATCTGCTATCGGCGTCTCCGCAACCTTGAGGATCCCAAATTTTCAACGCTTTGGGCTCTGGTGGATACAGGCATGGATAAAATTATCTATGCTTGTGTTTACCGCTCGCACAATGGAGATCAGGAGGCGACCAGGCTCACACAGTACCTTAGTGAGGCGGCGGATGCGGCTCAGCAGAGGTACCCTTCCGCTCAACTGGTGTTACTGGGGGACTTTAATGCCCACCATCAGGAGCATGAGTGGCTCTTCCCATACCAGTGCACAGATCATGCTGGTCGAGAGATGCGAAAGCTTGCGCTGGCATTAAATCTCACTCAGCTGGTCCAGGGAGCTACAAGGGTGCCGGATGTTGATTCGCACACGGCCAATTGCTTGGACCTTCTGCTGACAACAGATCCAGACCGCTACTCAGTGTCGATATCATCACCGTTAGGTAGTTCCGACCACTGTCTGGTGAAATCTGTATCAGTCTATTCTCCGCCTGATCTCTGCCCTAGAGGCACCAGGCGGATTTGGCGATACAGGTCAGCAGATTGGGAGGGCATGCGATCTTTCTTCGCATGTTATCCTTGGCAGCCTACTTGCTTTTCTTCGGATGATCCATCGTCATGCGCAGATGCTGTGGCGGATGTGCTGCGCCGGGGGATGGAGTACTACATTCCATTCTCCGACGTGACAATGTCTAGCCAAGCTCATCCTTGGTTCGGTGCTGAATGTGATCGCGCTAATGCGCTTAAACACGAAGCTTACCGGGCCTGGGCCGACGCTCGCATGCGTAAGGCGAGTGACGCGTCGTGACTTATCGGCCTATCTCTATACTGTCTACATTCCATCTATCCGGCTATACATAATATCCTCATTGGTGAGCAGCATGGTTTTGTAAAGGGTAGATCTTGTATAAGCAATCTCCTTATTTTCACATCCTATCTGTTCGAAAGTATTAATTCTAGACAGCAAATTGATGCAGTCTACACTGATTTTCAGAAAGCATTTGACAAAATTGATCACGAATTGCTACTTCATAAAATCGCATACAATGGAATTAGGGGGGATCTTCTGCGATGGTTTGTATCTTATATAACTAATAGAACACAAAAAGTTGTGATGAATGGCTTCGAGTCCAACTGTATTCCGGTCACGTCAGGTGTTCTTCAAGGGTCCATTCTAGGTCCCTTACTCTTCATTATATTTATCAATGATATAAAATTCTGTTTTCAACATTCTAAGTTTCTTCTGTATGCAGATGATTTAAAAGTCTATAAAGTCATTAGTAATAAGCAAGATTGTATTAATCTCCAGCATGATCTAAATCGTTTTTCCAATTATTGCTTCTCCAATGAGCTTTTTCTTAGTCTTCCCAAGTGTCACATTATGACATTTACCAAAAAGAAAAATAAAACAGAATTTAATTACTGCCTTGCTAATACATCCCTAAGTAAAGTTAATTCTCTTCGTGATCTTGGGGTTCAGTTGGATTCGAAGCTCCAGTTGCATGTTCACATAGATGGGATAGTTTCTAAAGCTTATCAAATGTTTGGTTTCGTTATGAGGGCTTCTCGGGAGTTTCGTCGACCTTCCACGTTTTTACATTAATACAAATCCATAATCAGACCTAAATTGGAGTTTGCAGTACCTATATGGAATCCTCTGTACAAGAAATATAGTGATACTCTCGAAATGGTACAACGCAAGTATCTTCGTACAGTTAGCTATCGATGTATTCGCAGAAAATCCTCATACTACCTATTACTCAAAGAGTATAATTTTCTAACGTTACAGTCAAGACGAATGCTCCTGGACGTTATGACTCTGTTTAATGTGTGTCGCAACGGGTTCGATTGTCCTGACTTGGTCAAGAGTATATACTACCTGGTTCCTCGCACAGCTTATATACGTGAGGTGCGCGATCGGCGTTTATTTGCTACTAACTATTGCAGATCCAATGCCGGCTCGCGATCGCCTCTTCATCGCATGGTTGAGACTTACAACCGTGAATTCAACGGGATCGACATACATTTTCTAAGTAAAAACGTTTTTAAAAAGCAAATTAGGACAACGCTTCGGGATCGGCAGTCTGCCTGTGATGCCATGTGTGTACGAAATTGTAAAAATTGTTAAACAAATCATTTAAATATTATTTGTTATCACATTAGAATTAGAATTTATGTAAGCTGCTGCCTTGTTCTAAATAAGTTAGTCTATTTGAAAATGTACTTATGTTTGTGTCACTCTAGATCGTAAAATATTAAAAGTAATCTGTGGAAAACGTAGTGGGTAACATATTTGCCAAGTGTCATATGTAAGTTTGAATTATGTATATTTCGTAATATGTTACTGTTTGTTTTTCCTCAAAATAAAATAAATAAATAAATAAAGATGTTTATGATTTTATAAGGCAAAAGGGTATAGAGTTGTTACCATGTCCACCTTATGTACATGAATTAAATGGTGTAGCAGAAAGATATAATAGGTCTGTGATGGACATTGCTAGGTGTTTGATGAGAGAAGCTAAGATTAATAGGAGGTATTGGCCTGAAGCAATAGAAGCAGCAGCTTATTTAAAAAATAGAACAATTGAAAATACAGTTGAAAATAAAACTCCGTTTGAGATATTTTTTGGAATAAAACCGAATGTAAGCCATTTAAAAATTTATGGAAGTAGAGTATTTGTTAGGGTTCCTGAAGTTTTGAGAAAAAGTAAATGGGATGATAAAGCACAGATAGGTATTTTAGTTGGTTATAATGAAAATAGTTATCGGGTATTATTAAATAATAGAATAATTAATGCTAGACATGTACAAGTAGTTGAAGAAAGTACTGAACTGATTTGCTTAGAAAAACAAGATGATCAACAAGAAAGAAATTTAGAAAGTGAACAGAGCTCAAAAGAAATTGTCCAAACAGTTAATGATAGTGATGAAAATAAAGAAATTGTCCAAATAGTTCATGATAGTGATAAAAATTATGTAGATGCAGATGAGCCCAGTTCTAATGATTTTTTAAATAATCTTTTGGATACTGACAACTTAAATGATAAAAAAGAGGATGTTGTAGAATCTAAAAAAAGAAAGAGAATTTCAGTTTCTAGATATGGTAATCCTGTTACACATTGTATATATTTTAATTATATTGATGCAAACGTACCAAATACATTTGAGGAGGCGATGAACTCTAATGATCATAAACAATGGCAAATAGCAATGGACTCTGAAATAAATAGTTTAAATAAAAACAATACTTGGCAAATTGTTGAAAGGCCAATAGATAAGAAAGTTAAAAATGTAAAATGGGTTTTTAAAAAGAAAAGTAATAATGAGTATGAAGCTAGATTAGTTGTGAGAGGATTTCAGCAAAATGAACATATTGATAATGCTTATTCACCAGTGGGAAAAATGCAAACATTGAAAATTTTATTGTCATACAGTTGTAAAAATAATTTATTTGTAGAACAGATGGATGTAGAAACAGCTTTTTTAAATGTATTATGATTGAAAGACTTGGATCTTGGATACTTGACTTTAATTACATAGTACACAGTCTTGCAGCTCACTGCACCAGAGTTACATTGTCAATGGCCGACACTTGCTCGGCCACCCTCTTTATAGTGATATGACGACATAGACAATAATAGTGCGACACTGATTAGTAATACTAATCATAGACAATACAACATCCCCCTTGTTAAGTTTAAATTAACCCTTTACAAAACAGACTTATCACTATGACAACTTGACAATATTTTATACGACTTATACTTATATAACTTGATTAGGTACTTAATTTACAACATATAAGATTACAAAATATACTTAATCTATTTCTTCTATTAGCCTTCTTGTGGGCTTTACAATACGACCTGAACGTGTAACAAATTGACTACTTGAGGATCGAGATGAGAGTTCTTGAGGTCCAGTCTTCTGACTGTCACCATCCTCTCTCTCTTGCGATGATAAAGACGACGACGACGATGAGTTGGATAGCATAGGAGAGAACTTATGCCTTAAGTGAATCCTATTTCTCCTATACCTAACTCCATTGACATCCTCAACGACATATGACCTATTATTTGCCAACCTTTGCTTGACAATAGCCTGTTCCCAATTATAATTAGGTTGTCTTTTGAAATAGACATGATCATTGGGATATAACAATGGTAAAGGCTTAGCACTTCTATTATAATATTTAGACTTTTTATCATTATTCTTAGTTACACTTTCTTTGTAATCTTTAAATGTTACTACCTTTGGTTTTAATTTTTTATATGACTTAGGGACATTGTCTCTTAAATTCCTAGACATTAAGAGTTGAGCTGGGGACGGTAAATTATTCTTAGGTGTGTTTCTATATTGCAACAAAGCTATATAAGGATCAGACGAATTTTCTTTACATTTTTTCAACATATTTTTGACAATTTTAACTGAACTTTCAGCTTGACCATTAGACTGTGCATGATATGGGCTAGTAACAACATGTTCTATGTCCCATTCATGTAAGAAATTTTTAAATTCTAAAGATTGGAAAGGAGGTCCACCGTCAGACACTAATGACAAAGGTATACCATGACGGGCAAAAATCGACTTTAAATGTGTAATTACATTTCTGGCTGTGCTATTCTTATTTAACAAAGCTATTTCTATGTATTTAGAATAATAATCTGTAACAATTAAATAAGAAAGACCATCAAAGTGCATTAAATCAATACCAACTTGTTGCCATGGATATTTGTTAATTTCAAAACTTTGTAATGGCTCTTTTTGGTTAGCAGGTTTAAATTTTGCACATATAAGACATTGTTCTACTAAATTCTTAATATCAACTGACATGTTTGGCCAATATAAAGAATCTCTAGCTAATTTAAGACATTTATTTATTCCTTGGTGACCTTCATGAATTTTATCCAACATTTCTTTATACATAGACTGTGGTACTATTAATTTTGATCCTTTAAATAACAAATCCTTAACTACATGTATTTCAGCTTGTACATTCCAATATGGTTTCACTAATTGAATAACTTTGTTTTTACTTTTTGGCCATCCTTCATAATAATATTTCTTTAACAATTGCAAACTTTCATCTTTATTAGTTTGTTGTGACAATTTTGTACTGTAATCCTTAGTAATTGCTAAATTTGAATGCATTAAATTGACATGACAGGTTATTTCAGACTCATTCTCTGGAATATAATGATCTTTTAAGGCTGCTCTCGACAAAGTATCAGATATGAACATTTGTTTACCTGGGACATGTATAACTTTCAAATCATACTTTTGCAAAGTTAACATCATTCGCTGTAACCTAGCTGGTACATCATGTAATGGTTTATCAAACAGGTAGACTAAAGGTTTGTGACCTGTGTGAACTGTAACTCTGTGACCATATACATACTGGTGAAATTTTTCACAACCAAATTGAATTGCAAGCAATTCTTTCTCTATTTGAGCATACCTTGACTGGGTTGTGGTTAAAGTTTTAGAACTATAAGCAATGGGTTTATTATTTTGTAAAATGACTGCTCCCAATGCTGATTTAGACGAATCTACTAACAAGACTAAGGCTCAATTCACACCAAAAGCGCGGCGAAGGGCAGCGAAGCGCAGCGACCCGCTCGGTAAAGAACGCGCGCGGATTCCCGCGACTGTTCGAGAATTCGCTGGAATGCTCGCGAAGTCGCGGGACTCCGCGCGCCTTTTCGAGCCCGCCCGCGATGAATTCACGGGCCGCTCTTCTAGCGCAGTTGAGTTTCAACAAAACAAGAGGACACTTGTGTTTAAGCAGTAATATGGGTGTTTTGGATTTAATCATTATTGCACATATAATTGAAGAGGAAGAAGCCGAAGAGATGATGAAAAAAAAGAAAAGATTAAAAAGAAAAAGAAACTTTTGGAAACACGACCTCGCGGCCGCTCGCTACTGCTCGAGCATTCTCGGGAGTTCCCGCGCAGTCGCACGACTCCGTGCATGGAATTCGCGGGAAGTCCCGCGGCGCCGCGGGCATCCGCGCGACTCGTTCGAATTTCTCATGCGAAAATATACATTATAGTAATGGGAATAAAGTAAAAATTCAAATGACACTCAAACCGCGCTTTGCTTCGCTGCGCTTCGCCGCGCTTTTGGTGTGAATTGACCCTTATGGAATGTTGGGGTTATAGTGAGCTAAGACAGGTGACTTTGTGATTTCATCTATTAAATCCTTAAGACATTTATCGTGATTCTCATCCCAAGACCAGACAGAATCCTTTTTCAAAAGATTTATTAAAATTTGAGTTTTTTCTGACAAATTACTAATAAAGGGACCTAAATAATTGATCATACCTAATATTCTTTGTAATTCTTTGACATTTTTTGGTGTAGACATATTGACAATTGCTTCTTCTTGGTCAACCCTTGCACCATCTTTACTAAAGATATAACCTAAGAAACAGACTTCAGACACTAGAAATTTACATTTTGATTTGTTAAATTTTAAATTAACTTGACGTGCTCTTTGCATAACTTTATGTAATCTCTCATTATGTACAGACTCATTTGGGCCATAGACTAGAATGTCATCGATGAATATTAAGACTCCTTCCAAATCACCAAACAAATTCATCATAACTCTTTGAAATATTTCTGATGATGCATTTATTCTAAAAGGTAACCTTAAATATTTATATCTACCAAATGGTGTTTGAAAAGTACATAATTTAGAACTATATTCATCTAATTTTAACATCCAAAAACCCGAAAATGCATCTAAATGAGAAAAACAAACAGCTCCAACTAGTTGAGATCTTATCTCATCAATTGACTTAAGTGGATATATTTCCCTTATAATATTTTTATTTAAATTTCTAGGATCTAAACAAATTCGTAACTGACCTGAACTTTTTACAGTTATAACTATACTATTCACCCACTCAGTAGGCTTAGTGACTTTTTCTATGACTTTCATGCTCTTCATGCGATCCAATTCCTCGCGTAGTTTTCCAAGCAACGCAAATGGTACTCTCCTGGGAGGATCCACACATGGTACTGCATCAGGTTTGAGTTTCAGGTGACAGACAGGAGGTAGACAGCCAAGACCCTGGAAGACATCATTGTATTTTGTTAGAATTTGTTGACAAAAATTTTGTTTAGACACTGAAAAAACTCTTTTAATTATTCCTAACCTTTCACATGTAGGAAGACCTAAGACATTGGGACACTCTAAATTTGCGACTATGAACACTATGTTCTCACTGACATTGTTATTATTTAATATTAAATTGCATTTAATATTGACCTTTCCCATAAAGGGTATTGATTTGCCACTAAATCCTGTGACATTTATATGACTTTTGACAATTGCCAACTGTTTAAGTTTATGTTTCAAATAATTAAAAGTTTGTTTCGACATAATGTTTAAATCAGCTCCTGAATCTATGATGCTATTGAATTTTAAATTACATACTTTTAAATTAATATTCCAGGACTGGTTCTAATTGAACTGTATTAATGTTGTTGAATGACTGATGACTTTGATGTGGTGGTCTGTACTCATCATTGAGATACACACTGACTATCACAACCTTTGTTTAAATTGTGACCATATGAATTGAGAATAGATTTCTCAGACAGGTGACTGTTTTCATCACCGAGGTACTTATTAGACCTCTTAGACATGACATTATTACCACTATCTTACTGTTTCCTAGTAATTGTAATTCTAATTCTAGTAGTCATAATATTGTGATTTTCAGTGATGAGATTGGAAAGAACTTGGGTTCAATATTGACAGATGAATTACCTGGACAGTCAATATTTAATCACTGTATGCCCGGCTGTAATTTTGTTAATATCTTGGATAAAATTAATAATTATAGTTTTCATCAAAATTCTACCCTCATTATTATGTGTGGTAACAGAGGTAGTCTAAATAAAAAAAGTTTAATTAATTTCCACAATTCACTTGCCAAACTTAATTTAAAACAGATCATTATATTTGCTTTACCTTATATTAAAACGTTGCCACAGGAAGAAAACAATATTAGATATAAAATTAACACTACATTGTATAACCTAAGCAACTATTCTAATATTCACTTTATAGACACCAACAATTATGTTGGTCTTAATATATATAAGACAAAAGATAGGTACTATCTTTCAAAATATTATTTAAGACAAATAGCAATATCGCTATCATATTTTTTTAATATATCAGCCAATAACTTGGCTAAACAGGTTACTCCTATTGAGCAACCAAAAAATATTGACATTCATAATAATTCACCTAATACTGACATTCATAATAATTTAAATTATTAAATAAGACAATAGAGACAACCTCTTGCAAATTAAACAGTAATAAGGTTATTAATCTGGTTCACCAAAATATTCAAGGCTTTATGAGCAAAGAATTAGAAATTGAGTTATTTTTAAATTGTAATAATGTGGATATTTTGTGTATAACTGAACATTGGCTAAAACCTCATCAGCTCATGTTCAATTTTGGTAAGCACCAGATTGGTAGCTCGTTCAGCAGAGTAAACGCTATACATGGTGGCTCACTTATACTGATAAGTAATCAGCTTAAATTCAAAGATCGCAAAGATATAGTTAGTTACTCTGTTGAGCGTGCTGTTGAAATAGCCTGTGTGGAATTGGAGCGGTTTATTGTATTAAGCGTGTATAGACCACCTTCAGGTTTGTATGACTGTTTTGAAACAGTAATGGATGAAGTATTAAGTAAACTTACAAATTCAAAGAAATCCATCATTACATGTGGTGATTTTAATATAAATTTATTAGAAAAATGTAGTTTAAGCACAAAAATTGTAAGTTTATTTTCTTCATACAACCTTGCGAATTTGTTTCTGGAGCCAACTAGGATAACACCCACTAGTGCCACTTGCCTGGACAATATTTATACCGACATTGTGCCAGTTAACAAAGAAATAATTTCAGTACTTGATTCCGATCATTGTGGTCAGTTAATTTCTTTATCAAATGAAATAAATATAGTGTCAAAACAATTTATCACAGTTAATCCGAAGACTAAAAGACGCATTGAATTTTTCAAAGCTAAACTCAGCAACAAATTGCCTTTGTTGTTGAATTATAAGAATTCTAACACTTTATATGATAAGTTTTTTAAAATGTACCTAACAGAGTTTAAGTCTACTTTTACAGATAAAACTATTCCAGCTAATAGCAATGTGTCTTTTGGTGATTGGGCAACCACTGGTATCTATAAGAGTAGAAATCGCCTCTATGAGCTCTATAATGAGCGGACATATATTAATACTGTTGAATTCAGTGAATATGTAAAAAACTATTCTAAATTATTTAAAAAAGTTTGCTCTATTGCAAAATCTCTATTCTTAAGCTCTAAGATAAAGAACAGTACCAATGTTATCAAAGACACTTGGAACATTATCAACAGTGAGGCAGGAAGGTCTAAAAAAAGAATTAGTCAACTTAGTCTAGTAATTGATAATAAGTTAATAAAAGCGGATGTAGAAATTGCAACTGCTTTTGAACATTTCTTTTCCGACATTCCTGTATCCACTACAAAGTCACTGAATTCATCTCCCACTGTTGCAGAGTCTTTACTCAAAGAACATGTTGTAGCTTGCGATTCAGGGTTTTCCTTCAAACACATAGATAACAAAGACATTGTTAAAATCTTTAATACTTTGAATAACAAAAAGACTGCAGATCTATGGGGTAATTCTGTGTACATTACAAGCTCTGTAATAACTATTGTAGCACCTGTATTGGCTCAAATCTTTAATAACTGTATTGACTGTGGTGTGTTTCCTGATCTTATGAAATGTAGTAAAATAATTCCATTATTTAAATCAGGTAGTACTTCTGACCCCACTAACTTTAGACCTATTTCAGTACTACCTACGTTCAGTAAAATTTTTGAAAAAATCATTTTAGATCAAATGCAAAGATTTTTTAATAGAAATAAATTATTACATGCGAAGCAGTACGGATTTACAAGGGGTCGTTCAACAACTGATGCCGGTGTTGAACTTCTTAATCATATTTACGACGCATGGGAGGACTCAAGCGACGCTTTGGGAATATTTTGTGATTTATCCAAGGCGTTCGATTGTGTGCTTCATGATACACTGATCAGGAAGCTTTCCCATTACGGAATTAGAGGTGCATCTCTGGACCTTCTTACCTCATACCTGAGTAATAGGGTTCAGAGAGTCGAAGTAAACGGAATGGTTTCTGCCGGGTCTGTTGTGAAGATGGGTGTTCCGCAGGGTTCTATTCTCGGCCCGTTTTTATTTCTTATCTATATTAATGACTTGCCTTACCTTGTAAGGGATAAACACGAGATAGTGCTGTTTGCTGATGATACCTCACTATTATTCAAACTCAGACGACGACAATCATTAATTGACAATGTAAACAGTGCTCTCTCAGAAATAGTTCACTGGTTTGGTGTGAATAACTTATTACTAAACGAAACTAAAACTAAATGTATTAAATTCACAACACCAAATGTTAAACAGATAAAAACCAGTGTGCTTGTCAAGGGCGAGGAGTTGAGTCCTGTAGATACAACTGTCTTTTTAGGTATAACCCTGGACGCTAAGCTCCAGTGGGGCCCACATATAGATGGCTTGTCGAAAAAGCTCAGTTCTGCAGCATATGCCGTTAAAAAAATTAGAAATTTAACAGATATAGATACAGCGCGGTTAGTTTATTTTGGTTATTTCCACAGCATCATGTCATACGGTATTTTGTTGTGGGGGAATGCTGCTGACATCCAGTCTATTTTTGTTCTGCAGAAAAGGGCTATTCGATCAATCTATAATCTTAGTCCGAGGCATTCGCTCAGAGAATTATTTAAGGAATCTAAAATAATGACAGTTGCCTCTCAATATATTTATGAAAATGTAATTCACGCTCATAAAAACAAAAGCTTATTTAAGAAATATAGATACATAATATCAACACGAGGGGGAAAAACAAATATGTTGTGCCTGCCTCTAGGCTTCAGAAAATAAGTAGTTCGTTTAGGTGTCAATGTATACGCTTTTACAATAAAATTCCTAGCGATATTCAAAATTTGAGCGTCAATAAATTTAAAAGTGTAATAAAGGCTAAACTTTGCTGTAAAGCATTTTATAAAATAAAAGACTACTTAGAGGATAGTCAGGCTTGGGAATGAGCCGCTGTAATGTCTGCACAGGTCATGTTGACATGTTTGTAACATAAGTTACACTTTTATATACAATTTGACATTACGTTTATTTTATTTTTTCATACAATGACATGATCACCTATTGTGATATTTTTATTTTTTATTTGACATTTTTTTTTTTTATTTGTTGACATTTTTATTATTTTATATTATTGTTAGTGTAAGGACCGTGTGAGACTTGTCGTGCTTTTTTATCACCAGTCATCTGCGTTCTGACAGTTTGAGTACTTGCGCGACCCACCCAAATGTTCTTTTGATCGGTATTGTTCGTCGGACAACTCAACAGCACTAGCTATATGGTTGCAAACTGACACTTGCGTGCCTGTCTTCAGAACGGGTCCACTTAAACTGGTGTGGTTCTTTCCTCAAAAGACCACTACAGAATGAACTTGCACGGTTCTCTCACATTATGTTATTTTATATTGTCTGGACTTGAAAAGAGACTGACCTCTGAGTTTGTTTCGGCATTTCTTCTCAGAGTAGTCAGATAGGAAATGCCGGCTTCATCTAGTTTTTCACATATAATTTGACGTGTAAAAGTGCCGTTTTAAGGCCTATTTGCAAAAATAAATTCATTGTTTCATTGTTTCATTGTTTCATTGTATCATCACAGAAATTTGAGTAAAAATTTAGTTTCTCAGACAGGTGACTGCTTTCATCACCAAGGTTCTTTTTAGACCTCTTAGACATGACATCATCACCATTATCATCACAGAAATTTGACATGAGAATGATTTTCTCAGATTGACAATATGAGTCTCGGTGATATCTCTCAGACAGGACATAAGTTTCATCACCGGAATCATTCCTCAACTGTAATTGATCTTTATGAGACCATTCCGATGGTGGTTGACAATGTAATTGTGGTGGTGATGATGATTGACAATGTAACTGTGGTGGTGATAGTGAGAACTGACTATGTGACTGTGTGCTGACTGACTTCTTACTTGACACTACATTATAGTGACTATATTTTTTACTTTTATTTGGCTTTATATGACTTTGACAATGACTATTTAATGTTCCAATGAAATAATGATCCTGACTACTGTTACTATTTGAATTAAACGACTCTAAACGACTTACATTTTTATTTTTAAAGCAAAATTTAGCGAAATGACCAAATGAATTACATGACCTGCATTGGACTCCCTGCGCTGGGCACTTGTATCGATGAGACTGCCCACAGCGGCTACACGGCCTCGTATGCCTTTCAGGGTTGGGAGACTGCCTCGTACCAGGACCCTGCCGACCGACTGGTGAAGCTCGCTGTCGACGATCTCCTCGACTACGGGTCCTCCGACGTAGATGCATGACATTTTCCGGTTTCTCGCTGGAACTGACGATTTTCTCGGCATCTTGCTGTGCGACGATTAATGTTCTCGCCAGTTCGCGCATCCTTTGATATGTCAGATCAGGCTCCTGAAGCAATCTCTGACGGACATGTGCCAGGTCTATGTGCAGATTGGCAATAAAAATATCCCTGATGAGGGATTCCTTGAGCGTACCAAATTCACAATCCTGGCTCTTATTTTCCAAGTCTGCCAGGAATCCTTCGATGGACTCGGATTGCTTCTGCCTCCTCGTGAAGAACATGTGACGACACATGGTTATGTTCCTCCGGGGCTCAAAAAATTATTGAATTTCTGCTTCACTTCGGCAAGCGTAGTTTTTTCGATAGTGAGGTTAAAGGTGTTAAAAATGTTTAGGCCTTTCTCACCTATCAGATGCAGCAGTACAGCTGCATCTTACTTGCTGCTTTAAGTGTGGGAGAGCCATGCTTCGGCACGAATGGGTCGGCTCGACCGGAGTGATACCACGGCCTCACAGAAAACCGGCGTGAAATAACCACTGCGTTGTGTTTCGCCGTGTGAGTGAGGTTACCGGAGGCCCAATCCTTCCCCTTCCCCAATCCCTCCTCAATCCCTAAATCTCCAAATCCCTAATCCCTAAAAGGTCGGCAACGCACTCGTAACTCCTCCGTTGCGAGTGTCCATGGGCGGCGCTGATTGCTTACCATCAGGTAATCCGTCTGCTCGTTTGCCGACCTATTACATAAAAAAAAAAAAACAGCTACCTTTCTCCTCTCGGGCGCCCTGTCCAAACCCGTGGCGAGCATATATAGGTCCAGCTGCTGCGACCACCGTTTCCACGCTTCCGCATTGTTGTTCGTGGAATCCGACGAAATATTTAAGGATTTCATCCTTGTGTTGACACCTTGGACGCCATCTTGGTCGCCCACGCCGCATGGCTCGGAACTCGACTGGTCCATTTTTGTGACCGACCTACGTGAAATAAATTTTTTTTATTCTTCTTTTTACTTCTGACACCATGTTATATGATTGAAAGACTTGGATCTTGGATACTTGACTTTAATTACATAGTACACAGTCTTGCAGCTCACTGCACCAGAGTTACATTGTCAATGGCCGACACTTGCTCGGCCACCCTCTTTATAGTGATATGACGACATAGACAATAATAGTGCGACACTGATTAGTAATACTAATCATAGACAATACAACATTAAATGCTTATGTAAAGTCAGAAGTATATGTTAATCAACCAGAAGCTTATGAAACTGATAACAATAAAGTTTACAAATTGCAGAAGGCACTCTATGGTCTCAAAGAAAGTCCAAGAGTATGGTATCATTGTTTCGATGAGTTTATTAAAACATTAAATTTTGTAAGAAGTAACTATGATTACTGTCTATATGTCAATAAAGCAAGCAAAGATCCAATATACATATTAATTTTTGTTGATGATTTTTTGATCTGTTGTAAAGATAAAAGGAAGATAGAAGAAGTAAAAACTAGTTTAATGAAAAGATTTGCTATGAAAGACTTGGGAAAAATTAAAAGTTACATTGGTATAGATATTGAATATAGTGATGATAAAAGCATAATGACTTTAAATCAAACAAAGTACATTGAATCTTTGGCTGCTAAATATGATATAATAAAATACTAAGTTATATGATACTCCAATGGAAACTAATTTAAAACTAGAACAAGCTAGAGAAGTAGATGAAACTATTAAGTACAGAAATATAATAGGTGAATTATTGTATATAAGTACAGGCACAAGGCCAGATGTAGCGTTAATTATTTGAGTAGATTCAAATCTTGTTATAACGCAACTCATTACAAGTATGCAATGAGAATCTTAAAATATTTGTATAATACTAAGGATTTTAAGTTAACATACTCTGATAATATGGGTACTGATGTATTAGACTGTATGGTAGACTCTGACTTTGCAGGAGACAATGTAGATAGAAAGTCTACAACCGGTTTTGTTATAAGATTGTTTGGAAACTTAATTTTTTGAAAAACACGTAAACAGAGTACAGTAACTAAATGTTCAACTTTTGCAGAGTATACTGCCCTGTCAGAGGCAGTGGCAGAAGTACTAAGGGTGACAAAAATGCATGGAGAGCTTAAGGTCGACTATTGACTGACAGGTTTTGCATAACGCTACCATTGACAACTAGATGGCGCTGCTTTTAAATGAAAATAACCCTGCAAAGCTTGAATACTTTACACTGCAGAGACACACAATAAGGTTTTTAATGGTTAAAATAATAATTAAGAAACAATAATATATTTATATTCAAATACACATAAATTATGTTAATTTTCTCATTTCCGAGGACTTAATATAGCGCCATCTAAGTCAAGTAATGCAAACCAATTAAAAGATGGCGTCAATAATTAATAATAGACAATAATAAAAGTTATAAACTAACCCGCATTTTCGACATCATAAAAAATGCGATCGGTAGCTCGGATGAATAAGAATGATAGAATAATGAAGTCGAAGGGCACCGGTTCAATTCCGGGTTATCAATTTTATATTCAGGTTTTTTAACAATGGTTTTTTTATATTTTTTATATAAAATCAATAATAATAATATATAAATAAAATATTTGACGTTTAATATTTATAAAAGATAACAAAAATAAATATATACATTATTTTAGAATAAAATTATATTAATAACTTTTATAATATGTGCTAACTATTAATGAAAAAGTAACATATTTTTCTTACAGATTAAGACTTATTCTTACTAAGTTAATTCTCATAAAGGATAACGAATAAAACTATTTTAGTGACATTATAATTTCAGACATTTATTTCTTAAAACATAATATTTCTTTCTTTCCTATATAGTGTATACCCTGACCTAATAACTTTTCATTTAACTGACACATTATTTAATACACTTTTTATAAGATTAATAAGTATTTTAAATCAAAATTGTGTTGTGCTAGTCATTTATTAGTTAGTGTAGCGGCACGATCACGTCGCTACATTACTTAGATACGATAGAGATAAGACACACATGTTAATTGTTGCACGTTTGTTAGGATAGCTAAATCTGAAAATCTCACGCATCTTCTTAGTATATAAGCACCAGCAATTAAAGTAATAAACAGACCTTAACCATCTACAGTCTCATTATTTACCTTGCCACGAAGTCTGGCAAATTGGTGACCCGACGAAGAACAATCAACATGACTCATTCACCCTGCAAATCAAGCAGCAGCCAACAAGAAGCCTTGGAGATATCAGCCGGAATTTTGGAGGGACCAACCCAGATTATGGTTTAAGCAACTAGAAGCCATAGTAGCACCACAGAAGCAAGGAGACGATTACAAGTACTATACGGTCATTGCAAAACTGCCAAAAGAAGAAATAATACAGGTTAGTGACCTCATTACTTGCCCACCGCCAATAGAAAAGTACAAGGCTATCAAAGAACGCCTAATCAGTTGCTATGAGGAATCAGACCAACGTCAGCTCCAAAAATTATTGTCTGAAATGGATCTCGGCGACCAGAAACCATCACATCTTCTGCGCAAGATGCGGACCCTGAGTAACGGAAATATCAGCGACGAAACCATCAAACTTCTATGGTTGAGGCTTCTGCCACCATCAGTGACTTCGGTTCTAGCAGTCACAGAAGACATAGATGTGAACAAGATGAGCCAGATCGCGGACAAGATATTAATAAATTCAACACGTACAGAGGTGTCAGCTGTAAACGGAAACAAATCTGGCGACGATACAATGTCATGCATACTAGCACAGTTAGCAGAAATGCAATTGGAACTAAATGCAATTCAGCAAGGTCAAAAAAACTATCGACGCAGCACTCAAAGTTATTCCAATCGTCGGCATTTCCTACCACAGTCGAGTTCAAGAGAAAGAAGGCACTTTTGTTTTTACCATGGAAGATTTAGAAAATATGCACAAAAGTGTGTTCAACCTTGTGATTGGAAACAGGATCTCAACTCAAGGAAACAGGGAAACTAATTGAAGCACGGACAACGGCGGAACTCTGTGCTATTCACCCGTCCAACCGCCTCACTATTACCGACCGAAAAAGTGGTATGAGATTTTTGATTGACACGGGAGCAAATATTTCAGTTATTAGCAAGCCACAGAGACATTCACTAATACAAGATGAACAATGTATACTTTATGCCGCCAATGGTACAAAAATTAAGACATATGGTGAAAAAACACTCTCTTTAAACTTCGGGCTACGAAGAAACTTTGTATGGAACTTTGTCATCGCCGATGTAACACAACCGATTATTGGAGCAGATTTTTTAGAGCATTATAAGCTATTAGTCGATATAGCTGGTCGAAAACTCATAGATAGGGTAACTGAGCTGACAACGCCCGCAACCCTGATCAAATCGACGCAGCAAACAATCCGCACTATTAACATTGAGACGAATCCACGCATTACTCAACTATTAAATGAATACGAGGATATTACGAAACCAGCCTCCCTCCACACTACTCCAAAACACAAGATTAAGCATCATATTATCACTAAAGGACCACCGGTATCAGCACGTGCAAGACCGATTAAAACCTGCATTTGTCTTCAATAGTGGAACGAACGTGCCAAATTCAGAAAATAATCACAACGGGCGGAACACGTACATCACGAAGTCAGGACGGGCGGTTAAGCCGACAGTACGATTCGTCACTTGCTGACACAAGTAAAAGTGGATAGTTCATCGACTGCCGCCGCCGTCACAACAAAGGCAGCAGTTTTTATTTCCTTCGAATTAGCAACAATGACATTACATTACGCATAGGATGTAATTTATCAGCAAGGTTAAGTTATTATATAATTAGGTACATACTAATTTTTTTCAATTTATATGTTAATTATTTTTAAAAGGGGGGAGTATATGTAGCGGCACGATCACGTCGCTACATTACTTAGATACGATAGAGATAAGACACACATGTTAATTGTTGCACGTTTGTTAGGATAGCTAAATCTGAAAATCTCACGCATCTTCTTAGTATATAAGCACCAGCAATTAAAGTAATAAACAGACCTTAACCATCTACAGTCTCATTATTTACCTTGCCACGAAGTCTGGCAAAGTTAGTTTTAAACAAATGTTATAATACGATTCTATATAATATGCAACCTTACTTCTGCAACTATTTTACCTCCCCATAAAATTTAAAATTTAGATTTAATTAAAGTATTGACTAAAGTGATTCATTTTGTGCATCATGTTATGACAAAGGCCCATAGCTTAAGTATTCGTTCCAGAACAAGGAAGAAATTGAAGCTAGACCTTAAATCAATAACATTTCGACGAATGTCAATAACATTGGGACGAATTGTTTATAGTAATAATAAATAAATAATTTATTATTTTGCAATCAATAGCATCTGTAGATATTAATATTGCTTTTATTTTTATTTCTCATATTTAGTAAAACATTAAAATTATTACTGTAAATAACAGTTGCTGATTATAAAGTAGTCAATAAATTTATCCTACTAACACTAAGCTTGAACATTTATCCATTAAATAAATTATAGCTACCCCGGTCTTGTAATTGCTTAATCCTATAGTCAACAATATCTTTTCTTCTAAGAACTAGTGTAGCCGCCATTTTTATCCGTCCTATTTCTCCTATCTCGCTGGCCAATATGTCTGATTGCTGACTAAACACTTGCACAATTATGGAACATTACACATAGGACAATTGTCCTGCACGAACGTTATCACTAGCACATCTTCATGACGTCTTTCAGCACATCTATGTAGTTTTCACTGTTTGCATCACTGAAGATGACAATGCTCCAGTAATTTTCCTCATAACCTTGCCCCATAAGTTGAAGCTGGTCTGAGTCAATATCACGTCTTCTGCCAGATCCACTATGGTGCTCCAATGAACCCTCTTCTTGAAACAGCTTTAGATATCCATAAAGTGGCAGTCTTTACCTGTAAGGGACGTGTGTATTTATTATTTTCATGTATCGATAACCATGGATAATAAAATAAATAACGAACGGTCATTTTAAAAGAATACTTACGTTTAAGCCAGTTTCTCTCGAAATTTCAGTATAATTTAAGCTTTGATTATGCAATGCTATTATTTGGGCCTTCGTAGCCATATCAATATTTGAACGCAAACTCATAATAAAAATAAATATTAAAAACTTGTTAAACAAATCGTAACTGAACTCGCTCAAATATAGTAAAGAATGTTATGATTGAACAAAAAGGTTTAATTTTTATGTAGTTAATATTAAATTACCCTCAACTGTTTTGAGATTTATGATCAGGTTATAGTTGCTAAACAACTTCAATATAATAAAGAGTAGGATAATTTCAATACATTTCAAGGTTACGCAATGGCCTAATGGCTAGTGGCTTCGGTAAATTTTATGCTACCGAGTTCGAATCCTGGTTATTGCATGCTTTGCTTTAAAAAGGTTTGGAATATCGTAGGATTAATTTTTGTAAAAATTTATTAAGTTAATAACTTTGTATCTGATAAAAACTATGAATGTATATATTTTTCAATAGCACTAGTATACTAGCGCCATCTATGTCATCCATGGTATATTATAAAGGCGATGAAACGCCGTACAAACGATTTTGATTTGGAATCCTCCATGCACTTATGACACTGATAGTACTTTTTATTAGGAACTTGCTGAGTGAATCGTTTGATATAAAATTTTGTAGCCCAATAAAAATTTATGTTGATAACTCAGGTGCAGTTGCAATAGCTAAATATGGTAACTTTACAAAAAATTCAAAGCACATCGAAGTGCAGTATCATTATGTAAATGAGAACTATGAAAACAATTTAATTGATATTGTGAAAATTGATACTACATCTAATTTGGCCGACATGTTAACTAAAAGTTTAGGTAAAACAAAATTTTTGAAAAACAGGTTACACTTAAGATTTATTTAGTAATTAAGTTTAGTAAGTAATTAAGTAATAGTATGCTTAAAGAAAATTGTTTTTGTAATTAGGTAAAGTTAAAATTAAAGAAGTTATGTAAAAATAAAAGATAGAATGTTAGTTTGGTATAAAATTTATTGATAGATATGTTAAAGTAAGTTTAGTTAATGTCTGAAGTCTGTGGAAAGTTGTATGATTGTTTAAGCTAAATGTGGTAAGATTATAAATTTAAGGAGGCGTGTTGAGCAGGAGGAGTTACCATCGGCGTCGAGTCGGCGATGAAGTACCTGGGTCTCGTCCTTGACAGCCGATGGAATTTCACAGAGCATTTTCGTCGTTTGGCTCCTAAGTTGGAACGGTCTGGGGCCGCGCTCAAGCGGCTCCTTCCCAACCTCGGGGGGCCAAACGCCTCCTGCCGGAGGTTGTACATGGGGATTGCGCGATCCATGGCCCTCTACGGTGCCCCTGTGTGGGCGCCGGATTTGAAGCGGCGGCCGGCTCGTACGCTGGTCGCGTCCCAGAGGGTCATGGCTATCCGAATAATCCGCGGATATCGCACGATCTCCGGGGAGGCGGCGAACCTCCTTGCCGGATCACCGCCATGGGATCTGGAAGCGAAGGCGCTCGCGCGCGTCTACAGTTTGCGCATAGACGCGCGTCGCCGGGGCGAGGATCCTCTGCCGCGCCAAATTAGTGCGTGGCGGAATGAGCTCCGGCGAGATCTCATGGCTGAGTGGAAGCAGCGACTGTCGCAACCGAGGGCCGGGCACGCTACTATAGCAGCGGTACGACCCCTCTTTGAGGAGTGGCTTGAGAGATGCCACGGCGTCCTCACCTTCCGCCTGACGCAGGTGCTTACCGGGCACGGCAGCTTTGGTAGGTTCCTGTTTCGGATCCAGCGGGAGGAAACGCCCGAGTGTCGTCATTGTGAGGATCACCTGGAGGACACGGTGGAGCATACGGTGGCGGAGTGCCCTGCTTGGGCTGAGCACCGCCGTGTTCTCAGGGAAGTGATCGGCGGCAGCGACCTCTCGCGCCCGGCCTTAATCGAGGCCATGGTGCAGCGTGAGAGGAACTGGGAAGCTATCTCCTCCTTCTGCGAAGCAGTTATGCTCGCAAAGGAGGCGGAGCGCGTGAGGGAACTATCCTCCTCGCGCCCCAGCCGCCGCAGAAGGCGACATTCCGGACGTCGGGGATCGAGAGATGATCTCCGGCCACCGTAAGCGCGGGTCTGCGGACGGCGAGTAAGGGTAGCTCGCCGCCCGACCAGAACTGGACCCGAGCGTACGGCGCGTAGCGTTGCGCGCCTCAAAGAGCCAATAGACCACCACAGTCGGGGCCCTAAAGGGCTGATGTTTAGCCGGGGCTGCAGGGTAAGCGCAATGAGGCACCGCGACCTCGGCCCAGAGCAGGAGAAGGAACGGGGGGTTTTTAGTCAGTAAGAGTCTGACACTCTCTCTCGCCTTACCCTGGGCGGGAGAAGTCATTGGATGATTTTCCCCTGACAAAAAAGAAAAAAAAAAAAAAAAAGGAGGCGTGTTGAAAATAAGTAAATTTTATAATCTTACATTCTTATGTAGTACATACAGCGCCATCTATTTAGGCGCGAAAATAACGCTCAATCTGTCTTGTCTCTGGTCGCTCCTTGTCTGTGCTCTCTCACGATTGTATTAAGTGTGTCTCGTAATAAAATGCAAATTATTAAAGAATAAGTGATTATTATTTTCATCAAACTATTTTAACGGTTTTATATAATAGTCCTACAACGATCTTATTATTTTTCAATCCATATACATAAATATTTATATGACGATTATTTTTTTCAAAATTGGCTATGTCCGTGAATGTCATGGGAAATGATAAATCATTAATATTTAAAACATCGTCAAAACGAGGATATGATGAAACTCTATTGGCATGTCGGGTTGCAGGATACAAGGCAGCCACAACACACCATAGAAAACGATAGTTGTCGTTGTTATACGATATGGATATGGTATTTAAAATGCAAAAGCGCTGTATCCGGGCCATGTTCAGGATTAAAACTACTGACAGCTGTCAACCACTGTTTAAGGAGTACCATATACTGACACTTCCGTCACTATACATAGTCAGGCCATAAATACTGTAACAATTAAAAATAAACAAAATATTACATTTGAATTTGGAATCTGTCATTTTTATATAATTTTTCATTGTGTTTTCTTATTTTGGCGCCAATAAATTGTTCAATATTTTGCGATATTAAAATGGAGTGGGGTGATAAAGAGAACCGAATCGCTGTGATTGCATTACACAAAGTGGGTATGGAGCCAAATGCAATTTTTAAAACTCTCCACACGCTTGGCATTAGTCAAATGTTTGTGTGTCGGGCTATTAATAGGTACAATGAGACCTCCTCTGTTTGTGACAGAAAAAGATTTGGCGGTTGATAATTTAAAAAAGAATAGGGTGATACAATCTAAATAACTACTGAAGCGGTACGCAAAGGGAGGTCACAGAAAAATTTTGTTTACGGATGAGATTTTTTTTACAATTGAGCAACATTTTAACAAACAAAATGGCCATATTTATGCTCAAAGCTCTAAGGAAGCTTCTCAATTAGTCGACAGAGTGCAACGTGGGCATTATCCGACTTCAGTGATGGTTTGGTGGGGTGTTAGCTATGAAAGAGTGACTGAGCCATACTTTTGCGAAAAATGTATCAAAACATCGGCACAAGTGTATCAAAATACTATTCTTGAGAAGGTAGTTAAGCCCCTTAACAACACCATGTTCTATAACCAACAATGGTCCTTCCAGCAAGACTCGGCGCCGGGTCATAAAGCTCGGTCCACGCAGTCTTTGTTGGAAACGAACGTTTCCGACTTCATCAGAGCTGAAGACTGGCCGTCGTCTAGTCCCGATCTTAATCCGCTGGATTATGATTTATGGTCAGTTTTAGAGAGTAGGGCTTGCTCTAAACGTCATGATAATTTGAATTCCCTAAAACAATCCATACGATTGGCAGTGAAGAATTTTCCCATGGCTTTTTCAGCTTTTTATGTTTTAAATTGTTTTATATTTATGTATTAAACTTACATACTGTAAAAGTAATAAATGTTTTTTGCAATAGATTTTTTTTTATTTGTTACAACATTTATGGCTAGACTAGGTACATCTTAGAAATAGCTTTATTTGTAAGAAATAACCCTCACTGGTTTCCTCTTTTGGAAGATAATGTTGTAAGAAATAGACGCAAGAAATATAAGCATTATTTACAGCCTCACTCCGCGAAAACAGCACTTGTCCATAAAAGTGTGTTTTGTATGGCACCATATACAATAAAATTCCACATAATTTAAAAAATATTAATAACAATAATTTATTCAAAAGAGAACTGAAACATTTGCTTATTAAACATTGTTATTATCGTATCAAGGATTTTTTAAATGATAACTTATTATAGTTGATTGTTTCATATTTTTAACTTTAGTTGTCTCTTTAATAGTTTTTATTACCTATTCTATTATTATTTTGTACGCCAACTGTGGCAAAACATGTTGAAACATTAGTGCTTTCACCGTACCATCTGCATTTGCATTTATATGTATAATGTTACCCACGCATGTTTAATACAAATAAATTTATCTTTATCTTTGTTCTTAATATTCAAGCAAGCTTTTTTATTTTTTTATAAAATTTGGTAACGAAATAAATTTGGATCCACTGAGAGGCTGATATTTATTAATGTTAATTTAAAAATATGAGTTATTCAGAAATGTCCAGCAAGCAAATGATTTAATTTCTTGCTGATCGTTTTGAACAATAGAAAAATCTAAAATAGTTCAAAGTTAACTTTAACAGATGTATGTTTTTTTTAGTGCCAGGTCTATCAGATCCTTGACTTGTTCACGAATTTTTAATAAAAAACTCTCTGGAAATTGATGGGCTAACTGCCCAGTTGCAATAATCCTATAACTTACAATACGTCCTTTAAATAATGACTTAATAATTTTTACATAACTTCTAAAAGGAGCTACGCTATTATTTTTATGTTTATTACTTCGTAAATGACCACACACCACAAACGATTATCTACAGATACATCACACTCTGTGCAGTGAGGCATTGTAATGGAATGCACAAATCACTTAGTATTGATAGACAAAGATTAACATTTATTTCAACGATTAGATACAAGTTTTAATAGGATATCATATTATGTTCTGCATAAATATATTATGTACCTTTCATAGAGATTTACAGCTTCAAAAATGCATTAGAAAAACCATTATAAATGAAAATCTTGATTAGTTGTAACCCCCCGTTCCTCATTTGTGGTTTTGTCTGTTTTAAACGTATTGTATACACCCATATTCTGAAAACATAAAATGCAAAGATTTATTAGATGTAAACATGGATTAACAATTTTACAAAATATTAACAAAAACTTACAAGTTAACGGTTCTGAATATATTTACCTAAGAATTATGTCTTTATGTTTAGGTCCACATGTCCATATCACATTTAAATTGTGTGTAGCTTAAAATATTTGTCTTACGAATAAATCTTCAATCTGATCATCTATATACAATTATGAATTGTGATTCATTTGTAGCTAGAAAAAGAATAAAATTATTGTTATTTAAATCACAAATTGACGACAAGTATCAATATTATCAAAAATGAAATATTAAAATAATAATTACCTGATTAATGCTCATGATTTCAGTATTCAACTTGTAATGATACATATTTAGAAGTAACATTCGTGCACAGAAATAAACCTTTTTTTTATTTCTGGAATATTCCACAACGTCAACGTTTCGCAATATGTAATACTATAGATCATCTTTCAGCGGTTCCGTTAGTATTGCAACATGTGTACACGTGCATGCAACGATGCAACTTTATTAATCAGCTATTTTACATAGGGTTGTCATTGCGCTGCTTATATAATAACGGTTGTATGTAAATTGTAAGAAACGGTGTGTAATCCCTAAGTGTTTCTGATGCATCAGCTATTGATTCTACTTTAGTTTGCCTTAATAATAATAATATTTGCATAAAATGTAGGTACATAATGGTGGTAAAACATAGTCAAGATGCCATATACATCTTGCCGCTTAGCGACATGCAAATCTTTATACAGTTCAAATAACTATCATAATATTACCACAGAAATAGAACATTTATAACAATTCAACTTAATTTAATTTACAGTCTATACCTCACAGATCGCACACAATTGTAGAATTTACATGGGTTTTTTGCTAGAAATTCATCAACTGAGTAAAAACATTGCTGACATAACCATTTTCTTAGCATTACACAAAAATTATTTGGAGGTAGACCGGTTATAGTTTTTGGTAAAGAGTTATATATTAAGGGACCCATATAAATACAGCTTCGTCTAAATAGCTCTAATCTAGGAATAGGTAACTGAAATTCTAAATGAGTAGCTTTTCTTTTATTTGTATTATCGCTAGACACAAAAAAATTAGGATTATTTTTGACAAATTTAGAAATCTCGTAAATATAAATACAGGGAACAGTTAAGAGGTTATTTGATTGGAATGCGGGTTTACATGAATCACACCAGTCAACATTAAACATTGCACGAACACACTTCTTCTGAGCAATGAACACTCGTGATATATCTGAAGAGTTTCCCCACACAATGATACCGTAGCGGATAACCGATCAAACGTATGCATGGTATACCATTAAGGCAGTTTGCATGGATGTTATACATGTAATTTTTCTTAAAGCAAAGACAAATCTATTAATTTTTACACATCAATTTTTTCAATATGAGTTTTCCAAGTAACATTTTCGTCTTTTGTTAAGCCCAGTAATTTAGAGCAATGTATTTGTTCTATAACACTAGTATTATACGATACATCAATTTGTATGGGTTTACTTTTCCATGTTTTAAAATAAATTACATTAGTCTTAGAAATATTTATTTTTAATTTAGTAGTATCTAACCATTTAATAGTTTCACCTAATGCTTTGTTGACCTGAGTACTCAAATTTTGGGGTTCATTACTCTTTATGATAATAGTAGCATCGTCTGCAAAGAGGACACACTGATGACTTATTGACTGGGGTAGGTCGTTAATGTACACAAGAAATAATAGCGGCCCCAGGATACTACCTTGAGGCACGCCACAGCTATTAGTAAGTGGAACAGAATCAGAATCTTCAATAGTGTTTGTTACTTTATTAAGTTTAGCTATCCTTGTTATCTGTTGTCTGTTACTTAAATACGACTGAAACCATTTTTTTGCTGGGCCTCTAACACCATACCTTTCAAGTTTCTCTATAAGTCTATTATGATCAACTAGGTCAAACGCTTTACTTAAATCTAAGAATAAGGCACAGGATGGTTTTTTTTTATTAATGTTTTCTAAGATGTTTTTTACCAAGGTAAATATTGCGGAACTAAAATTTTAAATTTATCCAAGTATTTAAGCAATCTTCTGTACATTATGTTTTCAAATATTTTTGATAATATTGGAGTTAACGCTATTGGCCTATAATTGTTCACGTCTGATTTTGCACCTTTTTTGTGTAGTGGTTTAATCAATGATAATTTCAATCTATCAGGAAAACTACCCTGTTCAAAATACAGATTAATAATGTGCGCTAAAGGCGGAGCAATAAAACGAGCAATATATTTAATAAGATCTGTAGTTATCCCGTCATAACCAGCTGATTTCGTATTTTTCAGCGAATGAATTACCCAATATATTTCCGTTGCACTTGTAGGTTCTAAGAAAATACTATTGTCCTGTGATTGTATACTAAGCAAGTCAGTGTTATTATTATTAATTGAATGAATTATTATTGGCAATGTCAATGAAATTGTTATTAAATTTGTTAGATATGTCAGAACCAGAAGTAAGGGTTATAGAGTTGTCAATAATACTATCGATTAATTCTCTAGGCAGAACATTACCCACACTCTTTTTCACAACATCCCACGTGGCTTTTACCTTATTTCCTGAAAGGGCTTTAACTTTACGGTTACATAGGGACTAGGTTATTGATACACTTTTTTAGGAGTCTGGAATAAGTTTTAAATTGTTGTTTATTTTCACTATTTTTATTTAAATAATATTTATACCTTAATAACCGTTTAGTCCTACTACTTATTTTTACACCTTTGGTTATCCATTTAGGTCTTTTATTATTTTGTTTTATTTTTATCTTTATTGTAGGAAAACAATGTTTGTAAAATAGTGTCAACAACTCGTAAAATTCATTAAAGGCGTCGTTAACATTATTTAGTTCACAAATTTCATTAAAACTTAGACTACCAATATAATAAACAAATTTACTAATGTTTTCCTTGCTTAAGTCCTTTAAAGTCATATTATCGTCGTATATAGTCGTAGAATCTATTGTTATTTAAATCCTGGTGTTCCACCGTTATAGTTTGAGCGGTATTATGGTCAGAGAGATAGAAATTGAAAGTTTCGCCTATGGCACCGTCAATGTTACTAATAATGTTGTCTATACATTTGTTGAGTCTAGTAGGTTTATTTATATGATATTGTAATCCCTGATTAACGATTAATTCTTTAAATTGGATACTATTTTTATCGGACGCTCCTAAATCTATATTAAAATCCCCACAGATTACTATGTTATGTTTTTTATTTCGTAATTTGGAAAGAATATTTGATAAATGTTTGAAAAAAATTGTTACGTCTGAGTTGGGTGTTCGGTATACAGGATGTAAGGGACAGCCCTTCACAAATTAACAGGGTGCAATCAGCTCCTTATTCTGAATCATATTCCAGTGAAAATTCTTTCAGGAAAATTTTCAATTTTTTTTTCGTTTTTTTAGTTCCTACACCTCTATTTCAATGTATAATTACATTCTATTTATGAAGAATAACATTAATGTAAATAACACAGCTAAAACAAAAAAATACGCAATGGTTGTGTGAATTCTCTAAAGAACTACGCATGAAATCAGCTGTTCAATTTCTACCTAGCTACAGTCGTTTGAACTCACCGCACCGCGGTCACGGCGCAGCGGCCACGGCGCCCACCGCGCCGATCGCCGCGCCGTAGCGTATACCTACGATCCCGTCCAACGTACAGAATAGCTGCGTCCGTTTCTATCGCCCCGCCTCCGCGTCTCCCCGTCTCACCGATTCTTTGCACAATGTTTGCCCGATTGAACCATTGTTGCCAATTTTTAACTTTTGTTACCTCAGGTAGTAAACGAAAATGGTAGAACTAGTGAAATTTATCTAAAACTTGAGAACTCCTTTGCATTCATAATTACATTGATGAGATTTTCATTAACCAATTAACGAAAATTTTTTCTTGTAATTGGCAACAATAGATTTATGTTTGTAATATTTGTTTCTCATCGCATTCAGTCGCCCGATGTGCCTTGCTGCGAGGTACTGTTTGTATACCGCGAGCGCATGTCGGTACGGATTGCTTGCGCACTCGGCTTGTAAGTTTTATTGTAGGTAGTGTTATTAGTTATTAGGAAGTTTGTTAAGTTTTATTAGATATTAGGAAGTGTTGTTAAGTTTTATTAGGTATAGGAAGTTTTGTTAAGTTTTATTAGGTATAGGAAGTTTTGTTAAGTTTTATTAGGTATAGGAAGTGTTGTTAAGTTTTATTAGTTATAAGTTTTATTTAGTTTTATTAGGTGGAAGTGGTGTTTAGTTTTGGTGTTATAATGACTACGTTCAGTGCGCGTGATTATGGGGAGATGATAATGTGCTACGGGGAAGCTCGAGGAAATGCTAGGGAAGCGCTTAGAATTTACGTTAGTAGGTATCCTGACCGTCGGCATCCATCAGACTCCAGGATAATTACTGGTGCCTATCAACGCTTGCTAGACAACCAGCCCATTGTTCCCAGACAAGAAGGCGCCGGAAGACCAATACGCGGTGAAACTAGCGAAAGGATTTTGGAATTAATTCGACAAAATCCTCGCCTGGGCACACGTACTGCAGTTCGATTATTGCGGCGGAATAATGGAGCCCGCGTCTCACACTGGTCGGTGCACAAAACGCTGCGAAGGGATCGGCAACGTCCTTACGTCATACACAAGGTCCAAGCTCTATTGCCTCGGGATCGCGGTCATCGTGTAGAGTTCTGTCAGTGGCTGCGGACTAAACAACAGCAGAATCCAAATTTTATATCCCACGTGATATGGACTGACGAGTCAACTTTTACGCGAAATGGAATGTGGAATCGCCGAAATGCCCATCATTGGTCACATACTAACCCCTACGAGATACAAGAGTCCGGACATCAAACGCGTTGGTCGGTAAACGTGTGGGCAGGAATTTATGGCAATAAAATCCTGGGGCCTGTGTTTCTTCCCGCGCGCATGGACGGACCGCGCTATCTCGAATTCCTCCGTGGTGACCTCGAAAGATGTTATTGTTTCAGAAGTACCCTACAACAGACAACTAAATGAAAAAAAGTTAAACTATGAATTGAATTTCATTTGTTCGCAGTACAGACATGCTACATATCTAAATATGAATTATTCGGTGCATTTGCCCAGATATGATTCGCGTCCACTACATATATCACAATTAATTCTTAAGGAAACACTTCACATATCTTATAAAACCAAATATGACGAATACATTAATAGTAAAAAAAATACTCAACGATTGCTTAATACTTCATTATATATTGACAAGTGCACACAAACAGATGCACAGTGTAACAGTAATGTTGTAATCGAATCAAGTCCTGAAAATGGATTAAATAAAAATATAGCACTAGAATCGGACACCCCAAATAAATGTAGCGACTTTTTTCGTTTCTAAAGAAATACATATTCTACACCAAAACATAAATGGTCTAAACAACAAATCTGACCTGTTATTATTATCACTGGATCTATTAGAAAAAGAAGGAAAATCTGTAGATGTTCTTTGTGTTACGGAGCATAATATGATACGTTCCGATGCTCAATTTATTGACATGCCAAACTTCACAATAGGATCATGTTTTTTTCGTAAGTACCGCCGAGGTGGTGCATGTATTCTTATAAGAAACATTCATAAGTACCGTCAAATAGTCGGATTAAGTAGCTTTTGCGTAGAGGGTATAATTGAAGTTTCGGGAATAGAATTAATAGATCAAAAATTATATGTGTTTTGTATATATAGACCACCTAAAGTAATACAGGAGGATATTAACATATTCTTTGAGAAATTCTCGTCTTTGCTGACTAAGTTTTGTTTTTGTAGACGTAAGTTTATACTGTGTGGTGACTTTAATATAAATATTATAAATAAAACGAAATTATCAAAAGACTTTTTGAACATATTATCTAGCCATAATTTAAAATGTGCATTTAACGAACCTACACGTATAATTAGCGGTACATGCCTAGACAACATTATATACAATATTTCAAAATCAAAGTCTAGAATTCTTGAATTAGCTTTATCTGACCATACAGCACAATTACTAACATGTCCAATTAAGACTACCATTGCTTACAGATACTGGTATGTTAAAAGACGGGATCTTCAAGAAGATAATATCAAAAAGTTTCAAGATTGTATAAACGCACTGAGTTCTACGGAATGTTTAAAAAATAATGATCCCATAAAATCATTTAACGAGTACTATGACACATTTAATTTGTTCTACCGTTTGTGCTTTCCTAAGTTCAGAATAAGTGTCCAAAAGCGACAAAACTGGATCTCAAACGGTATTAGATTGTGCTGCCAACGTAAAAGACGTTTGCTATGGCAATACCGGAAAAATCGTAGTACAAAAAATAGAAATGATTTTAATTCATTATCCTCGAGACTTAAGCGCATAATTAGACTAACAAAAAAAGTCCAAAATGAGCATTACATTCGGACCGCTAGCAATACATGTAAAGCCACTTGGTCGCTAATCAATAATGCAAAATATGCTGTTCCTAAGGAGGAAATACATAGCATCAAAACTAACGGTGCAGAAGTTATTAAAGACCCATTAATGATAGCCAAACATTTTAATAATTTCTTTATCGACCAGGTTCAAAAAACTAATCAGGTTGGCAGCGTGGCTGTGCCAGTGCATATGTTAAACTCTGTCTTTATGAATCCTACTTCACCTAAAGAAATACACTCAATTATAACAAATTTAAAAAATACCAAGAGCACTGGGTATGACGATATATCTACATTAATACTAAAACGAGTTTCAGCAAAAATATGATGGAATATTTCCTGACAAATTAAAATTTACAATAGTTAAACCATTGTTTAAAAGAGGTGATCCTTGTTCCATGAAGTGTTATAGGCCAATTGCTTTAATACCCACAATCTCGAAAATCTTTGAAAAGGTCATACACGATAGAATTTACCAATTTATAGAAAAACAGAATCTTTTCGCGAAAGAACAAGTTGGTTTTAGACAAGGCAAAAGTATAAACATGGCTATTTATAAGTTTTTGAATGTAGTTTTGGATAGCGTGGATAAAAAAGTTCCTGTGTGTGCGCTCTACATGGATCTCACAAAAGCATTCGACTGCGTAGATAATGAACTACTTTTAAAAAAATTGAATGCATACGGAATAAGAGGTAAGACCTCCGATCTAATTGAATCCTATCTTACTAAACGAAAGCAGTGTACGCAAATAACGCGCTTATGTCCCAAACTGAGAGCAGAAACACATTTCTTGTCGGAATATAGGGAAACCAATCTAGGTATACCTCAAGGAAGTGTATTGGGACCACTCTTATTTAATATTTATATTAATGACCTCCCAAAAATAACAAAACACCCGACTATTATGTTCGCCGATGATAGCACAGTTGTATTTACGGGCAAAAATAAATCACTCATTGAATCTGACATTCTTAACACTCTTGGTAATGTGATTCAATGGCTGACATCCAATAATCTTAAAATTAATTTAAGTAAAACACATTTAATGACATTTAAAAATAGAGTTCCCCTATTGACGAATATTAATATCAATTATAATGACGAAACTATTAGTGAGGTAGACACAACAAAATTTCTAGGACCTAATATAGATAGTAACCTTAATTGGAAAGCACACGCAGAGATTCTGTGTTCAAAACTGAGTACTCAATCGTATGCATTATATATGCTTTCAAAAACACTTAATGAGGTCGCAGTACTGACAGCTTATTATGGAAACGTCGAAAGTGCGATAAGATACGGAATTATATTTTGGGGGAATTGTACTGAAAAAGAACAAATATTCAAAGCACAAAAAAAGTGCATTAGAGCAATATGCAAGCTCGATCAAATGGATAGCTGTAGACCGTACTTCAGAAAACTAAAAGTATTAACGGTACCATGTCTGTACATATACGAGTTGGTGTTATTTGTGAGGTCTAATTTAACGATGTACGAAAATTATATAAGCAAACGCCACAGTCTCAAAATAAACTGTCCTCAACACAAAAGTGCACTGATGAAAAATAGCATACTTTGTATGGCGCCACGGGTTTACAATCATCTACCAAAGGTGATACTAGAAAGCAAGAGCACTAATATATTTAAACATAAAGTTAAGCAACTCCTTGTGGATAAAGTCTACTATAACGTTAGTGACTATATCAATGACATGAAATCTAATAATGAGTGACGACATCTTTGTATAATGTTATTAATTGACTTGACTTATTTATCTTTTATTTTATATTTTTTTGGTTTTGTTATTGTTATTGTTTGATTTGATTTATGTAATTAACTGACATTTATTGTTTTCTTACGTTTTATAAGTTTGTCTTAATGAGTGTGTACAAGCAGTAAAATAAATATCAATAAAATTGCATGCCTTCAGGCTGATTATGGAGATACCAAACTTTTCAATGTATCCATGTTGTCACTACCCATTTTCGCAATAAATGAGTTTGAGTTTGAGTTTAAGAGAGCTGGAGATCCTTCGTGACGAGCTGGAGGTGGAATGGGAAGCTCTGGGTGATCCACCACTTGCGCATTTGCCGATGATCTGGTTTCAACACGACGGCGCCCCTCCGCACATAACTCTACCAGAAAGAAGAAAGAAAGAAAGAAAGAAATAATTTTATTTGCACAACCTGGACACAGATATAAAAGTAGATAAAAAAAAACCAGTAAATAATTAATCAAAACAAAAATAATAATAATAAAAAAACAGTGATGTGTGTCTCAGCGTTGGACAAATAGGCCCAGTTCAGCTTCGATGCCAGGCGGTTATTGCCTGGCGCTGGTTTTCAACTGGACCTTCAAGTGATCAGATCACGGATGTAACCAGTCCCTGATAATATATTATAACATTAAAGAATTAAATAAAAGTAAACAGATAAATATAAATGCTAAATTGGTGATAAATATATATGTGTTGTGTCGTGTGATTTGAGTAGGTGTGTATGTGTGAGTGTAATTGAATATGATAGCGGACAACAAAACTAGGATCGCAATTAGAGATGGGATTTTACCCGGAAAAAACCCAAATATGGGAAAATATAGGGAAAAAACCCGGGGAAAATTCCCGAATGGGATAATATTCGGGTTTTTTCATATTTAGCATATGTAACAACTAGGTAATGTGTAGATCATGTATATATCATATAGTACGTACTATTTGAGTACTATTACTACAAGTTAGAGCTAATCTAACTTTGTTTATTTTAATTTTGCAATAATAATGTTTTTTTATATCCACTATCAAACTTATGAACTAAAAATTAAACAAAAAACTTGACTGTTTGTGTGTTCTTCCGCCCTTAGCGACAAGTAGCCCGAAACTATGTTAGCGGGTTGGGGGGGGGAAGCAAGTAGTAGAGTGGAGTGGCGTGCCCGGCGTGCGCGCTGGTGATCTATTTATTTCACACGTTGTTCTAGGTTTGTGCTGCGCGCACTCGTGTTAATCTGTTGGTTTAATTGACAACTCGGATTTTGTTTTGTTGTTGTTATATGGCCTTCAAATATATTAGATCCACATTTTAATTTTGCTTTTCCCGAAATATCCATTCTAAATGATCATAAACAAGAGATTACAAATGCTGTAATAAAGCGAACAAACAATTGTTTGAAACCTATTCATTATGCTGCATATTTATTAGTTCCAAAATCGCAAGGCATTGTATAACAAGAAGAACACGAATTGGATGCCATGGAGTTTATTCACGATGTAAGCTTCGCTTAATATTGACGTTGGCTTTGATTTAGCGAATTATAGAGCTAAACAGGGTTTATGTAGCAGACCATTTATATGAAAGAATGTTGCTGAAATGGACCCGGTAGTTTAGTAGAGAGGACTTTGCAAGTCCAAAATGTTGAGTAGGGTTGCTGTACGTATTCCAACTGCTCCCTGTACTTCAGCAGCCACTGAACTATCTTGTAGCACGCATGCGCATATACATTGTCACAAAAGAAATAGATTGACTACAGACAGGGCAGCAAAAATAATCTCGTATAATTGGAATCTATTACATAAACATAAAGACGATGACAATGGCGACGATGATGAGCCGTTATCTACACCCAGGCAATTGTCGAGTACATTGAGTAGCCTATTATATGAAGAACCACCTTCAACATCTCGTGGAAATACGCAAGAAATAGAATTTTGCAGTATACCTATACTTATAATAAATCTGTGGAGAGGTAATATCTGTACATTAAATATATTTTCAAAATAACAACCAGGGATGATAAGTGATCGATACTGATGCCAAAAATGCAATCAGTAAAATTTTTGTCTGTCTATAAGTGTTTCTATAAGGAACATACAGACAGTATGTTCCTTATAGAAACAAAATTTACTCGACGGATTTTAACAAAATTTGATACAATTATTCTATACTCCTGGGCAGGTTATAGGATACTTTTCATCACGCTACAAATAAAAGGAGCAGGGCAGTGAAGGAAAATGTTGGGAAAACTGGAGAAGTTACTCCCTTTGTTAAGTTTCCGTCGCGTGTGTAGCCTTAATGGTTAAAGTTACATAGAAATTATATATGACGGAAATATTCTACATAAATTTTTATTAAGTCTAAAATTATACTAATCCAATGGGTATTTACCCATTAAACGATCCACTGAACGCTCCCATAAAACGATTAATAACAAACTTTATGTATACTTCTATTTCGTTCTATTGCTATAGGCTTTTTATCAACACAGCACGCGGGCGAAGCCGCTGGCGGAAGCTATCCAATAATAAAACAAGAAGACGTCTTTTTGATGTTGTAATAAATAATGTTTAACTTAAACCTTTAAATAAAATCAGCATGTTATGCTGGTTTTATTTTAGTTACTGAATCAGGCTACACATTTCGACGTTTTAAAGAACATACGACAGCTTATACGCAGCTGCAAAGAGTGTACGCATCACAAAGTACCTATTTATTTAGTTCTAAAACTAAAAATTAAAAAAATCATGATAATTACTTTAAATTATGAAAATACCCGTCTATAGGGTTTTTTCCCGCATAAAAACCCGGTTTTTTCCCAAAAAGGAAAAAACCTGGGTATATTCCCTTTGGGTTTTTTCCCAGTGCCCATCTCTAATCGCAATACAAGCGAGTCAAAAACCTGTTTCATTTATCTAAATGAGACAATAAATATCAACAGACCGGTATTTTGCTCCCCTCGCAACCCAATACGCAACAGGCATCCGTGCGCAATGGACTGCTGTTTGATTTTTTTAAATCTAAATTATGGTGGTAGAATGAAAATCTATGGTGATAGAATAATTACATTAAAATAAGTATTAATTTGTGAAATATTGAATAAACTGCTATGAGAAGGTGTTAGAAAGAAGGTAATAGGGTAAGGTAAGTTTTGTGAAACAATGATATTAAATCTATTATAAATAAATCATACTACTTTCCTACGTATATAAATTGTAATTCTATTTTAGATAAGCCCGCGCCTTATTGTGGAGGCACCCAGCCATCAAAGGTGCAGCACCACATCATCTCGGCCACCTATAATTATGATTTATACGCTTCTCATGCATGAGAGTGTGGGTTCGAAACCTGGCAAGTACCAATGTGACTTTTTCCGAGTTATATGTACTTTCTATGATTATTTAGACACCACTGACATACGGTGAAGGTAAACATCGTGAGGAAACCTGGACTTATAATTTCTAATTGTAAGTTTGAAATCGCCAACCCGCATTGAGCAAGCGTGGTGATTAATGCTCAAACCTTCTCCGTGTGAGAAGAGGCCTTTGCTCAGCAGTGGGCACTTATAGGCTGATGATGATGATGATGATGATGACCTATAATTATAGTAGTAGGGTGAAAACTATTGTGATCCCGACACCGCTTGATCGCTCGGCACCAGTCGCCACGCAAGTAGGCTACATACCACGGGTGAGTTAAGAATATAAACGGTTTTTACACATCTGCAATAGTTACGATGATTTGCAGGTATCTTATTATTATTATTTTTATATTTCTATAGGTCTCACCATGCGCGATTGGTACGATTACGGTGCAGCATTGGATGACGCAACAGACACCCTCTAATCGGGAATGCTGAGGACAGACAATTGCCGAATAAGCAGCAGGGAGCCGCGCATGCACATAATATGATAAGTGAGCTAGATGTTTTATTTAAATAATTGATATGTTTTGATTTAGCATGTCTAATTCCCTTTGTGCGTCCACCAGAAACTGCCGTAGGCGTCTTCTAAAAGAATCTATTGTGTTTAGTTCCCTAATAGGCGGTGGCAGATTATTCCAAACTTTTGATGCCGCGTAACGGTACCAGTGCGTTCATATTTAAATGCCACCTTTCCGCGTCGCTGGCTTGGTAGGTTTGGACCGCAACCGTGGCCAGCACGATCGCCAGACCTAACCCCTTTGGACTTCTTTTTGTGGGGTTATGTAAAAGAAAAAGTGTTTGTGAGTGTGTGTGCGAGTGAGGACGAAATGCAAGACCGCATCACAAACACTTTCCAGCAGCTGCGCCACAGCTGTAACGAAGATCCCACCATGTTGCCCCGCTTACATGCAGAGACGCTGCGCCGTGCCAATCTATTTGAACACTTTGGAGGAAGTCACTTCGAGCCTTATCTCATACGACCGGAGCGATTCTAAGGCACACATTTTTCTTTTTTTATCATTTATTAGTTACCATGTTATGATTGTTACATTTTCGTTTGTAAGTAATGCGGCTATCTTTTAAATAATAATTTATTGTTATTAAAACGTGGCGCGAGCGCGATTATTACATTGTCTTTTGTAAGTAGGTAATGCAGCTATCTTTTAAATAATAATTTATTGTTATTAAAACTTGGCGCGAGCGCGATTATTACATTGTCTTTTGTAAGTAATGCGGCTATCTTTTAAATAATAATTTATTGTTATTAAAACGTGGCGCGAGCGCGACCGTTTGTCCGAAAGGTTAAGGTCGCGGCGCTGCCCATAGTGTAAAGTAATAATACTAAAAGCGCTGCCGTTCGCTGCGTGCGTTTGCGGTGGTAGCGATACATTGCGTGTACGGTAATGAAACAAATCGGTTTAATTGGATTCCCATAACGTTCCTGAAATAATTTCATGTACCGGTCAACTTAAGACGATACACTGAATCCACCCTATCAGTTTGCGGAAGGCTGTCCCTTACACCCTGTATAGAAAGTACAATTATTTTGGGTTTATCTAGTTGTATGCCGCAGATCTCAAAATGTTTATCTTCAGCAAAGGTTTTTGTCACATCAAGTTCAGTGCTTTTGTAACCTTTCTTACACAGTATACAAGAACCTCCACGACGTTGATTAAGTCGTGAGTAGCTCGCAGCCAGATAGAAATTGCTTACGTTTAAGTAACCTTCTTCGTTCTTTTTCAAGAAATGTTCGCTCAGACATACTATTATAATATTTTCTCTAACTCTTCTAACTCTTGCAACGCAATTTCTAAATCGGGTATTTTATTTAACGCACCAGCAATATTTTGATGAAAAATTGTGTGAGAGTACCTAGTCACGAAAAAATTTGCCCCTGTTAGTCAATTTGCAGTCAGGTTCTATTTGTAATGTTTTTTTAATAACGGGAAAATAAAACGGTATTGTACCCTTTCTTGGTTCAAATATAACAGTGTTGTTGATTTTAGGTTTGACAGTCGGTGTCGCATCTGCTGAATTTCGTTTTGTAAACTGATTTCGAATAATATTTCTAAAATTGTTACTCTTTTCCAGTTTGTGGTCATTGTATGAAAGAAATGTGTTAGTGTATTGTGCAATATTTATTTGATGAATAATTTGTGTCGAGATGTCTATATTTGGATCAGTTTCAATATACGTAAAATTTTTGTAGTTTTGAGATAGAAGTTTTAATTGAGAATTAATTTTATATTCATTAAGGTAGCGATTATGAAAAACATTAATGACAAATACGTTACAGACTTTGAGATAATGTAGCGCTTTATATTTCAGACATAAATTCAACTGGATTTGAATTGTTACTGCCTACCATTAACACAACATAGTCACTTTTTGTCAAACTTTTCGCTAAATTACTACAGTCCGCTAATACATATTTTGTTTTCGCATTCGGTCTTCTAATTGAATGAATTTTATAATTTTTCAATATAAGTTTATTCTTGTTATGGACAAGTTTCTGCACAACGCCTTTACCTTGATTATCTGCTAGGAGAATTACCTGTCCACATTCAGGTGCCGAGTTTTTAACTTTTATCTAACCATTGAAAAAAACTTTCCTGAGTTTTTTGATCCTCAGTAACACTAACTTCTTTAATATTGATGGGTAAGTTTTTTTGTCTTGGAGAGTGTGGTAATGGAGTTGTCTTAGGTGTATGAAATTCGAGATCTAGGTTTAGTTTTCTTGCAGAAAAGTTTGGTTTTGTCTTTGATTCGCCTTTTTTATTCCTCTTTAGCTTGTTTGACGAGGTAACTGAACTCGTGCTTAAAGTATTGCAAATTTTTTTAAGTTGGTTATATTTGCTTATTTCTTTCTCTAATTTTTGTTTCAGTGAAGAATTATCTAGGTTCAAAGATTCAATTTCGGCCAGTAGTTCATTTTGTAGCTGTTTAATTATAATTTGAATGAATGAATGAATGAATGAAAACTTTATTTGCTAGAATATAGGTTATACATGGTGAACGACAATTTTAGAGTTTCACTATATTCGACATAGGTACATCAAGTCGTGCAAATATTTGTGACAACTGGGTCAAAACAATACATATTCAAACATACATTACATACACAATTAATAAAAACGAGATAAATTTTTAGCGTTGTCATATTAAATAGCGAATTAATTTCATATATTGATACATAATTACATCAATTTAAAATTCGAAAGTATTATTAATATTATGAAGGTCAATTTATTTTTATTATTAGGACTTATGAAATGTCAGAAAGATTTCAAATTTATAAAATCATCAATCGAATAAAAACATTTGTCACATAGCCATCGAAAAAGTGTTCTACTAAATTCTAAATCATTTAGTTTTCTTATTGAATCCGGAAGGTTATTAAACAGCTTAACTGCCATCGCGGAGCAATTTTTTTCACACAGCTTAAGATGATTTCGCGGCACTACTAGCGGCTTTTGCCTAATTTTCCTATTTGAGAGGGCGTTATCATCCTTTTCAAAGAGCGATGAATGATTTCGAACGAATTTACACATTTCAAAAATGTATAGTGATGGAAATGTGAGTAAATTGTTATTTTTAAAAACCGGTTTGCAGGAGTCAGTCCAGTTTAGATTATAAATCGCTCTGAGACATTTTTTTGAGCTATAAATGCTCTTTGTGCATCCGTGGAGTTTCCCCAGATCCCATATCTTAATACAGAGCATACGTGACTGTGGTATACCAGTAGTGCTGTTTGAACATTTGTTATTTTTTTTATTCTTCTTAGTGCATAAATAAATTTATTGATTTTTTTACATACTATATATCTACATGTGATTTCCAATTGCAAAATTTATCAAAATATATACCTAAAAATTTAATATTATTTACTTCTTCAATGTCATTATTATTATATTTTATTTTTATGTCAACTGTCTCATTCGATTTTGATTTGGTATTATACGTACTAAATGTCATAAATTTGGTTTTATCTGTATTTATTTGTAGATTATTTTGATTTAACCAGTCATGTATGCTTTCTAGAGCTCTATTTGTGGCGTTCTCTGCTTTTTCCACAGTGTCCTCTTTGGTCAAAATAGTGGTGTCGTCTGCGAACAGAATGGTGTATTGGTCAGTTGAATCAGGCAGGGAGTTGATGTATGTTAAGAATAACAATGGAGAGATTCCAGTCCCTTGTGGCACACCACTTTTGTTAACTTTGTATTCAGATCTATATGTTACGTAGGTGTTAGATTTTGGGCACATTTTAACTATATCGGTGCACTGTTTTCGACCCTGAAGGTAGGTATCGAACCAATTGTAGGCTGGACCTCTTACGCCGTACTGTTCCAGTTTATAAAGCAGCTTTTCGTGACATACCATATCGAAAGCTTTACTCATATCGAGGAAGACGGCTATTGGAACCTGTTTTCTGTCTAAAGCACTGAGAATTTCTTTGACTAATTTATAGCCTGCTAGAGTGGTAGACTTATTTTTAATAAAACCGTTTTGCTGTTGGCATATTAAATCAATTTTTTCAAAAAACTTAGTCAGTCTTATGCACATTACTTTCTCGAATATCTTGGAGAAGATTGGAATTAAAGTAATTGGTCTATAGTTACCTGCCTCCATTCTCGAGCCCTTTTTATGGAGTGGTATAACAACTGACAGTTTGAGTGCTTCAGGAAAAATACCTTTTTCCATGGATAAGTTTATTAAGTAATCCAATGGTTTTAATAATGCCAAGATCTTTTCTTTCAATATTCTAGTTATAATGTCATCGTACCCCGCCGAATTAGTATTTCTCAACCCCATTACTAAATTTCAGCAGAATCTACAGGTTTCAGAAAGATAGAGTTTGCAACCCTTGCCCCACAAATTGGTTTATTTGTAGACTGTATAACCATATTTGGTTTTGCAATGTTTATAAAAAAATCATTAAAATGTGTAGCAACATCGGCACCATTCTTTATCGTTTGTTCACCATTTAAAATTTCCCTAATTTCGTTCGATTGGTGATCACCTTTCAGTCTGTCATTGATAATTTTCCATGTGGCTCTACATTTATTTTCGGCTTTTTCTATATATTTTTTATTTTTCCTATTTTGCGTATTTATGACACAATTTCTCAATATTTTACAGTAAGATGCGTATTTTTTCTTATTTTGACTGCTTTTGTTTTCATAATATTCGTATTGGAGTTTACGCTTTGTGGCAAAAGATTTTTTTAGACCTTTAGTAATCCATTTAGGATTTTTAGAATTTTGGTTCATTTTGATTTTTATAAAAGGGAAGCACAAATTAAAAAACAAACAGATGTGGGGACACACTGTATGTAATTTAGTACTATATATTGCAATGCAAGGAATAAATCATTCAGTTGGCATTTGAACCTCGCTCGTTTCATTCCTCTCTACACACACCAACCCGATACACTCACACTGGTGACCCCGACGTAATCGAGGCGAAAAAATAACGCAATCTATCACCGCGCGCGCACGTCACGCCGCGCGCCGCACTGAGTACAAAGATCGTTCACGCACACCGCGCTTGGTACAACGTTCGTTCTCGCACGAGGTAGAATCGAATTACGAAGATGAATCCGCACCATAGCCAGCCAACTCATACACCGATCGCACTGAAGACCGAAGAACCGACGGCCTTAATTTCAACGTTGTCAGTAGCAAGCAAGATTCCAGAATTTTGGCCCGAAAATCCACGACTATGGTTCATACATGCTAACAAATACTTCATGGCTGTGGCAAAATTGAGCAAAGAAGTCATTCAACAGGTAGCAGACATTGTTGCGAATCCACCCGAAAACAACAAATTCGAAGCACTCAAAAATCGACTTTTGCAAATATATGAAGAATCGGAGACGCGCCAAATTCAAAAACTGATTTCTGAAATTGAGCTAAGCGACCAGAAACCTAGTCAACTGCTGCGGCGGATGAAGGAGCTAGCCAGAGGAAAGATTGAAAATGACACCTTGAAAATATTGTGGCAAGGACACTTACCAGCGCCTGTGAGAGCAGTTCTTACCGTGACCTCTGAAAAAGGATTAGATGAACTGGCGGTCATAGCGGACAAGGTGATGGAGACCCACCAGCCCGCCCAGATCAGCGAAGTAGCCCGAACCGCGCAGAACAACCTTTGACGTCGCATCGATCATGGCAGAAATAGCAAAAATAAACCTCAAGATAGCCGAGATGGACAGAGGAAGAGCAAGATATAGAAGTAAGAGCGGATACAGGCGTTTTTCCACATCGCGTTCCCGGTCAAGGCCACGAAGAACACCAGAAAGTGCTGATTGGTTATGTCCGTACCATTTCAGATATAGGAGCAGAGCGAGGCGATGCGTAGCGCCCTGCAGCTGGAGGACCAAGACGACAACCACGAGCTCGAAAAACTAGGAGAGGTACAACCGGTGGCGGGAAGTTGTGCAGTAAAGGACCACCGCCTTATCGTGAGTGACCAAAAGTCCCATTTTAAATTCCTTATTGATTCAGGCGCATGTATTTCAGTGTTACCTAAATTTTTTATTAAGAACAAAAAGGACTTAGATTTTATTTGTAATTTTAAGCTTTATGCAGCTAACGGATCTGTAATAAAAACTTATGGCACAAAAACCTTAACATTAGATTTAAAATTACGTAGGCCCTTTAGATGAACATTTGTAATATGTGATGTTAAACAGCCTATTCTCGGCGTAGATTTTCTGAATAGTCACAAGTTAATTGTAGATATCAGTGGACGTTGTTTAGTAGACAAACTAAGTAATCTGGCAGTTCGAGGGTCGATCGTAAACCATTCTGTGTCAACTATTTCTACGTTACGGACTGATCATCCCATATACAGCATATAAATTAAATACCCAGAAATTCTCAAACCTATGTCTTTCAAGGAGACACCAAAACATTCCGTTTATCATTATATAGACACGGCAGGTCCTCCTATATTTTGCAAACCTAGACCGTTAGCACCTGAGCGATATAAGATAGCCAAAGAGGAATTTAGAATCATGTTAGAGACAGGCATATGCAGGCCGTCCAAATCAGCTTGGGCGAGTCCGCTACACTTAGTTCCAAAAAAAGACGGTCAGTACCGACCGTGTGGCGACTATCGAGCACTAAATGCGATAACTAAACCTGATAGAAACCCCATACCGCGCGTGCAAGACTTTACATATTTTTTAGCAGGGAAAACAGTATATTCAAAGATAGATATAAAAAAGGCATATCACAATTTATTGATAAACCCGGACGACATTTGTAAAACTGCAATTACTACACCATTTGGGTTGTATGAGTTTGAACGTTTAACTTTTGGATTGCGAAACGCTGCACAGACATTTCAGCGCTTTATGACAAACACGGTTTTATCTGGTTTAGATTTCCTATATTGCTACGCGGACGATATTTTAATCAGTTCAGCCGATAGTAAAAGTCATGCCGAACATCTAGAACAGGTATTTCAGAAATTAAGCGAGTACGGAATAACAATTAACTTAGAAAAATGTAAATTTAATGCTTCTAGTGTAGAATTCTTAGGGTATGAGGTGTCTACAGCGGGTATCAGACCTTTAGAATTGAAAGTGCAGGCGATTGTCGACTATCCTAAGCCACAAAACGTCAGCCAGCTGCGTAAATTTTTAGGCATGGTTAATTTTTACCGTAATCATTTACCAAACGCCATAGAATACTTACAAGTTTTAAATAAATACATACACAAAGCTAAGAAGAACGATAAGACAGTAATACAGTGGACACCGGATGCAGAACAAGCATTATCGCAATGCAAAAGTAGTCTCAGTAACGCAGTCACGCTTACATTTCCGGTTATCAACGTGCCGTATGCACTCTTTGCTGATGCATCAAATACTTGCGTAGGTGCAGTATTGCAACAATATGTGGACAATAAATTGAATCCATTAGGTTATTTTTCAAGAAAATTAACTGAAACCCAAAAAAAATACTGCACCTATGATAGAGAACTATTAGCCGTATTTCTTGCCGTAGAACATTTTAGAAGCTTAATTGAAGGTAATAATTTAATAATTTTCACAGATCATAAACCCTTGACATTTGCCTTTTCTAAATTATGTAAGAATAACAACAAAGAAAGCCCTAGACGTATTAGGCAACTACTTTTTATAAGTGTTACCACAGACATTCGCCACGTAAGTGGACAAGATAACGTTGTCGCAGATGCGTTATCGCGTGTAGACAGTATAGAATGCACATCAAGCGTAATTGATTACGAAAAGTTAGCACATGAGCAGAGAAAGGATGTTTTTTTTTTTGTGAGGGGAAAATCATCAAATGACTTCTCCCGCCCAGGGCCGGGCAGGAGGGAGTGTCAGACTCTTACTGACTAAAAACCCCCCTGTTCCTTCTCCTGCTCTGTGCCGAGGTCGCGGTGCCTCATTGCGCTTACCCCGCAACCCCGGCTGAACATCAGCCCTTTAGGGCCCCATCTGTGGTGGTCTAATGGCTCTTTGAGGCGCGCGCGGAACGCTACGCGCCGTACGCTCGGGCCTGGTTCTGGTCGGGCGGCGAGCTGCCCTTACTCGCCGACCGCAGGCCCGTGCTTACGGTGGCCGGAGATCGTCCCTTGATCCCCGACGCCCGTAGTGTCGCCAGTTGCGGCTGCTGGGGCGTGAGGAGGAGGATTGCTCCCTCACGCGGGCCGCCTCTCTCTTTGCGAGCATGACTGCTTCACAAAAGGAGGAGACGGCGTCCCAGTTCCTCTCACTCCGCACCATGGCCTCGACTAAGGCCGGGCGCGAGAGGTCGCCGCCGCCGATCACTTCCCTGAGGATACGGCGGTGCTCAGCCCAGGCAGGGCATACCGCTACCGTATGCTCCACCGTATCCTCTAGGTGATCCTCACAATGACGACACTCGGGCGTTTCCTCCCGCTGGATCCGAAACAGGAACCTACCGAAGCTGCCGTGCCCGGTAAGCACCTGCGTCAGACGGAAGGTGAGGACGCCGTGGCGTCTCTCAAGCCACTCCTCAAAGAGGGGTCTTACCGCTGCTATGGTAGCGTGCCCGGCCCTCGGTTGCGACAGTCGTTGTTTCCACTCTGCCATGAGATCTCGCCGGAGCTCATTCCGCCACGCACTAATTTGGCGCGGCAGAGGATCTTCGCCCCGGCGACGCGCGTCTGCGCGCAAACTGTAGACGCGCGCGAGCACCTTCGCTTCTAGATCCCACGGCGGTGATCCGGCAAGGAGGTTCGCCGCCTCCCCGGAGATCGTGCGATATCCGCGGATTATTCGGATGGCCATGACCCTCTGGGACGCGACCAGCGTACGTGCCGGCCGCCGCTTCAAGTCCGGCGCCCACACAGGGGCACCGTAGAGGGCCATGGATCGCACAATCCCCATATACAACCTCCGGCAGGAGGCGTTTGGCCCCCCGAGGTTGGGAAGGAGCCGCTTGAGCGCGGCCCCAGACCGTTCCAACTTAGGGGCCAAACGACGAAAATGCTCTGTGAAGTTCCATCGGCTGTCGAGGACGAGACCCAGGTACTTCATCGCCGACTCGACGCCGATGGTAACTCCTCCTGCCGTTATTTGGGACCCACCTGGAGGTGGCGCGTTCCGACGGCCATAGAAACACATGGCCTCGGACTTGTGGAGCGCCACCTCGAGTCCCAACTGCCGGATCCTTGCAACGACTGTCGCAACCGCTTGTGACATCAGGTCGGCCGCCGCCTGATGCGACCTCCCGTTCGCCAGCACCAGCGTGTCGTCAGCATAACAGACAATGCTGACGCCGCTCGGGAGGTCGGTGCGTAGCACCCAATCGTACCCGATGTTCCACAGGAGAGGTCCCAGGACCGATCCCTGTGGGACACCGCGCGACACCTCTCGCCGATTCCACACGCCCCGGTGACCGGGGTAGATGACGCATCTGTCCGTCAAGTAAGCCTCGACTACACGACGGAGATAGGCAGGCACCCGGTGATACCGGAGTGCCTCCAGAATGCAGCTCCAGGGCAACGAATTGAAGGCGTTGGCGATGTCCAGAGACACCGCCACCACGACTCGCCCCCTAGCCAACGCAGTCCCCGTCGTGAGGTTCCTCACGCGCATGATGGCGTCCACCGTGGAGCGCCCTCTGCGGAAGCCGAACTGGCCGTCCGCTAATTCCGGCCCCCTTCCAGACAGGTGCCCGACGAGGCGGTCTGATATTATCCTCTCGAACAGTTTTCCCACCTCGTCGAGCAGCACAATGGGCCGGTACGCGGACGGAGAGTCCGCAGGACGCCCCGGCTTCTTCACGAGGACCAGTTTACCCGTCTTCCACGACAGCGGAAACTGGCCCCTCTCCAAGCATGCGCTGAAAAGACCAATTAGTCGAGGCCTGAGAGCCTCCGAGGCCAGGACCCAAACCTTGGCATGCAGCCCGTCAGGTCCTGGGGCGGTGTTCTTGCCGCTCAGCCGGCGCACCGCCACCCTCAAATCTACCTCGGTCACTTCCGGAGCAGATTCACCGTCGTCGTCATTGTAGCCCGCGTTGGGCACCGCAGGGGGTGGAGACATAGCCGGAGGCGTGTAACCCATCTGTGGTCGGGGGAATAGTGCCCCAACCACTTCGTCCACGACCTCCGGCCGGAGACTCTGAGTCAGTGGGGGCGCCCAGGTGCGGAGCTTATCACGCACCATGCGGTAGGGGCGTCCCCACGGGTCTCTGTTCAGAGTCTCCAACATCTCCTTGCGGGCCCGATCTTTGGCCCGCCGGATCTCCACCCTGAGGGTTGCCTTCGCCGCCCTGTATTCCTCGTATAGTTCCGCCTCTCTGGTTTCAGCGTCCAGAGGGCGGATAGGGAGCCTGCGGTGCCTGGTGTATCGGCGTCGCGCCGCGGTGCACTCACCGCGCAGGTCTGCCAATTCCTGCGACCACCAATACACCTGGCGCTTGCGTTGGCACGCCCGGATCCGGGGCATCGCCACGTCGCACATCCGAGACATGGCGTCCTGGAGCCATCTCGCCTCCTCGTTAACGTCGGCAGGCCTGACCGGTGGTATCACCCAGGCCTGCACGACTGCGGCTTCCAGGAAAAGCTCCCGGTCCAGTTGCCTAAGCGCCCAACGCGGGCCACACGGGGCCTGTCTGACCGGCGGGTCTGCGGACTCGGCGGAAACGTCGAACCGTATATACCGGTGGTCCGAGAACGTCTCCACCTCCTCCATGACGCGCCAGTCGACAACGCGCGATGACAGAGCGGGGCTAGCAAACGAAATGTCCACCACTGACTCGCCCCGCGTCCGTATGCACGTGGGGACAGAACCCCGGTTCAGCACGACTAGGCCTGTCTCCAGAGCCCAGTCTTCGACCATCCTACCCCGGGTGTCAGTGATCCGGGAACCCCAAGGCATTGAAGTCCCCGAGGACCAGCACGGGGAGGGGACGGAACCCGACGACTACGGTGACTAACTCCCTGAGGGAGTTGTGGAACTCGACGAGAGTTCGGTTCGGAGAGAAGTACACGCCCACCACAGCGATCTCTCCGAACCGAGCCGCGACGCAACCCCTGCCTCGCTGAGGCCCCTCGGGGGCTGGGGTACCGGCGGCGGCCGACGAGATGATGGTCACCGAGCCGTCCAGGTCTGACAACCAGTGTTCCCTGGGTGGAACGAAGTACGGCTCGGAGACCACAGCAACATTGATCGACCACTGCGCCATGCTCTGGAGCAGGAGATCCTGAGCAGCGACGCAGTGGTTGATGTTCGCTTGGAGGAGGCGTAATGAAGCCATTACTGACAGTCCATCACGACCTCCTCTCTGGCAGCAGCGACAGCAGCACTCGCGGAGGCGGTGGCGACTGCGACGGGAACGGCGGGGGCGGAGGAGGTGGCAGAGGGCCTACCATTACCCCTGGGCTTGGTGGGGGGGGAGCAGGCTTTGCCCCCAACCCGGTGATCGGCCGGCTTGCCAGCCGCCGCACATACTACGCAGTGCGGTGGGGCGGTACAAGCGCCGGCCCTGTGACCGGGCTGACCGCAGCGGAAGCAGCGGTCGCTGCGGTCCACCTCCGAGGTGCATTTGGCACCGACATGGTGACCAACGAGGCACCGGAAGCACCTCAAAGGTCGGGGTTCCAGCAGCTTCACCTGCGCTGAAACCCAGCCCACCAAGAGCCTTTTGCCCTCTGACCATTTTTTTGGCCGCTGTGACAGGGCAGCTGACTACCACAGTCCGCAGCCCCGTATTGTCCGGGCGGATGGTGCCTGCCTTCACCTGATCAGCAGGGCACCCTCCCGTCCTGGCGACAGCGGCCGCCACCTCATTCTCCGTCACGGAGTCGTCCAGGCCCATGATGCGTAGCTCGAGGCATTTGGTGGGCCTGGACACGCGAGCCTCGTCTGCCGCAAGGCACGTCCTGAGCCTCTCGGCAAGGGCGTCAGCAGACGGGCCGCTGGCCGCGCCGGGGACCTCCAAGAGACGGGCTCCGGTCGCGGTGACCCTTATCGCGAACCCGTTGGGGGCTCCGAACTCCGCGGGGGTAACCGTCCCCTTTAATTTAGCGAGGACGTCGCCGTACGTCACCCCCTTCTTAGCCGCGTCCGGCTGTAGTGTTATTACTACAGCCGAAGATTTAGGGGTGAGGAGCATTGCCGCAGCGCGCTTCTCCTTGCGCCGCTGCTGCCGCCGCTGACGCTGCTCCTTCTTGCGGCGCTTTCTCGCCTCTTTGGCGACTCTCCTCGCTTGCCCGGCCACTTGCCACTCGCCGCCATCGGTGCGCAACTCTGATAGCGCGGTTGGGGCTGCCACGGCTGGAACTTCAGCTGCTGCGCCCCTTCGCTTGCGGCCAATCGGTGCCAGAGGGGCAGCAGGACCCACTGCCGGTTCAGCTATAGGGCCCCTCGTCTGCAGCGCAGGGGACGCTTTTGCCCTTTTTTTCGCCGTCACGGCTGCGTAAGTGCCAGCTGTGAGCGGAGGTCGGAGGAGCCTACCCTCCAGGGCGTCGAAACGCTGCTGGAAGGCAGCCATCTCCCGCCGCATGAGGCCAAGAAGATCGGCCTCCGCTGGCTGCGCGGGTTGGGGACGACCCGCACGAGTAGCGGCGAGCTCCGCCTTTGCCGCCCGGAGTTCCGCCTCCAGGGCAGAGTTAGCAGCTGCTAATTGGGCCAGCTCGCGCCTCATCGCGGCCATCTCTTTTTGCAGAGCGGTCATCTGCCACCCTGCTGAGCCCTGCTGGCTTGCCGCTGCCATGATAGCAGCTTCCGCATGCTGGAGCACTCCGTTTCTGCCAGCCTGGGTCTTCTGGCAAGCCAGCATACGGAGTGCTTCCTTTACCTGCAGGCGGAGGCTCTCAGTGCCGCCTACCGAGCCCTCACCACAGGTTTTTTTTTTTTTTTTTTGAGTTGGCAACACTGGTGATCGGTCGTCAAAATACGACCTCATAGTTAAATTTATTTTTAAAATTAGATTTAAGTGATTTTTTTGCTATAAATAGCAATTTATTTGTAAAAATACTTGTAAAAACACCAGAGGCATTGTAGGCCCAGTGATATTTGTAAGAATTAAGTGCAAAATTGAAAAGTTCCTGCGAGCTGTCAGTGGTTAACGGACGGAGCTAAAGTTCAATTTAAAACTATAAACCCAACCTATAATTGCTCAGAATGGAGCGAATAACGCATCAAATTCACATTTCGAGCAAACGCTAGAGACATACGGTACGATAGCATTGGGTATCGCGATAGTTATTGGCATCTATTTTGTATACTTGTTACATAGGAAATGTAAACAAGGCGCCCAGAAAATGTTACGACGAGAGATGACAGTTTGGCATAGCAACGCAAACATACCCATGGCTCAGCAAATGACGCAAGCACAGCATACTGCGTAAGGTAGTGAGTAATTTTTAATGTGTAAAATTTTTTTTCAAATGTTCTCTAATACTCAGTTATTGAATTAAAACAGTATAATTATGTATATTTCCTAAAATAATTAATATCATAAAGTGTCTGTTAATATAAAATGTATTGTGTCGCTATAAAACTACTTGCATACTTTTACCCAACCTGTGAACATAAGTAATTAAAATCAGCAAGTTTAACTAGATGAGTTATGCACTAACTGGCAATTTATACGAAATAGATAAATTACTCTTATTTTCTTTCGTACATATTTTTGTAACGAATTTGTTTTTATTGTATTGTTGTAATGTATAATCGTACAATGTTTTCTATATTGTTCAAAAAGTTTTTAATCGATGTATGTAACTACAAATATAATGTTATAACACTTATTAAAGGTTTCTTACATTCTAATGTTATCAGTGATGTAATAATACAACAGTATATACACTATGAAATAAAGTTGCTCTAACGGACGTAAGTCGTAAAGTCTAGACAAAACAAAGTATGTTATTGTAATATGAGGTCTGGCGACAGCGGATATTGTAAAAGTTATACCAAGAAAAGATGTGTACCTACTTATTGTAATGTAAGCTAAGTTATAAATAAAATGAAACACATGTATGATGCGTCTTTGGATGTTATGTACCTTTATTAACGTGTATTGTATTAATGCTAAAAATGTGTAATTTTTTTTTAAAAAGGGGTAATACTGTGGGGACACACTGTATGTAATTTGGTACTATATATCGCAATGCAAGGAATAAATCCAGTCTCTGTGCGGCACTCGTACGGCCTGGTCGTGTTTTTGTCGCGTTCGATTGGCTATCGCCCGTACAGCTATCGCATAGCAACACGTAGGTATATTAGGTGTGCGCCGGGCCGCCCGGTTGCATTGCCTGGTAAATATGAATGACAACATAAGCGCATCGCCGCGTTGCGTTACGCCGATTTTTATGGTTGACAGCTGTCTAGAGAACAATACGCCTGAGCTAAGTGAGCTTATGAGTAATGAATTATTGTCAAGAGCATCCAAGAGAGAACGAGAAGGGAGTACGGATGAAGAGGAGACATGGACAGAAGTAAAGGAAAAGAAGAAATCACGGTACGGCAGCAATAATACAATTAAAGAAGAAATGAAAAACCAAGATTACATATCTAGTAAGGAACGTCTCCCTAAGCAATTTGCAATGGCTCGGATTTTGAAAGAAAACAATATAACTAAAGTTAATCAAGTCAAATTCTTAAGTCCTTTTAAAATTCGTCTGCAATTTGAGTGCGAAAAAGCTGCTCAAATTCTTTTTACGTGCGAGAAGCTTTTAGAGAAAGGTTGGAGATTCCAAAAGGCCTCAGAATTATCTGTTTGTTATGGTCTGATCAAAGATGTCGACCTTGACCTCGCTGATGATGAGATACTTCAAAATATATCGTGCCCGGCCCCAGCAAAACTTATTTCACTTCAAAGACTTAATCGAAGAAATAGAGATGAAGGCGGTTGGTGCCCGAGTGAAACTCTTAGATTATGTTTTGACGGTAGTCATCTCCCTGCCACTGTTCGCGTATGCGATATCAACGTGAGGGTTTTCCCCTATATTCATCAGGTATCCCAATGTTCGAAATGCTGGAAATTAGGCCATACCCGTAAAATGTGTCCCTCCAAAAATGTAATTTGTCCTAAGTGTGGCGGTCATCGCGAGAATTGCGATACCACATTGTTTTCCTGCGTCAATTGTACTGGAGACCACATATCCTTGAGTAAGGCCTGTCCTGTGTACAAAAAAGAAAGGAAGCTGAGAGAGATCATGGCGGAGTTTGGATGCACTTATAGGAAAGCTTTAGAAATGTATGTTCCACCTGAAATGCCCCTTCCTTCTGAAAATGATCAACTTTTACCAACACCTAAGTATGGTGACACTTTTCGACGTCGCAGTACTGAGCCTACACCTATACAAAATATATATCCCAATCTGTCGAGTCAACCAACTTATGCCGACACCGTCAAGACAAAAGCTACAATTCATGAAGAAAAGAAAGCAGTCAAAATTACTTCCCGTCCCCAAAAATCGGAGGTTAAGCCTAAGTGTCAAAAGAAATCCAACGACGAGGACTGGACATTTTGGAATTCCGATGGAGGCAGGAAAGGTCTTGAGGATAATATGTCGTCTGAAGAGGATGACTTGCAAAAGGAACAGTGTCCCTCCTTAAAGGAGTCGTGGGTCAGAATCAAGGAAGTGATTTATCTTAAACAGCTTAATCTTTCTTCTAAAATTAGATCAATATTGCAGTTATGCCTAGAATGGTTCATGTTAGTTTCAGTAAGTTTTATTTCAGATTGGCCATGGATAAAATCATTGTTTAGTTGGATAAATAACCATTCTTGATGGCTTCTAAATTACTTAGGTTAAATATTTTACAGTGGAATGCCCAAAGTATCAAACCTAAATTAGTTTCATTTAGTGAAATTCTACGTCAAGAAAAGATTCATATTGCTGTCCTAAGTGAGACGTGGCTCGAACCGGAATGTGATTTTAAGGTAAATGGTTACTGTGCTTATCGTGCGGACAGAGATGACTCTTACGGCGGAGTAGCTATCTTAGTACACAAATCCGTAAAAGCACAACAGAAATTCTTTCAAACCCACAATAGTGGAATTGAAATAGTGTGTGTTAAGGTTTTTTAAGTAGTAATTGTGAGCCTTTTGAAAATATTATTGCAATCTATTGCCCTTCTAGGATTGTAACCACTTACCAGGATTGGAGTAATTTGCTAGCTTTTGGACCATAATGGTCCACCAAAACACTAATCTTGGGCGATTTTAATGCCCATCATGTCAGCTGGTCATATAAAACTGACCTCAGAGGCACACTCATCCATGACTCACTCTTGGATAGCAACTTTTTCACCTTAAATGATGGGACTCATACGCGGGTTCGTTTAGTAGATAATTACCTGCAGCAGTCTTCCCCTGATATTTCACTAGTTTCAATAGATATTGCCCATACTTTCAATTGGACTGTTCTAAACGAAAATCTGGGTAGTGATCATTTACTTATTAAAATTTCAACATCAACTTTTTCTCATTTACCTCCAGTCATGAAAAGGAATTTTCGTAAAGCTCATTGGATATCGTATAAAAAATACTTAGAACAACGCTTTTGTAATTTACAATTACCGGATGACCTTCAAGAGGCATACGACTGTTTTTTAGAAATTATAAACGATGCCGCTAACAAATTCATTCCGTTTGTAAAATTCAACCAAAACCCTACTTCAGTTTTTTCACCCAAACCATACTGGTCAGCAGAAATTTCACAAGCCGTAGCTCAGCGTAGGTTAGCTTTATCCAAATTTAGACGCAACCCCACACCCGACAATCTGGATATCCTTAATGACAGAATTCATTTTGCTCAGAAGCTAATTCGTCAGGGTAAGGTGACAAGATGGCAAAATTTTTTGTACCTCAGTTTATCACACGACTTCGGCTAGTGAAATGTGGCACAAAATGAGATGGTTAAAAGGTTGCCGATCTCCTTCACCTTATGTAGATTCTCAAAATGCCACAAATTTGCTATATTCTTTAACACCAGATTACGTGTCCCCAATGCAGTTATACATAGTTATACAGTTAGGCATAGCAACCCTCTATTAGAATGTCAAATCTCTATCCAGGAATTAAATAAATGTATTAAACCTAAGGATACATCTCCTGGATGTGATGATATATCATATTCAATGATTAAAAATTTACCTGATGTAGGTAAGTCGGTGTTGCTTACATTGTTTAATAAATTCTTTTATAATGGGTTTGTTCCATCTCAGTGGCGCGATATCTTTATTGTGCCTATTCCAAATCCTGGTCGTGACCTAAGTAATGTAGCTTCCCTCCGCCCTATTTCTTTATTGTCTTGCATTTGCAAAATATTTCATTACCTCTTACTTAGAAGACTGGAGTGGTTTATTGAGAAACAAAACGTGTTTTCTGATAACACGGTAGGTTTCCGTAGAAATAAGTCGTGTTTAGATGGTCTGGCTTACTTAATAACTTCTATTCAAACCGGTTTCTCTGAGGGCTGTGTTACATTGAGATGTTTTTTAGATATAGACAGTGCGTACAACAATGTCAATAACTATATTTTAATTGATGCTTTAGACCATTATGGAGTGGGTTCACTTATTTGTAACTACTTATGGAATTTTTTGCACAGAAGAACATTAAAAATAAGAACCGGCAATACCTTCATGAGTAGATACTCGGGTAGTGGGTTGGCACAGGGAGATCCGCTATCTCCATTGTTATTTAACATAATAACGGCAAAAATCTGTAATCGCCTTCAAAATCAAGTTTCTGTTTGCCAGTACGCAGATGATTTTGCAATGTACACACAGTGTTCATCTGTTAACGAGGGACAACATAAAATCCAATCTGCCCTCAATATTATTAATAAAATGCTTACAGACGTAGGATTAGATATTTCGCCGGGTAAAAGTAAAATTTGTTTATTCACAAGAGGTTTCCGTGTACCTACTGTTGATATACGATTAAATGGCACATCATTACAGTTAGTCGACAATGTTAAATATTTAGGTTTATGGCTAGACAGAGGTCTCCGGTGGAAAAAACACGTTAATGAGGCGTGTAAACGAATCCTAAAGCTAGTCAATATTTTTAAGGTTCTAGTGGGCCCCGGATGGGGTGTTCATCCAAAACACTTAAGACGCCTGTACATATCCCTTATTCGTAGTCGTATTGACTTTGGTAGCTTCTTACTCGGTAATACCCACGGTGCTGATACCCACTTGTCAAAATTAGATAGATTACAAAACATTTGTCTACGTTTGATAGGCGGGTTTATCAAAAGTACGCCGATACACGTGATGAAGTCCGAGTTGTCATTACCCCCTCTATTTTTTCGCCGCCAATATCTAGCTAGTAAATTTTATTTAAAATCTAAGTGTTATAACTATCCCCTACTTAACATACTGAACAAGCTTCATCATCTATGCAATAACACATATTGGAGAAACAAGAAAAAACCCCTTCTTGTTGTGACACACGATGTTTTAAATGGAGAACTAATTTACTGTAGCAAGACGGTTCACATGTTTGCCATGGATACTTGGGTCAGCAATATGGACTTATCAAATATCGTTAAACCGGTTTTGAATTCTGTTGATAAGCCAAAGCGTTGTTATAATACTCATCAACTTATTTCACTTTGTATCAAATCTCTTAATTTGTCATATTCCGGCTTCTACCCTATTTACACGGATGGTTCAAGATATGAAAACAACTACGGCGCAGCCTTCTAAGACTCACAAACAGGTGGTTCAGTCCAACTCAAAATTATGGCTAGATTATCAATTATGCATTTAGAATTGATAGCTATTGCAGAAGCTTTGGCTTATATAGAATCTTTAAACGGTGATCGTTTTGTTGTATTTACCGACTCAAAAAGTGCTCTTTTCCATCTTATTAAATGCACTACACCTTTCAGAAGGCTTCCACTGGCGTACTCTATTTTGAAATCCATTGGCAGAATTGAAGCTAGTAATAAAACTCTTGTCCTTCAATGGATACCTTCTCACGTTGGACTGGAGGGTAATGAGATTGATGATCGTTTGGCGAATGATGCTGCGTCCGATGGGTGTATTTTTAATTGTTTACCATGGCACACCGAACTTTTACCCTCGGTTCGAGACAAATGCTTTCAGAGTTGGTCAGAATATTTCGACAAAAGGTCTCTTACCAAAGGCATCTGGTACAAAACTATTCCTCGTATGCTTTGGTTCAACGCGGGCAGCATGAGTAGACAAGAAGTCGTGATGGCTTTGAGGCTTCGATCCGGTCATGTGCCGCTTAACAGCTTTGGTTTTATGATGCGTAAAGTAGACTCACCCAATTGTGCTGTTTGTGGGGTGGTAGAAGACGTGTATCATATCCTTGCCGAGTGCAGCCGTATTGGGGCTCAAAGACGTCACGTTTTTGACGTCAAAAATTGTAATGTAGGCTACTATAACAGCATTCTGGCTTCGCCATTGTCGGATGAAGCCAGAATTCTTATTAATATTATTATTACGGGTACTAGGTTGCGGGTAGGTTAACTTAAATCTAAGTCTTTTATAAATGTCTATTTTTGTTATTTTTGTACTCAATAATCGGGGTGTCCTTTTCTATTAAGAAAAAACCCTGTAAATAAATGTGGATTAAAAAAAAAAAAAGGAATAAATCATTCAGTTGGCATTTGAACCTCGCTCGTTTCATTCCTCTCTTCATTGTGGAATAATGTAAAAGCCTTATTAACATCAGTTTCCTGGAAAACATTTGAGAAAGATAAATTACTGATGTAATAGCAGAACTTGTCTAGGTTATCTTTGCATAGGTCTCTTTTTGAAACAAACCAATATTTATTTAGAATATGTTCTAATTTATTTTTACTATTAATTGTCAGTGTTTGACCTGTGTTATGGTCTGATAGTCCCAATTCGTGTACTTCTCCTTTAGAATGTTTAATGTCACTAATTATATTGTCAATACAAGTGTTTTGTCTAGTAGGTTGAGTTATGTACGGTTTAAAGTTATAGTTGTATAGGATATTTATAAATTCATTTTTATGTTTTGTATTATTCAAAATGTCAATGTTAAAGTCTCCACATATGATGTTCTTGTAATGCTCTTTATCATGAAGTTTATTGAGTAATATTTGTATTTTTCTTAAGAAAATATTTAAATCTGAATTAGGTGTTCTATATACACACAGTAAATATTTTTTTAGACGTACTCCGCATATTTCAAAGTTTTTCTAATGTCATGTTTTCTAGCCATTCAATGCGTTCGGATTCAATATTTTGCCTTATTAATTTGCAAACACCCCCGCGTTTCTGGTCTTTCCCAGAAAAGGTACTAACTAATTTAAAAGCATAAGTTTTCTTCGTCCCCGGATTTGATAAAGGTCTCAGTTAGGCAAATAAAATCGACTACGCAATTTTTATCCCTTAGCAGATTTATTGCTATTTCAATGTCATCAGATTTATTAATGGCACCAGCAATATTTTGGTGGAATACGACGTGGTTATAACTTTGTTTAGCCTCGAAAAAACGTTTCTTTTGCCGATACTTTTAAAGTGCCAATATCATGTGGAGCATCATTTAAATTGTGATTAAGAGAGCTACTTTATATTTGAGTACTTTGATGTTTCGTACGTGCCATACTCGTTCCCGGTCTGTTTTGGGTATTTTTACTAAACTGCAAAAATGTTTCATCGTAGTCTAGTTGGTCTATCGCTGAATTTATTTTATAACATAATGATGTAATGTTATTATAATTATATATGAAAGAACACTTCTTCCTCTGTCTACAAATAAGTTCGAGCATTTTATTCAATTTGAATTCAATGGAACAAATGTTTTTACTCACACTTAATTTGTCATCGGGGGTAATGTCAAATAGTTTAATACTCGTCAACATTTCTTCTATAGAGGCATTTGGTTTAATAATAGATAGGAAACGATAATCATTATAGGTATTATTGAGTCTGGATTTACAAAGCTGTGTTGCTAATCCCCTGCATTGTCTACCTCCCACTATAAATGCCCTTTTTTCCTGCTTTTGTCTTTTATTAATATTTTGAGTCTCTGTTCTACTTGATATTAATTTCGGTTTCGTTATGATGGGTGAAAGTAAGTTGTTTTTGGGTTCTTGAACTGTCTCAACTTCTTGTTGTTTAGGGAAATTTGTTGCGATGACTTGTTGAGCCTCTGTTTTCTTGTTCGACTGTCTAGCAATTATGTAAGTTTCTGCGTGACTGGTACTTACTTTGTCCAGGGCCGTAGATATGGTCGTATTACTTTCGTTAAGTTTCAGAGGAGAGATTTGAAAGCTGTTTGTAAGGCGACGACGTACAGTTTTTTTCATGCTTGAAGACATGTTGTGTCGAAAAGTAGTCAAAGGGCTTCTACATAATTGCCTTAAAACGTTTAACTCTTGCTGTAATTTTTTATTTCCTTTTTCAAGTCTATGTTTTCTAGAATGACATTTTCCATTTCATGTTGCGTACTTTCTAAATTATTCTTTAGATCTCTAATTTCGTCCTTGAGGTCAGACACAATAGTGGAGCATATATTAGTGGAAAGGTCTAAGCTTCTGACTAATATATTATCATCACATGATAGAGGGCTTGTATTTATACTGTTATTTATTGACTCAGTAGACCTTGATTTGGTCATAGTTTTATGTCTTCTAATCGTGACATTATTTATCGGATCCATTCTCGTACTTAAATACTTGTAGGTACGTTTCTCAATAGATGCTTTCTAATTATTAATTAATCCTTATAAAATGTTGTTAACTATGGATGAATTTTCTGATAAAATTTTATAAAAAAAAAACAATCAGAAAGAAAAAAAATAATGATGGAATGATGATAATTTATAAGAGTTAGTTGTTTCATTCACCACAGATCGCTAAAAAACAACATTTCTATGTACAAAAACAAATTCAGTCATCCGGATGCGAAATCGTGGCTCCTTGTTAGCAGGCGCTGCTTTAGCCAATCCGCCAAATATGTAATTATATCTGAGTTTGAAATAGGTTACTCTATTCAATGCGCGGATAAAATGTAACTTCTCAAGCGTAGTCACAGTCCAAAGGTCAATTTTTGCAATTCTATCACCTCATCAGATTTAACGTGAGTCGATAAATCCATCATGCTTTGCACACTAAGACTTGGTGAGGAGTTATGGCTATCGGTCTGTAATTAGACGGGTTTGCGCGATCACCTTTTTTAGGGATCGGGTGGACCAGAGCTGTCTTCCATACCTTCGGGACTACGCCTGAAGAGTATGAGAGCCGAAAAAGACGTGTTAAGACTGGTGCCAACTCTGGAGCGCACATCCTTAACACAATGGGTGGGATTCCGTCAGGCCCACTTGACTTATGGACGTCAAGAGACATGAGCGCCAATCGTACCGAGCGCTGGTGAAACCGAATATCCGGCATATTACACCCGCGCCACGGCAGAACCGGCGGCTCATGTCCCCCGTCGTCCAATGTCGAATTTGACGCAAAGAATTTACCTAAAAGCTGGGCTTTTTCCTTTGCGTCGTGTGCCAACGATTCTCCCCCCATGTGCAGAGGTGGGAATGATGGTCTGCAGAAATTGCCTTCGATAGCTTTGGCGAGAGACCAGAACGCACGAGTTCCTGACGGAAGGCGCTCAAGACTCTCCCCAATTCTACCGATATGTTTTGACTTGGCCCCCGCTATGACTTTTTTGAAGGACCTGGAGGCAAAATTATACTCCTTTTTTAGCGCGCTGGTATTTACATCCCGTGCCGCCACCGCATCAGCCCAGGATCGGTAAGCCTTTTGCTTCTTGCATGAAGCTTTTCTAGAAGCAGAGCCGAACCAAGGCCGATATCTGCCACCGACGGGGACCACAGAGGACGGAACGAACAGTTCCATCCCCTGCAGCACCACATCAGCAACAGAGACAGCAGCGGCATTGGGATCATCCTGCGAGAAGCAAACTCGTCTCCAAGGGTAGGATGAAAAAAAGGATCTCATCCCATCCCAATCTGCTGACCTGTAGTGCCACACTCGGCGACCGCGAGCAATTTTGACACGCGACGTGCACGCACAAGGCACCATACTCCGGACGAGACAGTGGTCTGATGAGCCAATAGGAGCTTCAATTGTGATGTTATAGCCGTCCGGATGAGAGGTCAGCAGAAGGTCCAACAGTGAAGGCCTCTGGCCCTCCACATCTGGGATTCGTGTGGGCACAGTAACCAGTTGTGTTAGGCCAGAAGCAAGGGCAAAGTCGTGGACAGATCTCCCCGCGTGGTCCGTCCTACTAGAGCCAAGCCAGTCGGCGTTATGGGCATTAAAATCACCAAGTATGACGACCTCCGCTGAGGGTATCTGCCGTTGCAGTAAATCTACAGCCATCTGGATGTGTTCCATAAGTCGGTCAGTCTCGCTATCACCGCTATGGGACCTATAATGGCATGCGTAGATGCGAGGGTGATCGTCGCTGTCTACACGTAGCCATAAGATGGAAAGGTCCCGACCTTCAAGATTTCTGAGGCGACGAGAGCTGATATCGTCCCTGACGTATACGCACACCCCGGCCCTGGGCAGGAAGGTATGTTCTAGTCCATACCCAGGGTAGGTAAGGTAAGCTGTGTCCAACGGAGACGATATCTGCGTCTCAGTCAAAAAGAGCAAGGCCGGCTTTGCTGTCTGAAGGTGGTGATGAACAGCATCGAGGTTAGTGTGTAATCCCCTGATGTTGCAGAAGTCCACGTTCAACGTGGCAGGGGCCGCCAAAGTTGTATTGCTCTTGCCTCGAGAGCGCGCAGTTTTGCCCCCCCCCCCCCAGAGTACGACGTGGGGCGGCCTGAACGTCCACGATCAGGGTGGTTGAGCCCTGAGCGTGGACGTCCAGAGAGGGATTCTCCAGTGCTAGCGCAGTTGGTACCCTCCTGGGGTAAAAAGTTACGATTCAACTGCGGCATCGGCCTCCGGTGCCCTCACTCACTTGACGAAACACAACTAAAGCGCTGCTTCACGTCAGTTTTTCTGTGAGGCCGTGGTATTACTCCGGTCGAGCCGGCCCATTCGTGCCGAAGCATGGCTCTCCATTATTATGAAGGATGGCCAAAAAGTAAAAATAAAGTTAGTCAGTTAGTGAAACCATATTGGAATGTACAAGCTGAAATACATGTAGTTAAAGATTTGTTATTTAAAGGATCAAAATTAATAGTACCACAGTCTATGTATAAAGAAATGTTGGGTAAAATTCATGAAGGTCACCAAGAAATAAATAAATGTCTTAAATTAGCTAGAGATTCTTTATATTGGCCAAACATGTCAGTTGATATTAAGAATTTAGTAGAACAATGTCTTATATGTGCAAAATTTAAACCTGCTAACCAAAAAGAGCCATTACAAAGTTTTGAAATTAACAAATATCCATGGCAACAAGTTGGTATTAATTTAATGTACTTTGATGGTCTTTCTTATTTAATTGTTACAGATTATTATTCTAAATACATAGAAATAGCTTTGTTAAATAAGAATAGTACAGCCAAAAATGTAATTACACATTAAAAGTCGATTTTTGCCCGTCATGGTATACCTTTGTTATTAGTGTCTGACGGTGGACCTCCTTTCCAATCTTTAGAATTTAAAAATTTCTTACATGAATGGGAGATAGAACATGTTGTTACTAGTCCATATCATGCACAGTCTAATGGTCAAGCTGAAAGTTCAGTTAAAATTGTCAAAAATATGTTGAAAAAATGTAAAGAAAATTCGTCTGATCCTTACATAGCTTTGTTGCAATATAGAAACACACCTAAGAATATTTTACCGTCCCTAGCTCAACTCTTAATGTCTAGGAATTTAAGAGACAATGTCCCTAAGTCGTATAAAAAAATTAAAACCAAAGGTAGTAGTAACATGTAAAGATTACAAAGAATGTGTAACTAAGAATAATGATAATAAGTCTAAATATTATAATAGAAATGCTAAGCCTTTACCATTGTTATATCCCAATGATCATGTCTACTTCAAAAGACAACCTAGTTGTAATTGGGAACAGGCTATTGTCAAGCAAAGGCTGGCAAATAATAGGTCATATGTCGTTGAGTAGTAGAGTAGAGTAGTTTTTCTTCTATGGTTATACCCAGAAAAGTAGTCTGTTTTACAAATTCCAATTTCTTGCCGTTTAATAATATGTCACATTCGTTACTTTTTACATTTGGTAAACTGAATCGTATACACTTTGTCTTTTTGTCGTTTAGAACTAAATTATTAACTGTAAACCAGTTATGAACCTTCGTAATAGCATTATTTACTTCGTCATAATTATTTGTCCGTCTATGTATTTTAAAAATCAACGATGTGTCATCAGCAAATAATACCATTCCCGGTTCTCGCTGAAATAAATGAGGTAAGTCATTTATGTAGACCAAAAATAGGAAAGGACCTAATATCGAGCCCTGTGGTACGCCCATAGATATGCTAGCACCCTGAGAATTCACTTTGTTTACCTGTACTTTAAGCTGCCTATCCTGGAGGTATGATTTTAATAAATTGAGTGAAGCCCCTCGAATACCATAGTGTTCCAACTTTAGCAACAGTGTCTCGTGTTCGACGCAATCAAAAGCCTTGGACAGGTCACAAAAAATTCCAATAGCGTCGTGCCACTCCTCCCACGAGGCAAAAACACGCTTAATTAAAGTTACACCGGCGTCATTTGCGCATCGACCTTTGGTGAACCCATATTGTTGATCATGAAAGATGGAATTCATGTTAAAGTGACGCAGCATCTGAGAAAGCATCAGCTTTTCAAACACCTTACTAAGCACCGGTAAAATAGATACCGGCCTATAATTATTAGGATCGGTATCATTGCCAGATTTAAACAGTGGAACTACTTTGCTATGTTTCATCAAATTTGGAAAAACTCCCTGATCTACACTCCTATTATAAATTAAAGCTAAATGAGGCGCTATAGCTTCTATAAAAGCCCTACACACTGCAACAGACATTCCCCAGAGATCCTCTGTAGACTTAACTTTAATGTCTTTAAACGCCTTTATTACTGATTGGGGGTTTGTGTACTGAAATTGGAAATCAGAACGGCATTCTTTAATATTTCTTTTGAGAAGACCAATTGAAAGTGCCGGAGATGATTCTAAGTCCTTAGTAGTTTCAATGGGGATATTTTTGAAAAAAATTTCGAATTCTTGTGCAACTTCCCGATTTACACTAACATGTCCATTTCCGGTATTTAAATTAATTTCCGTGTTATGCAATTTATGTCTGCCTGTCTCATTGTTAATTATTTTCCATGTAGCCTTTGTTTTATTTTCAGCGTTCTTAATCTTATGGCTAATGTAAAGAGATTTTGCTTGCTTACAGACCTTTTTAAATATTTTTGCATATTTGGACACATGCTTGCTAAAGGCTACGCTTGTACTAAATGGTTTCATACCATATAGTTCAAATAACTTTCCCCTACTTCTACGAATACCGGGGGTAGCCCAGTCACAGAATACAAATTTACATTCAATGATTTTACGTTTTAAGGGGAATAATTTATCAAATTGGGTTTGTTACCATTACCGTCGCTTTACATCTATGAAGTTTGTATTTTTGTAGCAAAAAATAGACATTTATTTAAAAGTGCAAACGATGTCTATTCTCGAAATCGCAGAGATCCCTTTAGACTTGTACTAAGTGACATTCCTAAATCAGCAAAGTATAATAAGAACTGTTTAGCTATGTGTATTCGAATTTATAACAATATACCAAATGATTTAAAATATCTTGATCTCAATACATTTAAAAATAAATTGTATAAATGGCTTAATGAACAAAATTTTTATTCCATACATGACTTCATGCAAAGGAAACTGTATTCTCGGTATCGACTGTGATCTGCCTGCTATCCTATATTGTTTAATTTTGCATGCTATATATAATTAGCAAAACATGCTGGACTTTCATACTTTTTTGTAAAACCTTTTTATACCGTGTTTTATGGCAATAAATAAAATATTATTATTATTATTAATAATGGCCAGTAAGTTGGCATAAATCTCACTTGGACCTTCATAATCATGTGATGGGCTGCATAATATTTGCTTTAAATTATTATTTAATGACTCAACTTTTTTATCCGTGATATGTCTAAACATTATTTCCTTTTTTGGCACCTTTGTGATGTTGTTTAAGTTTATTGTTAACCCACTGTGATCTGATGGTAAGCTATTAACAATATTTTTGTGCAAATAATCACAGTTACAAAATATATTATCTATACATGTAGCCGAGGTGGATGTTACTCGGGTGGGCTCAAGGAATACATTAGACAAATCAAAAGATTTAAAAAGACTTGCTAAATTAATACAATTAGAATTGTTTTCCAAGAGATCAATATTAAAATCGCCACATACTATTGTAAATTTACTGTTCGAACACGTTTTCTGCAACACTTGTTCCATAACAGAGTTAAAAACGTTTAAGCTTTGTAAGTTTGGAGGTCTATAGACGCATATCACAACAAGCCCATCCAGCTCTACACAGGACAATTCTATTGTATGTTCAATGGAAAGTGAAGTTATATCTTGTCTTTCTTTATACTTAATTGAGTTTTTTAATAAAATTAAACTACCACCATGAATCATTGCTTGACGGCTAAAGAAACTACCAACACAATAGTTTTTAAAACTCATAAATTCTACTTGATACTTGTTCATCCAATGCTCTGTTATACAAATTATGTCAAATTTAAATTTTTATAAAAATAATTCCAATTCTAGTAATTTGGATGAAATGCCCTGAATATTTTGACTAAGGAGTGTAAAATTTCCTTGTTTGTGTTTATTATATAATATGCTGCGAGAAGAAACCTTTTGATAATTTGGAGTATGAGAATTCATTAGGTTATCTTCTGTTGTCTCAAAATTTAATTTAAAAAATTATCTGGAGTGCTACCCACATTTGTCCCTAAATGTTGAGTCTCCGTCGTACTATTATATGTACAATCAATTACTACATTATTAGAATGTCTAAATAATATAGTTTCGTCACTTAATACTAGATTAATAATATTTGCTAGAAGGCTAGCAAGTAATACTTTACATTTCCTAGGAATTAACAAAGACTTCCTAGTCAATTTAAAACTACTAACAAATTTGTTAGTGTCAAAAAACAATAAATTGTCACTATGACATGTCAAACTGAATATCATATCATTTATACTATGTATTCTCTGATTCTCAGACACTGACAGAGTGTCTGAATATGGGAAAGCACATAATACTATCTTTCCTGAATCTAGCTTTAATAAGGTGTTGACACCATTCAGAATGTATGATGTGAAGGCTGGACCTCAAGAACTCTCATCTCGATCCTCAAGTAGTCAATTTGTTACACGTTCAGGTCGTATTGTAAAGCCCACAAGAAGGCTAATAGAAGAAATAGATTAAGTATATTTTGTAATCTTATATGTTGTAAATTAAGTACCTAGTCAAGTTATATAAGTATAAGTCGTTTATAATATTGTCAAGTTGTCATAGTGATAAGTCTGTTTTGTAAAGGGTTAATTTAAACTTAACAAGGGGGATGTTGTATTGTCTATGGTTAGTATTACTAATCAGTGTTGCACTATTATTGTCTATGTCGTCATATCACTATAAAGAGGGTGGCCGAGCAAGTGTCGGCCATTGACAATGTAAATCTGGTACAGTGAGCTGCAGGACTGTGTACTGTATAAGTAAAGTCAAGTTTCCAAGATCCAAGTCTTTCAATCATATTACAATAATGATTACGATTTAAACTAAATGGCCAGGTTACGAACCAGTGTCGGCGTAATCCTGTCGTCGTAGGCACTAATACTTATTCTAGTAATAACAATGGCTCTTTCTTTTTATAATAACTATCGTGAGACATACTAAATTAACTAAAAATCGCAGGTTACTCACGTGTAAATATTGAGAAAACCTCTACTAGTTTCGAACCACAGAGGGGTTCTTCCTCATGAGCAGCGTGCGCGGACGCGCCGACGTCGCGCAGCCTACTGGTTAGCGTTGGCGCCTGCATCGCTGTTGATGGTTACATCGGAGAAACTCGGCGCAACATCACAACCAGGCTAAAGGAACATATACGTAGCGTGAAGAAGATGGACATCCAGGCATCGGCTGTGGCTGAACATGTTTGCGGCACGGATGCGGCTCACTTCATACGTTTTGATAAGGTCTCCGTACTAGCGAGGGAGAAATACTTCGTTCCGCGAAAAGTGCGAGAGGCCATCGAGATTAGCCGACGTCCGTGCTTCAACAGGGATGGTGGCTGGGCATTGCCACCCGCGTGGAAGCCGAGCTTGGAGACTACGTCGGTCCGAAGCGTATCCAGTCTGGAGTGTGACACAGTAAGCGTCATATGTAACACAGACTTTGTGCCGGGCCCGGAATCGAACCCACTACCCGCGCCGCTGGTGAACGTACCGTGCGCCTCAACATCGTCACACGCGCCGCCGCCGGAGATGGAAGCAAACGCGCGTGGTATCCGGCAGATGGCGCGTTGGACTCGCCGCAGCGCAACCATCAACAGCGATGCAGGCGCCAACGCTAACCAGTAGGCTGCGCGACGTCGCCGCGTCCGCGCACGCTGCTCATGAGGAAGAACCCCTCTGTGGTTCGAAACTAGTAGAGCTTTTCTCAATATTTACACGTGAGTAACCCGCGATTTTTAGTTAATTTAGTATGTCTCACGGTAGTTATTATAAAAGCATAGCAAACCGGTACGGGACGGTAGGGCTAGAAAAAGTAAAAGAGTTTACGCGTTTGAGGTTTTTTTTTTTTTTGTGAGGGGAAAATCATCAAATGACTTCTCCCGCCCAGGGCCGGGCAGGAGGGAGTGTCAGACTCTTACTGACTAAAAACCCCCCTGTTCCTTCTCCTGCTCTGTGCCGAGGTCGCGGTACCTCATTGCGCTTACCCCGCAACCCCGGCTGAACATTAGCCCTTTAGGGCCCCGTCTGTGGTGGTCGAATGGCTCTTTGAGGCGCGCGCGGAACGCTACGCGCCGTACGCTCGGGCCTGGTTCTGGTCGGGCAGCGAGCTGCCCTTACTCGCCGACCGCAGGCCCGTGCTTACGGTGGCCGGAGATCCCTCGATCCCCGACGCCCGTAGTGTCGCCAGTTGCGGCTGCTGGGGCGTGAGGAGGAGGATTGCTCCCTCACGCGGGCCGCCTCTCTCTTTGCGAGCATGACTGCTTCACAAAAGGAGGAGACGGCGTCCCAGTTCCTCTCACTCCGCACCATGGCCTCGACTAAGGCCGGGCGTGAGAGGTCGCCGCCGCCGATCACTTCCCTGAGGATACGGCGGTGCTCAGCCCAGGCAGGGCATACCACTACCGTATGCTCCACCGTATCCTCTAGGTGGTCCTCACAATGACGACACTCGGGCGTTTCCTCCCGCTGAATCCGAAACAGGAACCTACCGAAGCTGCCATGCCCGATAAGCACCTGCGTCAGACGGAAGGTGAGGACGCTGTGGCGTCTCTCAAGCCACTACTCAAAGAGGGGTCTTACCGCTGCTATGGTAGCGTGCCCGGCCCTCGGTTGCGACAGTCGTTGTTTCCACTCTGCCATGAGATCTCGCCGGAGCTCATTCCGCCATGCACTAATTTGGCGCGGCAGAGGATCTTCGCCCCGGCGACGCGCGTCTGCGCGCAAACTGTAGACGCGCGCGAGCGCCTTCGCTTCTAGATCCCACGGCGGTGATCCGGCAAGGAGGTTCGCCGCCTCCCCGGAGATCGTGCGATACCCGCGGATTACTCGGATAGCCATGACCCTCTGGGACGCGACCAGCGTACGAGCCGGCCGCCGCTTCAAGTCCGGCGCCCACACAGGGGCACCGTAGAGGGCCATGGATCGCACAATCCCCATATACAACCTCCGGCAGGAGGCGTTTGGCCCCCCGAGGTTGGGAAGGAGCCGCTTGAGCGCGGCCCCAGACCGTTCTAACTTAGGGGCCAAACGACGAAAATGCTCCGTGAAGTTTCATCGGCTGTCGAGGACGAGACCCAGGTACTTCATCGCCGACTCGACGCCGATGGTAACTCCTCCTGCCGTTATTTGGGACCCACCTGGAACGCGTTTGAGGTTGAGACGCAAGAAACTAGAATGTGGTTTAGATTTTATAGTGAAGTGTCGGGATAATGGTGTAGTGCCGAAGTTCGCCCAAATCAAACCTATAAAATGCATTCGGGATTGCGATCGATTCTTCGGCGTCGCGAGTGAAAAATTACTGTGTCGCACAATATCCGACTACCGGCGAAAGTTAGTGTTTGTCAACAACGGTATGTACGAGCTACACCTACAATTATCGCGAATGTTGGATGCCGAATTGTGGAGGGTTTTGGATACAATGGCGTACAATCGCAACAGAGAGCATTGGACAAAGTATAAGTAAGGGGCAACATGATAAATTGACAAACCTCATACAAACCTGCAAGTACCCGAAATACACACATAAATTTTCAAACAAAGGAAATGGGTCTAACACTGTGGTCAATTTATCATCGAAACAATTGTCAACTGATGCCGTCAATGTACTCTCCCGAGGCCTAAATTACGCACCGGCACCTCGGAAATTACCTGTGGAGGATATCATCACAAATATCGAAAATACAATTTTTCGGAATATGATACCCCGCAGCGACGCTGAATGCCTGCGGCAAGACGTGTCGTCATTATTACGTAAATCATCGCCACCTAAATCTAACATACCAACGAAAGAGATGTCAGCACTTGCGTAATGATTCGGGAATTTTAGTGCTACCAGCTGATAAAGGCAATGCGACTGTGGTGGTCGATACGGAAGCGTATGAGCATAAAATCACGCAAATGCTAAGTGACACCACAGTATACAAGAAGGTGTCATATGATCCGACATCGAGGGTAACTACGAAGACTATTAAGTTACTGCAAAGCCTTAGTGACAAGGAACTGGTGGCACGTCTGCGCCCTCAAAACCCAACACCACCCAAAATATACGGTTTGCCCAAAATCCACAAACCAAACTGGCCCCTAAGACCTATAGTCAGTCAAATAGACGCACCTACCTACAACCTGTCGCGTCATTTGGCTACTATACTGCAACCATTTACCGGTAAAACAGACTCCTATGTGAGGGACTCTCGCCATTTCGTCGCCTTACTGGCCGATGTTCACCTCCAAGACACAGAGATGATGATGAGTTTCGACATAACATCGTTGTTCACAAATGTACCAGTAGAAGAAGCAACTTCGATTATCACCAACATACTTAAGGATACTGATTTACCTACTGGATACATTGCGTGTGTGAATCATTGTCTCACTACAGGTTACTTCCTGTGGAGAGGGGAATACTACCTGCAGGTGGATGGAGTGGCTATGGGGTCGCCACTGGCGCCAGTGGTGGCTAACATCTTCATGGAGTGGTTTGAGGGTCAAGCCTTGGCATCCGCCCCGGTAAGACCGCGATACTGGTGGAGGTACGTCGATGACGTATTCGCAATCATCAACCGGGAACATGTAGCTGAATTTGTGGGACACTTGAACTCAGTGCACGGCAGTATACAATTCACCACTGAAGAAGAGAGAGAAGGGATGTTGCCGTTCTTGGATGTCCTCGTAAGACGAGAAGAAAGTGGTCGATTGTCACACACAGTGTATCGAAAACCGACACACACAGACCGATACTTACGAGCTGACTCACATCATCATCCCTCCCACCTAGCCGCTGTCCCGCGGACTTTGATAACCCGGGCGCTGAGTCTATGCGATCCACAGTACATCGACGACGAATTTCACCATTTCAAAAGGGTACTGGAGAACAATGGATACAACTGGCGTCAATGTACTCGACTAGCGAGCAGCTCGAGTAGGAAGCGACCAGCAGTTGCGAAGCGGACTCCAGCGTTCTTACCATACGTGAAAGGAGTAACCGACAGAATCAGACACCTGCTGCAACGTAAATATTGCATCAGGACGATCTTCCGCCCACCCGGTCAGCTGAGACAACTGCTACGCTCGCCAAAGGGTAAGGATCCGCTGGCTGTGCCCGGTGTGTACATTATACCTTGCGACTGTGGCTCAAGTTACATCGGAGAAACTCGGCGCAACATCACAACCAGGCTAAAGGAACATATACGTAGCGTGAAGAAGATGGACATCCAGGCTTCGGCTGTGGCTGAACATGTTTGCGGCACGGATGCGGCTCACTTCATACGTTTTGATAAGGTCTCCGTACTAGCGAGGGAGAAATACTTCGTTCCGCGAAAAGTGCGAGAGGCCATCGAAATTAGCCGACGTCCGTGCTTCAACAGGGATGGTGGCTGGGCATTGCCACCCGCGTGGAAGCCGAGCTTGGAGACTACGTCGGTCCGAAGCGTATCCAGTCTGGAGTGTGACACAGTAAGCGTCATATGTAACACAGACTTTGTGCCGGGTCCGGAATCGAACCCACTACCCGCGCCACTGGTGAACGTACCGTGCGCCTCAACATCGTCACACGCGCCGCCGCCGAAGATGGAAGCAAACGCGCGTGGTATCCGGCAGATGGCGCGTTGGACTCGCCGCAGCGCAACCATCAACAGCGATGCAGGCGCCAACGCTAACCAGTAGGCTGCGCGACGTCGCCGCGTCCGCGCACGCTGCTCATGAGGAAGAACCCCTCTGTGGTTCGAAACTAGTAGAGCTTTTCTCAATATTTACACGTGAGTAACCCGCGGTTTTTAGTTAATGGCTCTTTCACTACTAATTCCATAAAAAGCTATGACTCTATCGCTACTAAATCTATTACTAATTCTACAAAACATAAAGACTCTATCCTTGCTAAATCCAATACTAATTCGATAAAAAATAAAGACTATAACTTTGCAAAATCCACTACTAATTCCATAAAAAACTATGACTATCACTACTAAATCTATTACTAATTCTACAAAAAATAAAGATTCTATCCTTGCTAAATCTACTCCTAATTCGATAAAAAATAAAGACTCTAATTTTGCCGAATCTACTACTAATTCCATAAAAACTATGAATCTATCACTACCAAATCTATTACTAATTCTACAAAAATTAAAAACTCTGACTTTGCTAAGTCCACTAGTAATCCTATTAAATCAAATGATTCTATCACGAATTCTGCTGATACCATGACAAAGACTAAGTTATCTAAAGAGAATATGCTAGATCATTTTATACAAAGCGCTGGTGGCTATTCTACTATTTATGATGTTTTTCCTAATTCGTGTTCCTCTTTACCGTATATTTTAGTTAAAACCTCACATACTAAACTGCCTATTCGACTCTTGGTTGACTCTGGCAGTTCCATATGCCTAATTAAAGAACAATGTTTATCTGAATTACCCAAAGTCGAAACAGATATTTTAAAATATTAATATTTTAAAAAAAGTGTCAATGTCATTGATGCCTTTGAGGCATCAATGACATTGACACTTTCGCTCAAACTAAGGGCAAGTTCATCTTATCAATAGAATTAGAGAACACGATCAAGGTCCCTTATTATTTCCATATCGTAGATAAAATCAATTTGGAGTTCGATGGCATCTTAGGCTCTAATTTCCTCGAGTGGTATAAAGGTCTTATTAGTTACGGCAATTCCAAATTAATTATCCAGGAAAATCTCTTATATTATTTCAATTTAATAACGGCACCTTATGTAAAAGTTATTCCCCCTAGAAGCGAAATGTTCATTAAATGCAATGTAACCAACCCTGACATTAAGGAAGGGCTACAGTTAGTAACAAAGGTACCCCCATTTATATTTTTCCAAGTGCTTAGTCCGTGTTGTCTCCAATAACCAAATAACTATGTCAGTTCTTAATACGTCAGAAAAGGAAGTAATTCTTCAAGATTTTCAAGTCACATTAGAACCTATACTCCATATAATAGAGACGAATCAAAACACTGTTTCTCTAAACACGACTAATACCTCTGACCGCGATTCTAGAGTCCAAGAAATGATAAGATGTGAACATCTTAATTCTGAAGAGGAAAGCCGCTTACGTCATATTTGCTCCAAGTTTCAAGATGTGTTTCATTTAGAAGATGATAAACTCACGCATACAAGCACCTTGGAACACGAAATACGCGTCACTTCCGAAACTCCGATTGCAGTAAAAAGCTATAGATTTCCCGAATGCCATAAAGAGGAAGTCAATAAACAAATTAGGGTTAGGTTGGATCAAGACATAATCAGACCTTCAATATCCCCGTGGTCAGCACCAATTTGGGTCGTTCCCAAAAAACAAGATGCTTCAGGTAAACCCAAATGGCGTATTATTATTGACTACCGTAAGTTAAATGAGATCACAATTGGGGATGCATACCCAATCCCAAATATTTCCGATATTCTTGATCAATTAGGCCACAGTAAATACTTTACCACCCTCGACCTTGTATCTTCATTTCATCAAGTGAGAGTCAAGGACAAGGACACCGAAAAAACCGCTTTTAGTGTTCCGTCCGGTCATTACGAGTTTACTAGAATGCCTTTTGGACTCCGTAATGCACCTTCCACATTCCAAAGACTCATGAACATTGTTCTGAGTGGCCTGCAAGGCACTCGTTGTTTCACTTATATGGATGATATTGTCCTATTTGGACATGACCTTGAATCACATTGTAAAAACCTAGAATCTGTTTTTGAAAAATTACGCGAACATAGGTTAAAAATACAACCAGCGAAGTGCAAGTTCTTGCGAAAAGAGGTACAATACCTTGGACATGTAATTTCAGTTCAAGGTGTCAAACCAGACCCTAAAAGGGTGTCTTGTGTTCAAAACTTTCCAATTCCTAAGTCTCCCCGTGACATCAAATCATTTCTAGGCTTAGTAGGTTATTACCGTCGGTTCATAGAAAATTTTTCCCATATTACAAAACCCCTTACAAGTCTTTTAAAGAAAAACGCTAATTTTATCTGGTCACCTGAACAACAGAAATCTTTCGATGAGTTGAAATATAAGATCACTACCGCTCCTATCCTTCATTACCCTGATTTCTCTAAGCCCTTCGTATTAACTACCGACGCCACTAATTTCGCTGTTTCTGCAATCTTGTCTCAAGGTAAAGTCGGTCAGGACCTTCCGGTCGCGTATGCTTCCAGAACTCTTAATCATAAAGCCGAAGGCAATTATTCGACCACAGAAAAAGAATGCCTAGCCATCCTATTCGGCACTAAAGTTTTTAGACCATATTTATATGGCCACAAATTCACCGTAGTCTCTGACCACAAACCACTACAATGGTTATTCAATTGCAAGTACCGTATATATAACAATATTTATTTATTTATTAAGCTTTATGCACACAAATTTCTGTACATAGGCGGACTTAATGCCATAGGCATTATCTACCAGTCTGACCTTTGGGTGATGCAGAGATGAGTAAAAACGGTGAGCGCAAGCAGCAAAATTTTAAAGACTAAAACAAAGACTCAATATAAATAATTCCACAATAGTGGAAATTAGTCCGCTGGCGTTTGAAACTCGAAGAGTTCGATTATGAAATATTATACAAAAAGGGTAAAATGAACTGCAACGCCGATTCCTTGTCCCGTAATCCAATACTTGCCATTGATCCCGACACTCCATCTTCCTCTGAAACTTACGAAAAATATTTACGACTTAGATAGACAACAAAATAATAATACCTATGATACTGTAATAAAATAATACAATGCCTCTTTATTTAAATCAAAATTCAAACTGATCGTGTATCCATCTGCCATTGACCTAGATGACTCTATCCCATACTGTTCCGAAATCCTACAGATGTCTAAATTCGACGAAAACTTACCCGACATAAGAAACATTGAGCGAGAACTATGTACATTCCAAAGCACTTCTAATGAAAAACACGTATTTACACATCTCTTTCTACGCGTTCATCATTACGACGAAATGACTTACAAAGACATTTTTAACTTAACTAAAAATTGCGGGTTACTCACGTGTATATATTGAGAAAAGCTCTACTAGTTTCGAACCACAGAGGGGTTCTTCCTCATGAGCAGCGTGCGCGGACGCGGCGACGTCGCGCAGCCTACTGGTTAGCGTTGGCGCCTGCATCGCTGTTGATGGTTGCGCTGCGGCGAGTCCAACGCGCCATCTGCCGGATACCACGCGCGTTTGCTTCCATCTCCGGCGGCGGCGCGTGTGACGATGTTGAGGCGCATGGTACGTTCACCAGTGGCGCGGGTAGTGGGTTCGATTCCGGACCCGGCACAAAGTCTGTGTTACATATGACGCTTACTGTGTCACACTCCAGACTGGATACGCTTCGGACCGACGTAGTCTCCAAGCTCGGCTTCCACGCGGGTGGCAATGCCCAGCCACCATCCCTGTTGAAGCACGGACGTCGGCTAATCTCGATGGCCTCTCGCACTTTTCGCGGAACGAAGTATTTCTCCCTCGCTAGTACGGAGACCTTATCAAAACGTATGAAGTGAGCCGCATCCCTACCGCAAACATGTTCAGCCACAGCCGATGCCTGGATGTCCATCTTCTTCACGCTACGTATATGTTCCTTTAGCCTGGTTGTGATGTTGCGCCGAGTTTCTCCGATGTAACTTGAGCCACAGTCGCAAGGTATAATGTACACACCGGGCACAGCCAGCGGATCCTTATCCTTTGGCGAGCGTAGCAGTTGTCTCAGCTGACCGGGTGGGCGGAAGATCGTCCTGATGCAATATTTACGTTGCAGCAGGTGTCCGATTCTGTCGGTTACTCCTTTCACGTATGGTAAGAACGCTGGAGTCCGCTCCGCAACTGCTGGTCGCTTCCTACTCGAGCTGCTCGCTAGTCGAGTACATTGACGCCAGTTGTATCCAATGTTCTCCAGTACCCTTTTGAAATGGTGAAATTCGTCGTCGATGTACTGTGGATCGCATAGACTCAGCGCCCGGGTTATCAACGTCCGCGGGACAGCTCGTAAGTATCGGTCTGTGTGTGTCGGTTTTCGATACACTGTGTGTGACAATCGACCACTGTCTTCTCGTCTTACGAGGACATCCAAGAACGGCAACATCCCTTCTCTCTCTTCCTTAGTGGTGAATTGTATACTGCCGTGCACTGAGTTCAAGTGTCCCACAAATTCAGCTACATGTTCCCGGTTGATGATTGCGAATACATCATCGACGTACCTCCACCAGTATCGCGGTCTTACCGGGGCGGATGCCATGGCTTGACTCTCAAACCACTCCATGAAGATGTTAGCCACCACTGGCGCAAGTGGCGACCCCATAGCCACTCCATCCACCTGCAGGTAGTATTCCCCTCTCCACAGGAAGTAACCTGTAGTGAGACAATGATTCACACACGCAATGTATCCAGTAGGTAATCAGTATCCTTAAGTATGTTGGTGATAATCGAAGTTGCTTCTTCTACTGGTACATTTGTGAACAACGATGTTATGTCGAAACTCATCATCATCTCTGTGTCTTGGAGGTGAACATCGGCCAGTAAGGCGACAAAATGGCTCCTATGTGACTCCTATGTGAGGGACTCTCGCCATTTCGTCGCCTTACTGGCCGATGTTCACCTCCAAGACACAGAGATGATGATGAGTTTCGACAGACGATATTGGTTGAGGTACGTCGATGACGTATTCGCAATCATCAACCGGGAACATGTAGCTGAATTTGTGGGACACTTGAACTCAGTGCACGGCAGTATACAATTCACCACTGAAGAAGAGAGAGAAGGGATGTTGCCGTTCTTGGATGTCCTCGTAAGACGAGACGAAAATGGTCGATTGTCACACACAGTGTATCGAAAACCGACACACACAGATCGATACTTACGAGCTGACTCACATCATCATCCCTCCCACCTAGCCGCTGTCCCGCGGACTTTGATAACCCGGGCGCTGAGTCTATGCGATCCACAGTACATCGACGACGAATTTCACCATTTCAAAAGGGTACTGGAGAACAATGGATACAACTGGCGTCAATGTACTCGACTAGCAAGCAGCTCGAGTAGGAAGCGACCAGCAGTTGCGGAGCGGACTCCAGCGTTCTTACCCTACGTGAAAGGAGTAACCGACAGAATCGGACACCTGCTGCAACGTAAATATTGCATCAGGACGATCTTCCGCCCACCCGGTCAGCTGAGACAACTGCTACGCTCGCCAAAGGATAAGGATCCGCTGGCTGTGCCCGGTGTGTACATTATACCTTGCGACTGTGGCTCAAGTTACATCGGAGAAACACGGCGCAACATCACAACCAGGCTAAAGGAACATATACGTAGCGTGAAGAAGATGGACATCCAGGCATCGGCTGTGGCTGAACATGTTTGCGGCACGGATGCGGCTCACTTCATACGTTTTGATAAGGTCTCCGTACTAGCGAGGGAGAAATACTTCGTTCCGCGAAAAGTGCGAGAGGCCATCGAGATTAGCCGACGTCCGTGCTTCAACAGGGATGGTGGCTGGGCATTGCCACCCGCGTGGAAGCCGAGCTTGGAGACTACGTCGGTCCGAAGCGTATCCAGTCTGGAGTGTGACACAGTAAGCGTCATATGTAACACAGACTTTGTGCCGGGTCCGGAATCGAACCCACTACCCGCGCCATTGGTGAACGTACCATGCGCCTCAACATCGTCACACGCGCCGCCGCCGGAGATGGAAGCAAACGCGCGTGGTATCCGGCAGATGGCGCGTTGGACTCGCCGCAGCGCAACCATCAACAGCGATGCAGGCGCCAACGCTAACCAGTAGGCTGCGCGACGTCGCCGCGTCCGCGCACGCTGCTCATGAGGAAGAACCCCTCTGTGGTTCGAAACTAGTAGAGCTTTTCTCAATATATACACGTGAGTAACCGCCGCGATTTTTAGTTAATTTAGTATGTCTCACGATAGTTATTATAAAAGACATTTTTAACATTTTAAGAGACAATCGCTACATGATAACTACTTGCTATTCAGAAGAAAAGAACTTTGCCATATCCGATTTCCAAGACCCATTCACGAAGGTATCATTTACAAAAATATGTAATATTCTAGGATTCCTATTTCATAAAACAGGTGTTACAGTTCACATTTATCATAATAACATTATATTCCCTACTCCTGCCGAAGTTTCCCGTATACTGAAAGAAAATCATGACTCTCCTTCGGCAGGTCACCCTGGCATTTCTCGCATGTATGATAGGCTAAAAGCCATGTATTGGTGGAAAAACATGCGCCAAGACATAGAAGACTACGTCAAAAGATGTAAATCTTGTCAAGTAAATAAACCGCTGCGCCAAACAAATCATGCTCCTATGATAATTACATCCACAGCTACTAAACCCACGGAAAAGGTGTTTATTGATGTTGTAGGACCGTAACCCGAAACTCAAGATTACCATTATAAGTTTATCCTTACATTACAAGATGACCTAACAAAATATTCGCAGGCATACGCAATGAAAACTTGTTCCGCGGAAGAAACCGCACATAAACTAGTTCTATTCATTTCTCACTTAGGTATCCCCAGAATGATTGTTTCTGACCAAGGCACTAACTTCACGTCGGACGTTTTAAAACAATTAGAAAGATTATTCGGTATTAAACATATCTTCGCCTCTCCCTATCATCCCTAAACGTGTGGGGCTCTCGAAAGGAGCCACGCAACGTTAAAATAATACTTACGGTCATACGTTGTAGATAACCAACATACCTGGAGCTTATACCTCAAAACCGCTATGCTAGCATACAATACTAATGTGCACTCCACTACTGGATTTCAACCGATGGAGTTGCTATTCGGTTTTAAGCCATACATGCCCCAAAGCACGGATACCTTAGATTTAAACACCTATACAGACTATATACGTGCTCTTAATCACAGATTGTATTACAGCCGTCAAAAAGCTTTACAAAATATACAATCGTCTAAAGAAAAGTCCAAACAACACTGATATACATGCCAAACCGATAACTTATAACATTGGTGATATGGTTTACTTGCGGTGCCATCATAAACAAAATAAAGCAATGTCGCCTATATGGAAAGGCCCATATAAAATCGTAAAAATTAACGGCAATCATACAGTGACGCTTTTTAATTAATAGAAAACATATTCGTCATCATTATGACGAAATTAAAATCGCAATAGATGACAAGCCCAATCTTTTCTTATAGGCAGTCCTGGATTATATTATAACCAACTACTAAACGTCAAGTTCACCAATGATCGCTGGGACGTAGTCACATACTTAGATATAAGCCATATAAAGCCACACTAAGACAAAGTCGAAGACTTGATTCAGGAAATTTCCAAATTCTGCGAATCGAATTCTTTCAGTAAAGTTAAATCAGAGTGCTTTATTTATTTATTTATTTATTTAATCATGAACAATTTATATTGTATTTGATGTCAGTATATGATAAAAATTTGCATGCAATGTAATAAAAATAACAGAAAAAAAACATTAACACAATAAAATAATACAAAAATAACATAGAAATTAAATAAAATTGCATTTACAAAAATATTAAATTGGAAATAATTAAATTATAATTCATCGAATGTGTACAAGTTTCTCGCCAACAGAAATTCTTTTAACTTAGCTTTAAAAGAGCTAATATACAATGAATCTTTTAAATCTGCTGGCACTTTATTAAATAATTTTACTACTTGGTATTGAGGACTATGCTTGGCAACATTTAGGTTAGGTACAATTTTATTATTGAAGTCCTTTCTACGAGTACTTTCCCTGGTTATTCTCTCGTTTTCAGACTCAAATTCATGGACATACTTTTTAAAATTAACCAACAGCACTAATATGTACAGGCTAGGCAATGTTAGGATACCTAAACGTTGAAAGTGAGGTCGACAGCTTTCTCTTTGTGATATTCTTACTATTGTGCGAACTGCTCTTTTCTGTAGAATAAATGCTCTCTGAAAATTATACCCATAGCTTTTCCTCCAGAACTGTATACTGTATCGGAGTCTAGATTCAACAAGAGCATTATACACCATCTTTAATTGGTCCTTATTTATTTCATTTCTTAAAGTCTTTAAGGCAAAACATGCAGAAGATATAGTGGAGTCTATATGGGCTAGTTCTTTTTTCCAATTCAGTAAATCATCTAAATGGATACCTAAAAATTTGACATCTCTCACTAATTCTATCTTTTCATTGTTAAGACTTATATCCATATTTTCTTTATTGCCTGCCGTGGTCCGAAACAACATGATGTTTGTTTTTTTAATATTTATTATCAATCTATTTGCATCGAACCAAGATTGAAATACTGCCAGCATAGTATTGACCATGTCTGTAAGTTCACTAATAGTTTTAGCTTCTACTATGGCATTTGTGTCATCAGCATAGACTACTAGACCAACGCCAGGAATCATTTTTTCAATATAATTTATTATATCGTTGGTGAAAATAATAAATAGTATAGGACCCAATATGGAACCCTGCGGTGCGCCAGTAGTAATATTAATCATAGATGATTGGTATGTTTTCCGTTGTCCTTCCTGATCTATAATGCTGGTTTCTACATACATTTTTCTATTTTTCAAATACGATGTAAATAATTGTAAAGCTTTGCCTCTGACACCATAATTATTTAATTTTGCAATCAGTACATTATGATCAATTGTATCAAATGCGGAAGATAAATCTAGAAAAATTCCTGCTACCTTTAATTTATTATTTAATTTGCCCATCACATCGTCCACAAGTCGATAAATTGCTTCTCCAGTGCCAATTCCCTTCTGGTAACCAAACTGTCTGTCATGAAGAACTTTATTAAAACTAAGATGAGTCAATAGCCGAGATTTTAAGATCTTTTCAAAAACTTTCGAAACTGTGGGTAGAAGTGAAATTGGTCTGTAATTTTTAGGGTCTGTTTTTGTACCTTTTTTGTAAACTGGAACAACCTTTGCAATCTTTAGTTGTTCCGGAACAATAGCCTGCTCAAGACAGTTATTAAAGAAAGTAGACAGTGGACCGGCCAATATTTTTATATGCTCTTTAATAATAGAAATAGGGATTTCGTCATATCCACTGGAGTGCTTGTTTGTCATAGTTTTAACTATTTTGGCTATTTCTTGGGGCGTAGTAGGCGTAAGCGACATATCGTTTATAACCCTTTCACAGCTTTGTTTAAGTAGCGATAAGGCTTCCTCAGTCTTAGTTTTAGCTGAAACACAGTTAAAATTGAATTGTTCTGCTAAAATGTTAGTCACAGCAGCCGGCGAATCTATGATACGATTGTTAATTTTTAGTAAAAGTGGTTCCTGTTGTAGTTTTTTAATTTTTCTGTGGTTATTAATCACTTTCCAAACTTCCTTGCCTCTTCTTCTCTGTCGTTTCGCTCTTGGCAGAGCGGTCGTGGTCACGTAGAGGCATCCACATCGGTGGTAGAGGCGGACACAGCTCTCCGCACGATTTCCCGCCATCTCTCCCTGTTGGCAGACTGTCTGGTGCAGTCAGATACACGCGTTCCTACTGCTGATTTAACCTGGTCGGTCCAACGCATAGGTGATCTTCCGCGTGGTCTTGTCCCTTCCACCTTTCCCTGAACGACCAGGCGCTCTATGGAATCGCTAGCCCGTCTAGAGACATGTCCGAAGTACTGTAAAATGCGCGACTGTACTAAGGCAGATAAACGCTGTGTGATACCCAATTCTTGAAGTATGGACACGTTGGTGCGGAACTCTGTCCACGATATCCCGAGCATCCTTCTCCAGCACCACATTTCCAGAGCATCTATCTTCTTTTTTTCCAACTCACGCACCGTCCACGTCTCTGCAGCGTAAAGAAGAATGGGGAATATAAGTGTTCGTACGAGCTTCATTTTGGTGGCTTTGGTGATGTTACGATTTCTCCACACTTTTCTTAGCTTCTCCATCGCAGTCCTGGTCATAGCCATACGTCGTTTCAACTCATCTACACATCCGCCGTTATTTGAGATTAAAGCCCCAAGATATACGTAGGCTTGCACTACGTCACAGTTTGCAATCTGTGTCACTTCGGGCGAATTGGCGTTGACGCGATCCACGATCATAATCTTGGTCTTAGATCGGTTTATTTTCAACCCAAATGTAAGGCTTATGTGTTCCATTCTGAGAAGCAATTCTTCCATACGGTCAGCGTTACTCGCAAATAAGGTGGTGTCATCTGCGTACCGCAAGTTCGAAATTTTGTATCCACCAATCACCACGCCATCGTTCCAGTTCTCGAGAGTGATTCGCATTACAAGCTCGGTGTAGATGTTAAATAATAAAGGAGAAATTATGCATCCTTGTCGAACGCCTGCACTTGGATGAAAACTATCTGAGAGGAGATCATCGGTCCGCACTGAAGCTGTACCCCCTTCGTAGAGCTCCCTGAGCAGGTGCACGAGGTGTTGTGGTGTGTCCAGTAGTGTTTTCCACAACATTGGCTACTTCACCGAGTCAAATGCTTTGGAGAAATCACAACAAAGCATCGTATGTCGGCTTGTTGAATTCTCGAGCCTTTTCGATGATTTGACGAACGATGAGAATTTGTTCACGGGTTCCTTTTCCCTTCACAAATCCAGCTTGTTCTGGCGCAATTTCTCTCGATAAATATGCTTTCAGTCGCTCGTTTATGATATGTAGCATTATTTTGCTCGCGTGTGTTATCAGTGCAATAAGTCGATAGTTGCTACATTTTTTCGTGGAACCCTTTTTATGTAGAGGAGTGAATACTGTATGAGTCCATTCAGAGGGCCATTTGCCTGTGTGCCATATTTTGTTGCAAATTATATAAAAGATATGAACGCCATGCTCTCCCAATGCTCGTATAGTTTCAATTGGGATTTCATCTCTACCTGTGTCTTTTCCATTCTTCAGATGTCGATTTCAGTATATCCGGCTCAAGCATATCACTCGTAGGCTCCGTTGGCGGAAAATTTCGTGACTGAGGATCTTCAAACAGCGACTGGCAATAATCTTTCCAAACCTTCGAAATTTTATCCAGTTCAGTAACTACTTGACCATTACGATCTTCGATGGCCCAAGTTTTGGATGGCAACGTTTTCGTAATGAGACGGATCTTGTGGTACAAGTCTCTTGACTCGTATCTGTCTGCATGAGCCTCAATCTCTTTGCACATATTGCGCAAGTAGGTATTGTGATCTTGTCTACATTTGCATTGTATTTGTGCCGACATGCTATTCAGATCCTTGATGTCCGCTCCTGTTGCTTTCATCTTCCGGCGTTTTTCGATGAGTTCGATGGTACTGTCAGTCATCCAGTGCTGTCTTTTGTGAGTTGTAATCGGTGGTGCGGTTTCGTTGACAGATGAGGTGATGAGTGTCTTAGTTCGGTCCCATAGTGCATCGGGTGTTTCGTCAGCCAGATCCGCCTCCAACCACTGCGCCCACTTCTGTTTGATAAGGGAACGAAATCCAATACCACCCCTCACCTCCAACTTTCTTGGTTTTTTAATTATTCTAGTTGCTGTCAACTTGACCTTTAGCTTGGAAATCAATAGTTTGTGGTCAGATCCGCAATCAGCCCCAGGCAGAGTATGGGCATTTGTTACAGATGATCTCCATTGCGAACGAGTCATGATGTAATCTATTTGATTGCGAGTTTTTCCGTCTGGTGATAGCCAAGTGTACAATCTTCGAGGGTGGTGTTCGAAGAGGCTATTTAAGATCAGGAGGTCGTTCTCTGACGCGAATTGTATTAAACGTTCACCGCGTTCATTCCTCTTTCCGAGCCCAAATCTTCCTGCGCATCTGGACAGCTGATGAGCATTCTCTCCGATCTTAGCGTTTAAATCTCCTAGGACGACCAATAATTCTCTATTGGGTATCTTCGCTATTGTTGTTTCTAGTTCAGAGTAGAACTTGTCAATTGCCTCATCGCTTGCAGTAGAGGTGGGGGCATATACTTGAACGATGTTAAGATTCATTGGTGAAGCTTTTATCTTGATGCTGATAATCCGATCGCTTACTGGGTCGTACCCCATCACACATTTTTTCTGATGTACAGGTATCAAAAAAGCCACACCGTTGCTGCTGCTAATGTCGTTGCCAGAAAAGTAAATGACGTGGTGGTCTGTCTGTATATGTCCGCTGCCCTTCCAATGTGTTTCGCTTAAACCACAAATGTTTACACCCACTCTAACCACCTCCCGTTCCAATATGGTAAGTTTTCCAGGTTGGTTTAGGCCACGCACATTCCAGGTTCCTATCGTCTGGAGGCGTCGCAGCTTGATGGAGTTTCCAGTAGCAGGGTTTCCATGAGGGGCCTGGTTTCCTACCCCACCATGGCCGGTAGCCAACTTCACACCGCACGCCCCGGACGCAGCGCAGCGCCGGTTGCCAATCGGTTCGCAGGGCGATCGTGTTTCCTTATTCTGTGCTCTCATGTGACTATCTTGGGAATGTAGCTGCAGTGGTATCCCATTGCCTTCTGCGCCAGACATTTTAGAGATTATTCAGATCCCAAGGCTGCTGGAGCCTCTTTCACCCGGTCACCCGAGCAAGTAAGTGGTTATTCCGCCACATCTCGGTCGCCATTGCCTCGTCCGTTATCTAGCAGGGGGCACCCCGACAGCTAGAGAGCCGCCGTACCTGGGCTCATTTAGAAAAGTCCAGGTCGTGCAGGTGAGGTTGACTTATAAATGGATTATTTTTACTTTTTAATCGGTCTTCTAGTAAAAATTCACTCAATTGTGCTCCATGCCCGTCTCCCAAACCATTATGATCAATCACACTGTTCAATATCTGTTCTTCTTGGAGATTTGTTATTATATTGTCCAAGCAAGAATACGAGTTATTTCGAATAAAAGTCGGACTATCAAAAAGACATCTAAAATTGTAACAAGCCAGCAGACTTAAAAACTCAGCACGTTTTTTGTTTTCTACAAGCAAGTTCACGTTATAATCACCACATATAATACATTTCTTATTAAATGAAAACTCAAGCAATAGTTCTAACTTTCCCAAAAAAATACTAAAGTTTTTGTCATTAGGATTACGATATACACAACATATGTACACTCCAGTAGTGGTATCCTTTAGGCAACATACCTCAAAACTCTCTACAGCATACAATCTTTCAACTGCTAATACTTTCTCTACAATTCTATCTGCTTGAGCTAAAATTAAACTCCCACCCCTCTTTTTCTTATTTCGCGTATTAAACGATGCTAAATTGTAACTATCTAAGTTAAAAGAAGCGACTGACATACTACTTAAGAAATGCTCAGTCAAGCATAGATAGTCTACCTTTTTCCCAAGTGATTGTACATAGGCGTCTAATTCGTTTATTTTATTAGAAACACCACATATGTTCTGGTGAAAGATTGTTAATTTTATACAATTATCATTATTTGCGACACAATTAACATTGCTACTACATTTTACAGAGATATCATTTTTACTATTCACGAAAAAAAACAGTTTGTAGAGTTGTGTCGTTTGTTTTTATAGCAATCTCAACATCGTCAGTCTGAACTCCAATATTTTTTAAAGTCGTTGTTTGGACACCAACATTATAGTAGACAACGGGCTCCTCCGTCTACATTGATTTTCAGTATAAGTTTGATACATATATTTATAATTTAGATGTAAAATCTGTCTATGTATTAATATACAAGCATGCAATCGGTGAACCATCTACAATGCCCGACAAAGAAGCCCTAACATGTCTGTACCATCAGAATCTGGCAGAGAAACTGGAGAACTGTAGTCTGGACTCTTTCCTGTCCACGACTAAGATGAGCCATAAATCAGGCCGAAGAGATGCAGCGACGTGTAATTACGTGATCGAGGTAACTGCAGCCACCCGTAAAGCCCTGATGTCGCAAGAGCGAGTCTTTATCAATTGGTCTTCCTGCCCTGTTCGAGACTTCACTCTGGTGACCAGATGCTACAAATGCCAGCAGTACGGACATGCTGCTAAATCATGTCGTCAAACATCTTTTACCTGCAGCCATTGCGGAGAACAAGGCCATACCATCAAGGAGTGCACAAAGAAGTCAGATGAACCCAAATGTGCAACTTGTCTGCACTACAAAAAGCCCGCCAACCACACGACAGGTGCTACTGAATGCCCGGCAAAAACCATGGCCGAACAAAGATATATAAACTCGGTAGACTATGGAGGCGCCTAAGAGCGCTACAACTTAATTTATAATCTTTAGTCCTACTCTTAGATATACAACGTATGGTAAGTAATTTTATTGATGATTTAGACAAATTCTCTGTGTCTGACTCTAAAGTTTGTGAAATTGAAAGCTGCAAACGACATCTGTCTAGCTTTAACACACCACTAACAATCCTAACTCAAAATATCCGTAGTGTTTTCAAAAATTTTGACAGTCTTAGCACACTTCTTTATAGATTAGATGTAAACTGTGACATAATTGTATTAACAGAATGTTGGCTTGCCAAACAGAATAACATACCAATAATACCTGGGTATAATATGTATTGTAGTGGTAAACATTGCAACCAAAATGATGGAGTGATAATTTATGCAAGGGATTATCTACCTAATATATCTGTAGTGGAACCGAATATGCACGACTGCTCCAGATTATTACTTAAAATCGGCTCAGAGTTTGCAGTTTTAGCATTATACCGATCACCATCATTTAAAAGCACGCAAAATTTTACCAACTCTTTAAGTGATACCTTGCAGAATCTTACACCCTTCAAAAATATAGTTGTGCTTGGAGATACTAACATTAATATTATGCCGGAAAGTGCTGATGCGTCTGCTCAGGAATATCTCAATGTATGCGCGCTACATGGTCTACTCCCCACGCATACCTTTCCTACACATCAAAAAGGTTCCTGCCTAGATCACATCATACTAAAATCAGATTACCGCGCACTTGCACTTGTTACTAACTCAACTATAACCGATCATAATGCTGTCCTACTAACCTTAAATTGTACTTTACCTAAACCAAATACTCGCCTAGTTACTGAATTGCAATTAAAGAAACTTGAGGAGGATTTACGCGTCATCGATTTTGAGCCAGTCTATAATTCTACCGACCCGCAGTATTGCATGACGTATGTTATAGAAAGTGTGCGTCATGCAATCCAGCAAAACTCAGAACTTATACAGTTACGTAATAAAAATCATAACATAAAACCATGGATTACGCCAATACCAATATTTTCTAAAATATACGAAAAAGTAATTAATAATCAAATCACATCATATTTCGAAAAAAATAATTTACTAGTTGACAACCAAAAGGGCTTTAGGAAAAACAAATCAATTGATATGGCTATATATGACTTTTTAGATAAAGTTAGCAGTCAAGTAGATAAGAAATTACCAGCTGTAGCACTTTACATGGACATGACAAAAGCGTTCGATCGCGTTGATCATAAAATACTCCTAAGTAAACTAAATGCATATGGAATTAGAGGAAACGTATTGAGTCTAATTGAATCCTACCTACATAACAGACGGCAAATGACAGTTATCAATAGAATCAATAAAGATAGCGAAGTAACTTATATGTCTGACCAAAGAACTGTTACTTACGGCGTACCACAAGGTAGTGTTCTTGGCCCGACACTGTTTATTATATATATAAATGACTTTCCAACATCATCAACATATCCAATGACCATGTTTGCAGACGATAGTACCTTACTATTTAATAGTGATGACTTAAAAACTTTAGAAGTAGATATAAACGCTAACATTGAATCTGTTGTAAACTGGTTAAAACATAATAATTTGGTGATTAATCTGGATAAGACGGCAATAATGAAATTTGTACAGCGAATGGGTAAATACACCAATTTAATTGTACAATATCATGGAAAAAGTATTAATGAAACAAATGTAACAAAATTTCTAGGACTAAATATACAGAAAAATTTGAAATGGAATGTTCATATAGACAAAGTGTGTAATAAATTAAATAAATACTCTTATGCTCTTCACATGTTAAATAAAACAGCGAACCGAAAAACAGTGTTGACAGCATACCATGGTCTAGTAGCATCAACATTAAGGTATGGAATTATTTTCTGGGGGAATGCCACCGGTAAAGAAATGGTATTCAAGTGTCAAAAAAGATGCATTAGAGCTATTTGTAATCTGCAGTCTACCGACAGCTGCTACACTTTCTTTAAAAACCTCAAAATTTTGACGGTCCCCTCATTATACATCTATGAAATGTATAATGAGAGAAACTGCTATGTTTGTCAAAAATAATTTTAATCTTTTTGACCGAGTAACCAGTCAACGTCGTTGTGATCAGTTACACTTAATAAAATCGAGAACTGCACTATATGGGAACAGTATCTTTGCAATGGCTCCAAAAATGTATAATAAACTGCCTAAATGTATAAAAGACGAAAATAATATTCGACTTTTTAAACGAAAACTGACATTATTTTTAATTGAGAAGACATATTATTCTATTGACCTATTTTTAAATGATAAATTTTGACATACTATAATTATTCTTTTATACTTATTTAATTTAAATTTATTAATAATGCTTGCTACTTGCCCAACTTAAAAACTATTTGTACACCAATTTTATTGGTAGAACATGGAGATGCAATTAATGTATATTCTAACACGCTTATGTATTATTACCTGTGTTCACAAATAAATTGATTTGATTTGATTTGATTTGATTTGATTTGATAGAAAATTTAAACACTGAAAACTTTAGACTAAAGACAGATTTACAAGAAATGATCAAAAAGGTTAATATGTATAAAACTATATGCTCAACGCCTATAAAAAAGAATATAGCACCATTTCACAAATCATCCACTTCATATCACAAAACAAAAACATGTAATGTAACATTCAATGGTATGTCAAATGAATCATTTCGTGACTCTCCTAATACTGCCACTGCAGTGGTTAGTAAACAAACGCAAACTGATGAAATCTGTAATCCACATACACATAAATTGTGCAAACGATCCTTTAATGACGACAATAAGTATCTTAAAGTTGAAATTACAAACAACAACAACAAGCAATTACAGAAACCTAAACTGAAAAGTAAAATATGTGTTCTTAACATTAAGAGAGTTTGTGGAGTTCAAGAGCTTTGTCTGTCAGACGTTGAGTCATCTGAAATCCCAAATTGAGCTTGTTTCTCGTGCTCTTGATGACCACGAAACTGCCATGCGAAGAAAGATCCTGTTGTTCCACGGAATTCCGGAAAAGGCCAATGAGAAGCTCAGTGAGACAGTTTTGGAGATTGTTGTCAAGCGCATGGGGATGGATGATGCCAGTATTGACATGTTTGAGGTATGCCATAGACTTGGAGCCTCTCAGGGTGAAACCAGGCCTGTGTTAGTTCGCCTTAAGGACATGGAGCATCGTCGGGTTCTGTGGAATGGCAAAACTTCACTGAAGGGCTCTGGTGTCACGCTATCTGAGTTTCTCACTAGGACTCGACACCGAGTTTTCATGGCCGCTCGCAGGCACTTTTGAATAAGCAGCTGCTGGTCTGCGGAGGGCAAGATTATCGTCCAAGTTGCTGATAAGTCTCGTCGTAAGATCTCCAGTATGGGTGAGTTGGACGATCTCATAGCCTTATTCCCTGTTAATGTCGAACCAGCGATTGAGGCCGTGCCAGGCGCTGAAGGTGAAGCTCCGCGCTTCACCTTCAGCGCCTGGCATGGCACCTAAAGATCTGACCAAGAAAACAAGGAACCTCAGGAAGACGCGTCGCTAAAAGTTGGTTGTTAGTAAACTTTCTGCATTAAACTCTTTATTTTATAGTTATTTCTCGAATGTTTTATAACGGTACGTGTATGAGTAATGTCGGTACACCTTTTGATAACACCACTTTTATTTTATCTTACGCCGGTAGTTTGTTAAATATTGTTTCTCTTCATAATACACATATAATTTTAATTTATTTTTCTGTAACCTCTTTGAACTGTTTTTTTTTTTTTTTTTGTTTTTATGGCAACTGAGTCTCCAATTCGATGTTGTCGACTATACTGCCAGTGTCACGTGGTGACGGCAGATTGATTGACCGTCGAACTAAAATTCGTGGTAGCTGTTAGTATCTGAAAGGACGACACATTTGTTAGTAGACATATTTAACGTGGATAAGTATATAAACAAGGACAATCACATGTATGTATACGAAAAGAAAAAAAAAAAAAACATATTATGTACATATATACATTATAATTTACATCACACACCATCATATTTTAATATTATTTTGGGAAATAAATTGGGATAAGCATTTTATAAGTTTATTTGAAAAGTATGTTAATAGGGAATGCAAATTGATTGGGAGAGGGACTTGGAGGGTGGGAAGCTTTTTATATAGATCGAAGGACTGGGAATTTTGGGAACAGGAGAAGAAAATGTGGTCTAAGGATCCCTCATCAAGACCGCATTCACACAGCGAGCTGTCACGAACACGGATCTTGTTGAGGAATACCGGACTACAGCAGTGGCCGAGTCTCAGTCGGCACAAGGATGAAATAGTGTGTCGGGGCAACCTAGGGTATTTGCAGAACCAAGGCCTCCGCTGGATGCCGGACTGTATATTCGCGTAATAGACACCCTTCCGTTTGGAGGACTCTCCCCACACTGCGGCCCACGCGCTAAACAGCTTGTGTTTAGTGTCAGCACGTAAGTCGTATCCGTATACAACATAATGACGTCGCTCGACTTCATTCGAGGCTGCAAACCTTGCCAATGAATCCGCGCACTCGTTACCGCATATACCAGCATGGCCAGGGATCCAGGCGATCTCAACATTTAACCCCTGTGTGTGGCAAGAAAAGAGCAAAGATTTTATTTCAAAGACTAAAGTACTGTGTGTTCGAGAATGGAGTTGATTTTGACTGAGAGACTGTAAACTACTTAGAGAATCTGAGAAAATTACGGAGTTATTGAGATTATGAGATTTAATAAATTTTAATGATTCTAAAATGCCAGCACATTCCCCAGTGAATACCGACGCCTGGGGAGGACATTTAGACAGCAGCGCGATTCTCGAGTTTTGGTAGTACACCGCTACTCCCGTGCACCCGTTCCGGGAGAGTTTGGAAGCATCCGTATAAAATACATTCCAGCCCCTCCAATATTTGTCCAAGGCGTGTTTAAATTCGACCGTCGCATTCACTGAGGACTTCGAGATGCCAAGTTCCAAAACAAGCTTTGGCCTGAAGTGAATCACCTCGTATGCGGAAGAGAAGACCGGAAGTACAGGGAATTGACTGATAGGTGCAGGGAGGTTTTTAAGCTCTCTGTACCGTACAATCACGGGGGGGATGGGTTTATGATTCCAGTATGTAGAGGAACTGTAGGAGTTGTTAATTAGTTCCAAGATAGGAATTAGGGGATGGACAGAAAAGGAAAGGACTTTAGAGACGAAACGGTCTGCCAGGTATTGTCTGCGTAGGTCGAGGGGGGGTTCCGCACACTCGACTTGAAGAGCGTTTATGGGGGATGACTTCATAGCTCCAATAATTATTCTGAGGCATTTGGCCTGAATGGAATCTAATTTTTTCAGTGCTTCCTTGTTGCAAGGTGCAATAAGGTAGCTACAATAGTCCATTACACTTCTGACCAATGCATTATACATGAGCTTCAATGTGTACGGGTGAGCACCCCACCATACCCCAGCCAGAGCTTTCAGTATGGATACCGAACGTTCGCATCGTTTAGCTACAGCGTTCACGTGGTCGACGCCGGACATTCTCGAGTCGAGAATAACACCTAGGAATCTAGCGCAGTCCTTGATTGGGATAGCTTGACCATCAATCTCTATACGAAGATCTGGTGTGTGACGCCTGCGTGTAAAAATGACAGCTGTGCTTTTTGGAGCGCTTAAAGACAACCCATGGTTAAGTAGCCATTGGTTTAATGAGGCCAATGAGACATTCATGGAGAGGGCGGCGTCCGTTATGGAGCTGCCGGTGATCATTAGGGCGATATCGTCGGCGTATTGGAGGACATTACAATCATAATTTAGACAGGAGGGGAGATCGTGGGTGTAGATATTATAAAGGATGGGACTAAGGACTGAACCCTGGGGTAAACCTCTCCAGGCGATTCTCTGGACAGGCTCATCCTCAGAGGTTCTTAATTGAAGGGGACGGTTGGAGAGAATGCAGCCTATAATTCGGCAAATCCTACTCGGGATTCTCAGCTCTTGCAGTTTCTGCCTGAGAAGGGGTAAGAGTACAGAATCATAAGCTGAAGAAATGTCTAGGAAGACCGCAACCAACGACTCATTCCTGCTAAGGGCCAGTCGGATGGCTGACGTGAGGGTACCCACACTATCAGCCGTACCCAGACCTTTCCTGAAGCCAAACTGAGTCGCCGGAAGCAGCCTCCGGTTTTCTACCATCCATTCAAGGCGGTTTTTAATAAGATGTTCCAGGATTTTTATGAGGATAGACGATAAGGCAATAGGTCTGTAGGAGAGGTGATCACCGGAGTCTTTGCCAGGTTTTAGTAGCGGCATGACAACCTGAACCTTCCAAGAGGGAGGAATATACCCGGAGGAAAAGCAAAAATTGGCCAAGTCAAGGTAATATTGTTTTGTTTTGGTTCCTGCTCTACTCAAGAATGAATAGGGGAATCCATCGACCCCTGGTGCTGAATCCTTCACACGCTTAAAAACCGATTGGAGTTCATCGATTGAGAACTCCAGATCAAGTGGGTCGTGTGTTTCTTCGAAGGGTCTTGGGCAGCACTCCTCTTCATTCGGGACATACGAAGGAGCGATGTTATTAAAAAATCTATTGCTTAATAGCTTGGGTAGATTGAAAACAGAGGGAGGTTTGGTAGAGTTCCTAAAAATTTTCACTCTCTGCCAGACTATTGTACTTGGTGTGGATGGACACAATGAACTACAGAATTTTTTCCAGCCTTGTCTCTTTTTCTGTTTAAACAATTTCCTTGACTTAGCCAATATTCGCTTGAAGTCAAGGAGATTCTCTAGGTTCATGTCATGGTTGTATTTCCTTTCAGCCTCATTCCTGGCCTTTATCATGGCAGTGCACTCACTATCCCACCATAGAGGGGAAGGGATTTTTCCTTTTGGTGGGTTTTTCAAAGGGAAGCAGTCTTCTGCAGTGGAGGTTATGGAATCTGAGAATTTTTGGAAACACTCCAAAGCATTCTCTGCACTAATCGATGGGAGGGACGAGACGCGATGGTCCAATACCCTTGAGTAAATGTCCCAGTCCGCTGAATCCAAACGGTATTTTAAAAGGGGGGGAAAGAATTTATCGGGAATAGATTTTGAAGGGTTTTGGATTATGATGGGATAGTGATCACTGCCATAGGTCAAATCCAAACAACTCCAATTCAGCAGGCTAGCCATCCCGGAGGAGCAGATGGTCAAGTCCACACAACTGTTTCTTCGACCAAATGCTGATCTCCGGGTAGGACTACCATCATTAATGACACACAAGTTGAGTTCATCCAGCATTTCTACTAGCTCAGTCCCTATGTAGTCGCATGTTTCTGAACCCCATCTATAATGATGACAGTTGAAGTCACCCATTACTACTATCGGACCACTGACGGAAGTTAGTAAATTTTTTATTAAGATAATATGGTCAATATGTGGATGAGCAATGTAAAACATGAAAATATTTGTGTCCTCAGCCTTAACAGCGAAAACATTTATGTCATCGCCAACGAAGGGTAGAGGGATCTGGATGAAGGGTACTTTGTTATTGACTAACAAAGCACAGCCTCCATAACCATCAGATCTATCCTGTCTGACAACACTGAAACCTGGGATCCTGAAATTAATATTCGGTAGGAGCCAAGTCTCAGCAATGCCACAAATTTGTGGGTGGTACTTATTAATTAGGTGGAGTAAGTCACTCTTCCTGGGAAGAGTACTCCTCACGTTCCACTGAAGTAGTGTTAGAGGTTGGAATTTTGTAGATATAATCTAGGATTGTAGCAATTCTGTGTGCAACGTGGTCAGGTAAAACTTGGGCAGGATTGGACAACGCTGCCACCAACATGTTGGAGATTACACTTAATATGTCATTAGAGCTATGAGTGTTGGTTCCGAATTCCATTGAGAAAGCGCAACCGTTTTTGGATGGGGAAAATGAGTAATTATGAGTAAGAGCCTGATGGGCCTTCTTATCATAACTTGGAGAGAGAGGAGCATGGGATTTGGGTTTCAGGAGTACTGTTTTTTTATAGGACAGTTTTTGCTTTGGGGATGTTTTTTTAATAGGTGAAGTTAAGGAGTCATTAATAGACCTAGTGAGAGAGATCGGTCAACAAATCGCTCGACGCGCCAGCGCGCCGTGATTGGTCCGCGGCATCTTTTGACACACCGACCGCCCGCACGCAGGACACCGGCTCGCGTGGCGACAGTTACCCTCGGGACGTCAAATAGTTATTGCGTGTGCTATTTTAATTATTCTATGTATTTCGTCCTTTGGATGTCTTTGCTAAATAAATATCACGAACAATAAATTTTGTCTTTTAACTCAGAAGTGGGACGAATTTAAGTTTTGTGTGAAGTGCTGTGTAAGTGTAAGTAGGCATTTATCATGGGCTCGCATAAAAAGAAGAAAGAAAAAAGTGAAAGCAAGTTGCGACGCCGGCTTTTGGCCGAAATGGAAAATCGTCGCTTGTTAAAACGTGTGTCATTACTCGAAAAGTACATTGGTGCATCGGCATCGGCGTCGTTGGAGGGAAGCGCGCCAACAGCTCCGTTACCAACGAGCGGTGACACCGACGATGGTATTAGGACACCTCCGCTACCTTATCGACAAGAAGCGCCAGTGGAGCCTGCGGGTGCTTCGGCACCGACCGTGATCGAGCGAAACAAGGCGCCGCCGCCGCCGCCGCTACCAACGGGCGCGCCGTTAGTGACCTTGAGCGCGGGCCGGCCGTCGGCGCGGGAATCAAGTGCATACGAAGCGTTCCCGCCTTCCTGCCAGGTTGTTCAGTCTAGTATTAACCCGTCGGGGTTCCTACCTACGCCACAATCAACTACGGTGAGTCAATCAGCCGTCATATCGTCCCCACAAGACGCCGCGGGAGCCGCACAGCACGCGCATGCGCCAATCAGTGAGTCGCGGTGTGGCGTCGCTGTGACCGCGGCCGCATCCCCATCCGTGGACTTAGCGTATGTAGATCATACTTTTAGTAATACAAATTTACGTTATGTGGGTCGAAGTGACCCGATACCGGACTTTGATCCAAAAACATCGTTAATTACTATGGAGATTTGGCTTCGTAAAGTCGAGGGCATATCTAGAATGTATGGATGGGATGAGAAAACTTTAGTTTTTAATTGTTCCTCGAAACTCAAAGGTTATGCCCGTCGCTGGTATGATCAATTACAAGAAATTAACCTCTCATGGATTGATTTTAAGTCCAAATTACTAACGGCTTTCCCATCCCATAAAAGTAAATTATATATGTTACGAGATTTAGTTAACGTTATCCGATCACCTGATATAGACTTTATTCAATTTTATTATGATAAGTTAGCGTTAGGTAACGCGTGTGGACTTGCACCGTCGTTAATTACGGAGGCAATTGTAGGTACGATTGGTAACGAACTCATTGAAATTGGCGCCATTTCCGCGGGGTGTCGCGACCCCAGCGCGTTGTTGAATTATCTGTCGTGATTGCAAACAAATACAAGGGTTTCAGTGAGTTCGAAACAAAGTTTAAACTCCGTTTTTAATAATAATAGGCAAGATCGTATTAAGTGCCGAGTGTGTAAGCGACGCGGACATGTCGCTGCGCGTTGTACAACTCGCGAACAAAGTACCTACTTAGACGCCATGTGTGCCTTTTGTAATAAGAAGGGGTACATAGTGAAAATAATTGTTTTAGTAAAATAAGAAAATGTTCATACTGCAATAAGTTAGGGCACGTTAAAGATGAGTGTCTGAAATTAAAAAGCCGTAATGCCAGTATGTCGACTAACACGCAAAAGGTGAACATCATTAAAAACTCAGGTAATTCAAGTGCGAAATACTACATGATGATAACAGTTAATGGGTGTAATGCTGAAGCATTTATTGATTTCGGTAGTTCTTGCATTACGATAACAGAGTCTTTAGCAAAACAGCTGAAGTTAGATTTACATAATGTGTCGAGTAACAGTGTTATAAAAGGGTTCGGGGGGTCACATATTTCACCTCTCGCGGAAGCAGTAGTTACTATTACAGCTGATGAGGCCACGTGTGAAGGTGTTAAGGCTTACGTAGTGCCCGACCGGGCGCAGGACATAGGCATTATTGTCGGACAACCATTTACTGATTACCCCAATGTTTATGTTATAAAGACCCCCACGTCACTTAGGCTTTATAATGCAAATTACCTGTCACACTTACCTGACCTTTATGAGGATGCCGAGCGTGTCAAGTTACATATATCCGAGGACCTACGGCTTTCACCTGGTGTAAATAAAATAGTTCTGTCTTGCCCGAATTTTGACGGACCAGTTATGATACCGGAATCGGAAAACTCGAAACCTCGTTCCGAATTCATTATACCTAAACATGTCGCGCAAGTCATTGACGGTCGGGTCTGTGTTAAGATGATCAACTTAGGATCGGAAATAATTAATTTACCTAGCAGTGAGTGTGTGGTGCGTGCGATAACAGTCCGCGATGCAGTCTGTGGGTACGAGGTCGGGATGGATTTGGAACCTTCTGTCAAATTAGAGCTTGAAGGTTTACTTAATGATTTTTCCGATTGCTTCTCTGAGTGTGGCCAAACAATAGGTAAATGCGCCGTAAAAATGAAAATAGAGCTTACAGATGATAAACCAATTTACTACCGACCCTACCGAATGTCGATTGCGGACCGTGAACACGTACGTACTATTGTTCTAGATTTATTAGATAAGGGAATTATTGAACCTTCTAACTCTCCTTGCGCTAGCCCTGTCCTTCTGGTCCCCAAAAAGACTGGGGAAAACGTATGTGCGTCGACTACCGCGCGTTAAATAAAATTACCAAAAAAGAGCGTTACCCTATGCCGCTTATACAAGATCAGCTTGATAGGCTAGCTAAGCAGCGCGTATTCTCGTGCCTCGATGTTTTATCTGCATATTTTTGTATACAACTGGAAAATGACAGTAAGCAGTATACAGCTTTCGTTACGCCGGATGGGCATTACCAATACACACGTATGAGCTTCGGACTCGTGAATGCGCCTGCTGTCTTCCAGCGAGCTATCGATGATATATTAGGTCCGTTGAAGTTTGAGTGCGCTACTGCGTACCTTGACGATATACTCGTATATAGTGAAGATTACTGTGAGGCGTTGAGTCGTTTGAGAGCCGTGTTAGAAAGAATACGCGCGGCAAACATGAAACTTAGAATCGATAAGTGTTCGTTTTTAGTCCCACGGATTGAATACCTAGGACATGAAGTTTGTAACGGTGAAGTGAAGCCGGCGCAACACAAAATAAACGCTGTTCGTGATTTTCCCGTACCGACTAATGTGCATCAGTGTAGGCAGTTCATGGGTTTGGCTAATTATTTTAGGAAGTACGTTAAGTGTTTCGCGATAATTGCGCGTCCGATAACCTTATTAACAAAAAAGGATCAAGCCTGGGTCTGGGGTAGCGAACAGCAGCAGGCCTTTGATAAATTAAAAGCTATACTTATTAGCCGGCCCGTATTAGCTTTGTTCAACCCGGACCGCGAGACTCAAATACATACCGACGCGTCTAAGATTGGTTTGGGTGGTATTCTTCTCCAAAAGCAGCAGGAGGGTGCGTGGAAGCCTGTCGCGTATGCTAGTCGACAGACTACACCCGCTGAACAAAACTACCATAGTTTCGAGCTTGAGACCATGGCGATAGTGATGAGTTTGCAGAAGTTTAGGGTGTATGTAAGTGGTGTCAAGTTCACCATAGTCACCGACTGTAACGCCTTACGCTGGACTTGGTCAAAGCGAGATTTAAATCCACGCATCGCAAGGTGGTGGTTGGAGGTACAAGGGTTTAATTTTGACGTTGATTATCGCGCTGGGAAGTCGATGTGTCACGTAGACGCGTTAAGTAGAAACCCTGTTGGGAATATATTACGTTGTGTAGAAACAGACCTGATTGAAAGTTTGCAACACGATGACGAATCCTGTAAGGGCTTGAACCCTTACAGTTAATGTTGGATGTTAATAAAATAAATGTTAATGTTTAAAAAGGTATTTTAATACGAAAATGCACTAAAATAAAAAGAAATTAATTAAAAATGTTATAAAAAATGTTAAAATGTTAAATGTTGCGCGAGCTCGATATTATACCGAAGACTGGCCTACTTGAGTACGTGACTATCTTATATTTTATTATAAATTAACATAATTTGCAGTATTCTAACTAGGCCAAATCAAAGTACAATGTGCGGTTGCTTAACCGTACATCTTGGCGGGGCAAAAAATTAAGAAAACTTATAAAATATCCTATCAATGTAAATAAATTCATGTAAAACAAAATGTAAATAAAATTATAAAAATGTAAATAAAGTTATATGTTAAAAGAATGAGGTGTCGCGTAGGTAGATGCTGTAGCTCTTGGTGGTTTTTGGGGCGGTGATCTGATTGGCGTGTCGGCGGCGCTGACGGCGAGCTTGCCGCAGCGTTTGTAGTACACGTAGGCTCCTCCCGCGACGAATATGGACAGGATCAGAAGTCCCATCGTAGAGTACGAAACGATGTATTGATGGACATCGTGTTGCGACATTTCAGTCTGTTTGGTCTGATCTTCTAATTCTTTTAACGAATTATGAAGTTTTTCATAATCGTTTTTCACAAAATGCGTGTTATGTTGGCTTGTTGATAAGTCAAGCGGTTGTATCGATGTTAAATTGTTGATGTCATCCAGGTCTATCAATGGTATTTCCGGGTTGACATAAATTTTGTTCGTGTAATAAACTTGTGTGTAATATGTTTCTTCATTATTTCTAATTATGCATCCTTTTTTGGCTTCTAAAATTCCCGTTGACCGTATTGCCTTAGTGGTCATACGACCTTCACAGATGATCTGCAGTTGACAATCCGTGCAGCAGACATAGAGCCAGGTATTTGGTTTTTGTAATGTTATCCATTTGTTGTTGCACGACTCGGATGTGTAGATACATTTTGATAATGTAATATTTGTTATTGCGCCGATTTCGCATGGAATTTGATGATTTCGCATGTTGCGTGTTGGTTTGTTCAGTGAGCATACATATGTCCTTGGTTCTATTTTAATACAATGTTCCAGGTCACTGTTTGTTAGCTGCATGTATGTCTCTTTTCTCACATTTACTGCAACATATTCTGAGTTAGTTTTCATTGTAATTGACTGGTTGTTATTTTTGATCATAGGAATGGGAATTGTTTTATATATAGTGAATGGGGTGTCGCCCGTTAGTGGTAATGTTATTTCGATGATGAAATACTTATCAAATAATCTAGATTTTACTTCAAGTAGTTTGTAAATATCGGCTAATTGGTTTTGAATGTTGTCAACGGGTAGCGATAATTGTTGTGGCAATTGTCCAGATATAATGTTAAGCTCCTGAAAGAGTTGGTTCTGCGGTAAAAGTCTGGTGTCTACATGACCATGGTGAATGTTAATAGCTGTGTCTAACAGCATCTGTTGTATGTGGCGGAGTTTGGACAGAATTGTTGAACTTGTCAGAGCCATGATGTTAAAGTAGTTCAGCGCTTCGTCTTGTTGAACAGCTTCGTTCAATTTCTTTAGATAGTTCTCTGTTGCATTAAGGTGTTGCTCTAATAGATTGAACTGAGAGTTCATTGCTTCTTCGTTTCTCTTTAAAATGTTATTGTGTGCCTCAATTATTGAGGTTTGACTTTTGATCAGATTTAATAAATGGTCTCTGTTGTTATGTAATGTTTCTATGTCCTTTTTATATTGTGTTGCGAACCTTTCATCTAGCACGCCGAATAGGCTGTTTGCAAGGTAACCTACTCCATCGACGAGGCCTCGGGTAACGCGCCCCCTGGTTTGCCCATGATGAGTTTCTAACATGTAGTTGTTATGATCTAGTTCATTGAGTTCCTGTTCGAATTCAGTCATAATTGTTTTGCACAGCGTTTGGTAAGCAAATTGCTCACATCTTTCTCCTAGGTGTTTCACAACTCTATGTATATTTTCCATGCCTTGCCAGTAAGTTGTCATGTTATAATAAGTTACTATCTTCCAGTCATCATGTACGGTTTGCAAATTGCCGATTTTGTCAAAATACACCCCTCTATTTGGTTCAAACGGCGTGACGTTTATGCCGTCACTGCTCTGCCTTGTGGGCTGAAATAATGTTAGCAATGTTACGAGGATACATAGCAGGCTGGAACTTATCTTGCTTGATTTAAAACGTTGTTTAGTATTATTTGTTACAGCCTTTTGTGGTTCACTGCAGCTTTTGTCATTGGAGGTGGTGGTGTCAGGTACTTCTATAGGAGAATTTGGTACTGGGAGTTTCACTAATTTTGTTATTGGTCTTGTTAGTAGTCCTGTTTTAGTTTTTAACGTCACTACTCTGACCAGATTGTCCTTCCCAGGGTGAACTTCCTGTATTCTGCCAAGTGCCCATTTCGCAGGAGGAAGGCAGTCTTCTTTAATTAAGACAATATCCCCTATTGATAAATTATTTGTTTTGTTAAGCCATTTACTACGAACTTGAAGTTGTTGCAGGTATTCTGATGACCATTTGCTCCAAAACCCTTGTTTCATTTTGTCTAACAACTGCCACCTATGTCGAATGTTGATGTTTTTATTTTCGATATTTTCCGTAGGTAAGAATGTTAAAGGTCGGCCAATTAAAAAATGTGCAGGTGTAAGGTAATCAATATCGTCTACATCCTCTGTTAAGGGCAAAGTGGTCTAGAGTTCATACAGGCTTCTATTTGCGTAAGAAGTGTTAGAAACTCTTCGTATGTCAACTTTTGCTCTCCTAGGACACGCTTTAGGTGATATTTCATAGACTTAACTGCAGCCTCCCAAAGTCCTCCCGCAGTCGGCCAGCTTGGGGCGTTGAAATGCCACTCTATCCCCATCTCGTTACACTTTTTCGATAAGGTGTCGTTGTTAAATGTTTGGGATATATGCAGTTGTTTGGCTAACTCCCTTTCGGCTCCAACAAAGTTTGTTCCGTTGTCCGAATAAATATGTTTTGGACAGCCTCGTCGCCCAATCATGCGGTTGAGAGCCAGTATAAATGTTTGCGATGATAAATCTGATGCAAGTTCTAAATGCACCGCCTTTGTTGTCATGCACACGAATACAACGACGTAACCTTTACTCGTTCTGACGCCCCGGCCCTTGTTTAATTTAACATTAACAAACCCTGTGAAGTCCACACCTGTGTGATAGAATGGTGGTGATTGTGTTATTCTCTCCCTGGGTAGGTCAGCCATTAATTGGTATTGTTTGGTTGGTTTGAAGCGACAACATTTAACACAGTCTTGCAGGTATTTTTTCACAGTGTTATTTCCTCCTGTGATCCAGTATTTCTGTCTCAATGTAGCCGTAGTTAGTCTCGCTCCACCATGTAGTGTTGTAGCATGCGCACGGGCAACTAAAAGATACGCCAGTTTGCTGTTTTTTGGGATGATAGCTGGGTGTTTTGTTTCTTCTGGTAAGTTTGAATTCTGTAGTCTCCCTCCGACCCGTAATATGTTATTTTTATCCAGGTAAGGGTACAGTTTCTGGAGTCCTATATTTTTGCTTATCCTTCCTTTAGTCTTTAATTCATGGATTTCTTGTTCGTAATATTCGTTTTGTACATGTTTTATTATTATGTTAGTAGCGCATCGAATATCAGAGAGTGTTAAATTACATTGTTTTGACGCGGCCGGGTCATTCATGTTTGGATGATCCATAGCTGCGTCTTCCCCGTGCCGACGGCCTTGCGACGTGATTGTTATGAAACGCGACACCCAAGCTACGATGCGTATTATAGTCATAATACAGCTGTTTTTGTTAAGTAGTTCAGTTACAAAGTTAATGTTTTTGTTTTCGGTAGTTTGTAACGTAACTGCATGCACCCTTTTTAGTTCTATTTCAGGCATCTTTATCGTGTCATGTGTTTCAGGAATGGTTTCACTGTTAAGCCATTCAGGTCCATTAAACCACAGAGGAAAGTTGTGCAACTGAGACGGCAGTAGTCCACGTGACGCACAGTCAGCCGGGTTTTGTTCCGATCTCACGTGCTTCCAACTCCCTGCGGGCACTACAGATATGATCTCTTGAACTCTGTGTCCGACGTAGGCTTTCCATCGCGAGACATCTCCCTTTAGCCAGCCAAGTACGATCATCGAGTCCGTCCAAGCTGTTACTTTAATGTTAGGCTTATCAAAGCAAAGTTTTATTTTATTTACCAGTTGAGCTAACAGGTGAGCGCCGCATAACTCAAGTCTGGGGAGTGTTTGATGTTTTTGTATTGGAGCGACCTTTGTTTTTGCCGCAACCAATGCAATCTGTTGCTGTTTTCCTTCAGTAATCTTACTGTATACTACGCACGAGAACGCTTTTTCTGATGCGTCACAAAATGCGTGTAATTCACAATTCTTGTTCGCTCTTAATCCAAGCCATCGGTTAATTTTGAAAGGTTGCATGTTTGTTAATTCTGTTTTTAATGTTCTCCATTCCTTTTCTATTTCATCTGGAACAGTATCATCCCATTCGATTTTGTACTTCCAGATCTGTTGGAATAAGATTTTTGCCTTGATTGTAATTGGCGATAATAACCCCAATGGATCAAAAATTGTTGATATGTCGCTTAAGATTTGCCGTTTGGACGACTTGTTGTTGGTTTCCGACTCGGTTTTGTTTTTTAGTGTGGTTGAAAATATAAATTCATCTTGTTTCGGATTCCATGCCAAGCCTAATGTTTTAGACGCTGATGCCTCAGTAAAGGTTAAACTGACTGGACTAATCATATGTTCTGGCAGATCTTCTAGCAGTTGACGTTCGTTACTCGACCATTTTCTGAGATTGAACCCTCCTTCCTTTAATAACTGTATAAGTTGGTCTCTTGTATCTCGGACCTCGTCCATGGTATCCTTTCCGAATAACGCATCATCTACAAAAAATTGGTTGAGTAGGATGTTTTTAGCCTCCGGGTACCTGTCACCTTCGTCCTTTGCTAGCTGTTGAAGTGTTCGGAGTGCTAAGAATGGAGCGGCCTTGGTACCATAGGTAACTGTACATAGTTGATATTCTCTTAGCAGTTGCTGTGGACAATCCCTCCACACTATTTTCTGTAGAGGTTGATGTTCTGGATGCACCATTATAAATCGATACATTTTTTCAATGTCTGATGTTAAGACATATTTGTATTGTCTCCATTTCAGCAAGATACTAAAAATATCTTTTTGTAGGTTCGGTCCTGCCTCCATTAAGTCATTAAGACTGCGTTTTGAACTTGTTTTCGCCGATGCATTGAACACAACTCTAAGTTTCGTTGTGATAGCACCTGGCCGCACTACCCCATGGTGTGGAAGATAATATTCCATGTTGTTGTTCTCAGTGTTGTTTACGACTTTCTCCATGTGACCCATTTCTTCATATTCTTCCATAAAGGCCTTATAATTCTTTGCAAACGCACAGTTTTTAACCATCCTTCGCTCTAGCTGTTGAAATTGAGCGATGGCCTGTGGTTTCGATGTTCCTAATTGTTCAATAAAATTGTCCTTGAGGGGGAGACGAACTTGGTATCGTCCATCAGGAAGTCGCGTTGTTGTCTCTTTGTACAGCTGTTCGCACTTGTTGTCTGGGTCGAAATCTTCTTTCTCTTCTTGCAAAGACTCCTGTTCCCAGAATTGGGCAAGATCCTGAATGTTGTTGACAATTACATGGCAATTAAATGTTTTGTAATTACCACATACTATCCAGCCTAAATGTGTTTGTTGTGCTATAACGGATGACGTGTTTGTTTTTAGTAGCCCCTCTAACAATATTTCAGAATATACCTCTGCTCCCAATAGTAAATCTATATTCTGAGATATGTTAAAATCTGGATCAGCGAGTTGCAAATGTTGTAAATGTTCAAAACTATCTTTATTTATTGTCTTACTTGGCAGTTTGTTTGTTATTTTCTTCATAATAAACGCATTAATGTTAATGTTAAAATTGTTGTATATCGCTTGGCATTTGAGATGGAGCACTCCTTTACAGTTGGTGGTGGCTGAAGCACCAACACCTGACACCACCGCGCTCATCCTTTCCCGTTTTAACTGCAATTTTTGTGCAGCATTTTCTGTAATGATGCTGACCTGAGAGCCCTGGTCCAATAAAGCGCGTAAAATGACAATAGTTCCGTCATTGGCTATTGTCTTGACCTGGGCAGTGGCTAGTAATACCTCATTCGAGTTGTCATGAGCTAAATGCGTGTTTACTTGTTGACCTACATTAACTCTGTTAGTTTTCGATTTCGCAAGTCCAATCGCGTCATGTAAAATGCTGCTATGCGACTCATCGCAGTGCTTGCACCTTTTTTCCGACGTGCATTTTTCGCCGTTATGACTAAACAGGCAATTTAGACATACATGTAGGTTGTTAGCGGTTTTTAACCTTTCGTCTGGTGACATACTTAAAAATTCTCTGCAATTATAGAGACCGTGTTGCTTATTACATTTAGGACAAGTTATAAAAGAATGATGAGATGTTTGTTTGTTGTGGTATGTTCTCGGCATGTTCTTAGCTCCACCTGGACTGGTCTGTTGCTGCGCTTTAGGCTTGCTGTATGTTGCATTATGTACTGTTTTCGGCTGAGTGTTTTGCTGTTGACTGTTAGAGTTCCGCGGGCGGTTCGGATTTGCACCCGATTCCATTGACATAAACTTTGTTTCGATGAATTTCAGTAACTCGTTTAATGATGGCATTTCCTTTGGTTTTTCCATGGATTCTTTGAAGGACTGGCATGTGTCTGCGTCTAGCTTTTGCATTAAAATGTGAACCACTAAAGGATCCCAACTGGAAGTATCATATTTCAGGTTCTGAATAGCCTGAAGGCACTCAATGGTTGTGTCATGCATTCTTTTCAGTAGTGATGCCGTTGGGGTTTGTATGCTGGGTAGACTCAGTAACATGTTGGCTTGGTAGGTAAATAACAGTCTCTTATTGTCGTACCTCTGCTGAAGAATCCGCCAACTGGCTTCGTAGTTGTCAGCACTAATGTTCATGTGCTGTATTAATCGCTCGGGCTCTCCCTTTAACTTTGCCTTTAAATGTTGCATTTTTTGAGCGTTAGAAATAAAAGTGTTACGATGCACGATTTCCACGAACAAGTCTTTAAATGTTGTCCACTGGGCATAGCTGCCACTGAAAAATCGGTAGTTCAATTTGAGGCGTGGATTTTTCCTGGTGTTTGTTCTCCCAAATCTTCTTGTTAATTTGTTCCTTACTGAATTCATACAGCCTTTCTAGTCTGTTATAATCACTTTCAAATGCTTGCATGTTGACTAATATGTTATCCAGCTTCCAATACGTCGTATCGACTTTTTCCCAACGTTGCGTAACTGACCTCAATTTATCTTCAAGTTGCCACTTTTCTTTCAAATTTTCAATGTCCATGTTACGTATTGTTCGCTCAAACGCCTTGATGTTTGACCGCTGCTCATTTAACATATCTTTAGTCCGTTGATCAACGACTAACTCTTCATTTGACGTCGTGTTCTTCACATCATATGTGACCTCTTCTCGTTCCCGTTGTTCTTTAACCACCTCTTGAGCACTCGACCTTTCTTCTTGTTGTTGCAACTGAGTAAACGAAGTAAATTTATCGTCTTCGATTTTCGCCAATAATCTTTGTTTCGACTTATTTATCATACTCTTCGTCTCTTCGTATATTTGTTCCAAGCGCTCGTAAACGCGATTCTCATAATAAGGTCCAGACTTCTTGCCTTCAAATAAGGCTAATTGGATGTCGTTGTTTTTAAAGTCACTCCAATACTCCTCCAGCTTCTGAAGTCTTTCATCGTGATACTCAAGAGTGGTTTTTCGTGTAGGACTATCTTTCTTAAAGTTTTCATTTATACGTTTAATAGCGTTAAGATTGTCCGATTGAGAGTCAAGTAAAGCATCGTAAGAAGACATTGTTGTTTCGCGGTTCACAAATCCAAAATTTTAGAAATTTAGGTAATATGGAACGTGCTCACCGGATTCGCTGCTTACTGCCTGCTGCTTATACTTCACCTCGTTCTGTGTACTCTCACTGATTATCACTGATCACACTGTTTGTAATGTTCTGTTGAATGTTCTGATTAATGTCTGAGTTTAATGTTCAAATGTTCCCGCGAGTGAAACCGTACCACGGCACTGATTTTACACTTAACGGCTCGAAGGACCAAAATGTAAGGGCTTGAACCCTTACAGTTAATGTTGGATGTTAATAAAATAAATGTTAATGTTTAAAAAGGTATTTTAATACGAAAATGCACTAAAATAAAAAGAAATTAATTAAAAATGTTATAAAAAATGTTAAAATGTTAAATGTTGCGCGAGCTCGATATTATACCGAAGACTGGCCTACTTGAGTACGTGACTATCTTATATTTTATTATAAATTAACATAATTTGCAGTATTCTAACTAGGCCAAATCAAAGTACAATGTGCGGTTGCTTAACCGTACAAATCCATACCTCGTTCGTCAGCTAACTGATTAATAACCGCCCGGTTATTAATCAGTTAGCTGACAAATTAGCAAACGGTAACTCGAAAGGGTTGGCTGCGGACTACGTAGTTGAAAAAGGAGTTCTGTTCAGAAAGGCTAATAATAAACTTAAGGTTGTTGTTCCTAAACAATGCCGGTGGTCTCTAGTGCAGACCTTCCATGATAGTAATGGTCATGTAAATTTTAATAAAACTTATGATGCAATTAAGAGTAAGTATTGGTTCGGTAACATGCGTCGTTTTATTCAAAAATATGTGCGCAGCTGTATTTCGTGTCAATACGCTAAGAAGCCTACGGGTCGACTTGTTGGGTTATTGCATCCAATAGAAAAGGTACCAGTGCCTTTTCATACTGTGCATGTCGACCACCTTGGTCCCTTTTGCAAGAGTCCGTCGGGAAGGATGTACATTTTTGCGATTTTTTTTTTTTTTTTTTTGTGAGGGGAAAATCATCAAATGACTTCGACTTCTCCCGCCCAGGGCCGGGCAGGAGGGAGTGTCAGACTCTTACTGACTAAAAACCCCCCTGTTCCTTCTCCTGCTCTGTGCCGAGGTCGCGGTACCTCATTGCGCTTACCCCGCAACCCCGGCTGAACATCAGCCCTTTAGGGCCCCGTCTGTGGTGGTCGAATGGCTCTTTGAGGCGCGCGCGGAACGCTACGCGCCGTACGCTCGGGCCTGGTTCTGGTCGGGCGGCGAGCTGCCCTTACTCGCCGACCGCAGGCCCGTACTTACGGTGGCCGGAGATCGTCCCTCGATCCCCGACGCCCGTAGTGTCGCCAGTTGCGGCTGCTGGGGCGTGAGGAGGAGGATTGCTCCCTCACGCGGGCCGCCTCTCTCTTTGCGAGCATGACTGCTTCACAAAAGGAGGAGACGGCGTCCCAGTTCCTCTCACTCCGCACCATGGCCTCGACTAAGGCCGGGCGCGAGAGGTCGCCGCCGCCGATCACTTCCCTGAGGATACGGCGGTGCTCAGCCCAGGCAGGGCATACCGCTACCGTATGCTCCACCGTATCCTCTAGGTGGTCCTCACAATGACGACACTCGGGCGTTTCCTCCCGCTGAATCCGAAACAGGAACCTACCGAAGCTGCCGTGCCCGGTAAGCACCTGCGTCAGACGGAAGGTGAGGACGCCGTGGCGTCTCTCAAGCCACTCCTCAAAGAGGGGTCTTACCGCTGCTATGGTAGCGTGCCCGGCCCTCGGTTGCGACAGTCGTTGTCTCCACTCTGCCATGAGATCTCGCCGGAGCTCATTCCGCCACGCACTTATTTGGCGCGGCAGAGGATCTTCGCCCCGGCGACGCGCGTCTGCGAGCAAACTGTAGACGCGCGCGAGCGCCTTCGCTTCTAGATCCCACGGCGGTGATCCGGCAAGGAGGTTCGCCGCCTTTTTTTTTTTTTTTTTTTTTTACGGGGGGAAATCCTCATGGACTTCCTCCGCCTGGGGAGAGGCGGAGGGGCGTGCCGGACTCTTACCGGCTAAAACCACCCCGGTGTCTTCTCGCACGTGCGCGCGGGGCCGCGGGAATCCACATTCTTCCGCAGCCCCACACTAGTGCTGGCCCGGTCTGTCCGGGCCTCGTCTCTAGCACGGGGTAGTGAGGTGTTCGACTACCCCGTGCATCCTCTTAGAGGCGCGCGTAGACACCGCGCGCGCCTTCGCCTCGGGTCCATCGGATAGGGGGCGGGGACTTCCCCAAGTCCGTCGCCCCTGGACCCATTCATGGGGGGCGGAAGAGGGCGTTATCCGCCCTTCTTCTGCGCCCGGTGCGTCTTCTGCGGCCTGGGAAGGGAGTGGAGATCTCCCTCTCCCGTTCCGCAGCTTCCTTCTGCGACATCACGTCCTCGCAGAAGGACACCACCGCGTCCCACGACTCTGCGCTACCGACCATACTACGAACCACGGCCGGCAGCGACAGATCGCCTCCTACTTCTGATGTGAGGGCACGGCGCTGCTCCTCCCAAGCCACACACTCGGCGAGCGTGTGTTGCGCCGTGTCCTCCCCACAATGGACGCAGTGGTGGCACCGAGCGTCCGGCTCCCTGTCTATGCGACACAGGTACTTGCCGAAGCAACCGTGCCCCGACAATACCTGTGTCACCCTGAACGACAGGGAGCCATGCCTTCTCCCGAGCCAGTCGTCGAGTACTGGCCGGATCGCCTCGACGGTAGCGAGGCCGGCGGTAGGGCGCAGAAGCCTCTGCCGCCATTCCGCCACCAGGACCTGACGGAGCTCCTCTCGGCGCCGCGCGATCTGCCGCTGCACCGGTCTCGAGCCCCGTGCCCGCTCTTCCTCGCGCCATCGATATAATGACGCGAGTACTTTCGCCTCTAGGTCCCAGGGCGGGGATCCGGCCAGGACGCAAGCCGCCTCGTAGGAGATCGTGCGATACCCGCGGACGACTCTGACGGCCATCGCCCTCTGCGGCTTCCGCAGAATGGCGAGAGTACTGGCCGTTATGTCGAGCGCCCACACAGGGGCCCCATAGAGGGCCATGGATCGCACGATTCCCACATACAACCGCCTACAGGCGGCGCTCGGGCCCCCCAAGTTGGGAAGCAACGTTGAAAGCGCGCCCGCTGCACCCATCAGCTTGGGCGCCAGCCGCCGGAAGTGGGGACCGAATTCCCAACGGCTGTCGAGCACCAATCCCAGGTACTTCATGGTGGACTCGACAGCTATCCGGGCCCCACTGACCACGATGTGTGATCCCGGCGCCGGCGCGCGTCGGGGGCCATGAAACACCATGGCCTCCGACTTGTTCAGGGCCACCTCCAGGCCCAGGCGCCGGATGCGGTTCACCACCTGTGACACCGCAGCCGTGGCTATCAACGTCGCTTCCCTGTGCGAGCTCCCCCGGGCAGTGACAAGCGTGTCGTCCGCGTAACACGTCAAGTCGGCGCCCGACGGGAGTTCGCCTCTCAGCACCCAGTCGTATCCGATGTTCCACAGGAGCGGTCCCAGGACCGATCCCTGTGGGACACCGCACGACGTGAGGCGCCGACCGGCACCGTCACGTCCCCGATAGGTGACGCATCTACCTTCCAGGTAAGCCCTACTGTACGGCGGAGGTAGGGAGGCACACGATGGTAATGCAGCGCCTCCCGAATACAACTCCAGGGCAGGGTATTGAAGGCGTTGGAGATGTCCAAGGACACCGCCAGCACAACCCCACCCCGGGACACCGTTTCCTCCGCCAGGGCCCTCACGCGCATGATTGCATCTATGGTGGAGCGCCCCCGACGAAACCCAAACTGGTTCTCGTCTAGGTTCGGCCCCTCCCTGCACAAGTGGCTGACGAGGCGATCTGCGATAATACGCTCAAAAAGTTTGCCCGCCTCGTCTAGCAACACTATGGGCCGATACGCGGACGGCGAGTCCGCGGGGCGCCCCTCCTTCTTGAGCAGGACCAGCCTCCCCTCCTTCCACACACTGGGAAACTGGCCCCGCTCGAGACATGCCGTGAAGAGCCCCCTCAGCTGGGGCTCTAGCTCCTTCAGAGCTAAGACGAGAGCTCGACCAGGAACTCCGTCGGGTCCGGGCGCTGTGTTCTTGGCCCGGAGTCGCGACACGGCCGCTCTCGTCTCTGCTTGCGTCACCTCGGGGACATCGGTGCTCTCCTCTTCTGGAGAGTCTGTGGCTGAGGGCGAAGCCATCGCCGGGGGAACGTGTCCCGCTCGCTCAGGGAAGAGGGCCGACACTACCGCCTCTAGCAACTGGGGTTGCATCGTCTGGGTAAGTGGAGGCGCCCAGGCCCGCAGCTTGCCCCGTGCCCAACGGTAGGGGCGCCCCCACGGATCCCGATCCAGGGACCCCAGTAGCTCTTCCCTGGCACGCGACTTTGAGTCGCCGATGGCCAGCCACAGAGTCTCCTTGGACGCGCGGTACACCTCATACAGCGCGTCCTCCTCGGCGGGATCCCGTCGACGTCGCCTCCGGTATCGAGTGTACTGGCGGCGAACCGCAACGCACTCGACGCGCAGAGGTTCGCCGCCTCCCCGGAGATCGTGCGATACCCGCGGATTACTCGTATAGCCATGACCCTCTGGGACGCGACCAGCGTACGAGCCGGCCGCCGCTTCAAGTCCGGCGCCCACACAGGGGCACCGTAGAGGGCCATGGATCGCACGATCCCCATATACAACCTCCGGCAGGAGGCGTTTGGCCCCCCGAGGTTGGGAAGGAGCCGCTTGAGCGCGGCCCCAGACCGTTCCAACTTAGGGGCCAAACGACGAAAATGCTCCGTGAAGTTCCATCGGCTGTCGAGGACGAGACCCAGGTACTTCATCGCCGACTCGACGCCGATGGTAACTCCTCCTGCCGTTACTTGGGACCCACCTGGAGGTGGCGCGCTCCGACGGCCATAGAAGCACATGGCCTCGGACTTGTGGAGCGCCCACCTCGAGTCCCAACTGCTGGATCCTTGCAACGACAGTCGCAACCGCTTGTGACATCAGGTCGGCCGCCGCCTGATGCGACCTCCCGTTCGCCAGCACCAGCGTGTCGTCAGCATAACAGACAATGCTGACGCCGCTCGGGAGGTCGGTGCGTAGCACCCAATCGTACCCGATGTTCCACAGGAGAGGTCCCAGGACCGATCCCTGTGGGACACCGCGCGACACCTCTCGCCGATTCCACACGCCCCACCGGGGCGTGTGGAATCGGGGTAGATGACGCATCTGTCCGTCAAGTAAGCCTCGACTACACGACGGAGATAGGCAGGCACCCGGTGATACCGGAGTGCCTCCAAAATGCAGCTCCAGGGCAGCGAGTTAAAGGCGTTGGCGATGTCCAGAGACACCGCCACGACGACTCGCCTCCCGGCCAACGCTGTCCCCGTCGTGAGGTCCCTCACGCGCATGATGGCGTCCACCGTGGAGCGCCCTCTGCGGAAGCCGAACTGGCCGTCCGCTAAATCCGGCCCCCTTCCAGACAGGTGCCCGACGAGGCGGTCTGAGATTATCCTCTCGAACAGCTTTCCCACCTCGTCGAGTAGCACAATGGGCCGGTACGCGGACGGGGAGTCCGCAGGACGCTCCGGCTTCTTCACGAGGACCAGTTTACCCGTCTTCCACGACAGCGGAAACTGGCCTCTCTCCAAACATGCGCTGAACAGACCAAGTAGTCGAGGCCTGAGAGCCTCCGAGGCCAGGACCCAGACCTTGGCATGCAGCCCGTCAGGTCCTGGGGCGGTATTCTTGCTGCTCAGCCGGCGCACCGCCACTCTCAAATCTACCTCGGTCACTTCCGGAGCGGATTCGTCGTCGTCGTCGATGTAGCCCGCATTGGGCACCGCAGGGGGCGGGGGCATAGCCGGAGGCGTGTAACCCATCTGTGGTCGGGGGAATAGCGCCCCAACCACTTCGTCCACGACCTCCGGCCGGAGACTCTGAGTCAGTGGGGGCGCCCAGGTGCGGAGCTTATCACGCACCATCCGGTAGGGGCGTCCCCACGGGTCTCTGTTCAGAGTCTCCAACATCTCCTCGCGGGCCCGATCTTTGGCCCGCCGGATCTCCACCCTGAGGGTGGCCTTCGCCGCCCTGTACTCCTCGTATAGCTCCTCTCTGGTTTCAGCGTCCAGAGGGCGGAGACGGAGCCTGCGGTGCCTGGTGTATCGGCGTCGCGCTGCGGTGCACTCACCGCGCAGGTCTGCCAATTCCTGCGACCACCAATACACCTGGCGCTTGCGTTGGCACGGTCGGATCCGGGGCATCGCCACGTCGCACATCCTTGACATGGCGTCCTGGAGCCTCCTCGTTAATGTCGGCTGGCCTGACCGGTGGTATCACCCAGGCCTGCACGACTGCGGCTTCCAGGAAAAGCTCCCGGTCCAGTTGCCTAAGCGCCCAACGCGGGCTACACGGGGCCTGTCTGACTGGCGGGTCTGCGGACTCGGCGGAGACGTCGAACCGTATATACCGGTGGTCCGAAAACGTCTCCACCTCCTCCATGACGCGCCAGTCAACAACGCGCGATGACAGAGCGGGGCTAGCAAACGAAATGTCCACCACTGACTCGCCCCGCATCCGTACGCACGTGGGGACAGAACCCCGGTTCAGCACGACTAGGCCTGTCTCCAGAGCCCAGTCTTCGACCATCCTTCCCCGGACATCAGTGAGCCGGGAACCCCAAGCCAAATTCTTGGCATTGAAGTCCCCGAGGACCAACACGGGGAGGGGACGGAACCCGACGACGACGGTGACTAACTCCCTGAGGGAGTTGTGGAACTCGACGAGAGTTCGGTTCGGAGAGAAGTACACGCCCACCACGGCGATCTCTCCGAACCGAGCCGCGACGCAACCCCTGCCTCGCTGAGGCCCTTCGGGGGTTGGGGTACCGGCGGCGGCCGACGAGATGATGGTCACCGAGCCGTCCAGGTCTGACACCCAGTGTTCCCTGGCTGGAACGAAGTACGGCTCGGAGACCACAGCAACATTGATCGACCACTGCGCCATGCTCTGGAGCAGGAGATCCTGAGCAGCGACGCAGTGGTTGATGTTCGCCTGGAGGAGGCGTAATGGAGCCATTATTGGGTATCCATCACGACCTCCTCTCTGACGGCAGCGGCGACAGCAGCAGTCGCAGGGGTGTTGGCGACTGCGGCGGCAGCGGGAGCGACGGTGGGAGCGGTGGAGGTGGCTAAGGGCCTACCTTTGCTCCTGGGCTTGGTGGGGGGGGAGCAGGTTTTGCCCCCAGCCCGGTGATCGGCCGGCTTGCCAGCCGCCGCACATACTACGCAGTGCGGCGGGGCGGTACAAGCGCCGGCCCTGTGACCGGGCTGACCGCAGCGGAAGCAGCGGTCGCTGCGGTCCACCTCTGAGGTGCATTTGGCACCCACATGGTGACCAATGAGGCAGCGGAAGCACCTCAAAGGTCGGGGTTCCAGCAGCTTCACCTGCGCCGAAACCCAGCCCACCAGGAGCCTTTTGCCCTCCGACAGTTTTTTGGCCGCTGTGACGGGGCAGCTCACTACCACGGTCCGCAGCCCCGTATTGTCCGGGCGGATGGTGCCTGCCTTCACCTGATCAGCAGGGCACCCCCCCGTCCTTGCGACAGCGGCCGCCACCTCGTTCTCCGTCACGGAGTCATCCAGGCCCATGATGCGTAGCTCCAAGCATTTGGTGGGCCTGGACACGCGAGCCTCATCCGCCGCAAGGCACGTCCTGAGCCTCTCGGCAAGGGCGTCAGCGGATGGGCCGCTGGCCGCGCCGGGGACCTCCAGAAGACGGGCTCCAGTCGCGGTGACCCTTACCGCGAACCCGTTAGGGGCCCCGAACTCCGCGGGAGTAACCGTCCCCTTCAATTTGGCGAGGACGTCGCCGTATGTCACCCCCTTCTTAGCCGCGTCCGGCTGTAGCGTAATAACTACAGCCGAAGATTTAGGGGTGAGAAGCATTGCCGCAGCGCGCTTCTCTTTGCGTCGCTGCTGCCGCCGCTGCCGCTGCTCCTTCTTGCGGCGCTTTCTCGCCTCTTTGGCGCTCCTTCTCGCCTGCCCGGCCACCTGCCACTCGTCGCCATCGGTGCGCAGCTCTGATAGCGGGGTTGGGGCTGCAACGGCTGGAATTTCAGCTGCTGCGCCCCTTCGCTTGCGGCTATTTGGTGCCAGAGGCACAGCAGGAGCCGGTGCCGGTTGAGCTATGGGCGTCCTCGTCAGCGGCGGGGCTCTCGGTGCTTTCGCCGCAGGGGGCACTTTCGCCCTTTTCTCCACCGGAGCGTCTGCTCTGACGCCGCGGCTAGGTGGTTGCTTCGTCTTCGCTGCCGCGGCTGCATAAGTGCCAGTTGCGAGCGGGGGGTCGAAGGAGCCTACCCTCCAGAGCGTCGAAACGCTGCTGGAAGGCGGCCATCTCCTGCCGCATGAGGCCAAGAAGGTCAGCCTCCACTGGCTGCGAGGGTTGGGGACGACCCGCGCGAGCAGCGGCGAGTTCCGCCTTTGCTGCACGAAGTTCCGCCTCCAGGGCAGAGTTCGCAGCCGCTAATCGGGCCAGCTCGCGCCTCATTCCGGCCATCTCTTTTTGCAGAGCGGTCATCTGCCGCTCTGCTGAGCCCTGCTGGGATACCGCCGACATTATAGCGGCCTCCGCGTGCTTAAGCACTCCGTTCCTGCCGGCCTGGGTTTTTTGCCCAGCCAGCATGCGGAGTGCTTCCTTAACCTGGAGGCGGAGGCTCTCAGCGCCGCCTACAGCATCCTCACCGCCGGACACCTCCATCTCCGAGGAGTCCGAGGGGGCAGCCTTTCCCAGGGCGCTCCCCTCCGCTGCCAGCCGCTCTGCCGGCTCAGATCGGCTCCCAGCCGCCCTTGTGGAGCCCTTCCCCTTGCCCCTACCCCGCGCAGCCGTGGGGATTTTGGGGGCTGGGGCCTCCTGCTCGTTGGAGGACGGCTCTCGACCATCCTCCAACCTGGGACGTTTAAAAACGCCCCGGTCTTTCTTGTGGCGCAGCGCGATGCTGACGCCAGACAATGATGAGTCGGACTCTGAGTCCGACTCCTTCCTCCCCGGGGCCCGTGCACGGGACTTGCTGGACGGGACCAGCGCCTCCCCACGAACCCGAGAGCCGCCCTGGCCCTCACTATCGCCTCCAAGCGAGCTAACCTCGTTTGCCTTCTCCTCACCGGTAGGTGGATTTTTATTTTTTTGTTTAGACATCTCCATTGAAGTCCCACGAGTATGGGGGAAATAAGAGGTCCGCCCAGGGAGAGCCCCCTGTCCCTGGGTAAGTGTGCATTTGTCTCCCAACTAGGGGGTCCACCGGTCCCCTAGCTGGGGGTGCGCTCACGACTGATCCTACTCCTCAGCCATACATACCCTCGCCGCGCACCAGAACTTAGTATTGGAGGAATTTTTTATAGAGGTTATCTTCCTCGCGGTCCGGGCGGTTAAGCCAAGACCCTCGTCCCGGTCCGAGTCATAAAACATGACCATGATCTCTTCCCGGATTACGATATCGACGGGTGCAGTCGGGCGCAGCTAGTGCCCCGATGCTACTCATTGGCAGGGTGAGTGCACAACGAGCGCCGCCCTAGTTTCTCCGCCCCGCTCTCTGCTAGGTCCAGAGAGTCGTGCAGAGGAACGCCCCCACGGAGGCGTGGACCCTATGCCAGCATAGAGCCGGTCGCCTCTAGAACCCGACCGGGTTCTCCGCCCGGCCAGAAGTTCGCTGCGGGCGACAGTCAGTCCAACCCTGTCGCCATCCCGTTAGGGAGACTGTCGCCCGCACCCAGGGTGCACCACGGGGAGGTCTTCTGGCATGCACCCCACATTTTTGCGATCATAGATTCATTTACCAAGTTTATATGGATCGAGGCGGTGCGAGACACTAGTTGTGCTAATGTCCTTAAGACTCTCGACCTGTTTATAAAGACGTTTGGTTTGCCAAACAGAATTATCAGCGACCGTGGCAAAGCCTTTGACTGTCACGAGTTCAAGAAGTATTGTACTGAGCGTCAAATAAAACACGTAATGAACGCCGTGGCGAGTCCTCGAGCTAACGGTCAAATTGAAAGGTATAATCGTACAATACTTGATGCTCTCGTGGCTTACGTTGGTGATGACCAAAATAATTGGGAGATGTATCTACCTAGGGTTCAATTAGGATTGAACTCGAATATTAATAATACTACGGGGAAATCGCCGTTAGAGCTGTTGTACGGCTTTCGACCTCGTATAGCGGGTGACTTAGTTACACCTGTTAGATCAGATTGTTTCAATAACTGGCGTGAGTCTGCCACTACTAGAATGCAAACTGCTGCTCAGCAGTCGAAACTAAATTTCGACCGTAAGAGACGTACTGAAGCGCCCCTTAAGGTTGGCCAGTTGGTCCTGGTGCAACGGAAGGTATTTAAAAGGGCTTAGAAGTGGCAAGTTAGTACCACGTTATGATGGTCCATTTGTTGTGACAAAGGTGCTCCCGCATGACAGATACGTTGTTAAGGCTAGCAATAAAAGTCTTAGTTCTTATGAGAATGTATTGGCAAGGGATAGACTAAAGCCGTTCCATTGCATGTCCGATTCAGATTAAAAAAAAAACTGATTTATTATTTTCGTTCTGTAATTGTCCTTATTAGGAGAAACTAATTGATTCAGATTAAGAACTGAATATTTGATTGAGCTTATTTCAAACTGATAATTTAAAATAAGTGTTTGATCTCATTGTAGAAATAACAGGAGTTAGACTACTCACTGAATTAATATTCTATTTTTCTTCTTTTTATAAACAATTTTCATTGAAGGATAACTTAATTAATTCAGATTAAGAACTGAATGACCAAGTTTAATTTATGTTCGGATTTATGATTTAAATTGATTTTACTTGACCTCATTGTAATAAGAAACTATAAGCAGTGACTGATTGTACTTCCTAGTTATAGTCAAGTTATATTTCACAAGTACCATGGTACCTCTGTATTCATTATGTGATTTAAGTATATTGTTTATGGCCTAAGTAATTGTTGTCTTATTTAATGGACAAGTAAAAGAGATCTCTGTACTTTTAAAAGTGCTATGGATTGTGTTTACACAGTGTTGTGAGCATGAGCTTCTTGTATATTGAACCCTATATTGCATGCATGCCACCTTTAAGAAGGTGAATCATGAAGGCTTGTACAGCGGACCATGACTTTCGGGGATACCTTACATGCAGTAAGTGTGAACCGAACTGCTGAACGTAGATCCATGCGAGATGGGTGGACCGTCAGAGCAGTTGAAGGCCTTAAGAGGTGGACCACCAGACTTTAAGAGGTCAGGAAAGGTCAAGTAAATGCTTGACCTGTTAAATGTAGACTCAAGTAATGAGTGGACCGCCTGCTGGCCTTAAAAGGCGGACCGCAATGGACCTTCAGAGATCTTAAGATTGAAAGGCTAAACTCAATTGTTTGTGAGTGTGCCGTTTACTCATGTGGTAGGCCTTAAGAGGTGGACCCTGTAGCTATTTGGTAGTTTCGCACTGTATTGTGCTGGAGTAAGCCTTAAGAGGCGGTACTTAGAGACTTTAAGAAGTCGTCTTCTACTAATGAGCCTTAAGAGGTTCCGTGTACTCATCAAGAAAAAGGAGCTGTACGGGACGCCCAGCAGCATCAGGACGGCCGACTGAGAGAGATCGGTCAACAAATCGCTCGACGCGCCAGCGCGCCGTGATTGGTCCGCGGCATCTTTTGACACACCGACCGCCCGCACGCAGGACACCGGCTCGTGTGGCGACAGTTACCCTCGGGACGTCAAATAGTTATTGCGTGTGCTATTTTAATTATTCTATGTATTTCGTCCTTTGGATGTCTTTGCTAAATAAATATCACGAATAATAAATTTTGTCTTTTACTAGACACCTCGGCATAGGACCTTTTGACAGCAGGGAACACTTGGCTTGCTTCCGCATAGGAAATGGATTTCTCCGCCATCAAGCTTTTGATGCTTTTCTGACGGCCCAGTTCTGGACAAGCATTGTGGTTGGCAAAGTGGTTTCCATTACAGTTAACGCAATGAGCAAGTTCCGAAGAAATGTTGCATCCATCACCTGGATGGTCCTGGCCACACTTAAAGCAGCGCGGCTTCGAGCGACAGAGTGTGCGGGTATGTCCAAAGCGACAACAGGTGTAGCACTGAATTGTTGGGTAAGAGTACAATTCTACTGGAAGGGCAGAATAAAAGCAAAAAACTTTTTTTGGTAGTACTTGGCCATCAAAGGTGAGTACTACTAAATTAACAAAAATTCGCGGGTTACTCACGTGTAAATGTTGAGAAAAGCTCTACTAGTTTCGAACCACAGAGGGGTTCTTCCTCATGAGCAGCGTGCGCGGACGCGGCGACGTTGCGCAGCCTACTGGTTAGCGTTGGCGCCTGCATCGCTGTTGATGGTTGCGCTGCGGCGAGTCCAACGCGCCATCTGCCGGATACCACGCGCGTTTGCTTCCATCTCCGGCGGCGGCGCGTGTGACGATGTTGAGGCGCACGGTACGTTCACCAGTGGCGCGGGTAGTGGGTTCGATTCCGGGCCCGGCACAAAGTCTGTGTTACATATGACGCTTACTGTGTCACACTCCAGACTGGATACGCTTCGGACCGACGTAGTCTCCAAGCTCGGCTTCCACGCGGGTGGCAATGCCCAGCCACCATCCCTGTTGAAGCACGGACGTCGGCTAATCTCGATGGCCTCTCGCACTTTTCGCGGAACGAAGTATTTCTCCCTGGCTAGTACGGAGACCTTATCAAAACGTATGAAGTGAGCCGCATCCGTGCCGCAAACATGTTCAGCCACAGCCGATGCCTGGATGTCCATCTTCTTCACGCTACGTATATGTTCCTTTAGCCTGGTTGTGATGTTGCGCCGAGTTTCTCCGATGTAACTTGAGCCACAGTCGCAAGGTATAATGTACACACCGGGCACAGCTAGTGGATCCTTATCCTTTGGCGAGCGTAGCAGTTGTCTCAGCTGACCGGGTGGGCGGAAGATCGTCCTGATGCTATATTTACGTTGCAGCAGGTGTCCGATTCTGTCGGTTACTCCTTTCACGTAGGGTAAGAACGCTGGAGTCCGCTCCGCAACTGCTGGTCGCTTCCTACTCGAGCTGCTCGCTAGTCGAGTACATTGACGCCAGTTGTATCCATTGTTCTCCAGTACCCTTTTTAAATGGTGAAATTCGTCGTCAATGTACTGTGGATCGCATAGACTCAGCGCCCGGTTTATCAAAGTCCGCGGGACAGCGGCTAGGTGGGAGGGATGATGATGTGAGTCAGCTCGTAAGTATCGGTCTATGTGTGTCGGTTTTCGATACACTTTTCGTTCCGCGAAAAGTGCGAGAGGCCATCGAGATTAGCCGACGTCCGTGCTTCAACAGGGATGGTGGCTGGGCATTGCCACCCGCGTGGAAGCCGAGCTTGGAGACTACGTCGGTCCGAAGCGTATCCAGTCTGGAGTGTGACACAGTAAGCGTCATATGTAACACAGACTTTGTGCCGGGCCCGGAATCGAACCCACTACCCGCGCCACTGGTGAACGTACCGTGCGCCTCAACATCGTCACACGCGCCGCCGCCGGAGATGGAAGCAAACGCGCGTGGTATCCGGCAGATGGCGCGTTGGACTCGCCGCAGCGCAACCATCAACAGCGATGCAGGCGCCAACGCTAACCAGTAGGCTGCGCGACGTCGCCGCGTCCGCGCACGCTGCTCATGAGGAAGAACCCCTCTGTGGTTCGAAACTAGTAGAGCTTTTCTCAACATTTACACGTGAGTAACCCGCGAATTTTAGTTAATTTAGTATGTCTCACGATAGTTATTATAAAAACGTGAGTACTACTGTCTGGGTAGGCCTCCATTCTGTACCGTTCACGGAAGTCACCTTCCTATTCATTCTCCTAGCTTTAATAACAATCCCACATCCAGCGGGAACCCTGATGTTGGCAATAATCTCCTCCTCGGTCCATTCAACAGGGACATCTCTTACAATACCCATTCTTGTTATGTTGAATTGTGGGATTGTGGTATTGTAATTTTGCGCAACCACACAATTAACAAGGAAACTATTTGCATCCTGATGCGACAAAAACTCAACAGACACTCTGTTTCTGCCTAGCCTTTTCACTCCGCCAATTTTAACATTTCTTATGTTATGTTTCATAAGGAACATTCCGAATTTAACGGGATGGAGTGTTGTACCTGAAGTCTGGGAGTCCTTTAGCATAACATAAACAATGTATGGGGGGTTATCCCTCTCAGTGTAGCATTGCCTACCGTTAACACTTTTGGCAAGTTTTGGTGGGTTGATTTGAGAGATAGGTGGGGAACATGCCGGTCTCTTCCTTTTACTTAAGGATGAGTCAGTGTCCATGGGATCGATTTCCGGGTCGTCATTTGGGAGTGTAACAGTTACAATAGGCTTAAATTCTAAAGGTTTATCAGGAGGATCGGGGGGCTTCTCCTCGTCCATGTTGGAGAGATAAAGGAGTGGAAAGAGGAAACAAGGGCTAAAATTTACTTATACTTACTACCTTTAACTATAGACACACACACAGTAAGCAACACAAAAACACGAAACACAAATATACGAGATTTCAATTCAGATCACTATAAAAAAGATCACTAAAATTGATAACAATCGTCGTAATGACAAAAACACGTGCGTATCCTTCACCACTACCGACGAAAAAACTCTTTGAACTGTTGTATTGAAACTTTTGACAGTGACAATGACAAGCTGAGTGTTGGTGTTGACATTGACGTTTTTGTTTTGTAAATTTGTGTTGCCACCCTCTGTTAATAATTATTTATGCTGTTATTTTCGGTTTTCTGACTGAAGAATAGGGTAGGTGATATATGTATTTTAAATTTGTCTTTATTTATATTCCTTGTTAATTATCCTCTTAATTGTATGTTAAATCTTTCCTCGTAGCGTATGGGCGAGTTAAAATAGCCATAAGTTTTAATTTAAATTTAATTTCTTTTGGTTTTTTTTTTCTTTCTAGCCATATTTTATATATATATTTATTTTATTATTTTTATTTTATACCTACGATAATTATATTTTTAGTTGCCTATCATGAGTGAGATTAATCTAGATGATAGTTTCTTCTCGTGCTCTTCAACTTCTGGCAGTTTCATCAGTGCGGATGGTGATTCTTCTGCTCCTTTGACGTTGGGTGAACAGATTTCCACACTTCTATCTCCTAATAATTTCAATATTGCGGATATAAATGCCCAGAGTGTTCCTAGCCATTACTCCGACCTTCTGGCATCTATCGACAGTGCTTGCCTGGATGCTCTACTGATATCCGAGTCCTTTCTGAAACCTTCGCTCCTGTCTGCACACTTTGCCCTTCCTGGATATGTTCTGGTTCGGAACGACAGAACGGGTAAGGGAGGTGGGGGTGTTGCCATGTACTTACGGGCTGATGTACCTCATAAGATCATCGGTGCCTCTCCTTCCCTGTACTCGGAATCAGCAGAGTATCTTTTTCTTGAAGTTATTCTAAATCACACCAAGATGCTCCTTGAAGTACTCTATTGCCCTAATCTTACAATCAATTATTTTGACACGTTGGACTCGCTTCTAAATGAATACTGCCCATTGTACGAGCATATAGTTGTGATGGGCGACTTCAACACTTGCCTTTTTAAGGATGACATTCGGGCGTATAAACTTACAAGGGTATTGAGTTGGAGGCACTGAAGCGTGATGCGGATCTCATAGACTGGACCTATATTTTTGAGAGCTCCTGCATCAACGAAATGGCGAACTATTTCGACACAAAATTTCTGCGTTTGTTCGACAACCATGCTCCTATTCGCCGAATAAAAGTAAAAACTACTCCGGCCCCCTGGCTTACACCTGCCATTAAGGAATTGATGGCTAGGCGCGATAAGGCAAAGCGGAGGCTGAAGCGTGGTCCATCTGAGCGCAATCTTATGACATATAAAAGCTTTCGTAACCGCTGTAGTCGAATGTGTAGAGATGCTAAGAGACGCTACTTCCACAATTCTCTCGATAATCGCAGTTCTGCGGAGATTTGGAGATTTTTAAAATCGGTTGGCATTGGCAAAGCTCTTGCTGCTTCCGGCGGGGACATGGACGTGTGTGCACTTAATAATTACTTCTGCTCTCCCCCAGTTCGTTTGAGTGCGCCCGTCAGAGCCAGTACACTGGACAAGCTTTCTGGTTTGTCGATGCCAAATGGTTCACCTTTTGAGTGGTGTGCTGTGACTGAGGAAGATGTGAGGAGGTCTGTCCTCGCTATCTCGTCTGACGCAGTTGGCAGTGACGGCATCGGGGTGCGCGCAGAAGACCTCCCCGTGCGTTCGGCGGCTGCTGGTCCCTTGCCGATAAGTCCGGGGGGAAGAGCAGTCGATGGACCGGTGCACCCTGGGTACGGACAATAATCTCTTCGCGTAGTGCAGCGTAGAGAAGTATTATTGTCCGGAGCTAAGTTCTGCAGGAGGGGTCGCTCCTGCCCCGCCGACGTAGTTGATTAGGTAAGGACGCGGCCACACCCGCTTCGACGCAGGCGCGTCAATGCGGGGTTTGTTTGTCTCCTCGTTCATTGAGGAGCTAACGTTTCGGCGGGTCCGCTGAGTCGGGTTGGCCGGACAGCGGACGGAGGCATGTCTTAATGCCGCCGTCGGGGGGCTTGGCTTTGCCGCCCGGCCCCAGAGGAAGGACACCTCTAAGATAAAAAACCACCCAATCCCAAGTTTCGGGAGCGCGGCGAGGGGATGAATGGCCGTTGGGTGTACGGTCGTTAGCGCTTCCACCTGCTGGTACCTGCCGCCCCCAGCAGTATGTAGGCTTACCCGGGTACCTAAGCCTCTGCCCGGGGTTGACCATTACTTGCTTTGTACTCGTGGGAACAATATGGAGACCCTAACAAATAAAATACAAACAAAAAATGACGAGGTGGGTGAAACAGTACCAATGGTACTAATCGAGCGGAAAGGTGTTCTGTCGGACTCAGAGAGCGTGTCAAGCCGTATGAGTGTGACGAGCGCGGTGAGCGGTAATTTAAAACGCTTACGCAAACGCCCAAGAGAATGTGCAGACTCAGGGTCGGAATCGGGCCTGAGCGATGCCGGCCCCCAAGGTCGGTGCTAAAAAAGGAGGAAGAGGTAGGTCCGCCACCACCGGCAAATATGTTGGTGTTGGTCTATCCAGGCGTGAGGCTGCGGCTGCAGCGAAAGCCGCAGCACTCGCCGATAAACTAGAGGAGGATGAGCGGCAAATAGCGGCTCTGACGAAAAGAGTGACGGAAGGGAGAGTCAGTCGCCTGTCGGAGTCCTCAGCTGTCGTCTCGGATGTAGGAGTCGAGGCAGAGGATCTTCCTGCCTCCGACCTAAATCAAAGGCTGGTTGACGCGGTTGTAGCAATCAGGCAGGTGAGCAAAGTCTCAAAGGGTCTTAGCGGCTGCAGCAAGAAGGCACTTAAAGAGGCCACGGCCTCCATTCTGGAAAGTACTCAAGTACTATTAACACGTACCGTTACAGAAGAGACGGCCCTGCTGCGGGCCCAGAACAAAAAGCTCGCAGCACAAATGGCGGAGCTCCGTAAGGAGCATGAGGAGCTCAAGGCCAAGATGGTCAACTTCCGCCGAGAGCACCTCAGGCAAGAAGTGGGCCTTGCGCTCCCGACGCAGCAACCGCAACCGCAGTTGCCATCACAGGAGACCGAGTTGACTCGCCTGATCCGTAAGGAGATGGCAAGTTTTAACGCGCGCTTCTCGGTCCTGGAGGGGAAGATTCTGCGTCCACCCCTAGATGCAGACCAGCGCAGCACTCCAACATATGCTGCCCAAACCGCAACGCCCCGTGCCGCCCAACCGGCACCAGCGGCACAAAAAAGAACTGCCGCCTCGCAAATGAAAACTGCGGGGCCACAATCAAATAGGCAGTCAACAAAAGAGGCCAAAAAGACAGGGGCCACTGCTCGGCCAGCCAAGCGTGAACCCGCTACTAGACCCGAGGCGGAGTGGGCGGTAGCAGGCGCCGCCAAAAAGACCAAAAAGGCACGCCAACGGGCCAAAAAACAGGCCCAGAAAGAAGAGGCGGCTGCGAAGCGCCAAAACGCGAGGCTCAGCTCTCCCCGCTCTACAGCAGTAGTACTCACCCTGCAGCCAGGGGCAGAGGAGCGGGGCCTTACCTACGCCGGGATTCTAGCAAAGGCGAAAGCCGAGATTTCGCTGAGCGATCTCGGCATTACGGGTCTCCGATGCAAGACTACAGCTACCGGTGGCCGCTTACTTGAGGTATCGGGAGCTACCAGTGGCCCCAAAGCCGACGCTCTCGCCGACAAACTCAGGGCGTCTCTAGGCTCGGAGGAAGTAAGAGTGTCCAGGCCAACCAAGTGTGCAGATCTGCGCATTTCAGGCCTGGATGACTCCGTTACGCAGGAGGAGGTCACCGCTGCCATCTCCAAGGCCGGAGGATGCCCGCCGGAACAAATCAAGGCGGGCACGATACGTCGAGGTGTCTCCGGTCTCGGGACAACTCTCGTCAGCTGTCCCGTAGCGGCGGCTAAAAAGATCCAAAACAAGCGGCTCTTGGTTGGATGGGTCTCAGCGCAGGTCGCATTCTTAGCTCCCAAGCCCTATCGGTGTTACCGCTGTTTGGAAGAAGGACACGCGGGGGCACGGTGCACCGCGGGCGTAGACCGCAGCCAAATATGCTTCCGCTGCGGTCAATCCGGTCACAAAGCTAGCACTTGCACTACCAAGCCGCACTGCGTTATGTGTGCGGGATCTGGCAAGCCAGCCGACCATCCGACCGGAACAAAGGCCTGTGCCAGGCTCAAGAAGAGAAATGCCAGGAGACAGCCGGTTCATCCGCAAGCTAGTATACCGGTCTTGATGCAGAAGGAAACCAGCTCGTCGCAGCCGGTTCACCCACCGGTTGCGGCAGATCATCCGCCGAGCGCTGGGGAGGAGGCAACGGCCATGGACACTTAATAATGGCCTTACGTCGTCTCCTCCAAGCCAACACAAATCACTGCGCCAGGGCTCAGGATCTCTTGCTCCAGAGCATGGCGCAGTGGTCGATCGACGTCACAGCTGTCTCCGAGCCATACTTTGTGCCACCCAGGGATGACTGGGTGTGCGACACGAACCGCTCGGTGGCACTGATTATGAGGTCTGCCATCAACACCCTTCCCTTCGAGGCCGTCACCCGAGGGCGGGGCTATGTCGCGGCAGTTTGGGGAAATGTTATGGTCGCGGGGGTATATTTCCCCCCCCAGCCTATCTCTCGCCGACATGGAGGATATTACCAATATCCTCCATGGAGGATAGGGCCAAACAAAAGTTGAAGCGCAGGACTACCGAAGAAAATTTTTCATGCTATAAATATTTACGCAATCGGTGCAATCGTCTGTGTAGGGATGCCAGGAGACGATACTTTGACAATAACCTAACTAATCACAACGCTGGTGATGTTTGGAAGTTCCTACGTTCTGTGGGTATCGGCAAAGCCCCAATTAATGTTTGTAAAGATGTTGACCTTACCTCCCTAAACCATCACTTCTCCCTCTCCCCTGTTTCTCTTGACTGCCTTACTAAATCTATCACTCTTCTCGATCTTTGCTCCTCTTCACCTCCCTCCTTTTCTCCTTTTGAGCTCAGTAGTGTCTCTGAAGATGATGTTAGAAAATCTATGCTCGCCATTAACTCCTCGGCGGTGGGTGAGGATGGTTTATGCTCCCGCATGTTTACCCCTATTCTAAATCACCTTCTCCCTATCCTTACTCACATTTTCAATTTTTCCTTATTCTCTTGCTCCTTCCCTTCTGCCTGGAAAAATGCCCATATTATCCCTTTACCTAAAATCAACAATCCCTCGTCTCTTACTCATTACCGACCTATTTCCATCCTGCCTTTTCTGTCTAAAGTTATGGAACATATTGTTCACAGGCAGCTAACTTCATTCGTAACATCTAGCAACCTTATCTCTCCCTATCAATCTGGCTTTCGCCCCGGCCATAGCACTGTCACGGCACTGCTCAAAGTAACCGATGACATACGCTGGGCCATGGACAACAAGTCCCTTACTGTTCTTGTGCTGTTGGACTTCAGTTCTGCCTTCAACTCTGTGGATTTTGACATACTGTTGGGGGTCCTGAAGGCCAATAATTTTTCTGTTTCCTCTTTAGCCTGGTTGGAGTCTTATCTTCGGGGTCGCCGTCAGCGGGTCCGCCTCGAGGAAACCTTATCCGATTGGTGCGACCTTGCGACCGGGGTCCCTCAGGGTGGCGTCCTCTCTCCTCTGCTTTTCTCCATCTTTATCAATACCGTTGCCAGGGTCATTTCTTGTAATTACCATCTCTATGCGGACGATTTGCAGCTGTACCGTCACTTCGGCATCTCTGAAGCTCATTCTGCTATCGATGCCATGAATCGTGACTTGGATGGTGTTGCTGAGTGGGCCAGATCTTTTGGCCTGCAAATCAATCCTCTCAAGTCTCAGGCCATGATCATCGGTAGCAGATATTATCGTAACACTTTCGACGTCTCTGGCCTCGGTCCATTGCGTTTGAATGGTACAGCGATTCCATTTACCGATAGTGCTAAAAACTTAGGTGTACTCATTGACTCGAATTTATCGTGGGATGCCCAGGTGAATGAAGTCAGTCGGAAGGTTCATTTTTCTATTCATTCGCTGAGGCGCCTCCAGACCCTGCTGCCTGTGAAAACAAAGATTTACCTTGTCCAAGCGCTGATCATGCCTCTGATGGACTATGCAGATGCTTGCTATCTGGATGCCACTGAGGAGCTATTAAATAAACTTGAGCGATTGCAAAATCTATGTATCCGCTTTGTATTCGGTCTTAAGAAGTATGATCATGTCTCCGAATTCCGCAATAGGCTCAAGTGGCTCCCTATCCGTCTTCGCAGGAACACTCGTATTTTATGTCTCCTCTACAATTCCCTCTACAATCCAACTTATCCCGCTTACCTCCGTGACCGTTTCTCCTTGGTGCGTCCTCCTGAAGTCCTAACTCGTTCTCATCTCAAGTCCAACCTTAAAATCGTGCCTCATAATACCGACTTCTTCTCCTATTCTTTCACCGTTTATGCTGTGAGACTGTGGAATTCTCTCCCGCCTAACATTCGTGACGCTAAATCGCTCGCTCTCTTCAAAAAACTAGTTTAAGACCATTACTTTTCTTCATGAGTACTTACAGTTACGTTTATTTATATGTGTATCTTATTTATTGTTATTATTATATATTAAGTATTTATATTTATATGATATATATATACATATATTACCTATTTGTTATCGTTAGTTCTTTTTTTTTCACTTTTGTTACACACTGTGTCTTATATTTTAATTACATTTCCTGTCTCAGGTCTACTGGAAGAAATTCCAACAGGAATAAGTAGCACCTTTGTACTCTTATTTTTTTATGTATTTTCCTCTGTGCTGTTTGTGTGTACATAAATTATTAAATAAATAAATAAATTAAATAAATATTATCTCAGAACTGGGCACGGTCGTCAGTCGCAGCCATCCTCGTCCCGTGGTCGTTTTAGGGGGCTTCAATGCGAAATCTACGGCTTGGGGTTCCCCGGCTACGGATGCACGGGGCGAGTTAGTGGAGGAGTGGGCGGTCGAGCAGGGCCTGCTTCTCCTCAACCGGGGTTCCGTGCAGACGTGCGTGCGGCAGCGAGGTGGGTCTATAGTGGATCTGTCCTTTGCTAGCCCCACTCTCGCACGCACTGTCCAGGACTGGCATGTCTTGGAGGAGGTAGAGACGCTGTCCGACCATCGATATATTCGATTCAGCGTCTCTGCCCAGACCTCGGTTGAGCCGGTCCAAGCGACCCCGGTAGGCGTTGGAGATGGTCCGCGTTGGGCGCTAAAGCGGCTGGACAGGGAGGCTCTCCTGGAGGCTTCTATTGTCAAGGCCTGGTTGGACTCTCCAGACAGGCCTAGTGACATCGACGATGAGGCAGAGTGGTTCCGGGAGAGCAGGTCGCACATCTGCGACGCTAGCATGCCCCGAGTCCGGCCGCTACCATCCAGGCGCCAAGTATACTGGTGGTCGCAGTCGATTGCGCAACTACGCACCACTTGTGTACAGGTGCGACGCCAGTATGCAAGGTTCCGAAGAAGACGTCGCCGCCCCTTTACAGCGGCGGCCGAACAGAAAGAGGCGGAACTGTACAACCACTACAGAGAGGCGAAAAGCGCCCTCCAGCTGGCCATTGTCCGGGCAAAGGGCCAGGCCAATGCAGAGCTGCTGAAGACTCTGGAACGAGATCTGTGGGGACGCCCCCCTACCTTATGGTACGGGGCAAGTTGCGCCAATGGGCCCCCCCACTGTCCCGGAGTCTCCAGCCGCAGCTGCTGGAGGAGGTGGTGTGTGGGTTGTTTCCGACAAGACCGGAGCACACACCACCGGCTATGGTTCCGCCTCATGATTCGCCCGACGCGGACAACGAGACTGACGACGACGTGCCCGAAGTGACCCGGGTAGAGTTGAGAGTGGCGGTGGCTCGCATCAAGAACACCACCCCAGGGCCCGACGGCATTCCAGGCAGTGCATGGGTCCTGGCTTTGAGAACTCTCTGGCCCCGACTAGCGGGGCTCTTAAGCGCATGTTTGGAGCGGGGCCAGTTTCCAAGCCGGTGGAAGACCGGAAAGCTGGTCCTGCTGAAGAAGGCGGGGCGCCCCGCAGACTCCCCATCTGCGTACAGGCCGATCGTGTTGCTGGACGAGGTGTGTAAGATCTTCGAGCGGATCATTGCCGGCCGCCTCGTCCAGCACATGACCAGGGTGGGGCCGGATTTGGCGGACAACCAATTTGGTTTCCGCCAGGGGCGCTCCACAGTGGATGCGATCATGCGCGTGAGGGTCCTGGCAGAGGAGGCAGTCGCCCGGGGTGAGGTGGTCTTGGCGGTGTCGCTCGACATCGCTAACGCTTTCAACACCTTGCCCTGGAGTACCATCCGAGAGGCACTCCGGTATCACGAGGTGCCGCGCTACCTCCACCGCATTGTCGGGGCCTATTTGTCGGACAGGTCGGTGGTGTACCCGGGACGAGAAGGATGGGGTCGGCGAGAGACGTCGTGCGGCGTTCCGCAGGGTTCGGTGTTGGGGCCGCTCTTGTGGAACTTTGGCTACGACTGGGCTCTGCGCGGTGCGCTACTCCACGGCGTCGGCGTCATTTGTTACGCCGACGATACGCTAGTTACAGCGCGTGGGAAGTCGTACCGGCAGGCGTCCATACGCGCGACTGCTGGTGTCGCGCACGTCGTGGGTAGGATCCGGCTGGGCCTAGAGGTGGCATTGCACAAATCGGAGGCCCTGTGTTTTCATGGGCCGAGGATGAAGCCGCCTCAGGGGTCCAGCATCATAGTAGGAGGGGTTTCCATCGCTGTTGAGTCCACGATGAAGTACCTCGGACTCGTTCTCGACAGTCGGTGGAATTTCGGGCCGCACTTTACACGGCTCGCCCCCCGGTTGATGGGCGCCGCTGCTGCTTTGTCGCGCTTGCTGCCCAACCAGGGGGGGGCCATCTACTCCTCCCGGAGGCTCTACATGGGGTTCGTACGGTCGATGGCGTTATACGCCGCGCCAGTGTGGGCGGGAGCCCTGTCGGCTCGCAACATCGCTGCGCTGCGAAGGCCACAGCGCGCGATGGCCGTCAGGATAATAAGGGGATACCGTACGATCTCCTTTGAGGCAGCGAGCCTCCTAACCGGATCCCCGCCCTGGGACCTCGACGCAAAGCTCCTCGCGTCACTCTCTTGGTGGCGTGCGGAGGCAGTCGAGTGGGGCGAGCGCCTGGTGCCTCGACAGGTTGAGGTACGCAGGGCAGAGCTCCGCCAGGCCTTAGTGGCGGAGTGGCAGACGCGTTTAGCGCAACCCACGGCGGGGCACGCCGCTATAGCGGCGGTAAGGCCAATTCTACAGGAGTGGCTCAATAGGTGCCACGGCGCCCTCAGCTTCCAGCTGACGCAGGTGCTTACCGGACACGGGTGTTTCGGGAAATACCTGTGTCGCATAGGCCGGGAGCCGTCTCAGTGCCACCATTGTGGTAATTGCCGCGACGATACGGCGCTGCATACGTTGGCGGAATGTCCAGCTTGGGCCGAGCAGCGCCGTGACCTGGTCGCGGCCGTAGGTGCTGCGGGAAATCTCTCGCTTCCGGCTGTAGTGTCTACTATGGTCGGGAGCGAGTCAGGGTGGAGTGCCGTCGCTATCTTTTGCGAGGCCGTGATGCTCGCAAAGGAGGCGGCAGAAAGGGAGAGAGAGGCTGCCTCCTCTCTTCCCTCCCGCAGCGGCCACCGTAGGGCGCGGCCTGCGGACGAAAGACTCGGGGCGTCTAGTCGTCCGACCAGCAGCAGGCCTCGAGGCGGCGGTGCCGTGTTCCGCGCGCGCCTCATAGTGTAGTCCTGCGGTCGGGGTGACGGCCGCAGTGGGTGACGGGGCCCGCCTTACCATCTGGCGGGCCAATACCCGTCGTGGGGTTGCGACGAATGCTTCGGCGATACCCGCCCCTCCGACACATGGGTTATTGGAGGAACACCGGGTTGGTTTTTAGTCAGTAAGAGTCTGACAGTACCCTTCGCCCTTACCCCGAGGGCGGTGGGTCTCCATGAGGATTTTCCAACCCGACACCAAAAAAAAAAAAAAAATGGCAGTGAAGAGTAAATCGGCATATGTTCGAGAATGATATCTCTTACTCTTTCCTCTATTCTACCTGTCCTGACACATATTTCCAATTTCTCCTTGTTCTCCGGTTCCTTTCCTGAGCGGTGGAAAGCAGCGATCATTATTCCTTTACCAAAATCTTCAAATCCCACAGCTTTAGCTGATTTTAGACCTATTTCTATTCTTCCGTAGCTTTCTAAAGTTTTTGAGCATCTGGTTCACTGTCAGCTCTCTGCGTTTGTGGCCAGGACGAACCTACTGAGTCCCTTCCAGTCTGGCTTTAGGCCAGGTCACAGCACCTCAACAGCTTTGTTGAAGGTCACTGATGATATTCGCTTTGCGATGGAAAATAAATCACTCACCTTACTAGTCCTTCTCGATTTCAGCAGTGCCTTTAACTCTGTTGATTTTGATATTCTCCTTGCTATCCTGAAAACTGTAATTTTTTCCCCTTCCACCCTAATTTGGTTTGATTCCTATCTGAGAGGCCGTACGCAATGTGTCCGCCTTGATAACTTAACTTCTAGTTAGTGCAATCTTACTGCGGGTGTACCGCAGGGTGGTGTTCTCTCTCCTCTTCTTTTTTCTATTTTCATTGACTCTGTTACTAAGGTCATTTCTTCCCACTTCCATCTCTATGCGGACGACTTACAGCTCTACAGACATTTTCCCCTAGCTGATGCGCAGGCTGCTGTTGTTGCCATGAATCATGACCTGAATATGGTTGGTGACTGGGCGCAGTCTTTTGGACTACAAATTAACCCAAGAAAGTCTCAGGCCATGATTATTGGTAGCAGATACATGCGTGGCAAACTGGATTTTGCCTCTCTGCCCTCGCTTTGCTTGGATGGTGTTAGGATTGACTACGCTAAAACAGCTAAGAATCTAGGTGTCATCTTTGATTCCAATTTATCGTGGTCAGCTCAAGTCAATGAAGTCAGTCGCAAAGTTTACTTCACTTTCCATACGCTGAAATGCCTTCCATACTTTTTGCCCTTGAAAACCAAAATTTCACTTGCTCAGATTCTCATCCAACCCCTTATTGATTATGCCAATGCCTGTTATCTGGATGCCACAGAGGAGCTTTTGAATAAACTTGAGCGCTTGCAAAATATATGCATTCGTTTTGTCTTCAATCTTAAGAAGTATGATCATGTTTCTCATTTTCGCAAAGAACTCAAGTGGCTCCCTATTCGTCTTCGCAGGAACACTCGCATTTTGTGTCTTCTTTTTAATATCCTTTTCAATCCTAAAACTCCTTCCTACCTGCGGGAACGTTTTTCTTTTCTCCAGTCACCTGATGCGTCCTGCAGGAGTCACCTCAGATCCGTCCTTAAAACCCCTCCCCACTCCACTGACTTCTACTCTTACTCCTTCACTGTGCACGCTGTACGGCTGTGGAACAGGTTACCGCCCGAATTGAGGAGCTGCCAGACTGCTGCAATTTTGAAGCGCAAATTGAAAGAGCACTATCTTTCCCTATCATAAATGTTTAGAATATTTATTGTATTTATTGGTATATATTTAAATGTGTATTAAGTGGTATAGGTATGTATATACATATATAAAATAAAATATAATGTACTAAGGGTGACAAAAATGCATGGAGAGCTTAAGGTCGACTATTGACTGACAGGTTTTGCATAATGCAACCATTGATAAATAGATGGCGCTGCTTTTAAATGAAAATAACCCTGCAAAGCTTGAATACTTTACACTGCAGAGGCACACAATAAGGTTTTTAATAGTTAAAATAATAATTAAGAAACAATAATATATTTATATTCAAATACACATAAATTACGTTAATTTTCTCATTTCCGAGGACTTAATATAGCGCCATCTAAGTTAAGTCAAGCAAACAAATTAAAAGATGGCGTCAATAATTAATAATAGACAATAATAAAAGTTATAAACTAACCCGCATTTTCGACATCATAAAAAATGCGATCGGTAGCTCGGATGAATAAGAATGATAGAATAATGAAGTCGAAGGGCACCGGTTCAATACCGGGTTATCATTTTTAAATTCAGGTTTTTTTAACAATGGTTTTTTTATATTTTTTTATGTAAAATCAATAATAATAATACATAAATAAAATATTTGACGTTTAATATTTATAAAAGATAACAAAAATAAATATATATATTATTTAAGAATAAAATTATATTAATAAATATATATAAATAACTTTTATAATATGTGCTAACTATTAATGTAAAAGTAACATAATTTTCTTACAGATTAATACTTATACTAAGTTTAATTCTCATAAAGGATAACAAATAAAACTATTTTAGTTACATTATAATTTCAGACATTTATTTCTTAAAACATAATATTTATTTCTTTCTTATATAGTGTATACCCTGACCTAATTACTTTTCAGCTAACTGACACATTATTTATTACAATTTTTATAAGGTTAATAAGTATTTTAAATCAAAATTGTGTTGTGCTAGTCATTTATTAGTTAGTTTTAAACACAATGTTATAATACGATTCTATATAATATGCAACCTTACTTCTGCAACTATTTTACCTCCCCATAAAATTTAATTAAAGTATTGACTAAAGTGATTCATTTTGTGCAATCATGTTATGACAAAGGCTTATAGCTTAAGTATTCGTTCCAGAACAAGGAAGAAATTGAAGCTAGACCTTAAATCAATAACATTTCTAAGACCGGGATATAGCATTCATTAGATATGGGACGAATTGTTTATAGTAATTATTAAATAAATAATTTATTATTTTGCAATCAATAGCATCTGTAGATATTAATATTGCTTTTATTTTTATTTCTATTAGTAATAAAAATATTTAGTAAAACATTAAAATCATTACTGTAAATAACAGTTGCTGGTTTTAAAGTAGTCAATAAATTTATCCTACTAAAACTAAGTTTGAACATTTATCCATTAAATAAATTATAGCTACCCCGGTCTTGTAATTGGTTAATCCTATAGCCAACAATATCTTTTCTTCTAAGAACTAGTGTAGCCGCCATTTTTATCGATCCTATTTCTCCTATCTCGCTGGCCAAGGAATAATCCGTATGTCTGATTGCTGACTAAACACTTGCACAATTATGGAACATTACACATGGGACAATTGTCCTGCACGAACGTTATCACTAGCACATCTTCATGACGTCATTCAGCACATCTATGTAGTTTTCACTGTTTGCATCACTGAAGATGACAATGCTCCAGTAATTTTCCTCATAACCTTGCCCCATAAGTTGAAGCTGGTCTGAGTCAATATCACGTCTTCTGCCAGATCCACTACGGTGCTCCATAAACCCTCTTCTTGAAACAGCTTTAGATATCCATAAAGTGGCAGTCTTTACACACCGGGCACAGCCAGCGGATCCTTATCCTTTGGCGAGCGTAGCAGTTGTCTCAGCTGACCGGGTGGGCCCAGTATCAGTATCCTTAAGTATGTTGGTGATAATCGAAGTTGCTTCCTCTACTGGTACATTTGTGAACAACGATGTTATGTCGAAACTCATCAATGGCTCCTATGTGACTCCTATGTGAGACTCCTATGTGAGGGACTCTCGCCATTTCGTCGCCTTACTGGCCGATGTTCACCTCCAAGACACAGAGATGATGATGAGTTTCGACAGACGATACTGGTGGAGGTACGTCGATGACGTATTCGCAATCATCAACCGGGAACATGTAGCTGAATTTGTGGGACACTTGAACTCAGTGCACGGCAGTATACAATTCACCACTGAAGAAGAGAGAGAAGGGATGTTGCCGTTCTTGGATGTCCTCGTAAGACGAGAAGAAAGTGGTCGATTGTCACACACAGTGTATCGAAAACCGACACACACAGACCGATACTTACGAGCTGACTCACATCATCATCCCTCCCACCTGGCCGCTGTCCCGCGGACTTTGATAAACCGGGCGCTGAGTCTATGCGATCCACAGTACATCGACGACGAATTTCACCATTTAATAAGTGTATAAACATCAAACCGATCCTGTAATAATCCTATATCCAAAATATTTTCTCTCCTAATTTAAATTTACCGCCAACATTACCGGGCTCAAAGTACATGCGACGGCGTCCTATAATTTATCGATGCGCGCGCAGCGCAGCGCGCAGTGGCAGGAAAAGAAACTAATCAAAAAAAGAAGATATGGCTGTTTAAGCGTCGTCGCGAAGTGTCCGCAAAAATAATTAATATTATATCGATGGCTCCCAAGTAAACTATGGTAACCAACAAAATGGCGAATTTCACTTTTTTTAGTAATTTCTATCAAAATAATATTTCCTATCTACCTCTCTAAGATTTTTTTTAAAAGTTAAAAATTAAAGATTTTTCTGGACGTAAAAAACCGTATGTTTTGTATCTATGCGAAGTAAATAACCGCGAGTAGGATAAGCGGTAGTACAGAGGGGAGCGGGGCGCGAGCGCAGCGACGCCCGTCACATCGTATGTCTTACTTGCCGGCGTGTTCTCGGTCACCGCGCATGTCTAAACTTGTTGAGAGAATTAAGTTTGGTGGCAGCGAAGGATGCAAAAAAAAACAATTTACTTTTAAACAAAATGTATTGAAAGACTTACAATATAAAACTTATAATTAATTATTACTAAGAAAGTGTTTCTAAGTCAGCGATTGACCAAGAATGTCGTTTCCGCCGTTGGTGCAACGCGAACGGTGTCGTCTTCGCTTGGCACGAGACGCAGCGTCAGCATTATCACTTTGCACTGTTGTTGTGTGAATCTAGGTAAATACTGCGTAGTTTGCTAACTATTGTTCTAATAGAGTTTAAACTAATGACGTCATGGTGAGCTATGGATGTTCTTACGAATGCTAAAACATTCTGTAGTTTATTTATTTCTTGTGACAACCTATCAACGTTATCGCTAACTATGAGAATAGCTTGCCCTAGGTGAGCGTATTGCATTAATTCATGGTTTCCTTTTTCTAAACCTTGACTGATGTTTGTAGCCAATGCTGCTAACTTGTTCTGGTTATCTACTATATTATCTATTATCTTAGAGTGCTGAGTTACCCAATCTTTGGTCAGGCTAACATGATTGTTAAATTCCGCTTGTAACTTATTATCGTTATCTTGCAGGGATTTTATTGCATTATTGAGTCGCAACGCGTCTGTGTAATCAAGGTTGCCAGTTATACTTTTAACTACGGAATCGAGACCATCAACGAGGCCTCTTTTAGAGCGGCTAATTTCAAATGACTGTAATTGGTCGAGCACGGTTTGGAGCTTTTCTTTTAAGTATTCAATATGGGGCTCGAATAGCGAACGAGTGTTATTATTCAGGCGAGAGGATGTATTGTTTAATTGGGTATGAACTAATGTTACTTTTTCTTGCAGCTCATGGAGGTCAACGTGCTGCAAAAAGGAGTGATAATGAGATACTATATTACAGGGACCTAGCTTAAAGGGTAGTACACCGGGACCATCGTCAAGATTTTCAAGTCTTATTTCCTGCATTAGAGCCGGATGCGGGAACAGATGGAGTAATAGGAGAGTCCTGCAACAATTGAGCACTTTTAGGGACCCTTTTTAGTCTAGATTTAGCGATCGGTCCACGTTTTTTGCGCGTATATATATGTATGGGGAGATCTGCCATAACCGTGTCATGTGTATAACGTGGCGCTATCTTTTGACGAGCAGCAAAGGGGTTCTTTACGAATATTTGTTGCTCGGGGGAGTACTGGTTTTCAGTCTCTCTAGTTTTGTTATGAGAGTTCGTTAATTCCTTCCTATGACTTGTGCTAGATTCGTGAATTAGATTATAAACTTTGTTCATCTTATTTTTATGTTCTACGGTATACTGTTGAAGTAACTGGGCAGTTAGGTCTATGTCTAACGGGTCTCGTGGGTCAAAATGTCCAGTAATAACGTCAATTGGTCTGCATCTCGTAAAACTGTGTATGGAACTGTTGTAGGCCAAAAGGGCATAATTTATTAAATTAAGTACGGATTCATTCTTTTGTTCCAGTTTTAATATGCGTAAATGTTCTAAGATTGTTGAGTAGAATCTTTCAACGATTCCATTCTCGTTAGGAGTATGGGGTGCTATCCTATGGTGTTGGGTTTTATGCAGTCTTACGAATTCAGCAAACAATTGGTTGGTAAACTCAGGACCATTGTCTGTGACTAAAGTGTAAGGTATACCATAGTGAGTACAGAATTTTAGTAACGCCTGCACTACACTTACTGCTGTTCCGTCTCTTAAATAATATGCTTGTGCATACTTTGAAAATGCATCAACGATAGTCAGAAACTTTTCACTCTGTATAGTCAATAAATCTAAGTGAACAATTTCGAAAGGCTTTGATGGTGGGGGAACAACACAAAGTTGTTGGTTTATGGGACGACGGTCGTACTTAGCTTGACCGCAAACTGTGCATTCATTAATGAACTTAGCTATGTGCTCTCGCATTTTTGGCCAGTAGTACTTATGAGATAAGGCTAAATAGCATTCATTAATGCCTCTGTGATTAGTTTTACCAACATGATATTTGTTAATTATTTCTTGTTGCCTTAGGTATTCTCTTATGTTTTCTAGTTCCGTTTTGGCTAGTAAAATGTTCATAGCTGAACTTTTAAAAGTTTTTTGTATTATGGGAATAACTGTGTACATTGCTAAGGGTGGATTTATAAGTAATCCTGTTTTAATTTTGGGGTGAACATATTCCTTAATGGCGCTAATAACATCTTCTTCAAGATTATTTTCTGACAATTGAACAGTAGTACGTGTGTGTGTTTCGAAAGGTTTCGTGACAGTTGGCTTTCCCTTAATGTCACCTACAATAGTTAAGACTAATTGTTTAGTAAATTTATTCAAAGGTTCATCCGTAATCGGGACTTCTAAGATAGGATTTTCATTATCGGTATGAACTGTTATGGTGTTAGAATTATCAACTTCCGAGGCTGTAATAGTTCTAGATTCATCTTTTTCAGATGCATTTACCGCTATTGAACTTATTTCTTCATTGTGTATAACTAAACGAGATAAAGCATCGGCATTAGTATTAAACTTGCCTTGTTTATAGATTACTGAGAAATCATATTCAGATAATCTTAATCGCCATCTTGTAAGTCTCGAATTTGGTTCTTTCAGACTCATAACCCATTGTAAAGGTTTATGGTCGGTTATAATTTTGAACTTTCTGCCGAAAAGGTAGGGTCGGAAATACTTGCAAGCCCACACAATGGCAATCTAATATGTCCGTAATATTAGGTATTGGATACTTATCATCAATAGTCTTCTCGTTTACTTTACGAAAATCTATTACTAAGCGCCATTTGGTTTTACCGGAAGCATCTGCCTTTTTGGGGACTACCCAAATGGGAGAGCTCCACGCGGAGTCTGAGGGTCTAATTATATTTTGTTCAAGCATTTTGCTAATCTGTTCTCTAACCTCCTGCTTATGAACATAGGGGTACCTATAACTTTTAGTATGTACTGGGACCTCATCAGTTGTCCTGATTTTATGCTTGATTTTGTTTGTAAAGGTAAGGGGTTCTCCTTCGAGGTAAAACAAATCTGGATAGCGAGCACATAAGGCTTTCAGATTAGCTACTTCCTCTGGGTTCAAGTGGTCTGTACGGAGTCGCGATAAAACTTCTTGAGTACGGTCAGATAGTGGTTTTAAATGTGTACTTTCAATATTGAATATTTCGGCTGTAATAGGACGGTCCATGGAGAAAATTATGTCATTATTTGAATTGTTTGAGATCTGTACCCAACCCCGACTATTTTGTACGTTAGTTAAACAATCAGAAATTAAACAGTTGCTAATTACCTGGTCAGGCACAAATACCTCCCCATCTTTTGAGTTGATGGGCAATTTTACCAGTTTAGAAGTCTGAGCTGGTATTATTTCTTCATAAAGATTAGCATTTCGAGCATCATACATAACAATAGGCAATTCAGTATTCCTAGTGATTAATTTCTTACGTCTAAAATCAATGTTAGTATCCCATAGGTCTAATAAATCAAAACCAATAATGCCATCAAAATAATTATGAAAATTTAGGACGAAAAAGATTATGTCACCATTTTCTTTAAATTCGGGAAAACTAGGTAAAGTTATAGTATAATCCTGCTTATAAACGTTATGGTTATTGGTGACCTCAAAAGGAGCATAATTAAGAGGTATATGAGAAAAGTATTTCTCCACTGCTTGAGGAGATATAAACGATTGATTGGCTCCCGTGTCTATAAGAAATTTCAAAGGTGGATCGTGAATTTGTATATACCCGAGTTGTCTCTGAATATTAAAATTAACATCTATTTTGGCTTGTCTGATTTCGATATCTTGGAAAAATTTTCATCTTTTGTTTCAACAGTATTAGAGCTGGGCTCCTCCACTATTGGGGAATCATATTGCTCATAATTTGGAAAATAATCTGCACACTCCTGGTAAGGGTCATAGTCTTGATAATAGTCAGAATAGTCATAGTCATAATAAGGTTCATAGTCACATTCATAGTTATTAACCTCCCGAGTTCTAAAGTAGTTATTCGGCGGTGGCCTTACGCCAGTCATGTCCAGTCAAAGGTAACGGTTTAGACACGAAGTGACTGACGCCACTCATAGGACGTGGTGCGTTGTTAAAATTATTTGCCGGTTGCATGGGTGGCCTATTTGGAACCCTAAAGACGTTACTGTGCGCATTATAGTTTGGAGGTGGAGCACGGAACATTTGTTGAGTCCGTGAGGGTCCACGAGGCTGCTGCATTGGAGGCGTACTATGTCGCCAACCTAGATTATTTTGAGGATTAAATTGATGAGGACGTGACGGGCCTGGCATATTATAAGCTTGTCGTTTAAAAGAATTACTATTGTATGCGTTCCCTGCATGTTGCATAAAATTATTTAAGGGCAAGTTAAAATTGGGTTAAGGGGTCTGTTGGCTATTAGTATTATCCTTCTTATTTGACACGCCGTCAGCACGCTGCTGCATATAGAGTGTATTAAGCTCCTCCTGTACAAACTCTAAAGCCTTCTCAATCGTCTCGGGACGCATGCAGCGTATCCTAGAACCTAAAGGATCCTTGAGACCACGCAAGTAGCACTGTAACGTTAGCTTCTTATAAAGGTTACGTTTTGCCTCGACTGTAGTACCCACGGTTTCATGCAACGTGACATATGTCATGATGGTACTAAACAAATTTTGTACCCGTTCGTAAAATTCCTGCGGGGTGGAAGACCCTTGAGTTTGCAACGATAAGTCGCTAAATAAAGCGGTCTCATCGCGGTGGTCGGCAAAGTTGTTAATAAGTGCGCTACGTATGCCAATCCAATTTTCGGGAATACCATTGGAATTTATCAATCTAGCTGCGGAGCCGGTTACCTTGTTTAGAATGCCATTAATAAGAGCCAAATTGGTTAACTCATTCCCTGGTTCTGTTTTAAAGTATGCCAGTACTAGCTGATCGCATAAGTTTATAAAGCGAGTTAATACATGAGGGTTGCCGTCAAAATCAGGCAAAACCCTAAGAGACTTGTAAATCTCACCTATTTTGTCTTGGGACATTTTTACGTCTGATAAGTCTAATTTGTCCAGTTGCCTAAATTCGTCTATAGTTTTAAGTCTGCTAGACCTACTCCTACACGAACTACGGCTACTCGATCTTCTTGGATGGAAAATCTTGAGAACTATTTAAAACACCAGAAATAAAAGTAAAGCACACAATATATCAATGTATGAATAAAAATCTAAATAACTTCAAAAGTTTACTTGAAATAGTAATCAGATTGAAATAAAAATGTACTTGAAATATATATAAAGATTAAAGTTTAAAATTAGGATAGGTAAGGACTTGAAAGATTCAGAGCACTTACATGAACATGATTTTCTTGCCGAATCGATTTCCGGATTCACCTCCGCCAGCCGCCAGACGTGTAGATTCGGATACTCGAAATCGGTCAGTCGGACTTCGGTCCGATATTAGGGGAAATCTTGACGCGACACGTACCGAATATATTTCGAATATCCTACCGACTGCGCCAATTAAGTTTGGTGGCAGCGAAGGATGCAAAAAAAACCAATTTACTTTTAAACAAAATGTATTGAAAGACTTACAATATAAAACTTATAATTAATTATTACTAAGAAAGTGTTTCTAAGTCAGCGATTGACCAAGAATGTCGTTTCCGCCGTTGGTGCAACGCGAACGGTGTCGTCTTCGCTTGGCACGAGGCGCAGCGTCAGCATTATCACTAGAATAAGTTTATTATAATGAGTAATTCCACTGGAATATTTTTTCGAAATAAATACTCAAGAGCTAAAAAACTACTCTATATAGCTAGAAATGAAAGCAAACAGAATTATGTGCCTACAAATCAATACAATAATAACACTGATGATAGTTTTAATCAAAATAGTGAAAGACCAGGTAAGCTCAAATACCTTTTTCATTAAGTAATATTTAGTTATTAGTCTCTTTTTGTTAATTTAAAAACAAAACATGTCAATAGTATGGTTTGTAATAAATACCATTTTGTACGATGATTTCTTAACTTAAAAATGTATCTTATGATACATATACAGCTATTTACTATGGCTAGTTATTAGAATATTTTATAGTAAGTTATACATACGATTATTTACGATGTTTGCTCATTAAGAATTTTAATAGTAAGTAACACATACGATTCTTTACTACGTTTAGTTAATTTCAAGTTGTATCGTAAGGAATCTATAAGACTATTTACATCGTCTATCGGTCAAAAAACTATGTAGTAAGTGCAAATTATGCTGGTTTACGTTGTTTGATTAACAGAAATTATGTCGTATGTCAATCATGTGGTTATAGTTTTAATTGATTAGATGTCAATATCATTGTATTACGAGTATGTTTTACTTATTATTAATAAATTAAGTAACTCATTTCACGCATAACAAACGCATGCTGTGAATAAAAGGCCATAATTGTGTTTTTATTTAGAGTCTCCATTGCCAACTGGGGCTGATTTACTGGAAATAGAAGAACTCTCAAATCTACTGACTGAGGATTTCAATGAAAAGTCATTGTTATATTTTACAAGCACTAATTATGGTAAGATTTTTAGGTCAAAATGCCTAGTTACAAGTATTTTCTTTCGTTAACGTTACCTACCGTAATTTTCACTAGATAATATTATTATATACAGGGTGTAAGGGACAGCCTTCCGCAAACTGATAGGGTGGATTCAGTATATCGTCTTAAGTTGACCGGTACATGAAATTATTTCAGGAACGTTATGGGAATCCAATTAAACCGATTTGTTTCATTACCTTACACGCAATGTATCGCTACCACCGCAAACGCACGCAGCGAACGGCAGCGCTTTTAGTATTATTACTTTACACTATGGGCAGCGCCGCGACCTTACGTTCAGACAAACGGTCGCGCTCGCGCCACGTTTTAATAACAATAAATTATTATTTAAAAGATAGCTCTATTACTTACAAAAAAATCTAACAATCATAACATGGTAACTGATAAATGATAAAAAAAGAAAAATGCGTAGGTACCTTAGAATCGCTCCGGTTTCCGGCTCTGGAAAGCATTTGTGATGCGGTCTCGCATTTCGTACTCACTTGCACACGCACTCACAAACACTTTTTCTTTTACGTAACCCCACAAAAAGGGGTCCAAATGGGTTAGGTCTGGGGATCGTGCTGGCCACGGTTGCGGTCCAAACCTACCTAAACTACGTTTAAATAGGAAAGCACTGGTAAGTGGTAGCGTCTCGTTACGTTAGCGAACCAATTCCAAAATCCACGTAGGTATTGGTCTTCCGGCGCCTTTTTGTCTGGGAACAATGGGCTGGTTTTCTAGCAAGCGTTGATAGTCACCAGTAATTATCCTGGAGTCTGATGGATGGCGACGGTCAGGATACCTACACTACTACAACACATTATCATCTCCCCATAATCACGCGCGCTAAACGTACCTAGGTAGTAATTTCGCACAATTTCTACAACAAAACTTCACTACACTTCACACACTACATAACTAATAAAACTTAACAACACTACTTATAACAAAACTTTTAAGCCGAATGCGCGAGCGATCCGTGCCGACACACGCTCGCGGTACACAAACAATAACATCACAGCAAGGCACAATGGCGACTGCATGTGATGAGACACACACAAACATAAATCTGTTGTTGCCAATTACACGAAAATTACAAAATTTCGGGGTAAAAAATAAAAAATTATGCATGGTCGTAATTTATCATTCTGTTATTTTTTGTAGAGAAATGAATTGATTAAATCAATTTAATTCTAATTTCATTGTTTAGTTAATTTAGAATAATAAAAGTGCAGTGTGATAGAAAGCTGTGCTTCAATTCCAGGGAGATTGTGTTTAATTTCTGGCTCGACTATCAATTCATGGCTATTGTGAAGCCATGTAAAAATCTGTAAGTAGTTTAAAAACTAGCCAGTAATCGCTTAAAAAGAACAATCAATTAATAAATTAGGTAGTATTTGTAAATGCTTTAAAATTAAAACTAGACTAATCTTTATTTATTTCTTATTCAATTTATGTGCGCGACAAGATTTTCATTAATTGATTAATGAAAATCTCATCAACGTAATTATGAATGCAAAGGAGTTCTCAAGTTTAAGATAAATTTCGCTAGTTCTAACATTTTCGTTTACTACCTGAGGTAACAAAAGTTAAAAATTGGCAACACTGGTTCAATCGGGCAAACATTGTGCAAAGAATCGGGGAGACGGGGAGACGCGGAGGCGGGGCGATAGAAAGGGACGCAGCTATTCTGTACGTTGGACGGGATCGTAGGTATTATACCTACGGCGCGCGGCGCGGCGATCGGCGCGGTGGGGCGCCGAGCCGCTGCGCCGTGACCGCAGTGCGGTGAGTTCAAACGACTCGCGCTAAGTAGAAATTGAACAGCTGATTTCATGCGTAGTTCTTTAGAGAATTCACACAACCATTGCGTATTTTTTTGTTTTAGCTGTGTTATTTACATTAATGTTATTCTTCATACATAGAATGTAATTATACATTGAAATAGAGGTGTAGGAACTGAAAAAACGAAAAAAAAATTGAAAATTTTCCTGAAAGAATTTTCACTGGAATATGATTCAGAATAAGGAGCTGAATGCACCCTGTTAATTTGTGGAGGGCTGTCCCTTACACCCTGTATAAACATTATAAAAAGTGATAAATTGTGTAGATATGAATGTATGTACTTTCTTTCTATTATACCTATAAACAAGTATTACAATTGATTTCAGCTCAAGATTTTTCGTCTATTGCTCAGCAAGTTCAAGAAAACAAGGAAATTCCTGAATTGGACAATGCTGATGATCACTCCTCGTGTTTATTGGAAAATATTGAAGTTTCATCACTGACTGTAAGGAACGACACTGTAAACTCATCTACTCGTAATTATGTAGAAATCGTATCACAAAATGAAAGTATACGGTCGCCAAGTATTCCAGGTACTTCTCATCCATCTTCACCAGAATGCCACATTAATCATTTAGATATAGATTGCATGAACGATTTTTGTCCTTATTTTATTGGAAACCCTCTTCGTGAACCACTGTCACAATTGTCTAATTTTTCGGGCTATTCAACTCCACAAGCTAATACGCCCCTCTCTTATAATTTTGAAGACGCCTCAACACCAACTTCAATTACAAAACGTGTTAGACGAGATAAGGGTAATGTAAGAAGGAAACACGAACAGGAATGGAAAGATACAAAAAGAAAAACTTTACTCAACCGTGGAAAAAAATACGTTACTCGTAAAGGCATACTGAAACAAAAAAAAACTATTAAGTCTCCGTGCAAATGCCGAATGAAGTGTTTTGACAAGATTTCAAACTCTCAGAGACATAGGCTTTTAAAAGATTTTTGGGGACTAGATGACCATCATCGGCAGTGGTCTTTTGTGTCTAATTTAGTAACTCGCAATCCAAAGAGAAGAATTTTTACAGACAAGCCAGATAGCCGAAGAAAGTACACAATTAAGTATAGATTACCTGTGCCAAATGTCGACGAAAATCAATCAGTTACATATGTAAATGTCTGCAAAACTCAGTTTTTAGCAACGTTTTCTATAAGTGAGCAATTTGTTTACACTGCAATCGAAAAAATTGATAAAGCAACCGGCATTATTAAATGTGATGGTCGAGGTAAGCATGATAAACATCCACGCAAAATCACAGATGTCATCAAACAAAGTGTGTGTGATCATATTAAAAGTCTACAGCCTGTGGAAGCACACTATGTAAAAAAAGATTCCGCGAGGTTATACTTAGACAGTGATTTAAATTTTCACAAACTTTTTAGTTTGTAAAATGAATGGATTGATCCTGAGATTTATAATGACAAGGCCAAGACTAAGCGTCAGTATAAAACTGTGGTCAATGATAATTTTAAATTAAGTTTCTTTAAACCTTAAAAAGACCGTTGCGATATGTGCCATATATACACCAATATTCAAACTCCTACAAACGATGAACGCCAAAAATACGACGAACATATTTCTAATAAAAACTTAGCTCGAGATTTGAAGAAAAAAGATAAACAAGAGGCTATATCTTCCAATGGTAAAATTCTCACCGCGACTTTTGACTTTCAAAAAGTATTAAATTCACCATGCGGTGATGTCAGTATCTTTTATTATAAGAGAAAATTGGGGTCCATGAATTTTACTATTTTTGATGTTGCGAAAAACAATGCCACGTGTTACATGTGGCATGAAGCTGAAGGCAAACGAGGTGCCAACGAAGTCTCCAGTTGTCTCTTTGATTTTGTTTCTAAAGCAGTAAATAAGGGCACACAAGAGTTCAGATTTTGGTCAGACAATTGTGCTGGTCAAAATCGAAATCGCATTGTTTTTGCTGCGTATATGATATTAGCCCAAAAATACAAAGTTACAATCAAACATACATTCTTAGAAAAAGGTCATACGCAACAAGAAGGTGACAGTGTTCACGCATTGATAGAAAGACGTGCCAAAAACAAAATAATTTACACACCGTTCGAGTGGTTTGCCTTAGTACGATGGGCTAAAAACGATGAAAATCCGTACAACGTTATTGAGATGGACCACGCAAAATTTTATGATTTTAAGTCTACTATATTGGGTAAAAACTGGTCAAAAAATTTAAGTGGTAATAATGTTCAATGGAGAAAAATTAGAGAGTTAAAAGTACTTCCCGATAATCCATATCAGATACATAATAAATATAACTTATCAGAATCAGAATATATGACAATTTCAACAACATCTAATACACGCCGACGACGACGACAAGTTGATACAATAATTTTGAGGCCCATATATAACAATCCAATACCAATCCCTAAAGCTAAAAGAGATGATTTAATTAGTCTTTGTGACAGTGGCATCATTCCGTCATCTCATCATGATTTTTATAGAAATCTCACTTTTATTGACTCTACTCGAGCACTTCCTACCTCCGATACGGAATCTGAATAACGCCTAGCATGGTCGATCTGCAATTTTTTGTTAAAGTAAAATATTAGTAATACTTAATCAAAGAAATGGGGTAATTATGTAAGTAACAATATCCTAGCGTACTTTTTGATAAGAATTGTAGTTGATAAGTTAGTATAGATTTTTTTTAGAATTTCAGTTAGACAGATTAGACAGCTCACAGACGTGAACACAGCAAGGCTTGTTTATTTTAGCTATTTTCACAGCATTATGTCGTACGGAATTTTGCTGTGGGGTCGAGCTGCGGAAGTAGATTCAATATTTATTTTGCAAAAGCGGGCTATCCGAGCGATATATAACCTGCCCCCTCGTGAATCTCTGAGAGAACTATTTAAAACGATAAATATCCTAACGGTACCTTGTCAGTTTATATATGAAAACATTATGTACGTAAGGAAAAATTAGCAATTATTTGAAAAAAAAAGCGATAGACATAATTTTAATACAAGAGGCAAAGATAGGCTGGCTGTGCCACGATTCCGTCTGTCCAAAGTACAGAAATCCTTTATGGGGTTCTGTGTAAATTGTTACAATAAAATTCCAAGAAGTGTATTAAATCTTAATGAACGAAAATTTAAAACTTATATTAAACGCGAATTATGTAGACAGGCATACTACAAACTTTCAGATTATATTGAGGATAAGAATGCCTGGCAGCATGTTGGTTCGGCTCCACTGGACAATTCTCAAATATGTAGTCAGTAGTTATTAAAATTCTTAAAATTAATGAAACCTTGAATGAGTTTATATAGAAGCATTCTTTTGGATTGTGGGTACGCATATGTGAGCGCCATGTACGAGACAACAAAGGATTAAAATTTTTGTGATAGATTAAATAGACCATAATTTGTTCCTTTTTATTAACAACTTGTCTCTGCATTGTTCTCACATAGGGGTACAGTAATGTATAAAAAATGTATTATTGATGAATTGTAAAACAAATATTTTTTTAAAAAGAGTAACGATGGAGTTTCTTGCCCGTTCTTCTCCATTCGAAACTACAATTTGGAACGAGCACCTAGCTTCACTGACGAACAGACTGAGAGACAGACTATTCTATTTTGACGTTTCAAAAGTACCTTTTTATGGTTTAGTTGAAATAAATGATTTTGATTTGATTTGATTTTAATTTTTTGATTTGATCTCACACAAAATATATTTTTTTAATCACGTTGTTATTGTTTTAAGTATAAAAGATTATGATAGATATAGATTTCGGATCTCATTATTGAATACTATATTTTATGGAAGAGTTCTATATTATGTTTTCGTGTTTTATATTATTTTGTCAGCAATATTATTTGTAAGTTTGTGTAAGTAGGTATATTGATTTTATATTACCTACCTACTTAATAAATAAAGATAAATAAATATTATATGCGGATAGTGCCTAGAACTTAGAGTAGTTACTTAAGTATTTGTGATAACAACGACCCACCTGAAGTTTTGTTGCTAATGGTTTGTTAGATGAGTTGATTTTTATTAATTAGGTATAATATTTAATCAAAACAAGGTTTAAAGTTTATTTCAGTTATCGTTTTATTTTGATGTTGTAAAGCTTTCATATACTTATTCATAAGTTCATGACGTTGTTTAAGTTTTCTTAATGTAAACACCTTTTATTATTACTTTTTAATAAAAACAACCAATAAATAATAATTTCATTTAAAATATAATTGGAAAATGTTGATTTATCAATAAAAATATTGAAATTTAGTTGGTGTTTTATTTCATTCTGTAGTACATACAAAATCCATTTGGTTTTAAATGTAAAGTGTGGGAGAGCCATGCTTCGGCACGAATGGGTCGGCTCGACCGGAGTGATACCACGGCCTCACAGAAAACCGGCGTGAAATAACCACTGCGTTGTGTTTCGCCGTGTGAGTGAGGTTACCGGAGGCCCAATCCTTCCCCTTCCCCAATCCCTCCTCAATCCCTATATCTCCAAATCCCTAATCCCTGAAAGGTCGGCAACGCACTAGTAACTCCACCGTTGCGAGTGTCCATGGGCGGCGCTGATTGCTTACCATCAGGTAATCCGTCTGCTCGTTTGCCGACCTATTACATAAAAAAAAAAAAAATACAAAATAAAAGTGTGGTATGTATATTTTACGTATAAAATTATCTAGTAATAGACATAATAAACAATGGTTTGTAACACATACCATTATTTTTCAAATTTCAGGTACGAAGTAAATAATGGTAAACATCACTAACAATATTTTTTAGACATGTGCGTGCGCTGTAAACAATTGTAAGAACAATATCTCAAAAAGTATCAATAATTTGCGCATTCCTGACACATTGCGTAAAAGTAAATATAATTATCTATGTATGGTAGAAATTACAAAACTCTATCTTTAAATATGAACAAATTAGAATAAAAAATATCTTTCAATGGCTCTCCTGTAAAGTTGGGATTTTAGACATACAATAGTTTACTTGGGAGCCATCGATATGTAAAACACCTTGCTAGTGGTTCACTGACTGTTTCTGGTGTTCGATCAATCCTGCCTGACTTGGTGATAGCTGTTGTATTGTCTATGATTAGTATTACTAATCAGTGTTGCACTATTATTGTCTATGTCGTCATATCACTATAAAGAGGGTGGCCGAGCAAGTGTCGGCCATTGACAATGTAACTCTGGTGCAGTGAGCTGCAGGACTGTGTACTGTATAATTAAAGTCAAGTATCCAAGATCCAAGTCTTTCAATCATATTACATGGTGTCAGAAGTGAAAAGAACAATAAGAAAAATTTATTTCACGTAAGTCGGTCACAAAAATGGACCAGTCGAGTTCTGAGCCATGCGGCGTGGGCGACCAAGATGGCGTCCAAGGTCTCAACACGAGGATGAAATCATTAAATATTTCGTCGGATTCCACAAATAATAATGCGGAAGCGTGGAAACGGTGGTCGCAGCAACTGGACCTATATCTACTCGCCACGGGTTTAGACAGGGCACCCGAGAAGAGAAAAATAGCCATACTGCTGCATCTTATAGATGAGAAAGGCCTAAACATTTATAATACGTTTAACCTCAACATCGACAAGACCACGCTTGCCGAAGTGAAGCAGAAATTCAATAATTTTTTTGAGCCCCGGAGGAACATAACCATGTGTCGTCACATGTTCTTCACGAGGAGGCAGAAGCAATCCGAGTCCATCGAAGGATTCCTGGCAGACCTGGAAAATAAGAGCCAGGATTGTGAATTCGAAACGCTCAAGGAGTCCCTCATCAGGGATATTTTCATTGCCAATCTGCACATGGACCTGGCACATGTCCGTCAGAGATTGCTTCAGGAGCCTGATCTGACATATCAAAGGATGCGCGAACTGGCGAGAACATTAATCGTCGCACAGCAAGATGCTGAGAAAATCGTCGGTTCCAGCGAGAAACAGGAAAATGTAATGCATCTACGTCGGAGGAGCCGTAGTCGAGGAGATCGTCGACAGCGAGCTTCACCAGTCGGTCGGCAGGGTCCTGGTACGAGGCAGTCTCCCAACCCTGAAAGGCGCACGAGGCCGTGTAGCCGCTGTGGGCAGTCTCATCGATACAAGTGCCCAGCGCAGGGAGTCCAATGCAGGTCATGTAATTCATTTGGTCATTTCGCTAAATTTTGCTTCAAAAATAAAAATGTAAGTCGTTTAGAGTCGTTTAATTCAAATAGTAACAGTAGTCAGGATCATTATTTCATTGGAACATTAAACAGTCATTGTCAAAGTCATATAAAGTCAAATAAAAGTACAAAGTATAGTCACTATAATGTAGTGTCAAGTAAAAAGTCAGTCAGCACACAGTCACATCGCCAGTCCTCACTATCACCACCACAGTTACATTGTCAATCACCATCACCACCACAATTACATTGTCAACCACCATCGGAATGGTCTCATAAAGATCAATTACAGTTGAGGAATGATTCCGATGATGAAACTTATGTCATGTCTGAGAGATCTCACCGAGACTCATATTGTCAATCTGAGAAAATCATTCTCATGTCAAATTTCTGTGATGATAGTGGTGATAATGTCATGTCTAAGAGGTCTAAAAAGAACCTTGGTGATGAAAGCAGTCACCTGTCTGAGAAACTAAATTTTTACTCAAATTTCTGTGATGATAGTGGTGAAAATGTCATGTCTAAGAGGTCTAAAAAGAACCTCGGTGATGAAAACAGTCACCAGTCTGAGAAATATAATCTCATATCATATGGTCACAATTTAAACAAATGTTGTGATAGTCAAAGTGTGTATCTCAATGATGAGTACAGACACATGTCTGAGGAATCACCTCACACGCTCACACCACCACATCAAAGTCATCAGTCATTGAACAACATTAATACAGTTCAATCAGAACCTAACATTAACTGTAAGCGACGCAAAATATATGTAGATATAATATGTATATAGATTTAAGTAAGGGTACTCGTAATAAAGTTTATAAATTTAGTTAAGTCAGTCGTCCGCTAAACGCCGCTGCGATCGGCACGTTTTTTACTCTCGCCCTACAATTATATAGTTTTCGAGTGTGTCAATATATTGCAATAAATTCAGTGTTTTGTTCAACAAAGCTGTGTGGTTTCATTGCTGACGACCAGACCCCTACAGCTGGTCACTTCGAACCGGATCTGGTACAAATGTTCCACACACCAAAGAATATGGTGAACACTCGAAGAACCGCAAAGAAGGACGAGGAGCAAATGGAGGTTCAACCCTCAATCCAAAAGGTTCCAGCATTGCCAACAAATGAGGAGCAACAACCCAATGAAGATATTTTACGACGGGCTAAAACTTTTCTTTTTCTTAAAAGTAAACCTGAAGGTAGTGTGGTAAAATCCGAACCACCTTTAACGGCCACCCAAATGATTCCTTCAACGTCTCTTCAGGTCCCCAAAGCCAAATCACAGAGATCATCATCTTCGTCGGTAATTGCTAGGAAAAAAAGGCTGGAACTGGAAGCTGCACAAGCAAAAGCGAAGATCGAGATAGATTTAATCGAAAAACAATTGGCTGCAAACTTAGCGGAGATCGACGACGAGTGTAGTGTGCAATCAGATCACACTAACAAGGATGTAGAAGAGTGGTTGGAGCGCAGCCACCGAGAACTGGAAGCAGAGCCCGTCCGCGACAGGGGTCAAATGAAGGACGTGCGCTGCTCGCCGGCCGCACAGAATGCCGGCACTAATGATGGTACAGTTCACCTTTTGGCCAGCGCACTGAGGGATTTCGCCACCGCTTCTACCAGCAATAACTTCAATACAAACCTGTTAAGTAGAATTTGTACACCGAAAGATTTGCCATTATTTTCTGGTGACCCGATGGAGTGGCTCCACTTTAAACAGGCGTATGAAGAGTCATCTAAAGTGTGTAATTTCAAAGACAATGAAAACATGTGGCGCCTAAGGAAATGTTTGAAGGGAGCAGCTCGCGAAGCTGTCTCGGCCCTATTAATAAGTGCGACCTCGCCTGAGACAGTTATGTCTACCCTCGAGCTGCAGTTCGGTAATCCAGATATCATATTGTCACGTATATTGCTAGACATCAAGAAGCTTCAGCCAGTGTCGCAAGATTATCATAAGGATATCGTACCCTTTTCAATTAAAGTGCGAAATTGTGTCGCCGCTGTCAAAGTAATTGGTCAAGATGAATATCTGAACGGAATAAGCATAACTACAAGCATACTTTCAAAGTTACCTCCTATTTTAATTTCGAAGTGGGCTGATTACAGTTATGCATGGACCCAGCAAGGTAAGCGACCGACATGGTTCGATATTTCGGCATTTCTAAATCAAGAAGCTACTAAAGTATCATCATTAGCCTTATTGAACAAGAAGAAATACAAAGAGGGTACAGTGTTGTTTAATAAAAAAATTGATAATAATGAAAAATGTCAGTTCTGCCGCATAACCAAACATAAATTATATGAATGTAAAAAATTCCGCAAAGCACTACGGAAGGATCGTTGGAGTTTCGTCAAACGAAACCGGTTATGCTACAAATGCATAGATGCAAAACATGATCGTGCCACTTGTCCGGCGGCGGCGTGTGACGTCGATAGCTGTGGACAGGCGCACCATAAGTTATTACATTATAATTCGCGAGAAACTGTGAATAGTGACGGGCAATGTGTTAGTAGTAATCCCGAATCGTCTTTGATTGTACCTGAAAGTGAAACAATAGCGCACATTAAAAACAGTGAGTGCAAAGTGTTATTAAAAGTAGTGCCTGATTACACGGACCTAACGGTATTTTTACTACTAGTGCTTTATTAGATGACGGGTCTACAATATCCCTTATCAGCGCTTCACTCGCCGCCCGGGCCGGGCTGCGCGGGCGCCGCGAGTCGCTGCAGGTGCGCGGCGCCTGGGACAACAGCTCGTTGGTGTGCGACACCGACGTCATCAGTGTTTGTTTAGCGAACTGTAACGGTGAGAAATTTAATATTTCTGTTCGAAGTATGCAGAACTTTAGTCTACCCATGCAAAATTATAATGTCATTGATTTTAATAACTATACCCACTTATGTAATATGAAAAATAAGTTTGTTTTAACTAATACTAAACCTGAAATACTGATCGGTCAGGATAATTATAACTTGTTATTACCATTAGAAATTAAGGTCGGTAAATGTAACGAACCTTGTGCCACTCGTACTCCGCTGGGATGGTGTATTCACGGTCTGGTACCTAACTCTCTCTCAACCCGCGCGTATCACTCAGCACTGCATGTTACTACGGTACACTTGGGGTCGGCAGACACTTCATTGGAGGACCTGCACGAAATGGTAAGAAAGTCATTTACTATCGAATCAATGGGCATCTCCGGGAAACCTCGCCAGAACTCCGATGATCTGCGCGCCCTGGAACACCTGGAACAAACGGCAAAATTGATCGATGGTCGATGGCACGTAGGTATACCATGGAAGGACGTCAACAGCGCGATGCCGGACTCAGAGTGCACTGCACTGTCTAGGCTGCATAATCTAGAAAAGAAAATGGCATGTAATGAACAATACGCACAAAGATACCGGGAACGTATTATGCATTTATTAGGTAACGATTTTGCTACCGAGATTTTGGATACAAAGAAAACAAATAAAACTTGGTACTTACCGCACTTTGGAGTAGATAATCCAAATAAACAGAAGTTACGTTTAGTTTTCGATGCCGCTGCTAAAACGCGTGGTTTATCGCTTAATGATTATATCCTTACTGGTCCCGACTTGTTAAGTTCGATATTGGGAATAATGTTGCGTTTTCGTGAACATGAAATCGCCGTCGTAGCCGACATTAAAGATATGTTTTTAAGAGTGAAGATCCAACAAGCCGATCAGGATGCTCTAAGGTTTTTGTGGCGTGATAGTCCCAACGAACCTGTGAGGACATATAAAATGACGTCATTGATATTTGGTGCCAACTGCGCGCCATTCATTGCTCAGTTTATTAAAAATAAAAACGCAGAAAAATATGAATTATCAAACCCTCTAGCAGTCCAAGCCATCCGAGAGCAGCATTACATGGATGACTATATTGATAGTCAACCAGACGACCAGATATGCCTTTCACTCGCTCGTGATATATATACAAGGGGATACATAGACAAGGGGGATTTGAAATTCGTAACTGGCTGAGTAATAGCGCGGTAGTGCTAAACAGCTTACCAAAGGATCTGCTTGCACCCACGGCATCAACAGTGGGGATAGGTGCGCGACATGAAGGTGAGCGCGCTTTAGGTATAATATGGTATCCCGGCGACGACACTTTGGGATTCGTCACTTCGTTTCAACGGATATCTAAAGAAATTATAAATGGAATAAGAACTCCCACAAAGCGAGAGTTGTTAAAAGTAATAATGTCACTGTTTGATGTCCACGGATTCCTTGCGCCGTTTACTATAAATGGCAAAATATTACTACAGGAAACCTGGAAATCCAACGTAGGTTGGGACGAACACATAACGGATGATATATGTAAAAAGTGGTTTAAATGGTTAAAACTAATAAACTTAATAAAAAACATTAGAATACCAAGATGCTATAAGCGAGTAAATGCATCTAAATTATGTAATAATATTACGGAAGAAAACAATAGATATGACTCACCATTGATAAGCGCTTCATTCAATAACTTGCCTGCGCGCACACCTGTGTTGCACGAAACTGGTTATAATTGTTTACAGCTACACATTTTTTGTGATGCTTCCATACAGGCTATGTGTGCAGTCGCATATTGGCGATGGTTAGATAATAACAAACAAATACACGTTTGTTTCGTTGCAAGTAAATGTCGAGTTGCCTCCGTAAAACCTGTGACGGTACCTAGACTGGAATTACAGGCAGCTATCATAGCTGCTAGATTAGCTAATACATTACAGTCCGCACATCGAATAAAACCAGCTAATAGATACTTTTGGTGTGATTCCACAACGGTTTTGCAGTGGATTCGAAATAACTCGCGCAGCTACAAACCATACGTAGCCCACCGCTTGGGTGAAATTGATGAGTTAACTCAAGTTAATGAATGGAGATATGTACCTACGTTCTGGAATGTTGCAGACAAAGCCACGCGGGAGAATTTTGATGTCTTGCAGTTGAACGACGAGTGGTTTAATGGACCTTCTTTTCTGTGTGAGTCAGGATCTTCATGGCCAACGAGTACAGTCATTCCGTGTGACGCAGGGGAGGAGTGTGATAAGGAGGTAGTCACAAATATACTGCACGGCAATTACTTACCCGATCACGCTGCAATACCGGATCCGATGCGCTTCTCTTCTTGAATACGTTGGCTGAGGGCTACTGCGATGGTGCTAAAATTTATATATAGGTGCCAACGAAAGGAAATAGATGACTGCAGTCTTATGAAGCGTGCGGAATCTCTACTCCTGCGTTATGCTCAACAGGTATCGTTCGGTAATGATATAAAATTAATTAAATGTAGTAAATGTTTAGAGAAAAATAGCAGGTTACGTACCTTAACGCCTTTCCTGGATGTACAGGATATACTGCGTGTGGGTGGAAGGATAGATGCCGCTGCTGATGTATCCTTTGGCGTCAAGCATCCTGCAATTCTAGATGGAAAGTGTCAAATAGCTAAGTTGATAGTAAAGTACTACCACGTGAAGGCTGGACACGGCAACCGGGAGATGGTCGTAAATAACCTGAAACAAAAATATTGGTTAATAAAATTGAGACCTACAGTTAAAGAAATAACTTCAAGGTGCATGCTATGTAGATTAAGAAAATTGAAACCTCAGATGCCGAGAATGGGTGACTTACCTGCTGCTAGAGTAGCTCATCATCAGCGGCCTTTTACCCATTGTGGTATAGATCTGTTTGGTCCAATGGAAGTCACAATAGGAAGGCGGAGAGAAAAACGCTACGGAGTTTTATTTACGTGTCTCACAGTTCGTGCGATTCATTTGGAGACAGTGTCCTCGCTAAGTACTGATTCTCTGATCATGGCACTTCGCAGAATGGCTTCACGACGTGGATGGCCTGCATATCTATACTCCGATAATGGGACAAATTTAAGGGGTGCTTGTACAGAGCTGAGGAAGTCCGCAGCAGAGCTCGACGAGACATCGTTGCAGGTAGCTGTTGGCATTCACGGCACTCGTTGAACTTTCATACCGCCGGCCAGTCCTCACTGGGGTGGGGCGTGGGAACGCCTGATCCGCAGCGTCAAGGTCGCACTAAAAGTGGTGCTCAATGAGAGAGCTCCAAGAGAAGAGGTACTTAACACGTTACTTGCTGAAGTCGAAGTTATGGTGAATGGACGCCCGTTAAGTCATGTATCTGTTGATGCCAATAGTAAAGAGTCATTGACACCAAACCACTTTTTAATTGGCGCTTCATCAAACTCTCCTCATATGGGCAGCTTTGACGATTCCGATTTGTTTCGACGCCGTCAATGGCGTATAGCCCAGCGACTAGCAGATATGTTCTGGAGGAGATGGGTTACTGAGGTGTTACCGGAAATGATACCGCGTCAACGGTGGACCCAAGACCAAGCGAGACCCATTCAATTGGGGAACTTAGTGTTCATTGTCGACCCTAATGCTCCACGTAACGTGTGGCCGCGAGGTATTATTGACAAGGTTTTCCCCGGCAAAGACGGCAGAGTGCGAGTGGTACAAGTGCGAACGCAAGTAGGTACTGTCAAAAGATCTGTTGCTCGCGTCGCTAGAATTCCAATGGATAATTGAGTGCTGCAGCAGCCGCACTGGGATGGGGCTATGTAAGCGACGCAAAATATATGTAGATATAATATGTATATAGATTTAAGTAAGGGTACTCGTAATAAAGTTTATAAATTTAGTTAAGTCAGTCGTCCGCTAAACGCCGCTGCGATCGGCACGTTTTTTACTCTCGCCCTACAATTATATAGTTTTCGAGTGTGTCAATATATTGCAATAAATTCAGTGTTTTGTTCAACAAAGCTGTGTGGTTTCATTGCTGACGACCAGACCCCTACAATTAACAAAAGTAAACAGTCCTGGAATATTAATTTAAAAGTAGGTAATTTAAAATTTAATTGCATCATAGATTCAGGAGCTGATTTAAACATTATGTCGAAGCAAACTTTTAATTATTTAAAACATAAGCTTAAACAGTTGTCAATTGTCAAAAGTCATATAAATGTCACAGGATTTAGTGGCAAATCAATACCCATTATGGGAAAGGTCAATATTAAATGCAATTTAATATTAAATAATAACAATGTCAGTGAGAACATAGTGTTCATAGTCGCAAATTTAGAGTGTCCCAATGTCTTAGGTCTTCCTACATGTGAAAGGTTAGGAATAATTAAAAGAGTTTTTTTCAGTGTCTAAACAAAATTTTTGTCAACAAATTCTAACAAAATACAATGATGTCTTCCAGGGTCTTGGTTGTCTACCTCCTGTCTGTCACCTGAAACTCAAACCTGATGCAGTACCATGTGTGGATCCTCCCAGGAGAGTACCATTTGCGTTACTTGGAAAACTACGCGAGGAGTTGGATCGCATGGAGAGCATGAAAGTCATAGAAAAAGTCACTGAGCCTACTGAGTGGGTGAATAGTATAGTTATAACTGTAAAAAGTTCAGGTCAGTTACGAATTTGTTTAGATCCTAGAAATTTAAATAAAAATATCATAAGGGAAATATATCCACTTAAGTCAATTGATGAGATAAGATCTCAACTAGTTGGAGCTGTTTGTTTCTCTCATTTAGATGCATTTTCGGGTTTTTGGATGTTAAAATTAGATGAATATAGTTCTAAATTATGTACTTTTCAAACACCATTTGGTAGATATAAATATTTAAGGTTACCTTTTGGAATAAATGCATCATCAGAAATATTTCAAAGAGTTATGATGAATTTGTTTGGTGATTTGGAAGGAGTCTTAATATTCATTGATGACATTCTAGTCTATGGCCCAAATGAGTCTGTTCATAATGAGAGATTACATAAAGTCATGCAAAGAGCACGTCAAGTTAATTTAAAATTTAACAAATCTAAATGTAAATTTCTAGTGTCTGAAGTCTGTTTCCTAGGTTATATCTTTAGTAAAGATGGTGCAAGGGTTGACCAAGAGAAAGTTAAAGCAATTGTCAATATGCCTACACCAAAAAATGTCAAAGAATTACAAAGAATATTAGGTATGATCAATTATTTAGGTCCCTTTATTAGTAATTTGTCAGAAAAAACTCAAATTTTAAGAAATCTTTTGAAAAAGGATTCTGTCTGGTCTTGGGATGAAAATCACAATAAATGTCTTAAGGGTTTAATAGATGAAATCACAAAGTCACCTGTCTTAGCTCACTATAACCCCAATATTCCATTAGTCTTGTCAGTAGATTCGTCTAAATCAGCATTGGGAGCAGTCATTTTACAAAATAATAAACCCATTGCTTATAGTTCTAAAACTTTAACCACAACCCAGTCAAGGTATGCTCAAATACAGAAAGAATTGCTTGCAATTCAATTTGGTTGTGAAAAATTTCACCAGTATGTATATGGTCACAGAGTTACAGTTCACACAGATCACAAACCTTTAGTCTACCTGTTTGATAAACCATTACATGAGGTACCAGCTAGGTTACAGCGAATGATGTTAACTTTGCAAAAGTATGATTTGAAAGTTATACATGTCCCAGGTAAACAAATGTTCATATCTGATACTTTGTCGAGAGCAGCCTTAAAAGATCATTATATTCCAGAGAATGAGTCTGAAATAACCTGTCATGTCAATTTAATGCATTCAAATTTAGCAATTACTAAGGATTACAGTACAAAATTGTCACAACAAACTAATAAAGATGAAAGTTTGCAATTGTTAAAGAAATATTATTATGAAGGATGGCCAAAAAGTAAAAACAAAGTTATTCAATTAGTGAAACCATATTGGAATGTACAAGCTGAAATACATGTAGTTAAGGATTTGTTATTTAAAGGATCAAAATTAATAGTACCACAGTCTATGTATAAAGAAATGTTGGATAAAATTCATGAAGGTCACCAAGGAATAAATAAATGTCTTAAATTAGCTAGAGATTCTTTATATTGGCCAAACATGTCAGTTGATATTAAAAATTTAGTAGAACAATGTCTTATATGTGCAAAATTTAAACCTGCTAACCAAAAAGAGCCATTACAAAATTTTGAAATTAACAAATATCCATGGCAACAAGTTGGTATTGATTTAATGTACTTTGATGGTCTTTCTTATTTAATTGTTACAGATTATTATTCTAAATACATAGAAATAGCTTTGTTAAATAAGAATAGTACAGCCAAAAATGTAATTACACATTTAAAGTCGATTTTTGCCCGTCATGGTATACCTTTGTCATTAGTGTCTGACGGTGGACCTCCTTTCCAATCTTTAGAATTTAAAAATTTCTTACATGAATGGGACATAGAACATGTTGTTACTAGTCCATATCATGCACAGTCTAATGGTCAAGCTGAAAGTTCAGTTAAAATTGTCAAAAATATGTTGAAAAAATGTAAAGAAAATTCGTCTGATCCTTATATAGCTTTGTTGCAATATAGAAACACACCTAAGAATAATTTACCGTCCCCAGCTCAACTCTTAATGTCTAGGAATTTAAGAGACAATGTCCCTAAGTCGTATAAGAAATTAAAACCAAAGGTAGTAACATTTAAAGATTACAAAGAATGTGTAACTAAGAATAATGATTGTAAGTCTAAATATTATAATAGAAGTGCTAAGCCTTTACCATTGTTATATCCCAATGATCATGTCTACTTCAAAAGACAACCTAGTTGTAATTGGGAACAGGCTATTGTCAAGCAAAGGCTAGCAAATAATAGGTCATATGTCGTTGAGGATGTCAATGGAGTTAGGTATAGGAGAAATAGGATTCACTTAAGGCATAAGTTCTCTCCTATGCTATCCAACTCATCGTCGTCGTCGTCTTTGTCATCGCAAGGGAGAGAGGATGGTGACAGTCAGAAGGCTGGACCTCAAGAACTCTCATCTCGATCCTCAAGTAGTCAATTTGTTACACGTTCAGGTCGTATTGTAAAGCCCACAAGAAGGCTAATAGAAGAAATAGATTAAGTATATTTTGTAATCTTATATGTTGTAAATTAAGTACCTAGTCAAGTTATATAAGTATAAGTCGTTTATAATATTGTCAAGTTGTCATAGTGATAAGTCTGTTTTGTAAAGGGTTAATTTAAACTTAACAAGGGGGATGTTGTATTGTCTATGGTTAGTATTACTAATCAGTGTTGCACTATTATTGTCTATGTCGTCATATCACTATAAAGAGGGTGGCCGAGCAAGTGTCGGCCATTGACAATGTAACTCTGGTGCAGTGAGCTGCAGGACTGTGTACTGTATAATTAAAGTCAAGTATCCAAGATCCAAGTCTTTCAATCATATTACAATAGCAAACAAAACTGTGCCGGCTTACACCCCGTCGTTGGTGAAGTTCCCGTCAACTCCCGATCTGCATCCAGGTTAGTTTATGCATTCCCTACTTGATGGTCACAGGATTTCGTCAAGACTAAATTCAGGTCAATGCAGTGGCTACTCCAGCGAGGTTCAATCATTATTTGGTGCCTCCTGTGAGGACAAAGTACCTCGCGTATTTCATTTCATTTAAAAATTTTACGATTTATGCTACATAAGTCTCGTTAATGTTTATTAACAAATAATTTAAATTCAGTGAATAATATAAGTGGCTAAAACTGCCACGAATTCATAGTTTTCTTCTTAAATATTAGTACCTACTTCGTTCGTACCTACATCAGACCGCGTGGTCGCTCGGCCGCTCGCTCGGCGCGGTGTAGGTACTAGATACTCGTATTGTATCTACCTCCTATGTAAAAGTAAATCCAGTGTGCTTTATTTTAGAATCTGAATAATACATACTCGTACATTACTAATACATATTCATAGAAATTCATTCATTAATACATATTCATAGAAAGTTGCTGCATTGCCTGGTTTAGGTTTTGAAGTGTTTCTTATGATAGTTGTGCTCGAAATTTCTCGTAGATAAAACATAAAGTAGGTACATATTAGCTCGTACAGCTGAATCTTACTAACAAATAAATGCGAACAATACACAATAACTAAGCTCAATATAATTAAGTAATTTCGTGGTTTTGGATCGTTCGTTTGTTTATATTTTGTTGCGCGGGTATACATATTATACCTACGCGCTATATAGCGGACTATCGTTGCCGATTGCGTTGCGGTTCGGAGACGATTCTCGTTATTACCGAAGTACGTACAAACCTTGAATTTATTATTATTGTTTTCGTATCCAAAACAAGATGGCCGAAGTCGAGTTACAGTCGAGTATTAACAGGCGTGAATATGAGTTTTGAAATGTGCAGATTATTTACGATTTAGCTAAAGGGGCTATGGTAGATAGTACTAATATATCAACATTTAAGGCGAGATATAAGTCGATTGAGAAAATTAGAGATAATTTCATAGAATCTCATGAAAACTTCAATAAATTACAATTAAAATTAAATCCGGAATATTAGTTCGATAATAAACCTTTATTGTCATTCGACGAGTTATATTACGCGGCGGTTGAGTTCGCCGACTCCCTTGGTGCGAGTACGACCTCAAGTGCTACGTCAGAGCCCAGTGCTGGGCCTAGTCGTCACTCGTCTAATACTCAAGTAAAGTTGCCTAAATTGCAAATTCCGAAATTTGATGGTAAGATAGAAAATTGGCAGACATTTAAAGATAGTTACGTTCCGCTTGTTCATAATAATGGCTCGCTGTCAGATATTGAGAAATTCCATTATCTGCTCTCCTGTCTGTGGGGTTGCGCACTGACACTCGCCAAGGGTGTTCCTATAACTTTAGCTAATTATTCCGTTGTTTACAGTGCCTTACTAGAAAGATACGACAACAAACGCATTTTGGCGACAACTTATTTAGAAAAATTGTTTATGGTGACGCCTATTCAGAGGTCATCATTGGCTAATTTATCTGACATCACAAACGTACTTTATGAAAGTGTTAACGCCTTACGTGCATTCAATATTGAAGATTTATCCGAATTTATTTTGTTTTACATTGCGTCACGACCTCTTGACCTTGAAACCAAAAGACGGTTTGAATTACAAAATACTAACCAAATTCCAAAATTTAACGACTTGGTTGTTTATTTACAAAATTATATAAAAATTCTGGAAGTGAGTCAGCCCATTTCGACCACTACAGCAAACTCAACAATTAAGCAATCTCGTAGTAACAATAATAAGGCCGATGCTACACGTGCAACAAAAGACCCGCGGAGATCGTCATTCGTAGGATCTAGTAACAACAATAATAGTAACAAATCCAATCAATTAGTTTGTGTATGTTGTAATGAAAATCATTCCATTTATCGGTGTGGTAAAATGCACTCTATGAGTATGGATCAGCGGGAGAAAATTGTTCAAGAATTAAAGTTATGTAGAAATTGCTTAAGACCAGGTCACGATAGTGACAGTTGTAAATCCAAGTCCAGTTGTTTCATTTGCAACACGAAACATAACACACTGTTGCATGTCGAAAATAAAAGTTTATTAACTCTGACTGTTAATTCAAACTTGTCTGACACCGTTAACCCGTGTACCGCGCTTGCTAGCACGACCAAGTCAAATGATTCGAGTAGTGCTACCTCCATTAACAGTACGAAAATATTAGGGTCGGCGGTAGTACGAATACATCACGCGGACGGCTCGCTTCAGTATGCGCGCACCCTTATTGACAGCGGTTCGATGGATTCTTTTATAACGAGTGCGTGTGTTTGTGGTGGTGTGTGTGTTTAATGGGCAAACCCAAGCGACGTGGCTTGGGTTTGCCCATTAAAAAATGTAACTTATATGTTACTGGTCTTGGTCAAAACTTTGTTTGTAATATAAAGGGTTACACGTCTGGTTCGATAATACCTCGTTCGAGTGAATCACCTAAGTTCGATTTGCCTTTGATAGTTTTACCTAAAATTACTTCCGCGATGCCCTCGACCGAGCTACCGTTGTTCGTCAAGGATTCCTTCCTGCCTCTTGATCTCGCAGACCGTGAATTTTATAAATCGGGTCCGATCGATCTTTTGTTAGGTGTTGAGTGTTTTGATCAAATATATACTGGGTCACGTTACAGTCCCGGACCCGGACTACCTTGTGCGTTGTCCAGTGTGTTCGGCTGGGTGATAACCGGTCAATATTTTCATAACACGAAAATTAAAATTCCCAGTGAACCCGTTACGTCACTCCTCGCGTCTTCTTGCTCGCTGGATGAGATCGTTCAACGGTTCTGGGAGTCCGAGGAACCGCCGAAATGTAAAATTTCCGCTCCCGAGGACGAGTATTGTGAACAAAAGTATAAAGAAGGTACTTACCGTACTGCCGACGGTCGTTATGTAGTACCCATCTTATTAAAAGATGATGATCCACCTTTAGGAGATTCATACCGTTAAGCCTTCAATCGTTTTCTTAATTTAGAAAACCGACTCGCTAAGCAATCAGATTTAAAGAACGAGTACAAAAAATTCATGAGACTGTACGAAGAACTAGGACACATGCAGCCCGTAGCCACTTCGTCTTCTGATCGGTACTTAATTCCACATCATTGCGTTTTGCGTCCAGAGAGTTCTACGACTCGGCTTAGAGTAGTTTTCGACGCGAGTTGTAAAACTAATAACAACCTTTCCTTAAATAATATCGTTTCCGTTGGACCAAAACTTCATATTGACATTATCGATTTAATTACAAAATTTCGACTTCATAAGGTAGTTTTCACCGCAGACATTTGTAAAATGTACCGTCAGATCTTAATCAGACCCGAAGATAGGTGTTATCAACACATTCTTTGGCGTCCCGACCCTAGCATGCCATTAAGTAAATACGAGCTAAACACCGTGACTTATGGTGTCAGTAGTTCCCCTTACTTGGCTATTCGAACCCTCCGTCAACTTGCGGAAGACCACGGCTCTGAATACTCGAGTCGTGCATCTGAAGTTCTGTTCGAAGAAACGTTCATGGATGATATTACTACGGGATGTTCGTCACTCGAGGAAGCTAGGCAGTTAAAGTTGGATATTGTATCTTTGCTATCAAAAGGTCACTTTGAGCTCCGAAGTACCAATACGCCGAGTCTATTGTCAGATGTTCCTCCGGATCATTGTCAAACTTCTAAATCCTTCGAAGAATCAGGAAATGAGTTTGTCAAGATATTAGGAATACGGTGGAATCCATCAGATGACAACTTCTCGTATAGCTTCTCAGACTCTTTTAATGTGCAGTTCACCAAGAGATCCATCCTATCCATAGTAGCCCGGATTTATGATCCCTTGGGTTGGATTAGCCCAGTGGTTTTCGCGGCCAAATCTTTATTGCAAGAGATGTGGCGCTCTAATTTGTCTTGGAATGAAGCTATTCCCAAAGAATTAGCGAAAAGGTGGCATTTGATAGCTGCGAATTTGTCAGATTTACAACAAATCTCTCTTCCTAGGCTTGTTGTACCTTCCAATCCTACGGAGGTACATTTGGTGGGCTTTTGTGATGGCTCATTGAAGGGATATGGTTGTTGCGTGTATCTCTGTGTGGTTACTGAACATTCCACTGTTAGTAATTTGTTGATCTCGTGTTGCCCCTATAAAACCAACGACCGTAAATGGGCTGGAGCTATGCGCAGCAGTACTCTTGGCACGAGTACTTTCTCACATGAATAAGCTCCTTAAGGAAAAACTTGCAATCACATCCGTCCGAGCTTATTCCGACAGCACGACTACTTTGTCGTGGTTAAATACAGCACCCCATCTACTGAAAATGTATATTGCCAATCGAGTAGTTCAGGCTACCGACTCGGTCAGTCCGGAGTCCTGGTATCATGTTCCCACAGAGGACAATCCGGCCGACTGCTGCAGTCGTGGTGTATCTTGCACGGAACTTGCTGGCCACCCATTATGGTGGAAAGGCCCTACATGGTTACAGAAGTTGCCATGCTTTTGGCCTTCCAAGCAGACATTGCTCGCTAAGGAAGAGCTGCCTGAATTGAAACCTATAGTTACAGAGAGTTTTATCACCGTCCAAGAAGAAAATATATTTTTAAAATTAACTTTAAGATGTTCTTCTTTTACAAAACTTCTAAGAACTTTGGCATGGTGTATTCGATTCGTTATTTATTTATTTATTTATTAAAACTTCATGCACAATGGGTACATAGGCGGACTTAATGCCTCAGGCATTTTCTACCAGTCGAGCCTTGGGTGATGCAGAGATGAGCCAATGGTCGGTGCAAGAAGCAAGCAAACAGACTTAAATTTAAATGAGTGAAGACGAGATAGGTACATATATATGTGCAAATATTTACACACAAGTTACAAGTTACAATATAATATATATAAACTAAGTACTAAAATTACATAATATATTTATAAATAACATATACATATATAATATATACTTATAATTATTATAATATACTATATATATGGTGGTCACGATTCAGCCAAACCTTTTAGCAAGAGCTCACGAACCTTTTGTTTGAAAGTCAAACGACTAGACACCATCCTGATATCAGGGGGGAGCGCATTCCACAGCAAGACAGACTGGACGAAAAAGGAGGAGTGGAGAAAATCAGTACGATGAGTGGGACATTGAAGAAGACGGTTATGGGAAGAACGAAGGTTCTTGCTGTGGTTTGCGCACATGTATTGAAAGTAAGACGATAGATAGCTAGGCGAAAAAGGTGAGGTAAGGAAAGAGAACAGAGTGGTTAGCGCCCTTTGCTCCCTGCGCTGGCGTATGGGCAACCACTTTAATTGCAACCGATGTGCAGAAACATGATCATATTTACGCAGGTTGAAAACGAATCGAATGCAGTTGTTAAGAAGTCGGTCAAGTTTATTGAGTAGATCAGCATTCAGGTCGTAGTAACAAACATCAGCATAATCAATAATAGGAAAAACCAAGGCCTGCACCAGCATCGCTTTCGTAGCAGACGGAAGCAAATTCTTCAGTCGATACAGTGTCCGTAAGGATCCAGTGACCCTCTTACATACGCTCGCAACTTGTGCATGCCACTTCAAAGTACAGTCAATATACAGGCCCAGATCCTTTACCTCATTGCTTAGCGGGATAGTGTCACTATCAAAGAGAATGTCAAGTCTCTATTGATCGTCATAATTGCTTCAGAGAGCCCATCAATATTAGCTGGACAGTATAACTGCAAGTCATCGGCATACAGATGGTACGCACACTGAAGTTCAGAAGTTATTAAATTAATGAAGATGGAAAATAAAAGAGGAGATAATATACCGCCTTGAGGAACGCCAGTTTTCAATTTGCACCAATTAGATGAAACCTCATCAAGCTTAATCGACTGCTGACGGTCCTGAAGATAGGAAGAGAACCATTCCAACGATTTGCCAGAGATCGCAAGATGGGATAAGATTGCTAAAAGGATTTCGTGGCATTCGAAAAATCAACCAAAACCAGAATGGTGGCCTTGGTATCCTCAAGGGCCGCTCTAATATCGCCAGTCACTTTGAGGAGGGCGGAAACCGTGCTGTGCCCAGGTCTAAATCCAGATTGCAGAGGGCTGATAAGTCCATTCGTGTAAATGTATCTTGAAAGCTGTTTATGAACACAGGCTTCGAGGACTTTGGATAGGAACGGGAGTATAGATATAGGCCGAAAATGAGAGGGAATAGTAGGAACAGTGACTTTCGGAAGAGGACGGACATAGGCATTACGCCACAGGGATGGGAAGGTTCCGGAAAAGAGGGAATAATTTATGATATGGGTTAAAGCTGGCAGGAGGTGATCCAAGATATTAATGATCATATGACGAGAAATGTTATCACAACCTACAGCTTTGGACTTGATGGATAGGATTATCTTACGGACCTCCGACAATTCAACTGGTACGAAGAGAAAAGAATGAGAGATGTTGGGACGCATCAGATCAGAAATAAAGTCCACGGTGCGTTTTTTGACTAGACGATCCATAAGAGGGACTGTGGAGAAATGAATCGTTAGTAACTTACAAACAGCAAAGTCAGATCGAAAATTCTCCGAGCTTACAAGTTCCGAGCTCGATAAATCAATGAAGACACTAGTTAAGTTCACTCAAAATCACTACATGTCATCGCAAGTCCAACAAGTGCAAAAGCATGAACAATGTGAAAAATCAGTTCAAAAGTTATCTCCATTCCTTGATGAGGATGGTTTGATGCGAGTGGGGGGACGTATAGATGAAGCGAAGCTATCGCCATCAGCGTTACATCCTCTGCTTTTACCGAAACAGTGTCCTATTTCTGGACTGATTGTCTCATTTGAAATATGGGTGAATTGCCCAAGCAAAAAAATACACGGCAAACCTGAGAACGGTAGTGCAATGTGCTGATTATTAATTTTATATATTTTTTCTCAACAACGTAAGTATTTCTCTACCTTGGCAAAAAAAATCATTGGTATCTACCCTCTAATATACCCAAAAAAAAAATTACAAAGTGTTATTTTATCATCACGGTGACCTGTCCTGAACCCAATTCCGCTCATAACATACCTTCTCCTGCAAATACATTCGTAATATGGATTTAAATTGATTTTATTATCATTAAATTATAATATATTCGATCAAATAAAACAATTTTTGTTTGTTTATCTTCTTTCTCATGGATTTGACAGGCAGTCAACTTTTGTCTGGAAAAAAGTTATCATTTCAGAGGACAGTAAGTTTTAGGAGAATAGCCACATCAACATTGCGTTGTTACGCCCCTTTCACCTTTTCTTACTCCGGATCAGTCCGGCTTAAGCTCTCGGCGCGAACGCACCGGTCCCAACGTCTTGCGGTTTCCCGCCAAAAAAGTAAGTTTATCATTTCAGTAATATGGGGACAAAAATAGTTTCATTTCGGTGGCTGTTATAACTCGTGCTAGATTTGTTTAATTTGTTTCAAAATTGTGTATTAAATTCGCAGTAAGTACTGTTTTGTTTGAGTAGTGTTCATATTTTTTAAATAATTTTTTTTTCGGAGTTAAATGTAGAACTAACCTCTATTTTATCATCTCAGTGTTATCATTTCAGTGGATTCGGTGGACTGTTATACCAATTACAGTCCACCGGAATTAAAAGTATCTCCGAAATGATAAAAACATAAAGTTTTAGAGATCCTGGTGTCAAATACAAAGTCATAGTTTTGTAATGTACCTACTTTTACCTAGAGTGTCGATTAGATTATTTAGGTGTATTTGTTGTGTAATATTTGTGCTTAAGATATATAATATATACATATATCTATGTAGTTAGTACATGTTTACTATACTTTAGATACACATTTGTTCGGCTCAACGAAAATGTGATGAGTGTGTGGGTCACCACAGTGTAGATTATTATACCTACTAATTGTCAACAAAATAATTATTTCGAGGGTTTACCTTCAATATAAGTCACTTACCTTTATTTTTATATCATTTATTACGAGTAAATAACAATAATAAATAATATTTGATATAATTACAAAATTTCTTAATTTTACAATATATAACAAATAAGTTAAAGAGCATTTAAACGTTATATGAAAAAAAAAGAGATATACCTACCTATGTGATGAGAAATTGCCTGTGAGAGTGTTTGTCTGAGTCAATGCAAGAGAGCTAGTGTGTGAGCGCGTGGTGTATCTGAAGGTATAGTATTTTATAGGATCATAGTATAGTGTGTATGAATGTATGTCTGTGGATATGAGAAAGAAGAAAATTGAAAAGCGTGTATTTTGATTTTAGGATGCCGCGGCCTAAGCAACAGACTAGAGAAGAAAGGTTGGAAAAAAGGAGGTTGTATGAAAGAAGTAGAAAAGAGAGAATTAAGAGCAATGAAGTCTCACGCGAAGAGTTTTTGAGAAAAGACAGAGAAAGGTATGCCAGAAAAAAAGCAGCGGGATTAATTGTTTCAAGGCATCTAATGACCCCTAAAAAATTAAGAATCCTAAGAAGAAAAAACAAAATAAGTGCTGCTGCTTATTACCAAAGAAAAAAAAATAGAGCAGCTCCAGCTCCTATAGCGGCTCGTGCTAACCCTCTGGATGAGACAATTGGGGATTAAAGTGATGGTCCTGGACTAAGCACTTCCTGTCACAGTTCCTTCTTGCCTATTTTACGGCGCAGCTTACGATTGAACAGCAATAGTATTAGTACGAATATCCAAATCCAACGTTCTAATACTACAGAAGCTAGAAGTTTTCATCAGGTATACACAAGCAGTCCACGACAAACCCTGCTATCAACGCATCAAAATTTTGTAAATTTTGACTATAGCAATCCTGGTCCAAGCACTTCTCGTCAAGGGAATCCATCTTCGGCTCGGCGCTGCTTGCCGATGAATAGCGATAGTACAATTGGTTCCAATATTCAACATCATATTGATGACAATGTAGTAACTGGCACTCATTGTGGACAACCAAGTGGCATACAACGAATAACATGTCCATCAAATCTAAGTAGTATCGAGTCAACATTATGCCCCAACAGCCCTGTTTCAGACTCGTCAATTACATCTGTAGAATTCAAGCGAGGACTTAAAGACAAATTTCGAAAATATCAAAAAACTAAAACTAAGCTAATAACAGAATTACAAAACAAATTATTACAGGTCACTAAGGAAAAAGAAATGTTCAAAAAAAGGTGTAACAGACTACAAAGCAATCATATGATTTTAAAGAAAAGTACCCAAAAAGGAGAAAAACCAGCAGTAGAAGTCATAAAACCTGATGAAAAAAAAATCGAATTCTCAGGAGGGTGGTGAAATTTTTAGAAGATGATGAAAATTCAACACTTTGTCCTGGAAAAAATGACACCATATCTAGACATGGATTAAAAAAACAAAAAAGACTATTGACAGACACACTTAAAAATTTACACTTGAAATATTTGGGATCAGGAGAACCACCGATAAGCTATTCAACATTTTCAAGAATGAAGCCTTTCTGGGTCACTCAACCAAATGTGAATGCACGAAATACATGCCTATGTGAAAAGCACGAAAATATGAAACTTTTGATTGAATCTATGAAAAGAAACCGCCTTATCAAAGAAAATACAATATCCGACGTTTTAAGTAGCCTATGTTGTAGTAAAGATAACATCGATTGTCTGCAAAGAATATGCTCAAGTTCTAAAAATAGACACATTGATTATCAAGAGTTTAATAATGAAGTGAACATAGCGTATTGGGGTTGGGAGAAGAATAAAAGCATATATGTCAAAAATAATGTAGAAAAATCTGCTATTAAAGTTGAAAAAGTAAGGCGTTGGGTGAAACCACTAGATTTAATAAAAAAATTCGAAGATAGCCTGAAACCATTCCTTAAACATTGCGTCAATAATAAAAATCAAAATCAAGCTTTCAAAACGTTAAAAGAAAATATGACTACGGAAGACTGTATTATACAAATTGATTTCAGTGAAAATTATAATGCCAAATATGGATCCGAAATTCAATCCCTTCATTTTGGTGGTAGCAGACAACAGTTCACTTTGCATACTGTCGTAATATATTTCAAACTCGACAACAAAACTTGCAAAACTCAGTCATTTTGTACTGTAAGCACCTCTTTAAGGCATGATGCTGCTGCAGTATGGGCACACCTCATTCCTGTTTTGCAAGAAATTGAGATAACTGCTCCTCTGGTTCGTAAACTTTACGTTATTTCTGACTCACCATCTGCGCAATACAGGAATAAAAATATATTATATATAATAACTCAGTTATCCTCCTATTGTCCGATGCTGACCCACATAATTTGGAACTATTGTGAGTGTGGTCATGGAAAAAGCGCAGCAGATGGAGTGGGTGGAGTATTAAAGAGAACGCTAGATAAACAAGTCTCATATCAACATGATATTACCAATATTGAATCGCTGGTACAAAACCTACAGTGTTATGTTAAAGGTGTGAAAATTGAAACAGTTGAAGATTATCAGGTGACAGAAAAAGATTGGCTCTTGCCCAAAGACTTAAAGACTTTTCCGGGAACTATGAAAGTTCACCAAGTTGTTTGGTCTAAAGAGTCAGGAAACCGTTTGGCACTTCGACATCTGTCCTGTATTGAAAGAGAATGCCTAAATAAAACTATTAGGTGCCCTCACGGCAAGCATTTAGGTTTTCATGACTTCACTGGGATTCAATCAACGAATTTTGCAAATAATACAAATATAGCACATCTGCGTCCAATTCAACTGTCAGAAAAATTAGTACTACGTCCCAAGCCATTCAATGAAAAGAATCTTTCCAAAAAATTACAAAGGAATAGTTTCATACATGAACCACACACACACTCAATCACAAACATTGAAATATCAATTATAAAGCCCTCAACATCCCATTCCTTTGATGGAATGAATAATCAAAAAGGAGAGAATGAGCAGGAATCATCGATAATACCCAAATCATTGCTCGAAAAATATGAAAACTTCAATGAATTTAGCACTCCATCGTGTTCATTTTTTGAAAACAATGATACTGAAATTATTGAAAAGTATGAACGGACAAGAAATATTGACAGCGAAGAAGAAATCATGATTACAGCCAAGAAGAGAAAAGTAAGAAGATTATCTTCGTCTTCGTCCAGTTCTGATTTGAATATTTTTTGATTTTTGTTATTGTATATTTAGTTTTTTAAATATTTGCTGTCATTTAATGGCATGACTTGTTTTAGGTAGGAAGTTAAACTTATTAAAGAAGACTGATGACTATAATAATTATAGTAAAGACGTGCTGTGGTGTGATAATTAAAGATTTGTTTATTAGGTACATATCTAAATTAAAAACCTATATTTATAGTCATGAAAAGAGGCTGATTAGTGAATTAGAGAAATAATTGTGTGACTTAAAGTGAAATGATGAAAAATTAATCTTTAAGCTACATACTTGAACCTACTCGTAAATACGTACCCAGAAAGACTGTTTTATTGGAATAACTATAATTCGCATTAGGTATAACAATTACTTATACATAATTGCGAATTATAGTTATAGGTAGAACAAAACTTTGTTGTTTTTTGTTCTATTTAGATATGTACGTTTCTCTATTGTAGTAATTTAAGAATAAAGTGATCTCAATCTCAGGTTTCTGTTATGTTTCATACGTTTATGTAAAAGGATTAAAGTACTAAGCTATTACTACTAAGATATTTTTATAATGTTTCTTATTCATTTATTGTATTTTAAAAATATAAGAGTTGATTTATTAGAAGTTTTACTGATATACCTGTAGAAACACTATTCTCCTCTCGTAACCAATTTAACTAAATTATACCTAGCATTTTTCTCTTAGTGCAATAGGTAGACATTAGGTATTACTATTAATGGCATAACTTACAAATGCAACCATCATATTAATCAGAAACTTTAAGCTTTCTAATCGCGATACGTTGATTCTTTTGAAAATATATCAAGTAAATTAGTATTAGTACATAAACAAGCAAAAATATTTATTTAAGGTTACCAGCATTTACGATAAAGTTTTCCAACATTTTCACACAACAACAACCACAAAAATTACCAAAGGTTATAAAAGTAAAGAAACTATTCATTCATATCATAATAAACATTACATTACATTACATATGTAATAATACTAACTGTAATATCTGTATATTAATGATGATATTCAAAAAACTGTGTACTGTCCTGACTCAGTGTTTATCTAAAATTTGTGGAAATCAAACCTAACAAAGTACGGAACCCTGGCTGGGGGCACGGTTGTTCTTAGCTGTATCATTTCGGTGGATTTATCATTTCGGTGGTAATTTTTATCATTTCGGTGGACACTTTTAATTTCAGTGGACTCTTAAAACTTTATCCTTAAATATTTATGTTTTTTGTAGTTTTGATAATATTTGATGTCCACTCACGCACAATGTTATAAAATAGACTAAAGTATTATTTGTCACTAAAAATATATAGATTGCATTGAAATAAAAAAATCCCACCGAAATGATACATAAAAATCTCTTGTTGAAATTCACCCATATCTTCATTGTGGTCCCCGTACCCTACAATCTTTGATTCAAAGAAAATTCTGGATTGTCGGGTTAAGACTCCTTATCCGTACGGTACTTTCGAAATGTGTCCGTTGCTTCAAAAATAGACCAGTTTCCATAACACCCTTGATGGGTAAGTTACCAGCGGCTCGAGTCCATCCCTCCCGATGTTTTCAAACCACGGGAATTGATTTCGGTGGACCATTTATAGTTAGAGAGAGTCTTCGCCGTGGAGCAAAATCTTATAAGGCATATGTTTGTCTAGTTGTCTGTTTAAGTACGAAGGCCGTTCACTTGGAAGCCGTAACTGAATTGAGCGCCGAAGCATTCCTTGCTGCTCTAGACCGATTTGTGTCTCGCAGAGGAATGTGTCACACAATTGTCACTGATAACGGGACAAATTTTGTTGGGGCAAATAGGTATCTGAACGAAATTGTCGACGAACTCCGTAAACATTACCCTGATATTGCTGACGGTTTAGCCACCCGTCAAATTAACTGGCAATTCAACCCTCCAGGCGCACCTCACTTCGGAGGTATATTTGAGAGTGGTATCAAGTCCACAAAATATCATCTTAAACGTGTTGTAGGTGCCCAAGTTCTTACCTTAGAAGAGTTTTTTACAATTCTTGCAAAAGTAGAAGCCGTTTTAAACTCTCGGCCGCTTTGTACTTCATCTCCTGATCCTCAAGAATCAGATATATTAACGCCCGGACATTTTCTAACGGGAGGCCCTATAGTATCTTTACCTGAAGAACCTTTAGGTGAAACGCGATGTCCTCGTTCTCGTTGGCAAATGATTAAGAAGATCACCCAAGATTTTTGGCGTGTCTGGCAACGGGATTATCTTCACACGCTACCAGAAGAGTAAATGGTATTCAAAGGCGCCTAACTTAAAAGTAGACGATTTGGTAATAATTAACGAACCTAATCTTCCGCCCTTGTTTTGGAAATTAGCTCGCGTAGAGCAAGTTCATGCCGGTTCCGACAATATTGTTCGAGTGGTTACTCTCCGAACTGCAAACGGAAAACCTATAAGGCGGCCTGTAGTCAAGGTCTGTCCTTTGCCTTTCAATTAATTTACTATAATACTCTCGCGTAAACAATACTATTGAAATAGTATTGTTCTTTAGGTTAATTTAATTATAAGTATTTCATTTATTTTAAGAATTTTCGAGCACAGCTTCTTTAGGGATTTTTCAATCTGTGAAATCCTAGTGAATTTCAAGTGGGGGGAAATGTATAAACATCAAACCGATCCTGTAATAATCCTATATCCAAAATATTTCCTCTCCTAATTTAAATTTACCGCCAACATTACCGGGCTCAAAGTACATGCGACAGCGTCCTACAATTTATCGATGCGCGCGCAGCGCAGCGCTCAGTGGCAGGAAAAGAAACTAATCAAAAAAAGAAGATATGGCGGTTTAAGCGTCGTCGCGAAGTGTCCGCAAAAATAATTAATATTATATGTAAAACACCTCGCTAGTGGTTCACTGACTGTTTCTGGTGTTCGATCAATCCTGCCTGACTTGGTGATAGCAAACAAAACTGTGCAAGTTCTGTGGTTCGAGAAATAGCTGGCCGGCCGGCTTACGCCCCGTCGTTGGTGAAGTTCCCGTCAACTCCCGATCTGCATCCAGGTTAGTTTATGCATTCCCTACTTGATGGTCACAGGATTTCGTCAAGACTAAATTCAGGTCAATGCAGTGGCTACTCCAGCGAGGTTCAATCAATAAGGGTACTGGAGAACAATGGATACAACTGGCGTCAATGTACTCGACTAGCGAGCAGCTCGAGTAGGAAGCGACCAGCAGTTGCGGAGCGGACTCCAGCGTTCTTACCATACGTGAAAGGAGTAACCGACAGAATCGGACACCTGCTGCAACGTAAATATTGCATCAGGACGATCTTCCGCCCACCCGGTCAGCTGAGACAACTGCTACGCTCGCCAAAGCATAAGGATCCGCTGGCTGTGCCCGGTGTGTACATTATACCTTGCGACTGTAGCTCAAGTTACATCGGAGAAACTCGGCGCAACATCACAACCAGGCTAAAGGAACATATACGTAGCGTGAAGAAGATGGACATCCAGGCATCGGCTGTGGCTGAACATGTTTGCGGCACGGATGCGGCTCACTTCATACGTTTTGATAAGGTCTCCGTACTAGCGAGGGAGAAATACTTCGTTCCGCGAAAAGTGGGAGAGGCCATCGAGATTAGCCGACGTCCGTGCTTCAACAGGGGTGGTGGCTGGGCATTGCCACCCGCGTGGAAGCCGAGCTTGGAGACTACGTCGGTCCGAAGCGTATCCAGTCTGGAGTGTGACACAGTAAGCGTCATATGTAACACAGACTTTGTGCCGGGTCCGGAATCGAACCCACTACCCGCGCCACTGGTGAACGTACCGTGCGCCTCAACATCGTCACACGCGCCGCCGCCGGAGATGGAAGCAAACGCGCGTGGTATCCGGCAGATGGCGCGTTGGACTCGCCGCAGCGCAACCATCAACAGCGATGCAGGCGCCAACGCTAACCAGTAGGCTGCGCGACGTCGCCGCGTCCGCGCACGCTGCTCATGAGGAAGAACCCCTCTGTGGTTCGAAACTAGTAGAGCTTTTCTCAATATTTACACGTGAGTAACCCGCGATTTTTAGTTAATTTAGTATGTCTCACGATAGTTATTATAAATGACTATTGCTTACTTTTTATTAGTGAACGTGACATAAAAGAAAAAAATGACTATGATAAAGTAATACAGAATATACGAGAATCGTTGCAAGTAATTACGCACACTAACATAATTATATGTTCTCCTACATACATAGCAGGAGCGCCTATGTATAACTTCAAGGTCGATATGTTTAATAATCTTCTCTATCGAAGCATACAAAACTAATACGCATACTTTTATGACAGCAACCGTGACCTAACACATGAAATGTTGTCCTACACAACAGGCAAAATTAATAACTACGGTATAATATGCATATATAAACGAATAATGGATAACATACTGATGGATATTAACCTATTTGGTGGAATAAATACAAAATTACATAGTAGTGGGAAGAATTGCAATGGTACTGATTCGCATACAAACAAAGAACCGACTAACTTTTTTCGTCACAAATAATATCTTTATATTACACCAAAACATTGCTGGAATAATAAACAAATCAGATGCTTTCTCAACATGTCTTGAAGAACTAATTGATAGAAAGATAGAAATAGATATACTATGTCTGGATGGATTGTTGTGTGTGTTGACGGTGTCGGGTATTCCGTGGTGTAAATAAAAGTTCGACTCACGTATCACCAGGTTTATTTGGCCGATCCGGCACACATGAGTTACAGAAGGCACAGTAGGACAGTTCAAGCACATACACAAGCACAGCACAGAGATAGTGGTAGAAATAGTCAATACTAATAATAAGAAAAAAGTAGAAAACAGAAATAGCGTAATTATCACAGCGTTAGGATAGCGGAAGAATTACAATAAATGCGCGTCTTAGCAATGTCTCGGTAAGACTGGTTCCACAGGTGTGTGCGGGCGCATCGGCAAGCCATCATCGATAGTTAAGGATAGTTATAACTATATTGGTGATTAGTGGTGAGGGTCCAGTCGATAGTTTTCGTATTATCGACTATCGAAGGAAATTTTATCGACCAACGGGTAAGGAAGTATTATGTGTTAGGTATTATACATAAGTATTGTGTACAAAATGTAAATATGTATATAAATGTGTGTAGGTATATGTATATAGTATTATTAACTGTAATTTTGTTAGTTTGTAAGTTTAGTTGTAGATGTAAATAAATTAAATAATTTGTACAGTTACCTACATATGTATTACGGAGCACTTCATGATTGCCGGTTACGAAAACTGTCTTGTTATGCCAAACTATTCCCTGGCTGCAATTTATAGTAGAAGCGGGAGTAAACGAGGAGGAGCCTGCATATTGGTGAAAAACGGTCTTCAGTGGAAAGAATTACCGGAAATAAAAAAACTTACTGTTTCGGGTCAATGTGAATGCTGTGCTATAGAACTTACTAGTTATGAGTTTGTTATTGTTTGTGTATTTAGGGTACCTAAAGTAGAGAACCTCAATATATTCTTCTCAAAGTTGGAAATTATGTTGCGGTTGTTAAATAAAATAAAATTTTATTAAAAACATTGAACACGTTTACAATTACAGATGGCTCGGATTTTATAGTAATAAAAAGTCTTAATAATAACAATCGTAATAGTTAACTTAATCTAGTCTAATACAATACATATGTGAGGAAATAACGTTCTAAGTCTAAATATTAGGGACTACCCGAACTAGGTTTATTTAAACCTGTGTTTCAGGCTATCAATGCAAAAAATAATTCAATGGATATAATTATAAATAATTATCGTATTTCATAATGTAAGACTAAGCAAGGACAACCCGGCCTAAATTATTAAACAAAAATAACATCATACTAGTTTATATGTAAGTAATTTACTAAAAATAAGTACTTTATTTTAATACTTCTAGCAATTTTTCCGTATCTGAGTAATTGAGGGACTGTAAATATTCTGTTAGCATTAGTTTACACTTATTTAAACTTACACTATAAATTTTTAGCAGCCTATTGAGTTTGTTATATAAATAAGGTCCTAGAAATAAATAAAATCTGTTAGTAAAAGCATGTTTCGTATGAGGGTTAGTGCAAACTAAATCCTTTCTTTTGCCGGAAAGTACCGGGCTAAAACCAATTTCAGTATGCTGCAGTAGTACTATGTTAAGGATGAATAACTGGCGTACTGTCAGTACTTTGCATTCCCTGTATAGCTGGTGAGTAGGAAATCTTCCTTCAGGACCTTCAGGATTGCTCTTTGAGCACGTTCTAGGGGCAAGAGAATAGTTTTTGGAGCACCACCCCATGAGTTAATACAGTAAGTAAGAATTGATTGACACAAAGCCATATACACCTGGCGTATCAAGGTAAAGTCTGCAATGTTGCGCAAGTATTTAAAGACATAGATTAATTTTCGTACTCTAGTGCATAATAAATCAATATGTTTTCGGAAATTGAGATTAGCATCAATAGTAACACCTAGATATTTTATATAGTCAGTCTTAACTAATTTAGGGCAAGCGCATGCTGTGTCAGCGGTCGTACTCGTATGACAATTATGTGCATAAATGTTTAGGTTAGTAGTGGATATGTGGGCATTTCTCATTGAAAATAACATGTAATTTGTTTTATCTGAATTCAATGTTAGGAGATTATTACGAAGCCAATTAGACACTACATTAAAACCATTTTGGGCAAATTCATAGACCTCATCTTTTGATTTACCTGTGAACACAAGAGCTGTGTCATCAGCATATGACATAATAACACCATTTTGGAGGGTCAAGCTGCATAGGTCATTGATATATATTAGGAATAAAGTAGGACCCAATATACTACCCTGAGGAATTCCGTAACTACTGTTTTTTAGTTCCAATCTTCTATATTGACCAATTTATATATACTGCTGACGATTTTTAAGATAGTCCGTGAATAATTTTAGCTGTACTCCTCTTATACCAATTTTTTCAAGTTTATGGAATAACAGGGAGCAAGAAATGGTGTCAAATGCCTTCGCAAGGTCTAAGAAGATCCCAATTATGTACAAACTTTTATCAAGACTTGTACATATATAATTAGTGAGTTGATGAACCGCTTGGTTAGTTGATCTTTTAGATCTAAATCCAAATTGACGATCGGAGAGCAAATTGTTGTTCTCAAGATATTTAGTTAGTCTAACGTTAATAATTTTCTCCAAAATCTTAGAAAGGCCTGATAGTACTGCAATCGGTCTATAATTGGTAAGATTAGTTTTGTCACCGGCTTTAAAAACGGGAGTAACTAAGGCCTTTTTAAGCAAATCGGGAAATATACCGTTCGTTAAGCATAAGTTAAATATATATGTAAGTGGAGGTGCAATTATGTGCTTGAATCTTTTAAGTACGTTATTAGGGATGTTATCCCACCCAACAGCACAAGAGTCCTGTAATCCATCTATAATACTAATTATTTCTTTGACGTCGGTGTCGAGTAACACAAACGAACCTAAGGTATTGAGTGACATAGTTGTACTTTGCGGAAAGGAATTTCTGGATAAAGCTTTTTCAGCTAGATTGTTACCCATGTTAACAAAGTATTTGTTTACTTTATTTGCCGCTAGAATTGGGGTTGTATCCGTTGCTAAAAGTTCTAGAGCAGAGTCTGATTTTTTTGATCTAAAAGTGTTGTTTATAACAACTTTCCAAATGAGCTTACTGTTCTTACCGGCTTTTTGTATTTCAACTTTGTCGTATTGGGTTTTTAATTTTTTCAATAGATTATTGCAGAAATTCTTGTACCGTTTATAAGTAACAGAAAGTATCTCGTTGTCAGGTGCGAGTTTCAGTTTTTGGTGTAGTCTATCCCTATGTCTAATACAACGGACAAGGCCGGGCGTAATCCACGGCTTAATATTGCAGTATTTTCTAGGTACAATTTTATTAGTAGTATTATTACTAATCATTGTTTGTAATGAGTCAATAAAATACTGCAAACTAATATTTGGATCACTAGAACTGTAAACGGGGTCAAGATTTCAGTCACGCATGTCGTTTTCAAGTGTAGTCATATTTAGTTTTGTTATGGTACGCAAGCAGTATTTTCTAGGTAACGACATTTGTAAAGTTAGCAATATTGCTTGGTGATCTGTAAGCGATGAATTAGAAATGTAAGTTTTAGAAGGTAATTTAGTTATACTATAATTTTATAATTATGTGATCTAAGCATGAACCACTCTGATGTGTAGGGTGATCATGGGCTGGCAATAGTCCATGGAATGTACAAATATTCAGATAGTTATGTGCATGAGTGTTAGTTTTCCCAGAAGCAATGTTTATGTTAATGTCACCTAAAAGTATAATATTATTATAACACGAAAGTTGTTCTAAAATAGTACAAAGCGATTCTATAAATATATCTACATTTTGCGATGGTGGCCTATATACAGCCAAAGCTATTGTATCTAGGTTAATTTTAATTAAGAGACTATTACAGCCTTGAAATAAGGGTTCTTCCACAGATACTTTAAGGATATTTTTATATATACAACCAGACCATCATTCTGATTGATATTTGTCACTGTTTTGTAATAAGTATAACCATCCAACATTGGCAAATTATCTGTTTGTTTAGCTAACCAACATTCTGTAAGTACAATGACATCACAGCTTATATCAAGGTTCTGTAAAAGTACTTCAAACCCATTAAAATTCCGACTTATACTACGAATATTCTGAGTTAGGAAGGTTAGTATCTTATCACCAGTAGGAATAAAATTTTTGCAGTTTTCAACGTTGCAAACGATGGATTCAGATACGGAAAAATTATCAATATCGCTAATGAGACTATTGGTCATATTGTTAAGATGTAATAAGTAAAGATAAAATAGAAGTTAAGACTAGTGTTTATGTGCTACTTACAAATAAAATAGGTGGTGCTCTTCGGCGCCTTCATAGTCTATTGTGTGAATGTAACTGTCTTCTGCATATTTACGTGCCGGGCAGTTCACATCACCAGTCTCATGGTCACACTTCCGCTTGAACCGCTTGCAGGTTGCACATGTGGCAGGAGAAGATGTTTTGTTACATTCTTTGAAAGAATGTCCCGTCTCTCCACAGTGGTTGCATGTAGGGCTTGTTTCGCGGCAAAACTTGGCTGCATGACCAAACTGTTGGCAGTTGAAACATCTGGTCACTAATGTAAAGTCTCTTACGGGGCAAGACGTCCAATTTATAAAAATACGGCCTTGATTGATCAGCATTTTCCTAATGGTAGCTGGAACTTCTATAATATAATTACAAGTCGGACGATCTTTCTTACCGGACTTGTGGCTTAGTCTTATATCATTTTAAAAGGACGCACGCGTAGTATTCGGCAATTTGAGAGATTCTGTTCATAGATGCACTCCATGACTTCCGATTCAGTGAGGGCTACAGGGATACCAATGACAGCAATACGTGGTCGACGTTTAGAAGGTTCTTCGACTTTGAGGCCTGAGGAAACTAGTTTTTCGGATGCTTTCAGCTTCTCTATATCGCTTTTGCTATCCGCACTGATAATAACACCTCCGTTTCTAATTTTCTTCAACCCGCGGACTCGAAGTTTCAGCTCTTCAGGGGAGATAATTTGCTGAACTAGGCTCTTGGTTGCGTCACTGGTCTGCGTCTTATCATTCGGGTAGATAGCAAGAGAGCTGAGATTGGCTGGCCGAATGAATTTGTCCTCTCCTTTTTTTACCATATTGGCATAGGAAGTGCATTCTGACTTACGTTCAGCTTCTACAACTTTTTTTAGTTCTTGGAGGGAGTTTGCAATTTCCTGTTGTCCTTGTAATTGTTGGATGGTAAAATGGGCCTGGATTGTTTTCTGCTTCAGGGACTGGTATAGTACCGCCATCTGCGATGTCCCATGAGAAACCTTACGGCATAGGTTGGTGACGCGGAGTTTCTGGTCGTTGTTCATTTTTCCTTCCGCTACAATGCCACAAACTTCCGACATAATTCCGTCAATGGATGATAACTATATATACTTCAGGCTCAGTGGACGCTGGCGGCTCTGGGTCTTTCTGGTGGTGCTGTTCAGACGGCGATGGTGTCGGCGGTGGACTACGCCGTAGTAATTGGCTACGCCCAAAAGGGCTTAGTCCTGAGGTAGACGGGTTAGACATACTAACACTATTTATTACTTTTGAAAGTACTTAGTTCATCTTGCACAGTGTACAAAGATGCAACGTAAGTTACTCGCAAACACACTTTACTTCACGCGACACACTTTATTTTTGCAAGTGTGCAAAAATTTTTAGTAATTAATATTTATAATGAATAATGACTCATAAAAATATTGTAATAGCAGGTGATTTTAATATTGATATGCTCAAACAAAACAATGTTACGGTAGATTTTGAGAGTATATTGCTAAGTTACAATATGAAACTGGCTATAAGAGACCCACTAGAATAGTAAGTAAAACTTGTATAGACAACTTTGAATTTTAACTCAAAATTTTACAAAATCGTGTAAGACGGAAGTGTTGGAGTTTGCTTTGTCAGATCATACTGCACTGCTAATAAACATTCCTATTACAGTGCCTGTCATAAAATTTTGGAAGAAACGTATTCGTGATTTTTCTACTGAAAATGTCCTGAAATTCAAAGAGTGTCTTGATAGTTTGTCTTTTTCTGATGTGTACTGCGAGTGTGATGCAAGTAGGGCATATGATTGCTTTTTGGAGAGCTTTGTTTTACAATCTCTGTTTTCCTCATAAAACTATTATTATAAGTAGATGGCGCTAGTTGCCATGAGAAGTTCGGTTCCGTATTTATCAGTAAAATAAAAAAGTTTGTTCGCGTCTCATAAACTTAAAAGTTAGTGAAATTAACCATAAGTCTTGAATGTACTTGTGGAAGTGTTATCTAGTGACAGTTTCGACTAATGATTGTGCAAAATCAATTTCTAATCTTCAAACAACAAACCAAGTTAAATCAAGTTAACAAAACAGACAAATTACTTGGAACAGTAGTTACAGCGTACAAAGATATAAACACCAGAAATAACTTTGTAAAACTACAAATAAAGTGTAAAAATAAAAAGGCAAGATTAGTGATTTGGTGACTACGTGCAAAAATGCGGCAAAACATTCTTATGGAATGAATCACCAATAACGACTTGTTTGATTTGAAATTTAATACGATCAAATCAAACCACAAATTTCATCAACATTCTAATTGATAGCGTAGCATATTGAGGAAGTGACTGACTTGTGAGCAAAGTGTCAGCGGATCGAAATCGCTAGACACTATTATTTTTATTTTATTTATTTTCTTGTTCCCTCTCTTTTTGGCCATTTTTTTCAATAGTTCTGTGTTTTGTAGAATATTCTGTAAAATTCTGCAAAATAAATAACATGGACTTCGAAAACATCACGTTAAGAAGAAACAAAACTGTTTTTACAATGAATGAATCATTGGGTTCTTCCTTCGAATCGACCAATTCTGACTACCGCGCAAGAAGTCTACCAGACCTGTCTACCGTCTGCAATGAAGAGATCGAAAAACTGACACAAGAAATTGAACAACTCAAGTTAAAATTAATGACTGCCAACAATGAAATTGACAACCTTATTTTGGAAAACAGCACTTTAAAAAAATATAATAAGGAACAAGAAAATACTATATCACAACTAAAAAACTTATGCAGCAGCCCAACGACGTCTTCGAAAAAAAATTCGACTACAAAAAAAAGAGGCATGAGGGTACACAATATGACAACATTTACTAAACAGAAACTATGTCTTAATCAAAGTAATATCGATCTTGAGCCACCAAAGTGTGATAATAACACGGCAGATGGCGCTGAACTAAATCGAGGGCAGAATCATGACATAGTTAACCTACATAACAATAGGAAAAAGTACAACACTGTCGCAACAGATGGTGCTGTAAGCAGTTTGGATAATGACAGGATAGATGGCGCTGTTCAAAATCCTTCCTATAATAATCTGTATTACCCTAATAGCAACAAAAGGAAACAGAATACAAGGGATGAAAAATCACAACAGACTGCTTCTTTGACGATGAAAAATGAGGTTAAACCTGAACTACACATATTAGGGGGGCAACAATTTGCTGGTTTAGCTTCACAACTTATACATTCTAGAGCAAACTCGAACTATGAAAAGTATCGTATCTCATCGACTATAAAATCACAAGCTTCAAGCGAAGAAATCCTTAAATCAAGCTGCGAACTTACGGACTCTAGTGATAATTACATAATTGTGTGTGTAGGCGAAAATGACACCAATCCAAATAAGATTGTTATAGAATTAGTATCTCTTTTGAAAAATATGCAAAAAACTAATGTAGTTGTATTTAATGTTCTACATAACTGTAGAGGATTATTAGGTTTAGTTTTTAAATAAAATATTCCAGCAACGTTGTAATGCGTGTATTCCGTGCGAATTACAGAGGCGAAGAGAAAAATTAAAACTAGGCGGTATACATAAATCATTTGATAAAAACTGCAAGTTTGTTGACGCAATAAGACACGTAGGTGTGAACTATTTGCTCTTAAAAGGTAGTAGGCGCTTAAAACTACATATTAAATAATTTAATTCTAAACATGCCCCCAGGCGTTGAGAGACTGTCTCTCAACCAGATTCTTCATCTTGAGGCAATGGACATATTTTACTGAAGGCGCGACGAACCACTCCACTCGCTGTCCTGATATCTGCGACTCGACTAATGCCATCCTGCCCCGGATATACTGTCGTCACTCGGCCTAATCGCCATTTCAATGGTGGAAGATGTTCATCTTTGATGAGCACAAGAGCGTTAGGTTTAAGAGCCGAAGTGCCGGATCTCCATTTTACTCGCTGCTGTAGCTCCGAGACATACTCTTTGCTCCACCTTGACCAAAAATGCTGACGGAGTTGCTCAATTCTCTGGTATCTGGTCAAGTGATGCTTGGAACAGTCCTCCAAATTTTGAGTGGGCAGTGCTGTGAGTGGTCGTCCTATGATGAAGTGTCCAGGCGTTAGAGGCAGCAAATCATTGGGGTCCGATGAGAGTGGTGTGAGTGGACGAGAATTCAGCAGGGCTTCTATTTGGACTAACACAGTGTTCAGTTCCTCATATGTAAGATTACAATTTCCCAATACTCTCTTTAAGTGATACTTAGTACTTTTAACACCGGCCTCCCAGAGACCTCCAAAGTGTGGAGCGTACGGAGGGACAAAATGAAAATTAATTTCTTCATTCGCCAAATCATCGGATAACGAATTGCAATTATCCCTAATAAACTTGCCAATTTCGTTATAAGCTCCAACAAACGAGGTCCCATTATCAGAGTAGATGTGTTTAGCCTTTCCTCTACGCGATACAAATCTACGAAGACATGATAAAAAATTGTTGCTCGTTAAATCACCTACCAACTCTATATGAACAGCCTTTGTGGTGAAGCAAACAAATAGAACGATGTACACTTTAGTGAGGCGACATCCACGTCCTTGTCTACTAGCTGATGAAATGGGCCCGGCGTAGTCGACACCCACAGTCTCAAAAGGATATCCCCCGGGATTCAAGCGCTGCTGTGGTAAATTTCCCATGAGAGGAGAAATTACCTGCCCTCTAATGCGACTGCATATCATACATTTGCGATAAACTGCCTTAGCTAAAGTTAGACCACCAATTGGCCAGTAATTTTCTTTAATAGACGCTAATAAAAGTTGTGGTCCCGCGTGCATAAGCTTCTTATGCATGTAAACAAATAATAATTTTGTAACAATATGAGTGGACTGTAATAATAAGGGGTGTTTCTTGTCGTAACTAAATTGAGAATTTTCTAGACGACCACCGACACGTATTAAATTATTGTCATCTAGAAAAATATTAAATTTGATTAATTGACTCTTTTTTGGCAATTGTTGCTTATTAAATAGAATTTTATATTCTGGAAAGGATTCAATTTGTGAAAGCTTTATAATTAAATTTAAAGATTGTTTTAACTCATCATCACTAAGATACTGATGATTAGATGGCTGCTTTTTACAAACATTTATAAATCTCAATGCGTAGGCTACCGCGCGTTTCAGTCTCGAAAAATTTGAAAATCTATTAAAATCTATAACAGGTTGATTCACTGATGCAACAAGTAAAGAAATCTCCGATCGCACTTCCGGTAATTTCTCACTAGTTACTGTTGGACTACTAGGCCATTTTGAGGAATCATATTTTAGAAAGTCTGGGCCTGACCACCACAGATCTAAAGATTTTAACAGACTTACATCGATTCCACGGGATATGTGATCTGCTGGATTTAGATTTGTTGGGATGTGCCTCCAAGAACATGTACCAGTCTTGTCCAATATCTCAGCAACGCGGTTACGCACAAAGGGTTGTAATTTGCTTGGTAACATGTTAAGCCAGCCCAACACTACCATCGAGTCAGTCCAAAAGGTGACACTTCTGACTTGAGCTCGGAGTGACTCAATCACTTTTTCGTAAAGACGAACACCAACCAACACAGCACAAAGCTCCAGTCTTGATATGGTAGTTGGTTTGATTGGGGCCACTCTGCTTTTGGCTGTAAGTAAACGTACCAATACATTATTATCGTCATGTGAACTTCGTACATATAAACATGCACCATATGCAATTAGCGACGCATCACTAAAAATGTGCAAGTCTATGCACCTGTAGAAGTCACACAGTACAATACGTGGAATACGCAAATCATTTAGAAGAGGCAAACTATGCATCATATCGGACCACAATTTTAAAAGATCAGGTGGCAACTGATCATCCCAACCTAATTTTAGAATCCATAATTTTTGAATCATTATTTTCATAACGATTATGCACGGGGCCAAGAGACCCAGCGGATCAAAAATTTGAGAAATAGTGGAAAGTATTCCACGTTTTGTCATTGGGCTGGAAATATCAGAGTTAATTAAATAACACAACACATCTGAATCAGTCAGCCAACTGAGACCCAAAGTTTTACAGGGTTCTATGGAGCCAATATTTAAATTTAATGAAGAGTGTTCTGTGTTATCAGACACTACATGGCAATCATTAGATTTCCATTTACGTAATGGCATTCCAGCTGATGCCAATTCAGCCGTTACCTTGCGACGTATGTCGAGTACCTCCTCAATTGTATCCCCACCAGAGAGCAAGTCATCGACATAAAAATCGTGTTTTATTATCGTTGCAATTTTACTATCAGTACAATCAAGGCCTATCTGACGCAGACACCTCGTAGCAAGATACGGAGCACTAGCGGTACCATATGTAACCGTATTTAACTGATAGGCTACCACAGGCTTTGAGGTATCCTCACGCCATAAGATTTGCTGTAAGTGCCTGTCATCGGGGTGTACAATGACTTGCCTGTACATTTTCTCAACATCTCCTGAAATAACGTATTTATATTTCCTAAATCGGAGAAGAATTGACAGCAAGTCATCTTGTACAGTGGGTCCTATCATTTGTAAATGATTAAAAGATGACCCTGAAGTAGTGGGACTACTGGCATTGAACACCACCCTAAGTTTAGTGGTTGTACTGCTCTCACGCACAACGCCATGGTGAGGAATAAAATATGATACCTTTTGAGGATCAGGTATACACTCAGACATATGATTTAAAACAGCATACTCTTTCATGAAATCACAGTAACGAATTTGAAATGATGGTTGACTTCTAAACCTGCGCTCTAAAGAAAAGAGACAATGCTTGGCTCGCTGCAGAGAGTCACCTAAGTTATCACATGATTTCTTTAAAGGTATTCTCACACAAAAACGGCCGTCTTTAAGACGAGTTGTATTTGTGATAAAGTGTTCTTCACACATCTTTTCTTCTCGAGAATAGACTGATGACTGATGGCCAACTTCCTCGAGCTGCCAAAAACGCATTAAAAGGTTTTGAATATCATCAGTATTCGAGTTGTTCAGAGAATTATTATTATTCTTATTAATGTTTGCAAAATTGCAAATTATAGGAGACGATTGTGATAGTTGACTACTATTTAACATGGGGCCTGAAGCTATCCAACCAAGTCTCGTTTCGAATAGTACCGGCTTACCTATACCGAGGTTAATTCTTTGTGTACCCAGTAGATCCCAGAACACATCTGCACCTATAATCAAATCGACAGAGGCAGGGGTATAAAAGTGTGGATCAGCTAGACACAAATCACTCGGAATATTTAAATTACTAAGATTTAATTGACGGCAAGGTACTTCATCGGTTATAGAAGGTAAAATAAAACAATAAATGTTCGGAGAAAAGTTTTCATTTAAAGATTTAATTGGAACGCAACACATTTTACTTATCGGTGAAGTAGAATTATTAATACCCATCAGTGACTCGTTCACTTGAATGGTTGGTAAATTCAATAAATTATAGATTTTTTCTGTGATAAGGCAAGATGTACTCCCACTGTCGAGAATAGCGCGACATAGATATTCCCGGTTATTTCTATCATAAATTTTTAATAGTGATGTGGCTAAAAGAACTTGACATTTATTGTGTACAAATGTCGTAACTCGTGCAGACAATGTGACGTTACTGTTGGGCGACTGATCACTATCCTTGCCAGTGGCATTGCTGTCAGCAACAGAAGTCACCGGATTTGATGTCGATTTAATCTTGGTATCCACATGAACAAGTGTGTTGTGCTTGCGTTTACACACTTTGCAACCACTTGATTTGCAATGGTTAGCATAATGACCAGTACGGAAGCAATTAAAACATATTTTGTATTGCGGTAATAACTCTAACCTCTGTTCATTACTAAGTCCCAAGAATTGTGAACAGTTAGTGAGACTATGTTCACCTCGACATTTGGGACACGATTTTGATGAGCTAGTACCATTATTTGACTGATTACTTGACGTACTGGTGACAGACACCATGCTTTTAATTTTATTATTATTTTTTGGATTACTTGAATTATTGTGTGACATTTCTAAAGTTTCTAACAAGTCTGCCCGTTTTCTAATAAATTCAACAAACATTTTTAATGTAATTGACTTACCGTTATCCAGATTACCTCTATATTCTTCCCATTCACGATAAGTTTTTGAATCTAATTTATTCGTTACAATATAAATTAAAAGTGTGTCCCAATATTGTGTTGGTTCCCCTAATGACTCCAAAGAACGCAAGTTTTTATTTACGATGTCGATGGTTCGTTTTAAAGTAAAAGATGATTCCCTTTTTATTGTCTCAATATTAAATAAAGCAGACACGTGATTCTGAATCAAAAGACGTTTATTATCGAACCTTTCGCACAATATTTTCCATGCGACAGGATAATTGATTGCAGAAAATTCTATGGATTGAATCACCACAGCAGCTGAACCCTCGAGAGAGGTCCTTAGATAGTGGAACTTGTTTACATCATCCATCTCATCATTAGAGTGTATCAAACTAGAGAATGTGTCTCGAAACTCCAACCAATTTTCAAAAGAACCGTTAAATTTTGGTAGTTGTATGGTAGGTAATTTAACGAGCCTATGATTATGAATTCGTGATGAACCTTTATCACTTATCGGAAAATCATCGGTATTTGATTTTATATTTCGCGACAGCAAATTTTGAGCTTCAGAAACCAACTTGTAGTACGTAGACTCAAAGTCGTTCCGTTCCGATAATTGACTATTGACGTCATCAACTAAACACTCTAATTTTAATTGAACCTCGTCGTACTGAGTAAATAAATGTTCCATCTTACCTAGGCGTAGTTGCAATTCGTTAACCTGTGACGGATTTAACGAATCCTCCAAACCGTTTAAATAATTTGAAAACGCAGTCAAGCGCCCCTTATAACTTGCCCGCCTTTTGGTCAACTCCTTTTCCTCTTTGTCAGTCATTCTGGGAAACCGGTACTTTACTGAAATATACCGAAATAACAAATTAATAATACGAAATAACAATACAATAACAGCAGGTTACAATGCGTCTTACAGCTGGAATACAAACAATTTAAAGTTCAAGTTAACGTCTACCTCTTAGACTGCTTAATACCTTCTACACAAAAAAAATCAAGCTAAGGAAACTACAACATACTTAATGGGATATTTATGACAATATAACCCTAGTTCCTGCTTAATTATTATAACAATGTAATCGGTTAACTGCAGAAAATGATTATCTGGTTGTAACAATCTATAAAATAAATGAAGTAGGTACTGACCTTAACAATTGTTGAAACTTACTCAACGTATTACCTTAAGCAAACCTAATTTAGAATACTGGGTGTTGATAATTATGATAATGAATACTGAACACCGTTTCCAACAATCCAGGACCTCATTCCTTGACATTCACGTCGAACTTTTTTATGACCTTTGTACCCCGTACAAAGTGGCTTCGTCCAATCTTCAAATTTAGCAATCCCAGTATAAATCCGTGATTCTTCTTATTTTCGCTGATTACTGAATAACGTTCTTCAAATATCCGTGTCGTAGGGCCATGTAGAGGATTATTAGGTTTAGTTTTTAAATAAAATATTCCAGCAACGTTGTAATGCGTGTATTCCGTGCGAATTACAGAGGCGAAGAGAAAAATTAAAACTAGGCGGTATACATAAATCATTTGATAAAAACTGCAAGTTTGTTGACGCAATAAGACACGTAGGTGTGAACTATTTGCTCTTAAAAGGTAGTAGGCGCTTAAAACTACATATTAAATAATTTAATTCTAAACAATAACAAATATCTAAATACAAATATGATCAATAATAGCATTCAATTAATTTGTAAAAATTTCAAAAATTGTTCATTTGTTAAGGTTGATTCTTATAATTCTAATAAATATTATTATTTTATGGAATTGTGCAGGAAAATAAATTATGTAATTGACTCTAAATTCTATAGTAGGGTTTTTTTGACTGGTAGAAACAAATTCGTAAATAATAATGATAAAACGGAATATAAGACCGTCCCTCGCAGGGGTACCATACCTTATTATTTTAAGCCCATATCTAGGACTACGAATCAATATGATAATAATGCAATAACACAACAGTTTTTTCGGTCTAACTAAAAATCCTAGTAATACTCTTACAATATTTCATCAGAACATTGCTGGACTATTGAATAAACTTGAAAATGTCGAATTATGTTTAAATGAGTTTAGTCAAATAAAAAAGCCGGTGGATATTGTTTGCATTAGTGAATCTTTTGTGAAATCAGGCAATGAAATGAATATTTACTTAAAAGGTTATAAACTAGCGGCACATTTTTGTCGACTAAAGGAAAAAAGGGGAGGTGTTTGTATCTTGGTTCAAAGGTCAATAGAGTATACTAATATTCCCGTCTGTAAAGAATTATCAATTGAAAAGTCTTTTGAGTGTTGTGGAATTCAAATACCGTCCATAAATTGCTTCGTTATATGCGTATATCGTACGCCTGGTAGTAGAATTGAAGTATTTTTGCAAAATCTGGACTTATTGCTACATCAATTGACGATTAGGAAAAAATATAAAATTATTATAGCAGGTGACTTCAATATAAATATGCTCAATAAAAATCAGCTGACTAATAATTTCGAAAATTTGTTATTAAACTATAATCTAAAATTACATATTCATAAACCTACACGACAAGCAACCTGCATAGATAATATAATCAGTAATTATGACGAGGGAGAAGGAAAGGTACATCAATTACATCTATCCGACCATAATACTGGACAAACATTGACTATTCCTGTAGCATCAACAACAACAAACCTTATAAATTATTATTACATCGCTTATAGAAACTACTGCAAAGAATATATGGTTAAATTCAAGAACTGTATTGAAGCATTGACATGGTCGGATGTGTTAAAAGTCAAAAATAACGTAAATATGGCCTTTGATACATTTTATGACACGATTAAGTTATTCTACAACCTATGTTTTCCGATAGAGACAAAAAAAATAGACTCCAGTATAAAGTCCCCTAAGTGGATAACAAAAGGAATTAAAAGATCGTGTAGAAGAAAGAGAGAGCTTAGACATATATATTATAAATGCAAAAGCTCACAAAATAAACGAACATATAAAAATTATAGTACTATGCTAAGAAGATGTATTTTTCAATCACAAGTAAACATGAACCATGCCTTCATGTCCCGAGCAAAAAATAAGTGTAAGGCTTCGTGGCAAATAATCAAAAATGAAAGTGACTGTGTAAAATTACCTGACGAAATTGAATGTATCAACGTAAATAACCAACTTGTTACGGACCCTTTAGCCATTGCAAATACTTTTAATGACTGTTTCATTGAAACGGAAAAAGTTAATGCACAAAATACCCGGGTAGGTAGCATACAACTAAGCAATATAGACCGCGTTAGTTCTAGCATATTTTAAGACCAATGACTGAAACAGAAGTTATAAAAATTATATATTCATTAAATAACACAAGATCGGTAGGTTTAGATGGTATAACAACACAAGTATTAAAATATTGTGCCGGCACATTATCACCCATCCTTACACATTTGATTAATCTGTCATTTACTGAGGGGGCATTTCCTGAGCAACTTAAAGTATCCATAGTCAGACCACTACACAAAAAGAACTCCAAACACGAACTAAAAAACTATCGCCCAATAACCCTCATAAATATTATATCCAAAATATTTGAAAAAGCCATGCACAAACGTCTTACAGGATTTCTTGACAAAAATAATATTATAACGGAAGAACAAAATGGTTTTCAAAGAAAAAAGTCAACTACCTTAGCAGCCTTTAGTTTAATCAAAAACATAACGCAGACTATCGATAAACGTATTCCTGTCTCAGTTATATTCTTTGACATGACCCGTGCTTTTGATTTCGTGAACCATGACATTCTAATAGATAAGTGTGAATTGTATGGTATTAGAGGACCTGCACTGGACTGGCTTAAAAGCTACTTGAAAGGGCGGAAACAATGTGTAGAAATTAAAAGAATAGATAAAGACTTCAAGTTAAGTGCATTTAGATCAGAATTTCAACATAATAAAACTGGGGTACCTCAAGGCAGCATTCTGGGACCTTTACTCTTTTTACTATTTATAAATGACCTGCCTAAAGCTACCAATCATCAATGCGTAATGTTTGCTGATGATATATCGCTTGTTGTGACACATAATTCAAATGCAATCACTCGAGAGGCTCGGTTGAAGATTGCGGTGGAATGTATATTAAATTGGCTAGATAATAATAAATTATGCGTCAATCTCTCCAAAACGAAATTCATGAATTTTTCAAACTATAATTCAAAAGCAAGCCAGAGTGTTACAAGTTTAACATGTCGGGGGCATAATATTGAACTAGTTAATGAAATGAAGTTTCTCGGCATTGTTTTGGACAACCATTGCAACTGGAAGGCACATATTAGCTATATATGCAAAAAAATTAACAAATTTGTATTTGCGTTAAAAAAGTTAAAACTGACTTCATCACAGAAAACTGCATTGTTAGCGTATCATGGCTTTATTGCCTCTTCTTTAAGGTATGGACTTCTTTTGTGGGGAAATTCACCCGATATTAAACGAGCATTCATAACCCAAAAAAAATGCATTAGAGCAATATGTGGAGTTGGGCCCCTGGTATCATGTAGACCATTGTTTAAAAAACTTAGATTACTAACTTTAACTGGACTATACATCCTTCAAGCTGGTATATTTGTTAAAGAACAACGTAGGCATTTCCCACAAATGTTCAATAAATTAAACTCAGTTGTAAAAAAAAGGGACCCCACTCTTTTGCTGATGCCACCATGTAAGACAGCCTATTGTCAAAAGAACTGCTCTATAATGCCCGTAAAAATATTTAATAAAATTCCGAAATGTATCAGAGAGCTTCCTTTGAATTTGTTTAAAACTAAACTATATAGGTGGCTAATAGAACACAGTTTTTACAACTTGAATGACTTCTTAAGGTGACATTGAAATCTTTTACTACAATTTTGACGTTTGATACAAAAACAGAGACATTAATTGTAATAATTGTAAACTTGACTTTCTTATACCTTGACTACTGTGTTAATTAATAATTTTTTGTACTGACATATTATTTTGTATTTTTGGTGATTTGGTAATCAATTGTATAATTATTCTGCACATGTAATTGACGTTTCATTGGTATACATACAATGAACCCTGAAAATGATAAATTTTGCATGCCATCTGTATTATGGCGAAGTGTGAAGTTTCACTGTTTAGCTCTAAGATCTTTCTGTACCATGCTTCCTGCAAATAAATGAATTCTATTCTATTCTATTCTATTCTATTCTATTCTATTCTATTCTATATTATACGGGTTAATGAGAAACCAAAATGGATATCTCGTGGGTTAAAGAAATGTAGTGCAAAGAAAAAACATTTACTTTGGAAGTTTAGACTTAAGCCTACTGTCAGGAATAAAACCATATACATGACTTACTCAAAATTATTTAAAAAGATTATTAAATTAACACAACTTGCTCAAAATAATTATAAATTTAAAACCTCATTCAACAAACCCAAAACTGTGTGGAACTTCATAAACAGGTCAAAAACTAATATTCCTCGCGACTCAATTAATAGAATTAAGATAAATGACAACATTGTTACCGATCCTGGTGCAATAGCTAATGCTTTTAATAACTACTTTACTGATAAAATTAAGCCAATATCAAACATTGGCAAAAATGTGACATCAAAAATTGTAAGTACTAATAATTCTATTTTTATACCTCCTAGCATACCAAATGACATTCAGCAAATTATTAATGGACTAAAAAACACAAATAGTGTAGGAGTTGATGACATTTGCACTAAAATAATAAAATTAGTTAATGTAAGTATTTCTGGACATTTGAGTTATATACTAAATTTATGTATTTGCAATGGTATTTTTCCGTATAGATTGAAAACAACAATAATAAAACCTTTATTTAAAAAAACTGACAAAGAGTCAATGGAATTTTACAGACCCATTGCATTAGTTCCTATTATATCAAAAATCTTCGAAAAGTACATTCATAATAAAATTTATACATATTTAGAAAGAAAAAATTTATTGTGTCAACAACTGATGTGCATGACTAAGCCTCAATTATGTATCCAAATTTTTAATCAGTGTAACAAAAAAGGCCAACAACCTATGCAATCTGTCCAGTCTGTCAAACCAATAAATGATTGTTCTAACGAATCTTCGCTTTCTACGAACGACCTCGAAAACGAGCATATTCAAGGATCAAGTAAGTCCTTGCCTTCTCCTATAAGGCGTAATATTATAATGTAATTTTTAATGACCGAAGTATTCTAATCCTATGAAACATTCAATGTCTTGCTTACGTTATTATGTCAGACTTTTTATATATTTTTTTTGTTAGGCCTAAGCCTCGATAATCTTAATTAAGTAATCCTAATCATTAAGTATTGTCTTCCCTATTTCTTAGAGTTGTTAAGTTAATTTTGTAACCAACACGAAGTCCATAGTAGCATTTTCTTAGATTTCTCATCTCTCTTATCCGTTATAAATTTCCGTTTTCCCACCAAGTTAGGGCAGCTCCGACTTTCCCTTCTATCTTACTGCCGTCCGTGTATATTTGCGGACGGGTTGCTTGGTGGGTTTCTGGGTTTTCTGGAGTTAGATCCTCTAAGCATGCGTACTCTGTTATTGTGAGCGACGCTGGGTGAGGATGTTGGGAGTGGTGTATATTGCTCTCCAGCTGCCGATCCGACGGTATAAACTTTTGAGAGTGGCCCTTTTTGATCTTGAAAAGGGTTGCTGCCTCCATTACTCGTAGGTCTAAGGGGAGTAGGCCAGACAGGACGAGTGCCGATGTTAGAGACACCGTGCGGTACGCTTTGCTAATTTTTTGCGCGAAGCCCCTTTGCAGAGAGTCAAACTGGTTTTTGGTCATCAGTTTTCCCGCCGCAGGCTCCCACGCGCTCGCCGCATACATCACGATGGGCTCCACCACCGACACGTATATTGTCCTTATTATCTCTCTGTTCAGGCCCCATGTCACCCTCGCCGCGCACGCCAGCTGTTTGTAGATGTCTGCCGCCTTTTTACAGGTGGCCGACACGTGCGCGTTGAAGGTGAGTTTGGAGTCTATTGTGAGACCCAGCAGTTTAACCTCCTGGACGAGGTTCAGCTGCGTGCCGGCCATGTGGAGGACCGGGTCATCATACTTAAGCTTCCTCGTCAGCACCATCGCGTTTGTTTTGTGCGCTGCAAAACGGAGCTTATTCCTGACGCCCCAGTCCGACACCATGCTCAGGGCGGCATTCGCACACTCCTGCAGGGGATCGGTGGTGTGGTCCGATATAACAAGGACAACGTCATCCGCGAAGGCCTGGCAGTAGATGCCTCTGCTGGCCATTTTTTGCAGCAGTGAATCTAGGATAAGGTTCCAGAATGTCGGTCCGGCTATTGAGCCTTGGACGCATCCCTTCGTGGTTCCCTTTCCACAAGACGCTCTAGCGTAGTTCACTGTAATGCTGCGATCTTTTAAATATGAGGCAACAAGAGCGTACAAATTCCTGGGACAGTTCTTGACCACCATCTGTCTTTTGAGTGCTGGCCACCACGCGTTATCGAATGCTCCCTCTATGTCCAGTGATATCAAAAGCACGATCTTTTTGGCTTTGATTTCGGCACGAATATGTCCCAATAGTGCATAGAGGGCATCCTCGGTTCCGCGCTGTGGCATAAATCCATATTGGTTGGTGTTCAGTGTAGGAAGCAAATGCCACTGCAGCCGGCCCACCAGGAGCTTCTCGACTATTTTGCCCAGGACCGAGAGCAATCCTATTGGCCTGTATGATTTGGGATTGGTGTAATCTTCTTTTCCAGGCTTGCGGAGTATGCACACGTGGGCGACCTTCCACTGTTTTGGGAAGTATGACAGGGACAAGCACTTATTGGCCATCCCTAGAAACACCCCCCTGTCGCAGTTTATTGCCGCTATGCAGATGTCTGCCGTCAACCCATCGGGGCCCGGGGCTTTTTTCGGATTTTGGCCTTGGAGAACCATTTCCAGCTCCGCCAGTGTAAACGGCGGGTCTTCGGGAGACAGTCCTAGAGGGTTTTCTTCTTCCGCAAGCCTTCTGAGTGCTCTGTGGTGTGGCTGATCATGCTCAGATGAGTCGTCAGGGTAAAAGGTCCTTGCCAAGAGATCCGCTGATTGCTCTGGACTGAGCGTCTCACCCGAGGTGTTTCTGAGGAGGGTATCCTCTTGTCTCTTGGCTGTCTTTCTTAGTACCCTGTAAATGCCATCTCACATACTTTCTCGGTCCTGTTTTGAGCAGAATTTCTTCCAACTCGCTGTGGCAGCTTCCGTGGCCGCCGCAGTGTAGGCGTTTCGTGCCGCAATAAACTCCTGGATGGTGAAGTGTCTCCGGCTGGCCGCCGCGTTCCTGATTCTCCTTTTCTTCCTCAAGGTGTCCTTTTTCAGGGAGTCCAATGAGTGATTCCACCATGGAGGTTTCGCATCATATTTTCGTGGTCCTAGAGCGGGTATAGCTTCCTCGCATGAACGGTGGATATTATATATATACGCGGTAACGAATGATTCCAGATCTTCTTGGTTCGAGATGCCCGAGATGCCGGGTACCGTGAGGTGGTTTCCTAGCAGTCCAGCTTTGAAATGCGAGCGGAATTCTGACCACTTGGCCTTCTTGGTGTTGTAGATGCGTGTCGAGATTGGCCTTAGGGGTTCTAGGGCTTTCTCTAGACGCATCGAGAAGGTTATTGCGTTGTGGTCCGAGGTAGTGGTATTCCTTTCCACCCGCCAGTCGTCGATTTTGCCTAGCATTAGCACGCTGCAAGCTGTTACGTCTACGATGCTTGTGCACCACCTGTCCCCCCTGTATGTCTCGAACGTCGGCACTTGGCCGCTGTTTAAGATCTGGAGATCCCGCTCATTGAGAAAAGCGTTGTATGCCGCTCCGCGATGGTTTTCAGAGACACTTCCCCACCACTGACTCCAAGCATTTATGTCGCCCCCTAGTACGATATTGTGTGTATGTAGTTTGTGTATTGTGTTGTGTGTGGCAGAAAGGTATGGTTCTATTTCCTGGTCGCCCTCGAAGTAGACCGACAGCACCCCCAGGTTTAGCTGGCCCACTCTCAGTAGTACGGCGGCGATGTTTTCCGTCACCAGCTGGGGGTCATGAATGACTTCAACGCTACCACCGAAGACAACTATCGCTGCTTTTACTGGTTTTTGGCGGTTCAAGCTGCACTGGATGACCTGCGTGCCTGGGAATTGCTTCATAACACCTGTACTTCCAATGTATGGTTCTTGGACAAGTGCTATTGTTATTCCCCTTGCTTGAGCCGTCACATGCAGTTCTTCCGTTGCCAGCTTGGAGCGTTGGAGATTGACTTGTATGAAGTGCAATCTCGCTGTCGGTGGTTTTGTGTTTTGGAGGGCGACTGGTTGGCTAGTTTGTTAGTTGTGGTCGTCCTCAGCAATAGGAAACGCGGGATCTCTATGCCATCCCATTTTTGGCGTTCCTGGCAGTCTTCGCTAAAGGCTGTGTGGGCCAAGTCGGTGCCTTCTTTTTTAGTGGCTTTGCAGTTTGAACACGTGGGCGGTTTGCCTTCTGCGCGGCTAGGACACTCTCGTCCATTGTGCGCTCCGCTGCAGTAGCTGCAGATCTCCCGGGGAGCTTTGCACAAGGACTTGTTGTGTCCGTAGCCGAGGCACTTGGTGCACTGCACCAGAGGAGACTGGTCTTCTACGGTGCACCTTTTTATACCCACGTGGACTTTTTGTGCCTGAGTGAAGCACTGCCACATTTTTGGAGAAAGCTCCAGCACGGGATGGCATTCGTGAGGGTTCCTCGCACGCTTCCTGTAACGCATCCTGACTGTTTGATCGGCTGACGCGAAGTTTTGCAGAAGATGTTTATTCTGCGCTTTTAGGAGATCCAACATCTCCTCGTCGCTGTAGCTCGTCAGGACTCCCCTTATACAGACCAAGGGGTTCTGGGGTTTCGGTTCCTGAACCTTGAGCCCCTTACTGGACTTGAACTGGTCTTTTATCAAGCCCAGGTCGGTTTTGCTGGCACATCGGAGGACCACTTTTTGGTTTCTGGCCTTGCGCACTGCGTCCACCCTTGCTCCAGTCGCTTTGAGGTCCAATGCGTCCCTGATCCTCTCAATGACGTTGTCCCCGGTGTGCTGGGGATTTATTGAGGAGACGATGAGGGTGTGATTAGGCCCCTTAGCAGGTATTACTGGAGTCCTTGGGGTGCTGGCAACCTGAGCAAAGGTTTTGGGGCCTTGTTCTTGCTGTGGCGGTCGTTCAGCTTTGCCCAGGTCTGCCACGTCTTTTTCTATTTTCTGGAGGGTCCGTTATACCTCCACGACTGCAAGCTCTGTGTCAAGACTTGGCGCTGCCGGCGTTGGAATGGGTGGTTCCTTATCCCGCAGTACGCGAAGGTCCGCCGAGACGATTTCCAGCCTTTCTGCCAGCGGTTGTGTGTATTTTGCGATGTCGATGTTTTGTGGGTGGGGAGGAATGGCCGCGGGTTTATTTTTTATTTCTGCGAGCAGGCCCCGCACTTTTTCCATCTCCTCCTCGAACCTTGCCGTCGGGAGGACGTCGATCTCCCGTATTGGGGCACTAGAATCCGGTTTTGGCCGCGTCAGCTCGCTGCTCAGTTTTTGTTGAGCCATACGCAGCACGTCCAGCTGGTTGCTCATGCTGGTCATCTGTTGTTCCAGACGTGACAGCCCTTCTCCTGTGGGGTCGTATTTTTGACCTTCCGCGGGTTTATGCTGTCTCGTCTTCTCGTGCTCCGTGAGGTTTCTTTGGCTTGCAGCCCTGACCTCGTTTTTTAGCTCCTTGATGCCGTTTAAGGCATCGAGGGTCTCATGGCCAAGCCATTCCCGGATCCCTTTTGCCTCTTTCTTCGTTTCGAGGAGGTCTGAGCGCATGATGGACAGCTCGGATTTTAGAGCCATCACTTCTGTTTAGTCTTCTGGGTTTTTTCGGCGGAAAAGCGGAGCTTATTCGTGACACCCCAGTCGCGCACACGGGCCAAAGCGGCGTTGGCTTCCCGCTGGATTTCGAGCGCCGTTTGTCCGGAGAACACCAGAACGATATCGTCCGCGAACGCCTGCACGTGCGCGCCCAGCCCATCCAAGGCGTCCAGGAGGGGGTCCAGCAGCATGTTCCAGAAGAGAGGTCCACCGATGGAGCCCTGCACGCATCCTTTTGTCTGCGGCTTCCGCACTGTTCTTCCCGCATAATGTACCACCACGCTCCGATCCCGAAAGTAGTCCTCGACAAGACGCCTCAAATTAACGGGGATGCCTTTTTCTAACATTCTGCACTTTATAGCCGGCCACCATGCGTTGTCGAATGCCCCCTCGATGTCGAGGGAAACCAATAGGGCGGTCTCCTTCCTGTGGAGGATGCTCCTGACGTGCTGCGTCAGGTCATACAGCGCGTCCTCCGTGCTGCGCTGCGGTGTGAAGCCGTACTGCCTCGCATTGGACTTGGGCAAGACGTGCCATCTTAATCTTCGGCATATAATTTTTTCCAGTAGCTTGCCCAAGGTGGACAGTAGTCCAATAGGTCGGTACGACTTTGCGCGCGCGTAGTCTGGTCGCGCCGGTTTCCTTAGCACCACGACAGCAGCCTCCTTCCACGGCGCTGGGAAGCACGCCAGGTCAAGACACCGGTTCAGGATGGCTAAAAACAGCTCCACCTCTGCATATATTGCAGTGCAACATATATCGCTGGTGAAGCCATCCGGACCCGGTGCCTTTTTGGGATTGGCGCTGCGCAGAGCCCGGAGCAGCTCCCCCTTGGTGATCGGGGGGTCGTCCGTTTCTCCCGGAAGGCGCATGCTGACCAGGTCCGCCTTGCCTCTGATGACGGTGTGGATCTCATGATCCACACCGTAATCGTCATCGGCAAAGAACGTCCCGGCCAGCAGCGCGACGGATTGATCCGGGCTCTGCACAACTCCATCCTCGACGAGTAGCTGGTCCTCTTGATGACCTGACGTTCTTCTCAGCACCCGGTAGGTCCCATCCCACATTGATTCCCTCTCCTGCTTCGAGCAAAACTCCTTCCAGCTCTCCGTTTGGGCAACGACAACCCTCCTCTCGTAATCCGCCTTGGCGCCCAGGTAGTCGTCCACAACATGCTGTCTGCGCCGCGGCGCGGCACACCGGATTCTACGGCGTTTCGTGTTCACGTCGCGACGCATCCCTTCCAATTCGTCGTTCCACCAAGGAAAGCGCTTTTTCTGTTTGGGTGGTTTGTGGGGCGGAATTGTTTCCTCGCACGCCTCGCCCACACATTCAATGAAATCTTTAATCACCCCCTCTAATTCAATCTTGTTGTTTGTGTTGTTAATTCGCTCCAGGTTCAGTCCCCGGGTTGTCATCCTACTACGCATTTCCTCGGTGAAAGAAATTTTAAATTATGTGTAAAGAAAACTTTGTGTAAAAAAGCATATTACAAACTGAGTGATTATATTGAGGATAAGGATGCTTGGAGACGGGCTGGTCCTGCTCCACAGGATAATATACCTACACGAATATAAATAATGTTCCAGTGGATCTTTGCTTGAACGGAAGTTCTTAGATTTTGTAAATTTGTAACCATGCTATTTTTATTGTTAAACTTGATAAATTTGTAAATGTGAGTGCCCTGTAACCTATTAAAATTAGTTAGACTAGCAGAATGTCGGTCCTTATGTCAGCTTGGAGTTGTCATGCTTACTCAAAGGTCACATTGGCGGTGGCACGGTCACTGGATCGCTAGATTCCCTATATTATGGTTGAGTTGGGCGATGCTGGTGTACGTGTCATGCTCGTGAACGGGCGCCGTCAATTGGGACTGGTCAGCTCCGGACTGTCTATTGTCCTTAAGGTTATTTTCTTTTTGTGTTTCTCTGTATACACGCGTTACACTGTTCTCACATATTCAAACTAACTAAATAATGTATCAAAGAATGTTTATGTGACACTGATTTTAAAAAAGTAACCATGGAGTTTCTTGCTCGTTCTTCTCCATCGGAATCTACACTTTGGAACGAGCGAATAGCTTCACTAAGAGGACTGACCGACAGACTGACACTTTGTATCTTTAAAGTTGTGTTGACGTTCAAAAGTGCCTGTATGGGTCTAATTGAATTGAAATAATTGAAATAAATAATTTTGACTTTGAAACGACCCCATTCAGCCTTCCGGGTGTTGAAGCGTCGAGTAGTCCACCGGGTACCTCCCCGAGGGGGCACCCTGAGACCCAGAACCACACGTATCGCCCTGTGATCTGAACTAGTCACGGAGTCGTCCACTTTCCACTCTCGGACGCTTCTCTACAATCCGTGGGTGCAGACGGTAACGTCGACGTGACTCGTGTACCTCCTGCCTCCACGGATTGTATCGAAGGTGGGGACGACTCCTGTGTTCAACACGTGCAGCTCTAGGTCGTCAAAGAACCCCCTCAAGGTCTCCCCTCTGGTGTCCTCCTCGACGCTCCCCCACCACGGACTCCATGCATTCCAATCACCTCCCACAATGATCCTGTTGGTGCCGACCCGACCCATGAAGTCACGCAATTGCGCGAGGTACGGCTCGATGTCCTCCGTGCCCTCAAGGTACACAGAGATAGCCGCCATGGTCCAGTCGCCCGCCTTCAGAACGACAGCCACAATATTCTCAGTGACGATCTGAGGGTTCACATGAACCTCCAGATCGACACCGAAGACCATGACTGCCGCCTTGACGGGCTTGGTCCCCGCAGCCTCTCTCTGTATCACCCTGACGCCACGGAAGCTGCCGACCCGCCCCTCCGCGCCGACGTAAGGCTCCTGGACAAGGGCGACCCCAACACCGCCCCTGTGAGCAGACATGACTAACTCCTGAGTCGCCAAGCGTCCACGCTGGAGGTTGGCCTGGTACATCACAAAGTGCCCCTCACATACTTGATCTGCTGCGGCGCCCTTAGCAATAGCTCACCGAGGCACGCGCTATCGCGTCCCATTTTTGTCGAACGGGGCAGTCGCCACTGAACGCAGTATGTCCCGCTCCCTGCCGCCCGGCCCGGTCGCAATTCCGACAGACGGGGACCCCCCCGCCATCGCGCGAGGGGCACTCCGAACGGTCGTGCTCCCCCCCGCAATGGCCGCAGAGGTCCACCCTCTCCCTACAGAACTTGCGGCCGTGGCCGTACCCCAGACAGCGGGTACACTGCACCAGCGGCGACTGGTCCTCGGCGGTCAGGCCCTGGATGTCAATGTATATCCTCTCCGCCTCGGTCAGCCTGCGCCATACCTGAGGGGAGACCTGTAGGATTACATGGGCCTGATGCGGATTTCGCACTTTCCTGCGGTAAGCCTCTTTGACCCTAAAGTGGCTCGGATCCATGTCCAGCCACAATCTCTTATTTTGGACCTTGAGGGACTCCACAATGTCCTTTTCAGAGTTGTAGCTGAACACGTTCCTTATCACCACTCTCGGGTCCCGGCTCGCCGCAGGCTCGAACTTGAGGCCGTCGGTGTTCTTCAGCTGGTCCTCGGTTTTCTTTAAGTCTTCCTTATTACCGCAGCAGATAACTATCTTACCATCTCTAACTTTCCTTACCCTTTCGATCTGCATCCCCGACCTACGCGCGTCGAGGGCCTCCCTGACTTTACCTATTACGTTCTCACTCGTATCCGTCTCCGTACATGAGGATACGATCAGGGCGTGGCCCGGGCGGCAGGGGAGGGGCTGGGGCTTGGGTTTTGGGGCCCTCAATGTCTCGGCGTACGTAGCCACCGGGGCCCTGAGGGCCTCCATGGCTTTCCCGGTCTCCCTTACGGTTTCTCCATTTTTCCTCACCCCCTCCCCGACCTCCTCAACCTGCACCCCGACCGCCTCGACTTTCATACCTGTCTCTTTTATCACCTTGCATACATCTTCTGTCATCCTTCCCATGTTTTCCGTCACTTTTGCACTTTTTTTTTTTTTTTTTTTTTTTTTTTTTTTTTTTTTTTTTTTTTTTTTTTTTTTTTACTAGTCCGTTCACTCGTCTTCCTTACTTCCTTCATTTCTCCGATTTTTACCCCAATGTCCTTATGCATGCCCCGAGCCAGCTCCTCTATTACTCTATCCTTTTCTTCCACTGATTTTCTGAGCTCTTTTTCTTTTTCGGACCGCAACTGCTCCAGCTGGAGCTCCAGGGAACGAAGGCGCTCGTCCACCCGGAGGACTGTCCCGTACAGTCCTGACAGACTGTCCAGAACGCCCTCCTTGATGGTCGACTTCAAGTTCCCCGACGACTCCAGCTGGGCCTTTGCGGCCTGGAATAATCTATTTGCTCGGGCAGTTGGGCTCTCTGTCGGGCGGGCACTGTGCTGTGGCAATTGTTGGGCGATGGCTTCGCGCGGTTTCTTGTCTTCCTTTCGCTCCGTGTGTGCGACCGTTATGCTTTTGACGTTCTTCCCGAGAGGCGGGGACATGTTTACTAATTATTACACTTAACCTAGCTAAAACAATTGAATAATTAATACACGTCACCAATAGGGGTGACGGTCAGACAAACAATAATTTAGTAAAAATAATAAATGAAAATTATATATATATAAATTAAATATTAAAATCTTAACGTCCCCAATATGAGGGACGGTCTACGGCACAAAACACAAAATACAAAATAAATTTAGCTTATTTACTAGCTTAACGTCCCCAATAGGGGGGACGGTCTACAATAAAAGGAATAATAAATAGTTATAATTAAAATTAGATATTAAAGTAATTTGACGTCCCCAATAGGAGGGACGACGGTCTATAAAGCAAGGTAAACACAAAAAAATGATTTTAATTTAGGTAACTAGCTTAACGTCCCCAATAGGAGGGACGGTGTACGACACAAAAATAAATTAAAAACTAGTAACCAGACACTGGTCTGGTGTCCAGAAGCCTGCAGGATCCTTACTTTGACTAAAGTTTTAGAAAAAAGCGTCAATAATTTTTCGACTCTAGATAGAGTCGATCTCAGCCTCTCACCGGATAGGTCTCTCGGAACCCTCTCCAACGAACCCAAACACGGCCACCCTAGTCCAAAGGGTTCCCGAGAAAACCCAGCCCGAAATTCTGGTTGTCAGCGTCAGATGGCTCCCAGAATCCGTTAACCTACGGTTTTCTCCGGAACCGTTCGTCCGAATACCACCGTGCTTAGGCTCCCCGGATTGGTCTCGCTGAGGTCCGACGTGTGGGACAGGTTTCAGCTCCGAATAATTTCAGGTCCTGAAAGCTCCTGAAAGAGTCTAAATCTAGTGGAGAAGGTCAGGCCGACAATCCTAGTGAAAACGCGAGCTTTCTACGACCACTAGTTCGGGTGATACAGCGATTTAAAATTTACTTTGACAGTAGAGGATCTGTCAAATTTAAAGTTGTCCTAGCTATATTTTGACTTCCAGCGGTCACAGAACACCCGTGCTTGAACTCTACGTATTCGTCTCCACCAGTGCTACTCAATGAGATTATTTCCAGGCACCTGAAAAATTTCAGCCCCGATTCCGCTGAAAACTACTTGGTAGATTAAAGCTTGATCCTCCAATTACTACTGTGAAAACCGCAACTCTCCACGCCTCACAGGAGCGGAGGTATTTGATATTAAAGTTTTACAAAATGGCCGCCCAGCTGTCAAATGCTGGCTTTAAACCGCTGTATCTCCGCAACCGCTGATCGGAAAAAGTTGCGGTTTGGACAGCCACTCGTGTCTTGATCTCCCCTATACTACAGCAGCGGTTTTGAGGCTAAAACCAACAAGTACCGCAAAATGGCACTTTGACCTATCCACGTTATTATTCTTAGTTTCCCACGACAAATCGTGGTAAAACGAGCTCGCTAAGCCAAATACCCTTGGAGATATTAAGTTTTAAAATTTTTAACCTTGTCAACCAAGTTGGACGAATTTGTCTATTTTCGTTATTTCCGAAGGTATTTGTCGCGAGTTTGGGCTTAAACTAGCTGAAATATATACTAATAAGGGAATTCTGGTGTCAGAATTTAATTAATTCTATTTAATTTGATTTTATGTTAAAAAATTGCAAAAAATTGAATAACTTTATGGTTTATGGTGATAAAAATTTTCTAAAAATATCAAAATTTGTGTAAAAATAAGGGCTATCTGGTAAAAATTTAAAATAATTAGAAAAATTACTTTTTCAGGAATAAGACCTGAAAAAACTGATTTAATAAGGTTTTAATGATTTTAACTCGACTAATATAAACTAAAATTAAAAACTTGTCGTGGTTGTCTTCTCCCAGTTAGCGCGCACCCAGTTCTTAAAGAAAATCAGCGCCAGCTCCTGAAGGTTTCAGTTGGCAGCCACTCAAAGTTTGCTTATAAAATAGTTAAAATAAACCTGTACAGATGAGGTAAAATTTTTCTGAAACCAGTTTTGTGATGCCCAAGATGTTTCCTTTCAGCTCCAAATGTTTCAGTAGCCTGTGACGTCTGGATCGTTAACCTCGTGTGCAGAATTGAGGTTAGAATTTTCAGTAAATTTTTAATAACTCTCGATCCTGAAGCCCGATCATCGCCAAATTTTCAGTGTCCGACGCAGCTTAGTAAGGCCCACAATATGACACTTTAAAATTTTGGTGTCACCGATCGCGTTTCAAAGTTATTACGATTCAAAGTTTGTTGTTCACTCACTTTTTGTCACTTTTCTCACAATGTTAATGATAACTTTTTGTAAGATTAAAAACGGTAAATGCGGGTTATTCCACCACATGCACGGAGTGATTACACAACTTTTGATATATAACACGCCTTGGTACGTTCAAAATTTATTTATTAGTTAGTTTTTAGGTTAGGTTAGGGGAAAAAAAAAAAAAAAAAAAAAAAAAAATAAAAATAAAAAAGAAAAAAAACAAAGAGAAAATTATAAAAAATATAAAAACAAAAGAAAACAATACAAAATTATAAAAACTTCAAAAAAAAAAAAAAAAAAAGTAGTTTGTAAATACCGAACAGCGGGCGGTATATCCTGCACCGGAGGCGTCCGCGGGCCTCGGGAGGACCAAATACCCTCCCAAAAAGAGCGGCCGCATCGCCTTGGGGAAGCGATGTGCGTACACCCCAATATCGTAAATGAAATGTATAATGTCGGACAATAACGAGTATGTTTTGTCATGCGACCCGGTTGACGCCCGGCGCTCGCAGGTACCCGGGCCTGCGAGTGGTAAATTAGCTACCGACGGACGCGCAGGGGTAGGCGACCAGGCCCCTGTTGCCGATAATGTTACTGGTAGCAAGTTGGAAGTGAGAGTAAATCTCGTAGATGTTCGAGGGTCGCGTGGATCGTCGTCCGTTAGGAAGCGTCCACACGACCCTGCTCTGGTGGGAGATGGGTCAGTGGGTCTGTCCTCAGATGAGGAAGGCCTGCTGGCTCCGAAGCTGCCGACCGCGAGGAGAGGTCGGCAGGCTTCAAAGGGGGTGACTGCTTCGCGGCCGCGGAGGGATGCGCAAGGGAGGTTTTTGCGCTCCAATACCCCGGCGGCCAGCGAAGCAGAAAGTGACATGGGGGTCACCACAGAGGACCCTGGTGGCGAGAGCTGTGCCTCGCTTGGGAGCTCCAAGGCGGAGCTCAATGCCACCAGGAGGGAGCAGCGCAAAGCCGTCGCGGCCGACGAAGTGTCGGAGATGGCCCGACGTGCACGCGAGCGACGCGCTGCTCTAGCGGCAGAAGGGGAGCCATCCGCGGTGGCCTTGAGTCAGCTGGCCTTGGACGGGGTGGACTTGGTCCTGAAGGTTGCCACCAAATCTGGCAGCCTGAAGGGCACATTCACCCGCGGTCTGAAGGAGGCTGCCGCGGACATCAAGGAGGCGGTTGGCACCCTCCTCAACAGGACGGCCTCAGACGAGGTCACGAAGTTGCAGGAGGAGAACGGCCGCCTCCGTAATGATTTGGAGGACCTCCGGCGGCAAGTCGCTGCGCTGAGCGAGCAGCAGCAGCGACGCACGTCCACCGATGCCGCACCCGTGGTGGCCCCGGCTCCCGCACCGAGACCGGCAAGCGCTCGTACCGATGACGAGGTCGAGCGCATTGTCCGACTCTGCTTGCTCCAGTGCGGGAGCATGATGAACGCTCGTATTGAGGCGATTTCTCGGCGCCTCCCTGCGGAAATCATCCGTCCGCCTCTAGCCGCCGATGCGCGGCGGAGGACTGAGGAGCCGCCGAGACCTGCGTCTCGCAAGGGGAAGCCCGCGGAGGGTGCCAAGAAGCCCGCGGAGGGAATTCCCCCGAGCGATCAGCCCACGACTGCCGGGTCTAAGGGTGAGAACTGGGCGACAGTCGTGGGCCGCAAGAAGGCCCGCAAAGCCGCTAAGGCGGCCTCAGCAGCAGCACGCGCCCCCGGCCGAACCGCAAAGGCGGTTGCTCAGCCTGCGCGGCGGACTGCCAAAGGTGGTCGCAAAGGACCGACGCTGCATGCTCCGCGATCCGAAGCTGTGACGCTCACGCTACAGCCAGGAGCGGCGGAGCGCGGCGTAACGTACGCGTCGGTCATCGCCGAGGCCAAGGCCAGGATCAAATTGTCGGATCTTGGCCTTCAGTCCGTCGCCCTCAGGCAAGCTGCCACGGGTGCGCGGCTGTTTGAGGTGGCCGGTGCTGAGAGCGGCAGTGCCGAAAAGGCGGACGCTCTGGCCGCCAAACTGAGGGAGGTCCTCAACACTGAGGATGTCCGGGTCTCCAGGCCAATGAAAACCGCAGAGGTGCGGATCGCTGGCCTGGATGATTCCGTGACCTCTGAGGAGGTGGTGGCGGCCGTTGCCCGAAGCGGTGAGTGTCCGCCGGACAAGGTGCGGGCCGGCGACATACGCGCCGACGCTACCGGACTCGGCGTAGTCTGGGTTCGGTGCCCTGTGGCGACGGCGAAGAAGATCGCCGATAGTGGCAGATTGCTGGTGGGCTGGGTTGCAGCGAGGGTCAAACTCCTGCAGCCCCGGGCTTTGCGGTGCTTCCGGTGCCTGGAAAAGGGGCACGTCCGGGCAAAGTGCACCGCCGAGGTTGACCGCAGCGACCTTTGCTACCGCTGTGGTCAGCCTGGCCACAAGGCGGCCCAGTGTTCCGCGGCGCTCAACTGCAGCTTGTGTTCGGCTGCAGGGAAGCCAGCGGGACACAGAGTGGGCGGAGGGGCCTGTGGTGCGCCTGCCAGCAAGGCCAAGAAGAAAAAGAAGAGGGGCACTCAGCCTGCCGGGGAGATCTCGACCCCCCCGCAGGCTAGTAGCTCCGCGGCCGACTCCCGGCCCAGGACCGTTGCCGAGGGAATGGAATGTCAATAATGGCACAACTCCATTTCCTCCAGGGCAACATCAACCACTGTGCCAGAGCTCAGGATCTCCTACTCCAGAGCATGGCAGAGTGGTCGATCAACGTGGCTGTGGTCGCCGAACCGTATTTCATCCCCGACCGTGACAACTGGTTGGGGTGCGCTGACGGTTTGGTGGCCATTATTGGCGAGACTCTGATCGACCCGTCTCGGGGCCGCGGCTGGGTTGCTGCGGTGTCGGGCGGTATCGTCGTTGTGGGGGCGTATTTCTCCCCCAACAAGAGTCTCGCCGACTTTGAGGGTTTCCTTGTCGAGTTGGGCGCCGTCGTAGGCCGCCATCACCCTCGTCCCGTTCTGGTGCTTGGGGATCTCAACGCCAAGTCATCGGCGTGGGGATCTCCGGTCACTGACCCTCGGGGCGAGGTGCTGGAAGAGTGGGCGGTGACGACCGGTCTGGTCGTCCTAAATCGGGGTTCGGAATTTACGTGCGTGCGGCAGCGGGGCGGTTCGATAGTGGACGTCTCGTTCGCTAGCCCCTCTGTCGCCAGCCGAGTCCGCGACTGGCGTGTCGCCGTGGAGGTGGAGACGTTGTCGGACCATCGGTATATCCGGTTCGACGTCTCCGCCCAGACCGCGAGCGGCCGCCATCCAACAACCCCGATTAACGACGGCCCGCGTTGGGCGCTTAAGCGCATCGACAAGGAGCTACTCGAGGAAGCTGCCTTAGTCCAGTCCTGGACCTGGGAGTCGGCGACGAACGGACCCGTCGACGTCGAGGCGGTGGCGCTGTGGTTTCGAGGGGCGATGACGCAGATCTGCGACGCGTCCATGCCCCGCGTCCGCCAACAGTCCGCAAGGCGCCAGGTGTACTGGTGGACCGCAGAGATCGCGCGGCTGCGCGTCGAGTGCGTTGCGGTTCGCCGCCAGTACACTCGATACCGGAGGCGACGTCGACGGGATCCCGCCGAGGAGGACGCGCTGTATGAGGTGTACCGCGCGTCCAAGGAGACTCTGTGGCTGGCCATCGGCGACTCAAAGTCGCGTGCCAGGGGAAGAGCTACTGGGGTCCCTGGATCGGGATCCGTGGGGGCGCCCCTACCGTTGGGCACGGGGCAAGCTGCGGGCCTGGGCGCCTCCACTTACCCAGACGATGCAACCCCAGTTGCTAGAGGCGGTAGTGTCGGCCCTCTTCCCTGAGCGAGCGGGACACGTTCCCCCGGCGATGGCTTCGCCCTCAGCCACAGACTCTCCAGAAGAGGAGAGCACCGATGTCCCCGAGGTGACGCAAGCAGAGACGAGAGCGGCCGTGTCGCGACTCCGGGCCAAGAACACAGCGCCCGGACCCGACGGAGTTCCTGGTCGAGCTCTCGTCTTAGCTCTGAAGGAGCTAGAGCCCCAGCTGAGGGGGCTCTTCACGGCATGTCTCGAGCGGGGCCAGTTTCCCAGTGTGTGGAAGGAGGGGAGGCTGGTCCTGCTCAAGAAGGAGGGGCGCCCCGCGGACTCGCCGTCCGCGTATCGGCCCATAGTGTTGCTAGACGAGGCGGGCAAACTTTTTGAGCGTATTATCGCAGATCGCCTCGTCAGCCACTTGTGCAGGGAGGGGCCGAACCTAGACGAGAACCAGTTTGGGTTTCGTCGGGGGCGCTCCACCATAGATGCAATCATGCGCGTGAGGGCCCTGGCGGAGGAAACGGTGTCCCGGGGTGGGGTTGTGCTGGCGGTGTCCTTGGACATCTCCAACGCCTTCAATACCCTGCCCTGGAGTTGTATTCGGGAGGCGCTGCATTACCATCGTGTGCCTCCCTACCTCCGCCGTACAGTAGGGGCTTACCTGGAAGGTAGATGCGTCACCTATCGGGGACGTGACGGTGCCGGTCGGCGCCTCACGTCGTGCGGTGTCCCACAGGGATCGGTCCTGGGACCGCTCCTGTGGAACATCGGATACGACTGGGTGCTGAGAGGCGAACTCCCGTCGGGCGCCGACTTGACGTGTTACGCGGACGACACGCTTGTCACTGCCCGGGGGAGCTCGCACAGGGAAGCGACGTTGATAGCCACGGCTGCGGTGTCACAGGTGGTGAACCGCATCCGGCGCCTGGGCCTGGAGGTGGCCCTGAACAAGTCGGAGGCCATGGTGTTTCATGGCCCCCGACGCGCGCCGGCGCCGGGATCACACATCGTGGTCAGTGGGGCCCGGATAGCTGTCGAGTCCACCATGAAGTACCTGGGATTGGTGCTCGACAGCCGTTGGGAATTCGGTCCCCACTTCCGGCGGCTGGCGCCCAAGCTGATGGGTGCAGCGGGCGCGCTTTCAACGTTGCTTCCCAACTTGGGGGGCCCGAGCGCCGCCTGTAGGCGGTTGTATGTGGGAATCGTGCGATCCATGGCCCTCTATGGGGCCCCTGTGTGGGCGCTCGACATGACGGCCAGTACTCTCGCCATTCTGCGGAAGCCGCAGAGGGCGATGGCCGTCAGAGTCGTCCGCGGGTATCGCACGATCTCCTACGAGGCGGCTTGCGTCCTGGCCGGATCCCCGCCCTGGGACCTAGAGGCGAAAGTACTCGCGTCATTATATCGATGGCGCGAGGAAGAGCGGGCACGGGGCTCGAGACCGGTGCAGCGGCAGATCGCGCGGCGCCGAGAGGAGCTCCGTCAGGTCCTGGTGGCGGAATGGCGGCAGAGGCTTCTGCGCCCTACCGCCGGCCTCGCTACCGTCGAGGCGATCCGGCCAGTACTCGACGACTGGCTCGGGAGAAGGCATGGCTCCCTGTCGTTCAGGGTGACACAGGTATTGTCGGGGCACGGTTGCTTCGGCAAGTACCTGTGTCGCATAGACAGGGAGCCGGACGCTCGGTGCCACCACTGCGTCCATTGTGGGGAGGACACGGCGCAACACACGCTCGCCGAGTGTGTGGCTTGGGAGGAGCAGCGCCGTGCCCTCACATCAGAAGTAGGAGGCGATCTGTCGCTGCCGGCCGTGGTTCGTAGTATGGTCGGTAGCGCAGAGTCGTGGGACGCGGTGGTGTCCTTCTGCGAGGACGTGATGTCGCAGAAGGAAGCTGCGGAACGGGAGAGGGAGATCTCCACTCCCTTCCCAGGCCGCAGAAGACGCACCGGGCGCAGAAGAAGGGCGGATAACGCCCTCTTCCGCCCCCCATGAATGGGTCCAGGGGCGACGGACTTGGGGAAGTCCCCGCCCCCTATCCGATGGACCCGAGGCGAAGGCGCGCGCGGTGTCTACGCGCGCCTCTAAGAGGATGCACGGGGTAGTCGAACACCTCACTACCCCGTGCTAGAGACGAGGCCCGGACAGACCGGGCCAGCACTAGTGTGGGGCTGCGGAAGAATGTGGATTCCCGCGGCCCCGCGCGCACGTGCGAGAAGACACCGGGGTGGTTTTAGCCGGTAAGAGTCCGGCACGCCCCTCCGCCTCTCCCCAGGCGGAGGAAGTCCATGAGGATTTCCCCTCGTAGTGACCCCTGGGCAACGTCGCGCCTGACCACCGTAACGGAGTGGCAGGCCGGCGGCTAACGAACGCTGTGAATCGCTTGCTTTAATTGTCGTGAGCTTTCGATATTGTTGGTGGCAATGCCACAACCACCGAGGGACGCCTCCGGGCGTTTTCTCCCCAAAGGCCCTTCTCAGGGCCAACCCAAAGGCCCTTCGCAGGGCCAACCAAAAGGCCCTTCTCAGGGCCAAACTAAATCCCGGGATGCTTCGGCATCAGAGACCAGCCGCGCACCATCTGCGGCGAGTCTAGCACGTGGTAGTGACATCGTGTCGGACTTTTCCGACAACGAGTCGGTTTTGAGTGGCACGACTGGCGGTTCTACACGCCAGTCAAGAAAGCGGGCCTTCCTAAGGCAGGATTCCAGAGGCTCTCCGGACCAAACGGAGAAGCCTGCGAAGCGGGCGGTGATTCAGGCTGACTTGGAAGAGAGGATCTCTTCCAACGAACAACGTGCGAGAACCACCAGAGCCAAGGCTGGCTACGGCGCCTCCAGCGTCCTCTACGCGGACCACTCCGTAGAGGAAATGGAGCGCATGGCTCTGGAGGACCAGCAGGAGATTCTGGAGGTGGCTTCCAAGTCCTCCAATCTGAAAGGGACCTTTCAGAAGGCCCTGAAATGCCGGGCAGCGAGCTTGCTCGGCATCGTTAAGGAGTTGGCGCAGCGCACCACCTCCGATGAGACGCGGCAACTGCAGGCGAAGGTGGATCGCCTGCAGAAAGAGGTGTCGGCGTTGCACGCGCGCGTTGCCGAGCTCATGGCCCGGCCCGAGGGGACATCTGAAGGTCCAGCGCTGATGCCCGCCCCCTCGAACCTTGAGGATATTATCCGCAAGGTAGTAATGGAGGAGAGGGCATTCACCAGGGCCTGCTTCGCGGGCATCGAGGACCGGCTACTTCCGGAGAAGCGGCTTCGCCCTCCACTCGCGGCGGATAAGGTATCCGAGAGGACCCCTAGCGCACCGGGTCCTTCAACGGCCCCAGTCCAGCGGGAGTCCAAGGGAAAGGGTAAGGGGAAGAAGACCACCCAGGCCGCCCCGACTGCCCAGACGGTCCCTCAGGACCTTCCGAGAGAGGACCCACTCCTGCCCTCCACCACCCCATCCAACCAGCCTTGGACAAAGATGGTGCCGAGGAAGCGGAAGGGGAAGAAGAAAGTGGCCCCCAAGCCCCCTGCAGCCAAGCCTGCAGCCGCAGTGGAAAAGAGGAAGAAACTCCCTCTTCCTCCGAAAAGTGCAGCCGTAGTGGTCACGTTGACCCCAGAGGCAGCAGAGCGAGGGGAGACGTACGAGTCCGTGTTGCGGCGGGCTCGTGCCAACGTAGACCCCGCACAACTCGGGGCGGGTAGGGTCACGTGCCGGAAGACCCAAACGGGGGCTCGTATCTTCGAGTTCTCCGGGGCTCAAGGTGGAACCAAGGCGGAACTCTTTGCGGCGAAGCTCAGGGAGGCTGTCGCAGACACGGCCAAGATCGTGAGGCCGGTGAAATGTGTGGCTCTTGAGGTGACTGATCTCGACGACACAGTCACCCATGAAGAGGTGGTAGCTGCGGTTGCGGCGGCGGGGGGCTGCGCCGTCGAATCGATCAAGAGCCGCGCCATTAGACCAGGCCGCGGGGGTATGGGCACGATGCGGTTGGAGTGCCCCATCGCGTGTGCCAAGGCGGTCCTCGCCAAGGGTCGCCTGCCAGTGGGGCTTAGCTCGGGTGGGGTCCGAGCGCTTGAGGACGAGCCGATGCGCTGTTTCAAGTGCTTCGGCATCGGCCACACCCGGGCTCTCTGTCCGTCATCTGCCGAGCGCAAGGAGCTCTGCTTCCGCTGCGGAAAAGAGGGGCACAGGTCGGCCACCTGCAAGGCAACTGCTCCGCATTGCGTCGTGTGTGCGGCCAATGGTCGTCCAGCCGACCATGTGATGACGGGCAGGAAGTGCCGCCCACCCATAAAGAAGGGCAAAGTCCAGGCGCCGGTGCGACCTGCCACTGCTGCCGCCGTCACTGAAACCCCAGTTCCAGTGCCGGCCTCCGAGGGAAGTGCCATGAACACCGACTAATGGCTGGACATCGTCGACGTGTTCTACAGGCAAACACCAACCACTGCAGAGCGGCCCAGGACCTGCTGGTCCAAACCCTTGCGGAGTGGTTGGTGGATGTGGCGGTGGTCGCCGAGCCGTACTCTGTCCCTGGCAGCTGGCTGGGTGACGATAGCGGTTCGGTTGCACTGGTGACGCGGTCTTCCTCGGACTCCCCTCCTCTCTCGCTCTTAGAGAGGGGACCGGGATACGTGGCCGCCGCGTGGGGAGACATGGCCCTCGTAGGGGTGTATTTCTCCCCAAACCGCCCTCTCTCGGAGTTCGAGCACTATCTCGACGGTCTCACCAGAGTGGCAGGTAGAGTGGCGCAGCGGCGGGTGCTTGTCGTGGGCGACTTCAACGCCAAGTCGGTGACATGGGGCAACCCGACCACCGATGCACGAGGACGCGAGGTGGAGACCTGGTCCGTCTCATCCGGACTGTCTCTCCTAAATAGAGGCACAGTCCACACCTGCGTGCGGCGGGAGGGGGGCTCCATCGTTGATCTCGCCTTTGCCTCCCCTTCTTTGGCGGCTTGTGTATTGGACTGGCGGGTGGAGCTTTTGGAGACGTTGTCCGACCACCGATACGTGCGGTTTGACATCTCCACCCAGGACTATCCTGGGGCGCGCGGTGGTCGGTCACACTTCTCGCGGTGGGCGCTCACCCGCCTGGACCGGGAGGCCGCAGCGGAGGCGGCGTTCGTCCAAGACTGGCTGTCGTCTCCTGTCGACGTACACGATGTGGATGCCACGGCAGTCCAGTTGAGGGACTCCCTGACCGAGGTGTGCAATTCTAGCATGCCCCGGTCTCACCGTCGGCCTCCTCGACGTGCGGTTTACTGGTGGTCGGAGGAGCTGACACGGCTGCGGGCCGCATGTGTGGCAGCCAGGCGGGCCTATACCAGGAGCCGGCGGCGGCGTAACCGCGACCTCGAAAACGAGGACCGCCTCTACGCGGCCTATAAAGACGCCAAGTCGACGCTGACGGCCCAAATGGGCGCCGCTCAGGATCGTGCGAGGGAGGAGATGGCTGAGGGCCTAGACGCCGATCCCTTTGGGAGGCCGTACAGGGCGGCGCGCAACAAACTGCGCCCATACGGCCCTCCATTGTCTGAGACCCTCGAGCCGACATTGCTGGATGGGGTGGTCCAGTCCCTGTTTCCGCGCAGGGACATCAACTTCACTCCACCAGTGATGAGCGCTCCCCAGGGTGTGTTCTCACCGACCGAGGAGGAGATCCCTCCAGTGACGGAGGATGAGTTCGAGAGGGCGACTCACTGTCTCCGGGGGAAAAAGACGGCTCCAGGTCCGGACGGCGTCCCCGCAAAGGTGGTGGCCATCGCCGCCTCCCAGATGGGGGTAAGATTTCGGGACCTCTTCAGTGCGTGTCTGACGCGTAAGAGGTTCCCGAAGCCCTGGAAGGAGGGCCAATTGTGCCTTCTTCGGAAAGAAGGGCGGCCGGTTGACTCCCCATCGGCATACCGACCCATCGTCTTGCTGGATGAGGTCGGCAAAATGTTCGAGCGGATCATCGCCGCCCGCATCAACAAGCATTTGTGCACAGTTGGCCCGGATCTGGCGGACGCTCAGTTCGGTTTTCGAGCTGAGCGCTCTACTGTCGACGCCCTGTCCCGACTCAAGGGGCAGGCGAGGGAGGCGATGGATGCGGGGGATGGATTGTTGGCTGTGTCATTCGACATATCCAACGCCTTCAACTCCATTCCCCACTCCACCATTCTTGAGGCGCTCCGCTTTCACGGGGTGCCTTCTTATTTGCGGGGACTCTTGGCGGACTACCTGCGGGACCGCACTGTCCTTCTGGTGGACAAGTCTGGCCAGCTGCGAAGGTACCGCGTCGAGTCCGGTGTTCCGCAGGGCTCTGTTCTAGGACCACTCCTGTGGAACATCGGGTTCGACTGGCTCTTGCGGGGCAACCTCCCCCGTGGCACGTCTGTCATCTGCTATGCAGACGACACGCTCCTCACTGCCCGGGGGAGAAATTTCGGAGAGGCGGCCAGCTTGGCCTCGGCAGGCGGTTCACAGGTGGTGGAGAGAGTCTCCCGCCTAGGTTTGACGGTGGCGCTGCACAAGACCGAGGCCGTGTTCTTCCACGGGTCCCGGCAACGCCAACCGCCTGACGCCCACATCCACGTGGAGGGTGTCCGCATTGGGGTGCAGGCCCAGATGAAGTACCTGGGCCTAGTCCTCGATAGCAAGTGGCGCTTCAGCGCACACTTCAGTGGGCTGTCGACGCGCCTATTGAGGACTGCGGGCGCCCTCTCGTGGCTCCTCCCTAACCTCGGGAGACCTGGCGACCAATGTCGGCGTTTATACGCCGGCATTCTCAAGAGCATGGCCCTATATGGGGCACCTATCTGGGCGGACTCACTGTGCAGACGGGAGAACGTCGCTGCCATCCGCAGGCCACAAAGGGCCATTGCACAGCGGGTGGCGAGGGCATATCGCACAGTGGGTTTCGCAGCGGCGTGCGCTCTGGCGGGAACCCCTCCTTGGGAACTCGAGGCTTGGGTCCTCGCCAGGGTGTACGACTGGACGGCAGAGCAGAGGGGCGCTCAACCGTTCCCCGTGCTCAAGGGAACGGGAAAATGTGCGGGATGAGGTTAGGGAGGCCATCACTCGGCACTGGGCTGAGGAACTCGCCTCCGCAGCGTTTGGCCGCCGGACGCTGGACGCCATCGGGCCCGTCCTGAACGACTGGCTCGATCGGCAGCACGGCTGCCTGTCGTTTCGTTTGGTGCAGGTGCTGTCCGGGCATGGTTGCTTCGGGTCGTACCTGTACCGAATAGGGAGGGAGGAATCGCCACAGTGCCACCATTGTGGCGCCACGTTAGATACCGCAGAGCACACTCTAGAGGTGTGCCCAGCGTGGGATGAACCCCGCCGCGCCTTGGTTGCAGTGGTCGGGGACGACCTCTCACTTCCCAGCGTAATAACATCCATGCTGGGAAGTGAGGAGGCATGGACAGCGGTGGCCTCCTTCTGTGAGGACGTCATGTCACAGAAGGAGGCGGCGGAGCGCATGCGGGAAGAAGACCCTCTCGCAGCGCCGCTCCGCCAACGACGAAGGGGCGCACGAAGACGGCGTGTACTACGTCCGTCCTCATCTGCTCCAGGGGGTGATCAGCAGGCGACAAGCGCGGGGGCGCAAGCGCCAGCATCGCACGCATCACCCGTGCTCCGGTCATCATAAAGGCTCCTCCCTAGGGGGAATTGAGGGGCCTGCCATGAGGCGGGCAGTCGCCGGTGGGGGACTGGACGTCATGGATTCCCAGACCCCCTCCACTCAGGCGAGGCCGGAGTGCCACTGGGTTTTTTAGTGGGTATACCGGGAACGACTTTACCGGGGAGTCCCACATAACCCTCTCCCGTCCCCCGACGGGAAGGGTATGCGTAATAGCATTTTTCCCAGTGCCGCAAAAAAAACAAAAAAAAAAAAAAAAAAAGGTTAGGTTGGGGGTCCCCCCACAGCGTTGACTTCCTCGTAGTGACCCCTGGGCAACGTCGCGCCTGACCACCGTAACGGAGTGGCAGGCCGGCGGCTAACGAACGCTGTGAATCGGTTGCTTAAGTTGTCGTGAGCTCTCGATATTGTTGGTGGCAATGCCACAACCCTTGAGGGACGCCTCCGGGCGTTTTCTCCCAAAAGGCCCTTCTCAGGGCCAACCCAAAGGCCCTTCTCAGGGCCAACCTAAAGGCCCTTCTCAGGGCCAACCCAAGTCCCGGGATGCTTCGGCATCGGAGACCAGCCGCGCACCATCTGCGGCAAGTTTGTTACGAGGCGGTGACATGGTGTCGGACTTATCTGACAACGAGTCGGTTTTGAGTGGCACGACTGGCGGTTCTACACGCCAGTCCAGGAAGCGGGCCTTCTTCAGGCAGGACTCGAGAGGCTCTCCGGACCAAGCGGAGAAGCCCCCAAAGCGGGCGGTTGTACAGGCGGACCTGGAGGAGAGGATCGCTTCAAAAGAACAGCGGACCCGAACCACCAGAGCCAAGGCTGGCTACGGCGCCTCCAGCGTCCTCTACGCGGACCACTCCGTAGAGGAAATGGAGCGCATGGCTCTTGAGGACCAGGAGGAGATCTTGGAGGTGGCATCCAAGTCCTCCAATCTGAAAGGGACCTTTCAGAAGGCCCTGAAATGCCGGGCAGCGAGCTTGCTCGGCATCGTAAAGGAGTTGGCGCAGCGCACCACCTCCGACGAAACGCGGCAACTGCAGGCGAAGGTGGATCGCCTGCAAAAAGAGTAAGAAAAGTAGCTGGTTTACGTCCCCGACGAGAACAACCTCGCTTGCACCGGACAGCCTTGCTGCCATTACTATGGCCCCGAAGTGGTTCATGAGGGCCTCATCGACTATGATGCGGTGGCATTTGTCATGAGCCCTGAACCCGTTGGACAGTATCGAGGCCATAGTACGCACCCTTGTTCTTGTGCGTTGTCCTAGGCAGTGCGCCAGCTTTTCTCTCAGGTCTTTGGCTGCTTCGGTTGTTGTGGTGGCCACCACGTCCTCTTCCTCGTTGAAGTGGCTGACCACCCGGTTAGGTTAGGTTAGGTTAGGTTAGGTAGGCCTGCAGCCGCAGTGGAAAAGAGGAAGAAACTCCCTCTTCCTCCAAAAACCGCAGCCGTGGTGGTCACGTTGACCCCAGAGGCAGCACAGCGAGGGGAGACGTACGAGTCTGTGTTGAGGCGGGCTCGTACCAACGTTGACCCCGCGCAACTCGGAGCGGGTAGGGTCACGTGCCGGAAGACCCAAACGGGGGCTCGTATCTTCGAGTTCTCCGGGGCCCAAGGTGGAACCAAGGCGGAACTCTTTGCGGCGAAGCTCAGAGAGGCTGTCGCAGACACGGCCAAGGTCTTGAGGCCGGTGAAATGTGTGGCTCTTGAGGTGACCGATCTCGACGACACAGTCACCCAAGAAGAGGTAGTAACCGCGGTTGCGGCGGCGGGGGGCTGCGCCGTCGAATCGATCAAGGGCCGCGCCATTAGACCAGGCCGCGGGGGTATGGGCACGATGCGATTGGAGTGCCCCATCGCGTGTGCCAAGGCGGTCCTCGCCAAGGGTCGCCTGCCAGTGGGGCTTAGCTCGGGTGGTGTCCGAGCGCTTGAGGACGAGCCGATGCGCTGTTTTAAGTGCTTCGGCATCGGTCACACCCGGGCTCTTTGTCCGTCGTCTGCCGAGCGCAAGGAGCTGTGTTTCCGCTGCGGTAAGGAGGGGCATAGGTCGGCCACCTGCAGGGCTACTGCTCCGCATTGCGCTGTGTGTGCTGCCAATGGTCGTCCAGCTGACCATGTGATGACGGGCAGGAAATGCCGCCCACCCATAAAGAAGGGCAAAGTCCAGGCGCCGGTGCGACCTGCCACTGCTGCCGCCGCTACTGAAACCCCAGTTCCAGTGCCGGCCTCCGAGGGAAGTGCCATGAACACCGACTAATGGCTGGACATCGTCGACGTGTTCTACAGGCAAACACCAACCACTGCAGAGCGGCCCAGGACCTGCTGGTCCAAACCCTTGCGGAGTGGTTGGTGGATGTGGCGGTGGTCGCCGAGCCGTACTCTGTCCCTGGCAGCTGGCTGGGTGACGATAGCGGTTCGGTTGCACTGGTGACGCGGTCTTCCTCGGACTCCCCTCCTCTCTCGCTCTTAGAGAGGGGACCGGGATACGTGGCCGCCGCGTGGGGAGACGTAGCCCTCGTAGGGGTGTATTTCTCCCCAAACCGCCCTCTCTCGGAGTTCGAGCACTATCTCGACGGTCTCACCAGAGTGGCAGGTAGAGTGGCGCAGCGGCGGGTGCTTGTCGTGGGCGACTTCAACGCCAAGTCGGTGACATGGGGCAACCCGACCACCGATGCACGAGGACGCGAGGTGGAGACCTGGTCCGTCTCATCCGGACTGTCTCTCCTAAATAGAGGCACAGTCCACACCTGCGTGCGGCGGGAGGGGGGCTCCATCGTTGATCTCGCCTTTGCCTCCCCTTCTTTGGCGGCTTGTGTAGTGGACTGGCGGGTGGAGCTTTTGGAGACGTTGGCCGACCACCGATACGTGCGGTTTGACATCTCCACCCAGGACTATCCTGGGGCGCGCGGTGGTCGGTCACACTTCCCGCGGTGGGCGCTCACCCGCCTGGACCGGGAGGCCGCAGCGGAGGCGGCGTTCGTCCAAGACTGGCTGTCGTCTCCTGTCGACGTACACGATGTGGATGCCACGGCAGTCCAGTTGAGGGACTCCCTGACCGAGGTGTGCAATTCTAGCATGCCCCGGTCTCACCGTCGGCCTCCTCGACGTGCGGTTTACTGGTGGTCGGAGGAGCTGACACTGCTGCGGGCCGCCTGTGTGGCAGCCAGGCGGGCCTATACCAGGAGCCGGCGGCGGCGTAACCGCGACCTCGAAAACGAGGACCGCCTCTACGCGGCCTATAAAGACGCCAAGTCGTCGCTGACGGCACAAATGGGCGCCGCTCAGGATCGTGCGAGGGAGGAGATGGCTGAGGGCCTAGACGCCGATCCCTTTGGGAGGCCGTACAGGGCGGCGCGCAACAAACTGCGCCCGTACGGCCCTCCATTGTCTGAGACCCTCGAGCCGACATTGCTGGATGGGGTGGTCCAGTCCCTGTTTCCGCGCAGGGATATCAACTTCACTCCACCAGTGATGAGCGCTCCCCAGGGTGTGTTCTCACCGACCGAGGAGGAGATCCCTCCAGTGACGGAGGATGAGTTCGAGAGGGCGACTCACTGTCTCCGGGGGAAAAAGACGGCTCCAGGTCCGGACGGCGTCCCCGCAAAGGTGGTGGCCATTGCCGCGTCTCAGATGGGGGAAAGGTTTCGGGACCTGTTCAGTTCTTGCCTGACGTGTGGGAGGTTCCCGAAAGCTTGGAAGGAGGGCCAATTGTGCCTTCTTCGGAAGGAAGGGCGGCCGGTGGATTCCCCATCGGCATACCGACCCATCGTCTTGCTGGATGAGGTCGGCAAAATGTTCGAGCGGATCATCGCCGCCCGCATCAACAAGCATTTGTGCACAGTTGGCCCGGATCTGGCGGACGCTCAGTTCGGTTTTCGAGCTGAGCGCTCGACTGTCGACGCCCTGTCCCGACTCAAGGGGCAGGCGAGGGAGGCGATGGATGCGGGGGATGGATTGTTGGCGGTGTCATTCGACATATCCAACGCCTTCAACTCCATTCCCCACTCCACCATTCTTGAGGCGCTCCGCTTTCACGGGGTGCCTCCTTATTTGCGGGAGCTCTTGGCGGACTACCTGCGGGACCGCACTGTCCTTCTGGTGGACAAGTCTGGCCAGCTGCGAAGGTACCGCGTCGAGTCCGGTGTTCCGCAGGGCTCTGTTCTAGGACCACTCCTGTGGAACATCGGGTTCGACTGGCTCTTGCGGGGCAACCTCCCCCGTGGCACGTCTGTCATCTGCTATGCAGACGACACGCTCCTCACTGCCCGGGGGAGAAATTTCGGAGAGGCGGCCAGCTTGGCTTCGGCGGGTGGTTCAAGGGTGGTAGAGAGGGTCTCCCGCCTAGGGCTGACGGTGGCGCTGCACAAGACCGAGGCAGTGTTCTTCCACGGGTCCCGGCAACGCCAACCGCCTGACGCGCACATTCACGTGGAGGGTGTCCGCATTGGGGTGCAGGCCCAGATGAAGTACCTGGGCCTAGTCCTCGATAGCAAGTGGCGCTTCAGCGCGCATTTCAGTGGGCTATCGACACGCCTATTGAGGACTGCGGGCGCCCTCTCGTGGCTCCTCCCTAACCTCGGGAGACCTGGCGACCAGTGCCGGCGTCTATACGCCGGCATTCTGAAGAGCATGGCCCTATACGGGGCACCTATCTGGGCGGACTCACTGTGCAGACGGGAGAACGTCGCCGCCATCCGCAGGCCACAAAGGGCCATTGCACAGCGGGTGGCGAGGGCATATCGCACAGTGGGTTTCGCAGCGGCGTGCGCTCTGGCGGGTACCCCTCCTTGGGAGCTCGAGGCATGGGTGCTCGCCAGAGTGTACGACTGGACGGCGGAGCAGAGGGCGCTCAACCGGTCCCCGGCCCTTGGGGAACGGGAAAATGTGCGGGAAGAGGTGAGGGAGGCCATCACTCGGCACTGGGCTGAGGAACTGGCCTCTGCAGAGTTTGGCCGCCGGACGCTGGACGCCATAGGGCCCGTCCTGAACGACTGGCTCGATCGGCGGCACGGCTGCCTGTCGTTTCGTTTGGTGCAGGTCCTGTCCGGGCATGGTTGCTTCGGATCGTACCTGCACCGAATAGGGAGGGAGGAGTCGCCACAATGCCACCACTGTGGCGCCGCGGTGGATACTGCAGAGCACACCCTAGAGGTGTGCCCATCGTGGGATGAACCCCGCCGCGCCTTGGTGGCAGCGGTTGGGGACGACCTCTCACTTCCCAGCGTAATAACATCCATGCTGGGAAGTGAGGAGGCATGGACAGCGGTAGCCTCCTTCTGTGAGGACGTCATGTCACAGAAGGAGGCGGCGGAGCGCATGCGGGAAGAAGACCCTCTCGCAGCGCCGCTCCGCCAACGACGAAGGGGCGCACGAAGACGGCGTGTACTACGTCCGTCCTCATCTGCTCCAGGGGGTGATCAGCAGGCGACAAGCGCGGGGGCGCAAGCGCCAGCATCGCACGCATCACCCGTGCTCCGGCCATCATAAAGGCTCCTCCCTAGGGGGGAATTGAGGGGCCTGCCATGAGGCGGGCAGTCGCCGGTGGGGGACTGGACGTCATGGATTCCCAGACCCCCTCCACTCAGGCGAGGCCGGAGTGCCACTGGGTTTTTTAGTGGGTATACCGGGAACGACTTTACCGGGGAGTCCCACATAACCCTCTCCCGTCCCCCGACGGGAAGGGTATGCGTAATAGCATTTTTCCCAGTGCCGCAAAAAAAAAAAAAAAAAAAAAGGTTAGGTTAGGTTAGGTTTTTTTTTTTTTTTTTTTTTTTAAATAAAACAATATTCGCAGACATAAGCGTCCGCGCTCTTTTTTTACAGGTTTGTTGTTTATTTGGTTACATTTTCATACTATTGGTACAACATCGTGTCCTCACTGACACAAATCTTAATCTAGATATCTAGAAACTACGTGAGTCCATACAGGTGAACATTCTTTTTTTTTTTTTTTTTTTTTTTTTTTTTTAATTATCTTTTTTTTTTATAAATACATTTCCGTTTTTCTTAATCTAGCTTAGAAATAATACAATTAGTTCTAGTTTACAATTTATGCCTTAATGGCTTAGTTACGGGCTGTAGGGTTTGATGAATGAATGAATGAATGAATGGGGAGGGGGTGTTCAGTTTTCAGTTTTGAGGCGGGTGCCCTTTACCGACCAGGGATTTCACCAGATGGAGCATCTCCTCGATGATGGGCGCGTCTCGGTGTTTCATGGCCATCTTAAGATTGTAATCGACGACCATTTTTGTGTTGGCTTCCATAGCCCTTTTAATGAGGCGGCCTGCGGCGTCATCGGCGTCATCGGTATAATAGACGCAGCTGACTCTGTGTCTTGACACCGCCACTACTGCGTGGGAGACGCTCTCATGGATCTGGAGCCTCCTGGTTTTAGTGTTGATGACGAGGACGCAGTCACTGGTCAATCCCTGAGCCTCGTGGATGGTCAGGAGGCGCGACCCTTCGCCGGACCCGTATCCCTGGCTTGCGAGGTCGGCCTTTTCTTCCTGTGTGTGGACCAGGAATAGGGTGTTCTGGGCGAGTCGAGGTATTTTTGCCCCTGTGTAACGCTCCACCCTCAGGGAGTGCACTCGTGACTGTGTCGTCCTCGAGGAGTATATACCAGGGTATATCTCCCCCAATGTGTAAGCCACGTCCATTGGGTTGCGGTGTGTGCATGAGAGCTCGTGTGTGATTGCAGCCACCACGTTTGGACGGGTGTAGTTAAGTTGGAATAGGTTCTCCCTGTCCAAAAACGGTAGCTGGTTTACGTCCCCGACGAGAACAACCTCGCTTGCACCGGACAGCCTTGCTGCCATTACTATGGCCCCGAAGTGGTTCATGAGGGCCTCATCGACTATGATGCGGTGGCATTTGTCATGAGCCCTGAACCCGTTGGACAGTATCGAGGCCATAGTACGCACCCTTGTTCTTGTGCGTTGTCCTAGGCAGTGCGCCAGCTTTTCTCTCAGGTCTTTGGCTGCTTCGGTTGTTGTGGTGGCCACCACGTCCTCTTCCTCGTTGAAGTGGCTGACCACCCGGTTAGGTTAGGTTAGGTTAGGTTCCCGCCCTGGGACCTAGAGGCGAAAGTACTCGCGTCATTATATCGATGGCGCGAGGAAGAGCGGGCACGGGGCTCGAGACCGGTGCAGCGGCAGATCGCGCGGCGCCGAGAGGAGCTCCGTCAGGTCCTGGTGGCGGAATGGCGGCAGAGGCTTCTGCGCCCTACCGCCGGCCTCGCTACCGTCGAGGCGATCCGGCCAGTACTCGACGACTGGCTCGGGAGAAGGCATGGCTCCCTGTCGTTCAGGGTGACACAGGTATTGTCGGGGCACGGTTGCTTCGGCAAGTACCTGTGTCGCATAGACAGGGAGCCGGACGCTCGGTGCCACCACTGCGTCCATTGTGGGGAGGACACGGCGCAACACACGCTCGCCGAGTGTGTGGCTTGGGAGGAGCAGCGCCGTGCCCTCACATCAGAAGTAGGAGGCGATCTGTCGCTGCCGGCCGTGGTTCGTAGTATGGTCGGTAGCGCAGAGTCGTGGGACGCGGTGGTGTCCTTCTGCGAGGACGTGATGTCGCAGAAGGAAGCTGCGGAACGGGAGAGGGAGATCTCCACTCCCTTCCCAGGCCGCAGAAGACGCACCGGGCGCAGAAGAAGGGCGGATAACGCCCTCTTCCGCCCCCCATGAATGGGTCCAGGGGCGACGGACTTGGGGAAGTCCCCGCCCCCTATCCGATGGACCCGAGGCGAAGGCGCGCGCGGTGTCTACGCGCGCCTCTAAGAGGATGCACGGGGTAGTCGAACACCTCACTACCCCGTGCTAGAGACGAGGCCCGGACAGACCGGGCCAGCACTAGTGTGGGGCTGCGGAAGAATGTGGATTCCCGCGGCCCCGCGCGCACGTGCGAGAAGACACCGGGGTGGTTTTAGCCGGTAAGAGTCCGGCACGCCCCTCCGCCTCTCCCCAGGCGGAGGAAGTCCATGAGGATTTCCCCCCGTAAAAAAAAAAAAAAAAAAAAAAAAAAAAGGTTAGGTTAGGTTAGGTTAGGTTAGGTTGGGGTGCAGGGCAGGAAACCTCCTCGTGCGCTCGGTGGCTGCTGGTCCCTTCTGGATACGTCCGGGGGGAAGAGCAGTCGCTAGGCCGGTGCACCCTGGGTACGGACAATAATCTCTTCGCGGGGGGGCGGGGAAAGAGGAGATTGTTGTCCGTGGCGAATTTCTGCCGGAGCGGAGGAGTCGCTCCCGAGGGCTCCCTATCTGCGCTCTGCAGCTGCAGAGTGCACGAGTAGGGAGCGAGGTGGGGAAGACCGCGTGCCGTTTTTGAGTCCGCGGTCTACGGTTCTCCGCGGCGTGTACATCGCGGGGACCGAGGTGGGAAAGACCGTGGATTGCTCCTCAACCCGCGGTCTATGGGCATCGTGGCGAGGTTTTTGAGTCACGGTGCCGGGTGGAGGGTAGGTTTAGTTAGTTTTTAGGTTAGGCTAGAGAAGAAAAAAAAAAAAAAAAAAAAAAAAAAAAAAAAAAAAAACAAATACAAAATTATAAAAAATATAAAAACAAAAGAAAACAATACAAAATTATAAAAATACCAAAAAAAAGTTAGTTTGTAAATACCGAACAGCGGGCGGTATATCCTGCACCGGAGGCGCCCGCGGCCTCGGGAGGACCAAATACCCTCCCAAAAAGAGCGGCCGTATCGCCTTGGGGAAGCGATGTGCGTACCCCCCCATATCGTAAATTAAATGTATGATGTCGGACAATAACGAGTATGTTTTGTCATGCGACCCGGTTGACGCCCGGCGCTCGCAGGTACCCGGGCCTGCGAGTGGTAAATTAGCTACCGACGGACGCGCAGGGGTAGGCGACCAGGCCCCTGTTGCCGATAATGCTACTGGTAGCAAGATCTTGGACGTCAGAGTCAATCTCGTCGATGTTCGAGGGTCGCGTGGATCGTCGTCCGTTAGGAAGCGTCCACACGACCCTGCTCTGGTGGGAGATGGGTCAGTGGGTCTGTCCTCAGACGAGGAAGGCCTGCTGGCTCCGAAGCTGCCGACCGCGAGGAGAGGTCGGCAGGTTTCAAAGGGGGTGACTGCTTCGCGGCCGCGTAGGGATGCCCAAGGGAGGTTTTTGCGCTCCAATACCCCGGCGGCCAGCGAAGCAGAAAGTGACATGGGGGTCACCTCAGAGGACCCTGGTGGCGAGAGCTGTGCCTCGCTTGGGAGCTCCAAGGCGGAGCTCAATGCCACCAGGAGGGAGCAGCGCAAAGCCGTCGCGGCCGACGAAGTGTCGGAGATGGCCCGACGTGCACGCGAGCGACGCGCTGCTCTAGCGGCAGAAGGGGAGCCATCCGCAGTGGCATTGAGTCAGCTGGCCTTGGACGGGGTGGACTTGGTCCTGAAGGTTGCCACCAAATCTGGCAGCCTGAAGGGCACATTCACCCGCGGTCTGAAGGAGGCTGCCGCGGACATCAAGGAGGCGGTTGGCACCCTCCTCAACAGGACGGCCTCAGACGAGGTCGCGAAGTTGCAGGAGGAGAACTGCCGCCTCCGTAATGATTTGGAGGACCTCCGGCGGCAAGTCGCTGCGCTGAGCGAGCAGCAGCAGCGACGCACGTCCACCGAAGCCGCACCCGTGGTGGCCCCGGCTCCCGCACTGAGACCGGCAAGCGCTCGTACCGATGACGAGGTCGAGCGCATTGTCCGACTTTGCTTGCTCCAGTGCGGGAGCATGATGAACGCTCGTATTGAGGCGATTTCTCGGCGCCTCCCTGCGGAAATCATCCGTCCGCCTCTAGCCGCCGATGCGCGGCGGAGGACTGAGGAGCCGCCGAGACCTGCGCCTCGCAAGGGGAAGCCCGCGGAGGGTGCTAAAAAAGCCCGTGGAGGGAACTCCCCCGAGCGATCAGCCCACGACTGCCGGGTCTAAGGGTGAGACCTGGGCGACAGTCGTGGGCCGCAAGAAGGCCCGCAAAGCCGCTAAGGCGGCCTCAGCAGTGGCACGCGCCCCCGGCCGAACCGCAAAGGCGGTTGCTCAGCCTGCGCGGCGGACTGCCAAAGGTGGTCGCAAAGGACCGACGCTGCATGCTCCGCGTTCCGAAGCTGTGACGCTCACGCTACAGCCAGGAGCGGCGGAGCGCGGCGTAACGTACGCGTCGGTCATCGCCGAGGCCAAGGCCAGGATCAAATTGTCGGATCTTGGCCTGCAGTCCGTCGCCCTCAGGCAAGCTGCCACGGGTGCGCGGCTGTTTGAGGTGGCCGGTGCTGCGAGCGGCAGTGCCGAAAAGGCGGACGCTCTGGCCGCCAAACTGAGGGAGGTCCTCAACCCTGAGGATGTCCGGGTCTCCAGGCCAATGAAAACCGCAGAGGTGCGGATCGCTGGCCTGGATGATTCCGTGACCTCTGAAGAGGTGGTGGCGGCCGTTGCCCGAAGCGGTGAGTGTCCGCCGGACAAGGTGCGGGCCGGCGACATACGCGCCGACGCTACCGGACTCGGCGTAGTCTGGGTTCGGTGCCCTGTAGCGTCGGCGAAGAAGATCGCCGATAGTGGCAGATTGCTGGTGGGCTGGGTTGCAGCGAGGGTCAAACTCCTGCAGCCCCGAGCTTTGCGGTGCTTCCGGTGCCTGGAAAAGGGGCACGTCCGGGCGAAGTGCACCGCCGAGGTTGACCGCAGCGACCTTTGCTACCGCTGCGGTCAGCCTGGCCACAAGGCGGCCCAGTGTTCCGCGGCGCTCAACTGCAGCTTGTGTTCGGCTGCGGGGAAGCCAGCGGGACACAAAGTGGGCGGAGGGGCCTGTGGTGCGCCTGCCAGCAAGACCAAGGCCAAAAAGAAAAAGAAGAGGGGCACTCAGCCTGCCGGGGAGATCTCGACCCCCCCGCAGGCCAGTAGCTCCGCGGCCGACTCCCGGCCCAGGACCGTTGCCGAGGGAATGGAATGTCAATAATGGCACAACTCCATTTCCTCCAGGGCAACATCAACCACTGTGCCAGAGCTCAGGATCTCCTACTCCAGAGCATGGCAGAGTGGTCGATCAACGTGGCTGTGGTCGCCGAACCGTATTTCATCCCCGCCCGTGACAACTGGTTGGGGTGCGCTGACGGTTTGGTGGCCATTATTGGCGAGACTCTGATCGACCCGTCTCGGGGCCGCGGCTGGATTGCTGCGGTCTCGGGCGGTATCGTCGTTGTGGGGGCGTATTTCTCCCCCAACAAGAGTCTCGCCGACTTTGAGGGTTTCCTTGTCGAGTTGGGTGCCGTCGTAAGCCGCCATCACCCTCGTCCCGTTCTGGTGCTCGGGGATCTCAACGCCAAGTCATCGGCGTGGGGATCTCCGATCACTGACCCTCGGGGCGAGGTGCTGGAAGAGTGGGCGGTGACGACCGGTCTGGTCGTCCTAAATCGGGGTTCGGAATTTACGTGCGTGCGGCAGCGGGGCGGTTCGATAGTGGACGTCTCGTTCGCTAGCCCCTCTGTCGCCAGCCGAGTCCGCGACTGGCGTGTCGCCGTGGAGGTGGAGACGTTGTCGGACCATCGGTATATCCGGTTCGACGTCTCCGCCCAGACCGCGAGCGGCCGCCATCCAACAACCCCGATTAACGACGGCCCGCGTTGGGCGCTTAAGCGCATCGACAAGGAGCTACTCGAGGAAGCTGCCTTAGTCCAGTCCTGGACCTGGGAGTCGGCGACGAACGGGCCCGTCGACGTCGAGGCGGTGGCGCTGTGGTTTCGCGGGGCGATGACGCAGATCTGCGACGCGTCCATGCCCCGCGTCCGCCAACAGTCCGCAAGGCGCCAGGTGTACTGGTGGACCGCAGAGATCGCGCGGCTGCGCGTCGAGTGCGTTGCGGTTCGCCGCCAGTACACTCGATACCGGAGGCGACGTCGACGGGATCCCGCCGAGGAGGACGCGCTGTATGAGGTGTACCGCGCGTCCAAGGAGACTCTGTGGCTGGCCATCGGCGACTCAAAGTCGCGTGCCAGGGAAGAGCTACTGGGGTCCCTGGATCGGGATCCGTGGGGGCGCCCCTACCGTTGGGTACGGGGCAAGCTGCGGGCATGGGCGCCTCCACTTACCCAGACGATGCAACCCCAGCTGCTAGAGGCGGTAGTGTCGGCCCTCTTCCCTGAGCGAGCGGAACACGTTCCCCCGGCGATGGATTCGCCCTCAGCCACAGACTCTCCAGAAGAGGAGAGCACCGATGTCCCCGAGGTGATGCAAGCAGAGACGAGAGCGGCCGTGTCGCGACTCCGGGCCAAGAACACAGCGCCCGGACCCGACGGAGTTCCTGGTAGAGCTCTCGTCTTAGCTCTGAAGGAGCTAGAGCCCCAGCTGAGGGGGCTCTTCACGGCATGTCTCGAGCGGGGCCAGTTTCCCAGTGTGTGGAAGGAGGGGAGGCTGGTCCTGCTCAGGAAGGAGGGGCGCCCCGCGGACTCGCCGTCCGCGTATCGGCCCATAGTGTTGCTAGACGAGGCGGGCAAACTTTTTGAGCGTATTATCGCAGATCGCCTCGTCAGCCACTTGTGCAGGGAGGGGCCGAACCTAGACGAGAACCAGTTTGGGTTTCGTCGGGGGCGCTCCACCATAGATGCCATCATGCGCGTGAGGGCCCTGGCGGAGGAAACGGTGTCCCGGGGTGGGGTGGTGCTGGCGGTGTCCTTGGACATCTCCAACGCCTTCAATACCCTGCCCTGGAGTTGTATTCGGGAGGCGCTGCATTACCATCGTGTGCCTCCCTACCTCCGCCGTACAGTAGGGGCTTACCTGGAAGGTAGATGCGTCACCTATCGGGGACGTGACGGTGCCGGTCGGCGCCTCACGTCGTGCGGTGTCCCACAGGGATCGGTCCTGGGACCGCTCCTGTGGAACATCGGATACGACTGGGTGCTGAGAGGCGAACTCCCGTCGGGCGCCGACTTGACGTGTTACGCGGACGACACGCTTGTCACTGCCCGGGGGAGCTCGCACAGGGAAGCGACGTTGATAGCCACGGCTGCGGTGTCACAGGTGGTGAACCGCATCCGGCGCCTGGGCCTGGAGGTGGCCCTGAACAAGTCGGAGGCCATGGTGTTTCATGGCCCCCGACGCGCGCCGGCGCCGGGATCACACATCGTGGTCAGTGGGACCCGGATAGCTGTCGAGTCCACCATGAAGTACCTGGGATTGGTGCTCGACAGCCGTTGGGAATTCGGTCCCCACTTCCGGCGGCTGGCGCCCAAGCTAATGGGTGCAGCAGGCGCGCTTTCAACGTTGCTTCCCAACTTGGGGGGCCCGAGCGCCGCCTGTAGGCGGTTGTACGTGGGAATCGTGCGATCCATGGCCCTGTACGGGGCCCCTGTGTGGGCGCTCGACATGACGGCCAGTACTCTCGCCATTCTGCGGAAGCCGCAGAGGGCGATGGCCGTCAGAGTCGTCCGCGGGTATCGCACGATCTCCTACGAGGCGGCTTGCGTCCTGGCCGGATCCCCGCCCTGGGACCTAGAGGCGAAAGTACTCGCGTCATTATATCGATGGCGCGAGGAAGAGCGGGCACGGGGCTCGAGACCGGTGCAGCGGCAGATCGCGCGGCGCCGAGAGGAGCTCCGTCAGGTCCTGGTGGCGGAATGGCGGCAGAGGCTTCTGCGCCCTACCGCCGGCCTCGCTACCGTCGAGGCGATCCGGCCAGTACTCGACGACTGGCTCGGGAGAAGGCATGGCTCCCTGTCGTTCAGAGTGACACAGGTATTGTCGGGGCACGGTTGCTTCGGCAAGTACCTGTGTCGCATAGACAGGGAGCCGGACGCTCGGTGCCACCACTGCGTCCATTGTGGGGAGGACACGGCGCAACACACGCTCGCCGAGTGTGTGGCTTGGGAGGAGCAGCGCCGTGCCCTCACATCAGAAGTAGGAGGCGATCTGTCGCTGCCGGCCGTGGTTCGTAGTATGGTCGGTAGCGCAGAGTCGTGGGACGCGGTGGTGTCCTTCTGCGAGGACGTGATGTCGCAGAAGGAAGCTGCGGAACGGGAGAGGGAGATCTCCACTCCCTTCCCAGGCCGCAGAAGACGCACCGGGCGCAGAAGAAGGGCGGATAACGCCCTCTTCCGCCCCCCATGAATGGGTCCAGGGGCGACGGACTTGGGGAAGTCCCCGCCCCCTATCCGATGGACCCGAGGCGAAGGCGCGCGCGGTGTCTACGCGCGCCTCTAAGAGGATGCACGGGGTAGTCGAACACCTCACTACCCCGTGCTAGAGACGAGGCCCGGACAGACCGGGCCAGCACTAGTGTGGGGCTGCGGAAGAATGTGGATTCCCGCGGCCCCGCGCGCACGTGCGAGAAGACACCGGGGTGGTTTTAGCCGGTAAGAGTCCGGCACGCCCCTCCGCCTCTCCCCAGGCGGAGGAAGTCCATGAGGATTTCCCCCCGTAAAAAAAAAAAAAAAAAAAAGGTTAGGTTAGGTTAGGTTTTTTTTTTTTTTTTTTTTTTTAAGATTGCCGTCTTTTCCTTCTTGCGTGGCAAGAATCTTTTTTATTGCTGTTTAGTTTTTTATTACTTGTCTTTTGTTTACCGCTTTGTATTTTTTGCGGCTTTGTGTCACTATTCTTTTTTTTTAGGGTCGCTCTTTTCCCTCATGTCTCTTGTTTATAATATTTAGATACAATTTTCTTACAACTAAACAGTATCTACGTGTTTTGTTCAATTAATCTTATTTGCTTACTTCTATGTAGTATCGTAAGTATATATATTTCAATATCAGCTCTTGCCGACGGCATTTACAATTTAGAGAGTACCGGAGATCTATGAATTACTTTGAATAACAAAAAGACTGCAGATCTATGGGGCAATTCTGTGTATATTACAAGCTCTGTAATAACTATTGTAGCACCTGTATTAGCTCAAATCTTTAATAACTGTATTGACTGTGGTGTGTTTCCTGATCTTATGAAATGTAGTAAAATAATTCCATTATTTAAATCAGGTAGTACTTCTGACCCCACTAACTTTAGACCTATCTCAGTGCTACCTACGTTCAGTAAAATTTTTGAAAAAATTATTTTAGATCAAATGCAAAGATTTTTTAATAGAAATAAATTATTACATGCGAAACAGTTCGGATTTACAAGGGGTCGTTCAACAACTGATGCCGGTGTTGAACTTCTTAATCACATTTACGACGCGTGGGAGGACTCAAGCGACGCTTTGGGAATATTTTGTGATTTATCCAAGGCGTTCGATTGTGTGCTTCATGATACACTGATCAGGAAGCTATCCCATTACGGAATAAGAGGTGCATCTCTGGACCTTCTTACCTCATACCTGAGTAATAGGGTTCAGAGAGTTGAAGTAAACGGAGTGGTTTCTGCCGGGTCTGTTGTGAAGATGGGTGTTCCGCAGGGTTCTATTCTCGGCCCGTTTTTATTTCTTATCTATATTAATGACTTGCCTTACCTTGTAAGGGATAAACACGAGATAGTGCTGTTTGCTGATGATACCTCACTATTATTCAAACTCAGACGACGACAATTAGTTATTGACAATGTAAACAGTGCTCTCTCAGAAATAGTTCACTGGTTTGGTGTTAATAACTTATTACTTAACGAAACTAAAACTAAATGTATTAAATTCACAACACCAAATGTTAAACAGGTAAAAACCAGTGTGCTTGTCAAGGGCGAGGAGTTGAGTCCTGTGGATACAACTGTCTTTTTAGGTATAACCCTGGACGCTAAGCTCCAGTGGGGCCCTCATATAGATGGCTTGTCGAAGAAGCTCAGTTCTGCAGCATATGCCGTTAAAAAAATTAGAAATTTAACAGATGTAGATACAGCGCGGTTAGTTTATTTTAGTTATTTCCACAGCATCATGTCATACGGTATTTTGTTGTGGGGGAATGCTGCTGACATTCAGTCTATTTTTGTTCTGCAGAAAAGGGCTATTCGATCAATCTATAATCTTAGTCCGAGGCATTCGCTCAGAGAATTATTTAAGGAAACTAAGATAATGACGGTTGCCTCACAATATATTTATGAAAATGTAATTCACGCTCATAAAAACAAAAGCTTATTTAAGAAGCATAGTGATATACATAATATTAACACGAGGGGGAAAAACAAATATGTTGTCCCTGCCTCCAGGCTTCAGAAAATAACTAGTTCGTTTAGATGTCAATGTATACGCTTTTACAATAAAATTCCTAGCGATATTCAAAATTTGAGCCTCAATAAATTTAAAAGTGTAATAAAGGCTAAACTTTGCTGTAAAGCATTTTATAAAATAAAAGACTACTTAGAGGATAGTCAGGCATGGGAATGAGCCGCTGTAATGTCTGCACAGGTCATGTTGACATGTTTGTAACATAAGTTACACTTTTATATACAATTTGACATTACGTTTATTTTTTATACAATGACATAATCACCTATTGTGACATTTTATTTTTTATTTGACATTTTTTTTTATTTATTTACTGACATTTTTATTATTTTATATTATTGTTAGTGTAAGGACCGTGTGAGACTTGCCGTGCTTTTTGATTACCAGTTATCTGCGTTCTGACAGTTTGAGTACTTGCGCGACCCACCCAAATGTTCTTTAGATCGGTATTGTTCGTCGGACAACTCAGCAGCACTAGCTATACTGGTTGCAAACTGACACTTGCGTGCCTGTCTTCAGAACGGGTCCACTTAAACTGGTGTGGTTCTTTCCTCAAAAGACCACTACAGAATGAACTTGCACGATTCTCTCACATTATGTTATTTTTACATTGTCTGGACTTGAAAAGAGACTGACCTCTGAGTTTGTTTCGGCATTTCTTCTCAGAGTAGTCAGATAGGAAATGCCGGCTTCATCTAGTTTTTCACATATAAATTGACGTGTAAAAGTGCCGTTTTATGGCCTATTTGCAAAAATAAATTCATTGTTTCATTGTTTCATTGTTTCATTATGGGGGATCGCAATTGGCAGAAACAGAACGAGATTATCTAGTTTTGTTTCTGTCAATTGCAATCTTTGCGATTTTGAGGCAGTACCGTTTCAGACACGGCCTGGAGTCTTTGTTGGCCATTAATTCGGCAATTGTTATTTCGTTCAGTTTGGTTCCAGTACTTACTTCCAGGTCGTATCTGTCGCGGTCATGCCTCGGGCATTCTAGCAAAAGGTGTTGAATAGTCTCCGGTACCTCGGGGTCGCACACACAGGCCGCACTATCTTTTAATTTAAATTTGTGGAGATACGCTGCGAAGCCACCATGTCCCGTCAGGGTCTGAGCCCAGATGGATGTCCTGTCGAGGTACCCCAAAACCCTGTAAGCGCGTGATACATCGGGGAAGAACATGCGGGTGACCTCAGCCGTCGCTCCGCCGGTGTACCTCTCGTTCCAGCGATGAACCGCTCCCTCCCTGATGCGTCTTTTGACGTATGATACTGGACACCTGTCGTAGGCCGGGGCGACCCTGGACTGAGCCGCCGCTAGCCTCGCCAACTCGTCGGCGCGCTCGTTGCCGGGGATCCCGACGTGAGCCTTCACCCAAAAGAACTGAAGGATTTTACCTCTCCCTTCCAACTCCCTAATATTCTTTCGAATATGGGTAGCGAGAGGGTGGTGCGTTTCCGAGTTTCGGATCAAGTCCAGCGAGGATCGGGAGTCGCTGAGCACCGCCGCGCACCCGAAGCCACCCCGGACAACCAGGTCTGTTGCCCTGGCTATCGCGAGCAGCTCGGCCTGAAAGACGGTGCACATCGACTCCAGCCTCATCCTCCTGGTCCGAATCTCGGTCCCACCCCGCCAGTAGGAGTACGCTGCCCCGACCCCATCCACCGATTTACTACCGTCAGTGTAAATCAGATGAGCGGGGAGCTGCAGCCGAGCCACAGTTTCGGGGAGCATATCCTCCAGACACCGATAATCAACATCCGGCTCACTGGCGGGATGAGGGGCCTTGATAAAGGCCTCACGCTCCTCCAGTTCGCGGGATTCCAGCTCATCAATCGGGCGACCCCTTTTGCACTCATACAGTCGCGCTACCTCCCAGACTCGAAGGTCTAGCGGGAGGAGACCCGACAGCGTGAGCGCCGCGTGGAGCGACACCGTCCGATGCGACTTGGCGATCTTCTGTGCAAAACCCCTTTGGACGGTAGCAAAGACCTTCTGCACAGAGATCTTCTCGGCGGCCTTCGCCCAGGAGCTCGCACCGTACAGTATAGTGGGTTCGACCACGGCAAAATATATCGTTCTGATGATCTCCGGGCACAAGCCCCATTCCACCCGAGCCATCGTCGACAGTTTCCTATACAAGTTTGTTGCCTTACGGCAAACGTAGGCAACGTGTTGATTAAATGTAAGTTTACTGTCGACGATGACTCCGAGGATCTTGAGCTCGGTCACCATCGAGATGCCAACGCCGCCCATCTGCACGACCGGAGTGTCATACTTAAGCTTTCGCGTGACTACCATCGCCTGGGTTTTTTCGGCGGAAAAGCGAAGCTTATTCGTGACACCCCAGTCGCGCACACGGGCCAAAGCGGCGTTGGCTTCCCGCTGGATTTCGAGCGCCGTTTGTCCGGAGAACACCAGAACGATATCGTCCGCGAACGCCTGCACGTACGCGCCCAGCCCATCCAAGGCGTCCAGGAGGGGGTCCAGCAGCATGTTCCAGAAGAGAGGTCCACCGATGGAGCCCTGCACGCATCCTTTTGTCTGCGGCTTCCGCACTGTTCTTCCCGCATAATGTACCACCACGCTCCGATCCCGAAAGTAGTCCTCGACAAGACGCCTCAAATTAACGGGGATGCCTTTCTCTAACATTCTGCACTTTATAGCCGGCCACCATGCGTTGTCGAATGCCCCCTCGATGTCGAGGGAAACCAATAGGGCGGTCTCCTTCCTGTGGAGGATGCTCCTGACGTGCTGCGTCAGGTCGTACAGCGCGTCCTCCGTGCTGCGCTGCGGTGTGAAGCCGTACTGCCTCGCATTGGACTTGGGCAAGACGTGCCATCTTAATCTTCGGCATATAATTTTTTCCAGTAGCTTGCCCAAGGTGGACAGTAGTCCAATAGGTCGGTACGACTTTGCGCGCGCGTAGTCTGGTCGCGCCGGTTTCCTTAGCACCACGACAGCAGCCTCCTTCCACGGCGCTGGGAAGCACGCCAGATCAAGGCACCGGTTCAGGATGGCTAAAAACAGCTCCACGTCTGCGTATATTGCAGTGCAACATATATCGCTGGTGAAGCCATCCGGGCCCGGCGCTTTTTTGGGATTGGCGCTGCGCAGAGTCCGGAGCAGCTCCCCCTTGGTGATCGGGGGGTCGTCCGTTTCTCCCGGAAGGCGCATGCTGACCAGGTCCGCCTTGCCTCTGATGACGGTGTGGATCTCATGATCCACACCGTAATCGTCATCAGCAAAGAACGTCCCGGCCAGCAGCGCGACGGATTGATCCGGGCTCTGCACAACTCCATCCTCGACGAGTAGCTGGTCCTCTTGATGACCTGACGTTCTTCTCAGCACCCGGTAGATACCATCCCACATTGATTCCCTCTCCTGCTTCGAGCAAAACTCCTTCCAGCTCTCCGTTTGGGCAACGACAACCCTCCTCTCGTAGTCCGCCTTGGCGCCCAGGTAGTCGTCCACAACATGCTGTCTGCGCCGCGGCGCGGCACACCGGATTCTACGGCGTTTCGTGTTCACGTCGCGACGCATCCCTTCCAATTCGTCGTTCCACCAAGGAAAGCGTTTGTTCTGTTTGGGTGGTTTGTGGGGCGGAATTGTTTCCTCGCACGCCTCGCCCACACATTCAATGAAATCTTTAACCACCCCCTCTAATTCAATCTTGTTGTTTGTGTTATTAATTCGCTCCAGGTTTAGTCCCCGGGTTGTCATCCTACTACGCATTTCCTCGGTGAAACGACCCCATTCAGCCTTCCGGGTGTTGAAACGTCGAGTAGTCCACCGGGTACCTCCCCGAGGGGGCACCCTGAGACCCAGAACCACACGTATCGCCCTGTGATCTGAACTAGTCACGGAGTCGTCCACTTTCCACTCTCGGACGCTTCTCAACAATCCGTGGGTGCAGACGGTAACGTCGACATGACTCGTGTACCTCCTGCCTCCACGGATTGTATCGAAGGTGGGGACGACTCCTGTGTTCAACACGTGCAGCTCCAGGTCGTCAAAGAACCCCCTCAAGGTCTCCCCTCTGGTGTCCTCCTCGACGCTCCCCCACCATGGACTCCATGCATTCCAATCACCTCCCACAATGATCCTGTTGGTGCCGACCCGACCCATGAAGTCACGCAATTGCGCGAGGTACGGTTCGATGTCCTCCGTGCCCTCAAGGTACACAGAGATAGCCGCCATGGTCCAGTCGCCCGCCTTCAGAACGACAGCCACAATATTCTCAGTGACGATCTGAGGGTTCACATGAACCTCCAGATCGACACCGAAGACCATAACTGCCGCCTTGACGGGCTTGGTCCTCGCAGCCTCCCTCTGTATCACCCTGACGCCACGGAAGCTGCCGACCCGCCCCTCCGCGCCGACGTAAGGCTCCTGGACAAGGGCGACCCCAACACTGCCCCTGTGAGAAGACATGACCAACTCCTGAGTCGCCAAGCGTCCACGCTGGAGATTGGCCTGGTATACCACAAAGTTTCCCTCACACACTTGATCTGCTGCGGCGCCCTTAGCAGTAGCTCACCGAGGCACGCGCTATCGCGTCCCATTTTTGTCGAACGGGGCAGTCGCCACTGAATGCGTTATGTCCCGCTCCCCGTCGCCCGGCCCGGTCGCAATTCCGACAGACGGGGACCCCTCCGCCACCGCGGGAAGGACACTCCGCACGGTCGTGCTCCCCCCCGCAATGGCCGCAGAGGTCCACCTTCTCCCTACAGAACTTGCGACCGTGGCCGTACCCCAGACAGCGAGTACACTGCACCAGTGGCGACTGGTCCTCGGCGGTCAGGCCCTGGATGTCAATGTATATCCTCTCCGCCTCAGTCAGCCTGCGCCATACCTGAGGGGAGACCTGTAGGATTACATGGGCCTGATGCGGATTTCGCGCTTTCTTGCGGTAAGCCTCTTTGACCCTAAAGTGGCTCGGATCCATGTCCAGCCACAATCTCTTATTTTGGACCTTGAGGGACTCCACAATGTCCTTTTCAGAGTTGTAGCTGAACACGTTCCTTATCACCACTCTCGGGTCCCGGCTCGCCGCAGGCTCGAACTTGAGGCCGTCGGTGTTCTTCAGCTGGTCCTCGGTTTTCTTTAAGTCTTCCTTATTACCGCAGCAGATCACTATCTTACCATCTCTAACTTTCCTTACCCTTTCGATCTGCATCCCCGACCTACGCGCGTCGAGGGCCTCCCTGACTTTACCTATCACGTTCTCACTCGTATCCGTCTCCGTACATGAGGATACGATCAGGGCGTGGCCCGGGCGGCAAGGGAGGGGCTGGGTCTTGGGTTTTGGGGCCCTCAATGTCTCGGCGTACGTAGCCACCGGGGCCTTGAGGGCCTCCATGGCTTTCCCGGTCTCCCTTACGGTTTCTCCATTTTTCCTCACCCCCTCCCCGACCTCCCCAACCTGCACCCCGACCGCCTCGACTTTCATACCTGTCTCTTTTATCACCTTGCATACATCTTCTGTCATCCTTCCCATGTTTTCCGTCACTTTTGCACTTTCCTCCACTTTTTTACTAGTCCGTTCACTCGTCTTCCTTACTTCCTTCATTTCTTCCATTAGGCCCTCTAGTTTTTTAATGTTCCCGCACAGCGCCCTACCCGGGGGATACTCGTCAAACCGGTTCATGATGTCGTGATTTATCATTTTCTTAATTGTTTCAGTGTTGGTGACGAGCTCCCCGATTTTTACCCCAATGTCCTTATGCATGCCCCGAGCCAGCTCCTCTATTACTCTATCCTTTTCTTCCACTGATTTTCTGAGCTCTTTTTCTTTTTCGGACCGCAACTGCTCCAGCTGGAGCTCCAGGGAACGAAGGCGCTCGTCCACCTGGAGGACTGTCCCGTACAGTCCTGACAGACTGTCCAGAACGCCCTCCTTGATGGTCGACTTCAAGTTCCCCGACGACTCCAGCTGGGCCTTTGCGGCCTGGAATAATCTATTTGCTCGGGCAGTTGGGCTCTCTGTCGGGCGGGCACTGTGCTGTGGCAATTGTTGGGCGATGGCTTCGCGCGGTTTCTCTTTTTTTTCTTCTTTTCGGTCTGTATGCGCGACCGTAACGCTTTTGATGTTCTTCCCGAGTGGTGGGGACATGTTTAATAGTTGTTACTAAAACTAACCTTACTTGCGATTTAATAAATAATACACGTCACCAATAGGGGTGACGGTCAGAAACAATAATTATACACGTCACCAATAGGAGTCACGGTCAAAAACAATAAATTAAATATTAAAAACTTAACGTCCCCAATAGGAGGGACGGTGTAATACAACTAAATTATAGAATAATACTAACTTAAATGACTAGCTTAACGTCCCCAATAGGAGGGACGGTCTACAGTACAAAAACACAAAATATTAATTTACCTTAAAATTAACTTAAACACTAATTTAACGTCCCCAATAGGAGGGACGGTCTACAATTCTAAATAATAAATAATTATAATTTAAATAAGAATAAGCTAGTATAACTTTGCGTCCCCACTAAGAGGGACGGTCTACAACAAAAGATACAGAATAATAGAAATATTTGAAGATTAAATAACGGGCTTAAATAACTAGCTTATCGTCCCCAATAGGGGGACGGTGTACGGCACAAGACTAAATTAATAAAAGTATTTAAAATTAGCCTAAATATATACAGCCATTCAAGGCCTAAAGCCGAATAGGTGGAAAGGGAAAAAGCGGCTTAAAGCTAAATTCGTATCTTCTGGAGGTCCTCGCGTCTTCGTTTTCTGTTTTTCAGAGTGGAAACCAGGAAATTTCTGGTTTTCCAGGTATGACTAGTCGATATAGCAACAAAAATTTTTTTTTGGACCTACAAAAGGTTTCCCTGTCCCTTTCCTATATATATATAGGGCGTTAGTCGACCGATCGGGACGTGCGATACGTCAAAAGACGCGTCTCGGCGCTGGTAATCGAGCTGCGTGAAGATCCCGAGTCGATGTCCTGAAATAATTTCGTGTTTCAGCTGAAAAACCAGTTTTCTCACCGAAATTTAGTCTTTAAGGGCGATTTTTCGCCGACTGCAACAAATTTTGATGAACAAACCTAATCCAAATTATAGTGTACTACACGCTGAAGCTATATGTAAATTTTGAACGCCCTAGGTCTAATCAGAAAAAAGTTACAAAATTTCTAGTGTGATATTTCGGTCCAAATGGTGCTTAAGGGTGGTTACCACGAAAGGGGTTGCGCCCCCGTTCACAAAAAATGCCGGGATGGTGTTCGGAAGCAGAGATTAGACAAATAATATCGAAAACCGCTCCGAAATCGGCTATTTGGTTTGCGAGATATCACGAATGTATGGAAATTTTGTTCGGTATAGGTAGATTTTTTGCCAAAGTCAATGTATGGTAAACCAAAAAGCGGGCTTTTTTGAAAATTTAGTCGACCGATCGGGACGTGCGATACGTCAAAAGACGCGTCTCGGCGCGGGTAATCGAGCCGCGCGAAGATCCCGAGTCGATGTCCTGAAATAATTTCGAGTTTCAGCTGAAAAACCAGTTTTCTCGCCGAAATTTAGTCTTTAAGGGCGATTTTTCGCCGACTGCAACAAATTTTGATGAACAAACCTAATCCAAATTATAGTATACTACACGCTGAAGCTATATGTAAATTTTGAACGCCCTATGTCGAAAACGAAAAAAGTTACAAAATTTCAATTGCGATATTTCGGTCCAAATGCTGTTCAAGGGTGGTTACCACGAAAGGGGTTGCACCCCCGTTCACAAAAAATGCCGGGATGTGTTCGGAAGCAGAGATTAGACAAATAATATCGAAAACCGCTCCGAAATCGGCTATTTGGTTTGCGAGATATCACGAATGTATGGAAATTTTGTTCGGTATAGGTAGATTTTTTGCCAAAGTCAATGTATGGTAAACCAAAAAGCGGGCTTTTTTGAAAATTTAGGTCGACCGATCGGGACGTGCGATACGTCAAAAGACGCGTCTCGGCGCGGGTAATCGAGCCGCGCGAAGATCCCGAGTCGATGTCCTGAAATAATTTCGAGTTTCAGCTGAAAAACCAGTTTTCTCGCCGAAATTTAGTCTTTAAGGGCGATTTTTCGCCGACTGCAACAAATTTTGATGAACAAACCTAATCCAAATTATAGTGTACTACACGCTGAAGCTATATGTAAATTTTGAACGCCCTAGGTCTAATCAGAAAAAAGTTACAAAATTTCTAGTGTGATATTTCGGTCCAAATGGTGCTTAAGGGTGGTTACCACGAAAGGGGTTGCGCCCCCGTTCACAAAAAATGCCGGGATGGTGTTCGGAAGCAGAGATTAGACAAATAATATCGAAAACCGCTCCGAAATCGGCTATTTGGTTTGCGAGATATCACGAATGTATGGAAATTTTGTTCGGTATAGGTAGATTTTTTGCCAAAGTCAATGTATGGTAAACCAAAAAGCGGGCTTTTTTGAAAATTTAGTCGACCGATCGGGACGTGCGATACGTCAAAAGACGCGTCTCGGCGCTGGTAATCGAGCTGCGTGAAGATCCCGAGTCGATGTCCTGAAATAATTTCGTGTTTCAGCTGAAAAACCAGTTTTCTCGCCGAAATTTAGTCTTTAAGGGCGATTTTTCGCCGACTGCAACAAATTTTGATGAACAAACCTAATCCAAATTATAGTGTACTACACGCTGAAGCTATATGTAAATTTTGAACGCCCTAGGTCTAATCAGAAAAAAGTTACAAAATTTCTAGTGTGATATTTCGGTCCAAATGGTGCTTAAGGGTGGTTACCACGAAAGGGGTTGCGCCCCCGTTCACAAAAAATGCCGGGATGGTGTTCGGAAGCAGAGATTAGACAAATAATATCGAAAACCGCTCCGAAATCGGCTATTTGGTTTGCGAGATATCACGAATGTATGGAAATTTTGTTCGGTATAGGTAGATTTTTTGCCAAAGTCAATGTATGGTAAACCAAAAAGCGGGCTTTTTTGAAAATTTAGTCGACCGATCGGGACGTGCGATACGTCAAAAGACGCGTCTCGGCGCTGGTAATCGAGCTGCGTGAAGATCCCGAGTCGATGTCCTGAAATAATTTCGTGTTTCAGCTGAAAAAAACCAGTTTTCTCGCCGAAATTTAGTCTTTAAGGGCGATTTTTCGCCGACTGCAACAAATTTTGATGAACAAACCTAATCCAAATTATAGTATACTACACGCTGAAGCTATATGTAAATTTTGAACGCCCTAGGTCTAATCAGAAAAAAGTTACAAAATTTCTAGTGTGATATTTCGGTCCAAATGGTGCTTAAGGGTGGTTACCACGAAAGGGGTTGCGCCCCCCGTTCACAAAAAATGCCGGGATGGTGTTCGGAAGCAGAGATTAGACAAATAATATCGAAAACCGCTCCGAAATCGGCTATTTGGTTTGCGAGATATCACGAATGTATGGAAATTTTGTTCGGTATAGGTAGATTTTTTGCCAAAGTCAATGTATGGTAAACCAAAAAGCGGGCTTTTTTGAAAATTTAGTCGACCGATCGGGACGTGCGATACGTCAAAAGACGCGTCTCGGCGCTGGTAATCGAGCTGCGTGAAGATCCCGAGTCGATGTCCTGAAATAATTTCGTGTTTCAGCTGAAAAACCAGTTTTCTCGCCGAAATTTAGTCTTTAAGGGCGATTTTTCGCCGACTGCAACAAATTTTGATGAACAAACCTAATCCAAATTATAGTATACTACACGCTGAAGCTATATGTAAATTTTGAACGCCCTAGGTCTAATCAGAAAAAAGTTACAAAATTTCTAGTGTGATATTTCGGTCCAAATGGTGCTTAAGGGTGGTTACCACGAAAGGGGTTGCGCCCCCGTTCACAAAAAATGCCGGGATGGTGTTCGGAAGCAGAGATTAGACAAATAATATCGAAAACCGCTCCGAAATCGGCTATTTGGTTTGCGAGATATCACGAATGTATGGAAATTTTGTTCGGTATAGGTAGATTTTTTGCCAAAGTCAATGTATGGTAAACCAAAAAGCGGGCTTTTTTGAAAATTTAGTCGACCGATCGGGACGTGCGATACGTCAAAAGACGCGTCTCGGCGCTGGTAATCGAGCTGCGTGAAGATCCCGAGTCGATGTCCTGAAATAATTTCGTGTTTCAGCTGAAAAACCAGTTTTCTCACCGAAATTTAGTCTTTAAGGGCGATTTTTCGCCGACTGCAACAAATTTTGATGAACAAACCTAATCCAAATTATAGTATACTACACGCTGAAGCTATATGTAAATTTTGAACGCCCTAGGTCTAATCAGAAAAAAGTTACAAAATTTCTAGTGTGATATTTCGGTCCAAATGGTGCTTAAGGGTGGTTACCACGAAAGGGGTTGCGCCCCCGTTCACAAAAAATGCCGGGATGGTGTTCGGAAGCAGAGATTAGACAAATAATATCGAAAACCGCTCCGAAATCGGCTATTTGGTTTGCGAGATATCACGAATGTATGGAAATTTTGTTCGGTATAGGTAGATTTTTTGCCAAAGTCAATGTATGGTAAACCAAAAGCGGGCTTTTTTGAAAATTTAGTCGACCGATCGGGACGTGCGATACGTCAAAAAGACGCGTCTCGGCGCTGGTAATCGAGCTGCGTGAAGATCCGAGTCGATGTCCTGAAATAATTTCGTGTTTCAGCTGAAAAACCAGTTTTCTCACCGAAATTTAGTCTTTAAGGGCGATTTTTTCGCCGACTGCAACAAATTTTGATGAACAAACCTAATCCAAATTATAGTATACTACACGCTGAAGCTATATGTAAATTTTGAACGCCCTATGTCGAAAACGAAAAAAGTTACAAAATTTCTAGTGTGATATTTCGGTCCAAATGGTGCTTAAGGGTGGTTACCACGAAAGGGGTTGCGCCCCCGTTCACAAAAAATGCCGGGATGGTGTTCGGAAGCAGAGATTAGACAAATAATATCGAAAACCGCTCCGAAATCGGCTATTTGGTTTGCGAGATATCACGAATGTATGGAAATTTTGTTCGGTATAGGTAGATTTTTTGCCAAAGTCAATGTATGGTAAACCAAAAAGCGGGCTTTTTTGAAAATTTAGTCGACCGATCGGGACGTGCGATACGTCAAAAGACGCGTCTCGGCGCTGGTAATCGAGCTGCGTGAAGATCCCGAGTCGATGTCCTGAAATAATTTCGTGTTTCAGCTGAAAAACCAGTTTTTCTCACCGAAATTTAGTCTTTAAGGGCGATTTTTCGCCGACTGCAACAAATTTTGATGAACAAACCTAATCCAAATTATAGTATACTACACGCTGAAGCTATATGTAAATTTTGAACGCCCTATGTCTAATCCGAAAAAAGTTACAAAATTTCAATTGCGATATTTCGGTCCAAATGCTGTTCAAGGGTGGTTACCACGAAAGGGGTTGCACCCCCGTTCACAAAAAATGCCGGGATGGTGTTCGGAAGCAGAGATTAGACAAATGAGATCGAAAACCGCTCCGAAATCGGCTATTTGGTTTGCGAGATATCACGAATGTATGGAAATTTTGTTCGGTATAGGTAGATTTTTTGCCAAAGTCAATGTATGGTAAACCAAAAAGCGGGCTTTTTTGAAAATTTAGTCGACCGATCGGGACGTGCGATACGTCAAAAGACGCGTCTCGGCGCGGGTAATCGAGCCGCGCGAAGATCCCGAGTCGATGTCCTGAAATAATTTCGAGTTTCAGCTGAAAAACCAGTTTTCTCGCCGAAATTTAGTCTTTAAGGGCGATTTTTCGCCGACTGCAACAAATTTTGATGAACAAACCTAATCCAAATTATAGTATACTACACGCTGAAGCTATATGTAAATTTTGAACGCCCTAGGTCTAATCAGAAAAAAGTTACAAAATTTCTAGTGTGATATTTCGGTCCAAATGGTGCTTAAGGGTGGTTACCACGAAAGGGGTTGCGCCCCCGTTCACAAAAAATGCCGGGATGGTGTTCGGAAGCAGAGATTAGACAAATAATATCGAAAAACCGCTCCGAAATCGGCTATTTGGTTTGCGAGATATCACGAATGTATGGAAATTTTGTTCGGTATAGGTAGATTTTTTGCCAAAGTCAATGTATGGTAAACCAAAAAGCGGGCTTTTTTGAAAATTTAGTCGACCGATCGGGACGTGCGATACGTCAAAAGACGCGTCTCGGCGCTGGTAATCGAGCTGCGTGAAGATCCCGAGTCGATGTCCTGAAATAATTTCGTGTTTTCAGCTGAAAAACCAGTTTTCTCACCGAAATTTAGTCTTTAAGGGCGATTTTTCGCCGACTGCAACAAATTTTGATGAACAAACCTAATCCAAATTATAGTATACTACACGCTGAAGCTATATGTAAATTTTGAACGCCCTAGGTCTAATCAGAAAAAAGTTACAAAATTTCTAGTGTGATATTTCGGTCCAAATGGTGCTTAAGGGTGGTTACCACGAAAGGGGTTGCGCCCCCGTTCACAAAAAATGCCGGGATGGTGTTCGGAAGCAGAGATTAGACAAATAATATCGAAAACCGCTCCGAAATCGGCTATTTGGTTTGCGAGATATCACGAATGTATGGAAATTTTGTTCGGTATAGGTAGATTTTTTGCCAAAGTCAATGTATGGTAAACCAAAAAGCGGGCTTTTTTGAAAATTTAGTCGACCGATCGGGACGTGCGATACGTCAAAAGACGCGTCTCGGCGCTGGTAATCGAGCTGCGTGAAGATCCCGAGTCGATGTCCTGAAATAATTTCGTGTTTCAGCTGAAAAAAACCAGTTTTCTCGCCGAAATTTAGTCTTTAAGGGCGATTTTTCGCCGACTGCAACAAATTTTGATGAACAAACCTAATCCAAATTATAGTATACTACACGCTGAAGCTATATGTAAATTTTGAACGCCCTATGTCGAAAACGAAAAAAGTTACAAAATTTCAATTGCGATATTTCGGTCCAAATGGTGCTTAAGGGTGGTTACCACGAAAGGGGTTGCACCCCCGTTCACAAAAAATGCCGGGATGGTGTTCGGAAGCAGAGATTAGACAAATGAGATCGAAAACCGCTCCGAAATCGGCTATTTGGTTTGCGAGATATCACGAATGTATGGAAATTTTGTTCGGTATAGGTAGATTTTTTGCCAAAGTCAATGTATGGTAAACCAAAAAAGCGGGCTTTTTTGAAAATTTAGTCGACCGATCGGGACGTGCGATACGTCAAAAGACGCGTCTCGGCGCGGGTAATCGAGCCGCGCGAAGATCCCGAGTCGATGTCCTGAAATAATTTCGTGTTTCAGCTGAAAAACCAGTTTTCCTCACCGAAATTTAGTCTTTAAGGGCGATTTTTCGCCGACTGCAACAAATTTTGATGAACAAACCTAATCCAAATTATAGTGTACTACACGCTGAAGCTATATGTAAATTTTGAACGCCCTAGGTCTAATCAGAAAAAAGTTACAAATTTCTAGTGTGATATTTCGGTCCAAATGGTGCTTAAGGGTGGTTACCACGAAAGGGGTTGCGCCCCCGTTCACAAAAAATGCCGGGATGGTGTTCGGAAGCAGAGATTAGACAAATAATATCGAAAACCGCTCCGAAATCGGCTATTTGGTTTGCGAGATATCACGAATGTATGGAAATTTTGTTCGGTATAGGTAGATTTTTTGCCAAAGTCAATGTATGGTAAACCAAAAAGCGGGCTTTTTTGAAAATTTAGTCGACCGATCGGGACGTGCGATACGTCAAAAGACGCGTCTCGGCGCTGGTAATCGAGCTGCGTGAAGATCCCGAGTCGATGTCCTGAAATAATTTCGAGTTTCAGCTGAAAAACCAGTTTTCTCGCCGAAATTTAGTCTTTAAGGGCGATTTTTCGCCGACTGCAACAAATTTTGATGAACAAACCTAATCCAAATTATAGTATACTACACGCTGAAGCTATATGTAAATTTT